>JASISA010000025.1:2448896-3673345 GCA_031771865.1 Nothophaeocryptopus gaeumannii
ACCTGCCTTTCTGCGGCACGCGACGCCCAGTGACCCTCCGAGCGCCCCATCGGCTGCCTCTACGCCAGCACAGACTGCGACAGCAGATTCGGCGCCAGCGACGATATCCAAGATCCACCGTAGTGAAGCCGCCTACTCTACCATTTGATACCTCTTGTCGCATCTATACCCCGCAATCATGACGAACACCTTGGTGGTAAGTCGGGGTGGATCGCGAGAGCCAGGTCGGGGCATGGTGAAACGGCGACGCTGACCAAACGAACAGGGCGACGTCTATGACAAGATCATCGAAGAGGTGATCAACGCATCGCAGACCGATTTCGAGGAGACTGGCGTTCCACAGCAGACGCTGGCCAGTTTGCGGCAGGTGCGTATCTCTTTTGCATCGTTCACAGCCGGCGACGACATGGCCTTTCATCCCTTCCGTCGCGAGACCAAGTCGAGAGCAGCAGTAGCAGCAGCAGCAGCAGCAGTAGCAAGAATGTTATCGCATCGAGAAGAATATCCAGAGTCGAAAGCAAGGCAAGATGCTTGAAAACATCTCGCAACCTGCAGGCGCAGCTGAGGAGCGTTCTGCTGGCACTCGCAGTCACAGCGGGCGGCGAGTCGGGCGGGGCTTTGAGGATCTCAACGCGCTGGGGCCGGCCTTCTTTTGCTGCTCTCCTTTTAAACGTCAGACTCACGCCAAGCACAGCCCCCGGACACGCGCTTGACTTGTTTCGGCGTTCACGTGTTTCACAGATTGCCTCTCTCCGAACCATCTGCCTACTGCTCATATTACTCATGCTATTAGTATTCATTGACTGGTATTCAACTTGCTGACTTGACATAGGCATGGCAAGAGAAATTGTCCCAGCGTGGCGTTGCTCAGATGCCATGGGACCCTAAGCCGCAACCCACACCACAGCAGGCTCCCGCACAGACATCTTCTAGCCTGCCATCTGGGTCGGCGAGCGGATCATACCCTCAGTATGACCCGTCCCCAACAGCCACTGCGAATGGATCGCGCATCAAAGCCGAATCGAGCGCAGAATCTCAGTACCACGGTCTTCCGAATGGAAACTATCAGCAGAACGGAGCCGCAACTCCCATTCCCACCCAAGGCGGCGCAGCGCGTGCTCAGCAGTTGATGCAGCAGCAGTACGGCAGTGCTGCGACAGCCTCTATCAATTCTATGCTGCGCGGTGGAGGCGGCCTTGCCCTTCCAGGCCAACAGCCCAAGCCCCAAGGCCTTCAATTGCCAGGTGCAAACACGCAGCAAGCGCAGCAATCATTTCAGCAGCAGCAACAAGCCGCAATGGCGCGCCAGCAGCAGAACTTGCAGCAGCAGCAGGCTCAGCCTCGAATTAAGGTCGAGAATGATAGCCCTCAGCTCCAGCAAGGCTCCTTCGATCAGAACAGGCCCAACTACACCCAGACTGATGGCGCTGACGATGATGAGGATCTTACGCAGTGGCGAACGATGCTTGCAGAGCGACGTGCCATTGCTAGTGAACAGACTCAGCAAGCTGATCGACTCATGCGTGATCGCATCCTGAACCTTTCTGCTGACCTTCAAAGTGGGCTGATGGTCCCGCTGAGCGAGCAACCGAAGCGCGCGAAAGGCAAGCAGCGGCAAAATGCCCAGCAGGACGCCACTCCTTCTTCCTCTTCAGCTGCTGCACCGCGCATTCCTCAGCTTGATGGCGACGAAGAGGATGAAGAGAAGCCGGACGTCAAGGACGAAGATGACGAGAACGCAATCAACTCCGACCTTGATGACTCCGACGATGATGGTCAAGGCGCCATGGGCGACGATGATGATGATCTTGGCGACAGCATCCTCTGCACCTATGACAAGGTGCAGCGCGTCAAGAACAAGTGGAAGTGCACTCTCAAGGATGGTGTCATGAGCGTCAACGGAAAAGAGTGGGTTTTCCACAAGGGTATGGGCGAGTTTGAGTGGTGATCTCACTCTTGTCGACCTTGACCCAAGCATGAAACACCACACGAATGCATTTATCCGCGGCGACCTCAGCATCACTACATCACCAGCGACGGTCGGCCGCTATTTTACGAACGATCGGCATTCAATGGCTTTCTGCGATGATACCAAATGAGAGAAGCGGGAGGGCGTTCCGTCATCGCCTTCTGGGATTGGATAGACGATACGGCTACTTTCTTATTTCCTGCAGAATGATATGAAACTACTTACCCAAAATGGCTCGCAGCAAGGAGCAGCGCAGCGAAGCAAGCCTGGCTTCGAGATTGAGCTTTGAGAAAGACAAGTTACCGCAAGGCGTTCCAATCAATAGCTTTTGTATGAATAGATGAAAATGAATCTCGACGAGGGTATGAATGATGTCTGTCCAAACTCATATCGCTATCATAGCATGCGAATGCTTACCCCCATCTCATTCGTCTTGGTCTGCGTTCGTTCCAACATTCTTAGATGCCTGATCATCTTACAACCTTGAAATTCTCTGTGAAGCTATCGTGACACTCTCCCCTAATCTGCTCTCTCTCTCTCTCTCTCTCTCTCTCTCTCTCTCTCTCCGCATTCGTAGATCTCCTCCCCACCACCTCCACCCACGTGCCTCCCATTCCAGTGACGGCCCTGGTTGGCGTCGAGACATCTGCGACACTAAAAAGATGGCAATTACTGTACGCCCGCAATTCGCCATCGGTAGACCCGCGTCAAGCGGCATTGAACAATGGATTTTACGACTGGTCGTCGCAGGGCCGGCCGTCAGTGCCGGCGGCTACAGCTAAGCGCCGAGGCGCCTGGCAACTTCGGGGCGACATGTTGCTTCATCTAGATTCTGTTTCGAGACTGTCGACGAGCGCCTTGGATCCATCCATGGAGCCGAAAGTGCATCCGGCGGCCCCTGAAACGCTTACAGCAACCGCTTTGGATGCTAGCATGATCCAGGGCGACGATCTTGCCGCCATGTATATGAGTTAGTCTTCACGCGTATCTTCGTCGCGTGTTCTATTTCATTCCTCCTCACACTTGAATGAAGCCGCCTCTACGATCAGCTTCATCAACACCGAATCCAAACACGAGTCGGAAGAGGTCTCGCATCCACGCCCACTGCTCACTACTACCCAGCCACCTGACAGCTTTGGCCACTTCATTGGCACTAAGCCTGCGAGCAGGCTCGGAATGCGCAGCAAGCATGGACTTGTCGTTTGTCACAAGTTTCTTGTAGAAATTGAGAACTTTCATCTGCCAAGGTAGGGTTCCAAAAGCCGTGTCGGGTAAAGCCTGGACATATGTTGGGAAAGATTGGCCTGATGTGCGTGAAAAGCCTGTGTTGAGGCCTGCTTTGAGGAGCAGACCTCTGAGGCGTGACAGCTGCACGTCTTCGCCACTTGCAGTCGCCGTCGACGAGGAGCGTTGGGAGCCTGTTGCTGATTCGGAGTAGTCACTCATTTCGGAAGCATTGCTGGACCATCGATCATGATGAGGTGCGCCCCTCGCCGACCCGCTTGAGCTAGCCGGACCTAAGACGAGGATGTTGGGCACATCGACGGAGGCGGGAGAAGAGTTGGCGGTGGAAGTGTCGTCAAAGATCGTGACAGGCGTTTCGGGTGGGTATGAGTGCGCTTCGTGGTACTTGCGGCTACTGATCGTGCTTGACGTTGAACGGCCATTGGAGCCTCGGGTTGAGCCCGACTTCAATGAGACTTGAGAGCCGAATGTCATCTTACTGGGGCGCGGGGTCCCTCGATCAGGTCGTATCTGTGTCCAGCCCTCCCGGAACAAATCGCAGAGCTCCCAGCAGGCTTGGACCGCAGAACCGAGCGTCTCCTCATCAGCTTGCTTGCCTTCTCGACTATTCTGTCGCAGGTTGAACAGCATCTCCGCAAGCTGCCAGCATGCTCGCAACAAGGCATCAGTCTCCTCGGGTAGAGATGTGCGCATCTTCATCAATCTATGGCAAAGTGTGATGTAGAAATCCAATGTGCGCTCCACGAACTGGTCCGGAAGATTACGATCGTGGATGTTGTAGAGGTGGTTGTTTAGTTCGAAACTGACTCGCAACACCGAATCCGATGCTTCATCTGTCTTCAATCGTGCTTCAAACAGCGACTGACAAAAGTCTCTGCAAAGCGCTAATGTCGGAATGACCTGCGCGGTATGATCTTCGTCCTTATTTTCGTATAGTTGCTGGCACAGTCGCCAACAGCTGCGCCATGCTTGTTCTTGCACTTCGGTCTTGCCATGGAATTTGAAGGTCCGCTGACGGTGATTAGAAGAAAGACTGGCAAGCGTGTTACACAAAGTCCAGCATTCGCTCAGGGCAGTTCTAAGCGCAGCGACTTCTTCGTTGACTTGACCCGCAGCTTGCATGGCCTGTTTCATGGTGCCGTCACCAACAAGTCCAGCGGTGTCTGGACCTTTGTCTTCTTTGAGTTCGACAGGTTGCTCATCATTATCCTTGTCGATGGCTTCGGGGATGTCTGCATGCACCGTCAGATACTCTCGAAAGTACATGTCAAGTCCAGGAAGCAGACCTTCAAGGCTTGATGTGCGGCGGCTTTTGCGCTTGTAATCCTCATCTAGTTCCTGTCTTGTCTGTGCGCGAGGTGTTGCGCGATCCATATGGCGAGGCACATCTGTGTTCACGGGCGATACAGTCGACAGCCTCTGTACACGGTTAGATTTCGACGGCATTATCACATCAGCTGCAGCATCCCGAGCTTACCTTCTCTGCGGGAGATATAACAGCAGCTTCCGGTGTGCTAGGTGAAGCCAGCCTCGCGGTGCTCTCAGATTGTTCTGTGGGTGACGAGTACTGCGCCGGGAGGCTGCCTTCAAAATCCTTGAATCCAGATGGAATATGTATTACCGACTGAGGATCATTATCTGCAGACTCAGATCGTTGTCGCGAGGGAAGCTGGGTGACGATCTTGGGCGGATGCTCCTGCTACAATTAGTACTCGTCCAGTTGTCGCACAACATCTGCCGTACACTCTTTGCGCTCTCGGGACTTGTAATCTCAATATCTGGTGATTGTACTTCGAATTTGTCGCCCTTCGTAGCTGATTCTGGTGACCTCACGTCTGCATCCTCTTGCGCATCATCGTCTATTTCGGTACTTTCTGTGCCATTGGAGTCTACGGGTGAGGGTTCGATCTGCTGTGGATATGGACTTGGTGGAGGAGCGAGAGAATCTGTTGGCCCAGAAGATCTGTAGCAAAGGTGGTCAGCCTCTCTGCGGAAACCTCTGCAGTATATGTGCAAGCCTAGCTCTTACCGATTGCTCTGTGTGTTGCCAGACGAAGGGAATCCCTTGAATCGCGCCGGCGAGTTTGGAGAATCGGAGTATGGACTGAAGGCAGACGTGAGTCCACCGCCGGTTGGAGAAGGCATGAGTGGATTCTCCAAAGCCATATCAGTGCTGGCAATTCTTAGGAGGGCACTCGCTTGGGTGTAGGTAGAGCTGTATCAAGCTCGGCTGGTAGCAGTGTGAACGTGCGCCTGCAAGTCATGGACGGCGCACTGCGGCGAGGATGCCTGGCTGCATACTTCGGGTATATGGTGCAGTGTACTGTAGGCCGAAGTAGAAGATGGGTCTCCTTTCAAGGTCGCTGGCTGCAGGTGTTCAGCTCGATGCCCAGCATCTGCGCGTGGGCTTCAAGGAGCGTCCCACGACAGCTGTAAGCAAAATGTCGGCGCGTCCTCCTCGGGCTGACCTTCTCGCGGGCAGAGGATGTGTAAAGTACTTGGCCTGGTAGGAGGTATCGTTCGGCAGGCAGTTGTCCGGCAATCATGCGGCACAGTGCAGGCTGTCAGTCTTGATGACAACCAGCACCAAGATGCACCACCAACAACGACCAGCGTGTGTCGAGCCTAGCAGTAGCGAAGGATGTGGAATGTAGAAGCTAGGGCCGCAATGTAGACGACTTGCATGCGCATATGCACCGAAACAGACGCGATGCTCGTCACGGGCAAGCTTGCGTGCTGTGCGCAGTCTTCCTGGTCCCACCACCACGCGTGTGGCAGGGCTCGGGAGGCGTATCTCTAGAATATCTCGCTGTGCTGGCTGGCAGAAGGATGGATGTCCCGCTCGCAACCGGTGTGAGCATCCCACCACTCACACGTCGTCTGCTCTATTCCAACAACATGCACGAGGGTGAAAAAGCTCCAGCTTCCGATGGTCGTGCACCTTAGCATTCACTGGACTTGCCGCCGAGGCGTGCGCTAATCTCGCAATAGGCTTAGCTACCATGTGCTCCTATCACTTCCCAAGAGGAACAGTCTTCCTTCGAGGACTCCGTCTCGTTACCTTGACCAGCTCTGTGGTCTACTTGCAATCGGTCCATCACCGTCGGAAAGCAGCCCGATGGTAGCTAAAAGACTGGGCATTGCTGACTACGAGGACGAGCAGGCATCGTGTGCTGACCAAGGCGTTCAGCAGATTGAGTGAAAGACGAGCAGACCCTACGAGTGCGAGATGCCACTACTACTCCCGTGTCGTGGATGATCACAGTGACAACGTGCCCGCATGTGGACGTTTGTCCCTGATCGCCCAACGGTTTATCCAGGACCGTGGACAGCAGACAACTGTCGGCAAGCCAGGGCCGATCTTGCACCCGGCAATGTCAAACCTCAGCTCTTGATCGGCTCAGAGGACTGAGTCGGACCCTTTATGCCGTAGCTTTGGAAGGAAGACATGCAGTCTACTGCGAGTTGCGAATCTACAATGAGCAGCCTTCGACACAGATCCCCCACGGCAGACGGCGATACTGTATCCGGACATCGCAACAGACAATCACTTCTACTACCAGACTGCGGCACTTCCGTAACACAAAGATTGCTGGTCCCATAGCAAGCGAGCCATACCGACCCGCGCCAGCTACATAGCAATGTAGAGAGTCCACTGTGCTGGGCCCGGCTGGGGCGCTATTAAGCGCTCGTGGAAAACCATAGATGCGCCACGCCGGCTTCCTTCATCATCGCGAACCAGTGGCACAGAAGTGGAGACTGCAACTTCATGTGTTGGTATTGCGTTCGCACATCGATGTCCTATGATGAATGAGGGTGTGGTCACAATCCTACCAATGCCGTCTCAAAATTGCAATGCTATGAGAATTATGTTCATTCACATTGCACAGGTATGCTGACCGTGTACTATCAGTTTTATGTCTTTCAGCTACTCTGGACCTGAATCCAAACCTCATAGACGAGTTGGTATAACAACACATGGACAAGCTGTGGAGCTCAAAGCTTTCGACATGGGCATCTCTCGGTAGAGTTAACGTACATGACAAAGGTTTAGCCGGGCGCTTGTGGAAGACATCCCATTGCCGAAGACAAGGTCACAAGCAACATCGCTTCCAAAGTGGACGCTGAGCACACAACCCCCCCTCCGGAGTGGATACCTCACAACTCACTTTGCTCCTCTCGGTCTGGAACATTCACACACAATCGCAATACGTTAGACCCAACAGGCAACCAAACTTCTATAGCTCCGCCGGTGACAGCTCCAGCTACGATGCAACATAAAGGCACGGAAGCCATCAATCCTGCCAGAGTCCAGCATTAAACTCCCTACCACTCTTGGACCATCTGTTCGCAGTGCGTCGGCTATCCGGTGTCAGTGGATACCAACGACACTTGCTTGACTGGGACATGCACAGCCGACTCGATAGCATAACGCACGCCATCCTAGAACCATCGTGAATAGAAAGCGGCCGAACCATCAGCCAAAGCTTTACGCCTCCATGGGTATCAGGTCACACACTCTCTCAAAATCATTGTCAGTTCTAAGCCTTTCTCGATCAGTACGATTAGACAGAGAAAGGTCTCGAACGGGAATACAAGTCCCGACCGAAGGCTCTTCGCGGCCGAATCATATAGGAAAGAACGCAGTCCCTCACAGCAGTACATCAGTTGAATATGACGTGGATGTAGACATAGTCTCTTCATACGATCTACCTCAATCCACGTCATCCTCATCCTCATCCTCTTCTTCCTCCTCGTCTTCATCCTCCGTGACCTCCCCACCCAACTCCTTAATCTTCGCCCTATACTCATCCCGTTTGGACTCGATATCACCCATAACGAGCAACATACTCTCAAGCTCTTCCTTCGCACTCTTCTCGCCAATTTTGGCCTCTTGCAAATCACTCTCGAGTTTCTTGACTTTCTCATCATCGCCCTTTTTATTGGACTTGAATTTCTTTGCCTCGGCGAGTTCCTTCTCAAGTTGAGAGACTTTGTCTTTCGAGGTTTTGGCTTCTTGAAGATCTTTCTCGAGTTGTGCCATTCTGTCTTTCGCCTTTTTGGCCTCCTCAAGTTCTTTCCCGAGATCGCTGACTTTGGTTTCGGCCTTCTTTGCTTCCTCGAGTTGCTTTTCAAGGATGGCGAGTTGCTCCTTAGCTTCTTTGGCCTCTTCGACCTTTTTCTCGAGTTTTGAGATCCTGTCCTTGTCTTGCTTGTTGGAGGATGGCTTGGATTTTTTGGTCTCTTCGAGCTCTTTTTCCAGCTTGGCGATCTTGTCTTTGTCTTCCTTGTTGGGGCCAGGCTTGGCTTTACCGTTTGCTTTGGCACTATCAGACGCCTTCTTCTCTGCGGCTGCGGCTTTCTCTTCTGCCTCCATGAGCTTCTTTACCGCAACTGAGGCCTTCTCTTCTGCCTCCTTGAGCTTCTTCTGTGCGTCAACCGCTTTAGTGACAGAGTCCTTCATCTTCTTCTCGAGCTCCTCAACCTTGGTTTCCGAAGCAGACGCTTTCTTCTCCGCAGCCTCGACACGTGAAAGCGCATCGGCGGCAGACTTCTCTGCAGCTGCGAGCTTCTCCTTATCACCCGCCTCGACATCTTTTAGCGCAGATTGCACTCTCTCGAGCTCTGCTTTCGCGATCTCCAGCTCCTTTTCTAGCTCTGCGAAGCCCTCACGCTCAGTCTTGAGCTCTTCATCGCGACCATTGAGGTCCTTCCTGAGCTCCTCAAGCTGCGACGTGAACTTGCTGACTTCCTCTCCACGGGTCTCCAAGGATTTGCGGGCGACTTCCAATTTCGAGTTTGCTGCCTTCGCTTGTTCTTGAGCGGTTTCCAGTTTCTGCTCAGTAGCTTTCTGCTGTTGTCGCAAGGCATCCAGCTCTTTAGAGAGGTCTCGTTCCCGCTTGATGAGCTCATTCTGTTTCGTTGTGAGACTTTCGAGCTGCTGCTTGGCATTGGCATGGCCACTGGCCTCTTTGCGATGCTCATTGCCCAGTTCAGCAACACGTCGTTCAAGCTCCTGGATCTTTTGTGCTGAAGCGGCATCTCGCTCTCGCAGCTTGGCTTGGGTGCCTCGCTCTGCATCCTGTTTCGCGCTGTTCAAGGCATGTTGATGACGGGTGGAAATAGTCTGCTTTTCTTGCTCGTGCTGTCTTGTGAGCTTCTCGATCTCTCCTTCGTGCCCCTGTTGCATGGCTTGATTGATTTTCCGAAGACGCTCGACCTCGGAAGTCACGGTCTGCAGCTCTTTTGATATTGACATGCGGTCTTGCTCGCTCCGTTGCCTCGTATCGATTGCTTCTTGTTGGGCTTGTGCCATCGCATCTTTGGCTGCTTGCGCCTGCTTCCGAAGCTCGTCAAGAACGTCGCGGTCCACACCAGCCTCTGCAACAGATGCCGGTAACACCTCGACGCCCGGGTCTTTATCAATCGCTCGTCTCAGACGTGCGTACTCGACCGCGAAAAGATCAACGTAAACTTTACTCAGCATGCCATCACCGCCTTCGTCAGATTCGGCATCCAGGTCATAGTCACGAATGGCGGGCTGTCGTCGAAGCTGTAGAAGCGCATCCAGATACTTAGTCCGACCGAGTTTCTGCTGTAAGAGAGGCGCCAATGTCCGTCTCGGGATCGGCGAGTCTTTCGTGCTGAACTCGTAGATGACACCGAGAAGAACCGCGGATAAACCGCATACCATAGGGTCGGTGGGTGTTTTGACCAGGCTTACGAGCGATTGAAGCAAGCTAGAGCCTTCGGCAAGCAAGTCGTCGACACCAGGTGCGAAGTCCCACAGTAGAGTGGTCAGTAAGCTCGTGTATGCAGCCATAAACCTCGCATCAATCGGAGTTTGAAGGCCAGCCTGGAGCTGCGAGCCCAGAGCTTGTATAGCTGTGATAACGTCTTCGCCTTCTTCCTCGTTTCCCTCCGAGACAGCCACGAGCGCGGCTTTGGCATCGACGTTGTCATCGACAAGACCTTGAACGATCCACGAGGCAAAGACGACACCACTGTCATCATTCTCTGGAGGATGCAACAGTCTTGTTAAGACATTCGCGGCTGTCTCGCCCTCCGCGTGGCCCGCAATAGCTCGCTGGAGGAAATGCGCCTGAATTTGGTCATGACCTCGGAGATATGCTTGTATCAGGCCACAAGCGGCTGCTCGTAAGGGATCTTCCGACTGGGCTTGATCAAGAGCTAGATCTAGCAGAGCTTCGATGATATATGTTCGCCGATTTTCCACACTGGCTCGAGCGCTGGTCTTAGCATGGGAACTTGGTCCTGTCCCATTCGTCTGAGTATGTCTCATTGCCTCTTCAGTATTGTGCTCAGCATCCGAGGGAGTGACGACTGTCATGGTCGCAAACTGAGCCTGCAAGGGTTGGTTGTATTCTATGAGAGCAGCAGCGACTCGAAGTGAGGATGCTCTGATTGGAGCAGGGAACGCAGCAGAAAATCCCATGTCCGCGAGTATCTGGGCCACGCCAGCTCGAAAGAAAGCTGTCTGGTTTTGAGGAGTGACCGCTTCTCCGGGTGCTAGAAACAGCCTGAGCAGCTGGAGAAGCCCCCACGCCGCCTTCTCCCTCCCTTGAGCATTGAACGGCGTCTCATCGTCGGCCGGGAAGGATTGTTGTAGGAGCTGCGACATTTGAGCCACGCATACTGACTCTCTGAACATCGTCTGGTTGCTCGCAGAGCCCCGAATCAGATTCGCGAGGAGGCTTAGGCAGTCTTGAGCGGTGATACCAGCCTCAGACAGGCCACCCTCCAGTTGTATCAAAGAGAAAATCTTGCCAAACACATCCTCGAATGCGACAATCTTGCGCAGCTCTTCATTCGCACCACTGGTCAGATCGACCAGCAAGAGTAAGCCGGCATTCCGCACGGCGTCCCTCCCATCGTCAAGAACTCCCACCAGTCTTGACAGTCCCAATGGTGCCGACAGAATACATTCTTGTAATCGATCAGGTCTTGACGCGCATATGGCGGATAGCAGCTGTACAGAGTAGAGGCGGGAGTAGTAATCGGCGTAAGGACTGGTGGGATCGAGTAAAGACAGAAGCATCACGATGTTGTCTTGGCGCTGGCATTAGCTTAGCTATTCTGTCTATCATACATAGTCGACGTGCGAGTGCGCCTACCATAGAGAACTCGTCTGCCAGAAAGAGTGCGATCTCATCGCCGGCCTCAGGGGAGTTGCTGTCCGGTTTGAAGAGCATGAGCAGCGTCTCCAAGATGAGGCGTATCGTGTCAACATCTCCTCCTTCTTGACTCCGCCGCCCTTCGCCATCTTGGCTCTTGTTTGAGCCTTCGTCGCCTAGTCCGTCCCGTTTGAGAGTTGCGATCAGTTCGCGTAGTGAGCCGCTGGCTACCGAAGCCGGATATTGTTTCGCGAAGCTCCGCAGTCCGAGAATAGCCGCTCTTCTATCCTCCAGCAGTGTCGCAGATTGGAGACGACCGCACAGCGTATCGATCGTGGCAGTCGCGGTCTGTAATGGAGGTGTTTTGAGCATTGTCGGTGTTCGCTGCCCGGAGGCAGTCTTGGTACTATCTCATGGCCTGTCCGATCTCTGATGTGATCATCCAAGGGCTTTTAGACGTGTTGTCGGAATCGCGCGGATTCTACACGCGTATGTGTTCAGTAGCAGCGGTGCATGTCGCTTCTGAAGCGCAAATGGAAAGTTGTCTGCCTCGCGGACTCTGGTCTGGACAGCTCTCAATACAGAATAAGCTTCGGAGAGCGGAAAATCCCGCCGCAGGGATCTCCGGCTGCCCGCGTCGCTGCTTCCCTCTCCGGGCATTTGCGGGCGTTCGCAAACTGCGCTCTTCCTCCGAACTCATCACCACCCCGCCGGCAGCATCGTCAACCCCTTTCCTGCCTGGCCGACTCATCGCACTCACCGCGACGGCAAGAACTACACGTTCTGTAGAAGGAGGAGAAGGCGCCACCACGACAGCGCGATACACGAAGCAGCAGACGAATTGCGGCGCACCCACACGCGACATCCGCCATTCCCACCTCTCTCATCGGCTCTCACCTCTACCGCACCACATTCTTCAGCCCGGCGCACGCTCATAGCCCTATTCACCCAGCATGGGTGTTCCGGCGCTCTTCCGCTGGCTCAGCAAGAAGTATCCCAAGATAATATCACCCGTCCTCGAGGAGCTGCCCTCCGAGGTTGAGAACGACGATGGCTCAAAGACCAAAATCCCCATCGACGCGCGCAAGCCGAACCCCAACGGCGAGGAAATGGATAATCTCTACCTGGATATGAATGGTATCGTGCATCCATGTTCACATCCCGAGGACGGGCCACCACCGGCCAACGAAGAAGAGATGATGATTGCCATCTTCGCGTACACTGAGCGCGTCGTGAATATGGTGCGCCCTCGCAAGCTGCTCGTGATCGCGGTTGATGGTGTTGCGCCGCGTGCCAAGATGAATCAGCAGCGGAGTAGGCGTTTCCGCAGTGCACAGGATGCAGCGGAGAAAGATCGTGAAGCTGCTGAATTCCACGCCCGCATGATCGCAAATGGTGAGCGTAGCGCCGATGGCGATGGCGAGAACTCAAAACCTAAGAAGACTTGGGATTCCAACTCCATCACCCCTGGAACACCCTTTATGGACCTGCTTGCTGCGTCGCTCCGTTACTGGGTCAGCTACAAGATCACCACCGACCCTGCGTGGGAGAAGATTAAGGTCATTATTTCCGATGCCACTGTTCCCGGTGAAGGTGAGCACAAGATCATGAACTTCGTTCGCTCGCAGAGGAGCTCGCCCGATCACGATCCCAATGAGAGGTAAGCTCTTCCATGTTGTCTCTTTGCCGCTTCTGCTCTTAGCTTTCGCTGCTCGAGAAAATACAACGGAAATACATTCACGCGAACATTTGCTAACACGAACAGACATGTCATCTATGGGCTGGATGCCGATTTGATCATGCTGGGACTTGCCACTCACGAGCCGCATTTCCGCGTGCTCCGTGAGGACGTCTTTGCCAATGAAACCAAACCCGGACATTGCAGGAAGTGCAACCAGCCAGGGCACATTGCTGCCAATTGCCAAGGTCAGGTCAAGCC
Source organism: Nothophaeocryptopus gaeumannii (assembly GCA_031771865.1). Taxonomy (NCBI): domain Eukaryota; kingdom Fungi; phylum Ascomycota; class Dothideomycetes; order Mycosphaerellales; family Mycosphaerellaceae; genus Nothophaeocryptopus; species Nothophaeocryptopus gaeumannii. The sequence continues at coordinate 2,462,185 of JASISA010000025.1, forward strand.
CAAAGAGGAAGACAAAGTCGTGAAGACATTGAAGCCCTTCATTTGGCTCCATGTCGGCATCTTGCGAGAATACCTTGCCGTCGAATTGAGCGTGCGCAATCAAGGCTTTCAATTTGATCTGGAACGCGCTCTGGACGACTGGTTGTTCATGTGCTTTTTCGTTGGTAACGATTTCCTGCCACATTTACCTTCACTGGATATCCGGGAAGACGGTATCGACACGCTGATTGCTATTTGGAGAGACAACATCCCGATCATGGGCGGGTATGTGACAAAAGACGGCCACGTAGACCTTGCGCGCGCACAAGTGATTCTCGAGGGCTTGGCAAAACAGGAAGATGCCATCTTCAAGAGACGTCGCGAGGGCGAGGTCAAGGCCGGAGAACGCCAGAAGCGTCGGGAAGAACAGGACCGACGAAATTCAAACAAGCGTGCGCGTTACTCCAACAATGGTGCGCCGAGCGGCTTTGACGAGACTGTCGTTCGCAGAGGCGCACGAGGTGGCATAATTAGAGGTGAGGGAGCAGCAGACCCCAATGCGCTTCCGACCTTTGCGCCCGGCGCTGCGCAGACCATGTCAGACCCCCGTTATGCCGCCAGCCTGACACATGCCGATGTCGTTGGTGGCAAAGCAAATGGAGATAACAGATCGGCCGCTGCAGCGCTCAAGGAGAAGCTGATGTGGTCGAAGAAGGGATCTGACAACCAGAAAGCCGAGATCGATCAATTGATGGCTGGAGCGTTGAACGGCACGGACCCTGCTCCAGCGTTGGGCAAGCGGACGCGAGATATGATTGACGATGCTGCCGAAGACGCCAATTCAGATCCATCAACACCCGGCCGCAACACACCCAACAAGGAAATTGTCGATCCCATGAACCGCGGAACATCAGGTCACCTTGGCGGCAACTCCAACAACGACGAGAACGGCATGCCAGAAGACACCGTTAAGCTCTGGGAAGACGGCTATCAGGGCCGATACTACGAACAAAAGTTCCATGTCTCTCCGGACGATGTGGAGTTTCGCCACAAGGTTGCTCGCAGCTATGTCGAGGGCCTGTGCTGGGTGCTTCTCTACTACTTCCAGGGCTGCCCATCTTGGACATGGTACTATCCCTATCATTATGCGCCTTTCGCTGTAGACTTCAAGGACATGGATAAGCAAGTTGTCAACTTCGAGAAAGGCAAGCCTTTCCATCCTTACGAGCAGCTGATGGGTGTCATGCCAGCTGCCTCCAATCATACTTTGCCAGCTGTCTTTCACCCACTCATGACAGACGATGACAGTCCAATTAAGGAGTTCTACCCGGTTGACTTCGAAGTCGACCTGAATGGCAAGAAGTTTGCCTGGCAAGGTATCGCGCTTCTCCCCTTCATCGATGAGAAGAGGCTGCTTGATGCCATGGCGACGAAGTATCCGCTGCTCACCGAGGACGAACATCGGAGAAATGGATATGGAGAAGAAGCCCTCATCTTCAGCACGAAGCATCCACTATATAACGAAGTTGTCTCCAACTTCTACGGCAAGAAAGCTGGAGAGCCCAAATTCAAGATCCAAAGCAAGATCTCAGAGGGTCTTGCTGGCAAAGCATCCAAAGACGAGTCATACATCCCCAACTCTGAGCTTGTTTTCCCATTCGAGAGCAGTGATCAAGACGAGTTCACCACCTTGGATAACGACGAGAGTGTGAAGGTCGCGTACCACATGCCTGTGCTCAAAAGTGTCCACAAGTCAATGCTTTTGCCGGGCGTCAAGTTCAATGACCCAGTTCTCGACTACAATGACATCGAGGCTACGCGAAGCAAAGCAGAGAGATCTGGACGTAGTCACGGAGGGGTGCAACTGTCACAAAATGGCGACAGATCCGATGGCAGGCGAATCAACTATGCCGCTCGGGACAATGAGCATCACAACGGGTACGACAATCGCGGAGCGCAAGGCAATGGGTATGGTGCGAACGGAGGTTATGGCAGAGGTCCGCCAGACTCTGGACCCCGCGACCCGTATGCTGGTAGGGCTGCCGACGCATTTGCGAGCCTACCTCCTCACCTCGCACAGCAGGCCGCACAGCATGGGTTTGCGCCGCCCGGTGGCGCTCCAAGAGGCTACCCACCTCCCATGCCACAGCGTCATCCTCCCGAACCGCCACAAGGCTACCCCCCGCAGAGAGGATATAATGATCGCTATCAGCCGCCTCAGCAGAATGAAGGATATCAGTCGCGTCCGCGAGGAGGCTACGGAGGATCAGGTTACGATAATCGAGGTTACGGTGGTGGAGGTGGTTATCGAGGAGGGTATCAAGGTGGAAGAGGGAGCCAACAGCAACGGCGCTATTAAGCATGAGATGACTGCACGATAGGAACACGTCCCATTTGCGGAGACTGGGAATGTCTAAAAGCAACATTGGCCGTTGCTCTGCTCGCTTTGGCACAAACACTAGCGCATGTGCTTGGGCCCTTTGAATAGTGGAATAGAAAAGCATTCGAACCACAGCCTCGAGGGCACTACTTTTGACTCACTGATTTGATGAATGTACTTCGAAGGGCAAGGCATGTATGTCTTGGCCGTGCTATCCTTGGCCGCCCCTGCGGTCTCGGGAGCGGCCAACAGAGTTTCGGACCTGCGTCGATCACCGGCGTTGCTATCAAGGCTGATCCCATACCACCAAGGCTTCAGCCTCGTAAGACCGGGATGTAACCTCGCCGAGATGTCTGCGCGTCTACAACTGTACGCGCTTTGAGATCTTGACAATTCTGCCCTGAGTCCAGATTGCACGGAAAGCAAGCGACAGGCTCTAATCGTAACGATGAATTTTCGAGATTTGCCAGCATGGCTGACGATTGTCCAATTGCTGCTGCCGCTCGTGGAAGCGCAGTCTGTCCCGATGACAACGGCAACGGAAATTGGTGGCCTGTCTGGATCTCACACAAACCTCCCTAGGTGGTGTGGCAAACCATACTATGCAGGGTGACTATCTAGTTGGCGATTGAGGCATTTGCCAAAGACTAATACTTCAACAGATCGCCGAACTTCAATCCTGGAGGTCAGCTGGAGCGTCCATCTCCATCTCCCAGTCTACTGCTTGATGTCCGAATACAGCCAAGACACAGCATTTACGACAGCAGCGAGCACAAAGCGGAGATTATTGTCGATGCTGAGCTGTCGCATGTTCGTGGAGATCAACTACCAGAGAGTCTTTCGAGGCCGATGACCAATATTCTGGACATTCAAGTGCATGTAGAGGGACTGATGCGACCATGTATCTCCGATCAGGTCTTCTTCAATACCACGGGAACCATGTTCAACTTCGACCTGAACCACTTGAAGCCGCGAATGGAGCCGTATCATGTCAATCTTACTGGGACCATTAAGAACAGACGGAGCAGTCCAACGTATCGAGCAACGACCGAGCTGTATTATCTACCGGCCAAGAACAATGGTAGCACTGTCAAGATGGACAATTTGAACGGCGGCATGCTGGTTGCTAACAATGTGACAAACTACACATTCACGCCGCTGCTGCCGTTTGGGTTCTACGCTCAGTGCAGCGATTATCTTAACTATTCACTTGCCAACGTGAGTGCGTACAAAGACTTTGGTTTTAATGCCATCAATCCGGTCTGCGCATTCACGGATGGAGATCTGACCTTCCTTTTTGACTGGATGGACTCTGTGAATCTCTGGTATCAATACGACATGCGCAACTCTTACTTGAATCTATCATCCGTGGCTGAGCAGATCCCCCTCATCAAAGATAGATCAAACCTACTCAGCTGGTATACCGCAGACGAGCCTGATGGATGGCAGTATGCGCTCAACTCCACCAAGCTGGCTTACGACTTGTTGAAGAAAGAGGATCCCTACCATCCGACCGGGCTTGTGCTGAATTGTCAAAACTATTACTTCGAGGATTACACGACAGGCACGGACTTTATCATGCAAGACGCTTACCCCGTGAGCATCGACCCAACTTTCAGCCGCAAGTTCAATACGACCGTCAATGAGACATATGGAGACTGTGGTTGCGACAACTGTATCGGCTCTCTGACGGATGTGAGCATGCGCCTCGAAACTCTTGATACATACCAATCGTGGCTGCCCACCAGCGATAAGCCCCTCTGGAGCGTGCTGCAGGCCTTTCATGGGGAGTTGTACTGGTTACGGGACCCTACTCCTGAGGAGACCTGGGTAATGATGATCATCAGCTTCAATCACAAAGCCAAGGCTATCATGAGCTGGGACTTTCCGGCCTCGGATGTCTTGAATGAAGCTCATGGGGCGATGGCGAAGGTAGTCACGTCGTCGCACGTTGCGCATTTTCTGCTCGATGGGTATCCGATGGCCCTCGATACTGAGAGCAACAGTGACCTGGACGCAGCGTACTGGTACTCTGGAGACCAGATCATGATCGCAATTGCAAATTTGGCTTCAAATTCTAGCTCAGGAGCAGTTCACCTTCAGCTACCTTCGAGCGCGAGCAAGATTGCTTGTCAGCCCTGGGGCAACGTAACATGGACACTGGATAATGATATGGAGGTTTCGACAAAGAATTTCCCGGGTCTCGCTACAAGCATAGTGATACTGGACACTCGAGTCAAATACCAACACAAATAATCAGTATGTAAAGATCGTATGTCAGTCTCTACCTTAATTCTGCTTCTGCTTCACACTCCTCCACTCCATAACCAAACTCCCAATCATCGTCAAACAAGTTAACCCAACAGCTAAATACCACGTCTGACTCAATGACCTATCAAACCCCTCCACTACTTTTGACAAACTACCCTCTCCCAAACTGCCCCTCAACTGCGTAATCCCCATATCCTCTATCCCCTTCACGTCCAACTCCGGCGCCAGTTGGTGCAAGTTGCTGCTCAATCGAGACGTGAAAATCATCTGCGCCACAGCTACGAAAACCGCAGGACCGAATGCCTGCGCGAACAGTATGACTGCGATGCCCAACGTCGCATCATCTTTGGGTAAAATCGTCTGTACGGCAACCTGAGGAGCTTGGAATCCGATCCCCCCAGCGAATCCAGCGAATCCAGAGTACAAAATCAGTGTCGCAAAGGATACCGTCGTGCCGAGCGTCGTCATGAGTCCTGAGGCTATGGGCATCAAGATAGAAGCAGTGATCATAAAAGGCGTGTAGTATCCGACTATGCTCGTTCCGGAGCCGTGGATGAGGGCCGCAATCATGAATCCTACCAGGATGGGAAGCATCATATACCCTGACTTTGCAGGGGAGTAGCCAAGGACGGCTTGGTAGTATGTGGGGAGGTAGTATTCTAGGATGGACATTGTGGAATTTGTGAAGGAGGAGAAGAGGAAGCCTGCGCAAACATTTCGGTTGCAGATGATGCGAGGGGGAATGGTGGCGGCGTCGCCTTTGATATATTGGTCGACGATGAAGATGGTTAGGAGGATGGTGAAGAGGATGAAGCAGATGATGATTCGAGGGTCGGACCAGGCGTATTTGACTCCACCGTAGGAGAGGGCAATGAAGAGGCTTGCTAGGGCAGGGACGAAGACGACGTTGCCGACTAGGTCGAGTTGTTTGAGTATTTCTCGCCAGGTCATGGAGCGGCTTTGGTTCTCCTGCAGGTCTTGGAGGAAGATGAATGTCGTTAGGAACGCGACAGCTCCAATGGGCAAGTTGATCCAGAAACAGAACCGCCATCCCACTCTTTGTGTGAGGATACCCCCCAGTAGGGGCGCAGCTATTGTCGCCGTGCTCTCTACTGCGGACAAAATAGCGGTCACCATGGGCCTCTGTCTCAAAGGTAGCATTTGCACTACCAGCGCAAAGCAGCCTGAGATGACGCCGCTCGTTCCGAGGCCTGTGACTGCTCTCCCCAGAACGAACACTTTGCTGTTCGGGGCTGCGGCGCTCAACACGCTCCCAACCAGAAAGATGATCTGGGAGGCGAGGAAGACTTTTTTGATCGAAAAGAGCTTGTAGAGCTTCCCGAACAGGAACTGGAACGCGGAAGAACAAAGTCGATAGGCAGAAGAGTACCAGCCAATGTCTGCGATCGTGTGGAAGTGGTCCGTGATGGAGGGCAGGGCCGTGGCGAGAATGTTTGCGTCCAAGCCGCCGAGGATGAGCACCAGGGAGATTGATAGGTAGACGAGGTAGAGCTTGGTGCCTTTGGGATGTTCATATTCGTTTGTAGCACTGTCCGTGTTGTCGTCTTCAGTTAATTCGAGAGGCTCGGCGGCAGATGGTTGTTCACGTTTCGGAGCTTGGTAGATCCGGAGAGGTTGGCTGACTTCGGTGAGCTGGATGATCTCTGTCGCTGTTGAAGACATCTTGGACGATACAGCAAGTCAGCGGTGGACAGTTCAGCAAGGAGGAATGGAAGAAAACTGCTTGTATACTACCATTGATGCCTGGCATTCATTCCGTCTTTTTACTCCGAAGCGGCATTGTGTGATCGGACCTGAATGATATGCTACTGTGGGCCACGTCGATCATGTTGCACTGCATGGCGACATTCAGCTCCAGCATGCTTTCGGCGCGTTCATATGCGCTGCGACAGAGGTTGATGATGTTGTCTCATGTCATCGTTGAGGGAAGTGTAGTTCTTGACCAATGCCAAGAAGCCGGCCCAAGCACAACATAAGCACCTCAGCCCTTGATTCCTCAACTCTCAAACACCATCACAAGCTTTCCTCTGTGCCTGAGCTTTTTATCTTACCCTCGAGGATATGCTGGTGAACCATATCCCTATTCTACAAGACTGATCTCCAACTGGACAAGCGCTCGCACGTTGTAGCCATGCAAGTCCATGACATCTGAGCCTCTCAAGGCCGCCCTGGGCTGGACAAGGCTGCCCATGGGATATGGAAATTGCAGTCGCAAATGCCGGACGAAGAGAACGAAAAGGACCGGATGCCTCCCGCGCGCAAAGATGGAGAGGCACAGCTGGTCCTCAGGTAGGAAGTTGGTCGCTCTCTTGCCTTTCATTCATCTAAAGCGATGTTCGCACGCTTGTCGCTCGTTTCGCTCTTCGTAGCAGCCATCGCTGCTGTGAACAATGCCGATCTCGATGGTCTTTCGCCTTCCTCTGCTCAAGCCGCCCAGGGAGCGGGCACGACCCCGCCAGCGCCCAATCCGTACGAACAACTTGGTGTCGATGCGCCGAACCAGCAGCTACCGCCCGAGCCGACGACCATCACGAGGACCGTGATCCCGAACCCCAATGCACCGAAGCCTACAGGGACGTTGGGGCGCAATTGCAAGAACATACAGGCGAAGAGTGGTAGAGGCGACTCGGCCAAGGCCAACGCTATCATAGAGGCGTTTCATCACGGGTGGAACGCATATGTTCAGTATGCGTATGGGTTCGATGAGCTCATGCCTCTGAGCTTGAATGGAACAAACACTCGATATGGATGGGGGTTGACCATTGTTGACTCCATGGATACTGCGATTATCATGGGGCTCACGGACATCGTGCAGCAGATGCTGGAGTTCACTGCTCGAATCGACTTCTCTACAGACTCCACAGACGATCCAGATGGCGTCAGCGTGTTTGGTAGGAAAGCGAGACGTCGAACTGGACGTTTGAACTGATGTAGATGCAGAGACGAACATTCGCTACCTCGGTGGGCTCATCTCCGCATTCGACTTGCTCAACAGCGGCCAATTTGGCAACTACGGATCCAACCAGACTGACATGCTTCTCAAGCAAGCTGTGATTCTTGCGGACAAGCTTGCTTATGCATTTGGCACTCCTAGCGGTCTACCTGCCGCCGGTCAGAACTTCACGACCAATACCCCTATTCCTGGACAGTACACCCTGCGATCTACGAACCAGACTTTCAATGCTACGAATACTGCTTCTTTTGGGACTTTAGTTCTGGAGTGGGGACGGCTGTCTGACCTCACTGGCAACCAGACCTACCGACAACTGACGGAAAGGGCCAATGGCATCGCCATCAACTCTGATCCCGCCCCGGTATATGCTGGCTTGGTCGGGACCCAATTTCATAGCGACACAGGAAAGATGATCACACGGGACGGCGGATGGCAGGCTGGAGTTGATTCATTCTTGGAGTATCTCCCCAAGTATTACCAGTACGCTGTAACTGACGTCTCAACGCAGTACAAGGACTTCTGGTTAAACGCCACGAAGTCGACGATGGACCACATCGCAGTGCACCCTCAGGGCTTCCCCGATCTGACTTTCGTATCTCGGCTCCGGAGCAATGGCACAATCGAGTATCTCGCAGATGACTTTTCGTGTTTCGCAGGAGGCAACTGGCTACTCGGCGGTGCTCTTCTGGACAGGCCTGATATCTCGCAACTAGGAGTGGACTGGACATACGGCTGCTACTACCTGTACAAGTCTTCAACCACTGGGCTTGGCCCACTTGCCTGGGCTTGGTTCAATGAGAACGGCGAATCATTCGATTACGCGAGCAAGAATGATGCTGCTGCACTTCACAGCGCTGCCAAGCGAGGTTTCTTTATCCCAGCTAGTATCGAGAACTGGTTTTCCCGACCTGAGCCTTTGGAGAGCGTCTTCTACGCGTCTCGCATTACTGGCGAACAAAGGTGGGCTGATTACAACTGGGAGATGTTCAAGGCTATCAACAATACTGCGAGGACCCCTCAAGCGTTTGCGGCAGTCAATAATGTTGATATGCCGTATGGAGGGAGCATGAGTGATAACTTGGATTCGTGAGTTCGCACTATTGACACTCGTAGGTGCACGACTGACTTGATGTTGCTTGCAGATTCTTCTTCGCCGAAGTCCTCAAATACCTTTATCTTACTTTCACGGACCCGAGCGTCATTGACCTCTCCCAGTGGGTCTTCAACACGGAGGCGCATCCTTTCTTTGCAACATGTGCAGGCGGAAACAGTACTTCGTTGTCGTTGAGACAACATTTGAAGAGGAAAGATTGGGGTGTACATCATGGTGTCCATCGACGAGCTGGACTGTAGTTCAGTTCACATTCGCGTAATGTATGCAGGCAGCGATTTTGTTTTGTTCCGACATTAGATAAGAGCCGTACGCGGTCGAAGGCGCCCGACCTTGGGCGTCAATTATTGCGTCTCGCCATGCCGCAGACTGACAAAATTATGTCCGATTCAAAACCCTCACTCCCTGCTTAGCACACGTTGACCTTGCATGGGTTGCTGGACTGCTGAAACAGAGGCCATCGTTCTCCTGCTTCGTCTTGAAAACCATAACAACGATGCCAATGTGAGAGTGCTCTTGACGCGGCGATGTTCAAGCCCATTGACTTTGGACATGTGAAGACACTGTGAACACGATCGATAGGGTGATGATGAAGTAGTCGTCGATCGAGGTTCCAAGCGTTCGGTGCGAGAACAGGCAGGGATGAGGTAGAGCTCCAGGGCCTCCCGCCTCGTTGCTCGGCTTTGCTAGCCACCTCACATGTACACCTCAAGAGCAACGCGAGCGAGCTCTGTACTTTGACCCTCACTTTGACAGTCACTCGCGGTGGCACCACATAGTCCGTCGTCCTTCCTTGAATAATTGCATACACCCAAGCTCGTCACTCGTTCACTACCAACGTCCGACCAATGCTCGCTGTCAATTAGAGTTCCGTCTCCCTCGCGATGCGCCAAGCAGGAAGCGCGTCAACAAACCAAGCCTCATAGTCCATCGACGCAATCGCTTTCATCCACCACCACCACCACCACCAACGCCTCGAGTCTGGCTCTCTTCATTGAGATACTTGGAGTAGTGGTGACTTCAGGTCATCATGGGCTCCAAGATGGCCAACAATGGACCCCACGCCGCCGGCATCTTCGCCGACATGACCGTCGATGGTCCTGAGATCGGAACACTGGTTGTCATCATAGATCGAGGAAGAAACCTGCCGAATAGGAGGTCCATGGGCAAGCAGAGTGCATACTGCGCCGCCAGACTCGGTAAAGAGGCTCGCAAGACCGAGACGGACAAGCGAGGCGGACAAACGCCGAGATGGTAGGTCGAGTTCCAAACAAGTGCATCACCGTGAGACATGGCTGACTGGGTGTGACACAGGGACCAGGAGCTGCGCTTTACCGTCCACGATTCCCCCGACTACTATAAGCTCAAGATATCCGTCTTCAGCGAGGACAAGAGGACCGATCTCGTCGGCGAGGCCTGGGTTGATCTTGGAGGCGTTGTAGTACCTGGCGGCGGGAAGAGCGATCTTTGGCAGGGCTTGACGTGCAAGGGCAAATACGCTGGGGAGCTCAGATTCGAGCTGACATACTACGATACGAGAGAAAAGCCGGAAACAGGGACAGAAAGCATATCTATGGCCGACGAGTTGAAGCAGCAGTATGGCACACTGGCACCTAAAGTCAAGCGGAGACCTCTGCCCACGAATCCCAATGCGCCTGTCACGACGGACGTGGTATTACCTGGTCGAGCTCCTCCTGGAAGAGCGAAGCATGGCCCTCGAGACTACAGCACCCCTCCAAGGGCAGCTTCATTGCCGCCGAAAACGTTCAATTACCCTCACTCGGCCGACACCTTGTACACTCAGCCTCAACCAGGAACGCTGTCTCAAGGACACTCTCCTGCACCACAGCCGCAGTTCGAGACGCCACCAAACCAGTACTACGACGAATACGACCAGCAACCGGACCCACAGCACTACGATCTCCACGAGCCCATCCCGCAGCAGCCGGACTTCCTCCCACAACTTGCTCCAAGCAATCGATCTCGAGGCTCGCTACCTACGCAGCCACGATACGCGCAGCGGCAACAGAGCCATCCACAACCGAGACCAATGAGCCATATTGGCATCCCGCATTCGAACTCTGCGCCAGCTGTACCTCAGCATCCGGATCCTCAGGCATACGACGATAGCTACCAGCTTCGGACGGACTACCCTGAGCCCATTCCTGATGTTGGTTATCAGTATCAACACATGCGTCAAAGGAGGAATGACATGCCACCTGGCTGGCAAGATGAGTACGGTGCCGCTTATTCGGATAAGCAGGCTTACGTGGAAGAGGAGATGGACAGCCCTCCTCCGCCGCCTCCACCAATGCACAGCCAGAGCTCACCTGCGGTGCCCCAAAATATGAGCGTGCCACGCAATCACTCGTATGCCCCACCAGGGTCACGATACGGTGCCACGCCGCCCTCAGCTAGGCAGCAGTACGTGCCGAAATCGTCGCCTCTGCAGAGCATTGAGCGAGGCTACGCGCAGCAGACACCTCCAAGCCACGGCCCTCCAGCGCGTGGTCGCTCTTTTGACGACTATGGAGGCTCCTCTCCGTACACTGGCAGCTATCACTCGACTCCGAATTTGCTCTCTTCGCCAGCGCAAGGATCCCCATCACCATGTTCAAGAACTTCTCCTTATGACCGCTCAGCTCCTGGCCGTAGGAGCATTGCCGAGCCATATGGAACACCTTCACGGCAACCTCATCCGCTGTCTCAAGAGATTCCGCATGCGAGGAGCCCGAACCCACCGCCACGACCGAGAAGTCCAAACCCTTATCGACCGCACGATCCTGGCATGTCACCAGAAGGGCGCTCGCCGTATCAGACCGACTATCGCCAACGAGATGCACCGCCTTTGATAAAGCCTCGTGCTGTCTCCCCACAGCCAGGAAGACCTCCCAGTCAGTCCGCGCCAGCGCCTAGGAACAGCTATAGTATTCAGTTCCCCGTGCGTGCGTTCGAGTCTTCTGATCAAAGCCCGCTTTCGACATCCGTTCCACGGAAGTCGGTTTCGCCCAGACCTTCGGTGTCAGAGCGCAGTCGATCTGCGGTACCGTTCTCGCCCGACAGCTTCGACATCCACAACCCTAACTCTCCCGGAGCTGAAGTCGAAGCTCGAAAAGGGCCAATTGTTGGGTGGCACGGCCAGGAGATTGATCCCTCTGATCACCTCCCCGTGGACTCGTGGGCTCCTGAACCGGAGAAGAAGACGCCTACCAAGAAGTACGGACTTGGTCGAGAGAAGGAATTTGGCCCGCGGAGTCTATCCAAGGACACGGTGATCAACGTGCGAATGAAGCCCGGGTCGAATCAACCGGAACAACAAGTACAACCTGCTCCAACTTCACGCAACAAGTTGTTCAAGAAGCCGCCATCCAAGAACCCTGCGATGGAGCCTTTACGGAACCATGACAACTACAACCCGGTGCCCAATCCGTACGAACAGCAGCAATACTCTCGTAGCTTCCATGAGGGTCGTCGAAGCCCGAATCCATATGCACCGCCGAGCTTGCCGCCGAAAGTGCCCATGTCGCACAGTCCTCAGGACTATGGACCGGATGCATTGAGTCGGGAGATATCTTCTATTGATCTTGGACCCAGTCGCAGTCGGCCGTCACCGACCGCTTATGTACCAGTACGAAGCCATCGCGAGAGACACAGCTACTATTAAAGCTCAGCGAGGGCACTTTGTGTTCTTAGATATTTACATGATGCTTTTAGGCATGGGGAAATTGCATAGCGTTTTCTTTTGTACGGACGCTGGCGTTTGGGACCTGGCTATTGCATGGCGATGCATATCCGCAGTGGGACGACAGGAAATGGGACGGATGGAATAAAGGGGAACAGGATAGTGAAGGAAGGCCTCGGTGGAATGCATTGTATCATAGAGCATACTAATAGTGCTGATAGACGGCGTTGCGCATTGCATATTGCCCATAATCGGGATCTTATCGACTCTCTCAAAACCAGTGATCATTCACATGCTCCTTGATACATTTCTTTCATTCATTATGCTCAAGAAACTGAGCAAAGAAGAAAGAGTTCTCTACGAAGTACTGAACCCAGTCCCGCCCAGGCTCGCCTTCGAATCCCCACCACCAGGTCGTCTCGTCTCTCCTCCCTGTCGAATATTGCTCCGAATATCATCGTCTCCTCCCCGATTCTCCAAATCGAGAACTGCTTTATCTTCTGGCCCACCGACTCCTTCAAAGTCTCGTGCTTTGGTTGGTTTTCCTGTCTCGCGATTGATCGAACCGCCCTCGTCCAAAGGAATCTCTCTGTTATCACCGGCTCCCTGTCCGCCTATGCGGACTGAGGCGCCGGGGAAGCGGGTGGTTGCGGAGGAGTCGATGCCGGATTCGTTTACTGTTGTGAAGGGAGAAAATGTCAGTTGGGGTTGGTTTGTTGGTTTGTGAACAAGATTTGGAGGAGGGAGGGAATGGGGGAATTGGCGAATGATGGAAGGGAGAGGGAATGAATGAATGAATGAGGCAGGCTTACCACTATCACTGACGTTTGAAGAGGTGGTGTTGCCTTTTGCTTGTTGAGAGTTGAGATCATGTTCGGCCTGTGCGGCGATGTCGAGGGGGTTCTGTTGGCTGGACATGATGTTCGTTGATGTTGTATCGATGTGTGGTCCTGTAGTTGTTCTTTGAATGAGAGACCTAATATATAAGTTGACGTTTGATGAGTTCTATGGTGTGTGAAAAAGAAGGATGCCCGATCAATGGCATTCTACCTCTTAACAACTGAGAGACATTCAAGATGTGCATGTACTTTCGTTACAGTGATGTCATTCATGTGTAAGTTGAAAGGGAACGTCATCGATCAAAGTTCGAGGCTTGGCTTGGTTTCATCACAGACGCAGGTACCGCTTTGCACCACTGCTCGCGTGCTTTGTTGTCATCCGTCGCACTGCATTGGTTGCAATGACGAGAGTCGTGGAGAGATGTAGTGCACCGTGTGGGATGCGCGTGTGAAATTCTATATGCTTCGTCGCTGCGTAGCCATATTAGCTTCCGGCTGCAAATTAAGAATATTCTGCAAAAATGTACTGTAGTCCATCCACTCGGTCTTGCTCCAGACGCCACGCTGCCCTGTTCAAACTGGAGTTCATCAAAACATTAGTCGAAATATCGAGGTCCAGATCATTCATACAACTCCCTCTCACTACTCCCGGTCTCCTCAAAAGAAAACCTTTCGTGCTGCGTCATATCCCTCGGCTCAACACCCTGTCCCGTATTCACAACATCTTCCGGATTCACCCTCCTCGGCTCTCTCGACCCTTCCCTCGAGTACTGCGACGAAGAATTTGTCGGCGTAGAAGGCGAAACACCATTGTACACCATCTCTCTCCTCGCTATGGCTTCCTTCTCGCTGAGAGCTCGACCGTCTTTTTCACCGATGGAGGGCATGTCGCCGGGCATTTCGTGAACTTGACGTTCTCGACTGTCTGCTTCGCTGGCCGAGGCAGAGAGTGGTGATAATAGTTGTCCGCTTTGGGTGCTTGAATGTGTGCCTTCGCCGGCCGAGGGACTTGATGGTCCGCTGGACATGCCGGCTACGCTCATGTAGTAGCCTGGGCTGTTCAGTGAGTTTGGCGTGCCTGGTGTTCCTGGTACAGTAGATTGAGCGGACAGTAATCGTTTATGAGGTGCGTCTGCTGAAGGTGTGCCATCCAGCTCGGGCTTGCGGTAGCTGTTGTTTCGACCAAATCCGATGTCAGTGGCCGCTAGAGTGGAAGAGTCTTCTGTTAGCTTTTCGCTTTCTGATCGTCGCTTTGCGGCAAGCTTCTTGCGGCGGAAATAGAAGGCGAGCAGTAGGGCGAGAAGGACGATAGCAGCTACAGCACCAACGGCGATTCCAGCTATCGCGCCGCCGGGGAGGCCGCTTGACGACGACTGGCTGGTTCCAGAAGGACCGGAGCTACCCGACGAAGTGCTGCCCGCGCCAGGCATGATGGCTACCAGGTTCTGTTGCAATGACCGGTCCCAATTCACCTGAGACACGTTGAATTGTTGCGACTCCCAGTCTACCGCGATGTAGGCCTCCTGAAGAAAAGTCCGACCAAGAGTGTATTGCGTGGCATTCTGTGCGCGCTGCAATGGAAAGTAGCGAGTATTGTTCTCGAAGTTCTTGTAAGGAGGTTTGGCTGTGAGATCGAATGAGGCGTAAGGCAACGTAACTTCAACCGTGGAGCCTGCAGAGGTGCCCTGTCCGAGAAAGAACGATACACTGGCGTTACGCGCGAGCAGCTCGTCATGTAGGGTATCGTTGACAAGGTATATTTGAGTTTCATTGTCGTAGACGAGTCCGAATTCGAGCTCGAATGCTCGACATGCTTCTATAGGAAGCCAAATCTCTGGTACTGTGCTGTCGATATAGGCGAAGATGGCTGAAGGAAGCAGTTCAGTCGCAGTGGGTGATGAGTCGATGTGGGAAGGTGTGGTAATGGACTGTATCCCAACCACAATGTCCCGGTCATTGTCAGCGGCGAAGGTAAAGGTCAAGTTGTTGTCCACGAACTTGGAGGTATCATATCCTCCCAAGGTCAATGAGGCAAGAACCCCTGTGGACCGGTACTTTGCTCCTGCGGTGTAGCCAAAAGACACGCTGGGAATGAGGGCTTGTTGCTTGAGCTGTGTCATGTAACTCGGGGCGCCGTCGTCGAAGGTTGTCCAGTTGGTACGCTTGGGATTCACTCCAAACAACCCCAGGTAGAAATCTTCAACAGCCAGTCCTCCTACGGTTGTGTTTTTCAGAATGGGACCTTCCTCGCCCTCGCCTCCGAGACCGACGACATCGTACCCGTAGATCGCGTTGCCTGAGTAGCCGAGGTTTTTCTCAATCGACAGGTCGTAGATGCCCACTCTATCGAAGCTGGTAGAAGCCGACTCATTGAATGTCCAACCTCTTGACTCTGAGCAGCTCTCCACATCCGCCGCCGCTGTGCAACCTTGCGGCAGTACCACCCATGTCTGATATGATGCGAAGGAGACGAACGTCCGCACAAATTGTTGCGGTGTTCCGACTCTTAGGGTGAAGGACGACCACTCCCCATCAATGCCATCCCAGTTCTGGTCCGGAGTAAGCGCGATCGGTGGGGGAAGCGTGTCGTTGCCATCGCGGACTTCAAGGTCGAGGTCGAATGCGGTTGCGGTTGCGGTTACGCTTGCGTGGGAAAGGGCGAAGGCGAGCAATGTGCTCGGGAGCAAGAGCATGCGCCTGAGGAAGGCGTTCATGATGCCTGAGATGCCTCAGATGGCCCAAGTGGAGGTCAATTGCCGGGCTGCTGGGATGCCACGAGCTTGTCCCATCGACGCGGGACGACACGTCTTGCAGTTCCTTCCAACATTCAGCGACAGCGACAGCGACATCGACACTAGGAGCAGCAATTGGGAATCAACGCAGCCGTTTCGGAGGCGCGCTGCGTTGCCCAGAGCGCGACGGGGTGGAGCAGGGCTGGCGAGGGCTGACTCTCGGCACACAGGCCCACAGGCACAGGCATAGGCACAGGCACGCCACCAGACCAGAGCCACTCGCAGGAAGGCCAGGAAGGTCAGGAAGATCAGGAAGGACAGGAAAGGCAGGTTGGGCACGGCAGAGTCAAGCATCTCCTCACCAAAGCGAGCGGAAGAGCAGGCTTGGCTCCTCCACCAAGGCAGCTTGTTCGTATTCCTCCTCTCATGGTCACTGGTGGTACGTGGCGAGCGTCCGCTACTGCACGTTGCTATCGCACCTCTACCGTATGCGCTGCAACCAAAAGCTCCTTCCATGCGCAACCCGTACGAATTGGAGAGGAGCTTCCGCATTGAAACAAAACGATCGGCGTACGACAGCGTATAGCAGTCTTGGCTGATCCTGATCCTGATCTCATGCCCTCAACAAGCTGTTGTCGCTCTTTCGACATAACAATCCTGCTGGCGGACTCAGGACCCGCTTGCCGCGCACCTTCGCACTCGCGAACTCTCTTCCCACTCATCATGAGTAACCCGGAGTACAATGAAAGACGCCTGGCTGGCTTGGCTCATGAGGACGTTTCCAAAGGAATGCCTCCCAGCCTCCGCCGTCGTACTACTCCGCGGCCGACCCTCTCGCACTCTCTCGTCGGCGTCGGTATTTGATAAAGCTCTGCTGCTTCTTCAATCCTCACCAACAACTTCTTCTTCACCGGCGGATGCATCTTCATCACAACAAGTTAATCTACTCATGCAAGCGGCTGACCGGCTTGGCGCAAGTCTCAGCTGCAAAGCCCGAGCTTGAAGAGAAGTCTCTGCGCGAGCTCGTCTAGATCTGTTCGCAACACGGAACACACAGGCAACCCCCGGCTTCTGCTCGCCAGCGCACTCGCCGAATCTGGACGCTAATGCAGTGCCACCGGACCGTAGTTCCATTTCGAGATTCCAAACGCTCCCGAATCTCGGTGAGGAGAGCAACACAACATCTTGACAAGTTCATGCAAGGTCCAATTCTGCACTCAATTAAGTACATGGGGAAGCAAGGCGCACGTATACACGTGATATCATATCGTGAACTGATGATGCCACATGCCAATGGCGCTGCATATCTTGTCCCGTTCAGGCTTGCTGGTGTTCCGAAAGCCACTCCGAAGGAATCAACCAAGCAGTCTTGAGAGCACGCGAGGATCCTGCATGATGCCTGCTAGCGAGGCACGCCTCGAACGATGGCGCCGATCAAGCGGCAACCGCACGCCTCAACCCTCAGCTTGGACTTCTTTGCGAATGCCTCCGACCACCTGACTTGTAAGTTGTTCTATCTTTGCACCCACTTGTTTCCTATCCCTCCTATAGCACCGATTCAACGGTCCGCTATTGACTTTGCGGCGTCGTTCGCTCTTCACGGCGTTGCTAGCTGCATGTTTCTGCAATATTGAAAGCATTCATTCATGGCGGTATAAACACAGTCGCTTCGAACACTCGCCGATTCTACGATGGTGCCGCTCGCGGCAAGCATCTTGCTAGGCTTTGCGGGTACAGGCATTGCGGTGGACATATTCAACGGACCAGGTCGAGGGCTTTTTCGACGCCAGATAGCGTATGAAGGTCTCAACAGCACAGAAGCAGGGCTCATCCCTCTCGCGACAGGCGATCTACCCTCCTCGACAACGGTGAGGATATCGACAACGCAATCAACGTCGACATCGAGTGCCAGCACGACAGTCATTTCAGAGACGACATCCTCCTCATCGACAACCGAATATGCGAGCGAAACAGTTCCGCCTGCGTCGAACAGCAGTAGCACAGAGGCAGGATCGGCCCCGAGCACGAGCGAAGTCTCAACAGTATCGTTCAATCCAACCGTGACTTCTTCTGAATCAGCCCCGGTGTTCACCTATGCCCCGTTGTCAAATTCGTCCAACAGCAGCGATGAGGAGCCAACACCTTCGTTCTCGTACGAGCCCACCTCGTCATTGTTGGCGAACGATAGCTCCATATTCGCTCCAGGCACCGCTGGTACAGCACCGTTACGAACCTCTGAGCCTTCTCCAATATCCACAAACAGCACACTGAGTCGACTTGTTGGAACAGCACCTTTTGGGCAGCCTTTGTCAGGAAGCAATGGACCGACAGCGCCTTACCCAGGCTCAGCGCTGACAAGGCAACCGCCAGCAGGCAGTAACGGCCCGACGGTCTACTACGGTTCAGGCACACGGCCTTCACTGAGCCCACCTCTGCCTACGAACGCGACTTGCTCGGGAGCGACATTAAACGTCCTCAATGCGTCTCTGGATTACTGGTACCCCCAGACCTATACTCAAGTCGAATCGACTTTCTGGATACAATCCAACGGCAATGCGAGCTCAACGGTATGGACGCTATTACCAGCTACCACCACACTCAACGTCACCTCTGCCTTAGCGGACCCAACATGTATCTCAGCCACGGCTTACAATACGCAGTGGTCGGAGTATGCGCTCGAGTATACATGTTGGAGTACTCCAACGCCTGTAGCAGCTGCAACGACTACGGTTGAGCAGACGGCGTTCAAGCCAATCAACCAGACAAGCTCTACTGGATCGATTCCGGATGTTGTTACTACGCCAACCCCTGCAGCCGCCACGGTGGGCAACAATTCGAGTAACACATACAAGGTCGGTACTGCATTTGTGCATTTCTCACAATACGAGATTGTCAGCAAAAAGCCAGCTCGTCGACGAGATGGCGCTTCTGGTTGCATCGAGACCACGCAAATCTACAACCTGTCTGAACCCGCGAGTTTCGAGTACGAGGATGATGACCCGCAGCCCAGTCTGCTCACCAAGGGCAAGCTGCGGGCTGCGGTGCTTGAAGCTCTGGACGACTCCGGCGCTTCAGTCGCATCGCTATCCAGTGTATCACTTGGTACCTTCGCCGCCACGCCGACTGTTGTCGTCCTCGTTGAAAAGGTCGTAGTCGCTGCTGGAGTTCTTACTGCTGAAGTCGCATCATCCGAGACTGGACTTGAGACACCGTCGGCGACTCTGCCGTCCGGCCTTTCAATCCAGCACACTTCACCAACTCAGGCTGGAACGACCTGGGTGTCTCTCGCACCGCGCGTCGAGTCATCTGACCCAATATTAATGGTTCCAACAAGGACGAAAACCACTCAACCCCCTCTTACAGCGGCGACCGGCGGTGCAACAGATACTCCGCAGGGAGAGCAGACTACTGTTCCATTCGTTGCGCATCAAGGAAGTAGCGACATTACTCTGGAAATTCCTGTCGCCAAAACAGACACGAATCAAGTCATTACTGCCACATTCAGCGGCAGCGTTGTCACCGCCACTAGGGTAGCAGGTGGTAATGGTGGTTCGGGAGGTGGCGACGTTGGACGGGTGATCTCTGCGATTAATGGTGCTGCTCAGCCCACGAATGCAGCTCAGGTGCTTAGCAATGCTGAAGCGACGTTTCCACACAACGACCCTACCGCCAGTGCCATCGCTGCCGGAATTGGAGGGAGTGGAGGAGGCAATTTCGTGAATGTGCCTGCTTCTGGGTCCAACTCCGGCTCGGGCTCAAACAGTGGTTCTGGCGGTGGTTCTGGCGATGGTCCTAGCGGTGGCTCCGGCGGTGGCTCTGGGTCAGGCAGTGGATCGAACTCGGGCTCAGTATCAGGGAGCAGCAGTCCAGTACTCACTATTGGCAGCTCTGTCTTTACTGCAACGCGACAGGCAGGAGGGCTGGTCATTGGCGGACAGACTGCGACTGCTGGTGGCCAGGCCATTGTCATCCAAGGAACACCGGTCTCCTTAGGCCCCGGTGCCACCAACGTGGTCATCGGTGGCTCGATAGTCAACATTGGTGCAGCTTCCAATCCTGGCGGTGGAGCCAATATTCCAGTCCTAACTGTTGGGTCACAAGTCTTCACGGCGAATGCCGCCACACAATTCAACATTGGCGGATCAGTGCTCACACCCGGCGGCCAAGTCATTGTAGCAGGCAGCACGATCAGCTTGGAACCAGGGGCTACCAAAGTAGTTGTCAATGGCAAGGCTGTGGATTTGTCTCCGGCTACAATCACACTTGCACCACTGCTTACGATCGGTGGGACTGTCTATCAACCAAACGCTGGATCGACCTACAACATTGGGTCGCAGCTTCTCACTCCAGGCGGCAAGATCGTCGTGTCAGGGACAACGATCTCTCTGCCTGCTGACGGGTCAAACGTCGTTGTTAATGGCCTTGCGCAGCCTGCTGGAGGTGCAAATGGAAACAACTACGCCACGATCACGGCACCTCCAGCACTCACTATAGATGGTAGTGTTGTCTCACCAAACGGAGGCACTTCTTATGTCATCTCGGGTCAGACATTGACCCCAGGAGGCGCTATCACATTCAATGGACCCAATGGGCTAGAGACCGTGTCTTTGAACGCCGCGGCGAACGAGGTCATCGACAACGAGAATGGACATACTACGACCTCTTACATTGGATTCGTCGGCGCTGCAGCGGGAGGCGCTCCTCTGTTGACAATTGACGGGACCGTCTATACAGCAGAGACATACAACGCTGGCTCCGGAGCTACGTACGTGATTGACGGAGAGACTCTCACGCCAGGTGGGACAATCACGATAGATGGTCCTCGCGGCTCAGAGACGATCTCGCTTCTGCCAGGAGGTACCGCTCTGCTGATCGGCTCTGACGGTCATACAACGACATCGAGCATCGGCGAAGCGTACGGTGTTTCGCCGACAGCCGCACCAATTCTGACCATTGGCGAGGAGACCTTCACGGCAATCAACAACGGAGCTACCTATATAATCGACGGGCACACCCTAACACCAGGGGATGTTGAGACCGTGACGATTGATGGGCATACTTACGTCGTCACGCTATTTTCTCAGGCAACCATGCTTGAGATAGTAGAGGTTGGCTCGAATGGCAAAGCAATGACCACGCTCTTCGAGACGTTGTTCCCGGCCACGGCAGGTGCGACTGTTACCAACACCGCTCTTGTGGACGGCGCTGCGGCAACTCAAGGTGCATCTGCATCCAGCACAGGCGCCTCGGCGACCAACTCCGACGGAGCAGAATTGTCGAGCAGCGCGACACACGTCTCAATCACACCATTGGCAGCACTGGCGATCGCATTCGGGACGCTATTTTTCGCGACCTGGTTATAGATGAGACTGAGTATGAATCACGACATGAAGAAGCAAACATAATGTATTATACAACTAATGACGAGGAAATCGACCAACAGAACGAGATCTCTGGACACGGCCGGGAGAAGAACAAAGTATCACTAGCGACGGCGTTTGAAATGGGTTTCAATGGTTTGCGGGTAGTGGAACGATATATGCAATACAACAACGGGATAGGGGATTGGTAGCGAGGGGTGGACGGGACAGAGTGGATTGTGGGAGCATGGTGAAAATCCTTTGCTGCGGAGGAAGGGCCGATGGGATGGCAGGGATGGTAGGATTATTGCATTTTCATTATTCATACTCATACCCAATTTCATATGATCGCAGCAAGCTCAACAAGATATTTGACAAAACCGTCCGTGTCAATTTCAGTGCCGCTCTCAAGTGCTATTTTCTACTACTCGACTCCCAATGCTATGTCACTTTGTCGTCGCATGAGTCATGTCTATGGCTTTGACCGAACACAACACCCTCTCTCTCTCCTTCTTCATAACCTACCAGTCACACCCCTTGCCATCCATCCCACCACTTCAATCACTTCTCTATCCACCTCCTCCATGCGACACCCAAAGCAGTACCAACAATCACCCCCATCATAAATCCATACCGAATCTGTCTTCTCCTTATCGCAAGTCACTCGTGAAGTTTCCCGTTGATAGCCACTGCTTCATTGTACTGTTTATTAAACATTCATACTACTTATTTCTCCGAGCCGTTGAGCCGTCTCCCCGCGACTCCTTGTGGAGCTCTGTGTTCACGTCCAAGGCGTGCATCAACTGCTCTCTCGCCCATGATTCTTCTTCTTCTTGTGATTTTGCGAGTTGGCGACGGAGCCTCTCATTGGTGAATACCACCGGTGGATTCTGCTTCCGCGGTGGGAGAATGGCTTTCATCTTTTGGTTTCGAGCGCTCGTCGTTTCGGGTTTGCTGGAGGAGATTATTGGGAATGCTCCTCTCTTCTTCTTCTCCTTCTTCTTCTTCTTCTCCGGAGTCGGAATGTGGAACGCGAGGCTAGGGTTCTTTGAGCCCGAGAGACCTTGGCCATGAGGTCGCAAGCCGGCAATTTCATCCAGGGTGCGTTTGTTGAGGACCGCATAGGATTCGTCCATCTTGAGTGTGAGTCAAGTTGGAATGCCAGTTTCCCTAGTCGCTGAGAGGAATTTGACCACGTTGGCAGTCAGTGAGTAGGCCGCGAATGTTTGCTTGCACTGAGACTGGTCGTGGCTTTTGTCTGTAAGTGGGATTATCACTTGATACTCTCCCAGCAAACACTGTCCGCCGCGAGTTCGGACGAACGTTCTATGTCTTTCTGTCTGGCCATTTGAGCTGTACATCTCCCAGCAGGCTCTACCCAAACTCACTCTTGCACAGGAAACCCAATCCCCAACAATAACGCCGGCTCCTCAATACTATGATGCGAATAGCTCAGAATCCCCACCCCACCAGGCTCCATCATCAAATTTAACGGAGAGCTCAACTCATACCCAAGCCATCTCTTCGCAAAACACCTCGTCAAATGGCCATGCGCGACGAGAATTACGTCTTTCGGCTCGGAGTCCTTCATATGAGGAGCTTGAAATTTCCTGATTTCAGAGATGAGGGTGTCGATACGGGCTGAGACTTGAGAGGGGGACTCGCCGCCTTCGCAGCCGTCACGCCAGATGTCCCATGGTTTGTCGGTGTCGAGACCTTTGGCCTTTCTCTTCTCCCGAGTCTGAGAGGTAAGGATGCCTTCGTATTCACTATGTAAAGTCAGCGTGGTTCGTGCATGATGGGAAGCAGGCGTAACATACCCATAATCCCACTCAGCCAGAGACTCTGAGATCTCGTAGCCATCCTTCTGGCCAGAAAGCAATTCGTAAGTCTTCTTCGCTCTCGTCCGGGGCGATGTGTAGACTTTGGCAATTTTGGCGGGATCTATGAGTTTTCCTGATCCATACATGAGAGCTCCCGTGGCCTCGACTTGGTCTTCGCCGTGTGCGGTCAATGGGATGTCGGTCTTTCCAGTGTACTGGCCGGATTTGCTCCATTCTGTCTCGCCATGGCGGACCAGGAAGACTCGAGGGGTAGATGCGTCCTTGTCTGGCATTTTGATATCAAGTAGTCTTCTTGAAGAATCTAGAGGGAGTGAATCAAGAGAAACGTCACTTGCCGCTGAAACCAGAGACGAAAATTAGCCGCGATTGAGCCGGCTTTCCGAACTCAGCTTTCCCGACAACATCATCACCTTCTACCTCACCACGAATCGATAAGTTGGCCTCTGTTGAAGAGAATTTAAGAGCACTCATGTCCAACTTTCTTCGACCATGTTGATGTAGATGGCACGTCCGGCTCAGGAGTGTGAGCATGCGACGCTTCCAATGCCGCGGCACCCATGACACAATGGCGCACAGACCAGTTGGGGACCTAACTCTCTCCGCTCTGGACCTCACTCCTCTTCCTCCACATCGACCATCTTGGAAGCAGCCATTGAAGCCCCGGAAGACTAGGATATTGTCTGGGACATGCGGCAACTCTGACTGTAACGTTGACGCGCCCTATCGAATACAGCTGCCCGAATTCTGATTGCTCGCTCGCTCCTGCCGGATGCGGTAATCTGTTTGGACGTCGAGAAAGGAAGCATTCTTCGATTGCCACTTGAAAAGAAGCAAGATATCTCTGTTCGAAGTCACGGCCATTTGGACAACACAAAGGCCGACAGCACACACTCTGCAAACATGGCCTGGCTTCAAGACTTCCTCAACAGCCTTCGGGAGCTGGTAAAGGATCCTCGCTTCTGGGATTCCGGCATCAACACATCTGGTCTCGTGTTCATCGCTGTCGTGATTGGCGTCGTCAGTATCGGCCTCTATGCCAACATGGGACAGACATCAGTTATCTCGGGACGAGACAAGCCCGGATTTGGCATTGGTGCGGGATCAGGTGTCGTTCATGATAAGGACAGACCTCCAATCCCACCGCCGAGTGAGATCACCTCTCTACGAATCTACCCTATCAAGTCATGCCGTGGCCTCGAGATTGACTCCACAAGGTTGAAGAAGTCTGGTCTTACGCTCGACAGAAACTGGATGTTCATCGGCGTGGAGGACAAGAAGTTCTTGACCATCCGTAGCGACCCCTCCATGACGCTCATCGACACCCAAATCGTCGAGGGGGAGAACGAGTTCAACGGTGAGCAAATGCTAGAAGTCAGCATCCACGGAACAGACGGCCGCATCGTCATCCCAGCCTTCCCAACCCAAGACTGGCTCAAGAAAAACACCACCCTCCAAATCGTTGAAATCTGGGAACAAGACACAGACGGCTGGATCTACTCTCCTCAAATCAATAAAATCTTCTGCGACTTCTTCCAAAAAGACGTCGCCCTAGTCTACAAAGGCCCCACAGATCGTATGGTCGCCATCAACGGCTCCGGCGACCTCTACGGAAAAGAAACCCCCCACCATTTCGCAGACGTAATGTCCCTCCAAGTCGCTTCAGAAGCCTCCATCAAAGACTTGAACAAACGCCTCGGCCACGCACCCGACTCTCCCGAAGCCTTGACCATTGAACGTTTCCGGCCCAACATCATCATCCGCGGCCGCGACTCCCACCCCTGGGAAGAAGATACCTGGAAACGAGTCCGCATCTCAACCTCCCTACCCTCGGAGGAAGCTTTATACAAAATCGACCTGGACGTCGTTGCCCGATGTGCGAGATGTCAGGTTCCCAATGTTGATCCGGATACGGCGGAGAAACATCCTAAACAGCCGTGGGATACTTTGATGAAGTTCCGCAGGGTGGATCAGGGTGGGCCGGCGAAGTGGAAGCCGTGTTTTGGGATGATGTGTATTCCGAGGAACGAGGGGAAGATTGCTGTGGGTGCCAAGTTGGAGGTTTTGGAGACGACGGGGAATCATTTGTATAGTGTGAGGAGTTTTAAGGATTTGTAGGGACAAGAAGGGATGGTGAGGGGGTGGTGGGAGTGGTTTGGTCTGGGATCTCAGCACTATACTTGTGTGCATGGCGAGGATCTGGTGAGCGTTTCTCGGATGCGTTTCATGTTGTTGAGCAAGGCTCCAGATATAGCTAAGCGCGCAAGATGAATGCAATTTGGTGTTGTGTATGTTCATCGCTCGCTGCTCTTCCCCAGAGCGTAAAGCCTCTTACTCCTGCTATATGCAAGCAAAAGACCGCACGCCGCGCTGGAGATCAAAGCAGAGAAGCCCCTGCGCCCGTCATTCCTGCTCAGTGCCGCGGAAGCACGCGAGCAAATGTGGTGGTATCTCGTGGTTCTCATGTCCCTTCTCGTCTGGTATCCCTCGTGACCATCTATTTATTCTTCTCTTCCCTTCTGCAGTGCGAAGTGTTGGCTTACTTCATTACCCGATCAAAGGTCTCACCCTTGACACTCCCACCACCCATCGAACTCCGCACGTTCCTCTTGAACCGGTCACGGTCGCTCATCAAATCGTTCGCCGCCTCCTTATTCAGCGGGTCGCTCGCGTTCGGCTCGAGGAACAGGAATTGTAGACCCACAATGACCGCATTCAGATTCAGCACCGGCTTCCAGTCTTCTCGTAGAATGTTCAAGCAGACGTTCCCTTCGAGGTCGATGTTGGGGTGGTAGATCTTCTCTTTGCATTTGACCTTTGGCGGTTCGTGGGGGAAATTTTGGCTGATGGCGAAGGAGAAGTTGAAGACGCCGCCTTTGTAGAGGCCTTCGTCGGGTGTGAGGGTGAGGACGAAGTTGAGGATGTCGTCGGGGTTGGGAAAGTGGGTTTTCATGGTCGAGCCGAGGGAGAGTTCTGATAGATCTGAACGTCATTCGTTTAGCGGGGAGTCGTGTGTGAGTGATTGATACGTAGGATGTGCTCACCCTTCTGGACTCGGAGTTGCGCCGCCGTGACCTTCTTCTTCTTCGATGCGCCAGCAGCAGCATCGTTCTTCTGCTGCTGCTGCTTCATGCTCCATATCTTCAGCATCTTGGCGATGTTGTGCGCAGTGTGCTGTGTAGTTGGTGGACGTCGAGTTTGAGTGGGAGTTCGAGTAGGAGTTCGAGTAGTGGGGGGTTGGCGGCGGTATGCTCAGATAAGCCGATTTCGCTGGTTCAAGAGTTGCGAGGTTGATGTAGGTCTTGAAGAGGAGCTGGCTGGCGCAGAGGATGCACAGCAAGTCTTGGTCCAAGTGATGCGCGTCGGTGTCTTGAGTGAAGTGTGGTGAATGTGTGACTTTGTCTGGAAGATGGCGGCGAGGTGAAGTTTGGTGAATGGAGTTTGATGGCCTCAGGCACGTGAAATAGCATAGATTTCACGTGAAGACTGATTGTACACCTACACTCTGCCTTCCATCATGCCCTGCCACCTTTGGAATTGTCACTCGATTGGCGCAGATTGCGTCTTTCGGAATGTACGCGTTCTTGCTCCAATTGACGACGATCGCGACTGATCTGGATCTCGTTGTATGCGGCGTAAGCTTTGGCTCCGATCGTGGGACCGAAGAAGACGAGGACGCCTCCAACTACTATCCGCCGGACGGTCCTTCGTAGAGATACGCCAAACATGAGGCAGGGAAGCAGGGGAAGCAGGGGAAGCAGGGGAGCACGGAAGCAGGGTCCGGTCTCTGACACATGGATTGAATGGTCAGATGTATCATGTGTGTTGCTTAGACATGGGTTTCAATGTGGGAGTTGTAGGAAAGACGCGTTGTGTCCGTGCAACTCCGCCTCTGATTTCATCTGGATGGGACGGGACGAGGGAGCGAGCGAACCAAATTGAGCTCAATTCAGACACACTGGTTAGACTTGCTATCCGCAGATGAGACTCGCTATCAACATGCTTCTGCCATTGCAAGTACTGGACTCTTGTCGACAGAGACTAGGAGCTAGTAGAACCTTTTCCTGGCTTAACAGTTGCTCACGTCTCTTCAGCACACCAATTTCGACTCCCATTGCCCTACTCCACAGCTCTCACCCCTGGGAGGTATCGTCCCCGACTGCAAGCACCTGGGAGACAGCACAAGCATCGTTATTATTGCCCTTGATTGGATCTATCTCATTCCGGCCAGACGTGCATCAAGCCACAGCCGCAAATCTCTCTGCAAGACGGAGCTTTCACGGAGTGCGCGCCGAAGCCGCAATCAATTCACAGAAAGAACACCTGCGAAGGCTTCTCCAGGACGTGCGCACTTACGTCCACCTGGCCGTTCTCGAGACCGATGTGGCTGTGGTTGTCGCCGTCGCCGTCGTAGTTGCGCAGCATGCCTTTTGTGCCCCCTCAGTGGATTTGCATGGAATAACATCGCCTTGGCGCTGCTAATATGCCCCGTGGTAGCAGCCGCGCCGCTTCTGAAATCACGGACGATCCAACACCAGAAGACCATCGTCCCAAGAGAAGACTCACCCGCGTAGCTTGCAACGTCTGTCGTGGCAGGAAAGTAGCGTGCGTTCAACCTTTGCGTTTCCAGCTCCAACATGTCTGCTTGGCTGAACCCCTTGCCTCTTAGGTGCGATGGCGCGCGGCCTACCTGCAGACTGTGTGCTCGCCGCGGATTTGTCTGCATATATGACACCAGTGATTCCGAGGAGACAAGACAGGGCTCATTGCGCCGGCAGAATGAGCAGCTTCAAACAAAGGTTGAAGCCTTTCAGCAACTGATGCACGAGCTCCAAGGTCTGCCTGAAGATTCGAAGCAAGGCTTGATCCGCCAGGTAGCAAATGGCCTGGACCCGACACATGCTGTTGCTTCAGCTGCCCGACTACGAGCCACAAGAGCTCCACCCAACCATCTTGGCGAGCACGGGCTAGCCCAAGCGTTCCTAGACCTTTCAGGCTCACGACTGGCACACCAATTAGCCGTTTCACATGTCTTTGCATTTCCAACGTTCGCTATTCGGCATCTCGAACTACAATCTGCGGAATGGTTTTCACCAAGCATCAGGTACGTGCGCACCGGACTCCTGAGATGGTAGGCAAGTATCTGTCGGCCCTTTCTTCGTTGAGAACATGCTCCCGCTCGCACCATCACGAGCACGAGCCACATCTCACGCACCGATGACTTGTGATCCTCTAGGGGCGAAGTCTGTTGCTAAATGAGAAGTCGGCATCGATCCTCAACACTCGGCATCGATTGTTGATCTGAATCTAGCAGCTGACACCCGACTACAGTGCACATACACCTGTCGACTCGAGGGCTCGGTCACGAGATAGCTCACAGAGCGTGACGACGCCAAACCGACAGCGGATGGCTACGACAGACTTTCCACCGCTCTGCGATGAACGACTTCGCGATATCGACATCAGATTCTGGACCGACGTTCCTGTCACGAACAGCGAGGCCATGGACATGATCTCACTCGCGTTGCAGACCGACCAGCCGCTCATGGGATCTTTCGATGCCGATTTGGTCGTGGGTGATCTTGTGGCGAAACGAACAAGATTCTGCTCTCCTCTGCTGGTTTCAGCAATCATGTATTGGGCATCTCACTCATTCCAACCTTTTGACTCAGCTGTGCCCCTGGTGGCGTTTCGAGATGAATCGTTGCAACGATGGGCCCTGCTTGGCGAGCACAAAGACATCAACACGATCGCTGCAGGTCTTTGCATTCACATTGCTCTGATATCTGATGGCATGAGCCACGTTGCTGATCGAGTTAAGGCGGACATCGTTTCTATGGTCCATGCACTGAACCTACTTGGACCACCTGTCGACTTCGACGCGAAAGTGAGCAGCGAGTGCGCGGACGAGTTACGGGCCACGTCACACGTTGCATGGGCTGTGTTCAGCCATATTACACATCTGTAAGCCAGGACCAACAGAGCCTGTGATTTGCGTGGTCAACTCACTACGCTTTGCCTCAGGTCGCTTTTCTATCAGCGAGACGCCTTCACCGCGCCGCCGAAGTACAGCATTCCAGGCGACGGAGGCATTATTGCTCATGACGAGCAGACTGGCAAACCGCTCTACCACAACCTACCAAGTTACATGGGCGAGACTTTCACAGCCGCTTGCCAATTTTGGTTGATTGTCAATGAACTGGCGCTCACATATTTCAAGGAAACTGAGGACACTTTCTTGAACAAGGTTCCCCTCTCATTCGCGGAAACGATCTATCACAAGCTCATGGCATGGAGTGACACCGCACCTTTGCGGGCCCCAAAGGATGAGAATGGCTCACATCATCAAAATGTACTGCAGTAGGTCTACATACCTCAAGAACAACAGAATCAACCCGCGACTGATAACCTCTACCTTCCAGCATCTGGATGCACGGCACACTCCTCGATCTTTTTCGGCCCTTCACCCTCTCCAACCAACGCCTCTCCACCTTCGCCTACCGCGAGTCCACCCCTCTCGACCTCTGCAACGCCTCTCTCAACCAACTTAAACGCCACGTCCTCACTTTTCCCCGCGACCACATCCAATGCAGCTACTGTGTCTGGTGGTCTTCCTGTAACCACCACGTCGTAAACTCCATCCTTACTGACCCGATCGATCCCCAATGGCGGTTTTATTTGCTTGTCTGTATCAACAACTACAGTCTACTGGCGAGGGTTGCGCCGGTGTATAAGGCTGGTATCAGCGGGTTCATTGTTCTGGCGCTGAGAAAAGGATTGTTGAGTTTGCAGGAGGCGAGGGGGTTGGCGGAGAGGTTTGTCAAAGATGGGGGCGCGGAGGGGGTGGATGCGAATTTTTTGATGGATGTTAGTATGGCTTTTCGGGATCGGGAGTTGGCGAGGGCGGATCGGTTGGCGAAGGATTTGGAGGGACGGTTGAGGATTGTGGATGAGGAGGGGAAGGAGCAGGCAGCAGATTCATGACACTGAGAGACATCGACCTAGAACCCACTTGAGGGGTGGAAGGGCGGGCGTGGCTTTTTGATTGAATGATATATCGCAAATTGCGGCAAGTAACAATGAGAGTCCTCGATGGACTACATGCCACTTCTTGCACTGATGTGCTCTGACATGTTGTCAAGCGTCTCGTACAGCTTGTCCTCATGCGACGATGTCGATCGGAACACACATGGGGTGGAGACTACAATCAGGACGGAGCTTTGAGAGGTTTTCCATACACTCTCGACTTATTCGGATCCCATATACAGAGAACGCTCTTCGCATACTCTGCGGTGTAGAACGAGGCGCGTGGACTCTCGTCTGGCGTGCTGTGCTCGATGCAGGGTCTTTGGAGATGGATTCAACATCATGTGTGGAGAAACATTGGAAGAGACGTCATTGATTGAGGGAAGAATACCGTTTGAGGAGAGAGAATGAAGCGAGAGAGAGGGAGCCGATGGAATGAGGAAAAGAAGTTTAGATGTAGAGAAAGTAAATCCAACATGCTGAATCTTCGATACTATCCCGCCATGTGCCCGTTATGAAACATGGCATTTGGGCACCCGAATATGCTGCCTGCAGCATGTAATTACCCTAGACCCTACTGACCCGTAATGAATGTGTATATCTCTAACGTGACGAACCAAACGAACCCAAGGCGGGACTCTGGTCGAGAAGAAGGGCTCGGTGAAAACCGTCGAAACTCCAGAGTCGTTGAGAGTCCGGGTCGGTAGATGAGTCTGAAGCCTTGGACTTGGAGTCCTCATTTGAATCCTCCCAGTCGTAAACGTCGCCGTCAGTGTTACTGTCGCTTGGGAGATCTGACGGGATGACTGGCACCTGGTCCTCAAAAATGTTCTCAAGATCGGGCACCCAGTAGCCAATGGCGCTGACTTCGAAGTCTTTGACGTACGTGAGTTTCGAATGGTCGTCATCCTCGTCGTCGAGATCGTAGCAGTCGAGACATCCCGGGCAGATCTGGATATGCAAACATTGGTTGCAGTCGCAGGGTTGGAGTCTAGTCGCCGGTGCGTCGTTGTATCTACGCGCGATGAGCAATAGACGCTGAACGTCTGATGAAGGGGAGGCATACCTGGAGGGGTAGGTGGTTCTTGAGCTTTGGATGGACCAAGAGTGACGGTGCTGATTCGCACTATGGTCGAGTCTGGTGTGGCTGGCGTTGGAGCCGAGATCAAGCTTGAAGGGTTGGACGGAGGCATGTTGCGTTGTGGCGAGTCCGAGTTGATCTGTGCTGCAGATCGATCCGTTTGATGGTGTTGGAGTGTTCGTCTTAATCGGCTTTGGCTGAAATTTGATCGTGTTACTCTCAAGACGTTGGACGTGAACGGAAGTGAAGGGGATGACCATGTTAGATCTACACTCTTTTAGTTATCATCGTCGCATGTCACTGTTGCATACTGAACCAAGCCGATTGTGCCATGATCGCAATACCATTGTGGTCACCATCGTGTCTCACAAGATCGTTATCGGAATAAAGGACTTCGTCAAAATCTCAACAGCACCTGTTACTCTGGCCAAAATGGAGGACGTGTAGCGTCAGGACGTGGTATACGCCCAGATAAGTTTGAGGTCGAAGTCTCACGCCGCAGGTCGTCATTGATCTGTGGAAGCAGAATTGTCCCAACCTGTATAATTGTCGTACCGACTGAGGTCATGTCCGATATGTCGTCTTTCTGGAAGTGGCTTCGGAGACTGGCTTCGTCCCAAACACTAGCATGAACAATGGTGTTGTCATCGACAAAGAGTAAACAAGCAGACCTCGCTCCGGACTCTTTTGTCGGGAGCTCGGCATGCTTCAACCGGTCTGCCGTAACGTCGAAAGCGCTCACGAATGATTTGAGTTGGCTGAAGAAATGATCCTGTCAAAAACTTAGGTAAAGTGGCTGCTGTGATTCCTGCAGTCGCTCTTCGGCGGGAAATTGGGAGCAGACCGCTGGTAGGGTAAATTCTGGTGAAGCAGTGGACAATTGTCAGGTAGGCATAGCATTTGGCGGCATTGCACTACCATCGGTACATGGAGTTGATGGCTCCTGAGAGATCGGCACTTGATTTCTGGTCGATACAACAGGTGTCGATCACGACATTGTCACACCCGTCTTGAGCGGCTTGGCGACACGTCCTTTTGACCTTTGTGTTGCCCAATGAAACCAAAGAAGCCATGAGTATCCTCACGATATGACTGTGTTATTAAGGGAGAGATCGGTCATGTTTAGCTCAGCATTGGGTCCTTCGATTGGAAGTGTTATTTTCCTTTCTCGCTTAGTCATCAGTAGTCATCAGATGTCGGCAAGCGGCAATGACGTTCTGAGTTTGGGAGCTCGAGCTCAATGCGTGCAGATGGCCGGAATGATGCAGACGTACTCCCTGGTCTCGGCTTTCGTGAAGCATTACACATATTGTACGTTGACTGAAGAAACATCTAGGAACATGAGATGAGTAGTGAAAGGACTTGACCAGACGGACAAACGAGACAGCAACCCCTGATCCCCGTCTCCCGCGCGAACCATGAGCATAGCAGGTCCAAGAGGGCCCAAACGCGCACCAAGTGTGCTGGTAAGAAGAGACACTCAAGGCCTACACAATGTCGCTGCCGCTGACTGGCCGAAAGGTGACCGATGCCCGCGAGCAACGCCAGCAAGCGCAACGACCGCAGGTGCAACGAACGGCCACCACGCGTTTGATCTCGGTCGACAATGTCCTCCAGTATGCCTCAGACATCCCTTCCGCCCAGCGCCGACTCCAACCAGGTGCGAGACCAACCGCGCATGGACGGACACCTTCCGGACGGCATCCCCTCGATCCGAAGCTGAGCGGGAAAGGCATCCCCATTGGCGGGGCTCATATTCCTGCGCGAAGCAGCAAAACGAGCGAGAAGCTTGTATTGCTGCCTGAGACTACTGAGGAGCCTGATGACGACGACTTTGTGGAGGATGATCGCGCTCCGCCGAGAAATGAGGAGCTAAGGGCGAGAAAACAGCCAGGCGCCGGCCGCAAGAGCGAGGCGGAGCGCCTGCCCAAGAGTCAAAGGCAGCAGGATGCCCAGTTGGCACGCGTCACAGCATATTGCACCGCCCAGAGTTACAAGCTCCGAAGTACTGCTACGTTCGTAAAGGACCAGCACGGTGCCAAGACCAAGCTGTACGACGACTGCTTGTACTGTGTCTATCAGCTGCCTCTGCTGGGTGGGAGTGATGGATATCGCGTTCGGAGCAGTCCGGTCGTGAGACATCCTGGCGGGAGAAGCGTACTGGATGAGCAGATTGAAGCCAACGAGAGACGACAATATCGAGAAGGCTGGGGCGAGGAGAGTGAAGAGTATTCAGTTAGAGGAAATGCAGGTGACATGGCATACAACACCACGCCACCTCCAGAAATGCAACAATTGACAGAAGACGGTGGGAGAGAAAATGCTATTCGGGAAGCTGGAGAGATCTGGGATCGCGAGCGAGAAGCTGAACGGAGGGAGAGCAGCAGTGATTCCAACTCCGCTTTCAGCTTTCCGTCACCGCATGCTGGTGTTAGCCCGGAGGCACATACTGTCGCTGAGTTGTTCATATTCAGCTACGGCGTTGCCGTGCTCTGGAACTTCTCGCCGAACCAAGAAAAAGATCTTCTTGCGGACTTGACGTTTTCCACAGCCTCCGCCATGCCTTCTGGAAAACACGTACCGCATCACCTCTCGCAGAAAGCTGCCGCTGTTCCTCCGCCGACTGCACTCCCTCTAATGACGCGACCTTTAGACGAGAGCGATTTCGAGACCGAGGAGTTTCACTTCCAATACGACATCACTGCTGAGAAGCCTCGAATATACAACGACATGATCACCTTACGAACCAGTGACCATATGATCAAACTGGCCATGTCGCATGCAATAGGACAATCTACTAAATTGTCGTACTTCGAGGAGCGAATGCAGCAGACGATGGAGTCCGCACAGTATGTTCCTAGAAGACTAGCGTTGGAAGGCCGGCTGGGCATGGACCGCAAGGAGATTGTTGGCTTGGTGGGAAGGCTCTTCGAAGGAAGAGTCGATGTCAATCTCTGTAAGTGGCGCGATCACGATTGAAAACCTACTCGCTGACCTGAAACAGCAAGCAACATGCTCGACACACCGAACTTTTTCTGGGACGCCGAGCCTACCCTTCATCCGCTGTATGCCGCCGTGCGAGAGTATCTCGAAATCAAGCCTCGCATCCAGGTGCTCAACGAGCGATGCCGTGTTTTCCTCGACTTAGCGGAGATACTCTCAGACTCTATTGCAGATGTGAAGATGACGAGAATCACCTGGATTATCATTGTTCTCATTATCCTGAGTATTTTGGTCACCTGCACGGAAGTCTTCCTTCGCTTCGGCATCTTAGCAGCCAGTGGCAAGAAGGGCAAGGAGGCGGAAAGCGCAAATATGCTGATGCAGGCCGCATTGGGTGGTATTGGTGGCATGTCCGGAGAGTTGTAGGGAGCTTTGCTGTCGTACATACTGATACTCCGAGAAGCGTGGAGTTCAGGCGCTTTGCTATTGCACATACCGTATAGCAGTATACTTTTGGAATGGAGAGAGAGTTATCATCTAGCCGTTTCCTCGGCACTCGACACCTCGCTAATGTACGAAGGAGTCTGGCGGACAATGACAACTGCCGAACCTTGCATTGATCGCACACAGACGCCACACTTTACTGGCTCGGCATTGCTGTGTGTCGCACGTCGCGTATAAGCGCACGCGAGACACGTTTCAAACGAGGAACATGCCCAGATCTGCAGAGGTTCTGTTGCTGCCAAGGTGTTTCAAAGTGGCCGACTTTCATCCGCCACTCGCTTGCAGTCCGAATTGCCCGGGGTGGTCTTGACTCAGGTATATGGACATCTGTCGCAGTGTCACTGATCCTCTGCTAGGACTATGAACTGGATCACCTACCAGGAAGAGTTGTGGCCGTCATGTGGCATAGACTGTTGCTGAGGAATGTTTTGCCGATGCGGTTTCTTCGTTGCAGCACGCTTTCCTTCCAAGGAAGCACAGGTGAACTCAGCTGTGAATCACCAACATCACCAGATCGCTTCGAAGGGGTTGACGGTACTTCGATTCTCTCGATGTACCGTTTCGCTCGTTCGTCTTCGAAAGCATCGACGACTTCCGGCCTTTGCACCTCGGCCTGAGATCGTCGATGGCATCGTCGGAGAAGGCTCCTCTGGTATGTAAATTGTAAAAGGCTGCGACATCAACAGGCTGGCGAAAAGTCTCAACAAGCGGAGAAACGACTACCGCGGCCTCTCCTTTCTCCTCAATCTCGATAACGTTCGTCTTCACACCCTGAGACTTCCTCCCACCCCAGTCAGCCGACTCCCACCCCAGGCAATTGAACAGGACTTTGACTTATATACACAAACACCACACTCTCTCTACTTTGCACCTCAAAAAACGAATTTGGGGAGGCGGCATTACCAAAACCTCAGAACATACGGAACCTATCAAGGCAATACACGCATCCAAAGCACGGCTACACGCCGCTGTTGGCGGGTGCGCAGTCAGCGCTCGAAAATACTGATTCTCAGCATCAGAAGAAGAGAATTCTCTGCCAAGCATGGCCAGTGCACAAGGCTGTGCTGCCTCAGGCACAGACAACGGACTAGAGCCATTTCAAGAGGTTAGTGAAGAAACTACTACAGGCAGAGATACAGGGAGTATCAATCTAGCTTCCTAACCAACCTCCCAA
The DNA here is from genome assembly GCA_031771865.1 of Nothophaeocryptopus gaeumannii. Classification (NCBI taxonomy): domain Eukaryota; kingdom Fungi; phylum Ascomycota; class Dothideomycetes; order Mycosphaerellales; family Mycosphaerellaceae; genus Nothophaeocryptopus; species Nothophaeocryptopus gaeumannii. Next base: position 2,498,082 of record JASISA010000025.1, read on the forward strand.
GAGAAGGGGTATAGAGAGAAGAACGCAGCAGTAAACAAGAACTAGCAGGGTCCCCTCTCACCTTAGGAGGCTCTGAAAGAGATTTAGAATAAGGCAGCTGAACTAATGCATTAGAGTTAACACTCCTCCCTCCAACTAGAGAGGGTAATCTAGATAATTCTAGATATAATTCACTCAACTATAGCGCGGACCACGAAGCGTACTAACTAGGAAGCTACTCTGGAATCTATCCAACGGAGTATTACACAGATTTAGAAGAAGATAGAGTAGAGTCTAGGACTAAAGACAACCTAGGCTACAGTCGTAGCCCAATAGCCAGCCTAGCTGTCTAGCATTAAAGTACAAAGAGCTGCGTGCTCCCTCAAGATTCACGTAGACAACGAAGCGACTAGGGCTAAGCTTAGGGATGCTGAAGCTACCCGGATTGTTTCGCGTTTTACTGTAGAAGGAGGGAACTAGGCACATGTAGTCGCAGTTAAGAAGGTCCCTAATGGACTAGTTCTCACGACTACGGACCCTATAGCAAGGAACCGAATAGCGGCAGATACCCAAGGCCTAGGCAAGGTCTTGAAGGAGGCAAGAATAGTACAGAAAACCTTCCTAGTCCAAGTCCACTTTGTTATAGTTGCAGGAAACGACCCTACTACACAGCGGATCCAGTTAATTAAGGAAGACAACAAGCGGCTAATACCTAGAATCCAAGTACAGAATGCCTAGTAGAAGGGCTAGAAAGCTATAGCAACGGGAACAAAGAAACAGAGTACTCTAGTAGTCGAACTGAAGACGGTAGAAGCTACTAGAGCTACGGTAGAGAAGGGCATTATTATCTCTAGAGTGCTCTACGACACTAAAGAATAGGACTACTAATAGACAATAATACAGTACTTCAACTACTAAAGATATAGCTATATCGGCATAAGGTGCACAAACGGTACGGTATGTACAAGGTATAGAGGAAGCTATAATATAAGAGAATGTGCGCACGAGAAGCTTGTAGAGGTAGACTAATTAAAGTATAGTAAATACGGAAATTGCAGTTAGAACTACCTAGCTTAGTACTATATATACTTAAAGAGACAAGTAATTAAGGACAAGATTTAGAGTATAAAGAAGATAGGGGCGAGCTATATAGCTAAGCTAACCTATTGTACTCCTAGCTCACTCTCCTTTCTACCTTCCCTCCTCTATAGCAAGGAGCGAATAGGGAGGGAGAGGACTAAACAGCTACCCGGATAAGCTACGAATATGTCCTAGGTAGGAGGCTAATAGGAATAGTAGTAGAGAAGCGAATACTATAGAGGTTTAGGAGGCTAGTTAGGGTAGTGAATAGGGCTAAGACTATGATACTAGAGCAAGGACAAGGGTTAATCCGACGAGTAATACAGTAGGATTAACTACTAGCTAGTACCTAATAAATACATAACCGATACTAAGTATACTATAGGCAAACGTACGGAAATTATAGGCTACCTACCGGTAGCTACTCGATAATAGCTAGAAAGATATTCTCGCTATCTAGGAGCTATATACTAACCTAAGTAATAGAAGAATAGTTACATATCCGAAGTACTATACTATTATAGAGGAAGATAAAGATAGGAGAGTCGTATTCTACGTCTATAAGAAGTATAGCCTATCCGAATAGTCGTACTAGATTATAAGTAATTAGAAGATCCTAATCTTACTATAAACGATAATAGGAACTATATACCTCTAGAATATCTATAACTAGGATACGAGGCTTATAGTAGAGGAGCTTTTAGGAGGTATTAAGGAACTAGGAGAATACGTTCTAGTTAGAGACTTTAATCTTTACTACCGTTAGTAGGGAGGACCGTTAGTACTATAGGAGGATTTTAGAGTAAGAGAGCTACAAGAGGCGTGTCGAGACACGCTATACCTAGCGATACCCCTAGGCCTTACTACCTAGAGAAAGATACTATAGTCCTAAACTAGGACGACGATAGACCTTACTCTTGTAATAAAGGAGATATTAAAGAGGATAATAGTATATTAGCTAGGTAAGGAAGATATTAACTCTAATTATATTAGTATAGAGACAACTATTAATATAGGGATATAGGAGGAGACGAGAACAAGATAGATATAGAAGGACACTAACTAGAAGGAGTTTAGAGAGACGCTCTAAAAGCTCCTACCTATAGCCGAAGGGATTATAATAAAGGAGGATATAGATAGTACTATAAGTAATCTTAGTAATACTCTATAAAAGACAAGGGACCTTATTATCTAGCGTAAAACATATCGGCCGCTAGATCCAAGGAGTATGCCGGTAGTACTATATGCGATTTAGGAGGCTCGGTAGGCAAGACGGCATATATAATAGATAGGGAGCGAGGAGTACTAGAAGGAGTAGAGAGTACGAAACTAGGAGAAAAAGAGAACTATCTAGATAGAGAAAAGGAAATAGTAGAGGACCGCGGTTTATAAAACCGCTAGCGAGCTATAGGGAATATAGAAGCTAGCTAAGTAGGTAAAGAATAGCGATAGCCCTATTCGACCTCCCTAGATACCTATACTAATATATAATAACGATTAGTTTATAACGGATAGTGCGAAAACAGAGATCCTATAGATAGCCCTTTTCCTAATACTAGAGCCCGTAGATACATTAGATATCGAGAGTACTATATACCTAGAACCTATTAATATAGTATACGAAATTATAGAAGAGGAGGTACGAAAAGTAGTCTAAAGACTACTAAACGACAAGGCTCCCGGCCTCGACGAGATACTAAATAGATGCATTAAGAAGTACCTAGCTTAGCTACTCCCTATCCTCTAACGCATCTTCTAATAGTGTGTTTTAATTAGCTACTACCTAGCCTAGTTTCGGAAAGCTAGGACGATTATGCTATAGAAGGCGAGTAAAGACTTATCTACTCTAAAGGGATAGAGGCCTATTGCCCTTCTATCGTGCATTAGTAAGATACTAGAAGCAATAGTTATATAGAAAATAGGATAGGCTATATAGGAATATAAGTTACTTCCTTAAAACTAAATAGCGTAAGTAGGTAGATCGACCGGAGACGTACTATAGTATATCCTTTAAAGCGTTTAGACTACGTAGAAGAAAGGTAAGGTAGCCTCGGTATTATTACTTAATATAATAGGAGCGTTTAATAAAGTTAACTACGAACGGTTAATCCATAACCTATAGTATAGGAGGATTCTATACTAGATTACAGCTTTTGTAGCGTTATTCCTAAAGGATAGAGAGATAATAATCGCTATCCCTAGATACGAGTTACTAGTAGTACGAGTAGTATACGGAATCCTATAAGGAAGTACTATCTTACCTATCCTATTCCTCTTCTTTATAGCCTCCCTCCTAGAAGGAATAGAATATACTAAAGTAGTTAGGTTTATAGATAATATATACCTTATTATAGTATTAAATTCGATAAGAGGTATATGCGAGGTACTAGAAAAGGACTACAATAGCTATCTACAATAGGCCTTAAGATATAGAGCTAAGTTCGCCTCTAAGAAATATAAAGTTATGTACTTTATAAGGGGTATAAGGAGCATATCCGAATCCTAGAGAATACCTAATATCCCGTCGCTCTAGAGTAGCCTAGAGGATATAATAAGGGTCCTAGGAGTAATCGTTAATAAGAGACTCAAGTAGCACATATAGATAGAGAATACTCTTATAAAAGCAAAACGGCTAGAAGCTATACTACGACGGATTACTACTACTACGTAGGGCGCTATAGTAGAGATAGCCCGTAAGCTATATATCTTAATAATTAGGCTAGTAGTAATGCACGGGAGCGAGGTATAGATAGTAGGAAAGGAGACTAGAATCTTAAAAATGCTCTAATAAAAGCTATAGGTAATATAGAATAGATTCCTATAGATAATCCTTAGGGCCTACTAAGCTATACTAACGCGACTATTATATAAAGAACTCTAGATCGAAGATATTACCGAGTATAGGAAGAGAACTACTATAGCTGCAATAGCTACGTAGAGGTAGAGGCCGGATATATACTAGGCTATATAAGAGCTAAAGGGGCGGATCCTACTAAAGTACGGATAACTTGAGGTATATAGTAGACGCCTAAGAAAACTATATAGCTCGCTACTAGAGTAGATAGACGAGTAGGCTACTATCCTACAGTCCTAGCTCTCTTATATAGATAGAGTAGATCTAAAGAAGACTCGAAAGTAATATAGACTATCCTCTAGGGCTAGTATAAGTAGGACGAGTTATAGAAGTAGGATAATACTAGGCGCGAAGGAATCCTCCTACTCGCATTTAGGACTCTATGGAATACTAATACCTAGGAGCTTTATCGAGGGCTTAGTAAAGCCTAGGCCGCGATAGTGTTCTACATACGGTTAGAGACAATTAGCCTTCCTTACTTCCTCTACAAGGTTAGGGTACCCGATACTAGCCCCTACTACGAATATAGAGATAGAGGGATAGCTCGATACTACCTTACCTACTATATAAATATACGAGAGTAGAAGGAACTTATCTTAGCTACTAGATACTAGGACGCGAGAAGATAGCTTACTAAGTTTCCTAGACAAACCGTAGCGTAGGTAATAAGGTATCTCCCTATAGGACAATTCGAGTAGACCCTTAAATATCTCCTAGAGTAGGCCGGAGATCTCGAACCTAAGTAAGGAGGATAATATTAACTCTAGCGTGTTAGCTAGCTACCTATAGGCAAACATATTAGTTCTATAGTACCTAAGATATAGTAGGGTATAAGGCATAATAGAGAAGGGAGGAAGTTTTACGCTATAGGCACTTTCTATAGGGTTTTCTTTTACAATATATAGATATGCTAGAAGGGCACGGCCTATAGCTAGCTCGAATACATTTATTATTATTATTATTACTTTGCACCTCGAAAGCCCACGCCTCTAGATTATGGGCGAGGCCAGCCGCAGGCCTATGTTGGCGACCTCGAAGTTGTCCTGATGAATTGATTGAGATTTAGTTGAGATGTCGGGGGGGGGATCGGCTGCCTGGGGTGAGAGGAAGTCTCGAGGGTCTTCGTATCGCCGGCATCCAGGCCCATCGAAGGTACAGCCGTTTTGGGTTGACAATCCTGGGATACCCGGCTGCGACAGTGTCAACCACGTCATCACGTGCTTCCTGGAGCTTCACGACATGGTGAGCCCACGTTTGACAGAACCTACAGGGGCTCGAGCATCCGGTCTGTCTGCCAGAAAGCCTTCTCCTATCTCACGCCCTCATTTCAATCCCTCGTGGTTTCCAGAACTGTTCTTTCCTTCCTCATCTCAGGTCTTTGTCGAGTGACTGCATTTCTTATACCAACATTTATTATACCAACGATCTTTTGCGACACACGTACTTAAGGAACTTACGAATATGAGACGTCTCTTGCTGGTGGCGACCTTGTTGTCGACCACTCTTGCGGTTCCTTCTCCTGACGACGGCGCACATAATCATGTCAAACATGCTAAACATCATGTCCAACATCGAAGAGACGAAGTTGTGGCAAACACGTATCATCTTTCGCAGGACGCAGAGAATCCTCTAGAGCAGCAGACCTCAGACGCTGCTCTTGGAACGCGTTGGACCGAGAATGGGTACCAGAATGATCCGTATATCAATGAGTGCCTAAGCCATACCAACTACCACCGCAACAATCACGGTTCCGGACCGGTTGGGTGGGATCCAAACCTCGCATACACTGCTCAGCTTGTCGCTTCTTCTTGCGTCTTCGCGCACTACAAGTGAGTCTCCTCCCTTGGCTCTCTTAGGCTATGCGAGTGTCAGCTCTCTAACACCAAGTGCCGCATTCCAGTGGCTACGATCCCTCCGCAGGCCAGAACATCGCCGCCGGTGTACCTCCAAACAACATCACGGGTGTCATCACGGACCTCTGGTACAACAGCGAAGTCAATGCCTTCTATTACCACTATGGCGATCCAAATCCTCCGGACTTGCACGTCTGGGGCCATATGACGCAGACAGTCTGGAAGGGCACACAGTATTGTGGATGTGCGACGGTTTATTGCCCGAATGGCGTAGCCAATACGGCTGGTAATATACCGCCCTACTTCACGGTCTGCCATTACAAACCTGCTGGTAAGTTTTCAGTCAAGTCGTGAGGGGTGGTGTACTAGATAGCTAATCTACGGGATAGGGAATGTGCTCGGCATGTTCAACTACAACGTCGATCCGCCGCGGGGATACCCGCCGATCCATTGGGACTATTACAAGTAGTGAGCGGCGACACGGACAAGGCGAAAGCAGAGTTGGTCTGAAGGCTGGGTCTAAACACACGGTACCACTGCCAGAGAAGATGGGAGGGAACGGAAAGCTTCGCCAAGACTGAACGTCAGTGTACATGACAAAAGCATCAAAAGCCATGCACTCTCCATCGACGTTAGATGCGACATGAATTGAGCTGGTTCTCATCCGTACACAATGCTGAGCATCTCTCCCCTCCCAGACCATGTGCCCAACTCGGACACGTGAAGCGAACAGGACCTGCTCCATGTTCGAACAGTAACCCGTTCGCATGTGGTCAGACATCAGTGAGTGAGTGAGTGATCGCTCGCTCCATCGCTACATTGATATACCCAAGCAGCCGACAAGCCGCGCATCTTTCCTGATTAGGCAAAGTGCAGCACGCAAACATCCCTGCCCCCAGCGTGATCCGCATGGCCTCGACCCGTTCCTGCATTTCCCTCCTCACTACACCTTGAAGCGAGATCCTTCCTGTCCCTATGCAGACTACGGCATCTTCTTGCCAAGCGATCCCAATGGATTGTGGATGGTCAGACACCGGAGTGTTGGCATTTCTGAAGGTGAGGTCTCTTCCTTTTCCCCTCTCATCTCTTTCCTCCGTTCCATCAGCCAGGAGGTGTTGAAGATGAGGACGCAACACTTCGCAGCAGGCCTCAGCCTGCTCGTAGGCGCTGCCTCAACTCAAAGCGTACTTTCCCACACTTCAGGTACTAGCTGGGATCTCGGCCATGACTTCACGCTCACAAGGACTTACGACCAACTGGAGATCAATCGCGGGAACCTCAGCTTATGGAAGTCCAGCCCCAACAAGCCTTTCATCAGCGCCAGTGCCGGAAACGATACCGTCTTCGCGTCAAATGGAGCTTTCAATATCACCACCGTCGATGTCGATACCTGTCAAGGCCAGAACATCAGCAGCATTGAGCAAGTTGCTTTGAATAGAACAAAAGCAGCCAAGGTTTCTGGATTTCTGCTCAACTGCGGGAACGCCTCTGCGGAATATGAGCTTACGTTCTGGGTTCCAAGCAGCCTGACCGATAGAGTGTCCTTCCATCTTGATATCTCACAGTCAGCAAACTCGGCTCGACCTCTCAACAAGCTCTACTTACGCTTCACGTCTTTTGCGAACGAGGACTTCTATGGACTTGGTGGACAAGGCTCGTTCGCATCTCTCAAAAACCAGAGCATTCCGGTCTTCACCCGTGAGCAGGGTGTCGGTCGTGGTGACGAGCCTATTACCGCGCTGGAGAACGCAAATGGATCTATTGCGGGTGGTGATCACTATACTGCATACACTGCGATCCCGTCGTATGTCTCTACGGACGGCAAGCTCTTCTACCTCTCGCAAGAGTCGATTGCATACGCGGTCTTTGATTATACGCAAGCTGATGAGGTCACGATTCGATATGACTCTCTCACGGTGGACGGCGCCTTCACGAGATCGGACAACTTGTTCGATGCGATCGAGGCTTTGACTGCGTACACTGGTCGCCAGCCTGCTCTGCCAAAGTGGGTGGATGATGGTGCCATCCTCGGCATTCAGGGCGGACAAGACAAGGTCAACAGCATCGTCCAGCAGGGCTCGAACGTCAGCGCTCCTATCGCGGCCGTCTGGCTTCAAGACTGGTGCGGCACGCATAGCCAGGCTGGACCGTACATCAACATCAGCCGTCTATGGTGGAATTGGGAGAATGACGAGTCTCTCTACCCAACATGGACCGAATTCGTGCAAAACTTGCGAGACCAGCACAATGTTCGCACGCTTTCGTACATCAACGTCTTTCTTACGAATGTCTCGACGAAGAGCACTGGGTACCGAAGGAACCTGTACGATGAAGCTAGTGCTGCGTACTACTTCGTCCAGAACACTACCACGAACGATACAGCCATCATCTCCAGCGGACCTGGCCTGGACGCTAGTATTATTGACCTCACGAATCCCGACCTCCGTAGCTGGTTCGAAGACGTCCTCAATACTCGAGTCTGGAACTATGCAAATATCAGCGGCTTCATGACCGACTTCGGCGAATACACTCCCGTCTCCGCTGACACAAGAATCTACTCTGGCCAAAACGCATTCTACTACCACAATGCCTACCCGTTCCAGTGGGCTCAGTATCACCGCGAAGTCGTCGAGCAAAACAATCTTCAAGACGAAGCTGTCCTCTTCCATCGCTCCGCCGCTCTGGGTGCGAACAGGTACATGAGCCTCTTCTGGGTCGGCGATCAGAACGTGAACTGGGGTCTCAATGACGGTATCAAATCTGTCGTCACCATTATGCTGCACATGGGCTTGAGCGGATACTCTCAGCAGCACTCGGATGTTGGTGGTTATACAACTATTCTTTCGACATATGGAAACGTCACTCGCTCGCCTGAGCTTCTGGGCAGATGGGGAGAGCTTGCTGCTGTGAGCTCGGCCGTTTTCAGGAGTCACGAGGGGAACATTCCGAGCGTCAACGCCCAATTCTATTCGAACAGTACGACGTATGCGTACTATGCATACAACGCCCGCCTCTTCGTCTCGCTCGCGAAATATCGACGCAATATCCTGGAGACGGAGAGCGAGACGAAAGGGTGGCCATTGTTGAGGCCGCCGGTCTTGTATCACCCGGACGATCTGAGAAGCAGAAACATCAGCTATCAGAGTTTTTATCTGGGCAAGGATCTCTACGTGGCTCCCGTGCTGGATGAGGGAGCGAGGGAGGTTAGTGTCTATATTCCTGCTGGAGAGGTTGGATACCGAACTTATGAGCATGTTTGGACGGGTGTGAGCTACAAGGGCGGGCAGGATATCGTTGTGTCGGCGCCGCTTGGGAAGCCGGCTGTGTTCTTGGTTGATGGCGCGAGAAGCAATGAGTTGTTGAAGCCGTTCTTAGAGTTTGTGAGGAAGGAGAATGAGACGAGGCTGTCGATTGAGTAGGAATGACTATGACACTACATCGTACGGCCTCTCATGACCTCCAACAAATCTAACGACTGGTCGCTACATAAAGCGCAGGGTACGTTCAGACAAGAAGGAGAAGTCTGCGACCAGCATACCAGCAGTTCAATGACAGAAGTGAGCCAAACTCACAGTCCTTGAGGGCTATGTTGCTCAGACAGTTTCCCTTCAACTTGCTAACGCTGTTCATAGTATATCAGACCAGAGCCCGCGTCGAAGCGTTGCGAGGACCGTTCGAGACGTTAGTCAAGATTATTTGGGTTCGCTGTGAGTGCAATCCAATTGACGTATCAAATCAGTTCCCTCCCAAAGGCTTCTCTCTTTTTCCCAGCTCAGGATTTAGCACATCGAAGGTCTGCCAACAGTCCTCAAACTGCTTGAAGTTTGTCGATTCATCTACATCGAAGCCGCCGGCATCTTCTACCACATCAACCGCCTCCGCTTCCACCCATACACTGGCCCAGAACTGGCTGTCATGAATCCCAAGAGAAAGACTATTGCGGAGCCTCTTCGTGTCGCCGGTCTTAGGGATCTGACTCACACTATCTCGAAGCCTGAGGACGTCACCAGCATTTACAAGAGTATATCCGGTCTGCAAAGTATGCGAAAGCTGAGATTTGAGGTTATGATCTGTGATAACCAGCCTGACCCGCCTGTGAAGACGGAGTTGGTCTTCATGACGAAGGAGGTGATCCCGAAGCTGGGACTTGTGGAGGAAATTAAGATTGAGTTGCCTTGGTGGATGAAGGAGGAGTGGAAGGAGAGCTGGCGGGAGTTTGAGAAGGAGATCAATGAGATGCTGAAGAAGGCGAAGGAGAAGAGGAGGAGTTTAGAAGGTGGACGGAAGGAGTCAATCTCGGTTTGAAGGGAGCGTATTGTCGTACTAAGAGCGCAAGCAGTATGGTGTACAACGGCAGTGGAGATGAGGTGAATGGAGAGAAACCTCTACACCAAGTAGGCCAAGTCGAGGGCGAGTTTTCTTTTAGCGGGCGAGTTTTCTTTGTTCTCTCTTTGTAGCTCTGTGAATGAGGCATCAAAAGCGCAACTGGATTCATTTCAAAGACATAGGCACGTGTGAGAGAGTCGAGCTTGCGATTGCCTATCAGGATCTGACGAGCAGCCTATGAGGAGCTGAGTAGGATCTTCTGGTCTTCCCTTGCTTGGGACTACCATTGATACTCGCAGTGCCCAATTTCTCATCACTGAAACGATCCACTCTTCGTCGAAATCAAGTTCCCTCGATCTCAAATGCTCAATCGTTCCCTCAAACATTCTAACAACCCTATTGACCTCTGGTGTACCCCAATTCTTCTGTGGTGAAGAGAGTGACGCATCCTCCATAGCCTTCAGTCCTTTGGTAGCCTTCATGAGACGCTTCTCCTCCCCTATCAGCTCCTCGACCACATGCTGCGGCAGAAAGCTTCCAGTGTGCGGTGCTTCCAAGACGAGTGTGGTGAACTTGAGCTTGTTCAATCGGGGAAGCTTTGACAGTGCTTTGCAGGCGAAGATGATCTGCTCGAATGCGGGAGCGAATCTGTCCGAGCGTGTGATAACGGTAATCGTCATTCGGCGGATGTTAGACAAGCGTGGAGTGCTCATCGAGGTAAGGAAGCTAGGCTCATTGGCGAGTTGGTTTCGAGTCAGATGTTTGACCTCGAGAAAGTGTGTGCGGGTCAAGTCATTGATGTCGAGGCGGATGTTGTGTAGGTCGTAGAAGATCCCCGACTGCCTCAATGTAGATCCAGCGGCAGGTGGCTAGGAGATTGAGTACGGTGTGTTCTTCCGCGCCATCTTGATCTTTTAAGAGAAGTACGGCACCGTCACGTCTGTATCGGTTGGTAGACAATGTGTATTCCCAGATTCTGGTGCGCGGCTCTGGGGCGATGTGAAGTAGCCGACATTGCGATTTGATGCAGCACGATGGCCCGGGACTTTGTCTTTGTTGCAAGGCATGGCTGCGACATGACTCGCGGTTTGGCATGCAGTTGTTCTGTGGATGAAGTTGATGAGAAGGCGGATGTGCCAAGGGCAAACGGGGATACGAAAGTTATCTTTAGTGCGGCGCACGAGCCAATATTCACATGCGTCGAGTCCCAATAGACAGACTGGGTCTTCCCGCCTTGCATTAGCCCCAGTAGTGCCATTACAACAATATCTTCAGACCTTTCTCAGCGACACACACCACACGCCTGTAGAGCAGCGGTTGGTGTCACTCGCAGAATGCGTCGCAAGAAAAGCGCTTTGCCGATGACGGCGGCGCCTCATCCTCAGTCGAATTGCCCGCTCTTTGGGCTGCCAGGAGAGTTGCGGACCCGAGTGAGTGGAGTCGTTCAAAACTCAGATCCTCGACTCACACTGACATACATCAGATCTACGAGTACGCCCTCTACGTCGAGCCAGATGCCAACGGGAGGGTCACGCTGTCCCACCGCAGGGCTTTAGCGGGAGAGCCTACCGTGTTGTGCCTGCTGAGTACGTGTCAAGCCATCTACAAGGAGGCCGCCGGGATCTTCTACGGTCAGCATGACCTCGCCATCGACTGCCAGCATGTCATTCGCCACTCGATGGACGGAAAGTCGCCAATCACGCGACCCGCCTTCATCACTATCCTTAGCGCACCTCGATTGTCAAACATCTCAAAGCTGATCATCCTCAACGCCGCCCCTGATCTTGAGATGATGTCGCCTGCAAGAAGTTGGCCTTGCTGCCCCGTCTCAAAGAGTTGGTGCTCGACCACAGGTTGTACGACGACCCTGTGCCGATCTTTCTCCGTACCCACAACATCAAGAGCTTGAGAAGGGAGTCGCGGGCGTTGGTCAAGGCAGTCGCAGGCTTTGAGCATTTGGAAGAGTTGGAGATTAGGTTGCCCCAGTTCTCTCACGAGACCAGAGAGCGAATTGATGAGTTCGGGAAGCTCCTCAAGGAGCTCGCTGACCAGCTTCTCGCGCACAAAGCGAGCTTGATGAAGGTCTTCATCTTGGCGAAGAAGGCCGGCATGTCGGAGGCGGAGTGAGAAATTCGGCCAGCATGGGATGACTGAGTCGCATAAAAGTGCTCTCGTTGACGCAAAGCGATGGAAACTGTTGGATTGCGGCGTCACGTGAATCGGGTTCGAAACACGAGGGGACATTGTGCACTCAGAGGGCTCTGCACGCAATGTAAGATAGTCTAGTTGCCAGCATATGAGGATCTGCGCGCTGCTTGCAAGTCTCATATGTACCTCATTGAAGCTTGAACCACCCTGCGGTGTCACGGTCAGCAGCCTTCTCGAACCACGAGTGTCCAGTTGTTAGTGTTTCATGTATCCAAGTGTCACCCACGAGCGTGAAACCATTGCGTCCACTCGACCTCAATACGAAAGGGTAGAAACCGCCGCAGAAATGGACAACGTGATCGCCAACTTCAGACTGCTGAGGTATCCACCCAAGTGCGAAACCGTCATTGGTCTGAATGACGGCGAGATTTCGGTCTCGATCGACCTTTTGAGATATCGCGAATGAAGTTATGAGGCCACAGATATCTTGCCACGAAGGAGACGTTGCTCGGCCCAGTTCGAAGAATGCTTTCAGTTGGGCGGTCCATCCGAACATGTCGTTTCGGGCACAAGTCAGTAGGTCGATTATGCCATGCTCTACTTGTTCTGAGGTCCAATACTTTGAACTGAACTCATGGCATCGGCGGTACCAGGCAGAGATCTGGGCAAGCTTTGACATCGCTCTGGTGCGATGCAGACGATGCGCTTCCGAGCCGTCGTCGGTGTGAGAGACCGATATTTTGCGCAGATGGATAGGCCACTCTGATTGCTCCAGAATAAGCTCAACTCTCCCAACGCTGTTTCCTTTGAGCAAAATCTCTCGTAGGTTCTCAGTGCGCGAGCAGTCCAATACGAAAGCATCGCGTCTCTGGAGAGTATGCTCGGTGTTGCCAGTCGCGTTCCTCTGATGAGCCATGTTCAAAAAGCTGGCATCGAAAGCTTTGCGCTCCGGACCATGATAGCTCATGAAGTCTGGGGTGTAATCGTCCCGTTTCTGTTTCGCTTTTTGCGTGAGCGAGCTGAAGTCCGGTACCCATGATGGAACATCAAGCGAAGAGGCTGTACACCCAGCCAGGGCCAAAGTTAGCGGCATCGGACGGAGCATCATCCAGGTGCTGGGTAGCGACAGATCAGGCTCACTGGAGGCAAGCAGAAATCTCCGTGTGAGTCTAATAAATGCCTGTTCTGGAGCCAAGCTGTAATCAATGTCCGGAATTTCTTGACGAGTCAGCCTAGCCATTGACTGTATTGCAAAGATTCGATCAATCTTGTGGTAGCACCGTCTCTCCCAGAAGGTGCACATTAGCCATAGCAGAGTAGATGGTGCGTATGACAGATGCTGAGTCAATACGGAGGCATTGGTGATCCCGGTGGTTATGTAAGAAGTCTCACTGAAAGCTTCCCACTGTACGAGATAAGGCCCGCACTGAGCATCGACCATTCTTCCGCATGCGACTTCTTGAACAGTCCACAGACGCTGAAACCACGATCGGTCGGCTGGGCCTTGTACCGCGTGGCTTGCATTGCGATCAAGGCCGGTGAACTTTTGTAATTGTTGCTCGTCTGGCTGGCAATCATATGCACGAGTCACTAGATGATCAGCGTGAGCTAAGCTCGATACATACGCGTCTTCCACTTCTGGATGGTATTGTTCGAAGCGAAGGCTTCTGAGGTCATAAGATAGGGCAAGGGAGGCATAAGCCAAAGATGCTGTTTCGGAAGCCTCTCCGAGCCACACAATCACCCGTATGGCTGCGCCGTATATCTGAGACATGATTGCGACCTGCTCGGTGCGTTCGCTCGCGCTGCACTGGTCAATGCAAATCGCATCAATCCACAATCTTCGTACGTTCTGAGAATGGCGTAGCTGATGAAGTGCAGTACAGAGGTTGTCTGCGATTGGTATGCTCTTCTCCGTGTTCTTCTCTAGAAGCGTAGCGACCGGAAGCGGGTCCCCGCATGCGTAGGAGAGTGTCTCGAAAGAGCAGCCTGTAGAATGCCCATTCATGAGCGTCTCTCGTCGACGTCGTGCATCATGGGATATGCAAGCAGCTGCGTAGACCAGCAGGCTATGTAAGTCAAAAATCTCTGTTGTTGAATACTGTTCTGGTCCGGGCAATCCGCATTGGTGCAATTTTCTATCGCCAGTTACTACGCCAGCTGCGCAGTAAGCGGAACCTCTGAGCTCGACTGTGAAATCTTGCAAGGCCTTTATACCGTGTTTTGGATGCTTGGCAACTTCCCGAATGCCTGCTTGCATGTCCTTTGCCACGGCTAATCGTTCGTCTTGCGGACCCAGTTCCTGAGGACGTTCAATGTAGCGGCGTAACAATGCGGCCCAGAGGGCCAGACATGGCGGGACAGCTTCAAGAGTGACTGGCGTGCCGAAAGGACCAGTGGACTTCAGATCTGTGGTGGCGTCTGCTACGGCGTTGATATCAATGATTTCGAGATGACCTTCCAATGGAGACCCTGGCGGACCTGGGTGAAGGGACAGTATGCGTGTCTGGCCCTCGGCAAGCGCTTCGTACGTGTACACGTCCATGGGCAGGTGATCAAGCTTATTGCCTCACTCCTGTACGCATGCTCCTGAGCATACCAGGCGTGACGATACGAGCATAAACTAGGACGAGATCATCAGGATGGCGTCTTCGCAGGAGAGCGCAAGAGGTTGGCTGTTAGACGGCGACTGCCCACTTGAGCAGAAAATATCATGCTACTAGACTTGACACGAATGGTATCCTGTGCTTAGATATTGATGATATTGATGTCAAAGTTGATGGTGAGGTGTGGAGTTGCTGATCGGAAGGCTGCTGGTTCGGTGATACTGTAATTAAGATTTCGGCATCGGTATTTATTTCAGCCGATCGCCAAAAATTCCATGCGCGCCAGTACCCTTCCCTTCAACTACGCCTCGTACCCGCGACTGTCTATCAAGAATATCCCACATACAGAATGGCCACAGCGACGGCACTGCCAGAGGTGCTAGAAGCCTTCAATACGGCCACAGAATTCGCGATTCAGGGCTTACCGACAGTCGACTCCCTCCTCCCTCCCGACGACGGCATCACACTCTTTGACACCAAGAACGAGCTCTTTCTGTCTTATCTCCAAGCTCTGGCTTTGCGAAATCTAAACGTGATCCGCAGCACAAAGGATGGATCTAGCCTGGAGGAAGCGAAGAGCCTTAGTCACGAGATCACGAAGAAGCTGGTTGAGCACAGAGTCTACCTGGAGCGAGGCGTGAGACCTCTGGAGCAGAAGCTCAAATACCAGGTCGACAGTGTGGTCAAAGCTGCAGAAGATGAGGAGAGAGCGATTTCACAAAAACCGAAGCAGAATGGGCCAAGCAAGGGGCGCGCGAAAGACGAGGAGTCGGATAGCGACGACTCCGACAGCGATGGCGACCTGGGCGGCGATATGAATGCAGCTGCACCTAAAATCGCTACAATGTCTACCTCCGCTCCTACAGACGCAGTGTCCACCGCCCGTGCTAAGAGCGCAACCGACGGCGTCTACCGCCCACCACGCATCTCCGCAACAACCATGCCCACCGCCGACCGCAAGGACAAGAATGCCGAACGTAGACCCAACCGTTCCGCCACTCTTGATGAATACGTCTCTACAGAGCTTTCTCAAGCGCCTATGGCCGAAGTCAGTATCGGAAGTAACTTGGCTGCTGGTGGCCGACGGACCAAGAACGCGCGACAGCTGAAGGAGGAAGCCGAGAGGCGGGACTACGAAGAAACGCACTTGATGCGCTTGCCAGTCATGAGCAGGAAAGAGAAGGCGAGGAAAGGTCTGGGAAGACAAAAAGATGGTGGATTTGGAGGCGAAGATTGGAGAGGGCTAAACTCGAGCATTGATCGGATCGGGGATTTGACGCGGAAGAAGGGCAAGGATAGCCTTCTCGACAAGTCGAGGAAGAGGGCGAGGGCTACAGAGGATGGACCGAGGGGAGATGGAAACATGGGCGCGGCCTTTGACACGAAGAAGAGGAGAATGTCGAAGAAAGGTCGGATTTGAGGAAGCAAAAGTTCACGGCTATTGAAGCTTCTTTGATTCCTCAGCCTGAAGCGTAGCTTTGAACTCCTTCATCTTGCATGTGGACATGAACATCATGTCGAGCAGGAAAGTCGGGACGAGGAGGCTTACGATCCACATTATGGTTGTCAGAGCACCGCGGCGCACAGCAGCCGGCGGCTCGGGTCTCAGCAGATCATCGACCACTCCCCTCGCCCAGACATCTCGCGGCGTCTGCCTACTCGGGTTGGTTAGCCACGCATCATCTTCCCCACATGATCGCGATGCAACGCGTACGGGCTGGAGTCTGGGAGCTTGGCATTGTACGTTGCAGCGGAGTTCCAAAATTGGGTCTTGACGTCGCCGGTGAAGAGCGTTACGACCTACCCAGTACAGTCAGCACCACCGCCTCACCAGCGGAGAGCTCCATGCTCTGCGACGATGACGAGAGCCTTACCTTGATCTCAAAAGGCCACATCTCCACCCTCAACGTGTCACTTAGATCCGTCACACATACTTTGCTCGCACTGTACGTCCCAATGAAGGGCTGTGAAATCCCTGGCATTCCGGCTATGGAGCTTTGGTTCACGATTATCCCCTTGGCTGCTCGCAGAAGCGGGAAGAAGGCCTGCGTTACTTGTAGTAGCCCGAATACATTGACGTCGAAATTCTTCTTGATCTTGGCAATCGGCGCGTCAAGCAAGGGCATCATGTATCCATATCCGGCGTTGTTGATTAGAATGTCCAGGCGGCCAGAGGTTATCGCGGTTGCGTTTGTGGAAGCTGCTTCGATGGAGATGGTGGATGTCACGTCTAGCTCGAGAAGTTCGAGACGTCCGCTGTGAGCTCCTAGGGCTGGGGATTCAAGATGTGAGAGGTCACTGCTGCTGCGACCTGTGGCTATTACGTTTATGCCGCGAGATAGGAGGGCGATTGTTAGGGCGTCGCCGAGACCGCCAGGGGAGACGCCTGTTACGAGTGCCCATTTTGGGGCTGGAGGAGGCATTGTGACAGACTAGAGTGAAAGAGCAGGGGTCATTACAGAAGCATTATGGGCCTGGAGATTCGGGATGTAGCTGAAGGATCGCCTGCGAGCTTGCGGATCTGGAAAGAGCTGAAGTCGCGCCAAAGTGGAGACACGGGTTACTTCGGATACTAATCACCGGTCCTTCACATCGGTTCCATACTCCGCGCTCAACCCTATTGCTCGATTCTTTTCCCCTCCATCAATGGGCACCCCTGCAAAACGTGATTACTTGTATTTCAGTTTTCAGCTTGGGTCTTGGGACTGCCTCAAATGTTTGAGTAAGCCCTTCTGTGCGTTGCCTCGACTCTGTCCCTCAGTGAGCGACGACATCTCTCTGGGAAACTTGCACGACGTACCTGCTATCCGCGATGCCAGCGCCACGGTGACTCACGAGCCTCTGGAGATGCACTCGGATTGATCGCAACCTTCCGCATTTCTGCCTCAAAGTGCTCGACATAGCGTTGAAATGACCCATGTACTCAAGAGACCAGGCCTCCAGCTTGAGCGAAACTTTTAAAGTCCTTTGAAGACGAGTAGCGCCCGTCGTGCCGGCTCCGTCCACCGCCGCCATTCTGGAGATCCGAAGCAGTGGCGACAGTGAACATGATCTGCATCGACTTCAGGTGCGGTAGGCTGACGAGCAAGTTTCATAGGTCACGGAAGAGCGACTCACTTTTAGACCCTATGTGATCGAACGAGCCGCCAAGTGGAACCTTGAGGTGACGAATTCCTGCCACTCTAGTTGCGGGACCCTGGTTCAAGAAGTGATGGCATTGCTTGAAGTGTGAGAACTGGAGGATGTTGATCGCGTACAAGATATTCTTGGCCTCATCGTAGATCTGACGGCAAGTGGCGAGTAGCACAAAGAAGGAAGGTGCCATGTTAGTGCGTGGCGAGATAATGGTGATGCTGCCGTCGGCGTTCTGCTTGTTGGGCGTGAGGGCGTACTCGTAGACGCGGTTTTCAGCGGGTGTGGCAAGGAGACGGCAGTCGCCTTTCTCAGTACCGTCTTCTGGCATGACGGATGTGTGACCTTTCAGCTCGCAGAGTGAGTTGATGATGCTGTGTTGGAAGGGTTGTAGGTGCGACGAAGAAGGAAAGGAATGGTCGGGCGGCGAAGAAGCACTAGAGCGCACGGACCAATGATTGAAGCATGTGCTCGCTTGCGCCGTTTGTTTGCATGTGACTGTACTGGCAGCGCACGATACAGGTAACTTTTATACTAAATTAAGTCAGTTCACAGGTCATGGTGATATTGAAGGTTGTCACTTCGATGTCGACCTGAGTCATCACACCTCAAAGTCACGCGCATGCCTCTTCTTATACCACCCAGTCGCCAACGGCCCTTGCTTCACCAACTTGCCATCTTGAATGTAATGTGTCACAGTCCTTTTCCTCTGCTTCCAAAACTCTTGCTGCCAGAAGTCGGCCGTATCAGTGATGACCCAGTCAAAGCCCTGCTCCAAGATCCAGGCCATATCCGAGCGATGATCACGTCCGTCAGCTGAAAACTGGGCACTGCTCGAATCTAGAGTGGCGGGTGCCTCGTTCTCGGAGTAGAAGTACACCGTCCCGTTTACCCTCTCATCTGCGGGAAGAGAATAGTTGGCCGTGTTGAAGAATGTATACTTTGCTGAGATAGGGTCCACGAAGTCACCGGGTGCGTAACTGGGAAAACGGTCAGCGCTTTGCAAATGAGTCGGCTCGAGAACAGTTACAAAAGGCCCGATGTGCTGAAGCTCTCGCCATCATGCTCCACATCTTGCATCAACGTCTGTAGCTCCTGCATCGGTGCCCCCACACTTCGCAGGTTCATCTCGGCGGAGATGGTGTAGTTTGTCTTGAGGAAGCCCTCTAATGCAGCTAGCTGATCCCATGTCGGGGAGGGTGTAAAGACTGGAATGTAGGATAGCTTGATGCCAGAGCGAAAGGCATCCTGCACCCATCTCTCGGCCTCGAACTCCTTCGCTGTTTTTCACCACTCGGCCTGCAGCTGTTGCCACATTAATACAATTACTAGTTTATGGACTACTGTGTAATTACCTTGTAAATGCACCATTCGTTCGCAAGAACACCGGCCGCATTCTTGAGCGACTTGAGTGCCCAGTAAGCTGGCTCGACCGCTGACTTGTCTTTGAAGTCCAGCTGAAGGACGACAATTGCGCCAGAGTCGCGGATACTTTCGACCATCTGCGGGAGTGTTGGGACTGTCTCGAGATGAACTCGCCCACCGTCGTCTCGGAGATGCAGGTCCTCGATGAGTCCTTTGAAATTCGTCTCGTTGACCAAAGGATTGTAGCCCGTCCCCGTGAAAGGATCGTACGCTTCCTGACCAGTCTGCTCGCCGATATCTGTGCTTCGACCAAGGCCGTTGTCGTGAATCATGGCCAGGTAGCCGTCTGCTGAGAGATGAATGTCGGTCTCGATACATTCGATGCCAGCTTCCGACGCACGAAAGTAAGCATCCCGCGAGTTCTCTGTCGTACCATTCCAGCGAAGGCCGCGATGCGCACAGAGAACGATCAAGTCAGTGTGGGGTCGGCGGAAAGCATCTATGATCTTGTGAACATCATATTCTTGACGAGCTGCAAGGGTATTGAAGATCAGTGAGGCGAGGACTAAGACAGTCACGTGCAAATAATCCATAGCGTCCATATGCAGGTACCTAAGAAGCTCTTCGTTTCTATCTTCCATGAACACCTTTATACCAGCAGCATCATTCCTTGGCAGGATGGATCCATTCAAGCTCAATCTACATGTGCGGTCATGATAGGTAGCAGAGGCACGAAGAACCAACACGGCACCTGAGTCGTGATGTCTCTTTGGGATAGAGTAGGCGATTGTTGCGGAGCAAACTGCAATCTCTCGCCTTAGGCCGTCTTTCGGGCAGACAACTCCTCACAATTGACTTCTGTGTGTTTCTCGCGAAAGCATCCCATGTTGTCTGTCTGTCTGCCAAGCGCTGGAGGTGTTGTGTCAGTTGAACGAGAGAGGAGGTTGGCCGACGGGCAGAAGCTGAGGTCAAGGATCTGAAGCCCGTGTGTAGTGCCTAAGGCAGAGACGGCATCCGGACTGTCCAACATGCAGGAATTGACCACGCATGTTGATGCCACTCAGAAATGCGAAATGGCCCCCCAGAGATGAGAAGGCCAGTATGCAGAGCCATTCGGCGATCGGATGCGAAGATGCTTATGCCCTCGTCGTTGCTGCCTTCAAGTCCGTCTTCAGCCGAGCTTTCGGTGATATCGCAGCATGAAGTCAAACTCAGATGAAGGCCATCTCAACATTCTACGCGGCATCCGCCACTCAGTGTTGCTTGTCTACTGCAGGAACGTCTCTGTACTGACCACCAAGAGCTCTGCCATTAGCAACCAGTCTTGACCCCCAACTGCCGTGAGCTCTTGCATCCCCGCCGCCAGCATCCGCCAGGGTCCCACTACCAATCCACTGAGTTCGCGGCTAATGCGGAGCATCAGCAAGGAATACCACCGCTATAAGAATTAGTCAGTCTTCAACTTCATCTCATCTTGTTGTCCGTTATACATGTTCCTGAAGACCATCGGAAGTCGGAACATTCAGGAGGTATTGAGAGGAACACATCAGCTTCAGACACAACTTCGCAATTTCAGCTCCTCCAGGATCATGGCTATCACAGCTTGGGACCGCCTCATTCGCTACGAATCCGCCAAAGATGGCAAAGTCAGACTCGGAGAGCCCATTGTCTCGGACTCCAAGTCCGACATTGATGCTCTCGCTCAGAAGGGTGGATTGAAAGTCAAGGTTCTAGATGGCCCAACTCTTTTCGAAGCCAAACCTACTGGAGATGAGGATGAAGTCAAGCAATTGCTCGGTCCTCTTACACCAAAGGACGTTCCAAGTGTGCGCTGCGTTGGCCTCAACTACAAGACGCATAGTAAGACATTTCTCACTCTGCCACCAGGAATTGCGCATATGCTAATGATGGCTAGTCCTCGAAACCGGCTTCGACCTTCCAGTAAACCCAACCCTCTTTATGAAGTCTCCCTACAGCGTCGCCGACACACGCCAAACTACTCCGATTCCCAAGCTTGGTCAAACCCACTGCGACTATGAAGGCGAGCTCACAATCGTCATTGGAAAAGACGCCAAGAACGTCTCGGAATCAGACGCACTGGACTACGTTGTAAGTACCAGAACTCAATCCCATTTGTGATGTGTGGAAACTCCGCTAACGCATTGTCTTCTCCATCCATACAGGCCGGATACGTTTCCGGAAATGACGTCTCATGCCGCGACTGGCAAATGGACGAAGACAAAGCCGGCATGATGCCGCAATGGTCCTTCTCCAAATCTTTCGACAAATACGCCCCGCTCGGTCCCGCTATTGTCAGTACCAAGATCCTCGGAGATGCTACTGGTCTGCGTCTCAAGACTATAGTCAATGGCGAGGTGAGGCAGGATAGTGATACGAGTGATTTGTATTTTGGTGTGAGGAAGCTGGTTAGCTTCCTCAGCACGGGACAGACTTTGGCTGCTGGGACGATTATCATGACGGGTACGCCTGGTGGCGTTGGAATTGGCATGAAGCCTAGTCCGAAGTATTTGAAGGATGGCGATGAGGTCGTGGTGGAGATTGAGGGAATTGGAAAGGTTGTTACGACGATGAAGTTTGAGTGAAGTGAGTGCTTCAGGGAAGGAGTGCATCAAGCTTGATAGGTATGCAATTATATCGTAGATCGCGAATCTCTATGATCCCACTCTTGGAAAATAGCCTATAGTAAATGCAGAATCTTCAACTGTAAAGCTAGTAGAGGCCAGTCCCATGCACTTATGATTGACCGTACGAGAAAGTCTTTCATCTCGAGCCATCACCCATTGCCCTTGTTCTATTATCTTACGGTATCCGGGAACGTCGCTCGTGGCGTCGTATTATCCAATGTTCTTGTGTCGTTATTAGTACAGTGTCCGGGAAAGTCACCTTTGGTGGACTCAAACGTCTTCAGCACCAGCCAAAACCAACGGGCTGGGAGGTGGGCGAGCTGCAGAGGCCCTCCTCAACTGGACCTTGACTCCATTCTTTGGCGCGACAACAACTCGGTATCTGTGACTTATGTTAGCATACGCCTCAACCATTCTGTCGTTCTTGAGGACTCACCCCTTCTCCAAGTTGTCCTGACCTTCTGGCGCCTTGATCTCAGAGAAGTGCTGCATCATTCTCGCAATCAAGAACGAAATCTCTGTCTTCGTCAGTGCTTCTCCCACACATACTCTCTTGCCCATGCCGAATGGCGCGTACGATGCGCCAGAGATCTTGCGGTTGACCCAACGATTCGGCTTGAATTCCCAAGCATCATCGCCCCATTCTTCCTCGCGGCGGTGGACGAGGTAGACGTTGACAGTGATGGCAGCACCCTTTGGCACTGCGATGGGCTGCAACCCGTCTTCTCCACCACCACGTGGCAAGACGGTGTCACGCTTGGCGTTCCGTCCGATGTTGGCCAGTAGAGGATACATGCGCAGCGTCTCGAGGATGACGTGGTACATGGTCGTGCATTGACGTAAATTGTCCCAGGTCATCTCGACTGGCTTGGGATTCTCCTCAGTGCCGAACTTCTCCAGAACCTCATCGCGGACTCGATAGAAGATGTCCTGGTTGGCTTCAAGCTGGGCGAAGACCCAAGCGGCCATGGTGCCGGTCATGTTCTGGCCGGCAATAAAGAGGTCCATGACAAGATTTCGAATGTGCTCCGGGTCGCCGATCTCTTTGACGAGGCTATCAATGAGGCCAATCTCCTCATGATCTCCATCTTCACCATTGAGTAGCTCCGCCCGCCTGTCGATGGCCTTCTTGATGAGGTCGTCTGCGAAGTCATTGAGCGCCTTACACGCCAGACGGTATCTCGGCGAATCCATCATCCAGGACTTAGATCCCAGCTTGGAGCGCCACGAGAAGTAGTTGCGCACAACCTCGTACGCCTCAGAGTAGGACATGTTGGCACTGGGCTTCGCGGGGACGAGGTCGAACTCTTCCATGACGGCCCTCATCTTGGCTTCGCGGATGCCGCCTGATTGAGAGTCGGCGCTGGTGCCGAGCAGGAACGTAGTAGACATGTCGAGAGAAAGCCGGTGGAAGAGGTCCAAGAGGTCCACGGTCTCGGTCCAACCGTCGCTGGAAGCGCGGCCCATGGCTTCGAAGAGCAATTGAATGTCTTGCTCAGAGTGGCGAGGATCTTTGGCTCGCTTGGTGCCAATGTGTCGCATGACCATCTTGCGGTTGCGGTGCCATGCCTCGCCCTGGGAGTTGAGCAGACCCTCCTGAGCCAGGGGGTACATGGTCCTCGCTCGACTCTTCGATGGCGCCCAGTCGTCGAACGACTTGGTCAAGACTGCATTCAAATTGCCCGGATCGATGGTGTGGATGACGGTTGGGACGCCGAAGCGGTCATACAGAGCGTGCGTCGTGCCGAATGTGCGGAACTTGTTGGCGAAAACGGAGTCCAGAAGATCGCCACCGGGGTAAAGAAGCAGGTTGAGCTTGTGACGGATGCCTCCAAGAGATGACTTGGGCAACCCAGGGGCCTTGAAGGAAGTTTTGCCTGCAGCGAAGCGGAAGAATGTTCTCGCTCGTAGTGCCGAGAATCCATACTCGACAATCGATCGGGCAATAAAGACCACGATGACGACCACGAAGAGTCCCAAGAAGATAGTCCAGATTGGATAGCTGGTCGGTCGAGTCAAGACACCCCGCGTGATGACAGCCACCGACATGGATAGGAGGCAGGTCCGTGCGACCGAATCGATTGGCTCTAGAGCCCTTCCCAAATTCTTTTGTAGCAATGCGAGAGTACGCTCCCAACGCCGCTTAGGTTCGTGACGCTCCAGTAGGCATCCATCTTGGCTTTTCAATGCTTTTAGTGTTCTTCCAGAAATCCTCGTATCTGCTACGATTTCTTCGACCTCGATTTTCAGTATCGAATCGCTCGAGTGCTGACGTCCGTCTCTTTGTTCACCATATGCCGAGGTCTTCCTCCACGGGAAGCTGGGTCTTTGAAGTGTCTATTTCAAATCAGCCTACTTGCGTCTCACGACCGGAATAGGAGGGAGGGTTAGGCTTAGGTAGTTGAGTTGAGCTGTTTTGGGGGTGCGCATGACTAGTATGGGAAAGAGGATCTGTCAAAGTCCCAAACACCTGGTACGGAAGTGGGTGTGGCGCCGACAGTAGGAGCTGTCTCCGCGTCTTGAGCCTTACCTGTTGCATGATGGGTGAAAGACACCCAGCGGGTGTTCTGTGACCCGACCGCCGATTCTTCAAATGCGGGATGATGTTGTGTGTTTGTCGCTTGACAGATTGGAATGGGTCGCGATGGATTGTGTGAGCTCGACTTTTCTTGCGTCCGCTTCAAGCTAGAGATGATCACGCTGCAGACGTAGATGACGGATTGTTTATGGTGCAAAGGTTGGAGCAAAGTGGTGTTAAAGGGTTGAGATTGTGTCGTTACGGTAGATGCCGCGTTCACCAACCTGCGCAGTCTGAGTGAAGATGCTTGTGACGTCTTCACTGCTGAAGGAGTGAAGGAGAATTCCTGTCGTTTGGACGGATGTGACGTGGTAAGTGAGTGACCACCAGCTTGACGGCGCTTGTCCGATGTGTCCAAGATGAATTGTTGATGTGGTGTTGCTTGCCGCAGCAACCGAAAGTGCTCAGACAGTTGCTGGACTCGATACAGAGCAGCACTCGGCTTGAGGCCGAACGCAGCCGCGCATGGCCGCAGCTCAGGGTCCATGTTTTCACATGAAGATTCGCATGTGCCCCACACTTGTCGCCGGCTCGTCAATAGAGCGCTGAGCCTCTCAAGGCCGGGCACGCTCTCAATTAATACCCCTGATGAGAATTTGAACTAAATGACGGACATCCTCGAGTCAGGTTCAGGGATTAAAGGGTCCCTGAGAGTGTCGCCAGTCCATTCGAGGTCCAGCCGTGCGATTTCAAGGCCAAGTGAGAACCAGAAGAGGGTAGGGATAGGCGCATCGAACACCTCTTCAACATTCGGCGGACAAGCTAACTGGGCAGCTGCGTGCTGGCTTGCGTAAGTACCAGACCAGCAACAGAGTTCTTCACGACGAGTATGGGAAAGTACAGGGCTTAGACGGAACCCATGGCATATGCCATTGCGGCAGCTCGCATATGGCATGTGCCCACGCTGTTCGAATTCCTCTCGAGCTATTCTGATGGTCCTTCTCACTGGCAGCATGCGTGATGCCATGGTCCGGTCGCCGTCTCTCCCAGCCGGACCGTACCTGGATTGCCATAATGCCCATGAAATCCTGGGCTCTAGCAAGACTTCGCGACGAGTTGCATCTCGGACCTGAGTATACTGGAGAGTATTTCGGGTCGACACTAGTACGACAAGTAACATCGTTCGCAGAGCAGCCGAGATGAATGCATGCACTGAAGACGCGGCTTCTTTGAGGGCCCTCGGTATATCCAATTTGTGGTCATTGAACGCCTCAATTCACATCCTCAAGTCTTTTCCCGTCTCACTTAGAGCACAAGCAGCCATCTCTGCCGTCCACTCCGAGCAATAACCACATCCCGGGCCCCATTCTCTGGATATTTCGCAGATACGTGCGCACTGTATCCGGCGAGTGTCCCGACAGAGGTCGCAATTGCTCAGGGGGCCGCGCGAGGTTCGGCGATCGGGGTCCGCAGGAGTTACATCTCGTGAGTAAATATTGATATGCTCTCGCGAGAGGTGCACCTTTGCAGGCGACAGCGCGTCCCGTCGAGCTGAAGTTGAGGTGAGCAGTGTGCCAAGCTTCACTTCAACCTCAGGCACCAATCACTCACGAGCGACAAGGCTACAGCGCCGAGGTTTAAGACAGTCTGCGATACTAGTAATGCACATTATGTCGGGTATCTTGCGAAGTCGTAACAATAGTCTACACGCTGGAAAACCGCGGCGAAAGGTCCTTTTTTCGCCCGCCAAATCTTCTCCAATCGATCTCATCCAGAGCTAAAAAGCCGACTCCTCCAAGAGCTCAGCTTTGCTGCAGCTGTACTGCTCACAGAACTTCTCCTCCCATCTTTTGTATTCGTAGCGATCTTCGATGACTCTGGTTTCGAGAGCACGCTGACATTATCCGGCACCGAAGACTTCCGATTTCCAAACGCGCTCGCGCTGCCGTTTCTTGTGGCATCGCTTCCCTTCCTCGGCGCTTGAATACTCAACAGACCAGCCGCAATGCTCAGGTCGTTATCTAGGGGACTCATTGGGCTCGTCCTGTTGGCCCTCCGTGGAGACCTCGTTGTGCTCTTGTCGTCTTCCAGCTGACGCTTGTCAAAGTCTGACCACTCCCGGCCAGCGCAGCACAGCGCCTCCACCCCACACTCTTGGATCATGATGTCCTTGATCTGATCACGCACCTCGAGTGCGCTCGGTCGGAGTGTCGCGTTTTGAGCCATCATGATCCTGATGAGCTTCAGAAGCTCCGGGACGCCGCGGAAAATCTGCTCCCCATGTCGGGTACTCTCATCCTCCAGCAGGTCTATCCAAGCATTGATCTTCTCCAGGTTTGTATGGAAGGATTGGTCGATTCTCGTCTTGTGTTGTCCGGGAACAGAAACGCGCGAGGTGCGGAATTTGAGGAAATCGTTGATCTTGCCTTTGAGCATGAAGGTTATGATATCCAAGAAGATGCACCCCATCGACCAGATGTCGCTCATCTCAGGAGCGGCTGCGGGCAGATCGCGAAGGCTTTCGGGGTCAATGAATGATGGCTTTGGGTACAGCATTGCTGTTTGAGAATTGGGAGACATCGGGCCCAATAGGATCGTCGGTGAAAGGTAGGTATCCTGGACCGGCCGGCTGAAGTTTCGTATGGAGGAAGGCGATCGCGGATCTCCGATTGGAGGCGACACGGCCGAATTCGCGGTCGAGATACTGAGTGTCCTTCCGTTGAGTGACGGAGATGTGATGGGACTTCCAATCGTTGCAACGAAGCTGTTACTTCTCGTGCTACTGCCCGAGGAGCTGCTCGATGTGGTGCTGAATTCAGACACAGAGTTCGTGCTCATGCTCATTTTGCGCAGCTTACTGAAAGCGCCCGTGCTGATCACTGGTGGAGGGCTGGATCTGAGTACGACCGGGGTCTTAGAGAGCTGCGACTCCGGCGCAGCATAGTCATATGCCTCGTTTTTGCCAACCTTCTTACCACGCTGGAACATTGGGAGGATGCCAACATCCGCAAAAGCGATGTGATTCTCATGATCAATGTAGATGTTCGATGGCCGTATTGCTGTGTGTGGCACGCCACGGTGATGAAGGCATGCGAGAGAGTCTGACAAGCAGTGCATCCATTCGCATAATAGTACAGGCCGCTCTGATGCAGCGACTCTTAGAAATTGCATTGGCGTCCGATGCTCAATGAACGTGCCAAGCGTATGCTCAGCTACGAAGTCCGAAACAACAAAGCCGGCATTGTCGCTTGTGTAGGAGCCCCAGTAGCTGGCAATGTGCTCATGAGATAGTGCTTTGGTCTTTTGCACGTCCTTGACAAATTTCGCGTAATTCGATTCTCCACTGCCCTTCTCTACCAGTTGGAACTTTCTCCGCATGAAGATCTCTTCCGGTCGCCCTGGAAAGTGTACGCGATCATATGCCTGCAGAGCCACAGCCGGAGGAAGCTTATTGACATACTCCATAGGAATATGCTCCTTTGGACCATAGTCAATGTGCGCTCCTTCCTTCAGCTCTCGAAGTAAGTACACGAACTGCATGTTGTAGAACTTCTTGTTTAGGGCCTCATCATTTTCGGCAGAGAGTTCGAGACTTCGGACGTTCTCCAGCGAGATCGGCAAATCGTCGTCATCCCATGAGTCGTCTATGCAGCCAAAGATCTGGTCTGGAACTCCACACTCGGTCAGAATGAGGAACAACCGTTTTGCTCTATCCAGAATCCAGTCCATGTATGAGTCGTCAGTGAGACCCTCTCCAAATGCGAGTGGACGATCCAAGAACTCGCGCTCTTCGCCTCGGAGCTTGCTGACGACATATGCGCGTGTGACTTTGGCATCAATTCTCTCATCTGTCCACCAAAGCTGCTTCAACTGGCCGTGGGGCGTTACCAGTGAATGACCGCCGTACCCGAAGATGTACGCATTCAGCGCGATCGTAGCCGCGGTGGGCGCAACGTCCGCGTAGCTTCGTGAGGCCATAGTCGTGAAGGCGATGCAGCCCGCAAGCGATCCACTCTGCAATGACAAGACTACGCTCGTGCTCGCGCCAAGTGGAGTGCGGATGTGATTGTATTGATGTTATACGCATGCATTATTATTCTCCTAGTGGGACTGCACATGGTTCTGGAAGCGTGGAGCTTTAGTCGAGTTCCATTGTTTGGGAGTAGCTGAAGACAAAGCAAGCTCGCCGTTGAGTCGGATCTGG
This sequence comes from Nothophaeocryptopus gaeumannii, assembly GCA_031771865.1. Classification (NCBI taxonomy): domain Eukaryota; kingdom Fungi; phylum Ascomycota; class Dothideomycetes; order Mycosphaerellales; family Mycosphaerellaceae; genus Nothophaeocryptopus; species Nothophaeocryptopus gaeumannii. The sequence continues at coordinate 2,526,792 of JASISA010000025.1, forward strand.
ACGCCGAGAGTTCCAAATGCAACGGTATCGGCGCAAGAAAACACAAAGGGACATGAAACGCAACAAGAAGTGGCGACGGGTCGAAGGTCAAAGGAAAGGTGCTTGGTGACTGTGACGGAGCTAGACCGCGGACCCTATCACGACCGACTTACGGTGTACGTACACACGAGAGATGCGGGCGGGCACCTGATTGCATCCCAGCCATGGAGCGCCCATAGTTGCCGATTCGGTGAACAGCTGCGCGTGAGGACATGGGTTTCGAATTGTATTGGTGCAGCGTCACACGTCGGGATGCAGTTCGAGTCCACTAGAGTATTCAGAGGCGCTGTGTGATACTTCCGGCAGCAGCAGCGGATCAATTAGCGGTAAGAGGAGCCACGGCGTTCCTACCTGTCCAGGGTGTGCTGTCGTGCAACGTGAACTCCCATCTGGCAGGAGGTGGAGGAGGTGGATGAGCGTCGCAGCGAGTAAGGCGTCTCGGACTCGACTTCTTCCTCGTGTGAAGAGAGACCCTTGCGACCGTGTTGATCCTCTCGCGGCCTATCAGTTGGGACCTGCTGGCGGCCGTGGCACGTCGTCCGACCGCGGAGAGGATGAAGGGTCAAGATGGCGATGGCCGACATTATTGAAGGCTTGTGTGATGCAGAGGATAGGATAGGATGTGAGGTCTGAGAGGCTGAAATAGACGCGCCAATAGTGATGCGTGCTTGGGCCGAGCAGCGAGGACACCCCAGCGACACTCTCACCCCTCACGCTTCTGCCAGTCGTCAGCAATTCAATTCAATTGTTGATGATGCAGCTGCGAATGCAAATGCACTCCCCTCTCGCATCATACGACGTCGACAGCGACGCAGGAGTCCACATGACGCTCAGGTAGCTGCTTCTCCGATCTCAACACTGAGGCGCTCGCATCGCCCTTTCCTCCTCCATTCGCCGTCTCCGCTACACGCCCGCGCCGCCTTGCCAGGGCACTGTAATAAGGTGCATTCATCATCTCGGAAGTGGAAGCGGAAGCCGTAGGACACGCATGCCGCGGAAGCTGAGCGCTCTTACCGGGGTAAGCAGCATATCACCACCATCGATCCGATGCGAGTGTTGATGCTCCGCCGGCGCGTGTCACGGTGTGTTGCACCGCAGCTTGGTTGAGCAGGAGCCGAACAGCCATGAGATACCGTACCAAAAACTTCGTTTCGCGTGGATGGCAATGCCGCGACACGCAAAGGTAATTGCGTCCGTCAACTGCCAACACATGAACTCCAATGCACATATCGCGAGAAGCACGACGAGAATCTCTTCTATTTCAACTGGAAGATCGACATGGTCTGGAGCATTACCTGCGCTAATTGGAAATTACCAGGCATGATCCCAGTTCAGACAGGAAGTGTGTCGATGCTGTGCAGCAGCGCGCCAGTCGTTCATGACACCTCATCGGGGACTAGAGACACTTCACTCCCATGCGAGGCTGACCCGCAACAACTGTTATTAACAATGACAGCCCGACAGACCATCCAACAGACGCAGGTCCCAGACTCCCAAACTGCCACACGAAATCGAAAATTTCAGACTCTGAACCGGACCGCCATCGCGACACCCACCCACCCACACAACAGTGAATGACGCATGCAGGAACAACTTATTAGCTGTGCCGCCAACTCATCTGAAACAAAACACCCAAACACCATCTCGATTTTCCGATCGCACGCTGAGGATCGTTCATACCTGACGCTGTCTCCCACACGCCTTCTTCAACATGCAAGCCATACTCGTGCTCATCTCTTCAAGCAGGAACTGCAGCGTGCATATATTGACGTGGGCTAGTTCAGAGCAACCTAGGCTGAAACTTTGACCCTCCATCATGGCACTGGCTCGTGCAGTCTGCGTCTTTGATGAGGGTGCTGTCATGTTGGAGATTGTTCCAGCCATGCCTCTGCTGTTTTCGGCCACTTGCATAGACGAATGCCTGATGACTTGCCAAACCGGAGAAGTCAAGTGAATGATCTGCTGCGCGGAAAGCCAACCCATATTCTCGGCGAGCAGTGCGTGTAGAAAACGAAGCGACAGATTTATGGGTAGGTAAAGCTGTTCCATTTCTCCCCATCAACTACTATTCATCATCATGCCCCTCTCCCCATCTTCAGCTATACGTACATATACAATCAAGAGAAAAAGCCCAGCCTTGCCGTACCCTTTCCTCTCCTTTTCAATCCATTTCATTTCCGTTCTATGACCGTCATGACCCTGACCCGACCCATCCTTCTCTTTCCCACATGCAATGCCAATTTCCCAAAAGGAGTGATACAACCAATCGATCGGCAAAATAGCAACACAGAAGCTATAAAACGCCCGCTTGCTCGCTCGCTCGCTTGAATAGAAAGAAGCTTACAACAACCAACTACACTCGATTGCAAATGCATCCACCAACTTCATCAAACAGTGCGTGGGGGTGTCATAAAAAGTTATTGATTGGGTTCGTTATCGTCGTGACGTTTTGGGGGTGGATAGCAGTCATGTTATTGTTTTGTGACCCACCTAATAGCCACTGCCGAAAAGCCCAAGATCCTTTGTGAGCGTGGCGGTAGTACGTGGATGTAGTAGCGTGGCTCACGCAGAATCCAACGCCTCCAACTACAGCGTACGTAGCCAAGCCAAGCCACAAAGGAGCATTTCGTCAGCGCGGCGCCTGTGGAGTCCTCGGACAACGGTGATACTACTAGAACACCGCAGCAAGCCCGCTCTTACTGTGTCGCTTGCTAAAGCGTTTCCTGCCCTTGAGGCTCTCCTCGTCCGTATTCTTGCGCAACGTGTGGCGAAGCGCATGTCGCTCGCTCGCACTGGGTCCACTCATTGGCATGGCTGAATCGCCGCCTAATGAGTCTGCGGGACTGGACATGGCGGACGTGTTCAAGTCGTTCAGCATGGATTCGCTTGAATAGGAGTTGGTCATGGAGGTTGCGATGGCGACTTCTCGTGCTTGCTCCACGGCGTCAAGCCATTCTTGCGTCGTGTACTTGCTGCCGGCTGGATCGGATGTGGTCGCGCGAGGGTCCTCGAAAACGTAGTGCTTATCGCGCTGTTGGAGATTAGCTGAAAATCTCATGATACAAATCGCAGTGAACTTACAGTGTCGAGTGACCAATAGGTCAACCCTTTTCCGTCCACATTGCTCTTACAAGTCGAACCATGCGCCGCAAGGTTGATCTCCATCTTGGACTTCTTCTCATTTCCACCAGCTGCGGCCACAACAAGCCGCGCGCTCGACGTGATCAACACAAGACGTTCCCGCTTTTTGGTGGTGTTGCTGCTGAAGAAGCGCGAGAACTTGGGCTTCTCCGACGGCGTTTGTGGTTCGCCATTCTTCCCCGTCGGACTGCTAGATTGAGGTGTCGCAGTAACAACCAGGTTTCCCAGCTTCAATATCCGCTCGTTATTCTGTGTCAGGACGGGCGACCATTCGATATCTAACTGACTAGGCGGCGGTAGCTCCGTCACGTTCATCAGCTGTGGCCTTCGCGGCGGCAGTTGCTGCTGCTGAGAGACCGAGGCTTGTTGGCCTTGCATTGCCGCAGCAGCAGCGGAGCTCGCAAGCATGCCACCATTGCCATGATTGACACTGGCACCGTTCAGCTTGATCGGCTGAGGGGGAGGCGCCGCATAAGATTTCAGTCGAGGGGCCTTTTGTCTCCATAGAGACTTGCCCCATTGTATCCCATCAAAGAAGGCATGATTCTTGATATGTTCGACTGGTAGTCGACTCGCTGGCTCCAGCACTAGCATTCTTTCCACAAGATCTCTAGCAACATCAGGGAAGCTGTCGGGGAAGCTGTAGTCCAAGGCAAGAATCTTCTGGAACGTGAGGTACTCATTCGCGGCCTTGAATGGCGGTCGACCAGCCAATAGCTGGTAGATGATGCATCCGAACGCCCAGAGGTCTGAAGCCTTGCATGCATTCTTATCGCGCAGCAGCTCCGGGCTGACGTATTCCGCAGTGCCGACGAAAGATACTGCTCGATCTGTCTCGGCGCCATCTGTAGGATCTCCAGAGGATGCACCGGTGTCGTTTGAGCCGTTTGGCCTTGGGTCCTGCAGGATCTTCGCGGTGCCAAAGTCGGTAATCTTGACGTGCATGTCGCGATCGAGCAGAACGTTTTCCGGTTTCAGATCGCGGTGAATGACGCCACGGCTGTGCATGTATGCTATACTGTCCAGTATCTCAGCGCCATAGAACCTCGTACACTCCATGTCGAAAGAGCCCAGCTTTTTCAGCACGCCCAAGAGCTCACCGCCTGAAGCCAGATCCAAGACGAAGTAGAGTGACCGTTCATCCTGAAAGGTGTAGTACAGCCGAACAATGCCTGGATGTTCCGTCAAACGGTTCAGCGTGTCCCGCTCGATGTTCACGTATTTGACCTTCTTCTCCTTGATGATATGCCTCTTATCCAGGACCTTGATTGCATACTCCTTCAGATTCTGCCTGTCGGTAGCAGCAAGTACGGTGGAGTAGGAGCCTTCTCCGAGTGTTCTCCCGAAGTTGAAGTCCTTTACTCCTTTCTTGATAATGCGCTGCTGTGTCTGCCCGGAGGCGTCTGTTTCCTGTCGCATGCTCACCGCAGCTCCACGCTCATCCCACTGCTCTCTTGACCGCGGGACCGTTGTGCCCAGTCCGTATGATTGCTCCTGGCCATCGTATCTTCCAGTCGATGTCGAGCCTTCAGTCGGTGCTCTACCCCGTTTTGAGTTTCTCCGTGGAGGTAGTGGCCCATTTCCGCCTCCATTCAGGGGTGGTCCGGGCTGCCTGTACGATCTGCTCGCTTCTCTAGTCGGAATGCCCGAGAGAGCAGACCTCGCTGACCGGGAGCCACTCCTGGTCAGTCCTCCCAAGCTGCCATCTGAAGATGCTGCCATCTCATCCCTGTATCTATATCCGCTTTGTGTTGATATGCCGGAACTCTGCGAGCTGTTGACTTGGCTGTACACTCCACTCATAGGTCTGGACGGCGCTGCCTGGGCATGAAGACCGCGAAGTTGCGGGTTGTATGGAGAGAGCTGTGGGAATTGGGCTTGCTGTTGGGCCTGATGTGTCAACTGCATGCTCGACCGATGGCTCAGGCGCGAGTCGGACCATTCGTTCTGCTGTTGCCGAGGCGAAAGGTTCGCAGGTATCGGCGCCTGTGCGGTCTGATACTGCGGCTGCTGTTGGAGAAGAAGTTCGGGAGTCTGCAGGTTGTAATCGTCCGGGTTGAAGCCCAGTCCCGGTTGTTCAGTCTCGGTCTCGTGAGAGAGGGTGGGTAGCAAGCTGCTCGGCGGTTTGCGGGCGTCGGTAACTGTGGACTCGGATGAATGCGAAGACGGCCGCGGCGGTCGTGAGTTCGGACTCGGAGCGGTAGGAGAGGTGGGCGAGGCAACGTTCTCATCGGGGTTTGCGATTCGAAGGCCTCCCAGCGATTGAGAGAGCGAGAGGTCGCCGCTCATGTTGACCGGAATATGTCGGCGCCTGCCACTGTGTGTGCCTCGTGAGCCTCGTGAGCCTCGTGAGCCTCGTGTGCTTGGGGGTGTGGAAGTAGCAGTCGGCGTGCGGTGCCTCTAGCGGCATGTCAATGGCTGAACGAGCGTGGGTGGCACCCCGATCTGTGCGTCGTCGTCGTCGTCGCCAGTAGTGCGGTGGGCAGCGCGGGTGTTTGGTGTGCAGCTGTTGGCGGTATAGTGTGTATGAGTACTGCCTGGTTGATGGATGCTGCGGTAGGCGTTCCAGTGATGCGGACTCGGGCTCATGCCCTTGGTGAAGACGCACGCGTGCTGGCGAGGCCGTGGCTGCTACAGCGAACGCCGGTCTTCAAACTATCGCAGCTTGCTAATGCGTGTATGTACTCATTACGTTGGCCGGGAGCATCAATCTCAGTCGTCGGGTAAGCTCCTCGTCTGCTCCTCCGCCAAGACGAATGACGGATAGCGAGCCTGGGAGTTTATAGATAGCCACACCTGAAACCTAGACTCTCTCCCCAAATCAAACATTCACCTCAGACAGGCACCTATTCCACCTACTCCACCTCAGCGATGAGCCGCAGCTCTGTCATCAGCAGCCAAACTGCCGTCTTCTTCTCGTCCACCCTCTCCCTCTCCGTCGTTTTCATACCGACGTCGAGCCCTCGTGACATGACAGCCCGAGTAATATACCGGTCGCGGTGCTGAGTGAGTACATATACCGGCCGTGGTGCTGAGTTCTGCGAAAAGGTAGGCGCGATGCTCTACAAGAGCTAGAGGCTTTACATGTATACGTCGATGGGCCATGTGCCTCGCTGCTGACTTCTCAACGCTGCGGTTGCTGCTTTCCATAGAGCGAAACGCACTTTCAGCATGTTCAGATGCTGATGCTGCTACTTCTGCGCTGAACTTGGCAGCAATGGGACAAAATGCAACTTCCTCACAATGCTGCTGGTAGCGGCTGAGCTCCGTTCAGGACCATCGAAGGCGCCCCCATTGTTCTGTTCACACGACAGCTTTGTCTGCCTTTATCTTCGTGTTGCTCGCGACCAATAGGCCTCGACATGCTCCGGTGCCCCTCCTCCCGCCTTCACCTCACGCCGGCTGACGTCGCAGATTTCGACCGGCGCTTTGCTGCCAAAGAGAACATTAGGGAAGTGCGACTTCCGACTACAAACCTGCGCTTGAACGTAGGACCCAATCATCACACGCGAGCGAGCATTATCCACGCTGGCGACAATGAAGGTCGAAAACGGGCGGACTCCTGCTCATCCCAGGCAACCATATGCAACGACCCGGCGACTGTAGTCGGCGAAACCATACAGAGCTCTCCTTCCGCAACCGCGAGTCCGTCTCCCATGCGCTCACCCAGAAATGGAGCCGAGCCATTCTCACCCGCGAAACCGAAACTTGCACCTCAAGCCATACAACACCCGCCCCAGAAGGGGCATCATGACAAGGCTGTTGGATCCTCCGATGCAGGTGGCTCAGCGACCCTGCCCGATCATGGCTCTCGTCTAGCAAGCCTCTATGAGCGATCTTTTGGACGTCCGCAGACTTCGCCACTCAAAGGAGCAGGGGATTTAGTGGGATTTGGGGCTCGTTCTTATCCTGCTCGGCCATTACGACCGCAGGACCGGTTCGTGCTCTATGAAGACCCACCTCACGTGCAGGAAGAAATCGAGAGGCGTCATCTTGGCCTGCCGCATGCTCTCCTCTCTGATCCACCCTCTGATGAACCGGCTGGTAGTCGTGCTAGAACACGCACCTCACCTCGAGACAATACCCGCTCGCCGCCAGGAGACGACCTCGATATTCTTGAAACGCTTTATCCTCGCGATGCACGGCTCGATCCAGTCGCGCCGGTCTTTGTGCCAAGAACTCGGTTTGGCTCGACTGCAAGCCAATCTGGCGAAAGCAATACGGACGCTCGCCGATCCAATCCAACTCAGAGCAGTACCGATGACTCCCAGGGTTCCGTAAACTTAAGAATACGCTCATCTTTCGAACGCAATGCACAACGTTTCGAGCGGCCCCGCCAGCAACTCGCCCAAGATGATGCGCTCGCCTTGGTGGAAGCTCGCCGTAGAAGCCGTACGCAGGATCAAAACATGGCGATGCAGCGAGCATTGCCCAACTTAGATCGATATCCGCCAATGCGTCCACCAATTGCTGCCTTTGTCTCCAGTCGTAGCAGTGGGTCGCAAAGGCCTGTCGTGTTCCCGAGGCGTCGAAGCTCGAGGCAGCATATCTTCGATTATGAGCGCCAGCAGCGCGTTATCCATCCAGGACCCGAGCAGGTGTATGAGCACCCGGACGCAGGCTTCTCAACATCCAGCTTCTCTCGCGACCGACAGGGTCATCAGCGACCAGTATCTCCAGCAGCATCTACAAGCAGCCGCTCAACACCCAATTTACTTTGTTCGCCGCAGCAGGGACCTCGCATACATGCTCGCAGCAGCTCTTTGAGCTGGAACCAACGCGATGCGGTCGAGATGTACAAGCGAGAGGCACTGCATAGCACACAGTGTAATCGTGGTATCGGCGACACTACTCACTCACACCAAGCGCCTGATGCCAAAGAAGCGATCGAGGAGCTTCTGCTCAATCACAACTCTCCACTGGACGAGTTGACCCAGCAGCTCAGTCGCATGATGGCCATGCGGCCTAGATCCGTGGGACGATCATTTGGACGATCACCCGCGAACCACAACAGGATATCTCTGCTCGCTGGCAGTCCGTTCAGACAGGACCAGTCGCCAGAGAGACCTCTTTCCTCGGGCGGTTACGAAGGATGTGAAATTTTCCTGTCACCCGCTACGAACAACCGCAGAGAGTCGGTACAAAGTCATGTATCCAAGTTCGAGGACCCAGTAGCCTTGTCGCTTGCGTTGCCTCCACATGACATCCCACCATCAGCTATCGCGTCAAGCTCGCCACCACTACCGGCTACTCCTCGAACAACCATATCGCAACATACCAGCCCGAGGTCGCTCGCATCAAGGTCCAGCGCGCAGTCGACGCCTTCTATTGCCAGCTTCATGCCTTCGCAGTCACCGGCCCCCACCCCACGTATGTCAGTATACCATGATGAGAGATCGCCAAGACTCCAACCCCAGACTCCAGCAGATGTTGCAAGGCCAAGGCCTCGTCGACACGGCCGTTCGGAAACGCTTGGACAGAGAACTCCCGCGCCGGCAAGTAGGCCCAACGCAAGCCTGCCTTGGTACCCGAATCGACATACGTACCCGGCGGCATCTTCTTCGCAGCCAGACCTGAACGAAGTCGCTACCAGTGCGACTCCCGTCCGGACTACCGTCGTTGCTGACCGACCCTCCATCGTCAGACCTCGCAATATTGCGGCCCAAGTTGAGCAACGCAGTAGAGAGGACGCCGAGAATGACCTTGGAGACGGTTTTGCATTCGTGGAAGAGGGGCGAAGGAATCGGCTGCAGCGTAATGAGGTCGGTAGCTTGGATACTACGCCGCCTGCTGAGGGACGGTTCGAGAGATATATGTCTTAGAGTAGAGAGGAGAGGCGCGGTCAGCTGCACTTTTACCGCTATCCTTTAAAACAGTTGGTCGATTGCATGTAGGCATCAAGGTATCATTGGCCAATCGGCCCTTAGTGAAAAAGCGGAATGCATGGATGCCTGAACATTGCGTTCACGAACAGTGTGGCGCATTTGAGCTCGCAGCTACCGTACTACTATGACCGTCTTCACGGCACATCGCAGCCTTGCTTGCGACTTCTAAAGATTCACCAGCATTTTTCAAAGTACTCTATGAGCAATATGCCCCTCTGCTGATTTCGAAACATGTTGGAGCTTCCACGCTTTCGATTGACAGAAGTATGCTCTGATGGCTGCTGTCTAGCATCTCTACCTTTGGAGCAAAGTCAGGACAACAAGAAGCCCCGGCAGCGGAAGCAGAAGAATGCAAGCGATAATCTCAATGCACGAAGTAATCTATACCCTCCTATTAGATCGTGGCAAACTCGACTGCTTCGACTCCTCCCAAGTCAGGAGAATGATGATCAAGACATTGAAGCCTCGCTTCATACCGCCGACCTTGTTCATGCCAAAGCAGCAGTCCTACATATTGACCAGAATCTAGTCCACTACGATGCCTTATCGTACTGCTGGGGCGATGCATCGACAAGCGCTACGATTCGTCTAGATGGCATAGACGTTCCAATCACACAGCATCTGGACCAGGCATTGCGTCGCTTGCGTTTTGTCGAAAAGGAGAGATGGATGTGCGTCGACGCACTATGCATCAATCAGGCTGACATTGCTGAAAGATCGACGCAAGTTAGCAACATGCTCCTGATCTACTATAAAGCCCGCAACGTTGTGGTCTGGCTGGGCCCATCTGGAGACAGCACTCACTTCGCTTGCGCAGCTTTAAAACGATGGGAACCTGGTCAATTCCAGTCGGTGGCGTGGAGTAGTGAGGAGGATGGAGAAGACGAAGACGAAGAAGAGCGCGAACGTGACGTTGTGACGCATGCAAGGCAACCAACTCGATCAAGACAACCGAGTCGATTCACGACTTCGTCAAGAAAGAGACTAATGCGGATGTATAAACATCAAGACAAGGAGAGGGCTCGCAAGGCAAGGGCTCCGCGTCTGGGTCGCTCATCAAGCCCTGATATCCCATCGCCGCCTACGTCTTCGTCTTTTTCTGACGATCGTCTGGAGAGCGCTTCAGCCTCAGAGAGCTCCTGGCGTACGGAAAGCTCTTCCAGTTCACCGAAAGACTATGCGGCGAATATCCCTCCCATCTCTTTCTGCGCGGAGCATGCCTCTGCTGTGCAGGCGGGCATCAATGATCTCCTCGACCGACCATATTTTCAGCGAGTGTGGGTCATGCAAGAAGTTTGGGCGGCATCAGCACCTCCAACTGTGATATGTGGCCTCGATACGATCACCTGGACAGAATTGATTCGGTCTGTCGATCTCCTCGATAGCTTTCCCGACCCGGAATTTCGTGGCTGGTTCGAAGAGGACCCCACATACGATGAGGAGAAAGAGATCGACCTCCGCCATCAGATGTTCCGCAAGTTTCACCATCCTAATAGCATGACTCGGCTTCGGTTGGTGAGCGGTGACAGGAACTTCAAACATCATTGGGAGGATCTAGACATGGCAGAGAACTGTGACTTTGTCGTCGATGGACTGCAGGTCGGAGGTGAAGGAGGCTTCAATGTACTGCAGCACGATATCGTCGGCCTACTCAACCGTGCATTTGGTAGCAAATGCAGTGATCCAAGAGATCATGTCTACGCACTACTCGGCATGAGCATCGACATCTCAGAGGTTCTTCCTTCGTCGTCTATCGGCGAACAACATGCCATACCGATCTCTTACGCTCGGTCGGCTAGTCAGGTCTTCCAGGATGTTATGCGGTACGTGTTCAATCGGGATCGTTGTCTATGGCTACTCCTTATGGGCAGCAAGTTTGGCGGTGAGGTGGGCGGCGAGCGATTGCCTACTTGGTGTCGTGACTGGAGAACTGCAACGACCGGCTATGAAGCCGTATGGGTCAGGGCGCCAAAGACAGAAGAGCACGACGGCGAGAAGAAACCCTTCTTCTCATCAAGCAATTCCCCCGTCTTAACCTTGAGAGGATTTCGAATCGCTCTCGTCCCGGATGATGCAGCTCCAAGCACGAAGCATGTAGGCCAGAAGTGTAGTTGCGTCAAAGTTACCTAGGAAGCAGACTACATCTCCGAGCCTGAGATCCTTGAAGCATGGTTAGGCGGCCTTCGATGGTTCATTCCTTCCCTACCGAAAGACGCTCTCCCTGGCGACTCAGCTATTATGGTTGAAGTAGCCGATCGGCAGCTTGCGCCATTGCTAGGCAAGAAGGATCTATTAGGCTCTATCGAGCGTATGTGGAAGAGAGGGATAGGAGGTAGAGTCTTAAATTACCTCGTAGTATAAAGCTATACTTTATAATAATACTCTTATTGTCACGGGCGTGGCCCGGTAACACCTGAATACCTAGATGCATGTTCGACTAGTATTATGTAATAGAGCTACGTAACTCTACTAAGACCTAGAGAAGAGTTTCTTCTTAACGCGCAAAGATCCAGTCTTTAACTCTTTGCGCTATATTCTATTAATAGGATTAACCTATATAGTTAATATAGTATCTATCTAGCCTATCCGTAGCTCCCTATACCGTTTATAATTAGTAACCTACTTCCTAACTCTAGTCTATAATACTACATAGTATCTAATCTTAGATACTATTTATAATATTCTACCTAATTCCCTCTATTCTTATAGATAGTAGAGAGGAGTTCCTAAAGAGCGTAACTACCTATCCTAAAGCCTAGGATCTCTTTACTTAATCTACTATTACTTAGATAATTTTAGTTACTAAGAAGCTAAGTAGCTAAGAGGCTAAGAATACTTCCTTCTAGACCTAGATTACCTAGGTACTTACTTTTATTATTATAAAACCGCTAGCGAGCTATAGGGAGTATAGAAGCTAGCTAAGTAGGCAAAGAATAGCAATAGCCCTATTCGACCTCCCTAGATACCTATACTAATATATAATAACGATTAGTTTAGGACGGATAGTACGAAAATAGAGATCCTACGGATAGCCCTTTTCCTAATACTAGAGCCTATAGACACATTAGATATCGAGAGTACTATATACCTAGAACCTATTAATATAGTATACGAAATTATAGAAGAGGAGGTACGAAAAGTAGTCTAAAGACTACTAAATAACAAGGCTCCTAGCCTCGACGAGATACTAAATAGATGCATTAAGAAGTACCTAGCTTAGCTACTCCCTATCCTCTAACGCATCTTCTAATAGTGTGTTTTAATTAGCTACTACCTAGCCTAGTTTCGGAAAGCTAGGACGATTATGCTATAGAAGGCGAGTAAAGACTTATCTACTCTAAAGGGATAGAGGCCTATTGCCCTTCTATCGTGCATTAGTAAGATACTAGAAGCAATAGTTATATAGAAAATAGGATAGGCTATATAGGAATATAAGTTACTTCCTTAAAACTAAATAGCGTAAGTAGGTAGATCGACCGGAGACGTACTATAGTATATCCTTTAAAGCGTTTAGACTACGTGGAAGAAAGGTAAGGTAGCCTCGGTATTATTACTTAACATAATAGGAGCGTTTAGTAAAGTTAATTACGAACGGTTAATCCATAACCTATAGTATAGGAGGATTCTATACTAGATTATAGCTTTTATAGCGTTATTCCTAAAGGATAGAGAGACAATAATCGCTATCCCTAGATACGAGTTACTAGTAGTACGAGTAGTATACGGAATCCTATAAGGAAGTACTATCTTACCTATCCTATTCCTCTTCTTTATAGCCTCCCTCCTAGAAGGAATAGAATATACTAAAGTAGTTAGGTTTATAGATAATACATACCTTATTATAGTATTAAATTCGATAAGAGGTATATGCGAGGTACTAGAAAAGGACTACAATAGCTATCTACAATAGGCCTTAAGATATAGAGCTAAGTTCGCCTCTAAGAAATATAAAGTTATGTACTTTATAAGGGGTATAAGGAGCATATCCGAATCCTAGAGAATACCTAATATCCCGTCGCTCTAGAGTAGCCTAGAGGATATATTAAGGGTCCTAGGAGTAATCGTTAATAAGAGACTCAAGTAGCACGCACAGATAGAGAATACCCTTACAAAAGCAAAACGGCTAGAAGCTGCACTACGACGGATTACTGCTGCTACGTGGGGCGCTACGGTAGAGATAGCCCGTAAGCTATATATCTTAATAATTAGGCTAGTAGTAATGCACGGGAGCGAGGTATAGATAGTAGGAAAGGAGACTAGAATCTTAAAAATGCTCTAATAAAAGCTATAGGTAATATAGAATAGATTCCTATAGATAATCCTTAGGGCCTACTAAGCTATACTAACGCGACTATTATATAAAGAACTCTAGATCGAAGATATTACCGAGTATAGGAAGAGAACTACTATAGCTGCAATAGCTACGTAGAGGTAGAGGCCGGATATATACTAGGCTATATAAGAGCTAAAGGGGCGGATCCTACTAAAGTACGGATAACTTGAGGTATATAGTAGACGCCTAAGAAAACTATATAGCTCGCTACTAGAGTAGATAGACGAGTAGGCTACTATCCTACAGTCCTAGCTCTCTTATATAGATAGAGTAGATCTAAAGAAGACTCGGAAAGTAATATAGACTATCCTCTAGGGCTAGTATAAGTAGGACGAGTTATAGAAGTAGGATAATACTAGGCGCGAAGGAATCCTCCTACTCGCATTTAGGACTCTATGGAATACTAATACCTAGGAGCTTTATCGAGGGCTTAGTAAAGCCTAGGCCGCGATAGTGTTCTACATACGGTTAGAGACAATTAGCCTTCCTTACTTCCTCTACAAGGTTAGGGTACCCGATACTAGCCCCTACTACGAATATAGAGATAGAGGGATAGCTCGATACTACCTTACCTACTATATAAATATACGAGAGAGTAGAAGGGAACTTATCTTAGCTACTAGATACTAGGACGCGAGAAGATAGCTTACTAAGTTTCCTAGACAAACCGCAGCGTAGGTAATAAGGTATCTCCCTATAGGACAATTCGAGTAGACCCTTAAATATCTCCTAGAGTAGGCCGGAGATCTCGAACCTAAGTAAGGAGGATAATATTAACTCTAGCGTGTTAGCTAGCTACCTACGGGCAAACATATTAGTTCTATAGTACCTAAGATACAGTAGAGTATAAGGCATAATAGAGAAGGGAGGAAGTTTTACGCTATAGGTACTTTCTATAGAGTTTCTTTTATAATATCTAGATAAAGTCTAGATAGGAGTTCCTTACTATCTTCTATATCTATTTTAGCCTTTTTAAATCCCTTATTATACTATTTAGACTTACTAGTACTCTAGCTACCTTTTAGAGGTTTATTAATAATATACTATATAAGTTTCTTAGAACTAAGTCTTATAGGATTTAGGGAGGCGGTATTACTAAAACCTTAGAATATACGGAACCTATTAAGGTAATACATGTATCTAAAGTATAGCTATACGCTACTATTAGTAGGTACGTAGTTAGCGCTCGAAAATACTAATTCTTAGTATTAGAAGAAGAGAATTCTCTACTAAGTATAGCTAGTATACAAGGCTATACTACCTTAGGTATAGATAATAGACTAGAGCTATTTTAAGAGGTTACTAAAGAAACTACTATAGGTAGAGATATAGGGAGTATTAATCTAGCTTCCTACCTAACCTCCTAAGAGAAGAGTAATAGAGAGAAGAACGTAGTAGTAAATAAGAACTATTAGGGTCCCCTCTTACCTTAGGAGGCCCTAAAAGAGATTTAGAATAAGGTAGCTAAACTAATATATTAGAGTTAATACTCCTCCCTCTAACTAGAGAGAGTAATCTAGATAATTCTAGATATAATTTACTTCACTATAGCGTAGACTATAAAGCGTACTAACTAGGAAGCTACTCTAGAATCTATCTAATAGAGTATTATATAGATTTAGAAGAAGATAGAGTAGAGTCTAGGACTAAAGATAACCTAGGCTATAGTCGTAGCCTAATAGCTAGCCTAGCTATCTAGTATTAAAGTATAAAGAGCTACGTACTCCCTTAAGATTCACGTAGATAACGAAGTAACTAGGGCTAAGCTTAGGGATACTAAAGCTACCTAGATTATTTCGCGTTTTACTATAGAAGGAGGGAACTAGGTACATGTAGTCGTAGTTAAGAAGGTCCCTAATAGACTAGTTCTCACGACTACGGACTCTATAGTAAGGAACCGAATAGTAGTAGATACCTAAGGCCTAGGCAAGGTCTTAAAGGAGGCAAGAATAGCCTAGAAAACCTTCTAAGTCCAAGTCTACTTTATTATAGTTATAGGAAACGACCTTACTACATAGTAGATCTAGTTAATTAAGGAAGATAATAAGTAGCTAATACCCGGAATCCAAGTATAGAGTACCTAGTAGAAGGGCTAGAAAGCTATAGTAATAGGAATAAAGAAATAGAGTACTCTAGTAGAAGCTACTAGAGCTATAGTAGAGAAGGGTATTATTATCTCTAGAGTACTCCACGATACTAAAGAATAGGACTACTAATAGACAATAATATAGTACTTTAACTACTAAAGATATAGGTATATTAGTATAAGGTACATAAACGGTATAGTGTGTATAAGGTATAGAGGAAGCTATAATATAAGAGAATATACGTACGAGAAGCTTATAGAGATAGACCGATTAAAGTATAGTAAATATAGAAACTATAGTTAGAACTACCTAGCTTAGTACTATATATACTTAAAGAGATAAGTAATTAAGGATAAGATTTAGAGTATAAAGAAGATAGGGGCGAGCTATATAGCTAAGCTAACCTATTGTACTCCTAGCTCTACTTCTCCTCTACCTTCCCCTCCTCTATAGTAAGGAGTAAATAGGGAGGGAGAGGACTAAATAGCTACCTAGATAAGCTACGAATATGTCCTAGGTAGGAGGCTAATAGGAATAGTAGTAGAGAAGCGAATACTATAGAGGTTTAGGAGGCTAGTTAGAGTAGTAAATAGGGCTAAGACTATTATACTAGAGTAAGGACAAGAGTTAATCTAACGAGTAATACAGTAGGATTAACTACTAGCTAGTACCTAATAAATACACAACCGATACTAAGTACACTATAGGCAAACGTACGGAAATTATAGGCTACCTACTAGTAGCTACTCGATAATAGCTAGAAAGATATTCTCGCTATCTAGGAGCTATATACTAACCTAAGTAATAGAAGAATAGTTATATATCCGAAGTCCTATACTATTATAGAGGAAGATAAAGATAGGAGAGTCGTATTCTATATCTACAAGAAGTATAGCCTATCCGAATAGTCGTACTAGATTCTAAGTAATTAGAAGATCCTAATCTTACCTCTATAATATCTATAACTAGGATACAAGGCTTATAGTAGAGGAGCTTTTAGAAGGTATTAAGGAACTAGGAGAACACGTTCTAGTTAGAGACTTTAATCTTTACTACTATTAGTAGGGAGGACTATTAGTACTATAGGAGGATCTTAGAGTAAGAGAGCTACGAGAGGCGTGTCGAGATACGCTATACCTAGCGATACCCCTAGGCCTTACTACCTAGAGAAAGATACTATATTCCTAAACTAGGACGACGATAGACCTTACTCTTATAATAGAGGAGATATTAAAGAGGATAATAGTATATTAGCTAGGTAAGGAAGATATTAACTCTAACTATATTAGTATAGAGGTAACTATTAATATAGGGATATAGGAGGAGACGAGAATAAGATAGATATAGAAGGACACTAACTAGAAGGAGTTTAGAGAGACGCTCTAAAAGCTCCTACCTATAGCCGAAGGGATTATAATAAAGGAGGATATAGATAGTACTATAAGTAATCTTAGTAATACTCTATAAAAGATAAGGGACCTTATTATCTAGCGTAAAATATATTAGCTACTAGATCTAAGGAGTATACTAGTAGTACTATATGCGATTTAGGAGGCTTAGTAGGTAAGATAGCATGTATAATAGATAGGGAGCGAGGAGTACTAGAAGGAGTAAGAGAGTACGAAACTAGGAGAAAAAGAGAACTATCTAGATAGAGAAAAGGAAATAGTAGAGGACTATAGTTTATAAAACCGCTAGCGAGCTATAGGGAATATAGAAGCTAGCTAAGTAGGCAAAGAATAGCAATAGCCCTATTCGACCTCCCTAGATACCTATACCAATATATAATAACGATTAGTTTAGGACGGATAGTACGAAAATAGAGATCCTACGGATAGCCCTTTTCCTAATACTAGAGCCTATAGACACATTAGATATCGAGAGTACTATATACCTAGAACCTATTAATATAGTATACGAAATTATAGAAGAGGAGGTACGAAAAGTAGTCTAAAGACTACTAAATAACAAGGCTCTAGCCTCGACGAGATACTAAATAGATGCATTAAGAAGTACCTAGCTTAGCTACTCCCTATCCTCTAACGCATCTTCTAATAGTGTGTTTTAATTAGCTACTACCTAGCCTAGTTTCGGAAAGCTAGGACGATTATGCTATAGAAGGCAAGTAAAGACTTATCTACTCTAAAGGGATAGAGGCCTATTGCCCTTCTATCGTGCATTAATAAGATACTAGAAGCAATAGTTATATAGAAAATAGGATAGGCTATATAGGAATATAAGTTACTTCCTTAAAACTAAATAGCGTAAGTAGGTAGATCGACCGGAGACGTACTATAGTATATCCTTTAAAGCGTTTAGACTACGTGGAAGAAAGGTAAGGTAGCCTCGGTATTATTACTTAACATAATAGGAGCGTTTAGTAAAGTTAATTACGAACGGTTAATCCATAACCTATAGTATAGGAGGATTCTATACTAGATTATAGCTTTATAGCGTTATTCCTAAAGGATAGAGAGACAATAATCGCTATCCCTAGATACGAGTTACTAGTAGTACGAGTAGTATACGGAATCCTATAAGGAAGTACTATCTTACCTATCCTATTCCTCTTCTTTATAGCCTCCCTCCTAGAAGGAATAGAATATACTAAAGTAGTTAGGTTTATAGATAATACATACCTTATTATAGTATTAAATTCGATAAGAGGTATATGCGAGGTACTAGAAAAGGACTACAATAGCTATCTACAATAGGCCTTAAGATATAGAGCTAAGTTCGCCTCTAAGAAATATAAAGTTATGTACTTTATAAAGGGTATAAGGAGCATATCCGAATCCTAGAGAATACCTAATATCCCGTCGCTCTAGAGTAGCCTAGAGGATATATTAAGGGTCCTAGGAGTAATCGTTAATAAGAGACTCAAGTAGCACGCACAGATAGAGAATACCCTTACAAAAGCAAAACGGCTAGAAGCTGCACTACGACGGATTACTGCTGCTACGTGGGGCGCTACAGTAGAGATAGCCCGTAAGCTATATATCTTAATAATTAGGCTAGTAGTAATGCACGGGAGCGAGGTATAGATAGTAGGAAAGGAGACTAGAATCTTAAAAATGCTCTAATAAAAGCTATAGGTAATATAGAATAGATTCCTATAGATAATCCTTAGGGCCTACTAAGCTATACTAACGCGACTATTATATAAAGAACTCTAGATCGAAGATATTACCGAGTATAGGAAGAGAACTACTATAGCTGCAATAGCTACGTAGAGGTAGAGGCCGGATATATACTAGGCTATATAAGAGCTAAAGGGGCGGATCCTACTAAAGTACGGATAACTTGAGGTATATAGTAGACGCCTAAGAAAACTATATAGCTCGCTACTAGAGTAGATAGACGAGTAGGCTACTATCCTACAGTCCTAGCTCTCTTATATAGATAGAGTAGATCTAAAGAAGACTCGGAAAGTAATATAGACTATCCTCTAGGGCTAGTATAAGTAGGACGAGTTATAGAAGTAGGATAATACTAGGCGCGAAGGAATCCTCCTACTCGCATTTAGGACTCTATGGAATACTAATACCTAGGAGCTTTATCGAGGGCTTAGTAAAGCCTAGGCCGCGATAGTGTTCTACATACGGTTAGAGACAATTAGCCTTCCTTACTTCCTCTACAAGGTTAGGGTACCCGATACTAGCCCCTACTACGAATATAGAGATAGAGGGATAGCTCGATACTACCTTACCTACTATATAAATATACGAGAGAGTAGAAGGGAACTTATCTTAGCTACTAGATACTAGGACGCGAGAAGATAGCTTACTAAGTTTCCTAGATAAACTATAGCGTAGGTAATAAGGTATCTCCCTATAGGACAATTCGAGTAGACTCTTAAACATCTCCTAGAGTAGGCTAGAGATCTCGAACCTAAGTAAGGAGGATAATATTAACTCTAGCGTATTAGCTAGCTACCTATAGGTAAATATATTAGTTCTATAGTACCTAAGATATAGTAGGGTATGAGGTATAATAGAGAAGGGAGGAAGTCTTACGCTATAGGTACTTTCCATAGAGTTTTCTTTTATAATATATAGATATACTAGAAGGGGTATAGCCTATAGCTAGCTCGAATACATTTATTATTATTATTATATAAGTTTCTTAATTAGTTCTATACTATCTATCTAGATAATATCCTAATTTATAGGAAGACCTATAAAGAATATAAAGAATATATAGTAAAGGTCCTCAAATATCTTTAGAAGACTAGACTCTATACTAAAATATCTAAGTATAAGTTCTTTAAGTCTAAGACTAAATTCCTTAGTCTACTTATAGGTAAGTCTAGTATATAAATAGATTCTAAAAAGATAGCTACTATTAAGAAGTAGCCTATACTATAAAATATTACTAATATTTAGACTTTTCTAGAGTTTATAAACTTTTACTATTAATTTATCTAAAGATTCTTAATTATTACCTTACTACTTATAGCTCTAATAAAGAAAGATATTAAGTTTAACTAGATATAAACTTATTAAGATATCTTTAATTAGTTAAAGATAGTTCTTAGAAGAGGCTCTATACTAAGGCTCTTTAACTAGACTAAGGAGAAATAGTTAAAACTAATACTTCTAACTATATCTCTACTAGTATATTATTCTAATATAATAACGCTAGTATACTCTAATCTATCGCCTTCTATTTAGTAAAGTATTTACTAGTAGAGTATAATTATAAGATTTATAACAAGGAATTATTAGCTATTATCTATATATTTAAAGAGTAGAATCCTAAATTAGAGAGTTATAAATACTCAATTTAAGTACTATCTAATTACTATAATATAGATAATAATAAAGTAGCTAAATTACTACTAGGCCTAATAGACTAAGTATCTTTTCTACTTCTACTTTATAATTATTTACTATTTAGGAAAACTAGACTAAAAGCTAGACTCTCTAACTAGAAGGTTAGCTAACCTACCTAAGAAGAGAGATAAATACTTATAAATACGTATTAGAGTTAGATAGTATTAAAGTATATAAACTTTAAAGAACCTAAAAGGTATCTTACTAGAGCCTCTTCTAAAAGAGATATAGGAGTCTAAACTAGTAAGAAAATAGTAAAACTATAGAAGAAGATCTTATTCTTAGAGATTATCTAAGTTTATCTACTTCCTCTTAAAGAGCCTTACCTATATACCTTAGTAGTATAAATAAGGAGTTAGAAATAAGGAAGTAAGAGAATTAAGTCTAAAGAAGTATCTCTAATAATTATAATATCTATAGAGATTAGAGACTTAGTTAACTAAGGCTACTAAAAGAATAAAATATTACTTAGAATTATTAAAGCTAAATAATAATAGAAGCTAAGCTACTCTAGGATTTAGTTAGTCTAATATAAACTATAGAGTAAACTAAACTAGTACCTATTCTACTATAACTAATTATATATTCCTAAGAATAAAGAGTTATATAATATAATTATATATCTTTATTATAATACTTCTACTACTAGCTACTTAAGTAGAGCCTATATCTTCTAGTTAGTATCTTAGAACTATTACTAGTCTAGAATAAGTTTCTATATCTAACGCTAGGTATATAATTACTATACCTACTTTAGAATAAAGCTAAGTAATTAGAGAAAGAGTAGTCTTCTCTAACTACTTCCTTAGCTAGAATAGATATAGTCTAATATCTTAATAGACTTTATAATATTCTTACTACTTTTAAAAGAGTTTAATACTATCTTAGTTATTACTAATCGCCTTATTAAGCTTAGATACTATATTATCTATAACTTAACTAATAGTATAGAAGATATAGTCTAACTTTATAGTAATTCCTAGATTATTATCTCTAATTAAGATACTAAGTTCTAGTCTAACTTCTAGTAGTTACTAAGCTAGAAAGACTTAATACTATACTAGAATAATACCTCTATACTTATATCTTATATCTTTAGAATAATTAGATAGAATAGCTACTACTAGACTACCTCTATTCTATACTACCTATAGATTCTAGCTATTATTATAAGTCGAGATTCTAGATAATACTATCTAGCTTACTAGCTATAATACTAGATACTTTACTAGTAATGTAAAGTAGATTATTAATTATCTAAAAGCTAAGACTAGCCTTATATAGGCTAGGTATAAGGATAATATAAACTATCTCTATTAATTATTATTTTAGTTCTATATAGAGTAGAAAGTCTAGCTAGATACCTAGAATATAAAGACTTTTTAATCTAAGAAGAAGCTAGACTAGAAGAATCTTAGCTCTTTTATAATTCTTAAGGCTAACCTATATACCTACTACCTTAAACTACTAGACTTAATATAAATCTACTCTATTTTTAATAATAACCTCCTACTACTAGCTATAAATAACTCTTACTTCTTCTAATATATTAAGCCTCTACTACTAGTTAAAGTAGATAGTCTTAATAAGTAGAAAGTTAAAGAGATTCTAAAGTAGAAAGTTAAAGAGATTCTAGACTTAAAGGTTAACTACTAAGAGAGAGATAGTAAGCCTTAGCTCTACTATATTATTAAGTAGAAAGAATATAATATACTAATAACTAAACTAGTCTATATAATTACTAAAGATAAACTATATATAGTTTATATATTCTATTATTACTACTTAAGTAAACTAGCTTTCTACTAGCTACTCTAGTTATATAACTAGCCTTAACTACCTACCTAATCTATATAAATACTTATTACTTACCTAAAGGCCTCTCTAAAGATAAAGAACTTTTCTATCTAGTTAACTACTCTACTAGTAATTTCTCTTAGTACTACTAAATCTTTCTCTATTATAACTACTTTACTATACCTAGCTAAAACCTATTTACCTATATCTATATAAACTACCTTAGTTCCTAGACTTCTAAATAATTAGTAACTAATCTATTAGGTATATAATACTATTTAGTAGTATTAAGAGCCTATAGAATCTACTAAGAAGAATATAGAAGTAGAGTTATCTAGTACTACTTATAGTAGCTATAATACTCTAGTTCTAAGATTTTATATAGTATTATATAATAGAGCTATATAACTCTACTAAGATCTAGAGAAGAGTTTCTTCTTAATATATAAAGATCTAGTCTTTAACTCTTTATACTATATCCTATTAATAGAATTAACCTATATAGTTAATATAGTATCTATCTAGTCTATCTATAGCTCTCTAATTAGTAACCTACTTCCTAACTCTAGCCTATAATACTTATACTATCTTTTATACTTAAAGTTACTAAATAAAAGATATTCTAATTAACTATCTATTATAAGTAGTAGCTCTTAGTATAGCTAAAGACTATTATTATAAGAAATATAACCTATAACTATTATAGATTACTTTTATATATCCTTAATAGTTATTTAAGTTTATAAGAGCTATATTACTAAGAACTTAGAATATAAAGAAATCTATCCTAATTAGTTAAAAAAGATATATCTATTATATAACCTTTAGTATAAAATATCTTAGCTAGATTTAATAGACATAGTACTTTATATATCTATATCTTATATAAAATATAACTAATCTAACTAAAACTTAGAAAAACTTTTAAGATATAGTTTAGTTAATATATCTAGTACTTTTAATATTAATATAACTATAGAATATTATATAAGTTAGAAGAATATATATAGTATATTATACTAAGTCTACTAAGCCTTCTAATCTTAGAGTCTAGAGTAGCTTTAAAGCCTACTTTTATACTTACTCTTTAAATTTAGGTAATAGCTAATTAATTATCTATTAATATTAACTAAAGCCTACTTAAGTTAGACTAATTCTTAAATATAGTCTATAAGATATCTTATAGTTCTAGTATTAATAGTCTTATCTATTATATTAGATATTCTATAACTATTATACTTTAAATATATAATATAATAGATAATTCTAGAAAAGATATAATTTTAGTCTATAACTAATATAGATTATTTCTATTTAGCTTTAAAGTTAACTTAAACTTAATAATACTATTAAAACTTAGGTACTTAGCCTATAATACTCTAGAGAATAGAGGAAACTAGGATTTAATAATAAATATATAAGAACTATAACTTTATAAGTAACTAGATTCTTATTATTAAAAAGAAGCTAAAGGAACCTCTTTAGAGATTTAATACTCTAGGAGAACCAGAGGAGGCTAGATTAATAGGTTCTAGCTTTTTAATAAGCCATAAAATAATAATATAGCGAATCTATAAATGAAAGATAATATATTATTATATATAACGTATTCTACTACTAAGCTAGATATACTACTAAGCTAGATAAAATTTCTTAGTATAACTAACTAGTATTATAGATTATTTATTTTTATTACTATTAAATAGAGAACCTATATATATTATACTCTTATTAGATTTAGAAGACTCTTCTATATTCTTTTAGTACGTTCGAGCGTTATACCTAATCCCTCTATAGCTACTATAATACTATATAGCTAGCTAGGCCTATTTAAGACTACCTAACCTACGAGTCTTCTTTAACTACTAAGTAGCTATAGACGCTTTAGTAGCTACCTTAGCTAACCCCATACTATACTCTATTGTACCCCTATACTAGATCTACTTCCTCTTATATACTTTTCGCTTTATTATTATATCTAATTACTATTTAAGCTCGCTAATATAGGTAGCTAAAAGCGTATTTTAATATAGTATTACTTTAGTACCTTTTATAAGCTAGAAGAAGCTATTTTAGGCTATTATAGAAGACTAAGTAATAGCGTTATTAATAAGCCTAGACTAAGACCTAAACTCGTATATATTACTTAGAGTCTTTAACTACTATAGTATCTCTTAGAGTAGTAGTCCTAGTAGGATATATAGGCGTATATTAAGGTAGTTGATAACTATCTACGTATTTATAGAGACTAAACCTAAAGCCTTAAAGGCCTTCTAGTATATCTACTCTATAAATATATTAAAAAACGCGTCTTTAAAGGCTAGAAGGAATATTTCTTTATCGATATAGAAGACGCGCTAATACGCTAAGTCCTAGATATATTAGGAGTATTTTAGCTTTAGTAGTAAGAAATAGACTATATCTAGAGGCTATAGGATATACGACGAATATAATAGTATATAGAGTATAAGGATCTTGTATTCTAGATAGTAATTCTTAAAGGCCTAGTTAAGATAGCTCTCGTAACTATTTAAAACAAGTAGCCTATAGACGCTAACCTAACGCGCTTTTATATACGTATTAAAGTACTTTAACTACTTAAGCCTAAGCGCGTTATTTGTCTATCTATTCTTAGAGACTAAGAGCTTCTAACTATATAGTATTTCTACCTCCTCGTACTATATAGAGATATAAATATAGCCCTTGTAGATAATAAAGAGTAGGATTGTATATCTAGTAGTATAAATACTCTAGATTACTATTACCTATTTATAGTTACTAGGCTAAATAAGCTAAGGACGAGTACGTCTCTCTAAACTAGTACCTACTTTTATGGATCTAATAATACCTATCTAAAAGCCTATCTTATTAAAGTTATAGGTATTATAGTCGTGGATACTATACTTGGCTTTAGTATCCTTAATAAGCTTAAACTACGCGTTAATTACCTTAGGATCTTCCTAGAGTATTCTCTAGTAGTCCTTCGCTTAGTTAAAGGCTATTTTAAGCTTATCTAAGCGTATTACGAATCTCTCTACCTAGTTCTTACTAACTAGCTATCCGCCTCGTATACTAAGTAGTTTATCTACTATATCTACTACCTTATATAAGCGAGGCGTAAATCCTTATAAATCGAGGTCGAGAATATATTAGATAATTATCTACTCTTTAGTTATAGTAAGCTTATATATAGTAATAAGTAGTCTATATAAAAGTAGTAGATTAATAATATCTAGTATTATAAGATCTTTAAGTAGCTTACTCTTAAGTCTTAAGAGCTAATCTAAGAGTCCTCTATATAGAAGATATTTTCTAGTATTTCGGCTTTTACTATTATAATTTTAACTAATATAATCTATATTAATAATATAGTAGACTTACCTAGTAATTATAACTCTACTAGTTACTTAGAGTCTAACTTATCTATTATTAATACTATTTAGTTAGTATATCTAGAACTATTATTAGCTTTATAAACTCGAGTAGTATATTATTATCTAGTTAGTCTATATTATATCTAACTTTACTAATATAGGAAAATTTATTAAGATAGTACCTACTAGTAGGTCTTAAGACTTCCTAAAAGCTTTTAGGATAACGTTCGCCTTATAGATTACCTTTATATAGAGATAGTAGTAAGTAAGCTTAGAACTCTTTACTAGCTACTTAACTACCTTTATTAGTTATTACTTATCTCTAGATTAAGGAACTATATATATATTTCGTAGTATATATAAGAAGTAATATAGTAGACTAGTAGTATAGGGTCGTAGAAGGTCTATATATAGGAGCGAGTAGGTTGTTTATATAGCGTAAGGGTAGGACAAGAGTATAAAGATACTATTGGATAGAATATAGTTAGCGTTTATAGGACTACAATGCAAGTAATACCTACTATCGTGCACCTTCATTTCATCCTTACTGTTGACCTCGCTAGTAACCTTGAGCGCAAGTAGGGCATCTTCTAAGACTGTATAGTTAGAGACCGTCGCCGAGTCGATTATACGGCTTTTGACTATCTAAGCAGAGAACGACAGGATTTCACAAATCGTTGCCGCTGTTCGGATCTCGGACACCTTTCTAAATGGCCTATTCTTACCCATCTCTTTCTTGCCCAAGCTCACGCTCCGAGAAAAGTAGTCTTGATCACAGCGGGTCAATGAGTAGTTTGAGGGGTAGTGAGTGAGGTGTGTATACAGTTAGTTGTGTGTGTATAAGTAGACGTCGTAAGAGCTTCTAGCAAACAGAAGAAAATGAATAGGGATCGACACATAAATCGAAAGGAACGAGATGAAATGGCATATAAAGGAGAAGAAATCCATGGTCTACGGTCGTCCGCGGGTTTATTCCGATAGCCTTCTGATTTCCAGGCACCCTTCCTCACCGCTCGATTCCGGCTCTCCATCGGCCTTCAAGACGAGCTCGTGAGTATTCATGCAAGCGCATTGCCAGCCGGCGAAGCCCCCATCGTCCCGGCGTTGAGCAGGGTTGGCGGCGGGTAGAAGCAGGTATTCGGCGGGAGACCTTAGCAGGTGGCTGGAAGCAGAGATAGCGGTGTCCTCACCCAAGAGCTTGTCGTGACCTGCAACGTAGGCAAAGAGAGGTCTGGCATATGCCGCGGAGATGTCGTCGGCCAGCGCATCCGGTTCCATTCCGCCTGGAATGTGTTGATCAACAGCGGATGGGCAGGTCTCTTAGATGTTCAGCGGGTCCCTCGACGGCTGCATGCATCATCACTCACCTTCAGCTTCACATCAAACCCTCCATTGGCCTCATCACAGCTCGCCTCCAAGCACCCTCAGCCAAACGCAGGAAAATGCCCGATCGTCGAGACATGCATTGCTATGTATCCTGCCTAGTCTTGATGACGCCGTCTCGGCTTGCCGAGTTTCATCCAATATACACATATAACTTGCATCTAGCCCTTCCTTTGCCCGTCGGCTGTTCCGCGTACAGACATCGCCAACCTGCTCTTCCGCAATCTCCCTCACCTCCGCCGTTACTCTACGACGGAGCCTTCTCCACCTTCTGCTCGGCCTCCTTGGCTGTCGCACCAGCCTTCCAGATTCTCTTGACGCCCTCAGTAAGTCCAACATCGTTTGTCTCAAACTCGTAGTAGCCCCATCCGACAACGAAGACGGCCAAGACGTTCAGCCACTCGAAGACTTTCTTCCAGCCGGGAAGACGGTAGCCAGGGATGTAGTCGATGATCACGGATCTAAAGACTCAAGTCAGTATACAGGTCCCAAGATCATGACCGCTATTCGTTAGGTGCTGCCATACTGGAAACCAATGTATGTGTGCATAATGATGAGGCCGATCAAAGTTCCGTCCAGGATCGGGTTCAATGACCCAGCGGCGAATGGGATAATGGTCATGGGTACAAGAGACAGTGAGACCAATCTGCACATATCACGCATTCATCAGCATTTGTCCTTGTCCAACCTGATGTTTCTCATCTGGGCAAGCGTTTGTCCCACCTTTCCATTGTCCAGTGATAGCTGCCATGGCTCGGATGTGGCTCAGGCACTCTGGCGGGATCATTGACGTTCCCTTTGATGACCTGCGGTTGCGGCGGCAAGATTCGCAGAGCGGCGGAAGTTTGGAAAGCTGCTCTTTGGACGGCCCATGTTGGTCGCGAGGCGAGCGATTGCTGTTGTCGGAGTGTCGGCAGGATGGTAGAGTATGCGCGCTTGGAGCTGGATGTTTGGAGTTGGCGGAGGAACGTCGGTCGCAGAGCGGAGGCCATGGTCGCGGTGCGGTGTGTATGGGGTGGTGAGAGAGAGCGGTGGTGTTTGCATATGTCAATGATCACAGGCCTTCCGAGGCTAAAGCCGCCGGGTATAGCAGCAAGAATCAGCAGCCTGTGAGTGGTCAGACAAGCGAGCAACTTCAAATGGCAGGCACTCGTTCAATGTTCATGCTATGATCCATATCAAAAAATTGTGTGTCGTAAATTCGGGCTCCCAATATGAGCAGTAATCTGGGCCCATCTGCTGGTGACTTCCATTCTCAGCGCTTGAAGTGAGGCTTCTTATAAGAACTCTGTCCCGTGTTCCGACCACGACTTTAGTCTCCGCTCATCTTCCATCCGGAGGTTCCCTTGGCGAAAGATCTTTGGGTGAAGCTTCAAGAGTACAGGCATAATACCACCTCTCTAACACCACCCTCCGCAATTCACACACACCTCCGGCGATGGCATCAAGAAGGCTTGCGCAGAGCCTTCATCACGGCCTCCGCGCCCAGCGTGCCATCAACGCCGTCAAGCCCAGCATCACCCGCCGCGCTCTCGCGACTCCTGTTAGCCATGGAACAACCACCGAGTCCACCACCTTGAGCAACGGCTTCACGGTACGCAGCCATTGGGTCCTGAGATGCCCGGTAAGGGAAGTTTAGCTAATGGGGACAATTTAGATCGCGACCGAGCACTCCCCGTACGCGCAAACGTCCACAGTCGGTGTCTGGATCGATGCCGGCTCGCGCGCTGAGACCGACAAGACCAATGGAACCGCCCATTTCCTCGAACATCTTGCCTTCAAGGGCACACAAAAGCGAACCCAGTCGCAATTAGAGTTGGAGATTGAAAACATGGGCGGACACCTCAACGCCTACACCTCCCGCGAGAACACCGTCTACTACGCCAAGAGCTTCAACAGCGATGTGCCCGCAACCGTTGACATCCTCGCCGATATCCTCCAAAACAGCAAGCTCGAGAAGCATGCCATCGAGCGCGAGCGCGATGTCATTCTTCGGGAACAGGAAGAGGTGGACAAGCAGCTGGAGGAGGTTGTCTTTGACCACTTGCACGCAACCGCTTTCCAGAACCAGCCACTGGGCCGCACCATCCTTGGGCCCAAGGAAAACATCCTCAGCATCTCGCGCGATGATCTTGAGAGCTACATCAAGACCAACTACACTGCTGACCGCATGGTCCTTGTTGGTGCCGGTGGTGTCCCACACGATGAGCTGGTGAAGCTGGCCGAGAAGTACTTTGCCAACATCCCAGCCTACAACCCGAACGCGCAAAACAACGCCTACGTCCGCGGTCTGGGGTCCAAGCCCGATTTCATTGGGTCTGAGGTCCGGATACGAGACGACACCCTCCCAACCGCCAACATTGCCATTGCAGTTGAGGGTGTGAGCTGGAAGGACGACGACTACTTTACCGGACTTGTCACTCAGGCTATTGTTGGCAACTGGGATCGATCAATGGGCAACTCCCCATACCTCGGCTCCAAGCTGTCGACCTTCATCCACGACCACAAGCTTGCCAACTCGTTCATGTCCTTCTCCACATCCTACTCTGACACTGGCCTCTGGGGTATCTACCTGGTCTCGGATGCTATCACTCGCCTTGACGATCTTGTCCATTTCACGCTCCGTGAGTGGTCGCGCCTCTCTTTCAACGTCACCGAAGCCGAGGTCGAACGCGCCAAGTCGCAACTCAAGGCCAGCATCCTGCTTTCCCTCGACGGCACAACCTCAGTCGCAGAGGACATTGGCCGACAAATCATCACCACCGGCCGCCGCCTGTCGCCTGAGGAGGTGGAGCGGGTGGTCGGCAGCATCACCGCGCAAGACGTCATGAAGTTCGCGCAGGCTAAGCTTTGGGACCGCGACATCGCCATCTCCGCTGTTGGACAGATCGAGGGACTTTTGGACTACAACAGAATCAGAAACGACATGAGCCGACTTATGTCATAGGTCAGGAAAGCGCGAGGAGCGGTGATAGAAGAGGAGAGTCGGGGTAGAGACTTTGGGATTGGTGTGTGGAGTGCAAAAGAGAAACAGTGTAAAATCTCATAGAAACACCCGCCCATGGTCAGGTTCTTCGCTCTTTGTGTGCTGGTATAGAGCTGGCCACTCGGAGGGCGTAGATGTTGTGTATATTTAGCCTTGTGCTGTTATATTGTGCCTCTTGTTTGCTTCTCCGTTACTATGCACTGTCGAGACACTGACCACATTGGCAGAAAAGGGCCACGAACGCGGGCTGGCGACTATCAAGCGCAGGTTGGGGGAACGATGAAGGGAGAAGATGAGTTGGATGACGACTTGGCCGGAACACAAAAGCGGAAGGCACAACACTGACAGCTGAAGAAAGCTTGGCTGAACCTTGTTCGAATTCAAATCGCTTCTCGCACGAGGTAGGATGGAAGAAGTCCGGATCGCATCTTCGATATCAAGTCAAGCACCCTCGCACCACAATCTGCGGCAAACATGTGTACGGAGGCGCGCATCCTGCCTGCGACAAGCCCAATTCAGCTTGTCCGTGTCCGTGGCTGTGAGGCTGAGCGCGCACTCCATCTACACTTCATCGGCACCTGCAAGCCCACGCACGCCAGGTCGCACCCAAAAGTCAAGACCATCGCCTTCAAGTTCCACAGACCCAAATTCTGTACGAGGCAGACATCATCCCGGCACATCGCGCATCCATCCCTGTCCGCTCTATCTGGAGCATCTGAGGCGAAATTAAACCGGCCGGAGGCGCACCTCTTGTGATCGGTACGCTGAAGACAACATTCTATTCTGGAGCACCACAGACGTCAACGCAGGTACATGAATACTTGACGCCGTGCTTCCTGACCTCCGGTCCTCCCTTCTGATCACACGCGTGCGTGGCACGGCAGACGGAGCGCATTTCATTCTTTTTTTAATGAATGCCATTGTTTGATGGTTGCATGTTGACGGACTGCTGGTACGCCTGAATCTGACGAGGACGACTTTGTTCGCATCACTCGTCTCTTACGCCACCGCCTTCCTTCTCTCACCACGCTCGTTTCATCGACACTCGCTCCGGCACCAACTTGGCTGCCATAATGTATTTCACGACTCTCGCCTCTTCGCTCTTCGCCGCGACTGCTCTGGCCCAACAGTACGCAGGCGATGTCATCAGCGCTTCTCTCCCAATTGTTCCAGGCGCCGATGTGGCCTACTTCAAGATCCCGGATACCACTGGCGCAAACAACAACTTAACTCTAATCAACTATTACTCACACGGCACCGATGGAAATCGTATCGTGGAGTCGAACATCCAGCGAGCGGTCATTGTCATCCACGGCTTGCTAAGGGACCCGAACAACTACGAGAATGATGTGAGTGTTCCCCTGCAAAGTGGGAGGAAGCGTGCCTGGAGTTTGTGGGTGAGACGAAATACAACAATATGATAGGAAGAGTCTGACCTGCTCTGCGGGTGTGACGACTTTTTAACATTTGAATCTGAGATTGCAGCTTCTTTCTACCATTATGGTTGACCTAAGGTACCATGAGAAGCCGCTGACTTCGAATAGATGCTCAACGCTCTTGCAGTAGCGCATGTTGGGAACGCGAACATCTCCGTCGATTCTGTCGCGGTCATTGCGCCTTACTTCCCAAACGGCAACGATAAAAACTATGGGTTTCCATGGACTGAAGGTCTCTCAGCTGGTCAAGGATCCACCTCGAATGCACTCGTCTGGTCTGCCTCGCAATGGTCGGCGGGTGGCAACAACCAGTATCCCTCGTCTAGCACAAACACCTCCAGCTACTACGTTCTTGACACGCTTCTTCAATACTTCGACGACAAGACACTATTCCCGAACCTGAAGCAGATCGTCCTCGCTGGTCACTCGATGGGCGGGCAAATGCTGCAGCGCTACGGAGCTGTGAGTACCTTGATCACACAAACACCAGTGACTTACTGGATCGGCAATCCAGACTCATACGCTTGGTTCAGCACCGATCGCCCACTTTCCACCGCAGCATGCACCACCTATGATGAATACCGCCAAGGCTATGCAGATTATGAGGCGTATGCCGATGGCATGACATACGGAACCTCGCTCGTCAATCAAGGCCGTGAAGCTCTGCTCGCCAACTTCGGGACCAAGCAGGTCGCTTACGGTCGCGCTCTCCTCGATCATGGTGATCTCTCCACCGACTGCGCTGCTACCACCACCGGAGCTGACAGACACGAGCGCTTCTTCTTTTTCATTCAAAATTTCCCGCCGACTTGCGATGGTCCCAGTGGCACCAACTGCGACACCGTCGACTTGATCGACGTCTCACATGACAATGGCCAGATGTTCCAGTCTGCAGCTGGCCAAGCCCGGCTCTTCACCGACAACTTCTACGGTGATGGATCTCGAGCCTACGACTTCGGCTACCCACGTGCTCAGAATGGCGACGATCCATACCCTGATCCAAGCCAATCTGGCGCCATTGGAGTCACGAACACAGGCACTTGGACGAATGGCATGACGTATCAGGGCTGCTGGACGAACCAGGAAC
Source organism: Nothophaeocryptopus gaeumannii (assembly GCA_031771865.1). NCBI lineage: Eukaryota > Fungi > Ascomycota > Dothideomycetes > Mycosphaerellales > Mycosphaerellaceae > Nothophaeocryptopus > Nothophaeocryptopus gaeumannii. The sequence goes on from JASISA010000025.1 coordinate 2,559,175, forward strand.
CGATCACTCCTGCGGCCTTGCCCACGCTCCTCTACGACAATACTGGAAACAGCATCGAGGGTTGCACAAGTGGATGTGCGGCTGCAGGCTACGGCATCGCGGGTGTTCAAAACGCGACGCAGTGCTACTGTGGCAATGCGCTGGACAGCCAAAGTTCGGTTCTTGTTGTCGACACAAGCTGTAGATTGGCTTGCCCTGGCAATGAATATGAGATTTGCGGGAGCTACAACAGATTGTCGGTCTTCTCGAATGGTTATCCCACGTTTGAGTGAGGAACATAGTCCGAATGTGAGGTAATGTCTATGGCAGGTGACAGAGGGTAACGGTACAGTACATGTGATGATGAGGTATTGCTAAGGAATCGTATAGATAGATTTCGCTCCTCACGTACACAATTGACATTTCAGGGTCGCTGCCTCTCACGCCTACGGTGTCTCTGAGACCGGATGTCATCAAGACTCATAGAGCATTCTAGTCAAACCGGTCTTTGTCTTAAAGAACAATCAACCATCAGAAGTTGTTCCAGAGCTGGCCCGTGCCTTTCACATGCGCTCACATGTCGTCATCAGCCAATAAGCTACATATGCTTCATCGCATGTCTCACTTGCGAAAGATTTTCTCCTTCCCTGCCTCGCCATCTCGACTCCAACGCGATATGTCTACAAAAATACAACCCTACTGCTCCCAGCCTCGAGCCATGTCCGCTTACCGAAAAGCCTGCCTGGACCTGCAAACAGCCCGCATGACCAAAACCTTTCCGACCACCTCGAGGAGACACCTTCTTTCACTTCCACCCAATGTTCGCTCTCAAATCTGGGAACGTGTCCTCCATGCACAGCTTGATAACTATGGCACTGTCCACATCACGCACGACTCCCGACGAAAACTCCTCGAGTACCGACAATCAAGCGTCCTCTCCCTCCTCACCGTTTGTCGACAGATCAACTCCGAAGCAGCAGGAACTTTCTATCATGACAATCACCTCGAGGTCCACGCCATGGAGATTTGGCATGAGCGGCCGCTCACACGACATGCTTTCAGCGCTGAAGGAGAGCAAAGGACAGAGTTGGCGTGTTGGATCGACGTGGCGTCCGCGACTCGGATCAAGAACATCAGAAGCTTGACGCTGTCTTCGGATGTGCTGTTCGATCTCTACCTCGCACTAGAAGAAATGGTAGACTCGGAGCTCTTCGGTAAGTTGCAAAAGCTTGTTCTGAGGTTGCTGCCACATTGGCATGAGGGATACGATTTCGTTGGCTTGTTTGGTGGGGGAGGGAACGACATGAGGAAGGTTGAGGAATGCGTTGGAAGATTGGAGGGGCTTGAGGATGTGAGGGTAGAGCTTGAAGGGTCGCAGAAGGTTCCGGTGAGAGTGAGAAGGATGGCGGTGAAGTGGGAAGGGAAGTTGGAAGAGGCGCTGAGAGCGACGTCCAGGGTTGAGAATGAGGATGGGGATAAGAAGATGGAGGATGTTGGTTGAACTCGAGTTGGCTGAGTCTTTTCTCAGCCGTGGCTCTTGCTCTTGCAATGCAGCTCTGGACTTCGAGAGTCTCGTTGAATCAGGCCACTGGAGTTTTTTTTGGACGTGCCTTGAGCCAGGTGAGGGTTCGCAGCAGATGCTTTGCGCTCCTAGTGGTCCCCCCCCCAGGTCGACATTCAACAGCTCTTTGAAGGATGTGTTTTCTTGTCTCTCAATTTTGTAGATCTTCGTACATCGCCGCCAAATCTTCTCCATCCAGTGACTTGCCCGGTTTTCGCGATTGATGTGCGGCATCCAACGCTTTGACAAGTGCATATAGCATCTCCATTCTCGGCACTGGTATTCCTAGCTTCTGCGCTGTTCTCACAGGGTTGCCCAAGATCACCTCGTGCTCCATGCGCCGGAACCAGAGAACATCAACCAACATGCTCGGCTCGATCCCCGCCGTACCCTTTCGATCGGTGATGATTTTCAATCCCTGCTCGGCAGCTTCTTTGTTGATTGCAGCATATCCGAGAGCCTGAGATACAGCAATCACTTCATCCAGCACTCCCCGTATCACACGTAATGCAGCCTCTGATGAAGCCAAGAACGCCTGGTCTCGGGAGAGCGTGAGCGCGCAGATGGGATTCCAGGGAGCATTGAGCAGAAGCTTGTACCATCTTCGCTGCTGAATATCGCTATGAATCTCTGGATTCCCTCCTCCGGCCTTCAGCAGCTCTTCGAATTGGATTAGTGAATCTTGTACAGCCTCTGATACCTCCGCATGCCGAGAAGGATATGATCCAATTTCGAGGCGTTCTATGCCACCCATACTGATATGCCCTGGACTCGTTTGAGTCGTAGGAAGGTAGGCAACGCAAGTGAGCAGTGGGTTCGATGGGAATTTAGCTTTGTATTCTTGCTCGATATCAATTCCGTTCTGAATCAACACAATAGTCGTCTTGCCCTCTGTCACTCCTGCTGCTATTGTTTCGCTTGTTTTGACTTCCGGTAGTGCTTTACAGCTCACGATCAGGTAGTCGCAGGGTCCGTCCTGTGCTGCTTCTTCGACGGTCCGCACGACTTTCGGATTGATGTGAATTCCATCTCCATACAGGGCGGAGTCGATCGTGAAGCCGTTCTCTTTGGCAGCTGTGTAGTTAGAGCGGCAGACGGCTGTCACATCGCATCCGGCTTTAAGAAGGATGTAGAGGTATATGGTTCCTATGGCTCCTGAGCCGAAAAGAAGAATCTTGGGTGCCATGGCCTTCAACGCCGTCTGGGATTGTGCTTCTGGGTAAGTGTTGGTTTCCTGGTAAGAGTAAACGGAGGGTTCAGGTCAGCTTATCTTTTGATGTATGATACGAAGGATGGAATCGGGAACAGGGGATCCATCAATGTGGTGCCTGTCATTTGACGCCATGTCGATTTAGCTGGAACGTCAGATATTGGCGCCGCTTCCACATTAACGTACAATCTCGTTCATCATCAGCAATGCAATGGAGCGAGTGCTGAAGTTCAATTGAGGCGTTCGAATACCATGCTATGGAGCCGTGGAATCTGGGCACAAGAACGCAGCTCGAGGCGATTCACTGTCCAGTGCTCGCGAACCCAAGAGGCCAGATCCGGCTGCTGCGTTTTACGAATATCTTGCCCATCAGCTGTGAGTATGAGATATGTCAACTGAGCCGGGCTCTCAAATACACAGCCATTTCGTACACATGGGGCGATCCAGCGCCCGTGAGCGAGGTTCGTCTGCAAGGGCAACAGATCAAAGTGCATCAGAGCTGCTACGGCGCCTTGGAGCAGATCGTACAACGCTATCCTCCTGCCATAGGTCTCTCCAAGGTATGGATCGATGCGCTCTGCATTGACCAGAAGAATCTCAAAGAGAAGAGCCAGCAAGTGCAGTCCATGAGCAGGATCTTTGGCAAGCCGAGAAGGTTGTCATCTCCTTCGGCCCTGCAATAACGGAGAGCAACCTCTTGGCTCAAGAGCTTCGGAACTTTGCCAAAGAGATCCCGGCGTCCAGGACTGACCTGCAATTGGAAGCATCAATGCTCGACAATGGACGTACGGACGGCAGCTTTTGGATCAACATGGTGCTTGATCAGTGGACTGAAAGTCGGCGCCAGCACTTAGGTCAGGCATACCAGGATTTGGGAAACCAATCATACTGGAGTCGTCTGTGGATCGTACAGGAGCTGCATGCGGCGCAAGATATCCAGCTTCTTTGGGGCAATACCCGATACGATTGGAACTACCTACAAGGCTTCGACCTACGCCAGCATTTCGGTCTGACACCCATGATGAAAGCAGTGCCGTTCGTTGTGAACCCATACACTACAAGCGATACAGCTCGCAGCGCTCTTCACCATCTCTCTTCTACGCTAGATGTCTATCAAGACTGGAAGTGCTAAAAACCAGATCTATGACTTACTGAGTATGATCAGACAGCCAGGACGCTCAACTGACCTCTTGGTTGACTACACGAAGTCGCCTCTGCAACTGACTAAGGACGCCCTGTGCTCTTTCACTCCATCTGATGACAATCTGAGTTCTCTAAGCCTGCTATCTCAGACTACGAATACACTCTTTCATGCTCTCGACATCTCGCTCACTCACGATGACATTCGTGCATACTTCGAGAAACGCATCGCGGAACGATCGACTGGGCTGGAGACGAAGGACATCTTTAAGTTTGATGAGGACGAGCACGCAGATTTGACAATGAACAACGAATTAACGTGGTGACAGGAAACGTCGGTGGGCACTGGCTGCGTATCGAGGCAGCTCCTGACCTCAATAAGACGTTGACACTTTTTGGAGCCTGCTTCATTGCAGATCCTGGTGAGACTGGACAAATTTGGGAGTGGCCTCTGCATAGGGGAATCGGTGCCAATGTCTCAAGCCAGTCAGTGCCGATCGATATGCATGATAGAAAAGTCGATATTGCTCCGGCTGCAACGACAACAGGCGACATCACTGTTTCTCTGGATTATGATGAGGTTTTGGGCCACACAGTAGGTTTGATCTGTCGAGAGTATTCGCACCGAAAGTAAGGCTACAGGATCTGCGGACAGGTCCTGCTTCATCCAGGCGTTGCATGCATTGGGACAACAACCGGTCATCCCGATCAACTCAATGTTTGTGGCTTCTATGAGAAGTTACATGCACCCACTGTGGACTGACTGCAGCTCTCGCTCGGTGTTGAAGATTGGATGGCATTCGTTGGTCAGCAGGATTTTCCCGAATTGTCCTCTCCGGAGAAGCGCTTGCGAACCGCGATCTCTAGTTCATACACAGCTTCGTATGCCACGCTGCAGGAAGAGACTGTCGCTGAACCCGAATCCGAGCCTAGCACGGATGCCTGGTCGTTATAGTCTCAGATGAAAATTACCACAGACACCATCGTACAAGAAGAAAGACTATAAGAGTAAAACGGGAGAAATTCTTCGTCTTGCAATGCTTCATGAGTCCCGTAGTTTCCGGACTTATGACAGCTGTTTCACATTGAACTGTCGACAGCTGTGTATGGGACTGTGATGGAAATACACACCGATAGACTTGTTCCACAGGCCGGCATATTGACTGCCTGAGGCCAAACGGTCCGGCAGCTGGGAGGATTTGACATCGGCCCCAAGCTCCGCCAACTCGAATTGGACGTTCCACTGCCGCTCTATCTGCACCACGTCGATGATGGGTATGCAGGCTGAATAAGGACACCAATGAATTACTGACAGTAAGAATTTCTCTCTGCTATCTCTCGTACCGCATCTTGAAGCTGTCGAAATCACACTGCCCTCGCCCTGAACATTCACCGAGCACCTTGCTCCAGGACGATCCGCATCTCCTGATCCTACACCTCTCCTCCCTCTTATCTTGTATATACATCTCCCAAGTCCCTTCTGGACCAGTCCTAAATCGCACATATTCGAGCGCGAGACCACCGAACATAAACCAACCGCCGAAGTACACGACCCAACATGGCAGTCAAGTCAATACCGAACGACATCTTCCAATATTCGATGCACTCCGCCTTCACCGCTGGTCTCAAAGACGGAGGTCCGCCTGTTGCCTTCCTCACCAACCACGGCAACCATGGCGTTGGGGTTTTCGAAGACGAGGAATCAGAGATGATCCAAATAGACAGCGTGGCATACACCATAGACAAGGACGGCGACGCCGAGCCCGCAGATAAGGGCGACCAACTTCCCTTCGTCATGGTCACGATCTTCAAACCTACACAACAAGCCAAAGCGCCTTTGAGTACGACAGCGAAAAATTTGAAGGACATGTTTGATGGGGTAGGAAGGAACACTACAATGCCGTTTCGGACAAGAGGGAAGTTCAAGTATTTGAATACACAACAGGCGACATTCTGGGATGTTACAGGAACGATATTCGGCTTCGTGATACCGGAGTGGCAGAAAGGCATGAGTGGGGAGAGGTTACAATGCATGTTCTTGAGCGAAGATACGAAGCGAGGAGGGAGAGTGGTGGATTTTGAGACGGGAGATGGAGCGGTGCTGGAGTGGGCGAAGTGTGGGAGGTTTCATTTAGGCTTCCCGCAAGATGAAGAGTTTGAAGAGCTGAGGCTTTCGTGAGGATGCTCGACTTGATACCAGTTGCATTGGGCACCTGACCGCCTTTACCGCGACATTCTCTGTCCATACAGTCCCCTTGTACGCCCCGTGTATACGATCGGAGCCGCACTCACTCAAGTATCGCCTCTGCATGCTCTTCTCAGCCACTTATTTCTCTGGATTATCTCGTTGACCCATGTATTCAATTCTGCCATCTGTGGACGATTGGCCGGAGGAAAGGCCATGCAGCTGTCCACCATATCGCAAAGCTCTCTGCTGTCAAGTGCGCGACCCTCTTGAGAGACCATATAGTCCAGAGGCGTGTTCGGCAAGTATGAAAGCTGTGTTTCTTTCGTCGGAGCATCTCCTTCGATCAAGCTCATAAGTATCACACCCATGCCCCAGAAGTTGCAAGGAGACAGAAGCTGGAAGTCATCCACAGGCTCGCCGGTCCTGTTGTTTATGAAGCCTAGTTGCTATGGTGGGAAGTGACCGTGGATCACGGACTCGATATTGTAGAGCGCTGGATGCACTGGATCTTCTTCATTTGTGAGTACTTCAAGCCCAAATTCGGCAACCTTTCTATTGATCTTTGGTCAGTAAGCCCTTTCTTGTGAAAGTGTCTCACTGATCAATGCCTAGTAGGTGTACAACTCATGGTTCAGGAAACTGCGGAAAGCAGTTATTGGAAGGCGGTCCCAGAAATGCGTTGTCCACTTTGAGATCCCGATGTTTCACCTTCATGCTCACCTGATCCATGGCAATGCAAGCGTCGATGAGAGCCTTGAATGTATAGATGAGGAAGCACTCAGGCACCAGTTCGTTTCTTTCGGAATGGTGGTCCATCAGATCGCCCAGATCTTCTTGGGGAGCGTGCTCCACAAGAACTCGATACGTCTTCCTCATTGGGTCGACCTTCGGCTGTCCAGAAAGAAGACCAAGGATGTATCGCGATCGGCCAGTGATGGAAGAGTGGGCGTAGAACTCCATGGGGCTCGTCCGAAAATTGTGAAGATACCAGCATTCTGCGTTACGCCAACTACTTCCTGCCAGTGTGGTATCTTTCTGCACAGTACGCCTTGCTACATTGCCGTCCAAACCTTTCTGTACAAGGATAGAGATTTTCCCTCCCCCAGTTTCCCCAAAGTGACTCTCGAGCTCCCAGCCAGGTTCGTCGGGGAGCGCCAATCGTTGATCTAGTGGAGGAACCTCGAGCTCATGTTGATGAACAGCTCCAGATCTGCGATGCCGGAGAGTACGCTACGGATTCCTGAATGTGGACGGTCAGCGATCTCACGCACAACCATTCTTTTGCTTAGCGGGTAAGGAGAACAAAGCAAGGCAACCGGAATTGGCTCATTGTTCATTGGAAATGTTGCAGGACGCATCTCGGCATGCTGGCGCCATTCCCACCACGGAGGGTACGGCGAGTTTCAACGTCATGTCTTTTCGGCCGAGCGGACCGAACGCCTAATGTCTCCTCAATTCTGGCCACCGTTCACAACGAAGAGCAACTTCTTCCAACGAGAGCTACCAAGTCGCGTATTGCCCAGAGGCCGAGTGAAGAACCATGGCAGCAACAAAAGCAATCCAAAAGATCCTGTCCGAAGTCCTGGACGAGTACGGCGACAGACTCTCCATCCACGGTCAATCACACGTTCTAGTCAGCGATCCTTCAATCGCAAAAGCCTTCTACGAAGCGACAGAGTCCGTCCGAACACCATACGGCCCCAAACAAACAGTAGCGGCTCAAGGGCCCGCCGACCCATCGCAAGTCTCCAGCATCCCAAACACAACAATCGAAACTGTAGAGAAGCTTCCTATGGACCACTTCACCCACGCAGTCTTCGGCATCAACGCCGAAGACCCAAAGTATATCTTCGCAGGACTCAAGCAGACACGATATTCTCTGCAGCCGAAGGGGTATGCGATTGTGATTTCGATCAAGCAGGAAACGAAGCAGTCGGGGGAGGGAGAGTTCTCTGTCAGTTTGGAGGACAAGATGAAGTACCAGTCGAAGGGAAAGATCAACAATACGGAGGATGTGTTGTACTATGCCGACTTTGAGAGGGGACGGATTCGAAGTTTTCAGAAGAGTGTAGAGGTGGACGGGAAGACAGTGGAGGCGGAGGTTTTGCTGGCTATGAAATGGGATCAGCTAAATGCATAGTCAATAAAGCAACCCTTCACTCCCACATGAGGTGTTTCAAGTGGCATTGGATTGGTGCGCTATACTTCTAAGCTGGACACTCTAACATTCGAAATCTCCCCATTTGACCTTCGTAATCACTCAGGTTCAGCGGCTGGAACAGATGCGCCAACTTGGTCTCATGGCGGCGAAGCTTCCAAGTGTTCTGCAGCTCGTTGTACAGATCTCGAAGCGGTATCCTGTCAGTTGGCTTGACCTTGAAACATCGTCCAATGAGTGTGAGAAGATCTTCGGTGTACGACGCTTGACTGTGCGCATCGAAAGTCCACTCTACCTCGTCTTCCCATTTTTCATCAAGACCTGCTTGATCACCAATGCCAAATTCGCGATCGCATTGATCTTCAACGCCCATTGCGGATACCAGCTCGTACAAAAGAATTCCGACGCCTTCAAAAGTCGTCAGCGTGGCCGAGTCGAGATCTAGACGACCGACCTACCATATGCGCTTGTCCAGGCAAGGAGTTGGTCTACTCGTTCCTTTCGGTTGCTCTGTTCTGGCGCCACAACGAAAGCCGTTCCAAGGGTAAGTACTCCTAGGGAATTTCCTTCATTTCCCTCATAGGTTTCCTTTGCAAGCCCAAAATCGCCCTGGATGTGGTGTTGTCTGCGATTTCGCGAAAGCACTTACGATACGCAGCATGGAAATCGCGATATTCTATGGCCTTGTCCAGAAAGATGTTTTGAGGTTTCATGTCGCACTGTACGATCTCTTTAGGCCAATTTGACTGGGCGGATGATATATCTCCTTGCTTCATGACCATGTAAGCTTCGGTCAGCCGTAGGAACAAGTACCAAATGAAGTGCTCTGGTTCGGCTTCTTGAGATCTATAGTAGCGCTCTACGAGAGTCTGAAGGTCGCCATCTATAATCCACATGTCAGTGAAGGTCTCATTATGTTTACCGTCGCACGATTGAATGCAGGACCGATCACGCGGGAACGAGTGGGCAATCAAGGGAAGACTTACGTTCGCAAAATTCTAGGTACATCCAGACAATCTCTTTAGCGTGGTCTTGCTCCCAATACCGCATCCTCACGAAATGCTACGCTGGAGTCAGACTACTGTCATATTCGTCGAGATACAGTAAGTCCAGTTACGTCTTTAGATGCTGTGCTGCATCTGGATGTGTACTCAACCTCATCTGTTCTCCGTGTTGCAACGTCTGTGTTTCCTTCATACCATGTGTCCAGTCCTAACTATTGTGGCTTTGGTACAATGTCTGCTTTGACAACGATACGCTGAAAGATGTCAACCGGTCGGGCTACAACGGAAGATCTCAACATACATCCAGAGGCACTTGCTCCGTCCCTGCACGTGCCCAGAGCCCTGCGCAATTAGCTGTGTCGCCGAACATCTTCTGTCCAACCCATGTTCCAGGAAATTGATGGGCGTCGAGAGGTGTTTACAGGTTGTCGAGGAAACGAAGGACAGAAGCCAGCTGTGAAACTTGCAAGGCCGTAATTCTATTGCGGATCAACGTTTTTCCCGGCAAGGTCTTTAAACCTCATACTTGACCCCTGCTCTCCTCTCCCTCCGTCAACTTTCGTCTCTCAGACCACTCAGGCGAATGCGCAGCGTTTCACCAACGACGATGTCCGAGACTGGCCTCTTGAAGCATTGCGCGATGCAGGTGTCTTTCGTCATCTCATGGCCTTTGCCAGCATTCAGCTAGGAGGATGCGTTCAGCCCTTGCATGGGGCTGCAAACTGTAATCATCCTTGGGTCAAGGTATGAAGAGGTTTCGTCAAAGGTGCCCCATTCTCTCTTTTCAAGCTGATTCCCGTCCTTATATCAGAAACTCACACGCCAACACATACCTCAAAGGATACCACGGACTGCGAGATCGAAATCACCATGGCAAACGCGATGGACCTCCTGCTCCCGAGCCGCTCACCTTCTTCCACGACGGACTCATCATACTGCTCATCGCCTTCACTCTGCTCCACAGAGACGCTGCTGATATCTCGATCTGTAAGCATCGTGCAACACTTCAACGAGCGTGATCCCGCAGCTGCATACTCTCAGTACGCTTCGTCGGATTTCCAGTACCTCCACGAAATAGTCCCTGGGTCATACAAGGGCATGGACGCTCGCGCGGCTGCGTACTTTATGCTCCATATTTGCTGCCAGACCCTGGAGCATCGAGCCGAAGTGACGAAAGTCAGCGTGGAAATGGACGAGAGACTTGGGTATGCTACTGTCTGGCTATCACTTCGACTACACGACCGGCCTGATGGATATATGCCTGGTGCAGAGAAGGTCTCGCTCATGTACTGGAGGCATAACGAGAGAGGCCAGTGGGAGTGGTGGAAGCATCTTTGCCTGTCTGCTATGCCAGAGATGTGGAAAGATTAGCCCTATCGGACGTCTGCGCTTCCAAGGCTCATTCAGCTTGACCTCCTCCCGATGCGAGCTTCGCTTAGCTTCTTCGACTTTAGTGAGCTTCTCCTTTTTGGAATTATCCAGGATGCTGGTGGTCGTCTACAAAGTATGGGCAGAATGGTGCTGGCGCTCGAGGTTTGGATCCGGCATCTCGTTTCTCGAGACCAAATAACAATCGACACTACCAGTGCTCCATCTATCGAGAGAAGTTCGGTATGGCAAGCGAAAGCAACAAGCTCGAAACCCATGGAGAACAATCTCTACAGGACAGATCACACGAGACCTCTCGGAGAAAGCCTTCCAAGGGCACCTACAGCCTTGCAGACCTGCTGAGCTCAGCTTCCGTCGATGTTCAGCAAAGCTTCAACAACGCAGACTTCGAGACACCTTACATCCAGCATGCTGATCCAGAATGCATATTCGTGAGAGAGATTCGTCATGGCACGAAGCTAATTCTCAATGCGAAAAAGCGAAGATTTGGGCTCCGCGATGTCATATACAAAAGGACCGAGAAGGTGCCAGAGATAGTTAACGTGTCTGCCACTGTCGACGAGAGAAGAGTGGCCGCTACGGTCTGGATGACATTGCGGATATTCGAGAATTACGATCCATCCGAGGTACTGTATGTGCCAGCGTTGGAGTTGAGAGGTGATGGAGGATTCTACTTGCGTCAGTGCGAGAAAGGTGCGTGTGCCAATTTGCTTGTTCTGTGGACCATAGAGACTGACCTGTCTTTATTTTCCATCCTGCACTGCAAGAGGAACGCAGACGGGGAATGGAAGTGGTGGCAACATCTCTGTGTCAGTAAGTTCAATGAATCCCTACTGAAATGGCACAAACTGACCGCTCAGCAGATGTAGTGCCACCTTTACCTTGAATCGAAATACCTTGCACTAAGATCGCGACCAGCAGTTGTCAGGAGTGGAGGTTGCATTCTTTCTACTCAGTCTGATACATCAGGCTCCTGCGAGGCTTCAACTTTTCTCGCTTTACGCAACTTGAAGATACTGCCACCGGTCCAGATCGCTGTCGGCAAAGCAGTGAAGATGCTAACACAGCCTAATATCAGTGTTGCGGTCCCCCAGCCAGCCGAGTTGTTGACAAGTCCTGCCAGCAAAGGTCCAATCATGCTCCCTGCGGCCCAAGCCATATTGAACAGTCCATACGCCTGAGCATAAGCTCCGTTCTTGCCGAAGAAGCCCGCAGGATGCCTCTTTGCTTTCGCGTCGACGGCATAGCTGATCTCAGCCATGATTGGAGTGAGTGCAAGTGTTAAGCCAACTCCCACCAGTGCGAGGAAAGCGCAAAGCATGACTTTGTGAGCCATGGTGTTCTCTTGGACCAGTCGAAGAAGGATTAGGAACGGACAGGCGAGAATGAAGCCTGATGTCGCGAACCATCGAGGTCCATACTTGTCTGACATCGTTCCAATCACTGGGCCAATAAAGGATGCCAGTACAATCGGCAGAAATACGAGTCCAGCTCCTGTTGAGTTCCAACCGAAGGCATCTTTGACAAATAGTGGTAGAATCGAGTCGAAGGATGTCAGCAAGGTTGATTGCATGGTGCAAGCCCACAGAGCTGACAGAATGCGCCGTGAAGCGAAGAGAAAGACAAAGGGTGGTAGACGACTGATGAAGCGCCTTAGTGCCGCAGGAGCACGTTCTGATACTGCTTCGGCTGCATTGCTGGACGTTCGGTTCAGATCAGGCTTTGCTGGAGACTCAAGTTCGGCGGCTTCCTTAGCATCATCGACGTCTTCGGCCTCTCTTGTTTCCTGCGTTTCGGTTCGTGGTAGTCGACCATCCTCAAGGTCCTCCCGTTGTCGCTGCTTCTCGCTTGGAAGCGACTTTCCCTGCGTGTCAGATGTGTCAAGCTCCGGCAGCCACTTCTTCGCCACCTTCCGCTCAATCATCGCAAACCGCAAGATGACATCCAACACAATCAATCCAAACGCCATGGCATAGACCGAATAGTAGCCTGAGTTCGCGAAGACAATGCCTCCAAGCAGTGGTGCAAGCAATATGGCCAAGCTCATAGACAAACCAACATAACCCATTGCGGTTCCAATCTCGTCAGGCCCTACCGTGTCGACGAGCAGCGCCAGTCCAACGACCCACACCACCGCAGCACTAATTCCCTGCAATACCCGTCCTGCCACATACATCGCAATACTGTTTCCGGCGCACAACATGGCAGTCGATCCGCCCAGAACCAGCAACCCAACCAAGAACGAAATCTGCCTGGACTTCATGACATCCGCCAGCCAGCCACAGATGGGACTTGCGACAAGGAGCGCTGCTCCATATACGGCCAGAAAGATGGATATCCAAGTCTGCACATCATCCTCAGGGATACCGGCTCGGGAGGTCAGAGCGAATGGAAAAACCGGAACGACGATACCGTAGGCGAAGATGTCCGTGAAGACTGCTGAGGCTACCGTGACGATAATGAAGGTTTTGGAGGACCGGAATTTGAGGAATATTGGCGCCTTGGTCGGAGATCCGAAAAGCCAGGCGAACATTTTGGTTCTTCTTGAGTATGCATTCGCTAATGATGATGGCTGCAGATGGTGGATTGGCCGTGGGTTGATGGGATTATGAAGCTGAGGTCGAAAAGGGTTTCTTGCAGAGAAAAGGATCTCGTGGCGGGCAGGAGCACCTCGATTGAAGGGATTTATTTCCAGCAAGTAGGTAGGACTATACGAAAACTCGTCCCGTCAATCGCCTTCAGAGCTTACAAACTCTTGATGCCGACTCATACATCTACAACACATACTCGCCTTGCCGACGGCGTACGGCATTGTATAGCAAAGAGAACATCTGCAGCAAAGAAAAGTCGTGAAGTCACAATGACCAGGCTCGAAAACCGTACTCCCACCCCTCGGAATTCTCCTTGGGGAGAAAAGGTACGCTGGCGGCAGATGGTACCGCGATGTCATGCCGGATCGAGAAAGTAGCTAGACAAAGGGTGTGGGTCTGGTGAAGATTGGGTCTGTATTTGACGGACTTTGATTGGGTATGTTACGATCAAGCCTCGAATGCATGTGAGCGAGGTCCGTCTGTATGCGAACTCCGTCGGGATCTTGGCAGAGCCCTGTTCATGACTAAGGGTCATATCAACTTCATAGTGTCACGTTACTTTGACCTCAAATCTACCAACCTCAGTTACACTAATATGGCCCTTTCTCATCTATATAGGCGTCGCTATCGCCTAAAACACTCGTAGTACACTCGTAGACGGCCTGCGCGGCTTGCTATTTTTATAAAGTAGTTATAGCTGGATAATAGCAGGCTGCGTAGGCCGTATTACTATTTTGAACTAATGCTATTGTAAGTACTACTATTGTCCTTTTTACTCGTAGTACTCGTATATCTACTCTTTCTTTTCCTTTACTTACTATCTTAGCTATATTAACATTCTCCTCGTTAAAACTACAAGAATACTACTACCGCGATATCTCAATTCCGCTAACTAACTACTACTACTACTACCGACTTCTAGTATATCGAAGACTATTAATAGAACGAGTAGGTAGCTAGTAGCGAGTCTACTAATAGCAAGGAGCGCAAGTTAGCTTTAAATAATTTATAGAAGTTTAATACGGCTAGCCGTATTATAGAGACTAATGAAGGTGAGTTAATTAACTCGTAGCTATTTGAATCTACTCGTAGACGTACTCGTAGGCAAAGCCGCTCTATCCCCTTGCCTATAGTACGAGTACAAGAAGAATCCGCAGCCCTATATAGTATTTAAAGACCGTGGAGATCTTGCGTGTACCTATTGCAAGCGGCATGGAAAGTCTAGCTACCTTGCTAATAAAGCCAAGGCTAAAGATAAAGACAAAGATAAAGATAAAGATAAGGAGATAGAGGATATCGACGAAGGTAGTGTACTTGTCGAGCCTACGAGTACTATAAGTACTACGAGTAGAGAGACTACTAGTCTACGTGCTAAGAACGAGAGCCTAAAGACTAAGGTTACTAATTTGGAGGCTCGTTTAGTTGCTATTAAGGCTAAAGTATCTAGTCTTAATACTAAGATAGAGGCTACTCGTCGTGCTAGCTTTATAGGCTTTCGTCTCGGCGCCTTTAAGAGTAGCTTAGTAGATAAGACTACCGGTAAACCTTAGTACTAGATAGTAGTGTTAAAATACGAGTACTACGAGTACCTGAACCTAAACTCTACGAGTACCTAAACCTGAACTCTATTCCTATATACGAGATATATCTACTAACTAAAGACATTAATTACCCTTTATCGACCTTGTCTTCCGCGTTAACGGCTCTATAACTAGCTTCTTCCTTGGCTTCTTAATATGCGTCTAGGCTAGTTTAGCAAGTATTAGAGGTACTGGATTAGCTATAGTTGTTAGAGGTACTAGTTCAGCTATAGTTATTAGAGGTACTAGTTTAGCTATAGTTATTAGAGGTATTAGTTTAGCAATAGGTACTAATTCTACCTGCTCTAGCGGAGTAGCGACTTGCTACTTGTTACGGACCGAATCTGCAGGACGCAGAATCAAGGACATGGAACCATGCAAGAATGACGCCAGAAGTCACGTGTCTGACCACAGTCTGGGACCTCTGGTCAAACACGTGAGGTTTGGCGACCGACAGACCGCCCGACCGGTCAGTTGGTCGAACGGTCAAACTCGCTGCCAAGAGCAAGCGAGACCACCAAGTATATAGCAACGATGGTTGACTAGCAATCATCGTGTTCAACTCATGTTACAATCTCACTGATTGGAATAAGCCAAGACTTCCTTCACTTCGTTCCACTTGCCGACGCATTCTCCAAAGAAGCCATTCCACGTGATTAAGCGAGTCACCTGACAAGCGAGATACCGTGCGTAACACTTTGAACACCCTCAGGATGAGTGCCTCTCAGCAAACCGGAAGGGGAACTCCGCCCCAGCGAAGCAGGAAGCTCTCGCCAACGATCCAGCACATCTCAGTCGGCCATCAATGCACTTGCCAACCATACCAATGACAGTTCCCTCAAGGTCGGCAAGCCGGACTATTATGGCGACCGAGACAAGTTCGACGTCTGGCTTACCCAAATGGACATGTACTTCAAGTTCAACGAGATGGGTGAAGCTCAGAAGCCACTCTTCGCAACGACCTTTATGCGAGGACGTGTGCAGCACTGGATCAAACCTTTTCTCAGAACTACTTGGACAGTGACGAGGATTCAACGGGAATCTTCAGGACCTGGAATCACATGAAGAACGCAATGAAGCAGGTGTATGGAGTCTCGAACGAGGTTTCGACCGCGGTCGGGTTATCCAACATCTCACTCAGAAGGGTTCCACGGCAGACTACGCAGCCAAGTTTCAGGAGCACGCCCAGATCACGGATTGGGACGACGATGCTCTCAAGTTATGTTCCGACGAGGTCTCAGAGACTCAGTCAAGGATGAACTGATGCGATACTCTGGGAAGATCGACAGCCTCGGAGAACTGATTAAAGCGGCGATTGAACTGGACGACCAACTTTACGAGCGAGCCATGGAGCGACGCTATGATTCAAGGTTACGGGAAGGGCAGGCTATGTGCCCTCGGGACGACGCGATGGGTGGTCTAAACCACCTCCCAGAGACAGCAACGCGACCCCGATGCAATGGACTGGCAGTTCAATGCAACCCAGAAAGGTCGCCCGTTCAAAGGAAGTAGGAAGGGCAAGAGTTCGCCCAGAAGAAATGAGAAGAAACTGAATTGCTATGCATGTGGCAAGGAAGGCCACTATGCGAGGAATTGTCGTTCAAAGAACATGGTGCAACGACAGTTCAACACGATGCAACGAAACCACGACGTGGGACGCGGAGCCTACGAAACGACAGGCGCCGATCAACAAAAGCCACGATTGTTTGGTATGATGACACGAAAGTTACCTGACGAGACAGGTCGGGAACTGCGGAACGGTCACGGAAGCCTTCACTGGCGATTCTGTTATGACGATTCGTGTCAAAACACTACTCCTCGAAGATGGAAGCAGGATACTGGCCGTCTGCGCCACGAAGACCTGCCCCGGTTCCACCAATCAACACCACAGTTGGAGGACACCGACACTTACCAATTCGGACGAACCACGACAACTTGATCGTCACGTTCAAACGCCGGAAGAGGAGGATTTGGATGAAACCTGTTGGGGCGCTGATGACAGCGATAAGGAGAACCAAAATCCCAATGAATCTGAGGGGACCCCACAGGAGGAAGTGGTGATGGATGTCGCTACTCAGGCGGACGACTACCCTATCACGGGTATCTTACCTGAGATTCGGAGAACCCACAAGAGTCATCCAGTGACGATGAAACTGAGGAAGGAACCTCGGAAGAAGAAGAAGAATCCAGTGAGGACGATGACAACGACGAAATACTTCACCTTAGCGTGGACGCACCGGAACCAATACGCAAGATGATCCTTCACATAGCACGCAACAGTGAAGAGATCTTTCCACGAACACCGACAGGAGGAAGACTGCTTAACCCAGTTAAGTTTGATTTCTTCTAGGACAACTACGATCAATGTTCTGGAGGTATCCCAGGCTAGACGTCAAGAGTTTTCAACATTCATCTGGGATAGACCACCAATTGGAAGCTGGTTTACACCGTACGGGTACCTAACACCGCACGGACAAGTCGTTACGAACGAGATGAGAACATCGATCCAAGAACTCAAGAATGGCTACAAACAAGCACAAGCATGTCAGAGCCGATACGCATGCAACGAGTTGCCACAAGAGAAAGCTATGGCCAAAACACTGGAGGAAACACGTATACAGATCCTAGACTGGTTAGACAACAGAGCCACAGTCTCGGGAAAAGGATCGACTCCTCAGGCATGAGCGGCCGAAGGGAGTTAAACGTCACACAAGAAGCTCAAGCATCAGCAACAGTGTTCAGCACACAAGTTATCGTCAATGGACTCAAGACGAGTGCCATGATCGACTCCGGAGCGAGCGGGAACTTTGCATCCGAGTCATTTGTAAAACGGACTGGACTAGCTACCCAGACGAAGAAACAAGGGTATGAACTGATCGCGGTCGACGGATCACCCTTACCCTGTGTGGAGCGCGAGACGATACCGCTACCACTGGCTATCCAACAGCACCACGAGAGATTGTCTTAGATGTCACAGTTATGG
Source organism: Nothophaeocryptopus gaeumannii (assembly GCA_031771865.1). Classification (NCBI taxonomy): domain Eukaryota; kingdom Fungi; phylum Ascomycota; class Dothideomycetes; order Mycosphaerellales; family Mycosphaerellaceae; genus Nothophaeocryptopus; species Nothophaeocryptopus gaeumannii. Next base: position 2,576,958 of record JASISA010000025.1, read on the forward strand.
CCAGCTGGGATATCGTGCTAGGCATGCCTTGGTTGAAAGCACAACCCAGTAATTGACTGAAGAGAGGAGTACTCACATTTGAAGGACGGAAGTGCCACCCGTATCAGACCCGTACAGCGTCGAAAGTACGCGGCGGATGAGGCAAAAGAACAGCTGTGCACAACTCAGCTTGCGCCGACACTGGAGCCCAGAGACTGGAGCCACCCCGGATAGACACTGCGTAGGTCCAGCAGGTCACGGAATCACAGGACGAGGAACTGGCAATCCTGGAAAGCAGATGGCGATCTCAGCGCCAGATGTCCCTGAGGAGTACCAAAGATGGTCGAGACTCTTTCAGGAAGAGGAAGGCAAGGAAGCCTTACCTATACACCAACCATGGGATCACAAGATCAAGATTCAGCCTGGGAAAGAGCCTCCATGGGGACCCATTTACGCATTATCTGAGAAAGAGCTCAAAGCCCTAGATGAATGGCTGAGGAGAAGCTAGCCAAAGGATGGATACGGAAGTCCACCTCAAGCGCAGGCTCTCCAATTCTCTTCGTACCAAAGCAGAACGGGAAGTTGCGAATGGTCGTTGACTATAGAAGGCTCAACGACATGACAATCAAGAACCGATATCCATTACCAAGCATCGAAGAAGCACAAGATCGACTTACCGGATCAGACTGGTTTACAAAGATCGACCTCCGAGACGCATTCTACGCAATACGAATGGCGAAGGGAAGAATGGAAGACTGCATTCCGAACAAGATATGGACTTTACGAGTTTCTGGTTATGCCAATGGGGCTTACCAATGCGCCAGCCTCATGCCAGGACCTTGTCAATGAAACACTACGAGATTTGCTTGACGTCTGTGTTATCGCTTACATGGACGACATCTTGGTCTATACCAGGGAGAACTGAGCAAGCATATCAAGCAAGTCAAGACGTCTTCGAACGCCTCACACGAGTAGGGTTCAAGACAGCACCAGAGAAATGCGAGTTCCACAAAAAGGAAGTCAAATTCCTTGGATTTATCCTTAGTACGAAAGGAATCAAATCGATCCAGCAAAAGACACGGTCGATCACGAATGGCCTCGACCACGAATGTTACCAGTACAATCCTTCCTTGGACTCGCGAACTACAATCGAAAGTTCATCCCAGACTACTCAAGGATTGCAAACCAATGACGGAACTCACGAGAAAAGACACCAAGTTCCAGTGGGAAAAACGACACCAACAGGCATTCGACAAACTCAAAGAAATGTGCGCCACAGCGCCAACGCTCGACTTTTCGACGGTACGAAGGAAGTGCAAATCGAAACAGATGCATCGGATATGGCGATAGGCGCGTGTCTCACACAGGAGCACGACGGGAAGCGACACCCGGTAGCCTACTACTCACGAAAGATGACTCCTGCAGAAGAGAATTACGACATCCATGATAAGGAACTTCTTGCGATTGTCGCTGCCCTGCAGCACTGGCGAGCATATGCGGAAGGAGCACCCAGGCTCACGATTCTTTCTGATCACAAGAATCTGACCTACTTCACTACGACTAAACAACTGACTCGAAGGCAGACCCGCTGGTCGGAGCTCCTTGGTCAGTACAAGTTCGAAATCCGCTATACACCTGGTAAAGACAACGGTCGAGCCGACGCACTGAGCCGACAGAGTGACTACATGGAAGGAAAGGAAAGAGTGCAGCACAGCATACTCAAGACAAATCAGGATGGAAGCCTGAGTGCCAGCCAAATGAGTTCAACAACATAGTGCGAGTTCTGCAAGACAAGACAGAACAATTTCCTATTGCACAGGAAAGTACCAAGTACCGAAGGACCGACAGGAAGAGTGCATTCGACACCATCACAACGATCCGCAATACGGACATCCAGGAATCTCGAAGACAGTAGAGCTTATCAACGCAACTTTGGATTCCCACATGCGAGAACGAGTCAAGAAATACATCGCACGCTGTGTTCAATGCCAACAGAACAAGGCATCTCGACATTCGAAGTACGGACAACTTAAATTCCGGAGCCCACCGACACAACCATGGGACGAAGTTACGATGGATTTCATTACGAAACTCCCAGGATCGACGGATCAAGCAACGAAAGTCAAGTACGACATGATACTGGTCATGGTCGACAGGCTCACGAAGTACGCGCACTTTATTCCTGCGTGTGAGACATACACGGCAGAGCAACTCGGACACCTTGTGCTGGATAGACTTGTACGATATCACGGATTCCCAGAGGTCTTCATTACCGACAGAGACAAGTTGTTCACATCGAACTGCTGGAAGACACTCGTATCCACGATCGGGATCAGACACAAGCTATCAACGGCGTTTCATCCGCAAACCGACGGACAAACCGAACGGATGAACCAGACACTAGAACAATACCTACGCCACTACATCAACTACGCACAGGACAATTGGGTATCACTCCTACCCATGGCACAAATCGCACTCAACAACCAGCAATCGAGACGACGGGTCTCACGCCATTCTTCGCAAACTTTGGAAGGGATCCACACCTGTTTGGCGAACCTGGCATTCACCTAACGCACCACGGGCGTTGATTGCGGTTGACCAGCAGGATGTTCACTCGGAAATGAACAAGGCCATCCTACGACAACAAGGACACCTGCTGAAATCGCGACAGCATGGCTCACAAATGGCACCTCAGCTGAAGGAGGGGATGAGGTCTATCTCCTCACGAGAAATCTCAAAACGAGAAGAAAGACCAGAAAGTTAGACCATGTAAAAAGGTCGGGCCATTTTTTGATTGAAGAGGCCAAGGGACCGGTCAACTACCGACTACGACTACCGGCAGATGCAAAGATTCATCCAGTGTTCCACATCTCTCTCTTGGAACCAGCCGACGCTGAGACACCTTGTCAGGAAACATTTTCATTTGTTCCACAAGAAGAAACCGAATTCGAAGTCGAAAGAATTCTGGACTGCAAAATAATCAGTACCTTGTCAAATGGAAAGGATACGACAACTCGGAAAATACCTGGGAACCAAGGGACAACCTACGGAACTGCCAACAAAGGATTCAACAGTTCGAACGACAAAAGTGTCACTCATCACGCCGGCTAGAGTGAAGAGTGAATACCTCAACTAGAGTCGCGAGGATTGTCCGTGGGAAGGACAAAAGGGATCGTCCGGCAATAACGAGAATTCAGCCCAGAATTCAGAGGAAGTTGGAAGACGTTGTCCAACTCGGAGGACTCTCCCTCAGGCTCCAGGATAAACTCAGGGTTGGCAACAGGAACTCAGTCTCCTTCAGGAAAGCTTTTGAAGCTCTGCGAACTCCTTACTTGTTGCCTTCTCCTCCCGCTCCTCGGCAACACGAAGTTGTTTCCTTAGACGATGGACATGCGTCATCGCCTCTGTAACCTTCTCTTCTGCCTCGTCTAGCTTGCGCTTCAACCGACGACGCTGGGCGCGCAATCGCTCCCTCGGTCAGGTGACTGTCACGTCACAGGGTGCGTAACCCTTTCGGACGCACTCGGAACAACTCCCAAACCGCACGTCCACAACACAGCGAGGACGTTCTTCCCCTTCAGGAAGTCGCGCGGTGCGGCAAGACGAACACGGCGACGGCATTTCGCGACCCTCCGATTCGATTAAAGAGCTTGGCGCTCGACGTTCCTTTCAGAGTTAGCGGTTCCCCACTCATCGCGGATAGGAAGAACATACGGACAAAAGAAACTCGGGACGAGTTTATAAAGGAGGGAGATGGTGTTACGGACCGAATCTGCAGGACGCAGAATCAAGGACATGGAACCATGCAAGAATGACGCCAGAAGTCACGTGTCTGACCACAGTCTGGGACCTCTGGTCAAACACGTGAGGTTTGGCGACCGACAGACCGCCCGACCGGTCAGTTGGTCGAACGGTCAAACTCGCTGCCAAGAGCAAGCGAGACCACCAAGTATATAGCAACGATGGTTGACTAGCAATCATCGTGTTCAACTCATGTTACAATCTCACTGATTGGAATAAGCCAAGACTTCCTTCACTTCGTTCCACTTGCCGACGCATTCTCCAAAGAAGCCATTCCACGTGATTAAGCGAGTCACCTGACAAGCGAGATACCGTGCGTAACACTTGCTACTATATAGCCTCCTCAATAAACAACGATACCTCCGTCTACTTAATAATAGTATCTAGCCTCTCCGAAAAAGTATCGCGAGTTAGTTCTACGACCTTATAATCTTCTTCAACAATAGGAGCCTTGGGTTCCTTCTTAACGAACTATTTACTCGGCGAGTTAAAGCTAAAACTACTACTTAATTAATCGCTAGCCTCGCTAGTTAGATTAATAATCTCTGTACTAGCCGGAATGCGATAAGGACGTACCGATAGACTAGCGTTGCCTTTAGTAGGTAATAGAGGCGACAATTCACTACTAGCCTAGCGTTTGTGTCTACTCGTAGTAGTACTCGTAGTAGCACTCGTAGTAGTACTCGTAGTAGTACTCGCAGTAGCCTCGCGAGCCGCGTATGCTAACGTTAAAGAAGTTAACTACGGACGGCGAAAGACTACGGCCGGCGGCGAATTGTGTAGCGGGTTACTCGTATCCGCATTAGTAGTACTCGTAGTAGATTTGGCTAGACTCGTAGTACTGTCGTCCTAATCCGCTATTCCGCGTTAGCCGACTAGTTTCGTATTCTAGCGTCTAACCCGATTAACGAGAATTACTACCTTGATATAGACTATCGCATTCAATACTAACTATAGACTACGATAAACTAGTAATAGCATCTCTTCGAGGTTATCCGATAGTAGATTAGTGTCTACTAGGCGAATTAGTTCGTTAGTATCCTTATTAAAAGATACATAAAGGAAGGAGTCTTAATGCGGGTATATTAACTATTACTATAAAGTTAGTCTAGTAGCCGGAACAATAATAGTAGAATAGAGCTAGTTCCTACGCATGTCTTCGTTACGGCTCGGTAGCATATTAACTATATATTAATAAGTATTAAAGAAGCCGTCTAGTCGCTATCTTTATATAAGCTCCGGTTTATCGTAGTACCAAATATCCGGAGTTAACAACGCTAAAGCCTTTTGCTTCTTATTCTTCGGCGTACGAATATTAACAAGTACTATAAAAGCCTCGTACCGAAAGTGAATCTCTCGGCGTTAGGCTTTACCCTTGCCCTTGCCCTTGGATAAAGAGGTAGATAGTAGTATACTCGTACTCGTACTCGTAGGAGCTAGCGATATAGCTAGACGAGAGATCTTACGGTTAGTAGAAGCCTTAGGACTAAGGGGATCGATACTAGCGTTGCTAATATTACGGCTATGTAACTTCTTATTCTACTAAAGAACGGTATTACTACGGTTCGAAGAGGTAGTACCGAAACCTTGAAAGCTAGTATATATACTAGAGGCTCTAGCTCTAATAAGCGTACTCGTAGTACTCGTAGAGGCTCTAGAAGCTACTCTAGTAGGCGCACTCGCAGTACTCGTAGCTACTAGCCGTGCTACTAGTAGTAGAGAGGATATAAGAGGCCCGTTATCTTCTCGGTAATAAGGATTGTATATAAGGTAATAGGGGCATCGGAAAACGTTACTAAGATTATAGTAATATATTACTTGCTTCTTAGACTACGTATAGAACTTAGTCTACTTAAGATCTATTGTTAAAGAAGGACGTAACGCTAAATACCCTTAAAGTAGCTAACTAGTAGCCTCAAATACTACTCTAGTTCGGTTACTCGGCTACCTCTATGTACTAGTAGTAGGCGTTTTAAACTCTAGTAGATCTCCGCTATTATTAACATACTTATACGCTGTAGTACGGAGGTGATAGTATGCATAAACATGCAGCTTTTGCGGCCTAGGTAATGCTAATTCCTTACTATTATAAAACATAATTAGATAGCCGCTAGTATAAAGCATATTATTATACTACTCGAGAGATATTAGAGGTAGATATGCGAGCAAATCTGCGAATAGAATTAGCTAGAGTAAACTACTAAGTTCTAGCTTACAGCATCCCCTGCGAGCCTACGAGTACCGCTGCGAGTAACATAGGTAGCTACGAGTGCCGCTACGAGTAATATAGGCAGCTACGAGTACCTAGCTACGAGTAGCTCTAGTAGTTACGAGTATGCATACCGCTACTTACTAAACTCTGCAATCTTGTTAACCTATTGCTATAAAACCGGATCTTTAGTATCTAGTAAATGCCCGTAGAAGTTACTACTATAAAGCTCCGGATAGTCGTAGAGATTATTAGGCTCTCTAGCTATATGCTTAGCAACTATCTATTCGTTATACTTACGGATTGTATAAGTATTCCAGTAGTATACAAACTCTCTAGTTGTATACCTTATTATAGGGATGTAGATTGCGAGCTAGGCAATACGATCTACTTTAAGAGCTACGTTATAATACCCTTCCTCTCGGAGTTAATTGAAATAGTCTCTCTAGCGGTTAAATACTAACTTTGCTACCTCGCCCTACTAGTGCTCAATAGTCTAATTTCCTTTGCTTATTGTATACTAGAAGGCATTGCTAAAAGTAATATGTTCGCTAGTAAGGTACTCACGTAGGAGAAGATATACGTCCGCAAGTATTAGAGTTTCAACGCCCTAATTAGATCGTATAATATGAGGCATACGGCCGGCCTTGTAGATCGTGATAATATACTATGCAAAAACCGAGAACTTGGTCTTAGCTAGCGGCCTAACAAAGTACTAGATAATCTTCCTTGAAAAGACGTCGATATAGGCGTAGATCGAGCATCCATAATTAGCTAGCTTACAAAAAGTATCAATAGAGTATACATTATCAGCTCCTCGAGCTTGAGGCCTTACGCTACGAGGTTTACTGCGTTTACCAGGTCGACGGCTCTCAAAAGCTGCTGGCACCTTGGCACGGGCAATACGGAAGATGCGGTCTCTACGAGTGATTAGCGAGTGCAGCCTACGAGTGCGAGTGCCTGAGTGAATGAATACAAAGGCGTACCTGCCAATGAAGTGCCATTTCTCACGAATAGTTTGGGCCAACTTGCGATATCCAAAGTCCTGTGCAGCACCATGCCCAAGCACATGGTCCAATGCCTCGCTAATAGCGGCATCCACCTCTTCAGAAGATTCTGCTGGATACCTCTTATATAGGCCTATATCACGCCTCAACCGCTGATATTGTATGAGGGAGATATTGTAGCCATCTGCCTGTAGATACTGAACTTCCTCTCATCTTTGTACGAGTACAGCCAGAAACGCTCAATAATACGGGCTCTGAGGGCATTGTCTACCTGTAGAGGAGCCTGTCGAATACGAGCACCCACTGCTTCAGCCTCCTCTTCAGAGTCTTGACAGATATATCAATATCGTAGTAGGTTCGTAGATTATCGCATATCGCAGTGTATTCGCGTCGGTCAAAGAAGATCCAGTGCTCAATCTGGGCTCGCACGGGCTCGAGGTCAACGGTATGAGGCGCCATATGCACTTGCGAGTGCAGGTACGAGTGTAGGCACGAGTGTAGGGCAATATAACGAGTGTAGATAAGAGTGTGGAAGCCGAGGCGAAAGTTGATATGACCCTTAGTCATGAACAGGGCTCTGCCTCTTGGCCTCTTGCTCGGCGGCGGGACTGTAATGATGGCCTGATTCCGTATTTTCGTTACAATCTACACACTGCGTTGACCGTGGACTACATAAGGTTAATGAATACGCTCCTGCATTCTCTTGACTCATAGATGTCTACCACGCACCCGAACCATTCGAATGACAGTCGCCTCCCACGCAGCCATGAACGCCGTACATACATCAAGACCGGTACCGTGCGTTGTACAGCGCGTCACCCACAAAGCATCTATGCGCATGACGAAGAACAAGTGCTTCGAGCGGTGTGACAGCTTCTATACTGCCGTCGTAGTGAAAGACGTCGCAAGGGTGGATGCTGCATATCCGACACCATTCGTCCCAGAACCTGGGACGACAGTATGCGTAATGACCGGATACCTAGATGGCCGACCAGACCTCTCTGAGGCCGTGAATGTGCCAGTCCCGTTTCTCTGTGGGGAGATAAGACCCGTCACGGAGGCCGCGGTGGTAGGCTGGACCGTGATTATGCGTACCCAAGTCGAAGTGATTCGAGATGTGCGGAAGGTCGTCTTGTATAGCACCACGGGCACGACGCCAGGAAGAGAAGACGATGAGCTAGTCGATACCGAGCTGTATGTCGAGAGAGACGAGGATATGAATGAGGTGGCATTGGACACTGTCGTGCTCGCCGCGATCGCCTCGGTTGTGGATGGCACGGGCAGCAAAGCAGTGGAGGGAATACCCGCTGACTCCGTGTATGTTACGGTCGTCTGGCCGTCTGCGTACCTTTCCAGTAAGCTCGCAAAGCCAGCAAGCTGTGCCTGAGCAGCATGGACAAAACCGAGTAAGTTTTCAGGTAAGTCAGAAAGACCTTTCTGTATAGCTTGTATGTCCTCGATCGCTTCATCACCTGCAGTGGCTGAAGACATGGGTATCTCTGTTGTTGATGTTGCGAATGCTGCTTCATCATCGAAGAAGAGAGGGGAAGCGGTGGAGTATCGCTTCGCATGTTGATGTAAAGGGCGATGGTGGATATGTCGTGTACTCGTCAAGGTCATGTGTGGCAGCAGCCAAAATGCACAGAAAATGAAGCGAGTGGTCGCGGGCATCATATTCATCGTCTCGAGCTGAAAGGTACGTGCAGCGACATGGGGAAGAGCAGTGTCCTACTTACCTGCCATCTGAAGCTGGGCACAGAGCATCTTGTACTGCTCCAACTCAGGAGGCTGTCGAGGGAATGAAGACGCAGAAGACAAGAGATGGCGAGAGCATGAATGCTTCTCAACCGTGTGACCTCGACGTTCAGCTGCCTGCCAGATTTGCGCGGTCTTTTGCCTGCCCGCATTCCAATGCTCGCCACGCCCTGAGAGCCGCAGCCCCCTGGCTTTCATCGTTGAGATTTTGCAGCATCACGTCGTAAAGGCGCAGCAGCTGTCTGTCTCCCTTTCCAACACCTTGACTCTGTCAAAGTTGAAGGACTGGGAGAGTCTGGCCATCTCCCCAGATAGCGCCAATTTGGATACGTGAATCTGAGATGTCTCAAGCTTGGTCCGTAGTTCAGCAGAGAGGCTAAGCTCATCAACTCCGACATTAAGCCCGTCGATTTACGCTGTACCGGCTAAGTCAGAGAATGCGATGTGCAAGCTTTCAATGTTATGATACAGGCAGTCGAGCACGCCCAGAAAGAGGACAGGACTTCGTAGAATTCATTGAATCGACCAGAACAAAGCAATTCTTGAGTCGCGCACCCCAGAACAGCCACCTTCGTGTCAGAAGCTCACCTACTCAGCATAGCCGTACTTGATCAATACCGCCCCTCTCGCCTGAATCGAAGCAGTCTTCAAGATGAGCCCAACGCTTGCAATCGCAACTGTCTTGGCCCTAGCCCTCGACCTCACGCCAGCACTCGCTCAAGGCGGCTGCACCGCCAACATCCTCAATTGTAACGGCAGCATTGTCGGCTCAGGCTGTATTCCCAGAGGTGGCGTGGCAAATGTGAAAGCGCAAGACGGGCCGTATCATGCAGGCTTCGAGATCAAGGCTTCTCAGGATTGTGGTTTGGAATTGACAACGCAGAATCTGTTTCCAAACTGGAGTTTGCAGAGTGGTGGACCATGCTAGAGCGAAAGACGGAGGGGCTAGGCGGACGGGAGGGTCATCCGTTGTCAGTGAGGTAATCCATAGCATGCACATTTTTGGCCAGCCAACATTCCAGTGTTCAGCCGCAGTTCTCTGCCAGCTCGCGTCGTCGTTAGCATACCGAGTGACCTGATCACACATCGTCCTGTCTCGAGTCCACGGGATAAGGATCCTTCATGAGAAGCAACAGCTCACCAGGTGGCGACGGGACAAACTTCATCGGCGGCGTCCGAGGACCCGAAACCTTCTCGACAGCGGCGCGGATGTCCCTCCAGAGGTCTTCAATTCTAGGACGCTTGTCAGGCAGAATTTGCAGGCAGCTTTCCACCAGGCGACGAAGTTCCTCAAAGTAGTACCTCTTTGCTCGGTCGTTGAGTTTTGGGTACCAATGCGTGTCGTCAAGCCTGAAACTGACATTGCCTCCAGACTTGACAGTTTGAGATCCGACAATTTCTTTATCTTCGAGATTCATCAGACTGAGCATGGTCCGTCCAAGAGACCAAATGTCAGACTGAGGCGAAACTGAGTACTGCTGGTTCCAGTGTTGTTCTAATTCGTCCAAGTACTTGGTTTGCTCCTTCGAATAGTCAGCGTTGTGGATCGTGTTGATTGAGACTGTACTTACTGGAGGTCTGTGGCCTGCCGTTCCATTACTAACCATTTCCCGGCTTCAGATCCAGATGGTATATGGGTTCCCAGTTCGCGGGAAGCTACCCTCCTGGAACACCGCCAAACTTCAGAACGCAGAGGGCGGCAGCCAGGCCTTCAAAAATTGCCCATACGATGCGAGGAGATATAAGACTAGTACCTGTTAACAAGAAGAAAGGGTCCTCTCGGCCGCCGGGAGGAAGCCTACGGATTGATCGATCTTCCTGTAGCGGTGACAGTCCCATCATAGGCTTTGTGCTTCTCAATGAGGTCTTCAAAGCTTCCGTGCTCACAGAAATCCGTGTATATCCCGTGCATTTTGTTCAGATCATGCACGCACCAATCCAGCTGCTTCACGATGTTCACCCTTACGAGATCCGGAAGTGTATCGCATGCTCACAGCATGACTACCTCCAAAGGAACTCTATCCAAACGGGTGGGATGCCAAAATCTTTCCCTGTCCCATAGATAAGTTCCCATATAGGCGTCTTTCAAGACAACGCGATCGGCGGTTCTGCACTCTTCATTGAAATTCAGCCATAGTCCAAGGTGGGCAAGACTGCGCGGACCACCTGTGATTCTCCGGCTCCAGCAGCCCCGGAGTAAAGCGCTCATAGGCCACCCAAAAGGAAGTTCTCTTAACTTGACGATCCTCTTGTCAAGTTTTTTGATAGTTTCGAGCTCCAGATTCTCCAGTGAGAACTTCTCATCTCCTGAGAAGACCTTGACTCCACGATTCACGCGAGCAGTGTCTCATCTCGCGATATTGAGATTCGCTGTAGCCAGCGTTCTTCATGGCAAAATCACAGACCTCGTCCGCATGTTCGTGGCGCTCGTGCAAGAGACAGTCGTCAAGTAGCCTCATTTATTGGTCGGGATGGACTTCGCAGTTCCAAGCTGGAGGACTTAGGTAGTAGTCGTGCTTGCATGCACTCTTTGCGATCTTGAACCAAGATCTTAAAGATTTGAGTGTATTTCCTCGACACCCTGCCTTGATGATGGCAGTCAGGATGTCGGTCCATTGCTTTTCGATTGCTTTCGTTGCGTGCTCGTGCCTTGCGCTTTCGAAGATCTCCGGCGCTGCTTCAGTTTGATCTGCCCGCGGCTGATCTTTTTGGCTCTGTTCAGCTTGCTTCAGGCATGCCTGAGGTAGGTCTACTGGAGTCTGAATTGATCGGCTTTGATACTGCTGAGCTCGACCAACGTTTCCATGCCTCCCGGCGCTTTTGTCTCGCTTCTTTGGTTCAGCTGCCTGTTGCTGTGTCGCTTTCTCGCGTTTCGTTTTCTTCCAGGTCTTTGTAGCATCCTTGTTTCGAGCTTCATTCCCATCATCTCCATCGCCCGCACTCTTGCGTTTTTGAGCATTTCTTTGTGGAACGGGAGCTTGGTCCGCAGGCGGTGCGGTATCACCAGATTCGTCGTCTGCAGCGTCGCCATTTGTCTCGGTCGTAGCCTTGCCTCGTTTGCGACCACCGACTCTACCATTGCGTTGGCCGGCGTTTCAAGCGGGAGTAGCGGGTGATGCAACGTTGGCGGGGCCGCCATTTGCTCGATCTTGTGCCGCCTCAGCACGTCTCTTCGAAGGCATGGCGGGTATGCGCAGGCTGAGGCACAACCTTGATGAGAGTTTGTGAAGGCTGACACCCAGTGATTTAGTCCAGCACCCGTAGGTAGATGCTCGGCTCGGTGGTCAGCAAGCAAAGTTCGATTCCTTCAACAAATGTATCGTCGAAGCTGTTCACCCAATGCGGCGTAGGAGTCGCGATCACAGTTGCGTCGAAACAAGAAAAAGCGCCAACCTCTTCAAAGAGAGCTGTTCAGCGAAATGAATCCAGACATTCAACTTCGCCAGTCAACATGAAAGTTTCGTAACGCACTCTCTCCTAGCTAGCCCTTACCTCAGAGTACTAGTTGTGAGCTTCGTTGCAGAAAGGGCGTCCGAAATCAGGAGAGAGTGTTGTGCGAATTGGGTCTGTTTGCCTTGGTCGATCCTCTCTGGCTGCTAACAATCACAGTCGTACGGAGTTTACTTTTCGGCTTCTCTCGAAGGCAAGCGTTGTTCGTGACGCTCTCGGGGCGCCGTTGTTAGCCTCGCACCATCACCCGCGACTGGACTCTGCGGTCTTGGAGCGCAGGATGGTAGACCTAGCAGTGACCTACTCTTCATAATCCACATGTTCATGACGCCACTGTGCCGGAGGGTGATCTTCGTCTTGTCCTGGAACACCGCACTGGGAGCCACGTGCGATATTTGTCCCAGTGTTCGGCCTTTGAGCTTCAAGCGACTGGGCACGCTGAAGTCCTGTGGTTGCACGAAGTACGTGCCAGGCCAATGTGGCACTGCCATCTTTGCACGATTGAAGTGGAACTTCGGCTTATCATACATGCAACTCAAGTGTGTGTCGAGAGACTCTGCTGCTAGAAGACTCCAGGGATGGTCAAGTGGGTGCGGCATGGCAGAGAGATACTGACGCCAGTTGATAGAACGCCAATCAGGACACCATGATGACAGCCCAACGTTGTGGAGGTCTATCGTATCAGCGGATGAAGGTGACGTCGCCCATTATGGTATAGCGGACCAAAGATGCTGAAACGTCTGTACAAAGTATCTCGTGACGTTCTGGTAGACTTTCGAAGTCGTTGGGTCGTAGTTTATACCGATACCTTTAGAGCCGATGTCATCCTCGTTGCCGTAAGAAGTCGGCACGGCTGTCGTCCTCACGAGTGTCTTCCATGCTGTGCGCGGTAGATTGAGCATTCCACGGTCTCGCAAGACCATCGTGGGTTGCTAGACGCATGTCCGGATGCAGTACACGTCGACGTTGACTGCAAGGCTGAAAAAGAAGAGAGAAGTCGCGAAGCTTCCGCTGCGTAGAGCCGTACATCGTGTCCCGACTGGTCTCAAGGCTTCCGCAACCGCGCGACTCCATTCAAGATCAAGACCAACGGCAACAGGTGTATTGTCACGTCCAAGAACATGTCATCTCCCAGAGATTCATCACCGAACGCCGAGCAGGATCTCTCTACAAGTCAATCGAGAGATGCCTTCAAAGTGAGCCTCGAACGCTTCCGCCATGGAAATCCATCTTCAGACTCATCCGCAACCTCTTCCAACGCCACCTCTCTTCGAAGAAGCCCTCGCAAACGCATCCTCGGCCGAGAAGAAGACGAAACTTCAACTCCCTCAATCTCACGCACAAGCACATCTTCTCCGACTAGCAAGAAACGTCGCCCCTCAAGCAAATACGCTCCACCCTCCACCTACGCCCACCTTCCACCCCTAACCGACATCCTCACCCCAAATCTAATCTGCGTATTCATCGGCTTCAACCCCGGCGTAACAACAGCAACCTCCGGCCACGCCTACGCGCACCCATCAAATCTATTCTGGAAACTCCTTCACTCTTCCGAATGTACAGATGAGCGCCTACGGCCCGAACAAGATGTAGACTTGCCGAGGTTGTATGCGATGGGAAACACGAATATCGTGTCGAGACCGAGTAAGGATGCAGGGGAGTTATCGAAAGCGGAAATGTCCGCAGGAACGCCAATTCTCGACTCCAAAATTCGAAAATATCGCCCCGAAGCAGTATGTATAGTAGGAAAAGGGATCTGGGAAGCGATTTGGCGGTTCAGGCACGGAAGAGGGATCCGGAAAGATGAGTTCCGGTATGGATGGCAGGATGAGAAAGAGAATATGGGGAGGGTTGCGGGCGAGTGGGAAGGGGCGAAAGTATTTGTGGCGACTGCGACGAGCGGATTGGCGGCGGGGTTGAAGCCGGCTGAGAAGGAGGCGATTTGGAGGCCCTTTGGGCAGTGGGTGAAGAAGAAGAGAGAGGAAAGGGCGAGGGAGTCAGAAGAGAGCTAATGGCTGAAATGATTTCGCATTGCAGTGTACACGCTAACTGACAGCAACGACATTCCTTCCCATGTACATCTCATGTCTCGAGGTCTTCGATATGGATCTTGATTGAACCGGAGTTGCGATCAGCGGCCGCTTCCAGTGCCTTGTTGGCCTCCTCCAGCTTGAAACGATGGGTGACCAAAGGCTGTAGGTTGATGACTCCGTGCTGTAGCAATCGAGTCGCCAGCGGCCAGCTGTGGTGGTATCGGTTGATGAACTTCAAATCAATCTGGAAACCCGTCAGTACGTACTGCTTGCTGTCATGCTGAGACCATGGAACTCACCTCTGCAAGTGAGATATGCATAAAAGGGAGCTCGTTCATGATCGGCTTGCCAACTCCGATCACCATAACCTCACCAGCTGGTCTGGGCACATAGCAGGCTGTGACTACACTTCCCTGCACACCCGTGCACTCATACACGACTCTCGGCTGCTCACCACCGGCAGTCTGCATGGCCTTCACGATATGCTCCGCGGTCTCCTGTGCGGTTCTCTTCGGATCAATCTGGAACGGGACACAGCTCGGCACAAACTCCTTGGCAAACTTCAATCTCCCTGCGTCAACATCTGTGACGATGATAGGGGCGGCTCCAGAGGCTTTGGCGACTGCGAGGGCGCACATGCCAATCGGCCCGGCTCCACAAATCACCGTGCCTTCGCCGAGTCTGATGGGGCTTCTCTCGAATCCGTGCAGAACCACACTCAGAGGTTCCAGCAGCGCGCCATCAGAGTAGGTCAGATTATCAGGAATCTTGTGCAGGAATGCAGCTGGGTGAACGTGCCACCTCCGGATCGAGCCAGCATATGGAGGAACGCCTGAAAAGGCTACATCGGCGCAGAGATTGTAGTTTCCGGAAGAGCATTGGAAGCAATTGCCGCAAGGAACTCCAGGTTCAATGGCAACTCGTTCGCCGGGCTTTAAGTGGTTGACATTGGCGCCGCACCAGACGACCTCGCCGGCGCCCTCGTGGCCAAGGCAGTGGTCGGATTCGACGATTAGAGGGCCAATGCGGCCGGTGTGCCAGAAGTGAACGTCGGAGCTCAAATACTATCAGTAAGAGAATACAATATACAGGAAATAAGATATGTTGACATACCCGCAGATGCCATTACACCTCATGCGCACAATGCAGTCTCCCGGTCCTGGATTGAGCTTGGGAGAAGTGCCCATGAAGATCTCACGCTTCTCGTTTGTGAAGAGGGCGGGATTGACTTTGTCAAGAACGAAGTCCTTCACGCCATTAGCACCCAGGCCATTTGTGCCATTCGTCTCTGCCGCTTCTACGCCATTTTCAAGTTGGTCGATGTTTGTTGAGGCTGGTAGGTAGCCATCTGTGAGCTTGATGCGCTTGTTCGTCTTCGTGTCCTTCTTGGGTGGCATGATGCTCGATGTCTTGTTGCTAGATGCTCAGGAAGTGGTGAGAAGGTAAGAGATGAGGTCTATGAGGTCTGGAAAAGAAACACAGAAGCACCACAGCTCCAGACTCAAGCTCACCTATCTTAGGCTATTCTCCGACGAACTTAAAACACTTGCGTGGTTGCCATTGGCGTTATGATGTGTACTCCTCACTCAACGACACACGTGCAGTCTGCAGAGGCGGATAGCTGTGGTTGTGCGGCAATACGGCGCGCTCGCCGCAGCTGCTATTTTTCGCCCTGCTGGCGAAATGGGCAAGCCGAAGCACTCGATTTGGGCATAGGCGCTTTGGAAAAGGTTTGCGGAGGTCCCAGCATCTCATAGCCATGCTCGCCTTACTTTCTGCTGTGTTGGCATCGTGATGGAGGAGTGGAGGAGATGAGGAGATGAGGAGATGAGGAGATGAAGAGATGAGTGTCGCTGGTAGGTGGGAAATGCGCATTGAGCATGTCGTTGCTGCCGCTGAGAACTGAGCTTCGCGTTTGACCGCCTGAGGCACCACAAATTTCTTAGTCATCTGCCAAGCAATCAAAGTTGAGGTAACAGCACTGTCAGGGTCAAGCCTCTGGACCACGCTTTCACACCAGAGCGATATCGATATCAACAAGACGTTGAGCACGACATTGAAGACGACACTGAAGCCGACTTTGATGCACGAATGACGCCTGAGGCATTGGAAGAAAGGGTAAACAAGCTCGAGTCCATTCGACTCGTCTGAACTCTTCAATTAGCCCCTGTGATTCTGGGAAGCCTCAGTTGCGGCTTGGGCTACTACAGCTCTGGCACGGGCTTGATCTTGAAGCAATCTCTCATACTCCAACACCGCATTGCTCCTCTCGACCCGCTTGGCAATGACAGCCATCCGTTTGTCCTCACGCAGTGCTCGAATCCTCGACTCCATCCTGGTCCGCGCTTGCCCCCGCACTGCTCTCTGATTCGCCGCATTGAATAGAATTGGGCATTCTAATGAGGCGCCTGCAAGTGCATGGATATCGTGTGTCGTTGTGATTGGAGGCACAGGAGGCACCGAAGGCAAAGCAAATCACTGGCCAGGGGCTCGGATGAGTCAGCGGGTGTCTTGAACTTCACGGATTCCAATCCCATCTCGCAACATGTATGCCGCACTTCCTGCGTCAGCTCGAAGATGATGATAAAAGCATGGGGTCTACCTTGCACGCGCGGCCCTACATCGTTCTTCTCCATCCACTCACTACACTGCGCACGAGGGCTCTTCGGCTCCTTTCTACACAATACAGGGCGTACCATGGTCACAACTAATGGGATTGAGCCGATCGAGGAACAGACTCTTCCACTGTACCTGCAAAAGCGGTACCGTCCAGTGCGGATTGGCGAAATACTCAACGGACGATATTGCGTACTCGCAAAGCTCGGCTTCGGCGCATACTCCACAGTCTGGCTCGCTCGCGATAACCAGTAAATATACCCACAGCCCAGTAGAGTCCCGGGAGACGGTGCTAGATCTTTCGTAGGACCACGCGTTACACTTGCGTAAAGATCTGTGTTGAGGACAGTTCGAACGCATCTCCGACTCTCAATGAAGTGAGAATACTCAAACACCTCGCAGAGTGCCCCAAAGAGCACCTTGGCTCCAAATTCGCAAGACTTGCCGATGATCTCTTCGAACTTGAAGGCCCTACTGGCGCTCACCACTGCTTTGCCATGTCACCACAGGGCTGTAGTCTTTGGACGATGCAACGCATGTTTGCGGACGGGAAGGTGCCCTCGGAATTGGTTGGCCATGTCGTCCAGCGACTGCTTGCATGCGTCAATTGGCTCTTTTGCGACGGAGACGTCATGCACACAGGTCTGTGCTTAGCACCCTTGGTGCGGTCAAAGCTAAATATTTTGCAGAGATCACTTCACAGAATGTCCTGGTAGGACTAGACGACGATTCCAGCCTCCGCAGGATCGAGGAGGCAGAAGTTGAGTCCCCGAGCATTCCGATCGAGGCCGGCAAGTACCCTGTGTATCCCTCTCGCGGCCATTCCATTTCATTATTCGAGCTTAACGGCGATCCCGTACTGATCGACTTCGGCTCCTCGCGCTCAGCTGACATCGTCAACGAAGGCTGGTGGATGCCCGACACACATCGTGCACCTGAAGTACTGATGGGTCTTCCCTTGGACGCTCAAGTCGATGTCTGGTCCATCGGAATCATGGCTCTAGAATTGATCGAAGGCAAAAATCTGTTCTGTCCAATCAGTCCGATCGACAACAAGTACGTTCTTCCTCAGGCAATAGCCGACTACATAAGCTATATGGGCCTCCCTCCACTATGGATGATCGAGCAGAGCAAGAACCCAGTCATCAAGACGTTCTTTGACGAATTGGGAAATTGAATGGCGGAACCACCAATACCAGAAGCGTCACTTGAGGATTTTGTGACTGCAATCCCGCCAGGAGAAGAGAAAGATATGTTCCTGAAGTTCATCCGAAGGGTCCTTATCTGGGATCCCTCAGAAAGAGGACAGTCTGCGCATCTCCTCGAGGATGAGTGGTTCAAGCGATGAGGAACGACCCACCAAAGGGTACCAGCTCGTTGCAATATCACACTTCTTGAATCAGTAGCACTAGGACTCGAGCGTATCACTTCCTGAGCCGTAGTATAAGCTGCTCTGCTCTGCTCTGCTTGTCTTGGCATTCGGACTGACTTCACCTCTCGGTCCGAGACATCCCGATAGACTTCGACTGTACAGCAGCCTCGTTACAGCTCTTCCGAGACCACCAGCCATTTCTTGGGTCGCAACATTCCGCAGGTGCGTAAGGCGGAAGAATGACGACCCTTTCAAACCGAGCCGAGCACCCAGAAAATGCGTTCATCTTCGAACTCGCGATCAATCTGGCCGCCGCGCTTTTTCCAAAGTGACCTCACAGATTCTCCATGATCCTCGTATTCATGCAAAACACCGAGATGTGGAATTTCCGTTACTAACTTCAAGGAGTGTTAGGCGATCTATTATGTCCGAGAATTATATGCCATTGCATTCGATCCTTCCTTCTTGTGCTGAATCCCTCACTTCGCATCTGTCGACGACAATGCTCTCGCTCAAAAGCTACGGGCCACTGGCACTCCTATACAGCTCCCTTTCCCATGCAGCGACGTTCCTCCCTCTCACCAACAAGACTGACACAGTCGCGGTTCCAATCCAGGCCCACGGCGGCAACATAGTCCGAGCCAACGCCGGCGACAGCTCCTGGTACTGATTCGGAGAGGACAAGACCAACGAGACTACAGGCGGCACCTTCATCGGCGTATCATGCTACAAATCCACCAACCTGCAGACCTGGACAAATCAAGGCCATGTCCTCTCGCCAGCCCAGACACAAACATCTCATATACTTACATCGTCGAACGGCCAATAGTACTCTACAACGAAAAGAACGACGAATACATCATGTGGTTTCACGGCGACACAAGCAACTACGGCGCCGCCCAAGTCGGCGTAGCAACAAGCGAAACTATCGACGGCCAATACTCCTGGAAAGAAAACTTCAAACCCGTCGGCAATGATTCCCGAGACATGACGATTTGGAAAGATTCTGACTCAAGCCAAGCATGTCTTATTTTCGCAACCTCCAATAATGCATATATCGAAATTGCGACTCTCGATGATGATGATTAGTATACCGTCGTCGAAGCAATCTACACTTCCCGCGGGGTCTATCCGGAGGCACCAGGCGTGTGCCAAATCGATAAGAAATATTACCTCCTCTTCTCGCCACAGGATGGCTGGACACCGACCGATAATGCATATCACGTTGCAGACTCGATGAGTGGGCCTTGGTAAGAAACAACACTCACAAGCCCAAAAGGGACATACGCATACTTCACGCAGAACGCATACGACATCACATTCAACGGGTCCAGTCAGACTTTCTGACTCTATCTGGGCGATCATTGGAATGCGAATAATCTTGGCGCGAGCACGTATGCTTTCTATCCGGTCGTATACAATGGGAGTGCGTTGGACTTACATGAGACGGGTGGGTGGAGCTTAGATCCAGCCATTGGAAAATGGTCAGACCTGCCGTTCACTCTGATCACAGCAGCGAATAGCACAACTCCCAACACCTTGCTGCTAGACTGTGAAGATGGATGTGTAGGGGAAAACCCAGCCAACCTCACTTCTTCTCATACCTTCTCATTCACGTGGGAGGGGAGTGAAGGGGTCAAGGTCCTGCAGATTCTGTACACATATCCCACTGATGAGTCGAAGTCCAAATTGGTGCGTTCAAGTGTTCGTGAAGTCGACGGGAAAAGGAACGTTATGAACACCGCGGCGGCGTCGAAACGGCGTGAATGAAAGGGAGAAATTTGCAAAGCAAACGCATTCTGGAATTATTCTTTGCGCACAGCAGTGCAGTGCAGTGCGTGATCTCATGCTATGTTACAAAAAAGCCTCGTGGTAGTCTTTCATCGAGGCTTTCGGCCTCAATACCGCCCAAGAGCTTTCCGGTGCTCATCATATCTAGCCTTCCTTGAACGCCTCCGATGCGCCTAAAGCCGGTTCATGCAACTTCGTCCTCATCTTCGCTCCCTCAGCCGTGATGTTGACCATCTATCGCCGACCTAAGTAGGAGCTACCAAAATCATCCAACCAGGCCCGGCCGCCGTTCAAGCCCTGCGAGTTGTTGAGCGTCCGCGCCTCGCGCTGTGCAGCAGAAACCTTCTCCTGCAAGCCCTGCGCACCAGTACCAATCTTCTGCAGCTGCACCAAGTGGCTGTTGAGGATGCTGACAATCTGTCGTAACGGGTCGGCTATTGGGTTGGCATCACCCTTGACGCCCTTGTTGCTCGCCAACTTTGCGCTCGTCTCGTTGATCTCGCCAACCATATCGGTCAAGCTGCCAGACAAGTCGTTCAACCGAGCGGCGCAGTTCTCAGCAGTCTTGTAAGTGCGCTCGCGCTCAGCATCGACACCGTTGATGCCGTTCTCGTCGACACCCATGCTGCCCATCATCTTGTCAACTTCTTCTTCATACTTGTCAAGGAAGTGCTCGATCTCGTTCTGCGTGTGCTCGACATTGGTCAGTTGACGCTCGACTTCGCTGCAATCGCGCTCAGCCTGGAAGCAGCGCCCGTAGAGTTGGCTGATCTTGGTGCTATTCTCGACAAGTTGACGGTCCCAGATTGACACGCGCTTGGCAAGGGACTGGAAGGTCTTCTGGTGTGTGGTGAGCGAGGTCGACCAGGTGGTAAGAACTTCGTCGAGAGACTTGTGAGCGAGACGTGAGCCACCTCCTGGCTGGGCACCTGCAGCGCTTGGGGCACCAGTGGTGGTACCTGAGCCTCCACCGCCAGAGCCAGCAGCTGGAGCAGTGGTAGTGCTTGCTGGAGGTGCAGCAGCAGACGATGCCGCAGTCGAGGCTCCGAAGAGGCCACTGCTCGGAGCGGAGGTAGTAGTGGCTGCACCACCACCGAAGAGTCCGCTGCCGGGCGCCGAAGTGGTTGTCTGTGGTTGGGATGTCGCAGTGGAGGATGCGGTGTTGCCAAAGAGGTTGCCACTAGCTGGGGCAGTGGTAGCGGCAGGTTGGGCAGAGCCGAAGAGGTTACGCCCAGCTGGAGCGCTGGTAGCTGCAGGTTGAGCAGAGCCGAAGAGACCGCTAGTTGGAGCCGCAGTGGTCGTCTGTGCTTGAGGAGTCGATCTGCTGCTGCTTGGGAAGAGACTGCCACCAGCTGCAGGCCTGCTGCCAAAGAGGTTGCCACCGCTTGGAGCTGCGGTCATGGTAGGTGCTTGTGTAGTAGCCGCGCTGGATGCGGCGTTGTTGGTGCCGCCAAAGAGAGTGCTGCCGGTACCAGATGTCGAAGCTGCAGCAGTGTTCGAGCCGAAAAGACCGCTTCCGGTGGGTGCCGCAGACGTTGCTGTCGAAGATGGCTGTGAGGTTCCGCTGCTTGCATTTCCGCTGCCGAAAAAGCTTGATGGAGCAGGAGCGCTGCTTGTCGTGGTGGTCGATGGGTTCTGGGCAGCACTTGAATTGCCGCCTTGTCCGAGCAAGCTGTTAGATCCGGGCGCAGCAAATGCACCGGTGTTGCGGCCTGTCTGTTGTTGTGCGAGGACTGGTTTTGTCCCGAAGATGTTTCTGCCGTCACTGGCAGGCGTGGTTGGGCGCTTCTGTTGGCGTTCACCAAACATGCTACCAGCGGTGCCTGGAGTAGTAGTGCTCTGTCCGCCACCGAAGAGGTTGCCAGAGGAGCCTGGCGCGTTCGATGTAGCAGTGGCATTTCCGCCGAACATTCCACCTCCAGTGCTGGCTGGTGTGCTGGAGCCGGTGTTTCCACCGCCAAACATGCCTCCGCTTGGCTTAGAGCCACCAAATAGGTTGCTGCCTCCCGTACTCGCTGCACCGCCAAAGACATTGGTCTGCTTTGGCTCGCCTGCCGGTGTAGTAGAAGCGCCTGCGCCTCCAAGTCCGCCAAACAGACCACCAGGCTTGTCGCCTTTAGGTGTGCTGCTTCCGTACTGGTGAGATGTGAACGGGTTGTTCGCTGTGCTGATCTCATTTCCCTTGGCCGTAGCCGCGCCAAACAGAACGCTGCCTGGATGAGCCATATCGCCGCCCGCACTTGCTGGTGTTCCTGAGGTAGATTGATTTGATGTCGCTTGCTGTTGTCCGAAGAGTGGTGTGCTTGTACCGCTGCTCGGTTGTTGCTTGCCGAAGAAGCCTCCTCCTGTTCCTGCTGTTGCTCCGCCGCCGAATAAGCCTGAGCCGCCGGTTGATGTGCTTGTTTGGGTTGGATTTGTAGTCGAGGAAGACGTGGTGTTTGCGCCGAATAGTGAACTAGAGCCTGTGCCTGAACCGAATGATGATTGTGTTGAGCCAGAGTTCAAGTGGAACTGGAAAGCCGGAGCCTTATTACCGTCCGACATGGTGATTGTGCGCTCGTGGCAACGAAATCTGCGGTGTCCCGTGTATTGTCGTTTGGTATTGTCGGCGGTGGTGGAGCTTCTATTGTTGATGCACAGGCGCGTTTGCGAACGACGACGCGGAGCTACAACTTCACTTCGGAAGAACGGGCCGAGCCGGATACTCACTTTCATCACTCACTCACTCACACTATCACTGTCACTCTCACCTGATGATGACTGCGGATTGTTTGGAGCAGGACCTTGGGAGAAGTAACAGTCTGGTAGTGAGTCAATGTTTGGTCGGGGTGGAAGAAACAGTACATTTAGGAAGATAAATTGACCCACGATTATGAGAGAACTTTACTGAGACGTGCATTCACTCCCATTGTGCGGCCCACAGCGACATGTTCCACAACCAATAAAAGAGAGTGCTTTATCAAACGGGATTCACGGACTCGATGTGAGCTGATTCGTAGTATCTCATATCCAGAGTGGATGCTTAGGGGCTCCTCGAGTTCACATCAAAGCATGCAGCCCGTATCCAGCCTATGCAAGTCCGGCATCATCCCAAACGCCTTTGCTATGCTCGACCCTTCCAGAGCCTTCATATTCAAAACGCCACATGAATGCCACATGTCCCCATGCCGACCAATTCATTCATCCGTGATGTCTTGGTGTCGCGCAAGGACTTTCTGCTTGAAAAGAGGAAAGTCGCTGTCCCAGAGAGTGGCAGCCTCGCCGTTGAGCGGTGATGCGCTGTCTTCATGTCAGCTCTCCATCCAATATGCATCTTCGTCGCCAAAGAGGTTGTACTCACTTGTTGGGCTCACCCAGCAAGCTTTGGATGCTCAACAGCACTGTGCCTGTGTTCAATGCCGCACTCCATGCTCCCTCGCTATTGGGCCCCGCTGGCTTCAAGATGTCCAAACATATGCGCCCGGAGAAATCGACGTTCGGGTGGTAGATGGGAGTCTTGAAGAGGACTTCTGGAGGAGCATAAGGGTAGTTGGATGGGTATGATAGGGTGAGCTTGAGGGTCAAGTTCTCGTAGGGCGTGCCTGTCGGGCCTTGGATCGTGGCGTTCCACTTGGTCATGTCGGTGCCGGAGGGGAAGGCAGAGATGCCTGCGGTTGGTGAGGTCATGAGATTCATGAGTTCAGATTGAAGGCTATCACATCGTCGTCAGTGATCCAATCCTAGTGGAGGATTGCCGACACGCACCGCTTCACGACATTGCCATTGTTCGCAGGCCGCGCTGCACTACTTCCGGCTTTAGCTTGGTGGATGGATGGAGGAGAAGACATGGCTGCAGTATCCAACCTGTTGGCCATGCTTGATTATGTCGCAGAAGAGGTCGAGGGAAGTAGATAAGGTCCAGAAATTAGGTGTTGAAGTGATCGCTGGTGGTGACTCCGGTGGCCGTTCTCTCCCCGGTAGTAGTACAGTGAATGTTGTGTCGTCTTGGTAGCTGCTGGTACACTAGAATACAAGCTGGATATGTATGTAGCTTGGGTGGTGCTGTGCAGTGTTTGGACAAAGCTCTGAGTCGGGAAGATGGAAGACGGAAGGCTGGGTGTTCATGCGAGTGAGATCGAGACTCGAAGCGCTCTTGCCTCTGGCGACGCTCGTGGTTGCTAGGGTAAACAAAAGGCTTGGCACGACCATCGCGCCGACTCCCCGACACCACTTCTTTCGCGCCAGCGACGTGAAAGATGAAACACATCTCCCTTTGTGCAAGACTCCTCTGCTTTGATGCGATGACAGTAGCTGTTAACATTTCAACCATATAACGCTCACTGCCACGAACACAACATTCAGCAGCGGAGTGATCGAGAGCAGACAATATGCTCCAACACGCGTCCACGGCCTGTGTGACCTCTGCAACAATCTCGAAGCGCCTAGCTCACACTGCAGTCTTACGGTTCCAAATGCCTCGCAAGAAGGAGGAACAGATGGCCCTTGAATATCGGCAGTGCCGATCTAAGCGAACGCAAGTCACAACCACAGACGTGCTCGCCCGTCGGTCAGCAGCTCCCTTTCACCCGTCAGTCGCCGCATGGGCCGCTTCCGAGTACCACACGAGTGATCCCAAATATCTCAGTGCGAGCGAAGCCTCGTCAAAATTTCAACAGGCTCGCGCCTACGCGTACAGATGTATCCGGGAAATACTACAGAATGGTCGTTCTGCAACGGGACACTGATCAAGACGATGCCCACCCTCAGCAGGAGGATAATCGGCACTCATGGGGATTCTTGCGTCTTCCCGCCGAACTACGGATCCAGATATACGAGCTAGCGCTACAGGCACAACCTCGACTTGTCTTGAAAAACAAGCATCCGCTGCGGTTGCTCGCAAATACACCGGGACCTTGAAAGCTCTGTACCGCGGCCTGGACTCAGTCATTCCCCTTGGACTGCTTTGGACATGCCGTCAGATTCAAGGGGAAGCCCTGGATGTGCTTGGAGACAACTTCTGGGAAACATTCAGACTTGAGCTGCACGACTCTCCCGAGGGCCCGAGCATTCGTCAGATGATTTCGACAATGCCGAACATCCTAGTCAAATTCGACCATGTCGAGATTTCCTCTTCAGGAGCCAAAACGAGAGCTTACTTTGATGGGCATCAATGATGGGTACGATTTCGGGCAGGCCAGGAACCAGACCTCCGTGATACCGAAGTCGTCCATCCTAGTCGGAATCGCAAGCTCTACTTTTCAGCATATAGCCTCTCCGAAGTAAAGGCGATCCAGGCACAGCGTCGGACCTCTGGACAATTGTGCAGTATCTTAGGCCCGAAGAGTGTCTTTATAAGGAGCGACGGAGTGCCTATACCCTTTTCGCCAAGATACACTCGGGTCTCTTTCAGAAGAGAAATTCCAAGAGAGTGACGATTGAAATGCTCGAGAAGATGCTGGCTTGCTTGAGGATGAGTGCCCACGAGCAAGTCGCATTTCCTGTGCCGTGTCCGGCGAAGAAAGGAAAGCATGCGATAACGGTGGTGATTTGACTTTTCACATGCAGTGCACACTTACAACCACCTCTGAAGACTTCGCAATGTCGACGATTGCTACCACCGGATACTTATGGCCATGAAACTTGAAAGGCTCAATGATCAGCAAGCTCAGTATCTCGGACCGCGACTTACATAATTCACAAGGTGACTGCGATACCCCGTTCGCCGCTACGCCGATAGGTTTGTCGACTCGCAGCATCGCCATCTATAGAACAGATGCAGCAGCAGGCTCGACAACTCCGCGCCAAGTCGCGCGCTTGACCCTGAGTCTACATTCTGTCGGGATATGAGCAAACTGAGGAAATAGAAGAGATGAAGATCTGGCTTAGGTGGACGCGTCAGCCTCTCACCGTTTGCAAATGGGTATGTAGTCAAGGAAATGCCATGCATCTGATCCGCGTGCCCACTCTCATCTCTTTTCAGGGGGATAAGCAGACGAGCCAGGCTGTCCAAACTCCTGATACCTCGGCGGCGCACTGTTCCCGAAACTCGCCGGGTCATACGCTCCCTGCGTAGGATGATATCCTCCCTGATACTCTCCCATCGTGTTACCAACCCCACCACTACCTCCCTGCTGCTGCTCCATCCTCCTTTTCTCATCATCTGTGATACTCCCTCCATCACCACCCCCAACAACCACCTCTCCTCCACCCCTGACCTTTCCGATAACCATTCCCTTGGCGACAGATTTGATCACAGCGCGGCGAGAGACACCTGTCACGTCGATATACACGAGACCGACGTTCTTCACGCCGCCTGCTAGTTGACCCGCGATGGAACCTGCTTCGTCGCCGTATCTGTGTCCGACGACCGTGGAAGCCGCGGCGCCGCCTGTATTGAGAAGTGTCTTGCCGCTCTCGGCTATGCCATCCATGACGGTGCTGAAAGCGATCATGGATTTGTTGAGGAAGCCGGGTTTATAGTCGTCTTTATCGAGTGGATTGCCTTTCTCATCGTAGCCCTTGTGAGGACGTTCTTTCTTGTGCCCGCTCGCGCGTGCAGCCAAGTTCTGAACGTGACTGCTAATCTGGCCAACCGTTTTGTTGCTTGTGCTTGCGACTGAGGTCGTGAAGGTATGGACTTTGCGGACGCGTTGGTGGGTTGCGGGTTGAAATTCGAGGGGTTTGGCGACAGGTTTGGTCTTGGTCGTGAAGTTCTCGGCGCCCTTGGTGAGCATGTTGCCGAGATATGAGCTGCTGGTGACAATCAGACGGGATGCAGTGGCGGCGTTTTGGACGATGCTGCTGTCCTTGTAGGCTGGATGTCTGGCCATGCGAAGATACTCGTCTGAGACTGGGCGGACCTCAATGCGCTTGCCGTCTTGCGAGATTTGTATCTCGACTGGGTCCTTGGAGCCCGGACGAAGCTTCGCGTCCTCAATGACTTGTGCATCCCCTGCGACTTCGCCCACGACTGATCCATCGTCCTCGTCAATCAGCACGATCTCGCCATGCTGCCTGCCTGTCTTGTCGTCTGTGGCGAACCTGCCGCCTGGGGCATAGTCCGAGGGGTTGTATGCACCGCTTGCCTTCTCGCTCTTGCTTCCTGGGTGTGGTGGCTGTGCTCGCTCAAGAAAAGCCGTGCATTGAGCGAGGATGGTCTCAAAGGTATCAACATCATCCTGCGTCGCGCCTTGTCCTATCCTCGGGAACTCAATCCTTGTGAACGCTCCTGCTCCTGGACCCATGTCCCATCTGGGAATCAGATAGCTGGTCGGTGGTTGGTGGTAAACTTGTGTGGTTGCAGGGAGTGGGAGATCGAGCTCTGGCGGGAGGTTGAGGTGGAGGTAAAAGTCTTGATCGGGAGCTTCGTTCTGAGGGACGGTGGTGCTCAGATCTGCGAATGGCGATGTTGTTGGTACCATGAGAAGGGACAGTGTCTGTGGGCCAGATGGGCAGAGATCCTGCTCTTGTCCATCCTGGATGTGGTAGGCTTTGATGCCCTTGATCGCGTATAATAGCTTCGGATCGTCGTGTCCAGTCATTGTGCTGTCGATGTGTCTGCGTGCTGTTGGTGACGGGCGGTACTGAGGAAGTGATGGATTCGAGGGCTACAATCTATGCAATGGGGGAAGGACAGCGGGCATATGAACAGACACCAAGGTGGCAATGCGGTCTTGGAAGGTGTAGAGAGCTCTGGTGACACGCGCGAAAAAGTTGGCAGCACAAGAAAGCAATGGGGTCGCTGACAGACGGCTCTACTACCGCACTTCTTCCAAGATGTGTGGCGTCAAAACACGACCACACAACTGAAGTGGAAGGAGGAAAGAGGGGCATCGAAGCTGAAGCTACGTCAGCGTGGGTGAGGCGCAGCACTGTGCAGTGGCTTGGCGGGCGTCTAGAGGTGTGGCAGAGATGCGTGTGCACTGTCATGGCATTGGTGTCCCTGTGGCTTTGCCTGTACTACTGCATTGTGCAACAGGAGACCAGAGACCAGAGACCAGAGACCCGAGAACGATGCGCTTTCACATGCATCAGTTGTTTCACTCACTCACCGCTTGGAAGGCATCTGAGACTGTGTAATCGACGCACGTGCCCTCGCTGACTGAGCTGACTGAGCCGCGGACCGCACTTCGTTCATGCCAAGATCGACAAAGACCAACGACTTGGCGTGTTTTTCTGATCATGCGATAGCTTTCTTCGCGCGACAACATCTCCCATGCCTTGTACCGCTGTACTCCGAACTACCTTCTCTACACCTCCCCCCATTCCAATGTCCCTCTGATCATGCCTCCACGGCAAGGAAACAGCGAGCGCCAACTGAGAGAAGTCTATGCGGGCTGCTCGGAGCAGCGCTCTTGATTGGAACGCGACACCACGCGCAGCTCATCGAATTTGTGCACGATATTACATGGAGCACTATCGCTATTGCTACGGAACAGCATCCGACCAAGAGAACGGACACCCAAGATGGTTCAACTACGATTGCCCAATCTTGGGCCGTTGAACAAGCCAATTCGTTTCGTACGCCGACTCTTGCCCGAGTGGAACTTCATCACCATACACTATACCTACTTCATTGCCACATGTATGGTGTCTGCTCTGATCCTCTGGGGCGCAGATACACAGGAAGGGCAGCTTGCCTTCGTCGATGCACTCTTCCTGGCAATCAGTGCCATGACTGAAGCCGGCCTCAACACAGTCAACTTGTCGGCACTCAACACCTTTCAGCAGATATGGCTGCTTTTGCTCATTGTACTGGGCTCAGCAATATGGGTATCCATGTTTGTTGTCTGGCTCAGGAAATACGCCTTCGAGAACAAGATCTCGGGCGTGGTCAGAGAAGGACGTTGGAGGAAACGGTCCGGAAGTCGGAGCAGGTCAAGAGCTCCGTCGACGTCGACGTCTCAATCAATGAAGCCGGACGAAGAGCAAAGGAACGAGAAAGAGGCGACAGCAGATCAAATTACCGCCGACGAATGGTCAGAAAAGAATCAGGCCTCTGAAGCATCGAATTCGCTCCAGCGAACAGCCACACCGGCGGCACACCGCGGTGATGAAGTGGAAATGAACAGGTCTTCTCTTGATGATGAAGAGAATGCAGCTGTCTCAGATTCAATCGAAGATGTATGATTGTGAGCGGGGACATTTTCCGGCCTGTTCTTTGCAGCCAATGATATAGACCTGGACTAACCGTTAGCAGGCTGTTGAAGGGCCAGTGTCATCAAAGTCACATATCACTTTCGGCCCTGCCACACAATTCGAGCGTCAGGACACAACTCCGTACCGGCGCCAGCGACTCTGGAGTATGCAAGGTGTTGGGGTCCACCCCTCTGCGACCTTGCGGTCACTTTCGCAAGGCAGAGACGAAAACGAGAACGTGGACCCACCACCCGAGAGTAAAGGCACCGAAAGATATTTTGCATCTGACAGAGGCTGGATCGGCCGAAACAGTGAGTTTCACGGCCTGACTGACAAGGAGCGCGAGAAGCTCGGCGGCTACGAGTATCGAGCAATACGCTTTCTGGCCTGGATTGTTCCGGCCTACTTCTTCCTCTTCCATGTTCTCGGACTCGTGGGATGTGGAGCCTGGGTTGCTGCAAATAGGGCGAGCACAGCCAGAGCCAATGGGATAGACCCTTTCTTTGTTGGCGCCTTCAATGCGGTTTCTGCCTTCAACAACAGCGGTATGAGCTTACTAGATGCCAACATGACCGCATTCAGCGACAGCTACTACCTTCTACTCACCATGGGCTTCCTGATTCTTGCCGGTAACACGTGCTACCCGATCTTCCTTCGACTATTCATCTGGTGCATTTACAAGGCCGTACAACAGCTGGAGCATCGCTCGGAGGACTGGGCCGAACGAACGAAGATGCTCAAGTTCTTGCTCGATCACCCGCGTCGCTGCTACACCAACCTCTTCCCATCGAAACATACATGGTGGCTCCTAGCTTCCGTTGTAGCACTCAATGGCGTTGACTGGGCTGGATTCGAGATTCTCAATCTCGGGAACTCTGAGATTGAAACCAACTATCCACTCAAGTACCGCGTCATCGATGGACTCTTCCAGGCATTCGCGGTCCGGAGCGGCGGGTTTTATGTTGTGCCGATAGCCACTGTACGGATCAGCCTCCAGGTGCTGTATGTGGTGATGATGTATATCTCGGTTTATCCAGTCGTCATCACCATGCGCAACAGCAATGTTTACGAAGAGCGCTCTCTTGGCATTTACGCGGAAGACAAGGCCGACGACATGCGATTGGAGCAGCACCCAAGTTTCTTTGGCAAACTCACTTCGCATTTCGTCACTGGGGGCGCGAACAATTCGGAGTCGAATTCCACCTTCATCACGCAGCAACTTAGAGCCCAGCTGGCGCATGACGTTTGGATCGTTGTTGGTGCCCTGTTCCTCATCATGATCATCGAATCCGGGAAATTCGACAGAAACCCAGCGGTCTACAGCGTCTTCAACTATCTGTTCGAGATAGTCTCAGGCTATGGATGTGTGGGTATCAGGCAAGTATTATCCAGCCTACTCGAGCCTATCCTTCGACTGACTCTCGAAAGTGTTGGTATCCCGTGGAACGCTTATAGCTTCTGCGGTACCTGGCAGACTGGCAGCAAGCTCATTCTCTGCTTCGTCATGCTACGAGGTAGACATCGAGGCCTGCCGGTGGCTATCGATCGCGCGGTCCTGCTTCCCGGTGAGGACAACGGGAAGGCGGAAGAGGAGGATGGCCGCATTCGACTTGAGCGGACGATGAGTCGTGGGAGAAATGCTGTTGCGATACCGACAATCGTCTAATGACACCTGCATGAGTTTGCCACAGGCTGATGGTGCAGCCCATGTCTCCGACGAGAGTTCGACAATCGGTCCGTTGCTAGCCGTGAGTCCTTGATGAGGTAACGAAGGAAGCAGCGCCTAGGAACATGTTCATTCACGCTCTGGACCTAACAAGACAGAATTCGTAGGAAGTCGACTGCTGCCGTTGCAGTGTTTGGACCTGGATTTCTGGTTGGAAAGCGCGGTCTGCTCTCAAAAAGGTCAATGCAATGAAGAAGACGCCATCTACCGGTCCGCTTCTTCTGCATACCTCTTGACACTGGGAAAGCATTCTCCTGCGATGGGCTAGCGGCTCTTCAAATTACGTCCCAGTATGGACCTACTCCCTGGTCTCTGAGTATATGGTTTTGCATATTGCGCGGCCCAAATAATCTTTGGGCTCCCTTACCACTTCTCGGATGAGATCAAGAAGCCCTGGTCCTGGTCCTGACTCACCGCATTCAGAATCAGTTTTCGACTCAAATTCGCTCTGCGAAAGCCCAAAGCCCTATGTCATACTGACAGCCTTGGAGGTCTACGATACGGCCCATGCAAGTCGCCAGCATACGATGTCGCCAGCAAGACAGGGCTCTCTAGCCTCAAAAATTTGCATCTCACATGGCGCTTCTATCTTACGTCAAAGCTTGTTTGATGGGCTTGGGCTCCAAGACTCTTTTGGACGTTCCACTGTTGCAGGGGGAAATAGATGCGGTCACGCGGGCCTGCTCCTTGCTTCCGACTGAACGTATGCACCCAGGAAGATGGACAAACACCCAATCATCTAACGAAGAACGAATGCCAAAGAAGCCATTTATAGGACGATGACCCCCGGCTTCAATAAGAATGACGAGTCGCAAGGCTTTTCAAGCACTTTGATTTGCTGACGGAACCCTGCGACAGGAAGTACAGTTCGCACAGAAGCAATCCAATCCGCGTTCGTAATTTTCGAATACGACCGATCTGCGGCTTAAGACATGGAAACCCGTCGTGGAGCGAGGAGGCCGCTAGCATGCCACCTAAGAAGGACTAGTCCGAACACCGTTTTCAGGTAGTGCATCACTCTGATGACATATCCTGATGATTCTGTACAGAGTTATTAAATTGCGTGACAGATCAATAGAGTGTGCGGCTACTGGAAAGAAAGTGAAGCGGCGTGCAGTACCGGAAGCCTCACGAAGGGTGGCTACGAGAGGCTGCCGAGATCCGGCATATTCCCAGTCGACATGATTGCACAGCATTGATGTGAGATAGGTTCCAAAAGACGGGGACGGCAGCTGACAGGATTATGCCCGATTGCGGAAGGCTATTGGCTCAATTGATAGTAAGCCCTTGAAATGCATACCATTTGGGCCTGGCCTTGCAACAAGCTTTCATGGCATTTGCTACTGTGCGGAAAAGACATTCGACCTGCCGCGGTTCCTGGTTTAAACGAACGCTTCCGGAAGCGACGCAAACGCATTACGATCTTGCCCACTGGATAATTTCCTACATCAAGGCACTGGTGTGCTCAGTGATCGTCTGGCTGGGTGCCGCACGCACACGTGTGTCTGGGGAACCTTGAACAGATCGACAGGCCCGGGCGTCGTCTTTTCCTCAAGATCGAAACCCCTGGACATCCCGACAGAAGCCAAATCGAAAGGTGGGAAGTAGCTAGCGTGCAGACTACGGTACGACATGTCACTTTTGGACACGGTGCTGTGTGGACAGGACAGTTGTAAGGGGTACTTCTTCGGCCGTTGGAGAAAGGTACCCACAAGGATCTTTGCCGAACATACGTTGAACTGTCGTACTATAACAACAGTACCGCTGCTCCGAGATGGACTGGAACCGGATGGTCGTGGTCTCCTCGCCGCATCCTCCTCGCGAGAACTGGCCTACCATGGAATCAAATTCTCACCCGCAGCGAAACATCTTCAAGAAGCTGACACAGTTTCGAAGGAGGGGAGCACGCGACTCGAAGTCGGAAGCTGATCTCGTTGCTGCTGCGAGTGCATTTCCGAAGGACCAGGACTCTTCAGCTGCAGTACATAGCCTGGTGAGTTTATTGCGAAGAATCTTCGGCTCTTTTACTTATCAAGTCATTTCAAAAGCACACTCGAAACACCTCCAAGTCCACCACCAATGAACGAGATCGCAAAGACGTGTCTGACATCAAGTCTATCAAAAGCCATGGCAGAAGTGCCTCTGATGAATCGCTCGTGGACCCTTCTCTTCGCGGCTCGGTCCTCATTCCTCAGCGTGCTTCAAGTGCCAGGCGAGAAGCCGTAGCGTTGCGTCGCCCGAGGGGTAACCCGAACGGAAAGCGCAGCACTCACGAGAACAACGGCCTTACTTGGAACAATGAGCCGGACGATGTGTCCCTCGATTTCTCGGGCTTCGACGACAAGATGCTTTCACGGCGATCTCCAGTCTCTTCGATGTCACCACGCCACAAGCCACGCAGTAGTCCAAGTTCACCAAGGCCGAGACCCAAAACGCC
The DNA here is from genome assembly GCA_031771865.1 of Nothophaeocryptopus gaeumannii. Classification (NCBI taxonomy): domain Eukaryota; kingdom Fungi; phylum Ascomycota; class Dothideomycetes; order Mycosphaerellales; family Mycosphaerellaceae; genus Nothophaeocryptopus; species Nothophaeocryptopus gaeumannii. Next base: position 2,610,254 of record JASISA010000025.1, read on the forward strand.
TGCCGCTGGAGACGAGACTGTTCGAGTCGATTCCGCTATCGGCAGGAGTATTAACACTTTAGAACGTCTGATCCTCCACGGCGAGCATCGCGAAGGTCCACGGTCTCTAGCGGTTGACTCAGCGAACGAAAACTTGATCGACATCGAGTTAGAAGGGCAGGACGATTCTGTTGCAAGGCCAATGTCACCACACTCTCAGACTTCAACGGGGGATTCTTCCCAGGTCCTACTGCCTCTGCAAGTCCTAGGTCCAGATAACAGTGACGCTCAAGAAGTCGAGCTCCTCAGCGGTGATGATCCAAAATCTTACAGCATCTTGCCACCCCCCGACACTGAGCCAAATCGAGGAATGTACTCACTCGAGGCACGAGCAGAGCAGATGTTTAGCGCGGAGCATCTGCGTATCATTATCGATGATCCGAAGCTCCTATTCAAATTCAGCGATTACCTTCGACGGTGTCGTCCCTGGAGAGTCCTGGTGCTCTCCTACTACTGGGATGCCTACAAAGCCATGAGAGCGGTCGATTACGTCAACTCGATCGTCGAATCCATCTCCCATAAATTCCTGCCATCGAATGCTCCTGTACACCCACCCAGTATTGCCGTCGATGAGCGTCTTTCAGGAGCGGCTAAGGAGGCCTTTGATGAACTCGTCAGAGAGGACTTACCAGCCTACATTGCTCACACGTACGTGCAAATCGTCAGCACGACCATCACACGGCGCATTACCGGAACATTGACACCGCACCTTCGGGAAGCAAGTCATGGACTTGCGGAAGTTTTCACTCTGACCGATCCTAGCCGATATGACAACCCGATCGTTCTGGCTTCTGCAGAGTTTGCTCTAACTACGCAGTACGGTATGAAGTATGTCTTGGGACGCAACTGCCGTTTCTTGCAGGGACCGAAGACGAGTCCTCACTCGGTGAGACGATTAGCGATTGCATGTTCGGAGGTGAGGGAACATACGGAGCTATTTGTGAATTACCGAAGAGACGGCACACCATTCTTGAATCTTCTGATGATCGCGCCATTGCTTGATAGGTACGAGCCCCCATCTGTAGCACCCGGGGCCTTTTTCGCTGACTTTACGAACCAGTCGAGGCAATTTCCGCTACTTTCTCGGCGCCCAGGTTGATGTCTCAGGCCTTCTCAGGGACTGCAGCGAGATGGAAAGTCTGGCCAAACTGGTCACCAAGAAGGCAGATACTTCCGCTTCTGGTCCTGAAGACTCGCCCAAAGATGAGCGCGGCAAATCAAGACAGCCAAATGCTCGCCGAGACGCGATGAAGCAATTGAGTGTCATGTTCGATGGTACGGAGCTCGATACGATTCGAAAGCATGGTGGATATCTTCATCAGGGGTATAATCATATCCATGACGCTACCACGCGGCCATCAAGTACAAAGATAGGAGGAAGGAGAAGTCGTCTACTCCTTAAAGACGACTCTGTAGACTACGACGACAGCGAGAGCGAATTCGGCGAAACCACAGATGGTGGCGAACCCGGAGCCGCAACATCTCGAAAGATCATCAGCGGGAAACTTGAAGGCGTTTACAAACACGTAAGTTCATTGCATTCCCAACAAGATCCCGTGTCATTCGCCGTCTTACTTATACTTTCAGTACCTCCTTGTCCGCCCCCATCCCACCCTCCGTATCCTCTTCGCCTCTGCCTCCCTACGCGTCCCCGGCATCCTACAATCCCACTTCCTCCACCGCATAGGCGGCTCCCCCCGCATGCGTCACGATCTCGAACTCGCGCTCCGCGACGGGAACGCCGTAACAGCGCGAGTTCAATGGTTGTCTGTGCCGAATCGATTTGGGGATGGGGAAGGAAGGCCGAGATGGATTCATGCGACGCCGTTGTTGCATCATAGCGGGAGTGTGGGACTGTGGATGGTTGTGCTTGTTGACGATGATGAGGGGGACCACTTGACAGGGGGAAGCAGAAGTGCGTCAAGGCTGGGGCAGGCTGTTGCGAGTAGGTTGCCTAGTAGGATGACTACGAGGGAGAGGGAGAGGGAGGGGGAGAGGGAGAAGGAGAAGGAGAGGGAGAGGGAGAAGGAGAAGGAGAAGGAGAGGGAGAAAGAGAGGGAAAAGAAGAGGGAGAAGGAGGGGGAGGGGGTGGAGGTGAGGGATGAGAGGAAGCATAGGGTGGTGAAGGAGCAGCACCGGAGGAAGGAAGTCGAGAGGGAGAAGAGAGGCGAGGCATTGTCGTGCGGATCGAAGATGTAATAACAGTGTGTTTCGATGCAGCATAGCAATGTCTTCTTGTTAACCTTTGCTTTCTTCATGCTCATGTGCTCACCTGTATCGTACAGTCTTCAAAGTCTCGCGCATCCTGAGCACCTGACAGCTGGTGCTTCCCTCCACATCTCCGCACATTCATGCTTGAACCGCCTTCAGCAAATCGTGGGAAACCTGTTTTGACCCTCTGGCATCCGCTGTGTTCATACGTCCTCAGCTCCATCAAGCTATTGGCAGTCTCTCCTCCTTCTCCGGCGTCCAATCCGGCTGAAATACCTGATCCAATCTCCTCACGATATTGTGCGAAGCAGACCTCTCAAGTGGTTCCTGGCCCTCGACTAATCGAATCGATCCGGTTGGTGACGTTGGACGTGGTGGATTCTGCGCTGGCTCGGGCTGCTGTTCAATTTCATCTGCTTCATCAATCCCTACACCAGGCGTTGGTGTGGTGACTCGAGCATGAAGCTCTTGGATTGATCTCGACCTGTTCTCGAGCTGCTCTTTGCGACTGAGAGGAGTATCTGGAGTGTCGCATCTGGTGTTTTCTGCGAGATGCTGGCGTGGTGCTGGGAAGTTTGGTGTGCCATGAGCGCGAATGGGGTGGTCCATTGGCGAGACAGGTGATCTTGGAGAAGCGAAGTCTGGAGTGAAGGTGTCTCCGGACCACCGTTTGACCTCGTGAGGGCCCAAAGGTGGTGCATTGAAGCCTGCCCCGTTGTACTTGCGGTGTAGATGTTCAACGATTCGGCGGCGATTCCACCACAAGACGAATCCGAAGATCGAGAAAGCAAACACCAAGCAGAGGGGAACGGCGATGGCGGCGAGCTTCAGATCAGCCATGACGACGGCGACAGCTCGAAAGAAATCAAGAGAAGCTCATATTGCAAGGAAGTTTAAGAAGATAGGACTAGACATGTTGACGTCTTGAAAGTAGAGACGCGACAGGGGACTCACCGATCTGGATAGTTCACTGAGATAGCCTGCAATTCGATGCTACCATCCGCAAGCAGACCAGTCTTCCACAAAAATGGTGTCACATGAGTTGAAGCTGCCTTGTCACCCGCGAGAAAGAATTCCAGAGCTCGTGCGGGCCGGAGTCGTACAATGGTTCAAAGATGATGTTTGCGTTGCACGAGGTCTGGGGTGTCGGCGAGTAGAAGGGTCAGTGCAACGTTTCAGTGGCACCATCGCTTCGGTGTCGAGGAGACAGTCACTGAGGCATACCATCGAGAGTCTGCTCAATCGGTGGTTAGTGAAGGTCTGATGCATTTAGGCTTATATCTGTTTCACGCGGAAGTCGGCCATGGTTAGCGTAATAGACGCGTATTCAGCTTGTGTAAGGAGTAGTAGCATGCTCTTACGCGTAGCGATCTACTCAGTCGTCGTTGACATGAAGTTGATGGTTCTGAGCGCAAGAGGATGGACACGCAAAATCTATCAGAGGTTGGAAAAAGGCGCGAGTCATGTGCGCTTAGTCATAAGCGATAAGTGAATCTGAGCTCCTTCATCACCGAATAGCTGCCTTGATCATCACGACAAACACCGACTGCTCGACCAAATCAGCTTGGCCACACATTGACAAGATGGATCAGTCACGCGCAGTCAATGCCCTCGCACCTTTCGTTGCGCTCGCCAAGTCCGCCAACTCGCCTCGAGCAGCCGCCGACCTCGTCACACAAGCCACTTCCGCCCCAAACACATACGTCTTCGCCGAATTGCTGCAGCAACCGAACATCCAAGCTCTGGCCGGCAATGAGCAGTATGGCTCAGCACTCACGCTGCTTCAAACCTTCGCTTGGGGTACATGGGAGACATACAAATGTATGAGCATACGCTGTGCAGACAGTCCACGTACTGACATAGGCACAGCAACCTCTGGTCTTCCAGCGCTTTCAGACGCACAAGCAATGAAGCTCCGCCTTCTGTCCCTCTTGACATTCGCATCCGAAAAGTCATCCTCTTCCAACCTTAGCTACGCCTCCCTCTGCAACCGCCTCGACCTCTCCTCCCCGATCGACCTCGAACACCTCACGACCCAAGCAATCTACAACGGCCTCATCACCGGTACCCTCAACCCTGCCTCCCAAACTGTCGTCATCACATCCGTAGCACCTCTCCGCGACCTCGCACCAGGCAGTGTGCAATCCATGGTTGCCGAGCTCGCAGCTTGGAGCGGCCGCTGCGACTCGGTCCTCCTCGACCTCGAAGCCGAAATCAAGAAAGTCAGAGCCGAGGCCGACAAGCGTGCGAAGAGGGAAGCGAAGGCTGAGAAGCAGGTCAAGGCTGTGACTGAGAAGGATGAGAAGAGTGGTTCCGGAGCGGCAGGAGGCAGTGGATTGGGGCCGAGTAGAGGAGGACACAACACGCGGGGGAGCATGCGGAGAGAGCAAGCGGATGATGATGAGGATTATGAGGACCCGATGGATGTTGACGAGACGAGTCGGGTTCCTGGAGCTGGACGAAAGAAGAGTGGGCCGGCCGGCGGGTTGCTGTCAAAGCTGACTGGGAAGGGGTCGAAGTGAAGAAACCACATCAACATGACTCCGTTGAGAACAGTCTCGCAGCCCGTGAGAACCTCACGGCTCAGAAAGGCGGAGCTGCTCGGAGGTTGAACCCTTACCAACGATCCGACCACGCTCAGTTGGAGCTTTCCCGAACAAGGAAATGCAGTGCCGAAGAGGCACGCCTAACGCCACCTGAGGAGAAGCAGATAAACATTCGAGACGATGCCGGCATGGAGCAGTCGGTGGCCACCAGCCCGTAGAAAATAGAGATACTACTAGCGCAGAAACGAGGGAATGCGAAAACGAAATGACGAGATGACGATATCAATGGATTGTCTTACTATGTGTTCCCTTAAGCGTGATCATTCGCCGGCGGTCCTGCCTCGATATTGATGGTAAACACATACAACGGCTTCGTGACATTACTGACCCCGTTCCCAAACGGCGTCCCTCGGTTCAATTGCGCAGCGGGCATCCACAACTTCTTGTCTGCTGTTATCCACATCGCATCGACCCATACAAGTCTCGGATCTTGCACGAGGAGCAATTTTGTCCCGTCTGGCGTGACTTTGATGATTCGTTGAGAGTCGGTATCGGAGACGTATATGTTTCCATTTGCGTCGATGGCCGTCCCTCCCGTAGACGGAGTGAGGGCGAATGGAGTGACGTAGGGTGCGAGACCATTAGAACCGGAGAGGGAGGTATTGTAATAAGCCTGATCTAGCCATTTCGTTTCGATCACGGACATGCCTCCATTCGCAGGCTGGAAATAGAAGTATTTGCTGTCGGGGGAGACTTCGAGTTGGTCTGCGTGGATAAATTGGAGTGCTCCATTGGAGGATTGGTGGAGATATTTTCCTTCTGCTGAGCCGGGGATTGCGCCTTGGGTCACGCCTGGAATTGCTTCCAACACGCGGCGGGAGATCCCGGACGCGAGGTCGAGGACGATGAGGCCTGGGGATCCAGCGTCTGTGAGGTAGGCTTTTCCTGAGGCGACATTGAAACGGACGTCATCTAGGAGACTATTCGATCGAGTGACGTTTCCCATCCAGAAGATTCGGGAGACGGAGTTCGTTGAGACATCCACTTGAATCAATTTTGGTCCATTTGGGAAGATCACGGGCTGGCCGAAGGAGGGAGAGCCAACGTCTACGAGGTACAGTTTCCCGTCCGGACCGATGCGTTGGGAGTTGATGCGGACGAGATGGGTGCCTGGGTCTTTGCCTTGAGCGTAGGAGTTCCATTCTTCGTTTGGGTAGGGGGTTAGGGAGCCGTTCTTGTTGTGTTCTACGACCTCGGGGCCTTTGGAGCCGTCGACGCGGGCTAGGACGAGGAAGATGCGGCCGTCTGGTGTCGTTGAGACGCCATTGGTTGGTACGTCGAGTGTGATTGCTGTCTGTACGCGTCGATCATCTGGTCCTGTGTAGCTTTGACACGTTCCTAGCGAGAGAAGCGTCGCGATTGTATAGAGAAGACTGGGCAGATGCATCTTGAAGAGCTTTCGTGCGGGAGCTTCCTGAGCATGGAAGGTGAACCAGGAGCAGAGTTACAAGACCGTCGCTCTAACATGAAATACGGCATACTTGCACCTATATACCATTTAGCCATTACGCATCATGATTAGAAGCATGTGGTGCGAGCAATTGAGTTCGTCTTGGGAGCAGATCTTCGTCTACGTCATTTCTCCGCTCTGTTCATTCACTCGCATCTCCGTAGTGCGTCCGCTGCTTGTTTGTGCTGACAGCGTCATGTTGATGGTCCACGACTCAGGACGTTGCTGAGGTTGATGCTGTTGGGAATGCGAGGTTGCAAGCATGGAGCATGGAGGTGAAGTGCAAGCTGGAGCTGCTGTGACGTGGAAGATTAGAGTTCTCTGATTCTAGCACGTGATCTCGAGCGCCAGCGCGAAAACAGCTTCGCGTCTTGCCGTCACTTCCCTATCTCGTTTCCATCCCCTCGTAGAGATGACGTGTCGTGATCTTGCTTAGACATTCGACGCTATCCCTAATGTAGATATGCCTTATAGCACAGACCAGCAACACTCCTTTCTTTATGATAGACTCAGTGCTTTGATTGGCTGTCTTGCTTAGGTTTGGTGCTAAGGCTATGGCGCCTAAGGCACGAAGAAAAATAATCATATTCGTAGACATGTCTGGGAAGCCGAGATAGGTCAATGCCTTCGCTCAGACAAGACTTCATCTTCCCCTCAACATCCGTGTATCTGCTCGATCACCGTCGACAGCAGAATGCGTCAAATCCGCACCGGATATGAGCATCATCCACCATGTCGACCTTCGACGGCATCGTCGCCGAGTTCCCCGATATCCGGATTGATCACTTCCGGAATGGCCCTCTGCAGCGTCCAGCACTCGCCTTCTTCCTGAGCCATGTCCATTCCGACCACTTGCAAGGCTTGGAGACGTGCAAGTCACCCTTCATTTACTGCTCGCCGGCGACGCGAGAGATCTTGCTTAGACTCGAGAAGTATCCACATCGCATGAACTTTGCCAAGGGCATCCTGGAGACGCGGAAGCAAACGTACCGACATCTCAACAAATTGCTGAAGCCAATTCCACTTGAGACGCCTACTGACATTGAGCTGAGGCCTGGTCATTCAATACGGGTCACATTATTCGACGCCAATCACTGTCCGGGAGCTGTTATGTTCTTGATTGAAGGCGATGGCAAGGCAGTGATCTACACCGGTGACATTCGCTCTGAGCTATGGTGGGTCAACGCGCTTACCAGACATCCTCTCCTTATACCGTACATCTCCGTCGGCAACAAGCCATCACAGAAGCAGCTCGACACAATCTACCTCGATACCACTTTTGCCACCAAGAAGGACCCGTACAAGCACTTTCCGTCGAAGGCGGAAGGCGTTGCAGAGCTGCTTGAGAAGGTGGCCAAGTATCCGAAAGATACAGAGTTCTACTTCGACACGTGGACATTCGGCTATGAAGGTGAGTGACGTGTCGTATTACTCGTGGCGGCATGTGCTGACAAGCTGTAGATGTTTGGCAAGCTCTTTCCGCGGCGCTGCGATCACAAATTCACGTGGATGATTACCGGTACGGCGTATACACTGCACTCGCAAATGGTGCAGAGCCGAAAGCAAGAGAGGCGTACAATCTGATCGGGTTCCACTTTGGCAATCACTTTCAAGATGGATGTCTTTCGAACCGGTACCGCCGCATCCACAGCTGCGAGAAAGGCACGGGTTGTGGTATCTGGCAGAAAGGTAAGCATGCGAATGTCGCTAGTCAAAGTATCCACTAACCCATGTAGACTTCGTTCGCATCACTCCGATCATCACCCGACATAACGGTATGGAAATGGGCGAGATCGGCGCTGGCGGCGGACATGGCGATCTGAACCAGCAACATGAGCTACAAATTCAGAGCGGCACAGTCTTCCGCGATCTTATGACGCTGTGTGTTCAGAAGCTGGGCGGCCAGTCTCAGCTGCTGTCTAGTATTGTTCAGATGCTGACAGACGCCACTGATGATGAGGGCAAGCCTGTTTCTCTGGATTTGGCGGACCTCTCAATTGAGGCACAGTCTTACCATGCAACTGTGTATGTCAACGAAGAGGTAGATCCACACAATGTGGACGACCTGCCCCTCGAGAAGTTGGTCAATTTACTGGCTAAGCGAGTGACGAGGATGAAGCAGGGCAATAACAATGTTCAGGCCAAGACTTCTTCTGGGCCCAGCAGCGAGCTTCCGAAGCAGATCACTTTTCCATACTCTCGACACTCGTCATACAGCGAGCTATGCATGCTGGTCGAGGCGTTCAAGCCCCGGAACATATTTCCCTGTACCGTCGACGAACGGCAGTGGGACGTCACACAATCGATGTGGCATCTCTTTGGACACCTCTATACAAGACCTCTCACTTTCAGCCATGACCGGATGATGCTGCAGAAGCTCAACGACAATCAGGACACTCCTCAATCGCCAGCGGAAGAAGCACAGTCGCCGTTGCAGGAGACTCAACGATCGGTAGAGGAAGAAGTGACACCAGCGCGACCAGGCCGTGTTGCAGATCCCAGGTTGTCTCAGAGGCAACTCGAGCTTTCGCCTGTCAAGCATCGAATAGACGGTGATGACACTTTGATGCCAAAGCGAAGCAAGCTGTCTACGCAAGGCGAATACTGGCCGCCCCAGGAAGACGAGCAACACTTGTCCCGACGTGGGCCAGAAAGCCGAGCTTCTACGAATTGCGGTGGTGCAGACGATGATAGGAGGTTGTACATTAGGAACTTCCCTTCCGATGGCAGCAAGGCAGATATCAGGCGGCTCTTCACTGATTTTGAAGTGTAAGTCGTGCAATGTAAAGCCAAGTTGTTTCTTGCTAACCCAAATTACAGCGAAGAAATACTCATTCCGACCATTCCCTCGAATGGAGTGCACGGAGCCGCGTACGCATTTGTCAACTTGAAAAGAAGTGAAGATGCCTGGCGAGCCAAGCGTGAGCTCGATGGTGCAAATGTCCTAGGCCACAGGGTCTCGATCCGGCTCACAGGAACCGAGAGACGCCGGGACAATGTCGATAGGCCATCAACTCTGCCGCGATGGGATCGAAACAACTCGTTAGAGGTACCTGCGTACAGGTCCAACGATTCCCACAAAGACCTGTCTGAGCGGCGGATTGCTGCTACCCGAGAGCGAGGACATCGAGAGCGATCTGGTAGTCTTTTGGACATCAGGGCTTCCATTGAGCAAATTCGCCCCTCTTCCACATCAATAGACAGGTACGTCAAAGAAGAAGATCCTGTGCCCCTTTCTCGCCAAGCTGCTCCTCCTGCTTGGCGCAAGCGGTCTTTGTCGCCACGGCCGCGAAGCAGAGACAGACAGCAATCGAGACAGTCTTCAGATTACGGCCGCCTGTCTCCTCCATCACAAGAAGTAGGTGTTCAATCTGAGGACTATGGCCGACTGTCTCCACCGCCCGCTGACAGTCCACCCAGCGTTGAGGAATCTTTCACGGAGTTGACCAAGGACGAGCTCAAGGAGGCCATCCAGCATGAGGCCTATACTGCGGTGTTGAACGACAGTCGGCAGTGGTGCCTTGTTAGTGTTGATGGCCACCAGGTGAAGGAGGAGGAGCTCTGAGCTCCACTGCTTGTCTACCTTCTACGCCGTGTGAGCAGACCAGCTTCTGGGTAACAAAATTCTAGCCATTGGGTTGTATTTACTCCTGGTACAGCAGATCTCATCATCCCGCATTACTTGCAAGAATTGCGAGACACTGTCGCAAACACCGGTGGCGCGGTCTACGGAGTATTTTCAGAAATTTGGAGAACTAAGGCTTGTGCAGATTCAATCAGGTCATCTTCCGAGCATTCCATTTTCCCGCGAAGAAGCCGCGCCATTGGGATCAAAATCGAATTCACAGACTCGAGATGTTTCGGCAGAGACGAGCGCTGTGAACAGCTGAGGATTCGGTTCAATTGGCCCATATGAAGTAGAGAAGCTCCACGCTGGGGTTGGCATTAGCCCTGCTCTCTCAGAATGTCAAGCTTACCGTGCGTGCGTAAGCAGATTCGGACAAATGCGAAAAGGCTGCTGCTGTTGAAGACATTCTCTCACAACAAGCTAATTCTTGTGCATATCTACCACCAACTTCCCGCCGCCTCCCTTGTTGTACTCGTCTACTAGCTCGTTGAGCCTGGAGAGAGAAAATGTCTTACTGACGGGCTGGATATTATGCTTTGCAACGAACTCAAGCATGGTGTTCATGGTATGCACACCACTCAGGAGACTCCCAACGATTCGGATGTCTCTGAAAACGAGGTCTCTGGCCTGGACATTGAACCCTGCCGATGGGAAAGAAACAACGACGCAGGTCCCATGGTTGCGGAGCAGCTTCGTTCCATAATCGAAGGACGCTTGGTTCTCTGGCAGAATGATCACGGCGTCAACTCCCGTTGTGCTGCGATCTGTCTTGCCGTCTTTCTTTCCGAGTTCTTGGGCGATGCTCTCGGCATCTTCTTTGCGAGCATCGACAAGGCGCGCCTTACTCCCAAGCGATTGAGCCAGCTTCAATGGACCGTCCGCAGCATCAACACCCAAACTCTTCAACCCCATCGCCTCAGCAAACTGCAGACCAAGATGTCCCAACCCACCACCACAGCCAATAATAGCGACTCGCTGGCCAGGCTTGAGCTCGCATCGCTTCAAAGCAGCGAAAATGGTAATTCCCGCGCACATCATAGGTGCTCCATCAACCGCGCTGATGGTATCCGGAAGCTTGGCGACTTGTCTAGCATCGACGACGGCGTACTCGCCAAAGCCGCCGTGTCTGCTCGTGCCATTGCTGAGGCCTGTCGGACAGAACATTGAGAATCCCGGACCATCATTTTCGGGATGCGTCGTATCTTGACACTCGAAACAAGTCCCGCATGGATGATAGCCTCGACCTGGCGAACCAACGCGATCTGCAATAGCGAGCTTCTTTGCGTCTTCAGATGCATTCTCCGCGAAGGCGGCAATCGTCCCTGCTATCTCATGCGATCCTATATGTGGCAGAGGCGGGTTGAGTGGCATGTCGCCCGCTGCGACGACTGCATCTGTGTGGCAGTATGAAGCTGCATCGACCTTGATAAGGATGTCATGTTCTGATTTGAGGTCCGGTAGAGGCAAGTCGGTGAGGACGTATGGTTTGCCAAAGGCCTCGAGGACTTGAGCTTTCATCCGGTCCGGTATGCCATGGCCTGCCATTTTGGTAGTTGCTCATCAAGGTCATTAACGGCCATGATTCCAAGCCTACCCTGAACACTCGGCTCAGACACGGGTGAGCTCAGTGAGGAGAGCTCCAAGATGAGTTCATCCGGCTATGCGGTCTCGATCCTAAAGGCTTTCCATCCCGTCCATCGTTGAGGCTCCTGTTGGCTGCCCTATCGACCTTCTGAGTTGTCGGAATGGTGTATAGATGTCTCCATGTCCCTGTTGGTACGCATCAATGCAATGTTCACTCATGTTCACCTCTTGCTGTCAATCTTTTGCCAAGCAGCGCGGGAGCAGCCGGCGCCAAGTTTCTTTTGGCCTGAGGTCTGCAAACTCAGTCCTAGCCACTTCTGGCATTTGCTTTCCTTCTCGCCACCTTCCTGTTCCTACAAACAATACGTTTCAGACTATCAGAACTTTTCGATGTCCATTGGGAATACGAGGATGCATTGACAGGAGAACCGTCCTCGTCTTACGTGCGAAATCCGTTTAGGAAAGGGCACCGAACCTCGGTATGGCTTAGTCTCGGCATCTGATGGTGATCAAGCGACTTCACCTTTCTCTCACGCATAGCAATCTATCCATCTTCTGTTCTTCTCAAGCATTACATTCGTATCACACTTATACCATTTGGCCAGATCACCACTGACAGCCGTTACTGACGACCATGGCTCTCGCGCAATCCTACAAAGCCGTCCACTTGGCGAACAGACCCAAGGACCACATCACATCAGATACCTTCACCATCAAACAGCATCAAACGCCATCAGTGTCCTCATTGAAAGATGGAGAAGTATTGTTTCAACCAAACTATCTATCTCTGGACCCAGCGATGAGAGGATGGCTTAACGACACGAGATCATACATACCGCCAGTCAAAATCGGGGCAGTCATGAGAGGCGTTGGCGTTGGCACAATAGTCGCGAGCAAAAGTTCAAACTTCAAAGAAGGCGAGATCGTCTATGGCGGTTCGGGATGGAGCGAGCTGGCGGTCCTGAAGGCCAGGGACGTCGAGAAGCTGGACCTACCATCGAACGGCAAAATGACCGACTCACTCGGCGTACTCGGCATGCCTGGTCTGACTGCCTACTTCGGAATTTTGGACGTCGGGAAAGTCAAGGCCGGTGATTTCGTCGTTGTCTCTGGAGCGGCCGGTGCGACGGGGAGTGTAGTCGGACAAATCGCAAAGCTCAAGGGTGCTAAGGTCTTGGGTATCGCAGGATCCGGTGATAAATGCAAGTGGCTTGTCAATGACTTAGGATTTGACGATGCTCTCAATTACAAGGACAATGACTTCTTCAAGAAGTTCCGCGCGGCGACGAAGGAGCTGATCGACGTCTTTTTCGACAATGTCGGCGGAGAGGTCTTGGACTTGGCACTCAGCAGAGCGAAGGAGCATTCACGCTTTGTGATGGTATGTCTGAGTTGGATCAACCATTGCTCAATCTTGCTGACATTCGTCACAGTGCGGCGGCATCAGCCAGTATAACACCAAGAATGCCGAAGGGCCCAAGAACTATCTGATGATCGTGTCGATGCGCATTCGAATGGAGGGCTTCGTTGTATTCGACTACGCTAAGCAATACGCGCGTGCCAGGACGGAGCTCGCGCAATGGATGGCCGAGGGAAAGATCAAGCGCCAGGAGACAATCATCAAGGGCGGTATCGAGAAGATGCCAGAAGCGCTGCGGGCGCTTTATAAGGGCGTGAATACCGGCAAGCTCATGGTGGAGGTCAAGGCGCCTAACACGGAGCAAAGGGCGAGATTGTAATTTATAGGGACTGCCCGAACTTTTGAGCGCTCTCGCCTAAGCTGTCTGCTCTACAGCGACACGGGTTCGAGATTGATCGCTCGGCACCTCCGCCACACAGCGAGAGCGTGACTCCTTTCTCCGGCCAAGATGCTTCAGGCGGTTGCTCTCTTTCAGCTCCACCTTTTCTTCTTAGCCGCCATGCAGTGTGAATGAAGATCTCCCTTGGTCCTCCCCTTATAAGCCTGTCATGCTGTGCCACTGAGCTCGCAGCTGGGTGCACATGAGGTGTATGGCCCTTGAGAGCACTTAGCAGGTAACGTAGTCCCAGTCTCATTGATTGCTTACCTCTCAAACTTGTGCTCGCGTCTTGCACCAGTTAGCATGCCACTGAGAGCAGAGTCGGCCGCTTATGGAGGATGACGCCGGACCGAGAACGCTGTTCCAGCCAGGTGCAATGCTTTATTCATTTTCTATCAAAACCTCAAGCAGCTTCCTCCGCATCCTTCTCTCCCTCCCCATCGGTCGGTGGAGCTGGGCTTGCTGCCTTCGGTGGTCCACCCGCTTTCGGCGGAGGCGGCAATCCACTCCCTTTCGTCTTCGGCGCATTATCCAGCTCTCGACTCTTCTGCTCTCCTTCCGCAAAGTAGTCATCCAATCCAGCCGCAGGCGCATGGTGCGCTCTCGCCTTCTTCGCCTTCCCACCCGGAGGACCCTTCGACGGTCCGGCACCAGCACCGGCACTCGTAGGATCCGGCGTACCTGCAGGCGGCGTAGCTTGCATATTCGCCGGCACGAAGAACTCTGCTTGCTGTCCACCAGGCACCGCAGCTCCCGCATCGAGAGGCGCAGGGCTCTGTCCCACATACGCATCCTGCTGCTGCACCCCACCTCCATTCTCAAACATCGTCTCCCCAGGTCCCGTAGCCGGTTCTCCCAGCGGCGCAGGAATCCGATGCAAAGCTCCGTACCCAAGCACACACCCCAAAGCCCCATCTCCGCCCCAATTCCTCGCAGGCGTAATCGTCACCATCCTCACGACATCATACTCCTGATTATAAACCCACAACCTCAGAGCCGCATTCTCAAACCTCTCGACTAATTCTCCCAATCCCGCATCGCCCCTCAAACTCGCGGCTGGTGCGTCCGGAGATCCAATCACGTAGTCGGAGTAAGGGAGAAGGCCTGCAACGTCGGCCGGGGAGTTAGGCATGACGTCTAAAATATGCCACACGTCTTCTACTCCTCGCAATGGAGCCCATTGCATCGCCAATCCCAGCGCTTCTCCCTGATCCAATCTCGGCACAGTGATATACACTTCTCGAATCTGTCCTCCCTTGGCTCCGAAAACGCCCATGGAAACCGTGCTCCCGCTACAATTCCTCAATTCCGTGATGAATAAGTTCGGGTCTGGATTGTCGATATTATGGCCATTGATACCAATCACAAAATCAAACCAGGGTTCCAGCGGGATGGCAGAGTTGGTGTTGCGGAGGATTTGGAAACCGTAGTGGTTGTTGCTGGAAGCGGAAGCAGATGATGTGGTGTTGCCGCCGGAGGCTTTGGCGGCGTTAGGGTCGGAGTCCAAACGAGCTATGAAGCGGTTGAGGGAGGCGAACATGTTGGCCATTGTGAGGATGGATCGAATGGTAAGCTGTTAGGGAAGAGGGAAACATTGTTGATGTGTTTTGAGGCGAGGTGTCGTTGAGGGCGACGCGTGGTGATTGGCTGGATGAGAAGTCGCGAGCCTGAAGCTTGGCATGAGCAGGGAACAGCTGGTCCTTAGGGTTAGACGATTTCGACGGCGACGAGGTGGTCGTTGAGCAACACGACCTGCAATTCCTGATCTAGACTCTAGATAGACATCTTATTGATGTGATTCTAATGCTGAGGAAGTCTCATTGAGCTTGATCCAGAACTCGACTTGCAATTCATAAGATACTCGCTTAGCTCACTTCGAGAATGTGCGATCACACCATCAGACAGAGCTCTTCTTCAGTTCTCGACGGACATACGCTCGACGACTGCGCGAAGTGATGCGAAGTATGCAAGGGTGTAGGGTATCAATGTCTGTACAATACGCTCTAATTGACAAATCTGGCTCTATCACAGACTGAAACAGGTCCATCATTGTTCAATCCAGCGTCGTCAGCAATTGGTCCAGAATCAAGATAGTCGTAGGAACATGTAGCCACTCGTCCCTTGCCGGCCATTCCCAATGAACGATTCAACGCCAGATAAACACAGGATCCAACCAAACCGTCATCTCCAAGTCATTACCAACCAATGCTCTTAAGCATGAGGCTCATACCGCCAGCCGCCGTCTCTCACAACACGCTCACGCATCTCCATATCTCGCCTCTTCTCCGCACTGGTGACGGCATCGCCGGTCTCCACCCACATAGCACTGCTGCCACGATCTCTGAATTTCTTCAAGCGGTCCTGGTTCTTCCCGTTCTTGAAGACCTCATCCATCTTCAGCTCACCGATCGGCCCAAACACCCGCTCTGGATCGACAAGCTGCTGTTGGGTGAGCAAGTCCCGCAGAGCAGGAGAAGCAGTCCATGAGGGCGCTCTGAAGCCCCCAGTCTCATCCTCATCATCCTCTTCATCTTCTGAGTCGGTTGCAATGTCGGGGAGCTCGATGTTGTCCCCTTGCGGGTAGTGTGGAGTCGACTTCGCGGATTTCGAAGCTTGCGTAGGACGAGCAGGTGTCTTGAACTTGTTCTGGTCGTACTGTGAGCTAGAGGCGTGTGAAGCTTGATTGGAGCTTTCGGCAAATGGTATCCGGGCGCTCGATGTCTGCACGAGTTGACTGGGATGCATGGGCTTGCCACCGTGTTGCATTTGGTGTTGATTGGTGACGGTCTGTTTGAACATGCTCGCGTGGTGAGCAGCGGGAGGCGGAGCGTGGGTGTATCCAGAGTATTTGGACAGCGTCTCCTGCGAATGGTCAGCATATTGGATCACCTGCGATGTGCGTGATGAGCTTACCTTTCTCAACGTCGAAGGTCTCTTTGGAGGAGCCATGACAGAGCTGCGCTGATTGGTTGGCTGCTCGTCTTGCTCTTCGTTTGTCCTTCTACGCTTCGCATCCGTCTGTTGGTAAGATGGTGGTCCACGTAGCAGGCCAGGCCGCTGTGGCTGTGGGGCAAAATCGTCTTCGTCAACAGGCAGTTGTCTTTTCGCCTGCTTTGGAACGTTCGTGGCAGGCACAGTATTCTTGGTCAATTGGCGGAGTGTGCCAGTGCCAGCAAGGTCGCCACGTGGATGGGCCTGAGCTTGCTGAGCGCGCTCCCGTCGAATGGCTTCTGCCAGCTCGTGCGCTTCCTTTGCCTTGCGTGCGTCCCCCTCCTGCCTCTGTCGCTCCATGTCGCGTCTCTGCTGCTCGATACGTTCCTGGTCCCTGCGGTGTTGTTCGACGCGCTCCTGCTCACGCTTCTGTTGCTCAGCTCGCTCGGCATCCCGTTTGCGTGCCTCAGCTGCACGCTTCTCAGCAGCCTTCCGCTCCGCCGCCTGCTTGGCCTCCTGAACTCGTTGTTGCTCTGCGGCTTTGCGCTCCTCCTCTGCGCGCTTCTCGTTCTCAGCCTTCTCAGCGCGCTTTCGCTCAAGCTCACGCTTCTGCTCGGCTTTCTTTGCAGCAGCTTTCTCGTCAGCCTCCTTCTTTCTTGCAGCAGCCTCAAGCGCCTTGACGCGTGAGTTCCCCCCTGCAGTGCCAGGTCGGTGCGCTTGAGCCGATCCAGCTCGAGGTCCCCCTTGGCTTGCTGTTGATGATGCCAACTCGCCGTACTGAGATTTTGAGAATGACGACGGAGCTGGAGGACCCTGAGCTGCCCGTTGGGCTTGAGATGCAACGCGGATGTTCATCGGTGCGGGCTTGGAAGGACCCACCTCCTTGGTGGGCCGTACAAGCCTGCCTGGTGCCTTCAGCTTGCCAGCAGGAAGCATGCTAGACTTCGACGGTGGCGGCGGTGGCATATCGCTGTCGGCGGAGACTGGAAGTTCTTCAGCAGCGGCTTTCTTTGCAGCCACAGCTTGCTTCTCCCTTTCCTTCTCAAGCTTCGCTGCTTCAGCCTTTGCCGCTTTCTCAGCTTTTGCATTCTCCTCTGCTTGCTGCTTTGCGGCCTTCTGTCGCTCTTTTTCACGTGCCTTTTCAAGCTCCGCTGCCGCCTTCTCCTGTGCCTTAAGCTCCTTCTCCCGCTTCTTGTCGCTCTCGTTGGAGTGTCTCGTTTTACGACTTGGGCTAAACGAAATCACTGAGTTGTTCCTAGCAGGACTCTGAAGCACTTCAGTTTTCGACCAGATGGCTCCAGGCATGTTGAAGATCTTGTGTGAGGACTCTTGGTGCGTATCTCGCATTGGCGAGCGAGTGAGCGTGGGCGAGTCTTTATGCGCTTCAAGTTTGGCAGCTGCACTGGTGCTGGCTGATGAAGCGAAAATGCTCTTGGCGGACTTCAGCGCAGACCACAGTCTGCTCTTCGAAGCGCTCAAATGGCCGTCGTTTCCTTTCCTAGCTGGCGAGCCTACGGGTGTGGTAGACTCCAACACGTCGCCAAGATTTGGATGAGAAACCGAGGTCGCCTTCTGGTGACGAGTCTTTGTTTCCATGTCCGGTCGGGACGATGAGGGAATGAATGTTGTAGATATCGATTTCGCGTGCATGGCAGGTCTGGCAGGAGACGTCTCATGCCCCTTTGCTGGCTGAATGGTCGAGTCGGATGACTTTTCGCCGAGTGCTTGTGCTGGCTTGTTCGGCGCTATCCAATCGTCATCTTCATCTTCCAGGGAAGCAGCGTCTTGTCCCGCTCTCTTCTGTGGGTCCGCATCGGCCTCATCATTCGCCTGCTCAGCACTAGGCAGTTGAGGATAGACAAATTGCCCAGGAAGAGCAATTTGGGCGCTGCTCTTGGATGGTCGCGGCTCTTTCGTCTTGTTGAGCATGTTGATGCGTTCGTGTAGAATTTGAGCCGTAGTCTTACTGGGTCCTCTTGGCTCGCCAGACTTCTCTGGAGCGGCGTCGTCTGCATTCAGACTCTCTGCATTCTTAGCGCCAATAGATTTGTTGAAAACACTGCTTCGATGAGCATCCATTTGTCCCATACTCCGGTTGCCAATGAGCAAGTCACGAGCTGGTAGTGAGGAAAACGTGAAACTGCTCTTCCTGTTCAGCGGTTTCTCTGGGCTGGACGCGTCTGACTGGGGACTGCCGGTCTCGACATCTATCTCCACGTCATTCGTCTGCACAGGTTCCGCAGGTTGCTCGGCTGGAGCATCCGCCATTTGCTGATCTTCCGCAGCAGGTACGATATTCTCACTCTGCACATCTGGCTGGGCCCAATCCTGCGTAAAGGGCTGGGTATCCCCTGGGACGTTCTCCACGTCTTCGTCAGCTGCGACTTGCGCCTCCTCTTGACTACCCTGCTCTTTAGCAGATACAAACGAGTCGTCACTAGCGCCCGTGTCGTCCGCCTTGCCATCGCGTACTCGCTGCGCTGGAGGCTGATCGTCTCTCAGCGGCACCTTCTGTGTATCTCCCGCCTGTGATGAAGTTGCAAAAGTGTCGTTTTGTGTCAAAGCGTCCAGTTCCATCTCATCTTCTGTCATCATGCCATGGTATCCTGAATCTGTGTAGGGCTTGCCTGCGCGCTGAGGGCTCGTTCCACGGCTGACAGGTTTGTGTGTGGGCGCGCGGTTCTCATCGTCTGCGGGGATCTGAAATTGCGCGACTTTTTCGTAGAATGTAGTCGTCTTCGCCGGTGATTGTCGTGCAGGCTGCGCGTTCGGTGCGAAGATGTCGGTGAGCGGTTGTCGAGGTGCGAGCGCGTTAACCTTGCGCGCTGTTCGAGGTGTCTTGCCGCGTAGCTTTCCAGGAGTCTTGAACATATCGGCGAAGTTCCTGCAGAAGTCAGCATCCTGTGATTGTGCCCAAAGAGCAGGCGAGGACCTACATCTGAGTCTTGGAGAAGATATCGGCCATGTGCTCATTCAACCATTCCATCTCAGTCCGCACGCTGTAGCCGAAATCCTCGCTCGCCTCTGTGATGAACTCTTCGGCCTGATCGCGCTCATTCTGTATCCAGGCTGACGAGCCTACGGGCATCATCTTACTTCTGTCGGCCATTTCGTCTCGTCCGTGTCGTCGTATTCTGCGCGCGTGTTGCTGCTCCCAACTCCGGCCAAGATGCGCCCAGAAATGCTCCAATGGGTGGTGTATTTGCTAGCTGTACATGATCCAAATGGTGTCCAATGTCGTTGGGCGGGTGAGTGCCGTCTGGTGTCGCTGGGTGTTTGATGGGGAGGAGTGGTTGTCGCGTCACTGAGCGTCTGTTTGGATGTGTTTTGATTTGGGTTGAATTGGGGAAGGCGCCAAAAGCTTGCGGGAGTATCCGTCGGAAAGAGCTCCCGAACATCCACAGCCGAGCCGCCAAACTTCGACTCCGCGCGACATCATCAACGACTCCTTATTGCCGGTGGTCATCAACGACCGACATCGCTATTCCCATCTTCACATTCAAGTTCACTGTACGTTTGACTGTGCCTTTCCTATTCTTTCAACTCTCCCCACTTCAAGTCATAGACCATCATGGCAAAGAACATTTTCACCTCTCTCCGTTCCACCTCGCGCATTGCTTCCTCTTGCAGACCTGCATTACCAATACGGTCAAGATGCAGCGCCCGTGCCTTCTCAATCTCGCCTCGCAGAAGCTTGATGGAGACGTCTGGCTTCACCGAAGAACAGCTGACAGTACGGGATGCCGTGATGAAGATCTGCTCTAACTTTACAGATGACTACTGGATGGAACACGATTATTCTGGCGATTATCCTGGCGAGCTCCACGCGGCACTGGCAAAGGATGGCTGGATTGGAATTGCTCTACCAGAGAACCTGGGTGGATCCGGACTAGGCATCTCGGAAGCCACGATGATGTTGCAGACTATTGCGGAGAGTGGCGCTGGTATGGCAGGTGCACAATCCATACACGCCAACGTCTACGCTACTCAGCCAATATCGAAGTTCGCCACTGAAGACCAGAGAGATCGATTCCTCAAAAAGATCATCAGCGGAGAATGGAGGACGTGCTTCGGTGTGACAGAGCCGAACACTGGCCTCGAGACACTGAAGCTCAAGACGACTGCCAAGCCTGAAGCCGATGGCTATCGTATTACTGGTCAAAAGATCTGGATCACCAATGCTCAGGTCGCTCAGAAAATGGTATTGCTGTGCCGAACGACGCCCATTGAGGA
The DNA here is from genome assembly GCA_031771865.1 of Nothophaeocryptopus gaeumannii. Taxonomy (NCBI): domain Eukaryota; kingdom Fungi; phylum Ascomycota; class Dothideomycetes; order Mycosphaerellales; family Mycosphaerellaceae; genus Nothophaeocryptopus; species Nothophaeocryptopus gaeumannii. The sequence continues at coordinate 2,630,735 of JASISA010000025.1, forward strand.
GGTGAAAAAGCCAAGCGAAGGGTTGAGCATGCTCTACATCGACCTTGACAAGTCTGACCCTGGGCTGGAGGTCAAGAAAATCTCCAAGATGGGCGGTCGTGCTGTCGATGCTAACCAAGTCTTTTTCGACAACTACTACGTGCCAAAAGATGCATTGATTGGAGAGGAAGGAAAGGGTTTCAAAATGATCTTGCACGGAATGAACGCAGAGCGGTGCCTACTTGCTGGCGAGGCTTTGGGTCTAGGGTACGTGGCATTGAAGAAGGCCACTGACTACGCCCGTGATCGGGTTGTTTTTGGCAGACCTATTGGGCAGAACCAAGCCATTCAACACCCTCTGGCATCGGCTTTCATGCAGCTGGAAGCAGCCAAGCTCTTGACCTACCACGCAGCCAGACTTTACGACCGGAGCTCACCAGAGAACCCAGAATACGATGACAGTATCACCCAGCATCAGGTCGGTGTTGCTGCCAACAGCGCCAAGTACGTCGCTGCTGAGGCAGCATTCGTTGCATGCGAGAGAAGCGTCATGAGCATGGGAGGCATGGGCTACGCCGCAGAATATCACGTCGAACGATACCTGCGGGAATGTTTTGTTCCCAGGCTTGCACCTGTTAGCAGGGTAAGTGCAGAGTGTGGAAGCTACCACAACACTAGACACAACGGGCTGACTGTATTGCAAGGAAATGATCATGAACTTCATCGGAGAAAAAGCGCTCGGGCTGCCTCGAAGCTACTAATAAGCTGCCTTTCGCGAACTCCTTCGCGACACGTGATCAAGGCAAACAATGTTTTCGGTGCCACCGGGAAAAGAGGGCTCGCATGATGAAGCTGACTAACAACCCCGTTGCGTACGCTGGAGTACCGTACTCCTCGAACTCAGCTACTAGCTCCACTTTCGCGCATACTCGGCTGAAGTGGGTAAGTTTGCTGTCGATCAGTTGTTCAGCCTTGCACCCTAGACCTCGACACAGAGTTCCGACTCCTGCGATCAGCTTTTCACCCAACAATTCCAGCCCTCTGTTACACAGCTCCCAAAAGGACAAATGCGAGCAACTCCGTGTCATACTCAACAGTTCACTTTAGTACTCGACCTCATAGATCAGTGTTGGCCATCGTACACTCTCGACAATCACGGTGGCACGGCACTGCTTCCCAGCTTCCAAATCGACACTTGCGGATTTCTCCTCTTGTGTTCAATCTGCGATCTCTAATACTTCGCAATGGCACCGACATCAAACGAAGAGCAGCTAAGCCAGCTCCGCCAGCTGTGTGCAACTTCCTATACACCAAAGGAAGCGGATTTCGACGAACACGCAGCGCCTTGGTCGATCTGGGCAGATCGGCAACCTAAACTGGTTGTTGTTCCAAAGTCTTTGCAAGAAATCCAAGATGTGATCAAGTACCTTTATACGTCATGTCTTGATTTCTCAGTGCGGAACACAGGCACGGGCGGGTCTTCGGCAACAGATGTCGTCGTCTCAATGCAGGCATTTAAGTCATTCGACTTCGACTCGACAACCGAGGAGTATGTGCTTGGTGCTGGGCTCAGTTGGGGTGAGGCTGATCAGCTCATGGAGAAGAATGCTCCTGGGTATGGAGCGGTCGGAGCCAGATGTACCTGGGTTGGAGTCAGCGGCGGCACTATCGTCGGTGGACTAAGCTGGCTCAGTCATGAATACGGTTGCTTCTCGGATCCGCAAAACTTTCTGGATGCTCAAGTAGTGCTCAAAGATGGGAGTGTCATTTGGGCGGCGAGCGAAGAGCCAGACCTAATGTGGGCTTTGAGGGGTGGCGGCGGCAATTTCGGAGGTACGATCCTGATCGTTACATGAAGCTCTCGTCTGCTAATGCGTGTCAGTCATTACGGCTTTGAAATTCCGCGCTCGCCCAGTCCCCGACAAGATATTTGGCGGTGTCATTCTCGTCCCCTACTCATCCTTAGCGGAGGTCGCGAAGGAGGTCGCTGCAATGCATCGTCGCCCAACCGATCCAAAAGTCGCGATGCATGTCATGAACCAAGGACCGGGTGCGGGTATGGATGATCAAGGCGCCAAGCCAGGCATTATCATTATGCCCATCGACTTCCGTGGCGAAGCACATGCACGAAGTGAGGAAGGCTTTGCTTGGGCGTGGCGAATCACTGGTGCACAAGAAGCCGTTGCTTTCGAGAAGAGTCTCCGCGAAGTCAATGCTTTGAACGACACCTTCAAGAACTATCAAGGGCGGAACAAATTCTTCCTTTGCGCGCCTATGATCTCCGGCATTGACGACGAGACGCTCGTACGGGCATGGAAGTGGTACGAGGACAGCTACAACATCCACAACGGCTTCGGCGCTGGATCGACAGTCCTCCTCGAATTTATGCAAGAAGGCGCATTCAACAGTACTAAGTCATCGAAAGATACCGCGTGGCCGCATAAGCTCGGTCGGAGACACGTTATGCAAACACTGCTTGGCTGTCCTCCCGACACGGCACCCGACAACATCCGCGAGATTGCTATGAAGCAAATGATGAAGATAGACTCCGAAGTTGGCGGAAAGCATGCAACGGGGGAGTACCATGCAGGCTTCTTGCATGAATGGAATGATCTCAGGAAGGTATATGGCGAGAACTTCGATAGGCTGAAGGAGCTGAAGAAGAGGTATGACCCTGACAACAGATTCAACAAGGGCGTTGACTTGGCGAATGAGAAGATCACGGAGGGGATGTCAGTATGAGAAGTGCTGTGCTGATATAGTAGGTACTGCACAACACAAAACACCTCTGATAGTTCTTTCCAACGCTTCAAGTTCGAAGGGAATGTCTGCTCGCTTCTTGAAGAACACTGGTCGCCCTTGCACCCAGCAATAGGGCGATGTACGCAGCACAAGGGCACAAAGCCCATTGCCTCTCTCTCTCATGCGACATTTCGAGCATATCCAGCGTAACGGCACTGGCGTAGAACCACGTCACCTTTACGGGATAACTTGAGATCCAGACTCTCTTGTTCTCCAACGTTGAGGCGCTCTCTGAGCTACTGCCGTCGCGCTTGAGGCATTCAGAATGTGACCCTGAGCGGGAGAACCGGCAATGGGCTTTATCACCAATCCTCGGCCGCAACTTCTTTCCTGCTCCATCTGAACCAGGCACGCGGTCTAAGCGAGGAGACGGCAGTCGACAACCAAGCGGGACCAAGCGCGATTATCAATTTCCACGACCGTAACTCCCCAAGCTGGAGCATAAAGCCCCGCTCATGACTTCCACAAGTACATTTGAGACATTGAGATTGCTGATAGATCTTCCACAGTGCAAGGCGGACTTTGCTTCACCCACAATTCGCAGATCATTCATCCAACAGAAGACAAGCAAAACATCAATCGGACACTCATCCCATAACAACAAGCAAGACACTCGATCATTTCGTGAATCAACTCTCAAAGTGAAGTTCGCTGAATACGGCGCTTATTCCTGGCATCAACAGCATTTCTCAGCCAATGGCCATTTCCAAGCGCAGTCACAATTCACGACCCTCAACCATCACTCATCCAAACGGCTCCATCGACCGAAAGCCTTCCTCCCATTCCGTCTCGTTCAGCTGAGACCGTGGCGGTGGCTGAATGTAATGTTTTGATGTGGGGAACGACACTGTGATGGGAGGAGACATTAGAAAGGTACGTGGGTTTGATTTTCGATCGCTGGAAGACGGGACGTATGAGTAGAGTGCGTAGAAGGGTCCAGATACTACGATGGGTTTGCTACGATTCATTGAACAAAAGAAAATATATGGTGTCTTCGTTGCGCTAGCCATGGGCAGTGTAATTTACATTCCTCAACTCTATCCCGAAAGAGAGAGCAGACCATGACGACTCCCATCAAGACCTCCCTTCTCCCTTCCTACGAATGTTCCATCGAAGGCTGGCCAGTACTTCGCGCCGAGATTGATACAAATCTCAACCGAGACACTTTCTTCCTCCATTTCGACAATGCCCCTCTTCCACTCCTCCGTCACGCAGTCACGTCCGCCCTAGATCTCCTGAACCAGCTCGCTCAAGAGTACGACCATATCGCGGATCCAAGTAAAGTGGGAAACGAGCGCTCCACAATATCGGCCTTGGAAGTCTCTCGAAACGCTTTACGAACAGTGAAATCTAGGGAGATGTTCTGGGCAATGCCCATCAATCAACTCAAGTAAATTTGACCTTACTCGCCCAAGAATGCTCTACACTCTCCCAATCGATCAGGAAGTTGAAACAATCCCGACGAGATCTTTCCAGAAAGCAAAGGTAAAAGAGGCAGATGGAAAGCAGAAAAGGAGAAGGAGACTCTTCAGAGGAGCAGAAATGTTCTCTGATGATGACGATGAGTTCTGCAATGATCGTTGCACTACCCTCGATTTGTCCGAGAAGCAGGAGATCAGCCAAGAAGAGCTCCAATGGCAACAGAAGGAAGAAGCATCCATCTCCAAAGAGGCAGATAGGATCACGAGCGTTACGAGGAATGCCAGGGCAGCTAATACCAGATTTCTAGACCTACAAGAAGTCGCTTCGCCAGGGCCGCACTTGGAACGCTTCCAACAAGAGGAGATGGAGCAGGCACAGAATTCTCCAAGCAATACAAAAGTCCGAGCGAAAAACGGGCCGAGCGAGAGAAAGCAAAAGAACCAGAGGTGTTAGAGACGGCAGCGTCCTCAGCAGCGTCTCCGGACCTCCTTTCCGAAGCGTTTCAAAGTGCTCTGACGGAACGAAAGAAAAACCAAGACGCAGAGCTTCGCGCAATACCAGAGAAGCTCAGACAGGCACGGGAAGCGGAGCTAGCTGCCCTGAGAGAAGCCAAGCAAGAAGATCTTCTGAAGAGCTCAACTTCGGACTCAGACTCGGATGAAGGCATCGAATACCGGGCGCGAAGGCTGCAAAGGCCGAGTTGCAATTCACACAAGAAGGGCTTGCGAGGCTAGAACATAGAGAAGTAGATGACGATGATGCGGACGACGAGGAGGATGGAGAGGAAGAGGAAGAGGAGCGCGGGGAGAAGTGGAACGATCATATAGTTGAGAAAGGGACGCGTCGGGAGAGGAAAGGGATGGAGGCGAGGAGTAAGCGGGATTAGAGCGGTGTTTAAAGAGAAGAGGCCTCAACGGCACCTTTTCGTTGACTGCTTTTCGTTCGCCATTATGTCAGCTCTACAGGCATTAACATTGGTACTTTTGACTTCCCATCTGCGCTGTTCATGCTAGCACATCTAGTCATCAGCACCGCCCTGCCCTCCTCCACTCTTCGCCTGCTTGGCACCAACAATATCGTCCACTCTGAGAAGCAGACACGCGCTCTCCACAGCAGTCTTCACACTCTGCAACTTGATAGCCTGCGGCTCCCAGATGCCAAAGTCTTTCATATCGACAACTTTGCCAGCATCGCCGTCGATGCCCCAGGTTGATCCACCCTCCGCATGCTTAGCCCTCAGGTCGGTAAGTACTCTGATAGGCGAAGCGCCAGCGTTCTGAATGAGCGTTCGTGGGATGACCTCCATGGCCTCGGCGATCGCGCGGTATGGCCATTGCTGCACACCCTCGATGGACTTGGCGTTCTGGCTCAAGCGCACAGCGCAGGCCATTTCTGTTGCGCCACCACCAGGGGAGAGGTATGGGTGGAAGATGACGTTTCTCGCGACGGACATAGCGTCGAGCAGGTTTCGGTCAACCTCATTGAGGATGTCCTTGGACGGGCCCCGAAGGAGAATGGTGCAAGCCTTGGGGTTCTTGCACTTGGTGAGGAAGGTGAAGTACTCGTCGCCGATCTTCTCGATGTTGAACAGGCCGCATTGTGTGCCGACGTCGCGCTCTGTCAGGTCATAGACGGAGTTGACAATGGTGGCACCAGTTGCACGTGCGATACGGTTGTTGTCTGTTTTCCGTACACGTCGCAGAGCTGTGATGCCAGATTTCTGGAAGAAGTGCTGTGCGAGATCTGAGACACCCTTCTCTGTGATCACGAGATCCGGCTTGATTGCAAGAATGGCATCACACATGGCACGCACTTGCTCCTCCTCGATCTGCAAGATCTTGTTCCAGTCTTCCTCTTTCGTGATTTCGATGTTCGTTTGCGACTCGCCCTTCTTGTACTCCAACGTGCAGTCGAGCAGCACAACTCTGGGATTCTCTATCCGCCTCCTCATCTTTGGGTGTGTGATATCCTTGTTCAGCATGACACCGTCCAAGACTGTACTGTCCTCGATCTCTCCACCAGGAACCTTCTCCACGCGCGCATATCGCTTGATGTCAACTTCCTGCTTGCCTCCACCTGCATCATGGCTGACTGTCCGCACTGCCTGCAATGCCAGGTCGCACATGAGTTTGGAGTATCGGGAAGTGAATTTGGTGCCGATTGATGTGGATATCAGGTTTCGCATGACTTCGTTGTCGTTGATGTCGACCGGAATGGAGACGTCCTGGATCACCTTCAGAGCATCGGCGAGTGCTCGCTTGAAAGCTTGGATGATGACGACAGGGTGGATGTTGCGCTCGAGCTGTGGTAATGAAAGCGCGAGGATCTCTCCAGCGAGAATGATGACAGTGGTTGTTCCGTCTCCTACTTCCTCATCTTGTGTTCTCGCCAATTCAATCATGCTCTTTGCGGCTGGGTGTGCGACCTCAATCTCTCGGAGAATTGCGTGGCCGTCGTTGGTCAAGACGATACCGCCCATGGGATCGAGCAACATCTTCAGCATGGCCTTGGGACCTAGACATGATCGGATGATGTCGGCGACGGTCTTCGCTGCGGTGATGTTGGAAAGCTGTGCTTGTCGGCCTGTCTTCCGGTCGCCGGTCGCCGTGTCTATATCAACATGGGTCAGTCGATAGTCCATACCCATAACATGTGTTACTGAGCATACTCATCACGACCACTGGAGCCTGCATGGCCATCTCGACTGCTTCTGGGCGCCTTCTGCGCCTGTCGACTCAGGTTCGGTTGCCTTTCACTTGATTGGCTGATTGTGCAGACTTCAAGGATCGTTCTTGAGCTGTTATACGGTATGCGAAGGATTGTGACGGTGTATCCTTGGGGATGTTTCGTGTCCAGAAACTTTTCCTTGAGCTTCGCGAACATCGAAACGCGACTTCATCTGGCCTAAAAGGGACTAGTGCGGGCTTGATCGAGACATTGACGAGCTTGAATCAATATATTGATTGACCGCCGTTATCGCATTCGGCTTCGAGGCCTCGAAGCCCAGCTGATGATCCGACCCAGACTCTACGACATGCGACTCTTCCTCTTCTGTCTCTTGCCAACTATAATATGACACGGTAGCCCCTCAACCGCCTCACCACCTCCGACGCCAGCTCCTCCGCCACAATGAAAGACCCATTTCCCCTTCCGCCGCCCAAATGGCTCATCAAAACCATCCAACCGCTGGCGGACTTTCTGGCCCTTCCGACACTACCCCTCCACGCCCATGAAGTCCTCTTCGCGTTCTGCCTCTACAGCACCGTTGGCGCTGTCGTCTCGCCAATCCTTAGCTCCGCGGTATGGCCGAATACCTACAAGAAACTCAACAAGCGGACGAAGTTGAACTGGGACGTACATGTCGTTAGCTTCTTCCAGAGCGTCCTGATATCATGCATGAGCTTGTATGTCATATTCTATGACGAGGAGCGGAAGGCGTTGAGGCCGAGGGAAAACTGGGAAGCGAGGGTGTGGGAGTACACGGGATTGAGCGGCTTGACGCAGAGCTTCGCGTTGGGCTACTTCCTTTGGGACTTCATTATGTGTAGTTGGCATATCGAGATCTTCGGAGCGGGCATGTTGGCGCATGCTATCAGTGCTGTGAGCGTGTTTGCACTGGGTTATGTGAGTAACTTCCTATCAAATCAGGCTTCACAAGATCGACTGGCTGACTCATATCCTCCCAGCGACCCTTCATCTACTTCTACGCTCCAATCTTCCTACTCTACGAACTCTCCTCCCCCTTCCTCAACATCCACTGGTTCTGCGACAAACTCGACCTCACCGGCAGCACAGTCCAAGCCGTCAACGGCGTCTTGCTCACATCCACCTTCTTTGGCTGCCGCTTGGTCTGGGGAAACATTAGTTCCTTCTGGGTATTCTATGACGTCTTCAGCGCAGTGTTCTACGGCAACTCTAACCTGACAAACATAGAAACGGGAGCTCCAAAAGCATACACGTCATCAGACCTATTGGCAATCTACACAGACGAGCAAGGACAGCGACTAGCCTTCACAGGCGGACGAAACGTCCCTCTTTGGTTGGGCCTCGTCTACCTAGCAAGCAACTTAACCCTCAACTCTCTTAATTTCTTCTGGTTCAGCAAAATGATCGCAACAATACGCAAGCGGTTCGATCCTCCTTTCGGAACCGGTTGCGATCCTCCTTTCGGAACCAAGGGGGTTGGCGAGGATCCTGCACACTGGGAACCACAGGAGAAAGTCTCACGGACTGCTGGAGCGCTCGTGAACACCGACGCCGATTCCGCTTCCTACGACCCTTCCAAACCTAAGGGGAGTGTGAAGGCTGCGAGGCAGAGGGCTGAGGCGGCGATCAATGGGTCTGTCGAGATGGACGATGAGACTAGCATTCAGAGAGCGACGTTGGCGGATGGGAGTAAGAGTGTAGAGGTCGAAGGGAGGAGGACTTTGAGGACGAGAAGGAAGGCGTGAGCATGAGGTCAAGATAAGAGACGACATTTGTACAGACGTTGGTATTTTGGTTATCCTTACACGAATGGATGCGTAAACTTATTTCGAGCGTTGGCATTTCCAAGACTCAATATGATAACAAGCGATGGAGTTTCCAGGAGCAAGCGTAGACGCGTGCGCGCCGCACGAAGCAGCCTAACAATCTCAAGAGGACCGTTGCTGGTAGTACTTCTTCATTCCCTTCTCCTGTTACCAATTCTCTACCAAAAGTCCGCTCCACTTCGTCCATCTGGGCCTACCTCCTGCTCCTCCCACACCAAGAGTTCCAATTCCTCCATCGCCTCCCGAATGCCCTTCAACATCCTCTCCACCAACTCCTGCCTTCCTTCCCAAGATTTCACTATCTCGATCTCTTCTACGCTTGGCGTCTCTCTGATGGTTCCAATCGCCCTGCGCTTGGCTGCCAAGTCATGCTTCAAATTCGAGTGCAAAGGACGGAAATAGTGCGCCGCGCGCGTCAAGTTCGCAGAAGAGAACTCGCGGAAGAAATATTTCGGTATCGGTTCGAGTGATGAGGAGCATAGTGCTTCTCGGAGATAATCCACGACAAGCTGCTAGCCATCATCATCGTCGGAGAGAGTGGTTCGTTTGGAGTTGGGTGTTTGAATCGGTGGATGGACGCTGTCAGTGCGTGGACGGCGGGGAGTTTTGTGAGAGCATGGTGGGTTAGAGCTTGCTGGAGGACTGCTTGATGGTGTCGCAAAGGATGGTATGAATGGCGCGGCTGCCGGCTGTTTGAGGTCAGTGAAATGTCTTGAGAATGGTGTCGTGGATGAAAGGATTACGGACGTTCAGTTTCGTGTGGCCAATGTCCTCTTGGGGCCGGCCGTCCTGTAAACAGTTGGCTGTGTTCTGATATCTGGACGACATTGTGAGAATGAGTGGTTGTAAAGCAAGTTGAGTCGAAGTTTGACGAAGTTTGTGCGGTGTGAATGTTGATGCTCGCGGTAACGATCTCGACGATATCTGTGCGATGGATATCTTAGATGAATAAAATCTGGTATGTTGTGATTTCGATTCTATTGGATTTGCAGAAAAGGCAGTATCGACTTTCTCTAGTCTAGAGTTCGGTCCCTGCAGCCTGGCGCTAGTTCCTGCATGTGACAAATGGTTTCTCGGGCGACTAAGGCAACTGCTTTTCAATGGCAAGACTGACCATACAAAGAGGTGAGGAAGATGCATACCATCCTCATCAAGACAAACTGACAAGAAATTCTCTTGCGAAACACCTTCCATGCTTGATAACTTTCGCGCGAATAAGTGAGCCATCTTAGCTGCGCCGCCTGCGCCTCTTCTGCATGGCAGCCTGAGTCACAAGCTGCGCCATCAGGCACCAACCTCAAATACATAGTTTGGCCTGGACCTTCAATCGTGCTTTTCGATCTCGACACCGTCGAAAGCAGCCAGCAACGATGCCTTCGCCAGCTCTTTCCACCCTGCCGGAGGGCTTCCTTGCCCAACCAGCTCCAAACATCACCACCACCCCAATCGACTTCACGAGAACCTCACTTCCTGAGAACAAAGGCTGCTATGCAGTCATTCTTGATAATGTGCTCAGCCAAGAAGAATGCGACCAATTGCTCGCAGCCGCAGAAGCCACAGCCAACAGCGAATGGGAACGAGCCCAAGTCAACATCGGAGGCGGCCACCAACGCGAGATCCTCGACGTGCGAAATTGCGGACGCATCATCTGGGACTCGCGAGAGGTGGTGGACAAAATCTGGAAGCGGATTGAGAACATCGGAGATGTGCAACAGATTGTGCGGCTTCGGAAAGTGCCTAAAGTATTTGGACCCGGGCCGATGAAGAGAGGAGAGGTGTGGAGATTTACGCGGCCGAACGAGAGGATGAGGTTTCTGAAGTATGTGGGAGGAGAATACTTTCGACCGCACTGCGATGGAAGCTATGAGACGCCAGATGGCTCAGGGAGATCATACTTCACCATGCATCTTTACCTCAACGATGCTAGTCCACTGTCGCAGAAGGAGCTCGCCAAGATGGACAAGGATCAGTTGACAGCAGCTCGGTCGGCGCTGGTGGGTGGTGCAACTACCTTCCACTCGCTCTCGTGGGACTCTGAGAAGAAGTTCGACGTCATGCCCAGGACTGGCCGCATCTTGCTCTTCCAGCACCGCGACCTCCTTCACAGCGGCGATGATGTGGTGCAGGGAGTGAAGTACACTATGCGAACCGATCTGATGTACGAGCTGGAGAGCGCGCAAGGCGACACCAAAAGTAAGATGCCCAAGCTCGATGACTGAGTGAGTCAGGCTGATCTGAGCTCGAAATGAAGCTGGCTGGCGAAAAGTCGCGTCGGCTCTGAAGCCTTCCTAGATACCCAGAAAAGGTTTGCATTGGTTAGCAGTATCCTTGATTCTCTCTCACTTTGACCAAGTATGGACTCACCTGTGCGAAAGAAATAGTTGAAGCGCCATCCTCACAAGAGTAATCGGAATCGAATGATACCCTTCACCTCCAACCATATAAAGGAAGGAGGTAGGTACGCCGCGTATTGCACTAAAGTGTCATCCGCAGATACACAATCTTCGCACCGACTCCCATAGCCGCGTAGAACAGCGTCCGAGGACATCTGCGCGCGGCTGAGATTTCTGATGCCGAGTGCAACCATGTGTGTCATGGCAGGCCCTCACGGGCAGATGCCAGAGCTGAAACTGGCAAGCAGAATCAGATGGCGTGCAAGTTGAAGATTACTCCGAATTTCTCATTTGCCATGGTAGATGCAGCGCGGAAGCTGACCTTGTGTGGGAGCAAAGAAACGCAGCATTCGTGAGGATGGCGCTTAGAGAGAGAAAGTGGATGTTGGTGAGTCGAAGTGAAGTTTTGTAGGACTCGCGAGCGCACGGGCCAGTTGCGGGTGCGGCCGCTGCCAAGGATATGCTGCCTGAGGTTTGCGCAACGAATGTCTTCTCGCGAACCCGCTTTTCCTTCCTTTTGCTGACATACCATCTTACCTCTACCTATTCTCAACCCCTCTGGTTGTCTCGGGACTAGACGACGCGGTGCTGGCGCTGTGTACTGTGTAGGCCAAGAGTGCGAACCCAAAGCACCAGCCCGGACCGTCGAAGGATTCATGCGCCCCACCGACTTCGAGAGGGCAGTCGTTGAAGCACCACACACTCGCGGTAGTCTTCACATGTCACGAAGGAACAGGGCCATCCACCGCAAATTTCAGGGCAGTCATGGTGATCAGAGTACCGGAGATATATATTGATCAGATCGGTACTTGCCCAGACTTGAAGAAAGCTGACCGCCAGGGTCTCGATTTTACGCACAGGCATGCGCGACGCAAACGACTGAGCTTTACTAGAATTCATCAGAATGGCCCCCGAAGAAAGACCATCTGGCAAATTGTGGTCTCGCGTAGCCCAGCTCTACGCGAAGATGGCCACTGAAGACGATCCAAACAGCCCAACAGCCGCCGGCAATGCGCAATTCCGCCGGGCGATCGAAGAAACCCACCCTTTGAGTAAGGCGTCCTATATACTTGACATGGGATGCGGAAGTGGCCAAGTCATCACCGCTCTCCTCACATCTCCGGCTGCGAGAACTATTCCAGACTCTGCGCGTATTGTCGCGGCAGACGTGAGTCAAGAATTCGTCGACCTGACAGCGAAGCGGAGAGACGAATACGTCCAGAAGGAAGGCAAGAACTCTATTTGGTCGCGTCTAGAAGTCCATAACTGGAACGCCCGCGAGCTCCAAGATGTTGTCGAGTCAAACTCCGTCAGCCATCTCGTAGGCGGGTTCAGCTACTTCGCGGTGAAAGAGGAAATGGTCGCACTCTCAGAAGCCCATCGCATCCTCAAACCAGGGGGCATCTTCGCAACTACCTCCATGGGCGCCACGGAACAGCACGAGCTCGCCAGGTGCTTCAAAAAGGTCCGTCCCGATAAACACATTCCCGGCCCTCTACCACATTGGCAGTCCGAAGACGCCGTCACCAAATTCTTGACCGAAGAGTGTGGTTTCAAGAACGTGCAGGCTAAAGAGTTCCCGCAATCGATTCCTATGGACAGTTATCAGGATGCCATGGATCTCATCTTCGAGGTCTTTCCATACATCAAGCCTCTCATGGAGGACATGTCCAATGAGGAGGTCGAGCAGGTGAAGAAGGAGATGATCAAATTCTTAGAAGAAAGACATCCAGGTGGTGGGCCATTCGGGTTGAAGGGCACAGGTGTGATTAGCTGGGGCACGAAGTGAGCGTCCCGTGTATTCGCTCTGTACATAGCTTCAGAGATCGCCACATGCAGCCGTACCGTATCCGTCATCTCTTGCCATGCTGACGCCGAGCAAGCTGCTTCTTCATACACCCTTCATTCAAACTGTGCACTCGAACAGAGTCCTACCAGTCCCTCGTGATGTGGTGGAAGGAATCCTCGTGAGATCTGGACCACGATGCCCCTGCTCGGTTTCCGCGCAAGTATCTGCCGGACTGGAAGCTTCAACAACCGTGGTTTTCCTCTCCATGTCAACGAGCTTCGTTTTGTACAGCTCCAGCCACATTCGATATCGCATGCCTGTAAGACGATATTGTAACCTCGGTCTCGCGATGTCGCTTTTCGTACAGGAAATTCGTACCATTTCGCGAAGAGAGATGTGGGAAAGGATGGTTGGTGAGACATTACAATATTCGATTTGCTTCACTCGTGAAGTCGTGATGATTATGTACAATGCGATTCATGCTTTCTATATCCCTCCACGCTATGCCAATTCGATCGATGCATTTCCCTTCCCGTGCTATGCAAGAATTCCAGTCCCAGGTTTGCGTTCGTCCAGAGTGTGCTCATAAGGTAGATCCATCGATCAAGTCTCTAAGCAGCGAACTCAATAGTCCTCTTGCTGTGAGTAAGACCACATTGATCAACACCAACTTTCTCAACCGTAGCATCAATCGTCCCCACCGCATCAGCCTGGTTGTTCGTCAATTCATTCATCGCCGTCTTGCCCATATTGATACCCGCGCCAGCATGATCAATCCCCAGAACATTGATGCTCTTGCCGTTGTAAGTGACCTTGTAACACTGTCCGCAAGAAGGAGAGTTCCAGCCGGAGATGTCGGCCGAGGCTCCGATGTAGGGGAATTTGGGGATTGCGCCTTGGGTTTGCCAGCCGTATCTTGTGATGAGGCCGTGAGCGCCGTCGCTGCAGGAGACGGCGGTCATGGAGCGGCTGCCGTCATCGTAGCCGGCGTCCCATTTGATTTGAAGCTGTGATGGGAGTCAGTTGGTGTTGAGATGAGAGATGTTGATATATTGGCTTACGATGTCGGCGCTGGCGACAGAAGCCATGAGAAGAGCAGAAGCAGCGGTGATGAACTTCATGATATCGGTTATAGAGGTGTATTAAAGATCAAGATGTGGAGTTTGTTGTATTGGAATGGCCGATGCTGGAGATGTAGAAATGTTTCTTGGATGATGATGAAGAGGAACTGGGAAGAGGCAAGGGACGTCTTATACTTCACCGTGTCTTGAAAGACCAGCGCATTCCGCCGAGCCTCGTGAGCTCTCCCTTGCAGAAGGACGTGCTGGGGTACCTTCCAATACGAGGCGTGAGACCTCGCTCTTGCCGTGATGGGTAGTCGAGCCAGAAGGCACGATGTCAAGCTGTGGCGCAGCGGGACGACTTTGAACACCGGATACGGGCTGATTGATGGCATCGCTTGGCTAGTATGGCTGGGAAGGAAGAAAGCTTGACTTTGATGACAAGGATAGAGATGGCGCTTCTACCGTACAGCGTGAAGAAAGCACTTTAGTGGATGCACGAGAGTAGATGGATGAGGCTTGGACTTGGAGATGCTATTTCGAGGTGACGCGGGTAGAAGCGATGCAACGGTTGTGGCGCCACATCATTATGTAACGCTGGGGTGCATTCTCGGCGAGAAGTAGAGAAGGACGGGCGTGAGAGTAGTCTCAGCTGGATGGACATTGATAGGATCGTACGGTGAACGTCGAATCGATTTGCGACTATCGCTGAGATTCCTTGTCCAAGCGATGAGCATCTGGTGGAGAGCGAGAGTTGGAAGAGCGAGGAGAGTCTGGCAAATAATCGAAAGATCGACGAACCTCACTTCATGACTGCCGAGCAAGGGGCCTAAGCCCGCGAGACAAATCCGCGAGCATCCGGGGTCTTTGACCTTGAAGAACGGAGGATTCTTATGGTAGTTCTACGCAAAGGCAAGAGAGTTGGGTAACTTAATATCGACTTTTACGTCCATCCACAATGTCTGTCGCGCTGTTTGAGGATGCCAGATGCCCGCTCTGCCCGCTGAGAGTTCGAAGAGACAAGCCAGATGGCTCTTGATGGCTTGATGACAGATCCGCGATGATTCCGCTTAAGCACTCTTTCGTCAGCATCTGGGCGAAGATCTCTCATCAGTTAATCTCGCCATACATCGTGAGCGCGGTGGGTATGTTCCCATCACCTGTATCATCTCCATACTCTTCATGTTCAAGATGCTTGGAAGCTCCAAATCCAATGTCTACGTGTCGGTGGTGGAAAGCCACCAACAGGTGGAGGATGGCGAGCAATACAAGTATCGGAAGCAGCATATCTGGAATATCTCGGTAGAGCCACGGAAACATCAAGTCCCATGTGTGCCCACCGCTCATCCGGAACCGATACACCTTACTGCCAAGCTCCAAGATGGTACGGAGAAGTACTCCATCAGCAGGCAAGGTGCGGAGTCTCATTCCGGTATTATGGGCAATGTCTTGATTGGCGAGAAGGTCAAGACGACGCCTGATGAGGTCGAGCGCGTGTTGAAGGCAAAGCTGACTGCTGGACCTTCTTCACTGCCTTCGGATCAGACCTCAGAAGACGACCCAGAGCACTGGATCAGACGGGGTACGTTTGCCACGCGAGACGCGAGATACACTGACCAGATGCTGACCCCCATCAGCACTTCATGTCCTCCAAGAACGAAATATACTCGCCAAGTTTGATGTGGGCGAGTTCATGACCGTAAGTTGCCCAATGGTAGATGCAAGCACAGCACGCTGACTGCATTGTAGTTCGCACACGCCTATGCTGCCAACCGAGCCAGTGCAGAGGCACCTGCCATGGTAGCTTATCCGCGTATGGACAAGAAACACGAGCAGAAAGCACAGAAAAAGAAGTTCTGGGTTAATTACCCGATGGAGTCGAAGATCAACCCGCGAGGGCGAGTTGAAGGTGGCGGCGACAAGCACTATGGCGGATTGATGTGAAGAATTGATACCCAACTGTATGTCTACTGACTGTGTTACAAGCATTCCTTATATGCACTCTAGCTTCAACTGCCCTCACTACATGTACTGACATTGAACTCGGTCTGATTCGCGTCGAGCAAGTCACACTATGGAAGACATTCAGTTCTTGATAATATGAAACAAGACGACAGGCTGTGATGAGTGTCGCACGACAGTTGCAGCGCTTAAGAGAGCCTCTCCGGTACAAGTGGCTGGGGTTCGGGGTAACTGGAGACGAAGTATGGGGTGAGCGCACATGAAGAGCAAGGATGTCCGCAATCTCAGGCGGCTCCGGACTTCGGCGAAATCTAGCCGCTTCGCCATCGGACGACGAATAGCACCCAAAAGATGCTTTTCGGAGAGTCGCTTGTTGATGGGCATCATGCGCCAATGACTGCCAGCATCTTCAAAGTGGCATCTGGAACCCCCATTAAAAGCATCTGCCCATCTGCCCATGGCTTGACACAACAAAACCGAAGTCTGGTATATGACCATATCATAGCTGTGACAAGCGCGCTTGCCCTATAATTGCCTACCCTCATCCTGCTCGACTGCTAGCATCGGCACCGACATGGACAGACCCGGCTCAGAAGCAGCGCAACTGCGCGTACAAAGTAGCATAAAAGAGCAAATAGCGCAACCTCCTCCACAATCCCCAACTCATTATCATCGCCTTCTTCGGTCTGACGAAGCGCATCACTGTGACGATCTACCTGAGTTGCTGCACATGCGATGCCGGAATCGAATGCGCAGTACGTAGCTTCTCCGAGGACGAAGATACCATTGAGATACCTGATGAGGTCTGTTCTCGATTCATTCACGCGAATGCCGCTTCATGAGCTGAACGATACCTGACGTTCTCTTCGAGTGTAGAAGTGATCAGAATCTAGCAGCTGCGAGATCATAAGCCAAGAGCCTGGCTTGAACAAGGAAAAGCCTGTTCTTGCCTTAGCACCATCGAAAACCTTGTATGCTCACCAATTTGGGAACGATGGTGAGGTTCCTGGCGACAGAAGACCTTCACCAGATCATTTTGGTTAGTTGATTGCTGCTCGAGATCGCGTCAGGAAGCAAGATAGCCCATTCGAAGTGAAATGGATATGCTGACAAGTCCAATAGCGGTCCGGATGCGTCTCAAGGACGAGAGATCGAGAGGCGTGTCCAGCCGCAATGTTGCTAGCAGAGAGCATCTCGATTTGCTGGAGATAGAGAAAGCCCTCGAAGTATTCTTTTGAGCGCTTGAGGTGCTATCTGACGAGTCGAGCCCACTCACCAGTCAATTCCTATGCTGTGCATTGGAAAGCGCAATTGCTAGAATCGATCGAAGAGCGGAGCTTTGAGAGAGAGGAGCCGGCATTAGTTCTATCAGCACAGATATGAGAAATCGTGAATGTAAGAGGACGAGGGAGAACACGGTTGCAAGAGGCTCATGTGTACATTGATGCATATGTTTTCCCATCCATACGCTTTAGAGTTGACTTTACTGAGCATGTCACTGAGCCATGATTTATGTTACATGCTCTTGCTCGCATGAGCCAACCGTGAGCTAGTGCAATGGGGCTATTCGTAGCAGCGCTCATTTGCACCACGTGTATCTGGTAGAGACGACCACTAGACCGTCATTCCCGCCAGGCGCTCGCGAAGTACCTGCGCCATATCGGACACAGTACGGAAGCCGACACGCTCGCCCTTATCGTTCAGTAGCACGACACGGTTGCCAGTGCTCTTATTAACTTCAGCCGCGGCATCTTCCTTCTCTTGAGTCTTGACACCAGACTTGTCGAGCTCGTTGACAGACTTCAGACCTTGGAAGTCGCCCTCAATGCCCGATGGCTTCTCATCGTAGATGTCGAAGTATGGGAAGCCGTGCTCGGCATACGTCTGAGCCGTGACAGGAGTTGAGGGCGGAGGCAGACCGGTGAACTCGCGGAAGCTCTCCGAGTTGACGGTTTGGACATTGAATATGGTGCCGCATTCAGGCTCCCAGATCGTTGGGGGGTTCTTGTCTGCGGCAATGGCCTGCTTGATTAGGCCGCCGGCGGCGATGCCCAATTCAGCTTTGGCGTTGCTGCCGCCACCACCACCTCGAAGACGCAGCTGCAGGTATATCATCTCGCCCTAGAAACGATTAACGCTTAGTTCGGGGCATGCACGCGATCAGATGCACTTACATTGCGGATTCTGTGCGAACCAAGCGTACCGTCGCCCTCCAGCTGCTTCCCTCCAAAGACGAGACGCTGCTGATCCTGGGGAATGCCCTCTTTGTCTTCTATCAGGGACTTGACCTCGTTGATGGTGTGCATGGAAGAGACAGACAAGCTGATACACTTGCCAGTCAAAGTCTTGACAAGCAGCTGATTCCACTCGCTCTGCGGCCCCCAAAGGTGGCTGTGGGACACTCTCGGTGGTGTTGGGCGGGAAGGCGTGATCTCGATCTGAATACCGCCCACGACTTCTTCGCCAGTAAGCTGAGCCTCCACCAAGTAACCGCTTCCCAGCGGCATTGCAACAAATTGACGCACGGTGCCGTCGCTGTTGGCAATACCGTCCAGCCACAGTTGATCTGGAGTCACGACATAGTCTTGTATGCTCTTCTTCTCCTTGACTTGTGCAAGGCGCCGCATCAAGGTTGCTTCAGTTTCGCGCGCAGGTTCTCCAGAGATGGCGTTGACGCTACCGACATAGATCTTGATAGCGAAAGGTGAGTTGCTAGAGAAGCTGATCCACATAGCCTCGCGCTGATACATTGGAAGGAAGAAGCCGCCCTTCGCTTTCATGTGGTCTGGGAGGCCCTTGTAGTCGCTCGTTCGGTGTAGCGGGAAGCAGCCCAGACTCGGCGGCAACGACTTCTGCTCCTCGTCATCGGAGACACGCTCAATGAGTCGCCGTCAGCTGCGATATGCCACCTTCTGCACGCACCTTGAATAGTGTCGTCTGTGTTGAGGGCCGCGCCTGAGCGAGTCAGGTGGGTGGATAGCGTAGTGGCCGCCATCGCGCTGACGGTGTGCTTGGGACTGTCGAGATGCGGATGAAGTGAGGATGTTTTGTTTTCGTTGAAAGTTGACGGAGACGGTGCAAACGAAGGAGGTGACGCAGGCTCTGCAAGGTTCAAAGCCTGACGCATGGGCCAGTGTGGAAGTGAGGGCGGAAGTGAAAGCGAATGCAACCGGTGTTCTATGAGTACCGATCGATTCTGAAGCCACGTCAACGCGCTTTTTTGAACAGAAAATGTTTCGTCTATCTAGATTCATGCAGCTCAGCATGGGTGTGAAAACGCCATCGCTTTGCAAGGGGTCCTCGCGCTCCCGACTGAGCTGCTCGAGGGGGTATGGCACGCCGTGGCATGCTGTCGTCGTGAAGTCGCTGAAGTTTTGAGAAAAGCACACAAACCGCTAAGCCATATGTTCCGTCCCTTTAGTCCGCATGACCTCGTGTTCAGCTACGGGCTTGCTCCTCTCAAGCAATAGCCCGCCAATGTGCAACTCCATCTAAGCCAGATTCTTCATCGAGCCGTGACGTAGTCCTATGTCCCATCTACAAGTCTGGGTCCTCCTCGTCTGGCAGTGGCATGTTGGCTGCGTCTTGCATCTCCTTCTGGGCGGCCTCCATGGCGGCCTGGTCGACCTGGACCTCCGGTGGTGCGAGAGCTGGGGCGGCAACGAATTCCTAGAAACAAGTCAGTTCAAATTCCCACAAACACACTGCTTCTGAGACCGCTTACCAAAGACTGGTTGCCGACGAGCTTTCGCGCAAGCCACAGGAATGGCTTCTCGAAGTTGTAGTTGGACTTGGCGGAGATGTCGTAGTACTGGAGGTTCTTCTTGCGGTGGAAAGTGATGGTCTTGGCCTTGACCTTGCGCTCCTTCACGTCGACCTTGTTGCCAGTCAAGACAATCGGGATGTTCTCGCAAACGCGGACCAAGTCACGGTGCCAGTTGGGGACATTCTTGTACGTGATGCGGGATGTGACGTCGAACATGATGATACCGCACTGGCCGTTGATGTAGTATCCATCGCGCAGACCACCGAACTTCTCTTGTCCCGCAGTATCCCACACATCGAACTGGATCTGGCCGAGGTTCTGTATCCTTGTTAGCCTTTCTCCTCTCCTCTTCTGCTCCTGACGATTCTGCTTACGGTGGTGAAGCCGAGTGGATGGACCTCGACACCGAGAGTAGCGATGTACTTCTTCTCGAATTCTCCAGTCAAGTGACGCTTGACGAAGGTGGTCTAGACAAGCTTGAGTTAGCTATTGATCCCTCACATCCGCGCTCAAGAACGATGCCAAAGTCGCGCATGCTCTTGCTGAATGCTCCTCACCTTTCCAGTACCACCGTCACCGACAAGCACAAGCTTGAAGGTGGGGACTTGCTGGCCCTCAGCCATGTTGTTTCTGGTCGTGTGTTGGTATGTGGTTCGTCTCAAGCGGCGCGCGGTCGCTGCTAGTATTCAAGCGTCGTTTCGTGACCCGATCTGTATGAGTGACCGGTGGTTGTGGTGCTCGTGGAGTGGTAAGGTGTGTGGATTGAGAAAGACGTTGAGAGTTGGAGACTGGAGCGTTTCTTGATGAGAGAGTGAGGTTTTCGCTTGGGCCCCCGCGTCACCGAGAGCAACAAGCGGCGGGCAGGCGCCGACTCCCGCGCTTGGCGTCCTTCCACCACTCCGCTTCACCGCCTGGAGCTCTCACTTCACTTCACTTCCTTCACCTCAATATCACAGGCCATCACAGGTACAAGCGCTCTCTAACTGTAGCTTGCTGGCGTACTCATACGCGCTTCAAAATGTCCTTGTCTGGCAGTGCTGGCATGTGGACAGCTTAGAACCTTTTTGCTGGCATCTCCTCGCTCACGGCAGTGTTGGGCACTTTGCCTAGTAGCGAACAGGCCCTCGCTGCTGACAAATATGGACAGAGCAGTCATTCACACGCCGGAGTCATCAACTTCAGTGTGGACTCCATCTCGAGTTCAAGCTATCGTCATGTGAAAGGACGAGTACAAGTAGCCTCATGCACGAGACCCGCGCTCAGCCTCAGCCAAACCAGGTTCGCAAGGCCCCAGCTTCTAGCTTTCTATACAAGTTATTGTCCGCAGGAGTTTAGACATCGCTTTGGCAGCCTCGCTCTTTGTGAGATAGGCTCTGGCGCGGAGTTCAACCTCTTGCCTTTCTCAAGGTGGATGAGATACGAGCGCATGTGACGAGGCCACGCCGCTGAAAGTGGGCAAGCTGAGAAAGCTGCTCATTATGGCAGCCATCCTCCACGCCATTACGATGGGTAGACTGCTATCGCGAGCATCGTGGTCAACACACTCGCTGCTTTGCACATGCGAGAAAGGCAAGGATCCTGGAATGGTTGTTAGGACGTGATGCTCATGACAGGAGTTTTATCGTACCCATCCAGCAAATCACAGTTTTCACCCTTACCCATTACCCATCAATGTAGGTACACCCCCAACGTTCACTTTCACGCGGATCCGTACGGCGGCCGGATGCTCTCGGCGCGCATACGCACTTGCCAAGGCTACTACTGTTTGCATCCACCTAAGGAGTCTGCACATTCGAATCTCCAAGCTTCTCACAGACACATACCGCTCGTCAACACCCAAAGATGTCGGCGACATCTGACAGCGATGGCGACCCCAACGACGCTGATGCTCAGACCTCGCCATTCTTCCACAAGTTGCCGCGGTAAATACGCGATGAGATCTACGGTCTCGCCTCCGCCAGCGAACATGAGGAGCTCAAAATCATCAGAATGAAGGGTTGGATGGAGAGAGAGCAGGAGAATCGCAAACGGGCAAAGGGAATCAATGTATAGCCCCCAGTTCTTTGATGCAAGTCGCTTCTAACCAGTTTCAGCGAGCTTATGATCCTCCCGCTATCCTCTCGTGCCCATTCAACAGCTTCATAGTCAGCAAACAGTTCTACAAGGAAGCTGTCGCTGAGTATATGCGGTGCAAGACCTGAGGTGCACGGTGCAAGATCGGGATTCCCTTGCGGGTGACTACGAAGAGATAATGATGTTGCTCGCCTGATAGTAATGTCTAATGGGAAACAGTGGCGCCTTCTGCACCTCCTCCTACTCTCCTTGCTGCCGACTCTTTCCCCCCGAAAGTGTTTGGAACCACGAGTTTCTGCCCAGATGATACATGTTCTGGAGTTTGCCCTGCCATCCCGAGTCACAGCACTGGATCTTCTTCACGGCTCCTTGTTCTACCTACTCATCTTCATCCGAGATCATGTTGGAGAAGTCGACGTAGTGATCTCGCGCTGGTCTGACTCAAGGGCTTAATGAGCGGGGATAGCTCCAATCCGCTGGCGGCACTGAAGGAAGTATCCGCCGAAAAGAGAGTCTCCAGCCGAGAAAGGCCGGATTGAGAGCTCACATGTCCTTGAAGATTCCGCCAGTAGCAAGATGTTCTAGCGAATGTCAACAGAAGAGCCGAGTCCAGCTCATGTACATGACAAGACATCGCTGAGCGGTGCCGCCAGGCTTGTCTACAGTGGGCGTCTTCTAAGGTCAGCAGCGAAAACACCTTTGATCTTATTGGCAAACTCAATCCTGCGACAATTGGGATAGAACGCCGAGCACGATTCATCACATTAGTGCAATCGTTTAGGCCCACAAATCGCTGTGATCACTTTCAGGTTTATCAGAAGAAATCCAGTCTCGCAGCTTCTTGATCTCGAAAACACAGGCATTTACCAATAGATCTCCCGTTAATCTTTCGCAGTCTCCTTCAAGCACCCTTATTCACCCAGCTACTCGACCAGCTCACACCACTCCTCTTGAACAATTGCGTCACAGGACATCTCCTTTCCGTCTCACTCGCAAATTCCTCAAACTTCGCTTGATCAGCGTCAGTTGCAACTTCGACTTTCAAATCGATGGCGCTCCAGTTCGCGTTGCCGGATGCGCCTTGGACGAGGACTGAGGGGTCGAGTTGGCCCTTGAAGCAATCAGCATTCCACTTCTAGGCGTGTTAGTTGTAGATCAGCTTACCTCGACAGTCACATTCCATTCTCCCATCTTGATACCCAAGTCCTTTGCGACAATACTTCCTGTGACTTGGGTGCAAGAGCTCAAAGCGCTCAGATTGAAGTGCAACGGCGAGGGATGAGCATCGCCGCCGCCGAAAGCTGGGTAGGCGTCTGTATTGATTGTGTGAGAGGAGCCTTTGACGCTGATATTCTGTGCGACGCCATTGCCGATTCCGGAGACTTGGAAGGGGATGGTATCTCTCCGAGAGATTGTTGTAGAGAGGGGCCTGGAAGCAGTGGATCGGAGTGCTCGCCGAGCTGTGATTACAGACGCTCTGAGTAATTTGCTGGTAGCTGCCATGTTCCTATTATGTATCGATGGATCTTTGCGTAATGAAGTAGTCTGCACACATGTCAATGGGATCAGCTCTTCGTTTTCATGAGGTCGTTATAAGCTTTCCACATGTCCGAGAGCAAGTAGAGTTTGTTGCGAATGCTTGGCAACGATGATGTGATAAGGGAGGAGACTTGGAGACAATTACTCCAGGGATTGCAATGAGATAGAAGCGCTGGCTTTTTCGTATCCGTTTCTTGCCCCTCGTTGTATCAACAGCCGGACTCCACCACGCCTCCGTAGACGCCAGTGGCATTGTAGTTCCTGGGTCAGTCAGCATTGCTGTTCCTGTCAGTCAGAATTTGAAACGCATACCACATGTCCCACCAGACGTTGGTCAGAGGCTCGCAGGTCTCAACGTCCACGAATTGGCTTTCGATAACAACCGGCACACCAGGCTGACCTTCTTGCAAGTCGTAGCGAATGTATCCCCCCTTTGACCCAGTAGGAATCAACCTCCTCTTACGGAGCTAGCCCACAAGTATTGGATTTGTCGAAAATGGTTTCGTTCGGTGTGGCAGGCGTGTCGGATGCATTGATCGAGTTGCAGACGCGCCGTGAAAGGACGGGAGGTGCAAACACATCGGCAGACGGCGCAATGATTGTCCGGGTTTCTCGGCGTGGTGGAACTTCCTCGACGACAACAACGCGTCTGGATCATGCCCATCTCGCAAGTCCACCTCCTATCATTGTCATCGCCAAAGCTGACTTCTTTATGCGCAGAGCCCGGTTCAAAAGAGAGATATCAGGAGCATAGTTTCCACTCGATTTCAACGACTACGATATTGCTTAGAACCGCCAAACAGTCTCCGTCGAAAGGGTTCCATGATACTGCTCCTTCTCCGATGTTTCTGGACTTACCAGCGATGATATCCTCAGCATCTTCACAGCAGGCTTGGAGTGAAGCAGATCATACCGATGCGTACACTGCCGCCTCACACGCAACCCATTGCCCAAGGACGTTGGGATCGCAGAAGGGCATGACCTGAGAAGCTATCATTCCAGCAATGCCCTTTTCGCGGTCGCACCACCAGAAGAGATTCGCGATCCCTGCCCACCAGGCTGTACTGGCGCCTCTGCCGGTAGCTCCCGGTGCGATGGTCTGCATGAATGAAAGTCCCCAGCCTTGTGGCGGATCCCCTTCTTGAGGATATATATGTGGGATTGGGTTGGTCTGCCCCTTCTTCGCGTCGGGAATGAGGTTCCTGGCGAAGTTTGGCCATTGCGCGATTTGGTTCTGCCACCTGTACCACAAGTCAGCTGTGTCGCGAGCGCCATGTGCCGGGACACTGACATCAAGTCCACAGTCTCCTTGAGGATCTGCGTGCCTGTCTTGGGACTCTTTGCATCGTTGAGCAGCGCTGCCAAGACCTGTACATACTCGACGGGCTTCGCGTAGCAGCCAGCCCCACCGCTGTGGAATAGTCTGGCTCTGTCCTCTTCTGATTCAGCCATGATGGGTTCGCGGAGAATATGGTCTCGCTCCTCGCTCTTCGAAGGATCTCCCGGCCACTTTTGAAGCATGAAAGCCAAGTTCTCCTTCATGTGCGGGGTGGAGAACATCTCAATGGACTTCAGACCCAAGGGAGCCATGATGTTGTCCTGGATCCAATCATTCAACCGGATCCCGGTGGCACGCTCGAGGACAATACCAGCCCAGTCCATGTTTGTTCCATACTCCCAAGCCTCTCTTGGCTGGTGTACCAATGGCATCTTCAACACGTCACTGATCTGAAAGCGGTGATTAGTGACTTCGAAGTTCAGACCATTTTTCCGAATTGCTCACATCAGCATGAAAAAACATCATAGCCAACCGGACGGCCGTGGTCTCGCAACCTCTCACTCAGTTATTCGTATCCGAATCCCGCTGTGTGAGAGAGCGACATGCGCAAAGTAATGTCTTTCTTGCGATCGACTAAATCGCCGTCTGCTTGAAGCACCTTCTTTGCTGTTGAGCTCTGAATAGAGGCTCAAAGTGAGAAAATAAGTTGCGGTCACGACTTTGTATGCCTGGACCGATCTCATGATCCTCGCAAGCCATGAACCTAAGTCTTGATCCCTGTAATGGAACCTGGACGCTGAAAGAACCATTTTTGCTTCACTTCACATGAGTATCTGTGATCGAGTTAAATCACTATCTATCTCACTTTGAAATTCTGATTCGCTACGCAACCGAAGCCGGGCTCAATCAGCCATGACTGCTGCAACCTATCTGCCAGCATGGCCTACCGCATCGACATGCACACTCACATCATGCCATCATGCCTACCCAACGGTTCGTCTGTATTCAACTCATCAGGCGATGACTGGCCGCAGCTTCGACCGAACCCCAATGACCCACAGAAATTCGACATGTACGTCGGCGACACATTCTTTCGAACAGTCGAGCAGAACAGTTTCGATCCTGCAACAAGAATCGCAGAAATGGACGCTTCTAGAGTCGAAGTCCAAGTCTTGAGCACTATCCCAATTCTTTTCTGCTACGACAAGCCTTTCGAGCCTGCGATCACTTTCGCGAAGTATCTCAACGATGACCTGGCAGCAGTGGTCCGACATCATCCAAATCGATTCATTGGTCTAGGAACATTACCACTGCAAGACATCGATGCATCTATCGAAGAGCTTCGGCGGTGCAAGGAAGAACTGGGCCTTGCGGGTATCGAGATCGGTACGACCATCGGAGACACCCAGCTCGACGACAAATCGCTATACCCTCTCTGGCGAGCCTGCGAAGAATTGGACATGCCAATCTTCGTCCATCCACTCGGCTACTCCCTTCCTTCAGAAAATGCCAAACGCTGGTCTACCCACTGGGGCAGCTGGCTTATCGGCATGCCCTGCGAAACGGCCTTAGCGATTCAGGCTCTTACATCGAGTGGAGTCTTCGTCAAGTTCCCCAAACTAAGAATGTGCTTCGCGCACGCGGGAGGAGCATACCCTGCACTTCTCGGCCGCATCCAACATGGTTTCGACGTTCGCCCAGACCTCGTCGCGAAAGATGCGATGCGTGTCACACCAACCGAGCACCTGTATCACAGGCAAAATATTTGGGTTGATAGCTTGGTGCATGACCCGGATCTGTTGGAGTATCTTGTGAAGAAGATGGGTACGGAGAGGATCGTAATGGGGAGCGATTATCCGTTTCCATTGGGCGAGATGCCGCAGGCTGGAAAGATGCTTGCGGAGGATAAGAAGTTGGATGACTTCTTGACATGGGAGGAGAGGAAGGCTATGTTGGCTGGTAATGCTCTGAGGTTTCTTGGGTTGGAGAAGGACCCGAGATGGGCTCATGTTATGGAGCGACCTGCCAAGACAGCCTCGTGACTTGGGAGTTAGAAACCGAACGAGTGTTACATGCAACATCTCTTTTTCTCATGCTGTCGTATTTGCTCGCACTGCGCATTTTGCAGCGTTCACAGCACGCACAAGGTTGTGACATCGTCCGCGATGTCGTTGAGGGCACATACTCGGCTAGTGCACCTCGACAACGTACCTGCCACATTAGGTTAGAAGCCTTGAGACGGAAGGTAAGTCTCTGTTTGTCGTTATCGAAGACAAGGAACGTCAAGGTGTTGATGTTAAGGAGTCTCATGGTGACTTGAATACAGCTAGCAACACCATTCTCGAGCGTGTGCAAAGAGTGACTCATGTCGGAATTCAGTGCTTCGTCTAATGCTCGAGGCAGCTTTTGAGCAAGTGTCAACCAATTGTTACGCGCCTCATGAGGCGAAGAAAGCGTGCATCTTCAAATGGCATCCTGTCTCAGCAATCGGCTTGCTCATTCGTGAGTCTCCGATGTCCAGGCCGTCGAGAGTGAACACCATTGTATAGATCCACAAAGACAATAGAGAAAGACTGGGCGTAAGGTTGCCTTTATTGGGACATCGATGTTGGTGTCGTTGTTAATGTGAAGTCGGGCAAGGAGAAACTGGCCGGCGGCCGAGTGTACCACTTTGGGGCACAATCGGCCGAGGCCATATACTGCGGCTAAAAGTTCTACCGCTGATACTATGATAGCACCACTCACCCGAATGTTTCCAGTCATAGACTTTCCCAAAAACATATCTTCTTGTTTTTGCTGCGCTTCATACAATGGCCGACCTCAAGACCTGCCCGCCGCTTACTCGCGACTCTGTCAAGAACGCCCACAAGCGCATCGCATCCTATATCCACCGAACACCCATAGCAACATGCGATACCATCAACCACATCGCTTCCACTGCTCAAGCGGAAAGAGCAGAAGGGAATCCAGTTGGAGAGCCTTCGAATGGCACCGCGAAGCCGAAGATCAGTCTGTTCTTCAAATGCGAGAACCAGCAGCGCATAGGCGCTTTCAAAGCCCGAGGAGCTTTCCACGCTCTCGGCCGCTTGATCGAAGAAGAGGGCATTGATGAGGTCAGGAGGAAGGGTGTAGTCACACATAGCAGTGGTATGCCAGACACATGTACCAAGCCCATGTTGTCATGTAGGAAGCTCTGATATCCAGGTAGGTAACCACGCGCAAGCCCTCGCCCTAGCAGCAAAGACCCACAAGATCCCCGCGCACATCGTGATGCCCACGATCTCTACACCCTCCAAAATCGCCGGAACGCAATCTCACGGCGCGAATGTGATCTTCTCCGGCTCGACATCCAATGAGCGGGAAGCCGTCGTGGCAGATGTGATCCAGGAAACTGGAGCTACGCTGGTACCGCCTTATGATCATCCGGATATCATCCTCGGGCAGGGAACGCAGGCTTTGGAGTTGGAACAGCAAGTCGAGGAACTTCTCTCGACTTCACCAGACCATAGCGTGTCTCCTTCAAAGGAACGTCTCGACGCAGTGATAGCTCCCATCGGTGGCGGCGGAATGCTCTCC
The DNA here is from genome assembly GCA_031771865.1 of Nothophaeocryptopus gaeumannii. Lineage (NCBI taxonomy): Eukaryota > Fungi > Ascomycota > Dothideomycetes > Mycosphaerellales > Mycosphaerellaceae > Nothophaeocryptopus > Nothophaeocryptopus gaeumannii. The sequence goes on from JASISA010000025.1 coordinate 2,658,908, forward strand.
GGGATAGCCACGGCCATGCACACCACGGGCATTCAAGTCTTCGGCGCTGAGCCCTCGTTCGAAGGTGCCAATGATGCAGAGCTGGGTCTGAAATCCGGGAGCAGGATCACGAAAGTCAAGACGTTGACAATCGCTGATGGACTTCGCACACCTGTCGGCGAGATTCCTTGGTCCATCGTAACAGATAAATCGAAGTTGACGGGTATATACTCTGTGACAGAAGAACAGATTAAAGCTGCGCTGAGATTAGCAATGGAGAGGATGAAGGTGTTTATCGAGCCGAGTGCAGCTGTACCATTGGCGGTCGTATTATACAATGAAGAGTTCCGGAAGTTGGTGGAGAAGGAAGCTGGAGAGGAAGGATGGAATCTGGGCGTGGTTTTGAGCGGAGGCAACACGACCATGGAGGCAATCGCGAAGTTGTTCGCGGGTGGCGATACGAAGACCGAGGAGAGGCAGGCTGGAAAGGTGACTGTGAATGGCGAGAAGGTTGCAGAGAATGTCGCTGGTTGAGTACATATACAGAAACAAAGCGAACTCATGACGCTGGTGTCAGTAGACGATACATGCAGAGCAAGAACACCAAGATGCAAAACACACCAAGAGCAAAAAGATGGCAGGAATCGAACCCAGCACCGGCAGATAGAATGGCAAGCATGCAAAAAAGGAAAGGAAGGGTTTTGAAATGCAGTTGCATTCCACACGGTGCCTCCATAGGCTATTAGGTCCATTGGACTGTTGTATGCTCCTCTCAAGTAGCAGCTACTTCCTTGAGAAAGGGAGATTGTAATTCTATTATGTAGGCTTCTCTGAGTTGGACTGCAATGAGAAGGAGGGAGGAAGGACAGGAAAGGTAGGTATGAAGGTTGGTGTGAGAATGAGGAGGGAACAAGGCATGAAAGGTGAGAGGGAGAAGGAGCATACCCAAAGTCGGGAACGGAAATTTACTCAATCAAAACATACACCCTCTACCAGCGAAGAAGGTAGTGCGCTATACATGGGACCGACCTTCCATAACCTCACAAAAACAAGATCGACGACCCCTCAAAAGAGCCCGCCCACATGCCCGCGCACAGACCAACCGGAATTCATCACCGCGCTAGGCACCACATTACCACACATAGCCTCCGAAACTTCAACAGAAAGTCAATATCGATAGGAATATCTGGGGAGATGACTCGTTGCGCATACCCCAACCACTCCTTCTTCTCAGAACACAGAGTCTCGTGATGTACCCGGAGGAATGGCCACCAATGGCAACGGAATTGAGCGATCTTGAAAATATATCCCCTCGGAGATTCTCAAGTTGATCATCGACCAGAGCATCTTAATCTCTAGGAGATATTCGTCCTCCTCGGCAGCTGCTCTCAAAATCCTCTGGGAAGTCGTCAGATCTCATATCATATCAAACTGCCGTCGTGACCGAATCTCCTGGGGCCGGAACACCGCTCATCTGTACTGGCACTTGGCTAACGACCCTCCCACCTTCTCTGTGTAATAGAGCATTTCCGGAGTTTCAAGAGGAACAGAGGGAGTGGAAGGAAACCCGGCCAGCAAAAGGTATGGTACCCGCTCGAGGGCGAAATTGGGGTTGCGTGGGGAGTTTTCCTGGATGTGGATTCAAAGGAAGGAGATATGAGGAAGAGGTGGACGGGAGCTTTTAATGCGGCGATTGGGAATGGCATTGATTATGTGAAGGATTTGAAGGACGAAGTTTTGGTGGGGTGGGCTGTTTCTCGGCAGGTGAAAGGGGCCCAATGGGTTTTGCGCAATCTGAATACGAAGGAGATGTTATTACTCAACGTGAGCTTGGATGGAGCGACAGTGCAAGGATATCCGTGGTTAAGTCTGGATGCTGCTTTGGGATGATCGGAAGACTTTTCACACGCTTGATGAATTGGATGCGGGTCCGCCGCGACGTAGGCTGGAGAAGGGACCCTGGGCGGGACATTATTTTGATGTTGTTCCGGCTAATGATCTGGCAGAGGTTGGAGGATGGAAAGATGTCACATCTGCTGTCGTCAAGGGTGTCAAGACGGTTTACCATGCCGCCTGCGTCGAAATTCTTTCTGGACTTTGAGGATCCTGCAGGCTGCCAGTAAATCACAACCTTGCCCTTCCCATCTTCTCCAAAACCTCCTTCGCCCCCCTCTCGCCCGACCTAACCGCGCCGTCCATATAGCCCTTCCACTCAAACGCCGTCTCTGTCCCCACAAAATGCACCCTCCCAACCGGCTCCCTCAACACATCCCCAAACTTAGTCAACCCACCAGGTCCAAAAACCGGACACGGACATCCCTGACTCCACTGCTCATCCTTCCATATCGCTTCTTCCACATGAATCGGCTCCTGCACTTTCGCAAAAGGTCCAAAGATGTGCGTGATCTGATCTAACACCACCTTTTCGCGTTCTGAGGGTGCAAGACCCATCCACTCATCCGCCGGTTTCCCAGCAACGAAACACAACAGACTATACTGTCCATCCGCATCCACGCTGATATCTCTTGTAATCGCCATCGGGCCATGAGGAGACTGCGACATTCCGCAGAGGTCGGAGACTCTCCACCAAGGTGTTTTGTAGAAGACGATCATTTTGCAGGTGTTGCCATGTTTGGTAGCTTGTGATAGCCGGATCTTCTCTGATGGTAGTGGAGGCGAGAATGTGATTTCTTTGTATAAGGGTGTTGGGATCGAGAGGACGACTCGAGAGGCTTCGATGATTCCTTGGGCGGATGTGACACGTACTCCGGACCCGTTTTGCTCGATTTTGCGGACTGGTGACATGAGGACAAGAGATCCCGGTGGCAATTCTGCTGCGAGACCTTTGCTGATGGACTGGGTTCCATTCGCAACGCGCAGATATTGAGCGCCGTCCTTTTTGTCCGAGCGCATTTGCATGAATCCTCCTCCGGACTTGCAGTAGTCGAGGAAGAAAAGAGCGCTGATCTCGTTTGGTTCAACGCCTAGCATGGCTCGAGTGCCGATTCTGAAGGAGTTGAGGGCGGCTTGGCTGGCGTTTTGGGATTGAAGCCAGTCTTGAAGGGTCATCATATCCAGATTCTGGTTCAGCTTTTGTCCAGAAGCCAGCGGGTTGGTGATGTCGATCTTATGACACGTCTCCTCGAAGAGGTCTCTCACGCGGATCACATCTTCGATGTCTGCGCGGTCGCTACCATCTTCAGCCACAAGAAGCTGTCCGTAAGGATGCGTCTTACGATTTCCAATTCCCTTATCACAGACCATGCTCCCCTCCACATTTTGCGTAATCATCTCCAGCCCATACTTCTTCGCCAAGGCGTATACATGCGATTGATTTGTGTCATTCAACCACGCAGCTCCAACGTCACAAGCACTCTCTCCTCCAGGTAAAGTCACCGTTTTTGAACACGTCTTTCCTCCCACGCGATCCCTCGCTTCAAGGACCTTCACCGAGAGCCCAGCTTTATGAAGATCGATAGCTGTTTGCAAACCCGACAGTCCAGCTCCGACAACTACCACATCAACTCTCTCGAGACTAAGTTGCGGAATAGCAGCAACAGCTTCAATCTCAAACTTCATCTCCGGAGCCGCAAGCTGCGTAACAGGAACCAACGTACTAGCAGGTCGATGCTCCCCAAGAAAGCTCATAAGCGGTCCGCGATGTCGGGGGTTCTTGGGATCATAGTCGACGATGTAGTATGTGAGTTTGAGGATATCTTGCACCCGGGCACCAGCAGCCTCGAGACAGCGGGCGAGATTGGAGATGGCTTGGGTGTACTGTTCGACGAAATCAGTGGGAATGGAGCCATCAGGACGAGCGCCGATTTGGCCGGCTATTGTTACGACACTACTTGGACAGGTTGAGGGCGTTACGAGGGAGTAGAAGGGAGATGTTCGAATGTTGTAGGGTTTGATAGGCGTTGCTCCAGCGGTGGATCCAGGCTCGCTTGGTGCCATTCTGGATGTGGTGTCTTTCGGAGACGGACAGTCTGCTGGAAGAGATTGAGCCTCGAATTTGAAGAGTATATGATGTGCGATTTGGCTTGCGACTCAAGCGTTCTTTTGAATCTTGTATCGATAGTCATTGGAGCTATCAGCGAGATGAGGTCGAAGTTATCATGCAGATCGGGCCCGAGAGCTGGCGGCCGGCAGTCAGCTTGAGCAAGGTACCGGGCCCGGTCTTGGCATAATATCATGCGAGCAGTAACGGCACAGAACCGGACGACTCTGCGGCTGCTATCAGTGGCCGTGCTTTTCGTACATGTGCGAATGGAATAAATTGCTGTAGGCATCTCAAAACGTCGTCATCCAGTGCTCAACATCAAACGTCTGCCCTGGCTCCGAGACATCACAGCTGTCAATGATGTCTTGCCAAGGCAATTGCATGTCCGTTAGTCCAACCCGCTCGGAAACGTCTGCTGGCCTTCCAGCCTGAAGAAGCTCTGTACACTTCTTCATCAGGCTACTGTACAATTTGTGCACTCGCTCAGCGTTCGGCCAGTACTTTGCCAAAGCTTCAATGGGCCTTTCCAGTCTCTCTAGCTGAGCATGCGCGGACAGTGCAAGTAGACTCGAGCCCATAGATGTGGCCTGCCGGATCTCTTTCGAGAATTCAATCGTGGCCGCGAGCAGAGCAGTAGCGCAGTTTGGATGAGATTTTCGTATCGTTCCCCGGGCTAGCATGGTTTCGAAAGTGATCAAGATGGACGATGCTGCTTCCGCAGCCGCAGCGCGGCAGTGAGACTGAGATGCCGTTCGATGAAAGACTAGCCTGATGAGACCGTAGTTAATGCGGAGCTGACACGACCAAAAGTCGTGCGACACAGGCAGACGTGATTCAAGGGAAGCAAGTCGAGTATCGACGTCGTCTGAGCTGTGTGCAGTGCTTCTCGGCGCCTGCAGTGTCATGACTTGAAGCGCGGCTTCGGCCAGTTCGGCGTTGAGAATACAGAAGTCAGGTCGAGCAAAGCGGTCTTCTGTACCAGCATAGTTCGAAAAGTCGGACAGCATAGGCAGTGGCTGATCATAATCTTCCATGCGGATCATGCTAGGCCTGCCATACCTGAGCGCGATATATGCTTCCGATTCCACCACTGCCCAAAAGCATCTCCGATACTCCCTTCTGTCTGCAGCTGGCATCATGCTTTTGGAATTCGCGCCCAAGTCACGATGCATTCTCAAGCCCAGAGCGACTCTAGCTGCTTGGGAAGTCCAATGATATGCGTTGCCGCTTATAGTGTCCGAATTTTCAACGTGCCAAGACATAAGGAGAGCAGCTTGCACCAAGTGCACTCTATCATTCTCATGTCGCATGTCAAACAAGGCTTTAGCTCGTCGAAAGAGAGTAGCGGTAAGTGCGTCGCGTGAGACTGTGACCATGGGGTGATCGCTAATACGCGCCGCAGCGAGGAGCACCGACTGTAGCAGTAATAAAGGCGGCGGACTGCTCGAATGCGCGTAAAGCCGACGGAATCGTTCCTCGTCAATTATAGGGAAGCCAGTATGAATCTCGTTGAAGTACGTTTCGATCAAGGCATCTCGAACATTGCGCGCAGGTAGACTGCCCATGTCTCGAGCAGCTGCTTCGCTCAGATAGGTTCCGAAGCTTTGTTCTGGATCTGGTCTCCATGGCAGAGTGGACTTGATCGCAGGAAAAGGATAATGAACTCGATTGGGAAAGTCCCCTGCTTCTATCAGCTGGTTGAGGTTTGCAGTCCGGTTCCCAACATAGATGACACGGATGGGGTTGCCGTCATGAAAGACTTCCCAAGAGTGCGATCCGAGGCCTTGCTCGTAGAATGTGGTCAAAGTCTCGTCCCTGGAGGCGGCAGGCGATGGATCTGGGAGATCTCCCTGACCATCTTGAGAGCCTGGCACCGAGATAACGCGGCGCGAGCCCGATCGACGTTTCTTTCGCGCGGGTGTCCCATCGGTAGCGTCGTGTTGTCTGATCATCACTCAGTTTTAGCTGCGGGCCCGTTGGTGCTCTTCGACTCACAAACAACCTAGACGGGCCCTGACGCAGGGAGAACATGGCCCTTGCCCCAAGATGTCACATTTAATCTTGCGTCTCTTGCAAGCAAGGCATGCAGTGCCCAGTTTCCGGCGAAAATCTCCTTCGATTGTCATGGCTGCAGAACTGATGTCGATTGTAGGCGAAAGCAATGCGTTTAATCTGAGTATTGTCTCGGGCCCGAGCAAGTCCAGCTGTGCGAAATCTCGGGACCACGATCCTCGGACGAGCAGCGCAGCGCCAAGCGTCGCACGCAGAATGCAGGGACTGATTAGATGATCTTATCTGCGCACCGACGTCAGATCGTTTCACTCCCGGCAACTGCTCCAGATGAACAGCTGGGTGAGGTGACATCGCTTGTTTAGTTCAAGACCATAGCATTGCAATGGCTGGACTGAATGTCTTCTTTACCAACATCACATTCCTGCTGCTTAAACACCAAGAATGGCGACAATAGAAACCGAGTCGTACATAACCATAGCTGCGCGGGCGCAGAAGAGCGTACTGGATTCTATCCCCAGGAAATGGTGATTGTCTGAGGAAGCGAAGGCCAAAGGTGCTAAAGATCCAAGGAAGGCTGCTGCAGATTGCGGATTACTCCCAAGACGTCAATTGAGGATCACCGACCTCAGTGCCTCGGACATTCTGCACAGAATATGCAATGGCAGTCTCAGCGCATTCGAAGTGACTGAGGCATTTTGTGCAAGGGCTGCTGTCGCACATTAGATCGTCAATTGCCTAGTCGACTTCTTTCCAGAGGAAGCTTTGACGCAGGCGCGAGCGCTTGACGAGTCCTTTGCCCAAACAAAGAGTCTCGTTGGTGAGCTTCACGGCTTGCCGCTCACCGTGAAAGATGATCATTTCGTGAAGGAAAAGGTTGTGACGATGGGATACACTGCCTGGGCGAGCAACCAACCTTCTACTGAAGATTCGTCGTGTGTGAAGATCATGCGAGACGCGGGAGCTATCATCTTTGGGAGGACTTGCATGCCGCAAACTGGTATGGCGCTGGAGACAGTGAGTAACCTATGGGGCCGGACACTGAACTCGCACAACGTAGCTTTCGGCGCTGGTGGCTCGTCCGGCGGTGATGGAGTCATGGTGGCGTTGCGAGGTTCTCCAGCTGCTCCCTTAGCGACCGATATTGGCGGAAGTATAAGAGCGCCTGCTGCTTTCAACGGCTGTTACGGTATGCGTCCTACTGCTGCTCGGATCCCGCTCGGAGGCACGGCGACTACAGTGTCTGGAAACACATCGATCAAGTGCTCGGCTGGACCGATTGCCAAGTCGTTCGAGGACGTTCAACTATTCACCAGACTGTTGGTGACGCATCCGACGTTGCCGAATGACCCGAATGCCACACCTGGCCACTGGTATAGCGCAGCAAGGGCTTCTGAAAGGCTACGTGTCGGTGTCTGGTCAACAGACGGAGTAGTAGATCCTCATCCTCCTGTTCAACGTGCTCTTCGAGAAACATCAGCGAAGCTCCTGGCTGCGGGGCATGAAGTAGTAGAGTTCAGGTTTCCATTCGACTTGTGGGAAGCAGCGATAACAACGTGGGCGTTGTACCTGCAGACTGGTGCAAGAGAACACAAAGCAATCTTGCAGGCAGCGGGCGAACCTGGCATTGTGCAGTTCATGAGCTATTTGGAGACTTTTAGCACGAAGGAGCTGACAGTGCCTGAGCTCTTCAAACATAATACGGCTGTCGGTGCATACAAGACCATGTTCCACGATGCATGGGAAGCAAGTGGTGTGGATTGCATCGTATGCCCGACTGCTCCTGCGGCTGGGATCCCGCACAATTTCCCAGTGTGGTGGGGCTATACAACCATTTGGAACCTGCTTGACTATCCTTCCGTGATCATACCAGTGAAGGACCTGAGCATCAACAACAAGCAAGATCCGAAAGACACGACATATCGTCCAAGGAGCAATCCATTTGATGGCCCAAATTGGCAGCTTTGTACGTTCACGAAACCTTAGTCGGAGGAGGATGCATGCTGACGAATGCCCAGATGACCCAGAGGTGTGGAAAACTCAGCCAGTGACCATCCAAGTCGTTGGCCGGCCTTTCCGGGACGAGACGTTGATCGCGAACTGTCAAGTGCTTGATGCGGTGGTGAACGCCAGCGGGACAGAGCAGCCGCAGTATACCGAGGAGGCCGCACGGCTCTGAGCTAGCTGCTGAAAGCCTTGAATCATCTCCATTGGTAAGATCAAGAGTCTTTTTGATAGAGTGCTGCTTTTCTCAGTCCAGATAGACCTCATTCTTCAAGTTGCGTAGGTTCTGCAAGAAGCCGTATCCACTTCCGCCTTCTCCTGTCGGACGAGAAGTATCCATGTTGCCGTAGCGGAAGTCGTAGCCTCGTGCGGGAGATACACCAGGTTTTCTTGCTTCCGTTGCGGGTCTCAGTGTTCTCTGCTTCTCTTCAACCAGCTTCTGCAAAGAGTCTACAAGCTTGAGACGTGCCCTCTCCTCTGCTGTGCCTTTCCAGACGTCGGCAAGTGCCTTCAGTTCTTCGACTCTTCCGTTGGCAGCATCAAGGCCTTCCGCTCCTGACGCTAGAAGGTCGTTTATTTCGTTGCGAAGCTTCTCTGCGTACTCTTTGCCTTTCTCCTCGCGACTGCGGCTGTCCTCGTTGCTCTCCGGTGCGGAAACGGATATGAAGGAGGAAGCGATCGAGGTCTCGGAAGGAGCAAGAGGCCATTGCATGGCAGAGCCAAATGTTTTGATCACGGCGTCCAGACGTTCCCTCACCGTGGTGAGAGTGCGCAGTCTCTGCAGGAACTGGGGTTCTCCAGCAGCCTCTTCTGCAGGCGCGCTCTCTTCACGATTGTTCGCATCCCCTTCAGCATCGTCACCATCGCTCTTGTTGACCTGCGTTGATTGCCTTGTGAAAGTCTCCACATCTTTCTTCAAGCCAGTCTCAAAAGTATCTGTCAGCCCCAATGTCTCTCCTCTGAGCACTTCAACCTCGTAGGCGAGACGCGTGCCGCTTCGAATGATCTCATCAGTCAGTTGGGTCAATGTGTTCGAGAGGCGCGAAGTCTGTGCATTGAGGTGAGTCAGAAGCGACTGCAGCTGTGAAGACAACTCCGGCAAGGGCACTGCCTTCCCGCCGCGTGCAGCATTGGATGACAGTGAAAGAGTTGGCAGGGTAGAGTTGAGGTATTCCGCTGGGTCGAAGTCTGGTTGGAGGAAGAGCTGGATGTTGCTGTCGACGACATGAGGCGACTTGGGCTCGACCTTCGCTGTAGGAGTCTTGGCCATACCGGATGCGATTACAGTGCGTGTATTGAGCTGCTGACGTGTCTTGTGGTAGAAGGAGAGAGGCGCTGCTGTGAATCGCTGATACGTGAAATATTGACGCGTTGATTGAGTGAGGTCGATTAAGCATTCGACATCCCTGTCGTATCCCTGTCGTATCCCTGCCAGGGCTGCATGGCGGCTCTGCAAGGTTGCTCGACAAGGCAGCCACGCGCTTCTCCTTCCACTCTGCTTGTCTGCCTTGCACATTGTGCAGCCTGGCAGCTCTCTCGGTTTGCATTTGGTGCAACACTGCAGACTGACCACACCCTGCATTCCCTTATTAACCACTCACTACCATCCGCAGTACACGTCGCCGGCTTCTGTACACTGAACTACATTCGTTGGACGTGGTAGGTTCGCGCGTCGACCGCCCGCCGCTTCACTCCCCTCCTCTCCCACAGCAGCAGCTTCACACCTGCTGGTCACCCTCAGGTCTTAGACTTTCCTTCACATATGACACACGCAGCCCACGTTTGCACCACCAACAAAAGGCATCAACGCTAGAGCTCAACCTCTGCAGCCCGCAACCTCGACTTGAGCAGGAAACTACATCCAGGAAATTGCATCCAGGAAACTGCATCCACAGCGGCTACGACATAACCCAACTTACACTGTCTTTTTCGGCCTACGAAGACGCCCTGCAGTCACTTTCATACAGCGCACTTGAATTTCGACCAAAATCACCAGGATCCGCCGAGTTGAAGCTTCACGACATCTGCCCACCATGCCGCGCCGCCAGTTCGTGGTCGACCTCGACAAGGCCCAGAACGGCGCGCTGCCCGCTGGTATCAGCAATGTCCGCTCTGGAGACGACGACGGCCATGTCGAGTTCACATTCACCAACATCCACGGCCCAGCTAGGATCACCGCCATGGTTCCTGATCTGGGTGACTATCCGAAAACCCACGAGTACATGATCTTCGGAGACGACGCCGCTCCGAGGATAATCGGCAGCGCTATAGAGAACGTGTGTGGCACTGACCGCAAGACCGTCTTTGAGATGCTCGACATCGTCTCTGCTACGCTTTCACAACTTCAGCCCGATAAGGATGGCGACTCACAAATGACAGACTCGGCGTATAGGGAAGGCGAGGATGATCTTCCCGATGAGGACGATGAAGACGACTTCGACATTTACGACTCCGATCACGAAGCCTTCGACGATTCTGCGCCATCACATACCGCTGCGTACGCCTCACAGCCGCCCTCCACTGCCAAGAAAGGACGGTCGTCTGATCGAGCATTCCGACAGCGCATCCGCTCTGACATGAAAGCAGCCAAGGAGGCCGGCTTCAAAGTTGGCTTTCTTGGCCACCTCCTCGACGGCTTGAACTCCTACGTGACGGTGTCCATTCGCATCTCGAAGTTGGGCATCTCCGAAGAAGCCATGCAGGCTTGGCAGCTGGAGGCGTCTGATTACCTCATTCTCATCATTCAATACCCCAACGGCTACAAGACCAACGAGGAGTTCCAAGGATTTGACTCTCTGCGCCTTCGACCAAACTTGTGCATGCGTGTCGTTGCTGGAAGGAAATATAAGCCGACACTGCAGGAAGCAATCAAGGCGTTCACGGTGGCCAAGAAAGAGGACCGCACCAGCGTCAGCGCCCTCCCAGATTCTCAAGATGCTAACTCTGAAGAGTCCAGCATTCGAGAGACCTTCATCTCGAAGCCTCTCACTGGGTTGCTAGAAGACCGCCTGCTTCCAATATTACGAGGTCGGTCCGCAGGCATGGATTGGCAAGGTGCCGAGGGCTGGTTCCGACAGCAGCTCAACGCAGCAGGCCGCGGTGGTCAAGGCTCCAGCGACATTATCCCCGACCAATTCTACGAGAAAGAGCCTGCGAATCCGACGCTTCCGGAGGTGATGCAACGTGATCACTATACCCTCAGGGGCGTCACGCAGTACTCCTTCCCGACACTCGCCATGCAATTTGTCCTCCGGCACTTTGTACGCTGCACTGAGTTCTGCCTCGTGTGCCATCAGAAGCTTGAATCGGACGTCGAAGCCATCAAACCATACGTATGTGACAACGGTCTTTGTTTGTACCAGTACATGTCACTGGGCCTGGGTCCGAGCATCGAGTACGAGCTGGTCGCGCAACCCTATGTGGTGGATCTTTTGATATCCTTCTGCTACACTAGCGCTATGGCCCGCAGACTGAACCAATTCCCGGACGGGCTCTCCCTCCAAGTGCCTCCCATCGATCCAGCAGCATACAACGCGGAGGCTGCCTACACTTATGGCTACCGTGCTCCTTCTGACAAGACCGCTGCTCAACGCACTGCTCCAGAAACCTTCCCGAGCTACGAAATTGGCTTTGACCGAGCAAAGGGAGAAATCATATTTTGGAACAAGCCGGCTTCCTGTCCCGTGCAGCGAGGGAGCTGGCTCGTACTGAACATCCCTGAAGTGGACAGCGAATTGCACTGCCGTGTATCAGACACCACATTCTACCCCACCATCACAGTCGACGAGCCAGTAGTTGTGACCAAGCCCGCGGCAACTAGCAACTCCGCTTCTCTGCAGACTCCAGCAAATACGAGACCGGTTAGTCCAGAGAACAGTGGGCCGAACTGGCAACCTGCTTCGTTCCAAGTGTACGAGCAGGATTTTGGTGCTCTTGATCAGTCAGGCAAGTGCGCTGCGATTCAGAAGCTTCTGGATACGCTACCGTCGGTCGTCAAAATGCGAGAATACCTGAACAAGCGGTCTGATCTGCGGAGATGGGTGGAACGCATCTCCCCGGCAGCTTTGAGTCTGCTGCGTTGGATTATTGCCAGCAACCGTGCCTGCATCATGCAAGTAGACGGAGATGCGCCGCCGGATGGAGCCGCCAATGCCAGTGGCAAGACTCCAAAGGTCTTCGGAAAGGAGCAGGAGCGCTGCTACGGCATGAAAGACTTCATGCAATTCCGCTTCGCCATGGGTGCACCCGACAAGGAGCAGAGGTTCATCAATGCGGTTCGTAGCGTCACCAGCCGGCTTAAGCTCACTCATCCCACGATCTTCGCGTGGCATGGGTCGCCTCTGTTCAACTGGCACATGATCATTCGTGAGGGTCTGCACTACAAGAATACGGATCACGGCCGTGCCTACGGACACGGTGTCTACCACGCGTCTGACGTTAACACATCTCTGGGATACTCCGGCATAATGCGCGGTTTCGGCGGTGGCACTGGCAACACCACGGGACAGTGGCCAAACAGCGTATTATGTGTCAACAATGCTGTCGCTCTCAACGAGATCGTCAATGCACCTGCAGAGTTTGCTAGCTCTAACCCTTACTATGTCGTGCAACACCTGGATTGGATTCAGACCCGATACCTTTTTGTCAGCGTTGCACCGAAATCTGACGTCGTGAGAGTTGGTCCTGAAGCGCAGTCCAACAACGCTCATCCTCAAGACCCTTCACGTACGCCACGAGGCACCGGTGGACCCCTGGTCATTCCAGCTTCTGCCATCAAGTCTAGCAAGACCGCTCGTGGAGTCGGCAAAGATGATCAATCTGCAAAAAACCCGAGCCCATTCAAGAAGCTCAAGCTGTTTGGAGGGAAGAGCAATCCCGTCGTCTTAGACGGAGACGATGATTCTGCTAGCGATACGACCGAGCTCCAGGATCTCGAGATCCTCTTCGACGAGCCTGAAGTCGACGAGCCACCACCCGTCGCGGCTTCCGATCACACTCTACCAGTCATGAAGAAGCCGCAAGGTCCTAAGACCGACTTCGTGCCCGGCTCTCTGGACTTCTCTAAGCTTCCACTCATGCCCGTTCCGGAGTATGCCAACCAGGGTGCTACGAAGCGCTTGATGAAGGAGTTGCAGGCCCTACAGAAGGTTCAAGAAGCAACGCCTTTGGCGGAGCTCGGCTGGTACATCGACGTTGAGAAGATCGAGAACGTCTACCAGTGGATCGTCGAGCTGCACTCGTTCCACACCTTCGAGGTCAAGGGCAAAAAGCTTCCGTTGGCGGAGGACATGCAGAAGCAGGGCATCAAGAGCGTCGTGCTGGAGGTTCGCTTCAACAAAGACTTTCCCTTTACACCACCATACGTTCGGGTCATTCGGCCACGCTTTTTGAGTCTGGCGCAGGGAGGAGGTGGACACATTGTCATGGGCGGTGCAATGTGCATGGAGCTGCTCACCAACACTGGCTGGTCGTCTGTGTCGTCCATGGAGTCTGTGTTGATGCAGATTCGTATGGCTATTGCTTCGGAGCCATACGCTCGTCTTGACAAGCACGCTGGCATGGGCGACTACGGCACGGGCGAGGCTGCCGACGGCTACATTCGTGCCTGCCAGACGCATGGCTGGCAAGTTCCGCCGGGCTTCAAGGAGATGGCGTATGGTGGAGCTGGCTCATCGCGGTATTGATTGAGAGGAGACTACAGGGTTCCACATGGCGTTCGGACCGGATCAAGGAAGAAAAGGCGTCCAAGGCTTGAGGTGGGCTCTGCCACGCATACGTTCTCATATAATGCAGCAGCGTAGCGATCGATCTTCATTGTAATGATAACCGGGATCGCTGGCAAATGGGCATCAAAAGGCATAGCGACGGCGCTGGGATTGGCTTTACTAGGTCAGATAGTCTGATACAGTCTACAGAATGAATCCATGATCATGAGTTACGGACGAGGGTTTTGGTGTCTTCACTTACCTTCATCAGCTCATTCGCGTTCCTATGCATATTAAACCACCCTGCACATTGACCAACTGCTCAATCAGTCAACCGTCTCCAAGGTGACGTGGAGAGGATGGGGGCTGATGCCGACGACCCGGAACTGTGGAGAGGTGTGTGGTATGGGGCTGAGCAAGGTTCTTCCCTTCCTGGCCTGGCTCTCTCTTCCGTGAATCCGTCATCTTCCACGAACGCTTGAAGCCATCGATGCAGCCTCTCAAACCGTTTCGTCACACGAAGAGCACCTCTGGGCTGAGATGTAGTACGGAAACAAATCCGCCAGCCCTACAATCATGCTTCCCTCGCCCACGAATAATAGATATCCAACCTTGTCCGAGAGCAGGATATCCCCTTGCTTCGCGGCTCAGCACGCCTTCTGCACTTCCTGTTCCTGTCGAGGCGCGTCGCATGCGAAGCAGGGATCTGTCTCATGCAAATAAACAGATTGGAAGGATTGAGTTCATCCGAGCGTCTTGCTTTTCTCTCTTTCTCAGCCCCAGCTTGCAGGTAAGCTTTTCTTGGTTCGACTACTTCTAACCTCACAGCACGCTCTTGCATAGAGCAGGAAGATTGGGAGGGACGATATGCTGGGCCTCAAGAACATCGCTGGGCTCGCGGCGCTGACAATTCTGCCTCTCCTTGTCACCGCGCAGATTGCTGGGAATGGATCTGCTATGCGATCAGACGGGAAGTACGAGATTCAAAGCGAGGGCATTCGGGCACGATTCATACCTTACGCGGCTTCCATCACGAATCTCTTCGTCACGGATGTGCATGGCAAAGAGCGAGATATCGTGCTTGGCTTCGACAATGCGACATACTATACCATCTCGAAATTGCATCCGCATCTGAATGGTGTTCCTGGCCGATACGCGAATCGGATCAAGAATTCGACTTTCGGTATTGATGGAACGACTTACAAGGTCAATGCGAATGATAACAATGGGCTCGACACACTTCATGGAGGTGCAGACGGCTGGGACTATCGCAACTGGACCGTGGTCGCGCACACGACCGACTCCATCACCTTCTCGCTTGTGGATCCAGACGGCAAGGAAGGCTTTCCTGGAGAGGTCATTGCATACGTGACCTACACACTCACGCCACATCAGTGGCATATACGCATGACTGCTCTGGCCACTACGAAGAAGACGCCCATCATGCTCAGCTCGCATGACTATTGGAATCTGGACGGCCTCCAGAATCCGGACACTCCGCTCGCACTGAACTACACTCTACATATGCCGTATGCTGGCCAACGTATCGCTACTGATGGCATCAACGTACCCACTGGAGATATCCTGGCGAACAAGAAGTACGGTTTAAATGATTTCTGGTCCGGGCCGAAGCAGCTCGGTGCAAACATCTCCAATCCGGAGCTCAAAGGCAATTGCGGCACGAACTGCACAGGCTACGATAATTGCTACCTGACGAACCGCGACCAGCTCGGTCCGTACGACTGGAGAGATAAACCTGTCGCTACGTTGGCAAGCCCTTACTCTGGCATCCAAGTGGACGTATTCACAGACCAAGAGGCATTGCAGGTTTACACATGCAATAATATGAATGGTACTTCCACCACCTCCCTCTCCTCTCCACTCCTGCACCACCATACTGACTTCTTCCTAGGCACATTCGCCCTCAAAGAAACCCAAGGTTTCTACAACGACTCCTCCCGCCCCCGCATCTCCAACAAATACGGATGCGTCGTCATCGAAGTCGAAGACTGGATCGACGGGATTAATAACCCGCAATGGGGAAGGGAGAAGAAGCAGATTTATGGACCGGCGGATGATCCGTATGTGTTGCAGGCGAGGTATGACTTTTCGTTGGACTGGGAATTGGCGAGGATGTGGAATCAGACAAGTCCGAAGGGGTATGGGGCGGAGCTATGATTTGCTGAAGGTGGTGGTGACGAGGGGCATGCCGGTGGTAATTGGGACGATTTCAGGCGGTGATGTAAGTAACTCGAGCAAACGGCATCGAGCAGCTCCAATAAAGCAGAAAGAGAAGTATCTCACAAAAAACCCGTCTTCGAAGAGATGAGCTTTCCAGTGCGCCACTTCTTCTTCTTCATCTTTCACATGCGAAAAGCCGTTTGCCAAGCAAGACGCTTAGCTCATTTCATCTCTTCTACATCTCTCAGCATTTGTCACACTCCACCATCCGACTCCCTTCCAGCTTAGTTTCAGTTCACATCACTGCCGATTCCGCCAAAACACCCTGCATCTCCAAAAACAGAAATACCATCTGCCACGCCTGAATCTGCACCGTGGCTGACGTCGCCATTATGCGCTGGGACTCCCAAGAAGCATGGGAAGAGAGCGAACGACTGCAAGACTTTCGCATAAAGTCATTGCCTGAAGTGAGGAGGGCTTCGATGGCGTTGCAGGATGTGATGGCTACTGGGCGAGAGACACCGGCGGTCAAGGGTGGTGAAGTGAAGATGTGGGAGATGCCGAAGAAGGCGAAGAGTGCGATGGACTCGATAAGAGTCAGTGGGCGACCGGTGCGATCAGTACCACCGCTCGGAACTTCTGCATTAGTACAGAACAGGCCACCGGGGGCGGCAGAAGAGTCGGATTTGGATGAGAAGGAGGTTATGAGAGCATTTGAACGACGACCGGTGAGAACCTTGAAAAGATCTAGATCGAAGAGTCTAGAGCAACCACCAGTCCTCGTAATCCCTGCGGAACAAAAGAACAGTGCGCAGAAGATTGTGATAGATCTGACTGAGGAAGAGGAGGCTCGAATGTCACATCCATCACGACCATTGCAGAGTAAGAAGAGACGTTGGCCGGCGGGTGTGGAGCAGGAGAGGCTTCTCACGAAACGACCTCGTATCGACCATGGCTTTCCACGGCCGGCTCCTGATGACTCGCGGGTTGATCCAAAATTGCTCGAGTGTCCGGTGGAGCTGCCGCGGTCAGCACCCACCAACTCTTTGCCTGAACAGCGACCTTCAAGAAGAGACAACGAGCGAAGCGAGCCAGTCCCAATCACACTCGATCAACTCAGAAATATGATCTTCAAACAAACACTTACGAATATCGCCCCCTCGATGCCGCCACCAAATCCATCATGAGCTATCCTCTCCCCGCCTCTCTCAATCCCCACCCATCGTTCCGCTTCTCCTCCGCTTCGATTCGCGGAGCAACTCAGGCCGGCAGAGTACTATCCTATGAACTGGGACCCTCTCATCTCTCTCTCTCCCGCCCTCAACGACTGGCTCTCCGACCCGCGCACAATCTCCCGCCAGACGGAGCTTGAACATGTCGATTTTGAAGAGTACTGACGGGTCGATGAGAAGGCAAAGATAGAACCCCAGTGCATCCGAGGGCAAGATGAAGATCACAAGATGTACAATTTCAAAAACAGGCGGAGAACGAGCGGAGGGGGAATCGATGGTCTCGGCAAGGGACAAAGTACGAATGAGACAGAGTTGCTGAATTGCTTCGCAATCTCATTCCTTGAATATGCGTCGCGAATATCGATCGAAGGAAGTGAGTATTATTGGATCGTCGCCTTTCCGGTCTGCGCCGTCGCCCATATCACCACCCAAGCCGCAACGCTTCAAGTTACCACAGGGTCACAGAAGGTTTCCGGACAACGGACGCTTTGGACGCTTGGAAGGGAGGTGGAGAAGTCGAAGCAGGCCGGTTGAGAGTGCTGCGGTGACGGCGTCGTCGAAGGTCGACGAGGACGTGAGATGCAGGAGTATCTGATTGGAAGCGAATGGTACTGACAAGACAAGGAGACGATGTATTGAGGCGGCACGAGAAGTGTGAGAGTCGAGGTGATGTGAAAGTTGAAGTCTGGAGCTAATCCCGAATCAGCACGTGCCAAGATAGTTCTATTTCCCGCCTGAGAATGCCACTGAAGGTAATCTACGGCTTTCGCCCCACGACAGTGATAGGAGAAAGGGTGCGCAATAATGATGACTTCATAATGTGTCCGTTTCAACAGCGTCTCATACAGACTATCTAGCAGTGTCACAGAGCCTATCCAGAACAAAGTAAACATCCAAAGCAATTCGGGGTATCTCCAAAGTTCAACGTCTTTTCAATCCTTCGTATCATCATCATCTCAATGTTCTCTTCAAACACCACATTCCAAAATCTCCACAGCTTTCCAACAAGTCAAGAAAGTCTATTCAACGACCTTCTTGCTCAAACCTCTTCTCCAACAAATCATTAGCCAAAACGCAATCCCCCAACGCCCTACCTACAAACTCAACTCCCATAATTCCCATTTGCTTGTCCACATATCCAACAACTTCCCTCGAAGCAGGAGGACAAGCCCATACAGGGTCGTCACCGTGTCTCTTGGGATCGAAGTATCCTCGGATTCTGGTGGCGGTATCGTCACCCAACCACTCTACTTCACCGTTCTGCATAGCCTCGATTGTTGGTTGAGGCACGAGAACTTGCAGAAACGAATGTACCACGTACGCGTGTTGGCGGATGAAGAGGAACTTGTACCCAGTGACGGAAGTCTGGATCGTGTTGACTTTCTTTTCCAGGTCTTTGAGAAGCGGACCAGTTCTCGGGATCAGGGTATCGTGTCGTCCGGATGTGGTCGAATTGAGCATTCGATGAAGAGTTCGCATATGAGCCATCGTCCAAGGGTGGCACTCGTTGAGTACGCCATAGCGAGAGCGAAGCTGCGAGCGAAGTGAGACGGGAAACACTACAGCGGGTTGAGGTGCAGACAGAATCTCTGGCGGACCGCTTGGACGGACAATGGCGGACCACAGGCGAGAGAAAATCCCTTCAGATTTCTTAGAATCTTTTTCGAGATCCTCGGGGCGATGCAGAGCCACAGGCCGTCCTCTAAACGGCTGTGGAGCTGGAGCGGCCGAAAACCGAGTTTGAAAGACTTGATTTGAGGCGGTGCTATCGCCATTTGAACGGTCGGGCGAGTCGTGGCGGAAAATGTTCGTGTCGAAGAGAGGCGGGAATTGTTTCGATTGGTTGAGCCAAGACGTGGATGCTGTAGTGTCGTTGAAGTTGACTCTGATTTTCGTGGGCGAGTCCAGGTTGAGGTTCTCTTCGTAGCTGAGAATCTGCTCAGCGCTATCCCCTTCGTCTTGTTCTTCATACAGCTCATCCTCTTCGTCCTCGACTCCCTCTCCACGCTGCTGCTTACGGTACATCTCTTCATAGCCACGTCCACCTTCCTCAATGAGTTTCTGCTTTGCTTGTGATCTGGATGTCAAGCTTTCGTCTTGGAGGCTCGCCACATTCTGGTAAGTTGTCTCGACATCAGAATGTCCAACTCTAGTCTGCGGCCGATCAGCTTCACCAGCTGACTGCCTTGCAATTGGGCGCGGATGGTGGGCAGCCTGAGATGTCGGCGCAGTCGTTCTCTGCAAGAGCTGTTGGTGATCGCTCGCGGTGCTGTTGAAGCTATCAGTGGTCTCAAGCGTCGACGAGCCTACACCATGCCTTGACTTGTACTGTCGCCCTCTGCGTTTCGGCTGAGCAAGGGGCTCCATTGTGATCGGATCATGTGTAAGCATACTTGTGGATGGCGCTGGGGCAGCATCGCGCAGGTGCTGGAGCTGCGTCTTGGCTCCTTCCGTTCCGGTAGTGTTTGAAGCTGCAAATCGGTGGGAGTGCATTTGCTGTTCCAAGGTCGTTTGAGGATTTAGTCTGCTGGAAGAGCTCGAGGCCTTGTGCGACGAAGCAATATGGCCATTACGTCCGCTGCTCGAAAGACTTTGCCTGAAGGCGCTGCTGCTTCTTCTAGCTTGCGCAAGCTCCGAGGGGCTGCTTTTTATGATGCCGGTCGGCTTCGCAGCTGTCGCTACATTATGACGCTTCTGCAAGGAACCACTCTTGTGGACACTCGGACTGCGCTTCGAGCTAGACTTTGTCCCTGACGCTGGCGCCTTCTCAGGGCTGTTCACACCGTCGAGATTGAGCAGCTCCGTCAAGTCCATGGTCGGCTTTCGTGGTGGGCGCCTTTTCGGCTTGTTGTTCATGATGACTTGGGGTAAGCTGCGGTGTTCGGAGACATCGTTGTCATCTTCATGAAGTGGACTCTTGCTGTCGTTACGGTCCAACTCTTCACTCGCCACGTCTTCCATGTCGTGGTCTTGATATCGAGTCGCTTCGGCTTCCGGCTGCGTGAACTCACTTTGCAGCTGGTCATCAACTTCGTACTGCACATCGACGATACCAGCTTCGTCTTCTTCATCAACTCGCGTGTACTCGCTCTGAAGCTGGTCGTCGGCTTCGTCTTGAAGATCTGCAGTCAGATTGTCCTCCTCGACTTCTTCCTCGTCAGTGCTTGGCGGGGTCAGTTGGCCGCTTCCGTCTGTGCTGTGTCGTCGTGCGTTTGAGGGTCCTGCTTCAGGTTCATGTGCCGGCGAGTCGGAGTAGGCGAAGTCCATGCCTGAAGACTTGCGCCAGGTCCGTGGAATCTTTGATCGTAACGGTCCATTTGGAAGGTTCGCGAATGGGTCAAAGTCGTTTTCGAACCGTTGCGTTTGTGATGGTCCATGCTCATTCGCATCAGGCCCTTCATCCTTTTGAGGCTCCGCTGCTGCTTCTTCATTCTCTCGTTGCTCTTCCTCCAGCAGCTCCTCTTCCACCTCGTCTTGCGCTTCCTGGTCTTCGTCGAGTGGACGCGATGCCTCGCCCTCCCACAAATCGTCTCCCTCAGGTACAAAGTCACCATCACTGCCATTATCATCTTCTACATCTGGCTCATCATTCTCATCGCTTTCATCCGATTTATCGTCATTCACAACCACTACATGGTCCGGACTCGCATGCCGGGCTTGGTGGCTCACTGCTTCCCGTTCTCTTTGCCACTCGTCAGCAGGTATTTGCACTTGAGCTGTGGGTCTCTGTTCAGAGCGTTGCGATGATTGCAGTATTGCAGGCTCAGTCACCTTGCTATTGATACGGCCATACTCGTGCCGTAAGCTGGACCGAGCCTTCTTCGCAGAGCTGGTCGGCTCGAAAGGTGACTGCAGACTGGGGTGTATGGACGTTCCTTGCGGATGAGGTCGGAACGAAGATGAGTTCAGGCTTGGTCTTGACTTCGATCTTGAACTCGGTAGCTTTGGATATTGCTGCTTAGGCGGACTGGATGGCAGATAGCTCACACTCAGCGTCGACCTTTCGCCTTCAGGTATTGTCTGCATGATGCTGGCATGGCTTGCATCTTTTGCTTGTTGCAGGGATTCCAGTGAGACCATGGTGAAGTCTTCGGCGTGCGACAATGTCAAGTCTCCGGGCGCATCGCAAAAGGGCCCAACTGCATCTTGAAGGGCTCGATCGAGCTCCTCCCTAGCAACACTCAATCGTTTCGTCCTCCCCGACCCACTCGACCATTGCGCACTCAATCTTTGCATTCGCCCAGAAGCGCGTCTCGGCGGTGTTTGTGTAGCTGGAGGCATCATAACATCATCCGCGACGATCGCGGGCTCCATTCCAGGCTCATCTTCCTCCACAGGTTGCGACTCTGCCTGTTGTCGCAAAGCTGGCGAACTCCTCTTCCCTCTTACTGGCGTGCCCTTTCTCTTCCTCGTCGGCTTCTTAGCCTCTCCCCCTGCCATCTTCTTTGGCGCCTTCTTGGTCGGACTTCTCGACTTTCGCGGACTTGGGCTCTTAAGCGGCATTGTCGCAGTCCTCGTCATCGCTTTCCCTGGTGTCCCAGTTCCATTCCTCGGCTCAGCCTGTACAGTAACCTTGATGCGCCATGGACTCGCTCCATCTCCGGCTTGCGGTGTGTCCAACACAATCGACTTGGCGGGGCTTGCGCGTGAATGGAAGCTCAGTCGCGATCTCGGAGTCGGCTTTCGCGCACTTTGCCAATTCAAGGCTTTGCGACCGGACGGGGGCGATGAAGGGAGGACTATAGGGTCGGGCGAAGAGTCGCGATCCGAGTCGGACATGGTCGTCTGTGTTCTTGGTGGTGCTGCAGGCGCGTTCCCAGTTCGCTCTTTAGCCTCTGCGTCTGCTGGGTCTCCTGGAAGTTGGCGCAGAGCTCGGGACCACGCGCAACATCGACTCTGCCTTCACTTGTCTCTCATTGTATCCGGTACTATCATACAGTGAAGAATGGAGAATAGGATATCGGGTCATTGCCGGGGCGCGCCTTGGGCATCTTCTGAAACCTGCTTTGATCGCGCCACGTGCAAGCTGAACTAGATGGCGCTCGGTGCGGCTCGGTCGCCATGGCGACGGCGGCGTGACAGGCTTCACTTCACGTCCTCGACACGATTGACTCGCAGATCTACCACCCGCGTTGAACATTGGAGATGGATTGATATTGGTGCATTGGACCCCTGTGGATGTCTGACCCGCGATGGGTATTCACGGCATCTTCAAGGAGATCGGGACCGGACAGCGCATCTCCCTGGCCAAGCTCTCCTCCGACCATTTCGTCGAGCACGACCGACCCTTCCGCCTCGCGATCGATATATCAATATGGCTCTTCCAGATTCAGGCTGGGAAAGGCGGGTCCAATCCAGCTCTACGAACATTTTATTATCGACTCCTCCGATTGATGACTTTGAATATACACCCACTCTTCGTGTTTGATGGCCCGAACAAGCCATTGTTCAAGCGCAACAAGAAGGTTGGTGGACCTGGAGTGAGGGTCGCGAGTGTGCCTGAATTCCTCGCAAAGCAGCTGCTGAAGCAGTTTGGATTCCCATGGCATGTTGCGCCTGGTGAGGCTGAGGCGGAATGTGCCTTGCTGCAGATGGAAGGCATTGTTGATGCGGTGCTCAGTGAAGATGTAGATACACTGATGTTCGGGTCACTGGTCACGATACGGAACTGGACTCCAGAATTTAGCAGCAAGGTCCCGACCCATGTCAACATCTACCGAGCGGCTGAGACGAAAGAGAAGAGTGGGATGGACAGAGAAGGCATGATCTTGGTTGCGCTTATGAGCGGAGGAGACTACATCACAGAAGGGATCCCGGGATGTGGGCCGAAGGTCGCATGCGATGCAGCAAGAGCTGGCTTTGGGAAAGATCTGGTCGAATTGGCAAAGAAGAGGGACGTGGCTGGATTGATGTCTTGGAGAGAACGGTTGCAGCACGAGATCAGAACAAATGAGTCGAAGTTCTTCACGAGGAAGAGCAGCAAGCTGATGATACCGGACACTTTCCCAGATAGGGAGGTTCTCGGATATTATACCGACCCTTGTCTCTCAACAACGGAGAAGTTAGCTCGGCTGAAGCAGGAGCTGAAGTGGGACCAGGAGATCGACTTCGCTGCTCTGCGCTCATTTGCGGCAGATGCCTTTGACTGGAGATGTCTGGGTGGTGCGAAGAAGTTCATTCGAAACCTTGCGCCTGCTATGTTAGTACGAGAGCTCAGATTACGAGGAAACGAGAACGTCGATTTACCACCAGTGAACCAGGCCGAACGAGAACAGAAACATGTGCTGGCTATTCATGGAAAGCGGAACCACAAGACCACAGACGCGGAGCTTGAGTACCGCATCACCTTCATCCCTCAAAATCTTGTCCCGATAGACCTCAGCATCGAAGACGAAGATGAGGACTTCATTTCAGCTGGCGGTGCAGAGGAGGCGAATGAGATCGATGATGAGTGGGCCCAAATACCGAGCAGCACACAAGACGAGGAGTCTGAGGCACCGTCCTCGCCAAACAAGAAACGCAACTTCAAACCATACCATCCTGATGAGCCGGAGAAGATATGGATGATGAGGTACTTTCTCCAAGTAGGCTGTCCGTTGCTGGTCGAGGATTATGAAAGCAGTCAGAATGACCCTCGTGCTCTTCTCAAAAAAAAACGCCAAGCTCGAGCAGCCGGTAAAGGTGAGGGCAATATTCATGCGAAGAAGCCGACGAAGAGTAGAAAGAAAGCAAACGACATGCCGCAAGGCGCATTGGATTACTTTGCGCCTGTGACAAAAGCATCGCAAACGTCAGTACAGCGGATCAGCAACTCACAAGGAGACCGCGAGCCGCTTAAGGAGGTTGCGACTCGTGGCAACGGCCAGGCAAAGAAGAGCATGATGAACAACACCAGCAAAGCGGGCGCTGAGAATCCGGCAACAAAGGTAACTGGCTTTAAGCGGCTGTCAACCCAGCTCTCTATGCCATTCGCTTCCGCATTGACTCGAGTCAATGCTTCAGAATCGCATACCTTCGACACGGACGATGATGAGACGCCCAAGCCAGCGAAGGTCGTGCCTCCAACAAAGCACTCTAGTGGACACTTCGCGAAATTCAACAAATCTGCGGCGACACAAAAGGACGTTCAGAGTACACCGCCGCATCGTAAGAGGCGCTCGGATGATATCTCCTCGCCTTCCATGAGCCAGCAGTCTATCAGATCCTACTTCGTGCCATCGCCGTCACCGCGCAAACCGCCAGACCAGCGCTCAAACTCCGAAATTATCAATCTCGTTTCGTCTTCACCTGCAAAGCCGCTTGAACCTCCAAGGCCCAGCTCGCCGACGCCTGTCAGACTCAGCGGTGGATTCATGATTTACGATAACGCAGAACCCAGCTATTCTCCTCTCCGGAAGCTCACAGCTTCGGTCACCAAGCGAAGGAAGAAAGCTCCCTTGAAGCGAGCGAAGACAGATCCAGCACTCATAAATGATGATGATTTGGACCTACTCCTTCCCACACCAAATAGTCGGCATGTCAACCCGAATGCAACTGGCGATATCGTCGAAGCCATGGACCTCGCGAGCCCAGGTCCTCTTTTTGGCCGGAAATCAGACATGACGGCTCGAATTGTTCTTCCACAACCACCGCGGCCTGCCCCGCCCCTTTTTACAAAGACAAGCGCTCTCCAGCCAGCACCACCAACCTCCAGACCTTCTTCTTCGAATCAAAGCAAGCCTGTTCGACGCTCGCCTCGACAAAAGGAGAAATCGAAACCTCAGTCTCAAATCACCGCTGTGAAGGTGACCAAGAAGAAGGCCATCACTCCGCGTGACTCTCTACCCGGCACTTGGAAAGAAGTTGATGCTGAGACCATCGATCTCTCTGGAGACGGCAGTGGTTGGAAGCAAAGCGGCGGTACGGCAACAATTACAGGGACTGAAAGAGTGAAAGGTTTGGTGAAGGGTTACAGGAAGAGTGGGGTTGAAGTTTTGGATTTGACTGGTGCTTGAGTCCTCTTGTGAGAGTTGTCAATTGATGATTGGGTTTAGCGTTGGCGTTCTCGATACTTGATGATGAAAGTCGGTGGGATGGTTATGCCGTTGGTTTGGGATTTCAGCATAGGCACGAAATGACATATGAAAATGAGGCACGGCCACGCAACAATGCGAGACTTTCGACCAGGCTTCCAAATTCTTGCAATTACCCACATTGTCCCACTTTCCAGCTGATCGCACTCTTCCCAGTTGAAAGGCTGCCTAAAACAAGCGCTTAGCATGTACCGTGTCTCCGACAGCCAGGCTTCCACCGCTCGAGCCCCTCAATCTGCGAACGTCAACGACACTTTGCGAGGACGAAATATCACCTCGTCGATGTCATACCTCCTCCCTCCTTCGTATGAATCACCAAGCGACGGCTACCACTTTGAAGGATACTTTGTACTGTGGTGGTCAATAATCGTCCCCAAGTACCCAATCAAAGACCCAGATGCGAAGTCGTTTTTCTTGAAGGTCACTCCCCCGCTATCCTTTCCTATTGTCTACCAGACTGGCAATCTAGATTGAGCAATACGGACCAGATCCGGCTTCCTCAAGATGGTTTTGACTTCATACGGCGGCTCAGTCTTCGTGCACTACGATGTGGCGTTATCCGCGTAAGACAGCTCCCGTACCCGGATCGATCTAGAGGACAAGGACATCGCTAAGGAACAGTCTGAAGGGACACATCGAGAGTATATCTTCGGCTGGCCGACACCGTCAGAAGGCTCCAACGCCGAGCCGGTTTGGATGCTACAGATGCCGGAGAGATCAGAGGATCCTCGAATGATGGAGTGGTTTGACGAGAAGAATCGTATCGAGTCGAGGCTGGGTAGCGCGGTTGACATGGAGGAGTTCTGCGAGGGTTTCGATGGAGGAGGGAGGGAGGTTTGTATGAGGATGTGAGGGAGGTTTGTATGAGGATGTGAGGGAGTGTGAGGAGGCGAGGGAGAGGGCGTTGGTTAAAAGTATAGTGTTACTTTGAAGCATGAGACGGAAACCTGGGAAGGGTCGGGACGATGTTGTTCGCATGGCGACAGCAGAGATCTGCAGCGCCCAAGCCATATTCTAAGCAGTTTTGAACATTGTGCGAATCGACAAGGAGTACCACCTGTTGTACAGGATCACTCTACCTGTCGTCGAGTAACGTATCTTTCAAAGTTTCCAACGTATAATCGTGCCATGCCGAACTCGCTAAAACGTATGGTGGTATCAAAGGTGGGTAGCCGCATTACGACACCTCACCGCGTAGCGGACATATGCTGTACAAACAAACGAACAGAGGTGCAAGGTGTCTTGTCAATCTCGCCCCAAACCAATCGCTCTTGGCAGGATACGAGCTGCGCATGAGATGAAGGTCGCCACAGAAGGCAGGCCGCCCAGGATCATTGTGGCAAGTGTCGGCCGAGAGTCCAGCTGAAGAGCGGCCATAAACAGCGAAGAAAACAAGCCAAGAGCAACGGTCGCCCAGAAGTAGGTTCTGCCATTGTCCACGACGCAGCACATTCGAGCTACGTAGTCCGACTCTGCTGTAAACCAGAAGCCGATCGTCATGTTTCGTGTCGCAATGAAGGTCGGGGCTGTCTCGATCAGGCCCCAAAGGATGAGCGCAAAGCCAATAGCAAAATCACCGGACATTCTTGGCCTGGCGTTTGGCCTGCGGATAAGGATCTGGAGGATATTTACCACTGCGCAAACTCCTGCGGCTGCAGTTAGTGAGTACAGTGGGATTGCTTCGGCTTTGATCGTCCATTGGGGAATAGAGGGAGTGGGTGAGGTGCTGTTCTTTCCCATATCCTCAACCTTGATCGGTATCGCTGCAGCTTGCGCACGCGGTAGCATAGACGTGATCGCGCATGTTGAGGTTCCGCCCAAGCCAGACAGCAGGTGCTGAGATGCCCTACATAATATGAGCTTCAGTCTCTCTGAGAACCGATCTGTGAACATCGATCGTCCAAAGGGCTCTGATCCATCGGCAGTTTGATTATCAGACCAACCGGGGCCGAAACAAAAACTCTTCCAATTCAGTCCACGCATAGTATAGTCTTCCGGAAGCGGACAAGCATTGTCCTCGCGTTCTGAGGGCAAGACACTTTGGCTTGCGCATTGAAGCAAGTGCGCAGGCAATTGCTGCCGCGAAGAGACGGCGTTGAAGAAATCAGCCAGCAGGTTCCAACCCAACCGTTCCGTATCGGTTGAGAGGCGGAGACTCCACGAGTCTCCGCGGTCAAGTCGTGTTCGCAAAGCTTGTAAAGTGTGCAGCCAGACTAAACTAACGTGGACAAATGGTATACAATGTGTAATTGAAGACCCATCGTGACGTATGGTGGAGTTGAAGCAATCAACACCGGAAACGGTCAAGGGCAGCAGGTTTTGAAGGGCAGTGGTTCTTGGTGTCGTGTAGTTCCTCTCCTGTTGGCGTGAAAGAGGATGTTCGTATTGCATCGCTTGGTTTATGGCTGCCGTGCATAGCTACGTACAGATCAGTATCGTTGTATCATGAACGTGAGAATTCCGGTGCACAGACATGCCACATGGTATTTGTTGGCGTTCCTAGTTCAAAGAGCGCCATGATATTGGTAGTTGCCAGTTGTGTACCAAAGTCGCTCAATTGACTTGGCTGATGTTTGAGCAATTCAAGCGCATCGTTGCCAACGTTCATCTTCAACTGATCGTGACCACTGTAGATGAGTGCATGGAAGGTGACCATCCTTGCCTCCGCATATCGTCCACCGTTGAAGAAAGTCTGTTCATCTTGGACTATAGGGGCGCAAAGAGGCGATAGACTATATCGCGCATTCGCAAAGGGTGTGACGAGGGTCAGTGACTTGGAGTAAAGGCAGAATTTGCGGAGGCTTGGTCTCTCGAGAATTCCCAGGTGGTGATAGAGTCGTCCACTACAAGGATATCAGAGCAGTCCAAGTTTCCTTTGAAGGTATATCAGTTGACTTACGCGGCCGGATGTCTGTCAGACGCCATCGTATACCATCGAGCTGCAATACCGCCCCAAGTGGCATGAGTCTCTTTCTCTTCCTGATAGACAGTCAGTAATGCACCCCGGCTGTCGATATTCCTCAGGGCTAACCCACTTCAATAGCCATACGATATCGTGCAAGGTCACCCATACACTCTATCCACGTATCTGTGAAGGCCGGAACAGTCTCGAATAGCAATGCCATCATTTGGTATGCCAGGTAAATGAAGGCGAGCATATAGTCTTGAGACTCAGGTCTGCGGTGCCGTAGTACTTCCAGGAACGCATGTATGCCATGTTTCCACATTCTAGCCGGCATGCTGTACTTGGTCGGCAGGTCACGCAGAGCTTTAGTAGCAGACGGATGCTGGGTAGCCATTAGGAAGTCGTGCTGCTCGTTAAGTAGCGTACGGTGTAGGGCAATGAGGGCTTGCAATCGCTCTGCACCCAGCTTCGACTTCAGGTCGGCAGCTTGCGCCGTATCGATATTGATGCATTTTGCCTCTACCATGACCAGTCCCGCGTATATCCCCTTGACCTCAGCCGCGAGCTGGTCCTGGGAGAAAGGTCTCGAATCTGGCTGCATGATCGAGCCGGCATAGCGGTCAACTGGAATGGAAGCACGAGGCTTCGCTCTCGTATACAAACGGCCTTCGTGCATGTGTGCGGCCATCGCACGATTATCGAGATCCCTCTCTCAGGCCACAATGGGTGGATCGACTCTTGCTGAGTGCCAGTCCCCAAAGCGACAATCGGCGGGTGTATGACTTGAGGTTTGAATGCTGGTACGATCGGCGGCATCTAGCTTGCGGATGAAGACTCTAGCGTCGTGAACGCTGAAAGATGACAGACGGGAATGTGCAGCGGGAGTAGTGAAAAAGAGGTGTTAGGAGCTGGCACTACATTCGGAGTAAGGATGTCAGGTGTTAATGTACGCAGCCGTAAGTTCTACTCGCACCCTGTTTCGCTCGACTCAGCCGCACTCGTCATGCACGGTTGTAGTACACTTCATCACCTCACCTCCATGAAGGCGCCCTCTCATTCCCCCGATACGTGCTGTCAACAAGCTGCTTTTGCTCCAGGATATTGAATACTAGAGTCGCCGATTGAGCTTCGCCAGGCTCAATAGAAATTGAGGACCCAAGCAGCGGTCAGCATACGAATCTCGCGCTCCTTGTCTCGGACATATGAGCGTCAGTGGTCGATATAGACGCCATCGGCATCGATCGAGGAGTACACTTCGGCGTCGTATTGCCTCCAGACCAGAAGAGAGATGAGACAAGAGTCAAGCAGCAAAGATTTCCCAGAGCTCGTATCGTCCACATTCAGCGATTGGGGCTGCTTGGTCGTTCAGCTCGGCTCGACAGCTATGGGACACTGCCAGGATACTTGTGCCGCGAACAATACAAACCCTCGAATGAAAGGCACAACTTCCATCGCAGCACGGAATGCTGAGGGCCAGCTGCGAAAACTGGGACGCATATTCATGGTACCATGGCAGGAAGCGCACGACAGAACCCATAACGTCTCTTCATCAGACCGAGCTCATCAGGCCGATCGGCGAGGGCTAAGCTGCCGGGCATATCGTACCCTCACTCGCACCGCTAAGTGCATGATCCTTTTGACCGCGCCGCTGCCAGCTCTTGTCGTCAACCAATACGCCTTATCAAACGATCTGTCCATTACCCGGAAGCAAGCCAAACCGCTGGAATGGGGCCTTCTTCGCGACTTGCCTTGCCATCTGAAGGTCAGTGATGCTGAATAGGCTGGCGTAGGATCCTTGCTGACGGTGTGCAACAGCCCAGCAATCTACCAATCGTCCCCGAAAACACATCGCCCCAACACTTCGCGATATCATCAATAGCAATGACAACACTCCTCAGCATACACTGCCAGCTGAACGGACAAGATGCGTACCAAAGATGGATAATGGCCAGTAGCTTGTGTGCTTCGTTCTTGCTGGGCGCAATGATGCGCTGGTCCCCAGTAGCGATGATTCTCTACATGCTGCCGTGGGCTGCATATCTCGGCGCTATAGTATCGGAAGTGCATGTGACCTGGCGGTGGTTACAGGAGCCTTGGCTGAAGGTAGAGCGCGTAGAGGACCTCAAAGAGAGCGGATTGGTCTCGGAAAAGGAAGACTACTTGGGAGGTCCATGATCATGTTGCTGGACTTACGGGATTTCAGCTGGCGTAGATGCGGAATCGGCGCCTCGATGATGGGCGATGGTAACTACTCTGTGTGTGTGCAGGTATTCACCAACAAGAGCTTCCCAGGGGTGAACTTGCGCGCTGGTCAGAGCGTTCGGGTCTAACGCGTCTCGGAACAAACCACGTGACTTGTCCATTTCTGTTGAATCGCAGCTCGAAATACTACGTCAACCTTTTATCATTCGGCGGATACACATTCACAGAGGTAGAATGTTCTTCGTAGACGCCTTCGGACAAGATTTGTGGAGCCCACTTGCAACTATGTCTTACTCGTTCCGATGCTTCCATCACATTCAGCAACGCCAATTTCCCAGCAACGATGTCTCCTACAGACACCCTCTCATCCTGTTCACAACTTACAGTCTTCTATGTCGTGCCATGTTGCACCCGCAATTCATTCTTCGTCACTTCTTTCAACCCTCCTTGGCCCATTTCGCTGCTTCCTCCTTGTCAAGTGCCGGCATCGGCAGGTTCGAGTTGTGCCCACCCATAGCATACCCCTCGTCCTCATCCTCCACTTCCTTCTTGGTCGCTATATTAGCGATCTCCATCTGCATCTGCTGGCCCAAGTCGATATACAAAATGGCCGTTGTACTGCCGTCTTCCTTCCTTGACCTCAGCCCAGCGCTTTGAATCTCTGCGACACTTGACTTTTGACAACGCTCCAAACAGATCAGTGAATGTACCTGTCGTTTTAAGATCTTCGCTGATGGATTGCTTGGGTCCAGCGTCCGCAAGCCTATTCCTGAGGATGAAACTGTTGCAGTCGTCGCTGAGTTGAATGCCTTGAATGGTGGTGCCAGGCGTAGGATTGAATCGTGTGCGAACCTGCAGCCAGTTGTTAAGCCTTGGCAGATTCGTATCTACTAGAGCTTGTACACCGATCTCTATCTGTTGCTCTCGTGTCTGGACCTTAATCAGAAGCAGTACGATGACAGGAGCGTAATGAAAGGTGTACTTACTAGGCTTCAATCGTCCTGCATTGGAGATTTCGTCCGAAAGACCTTTGGTTTCAACATGATTCCGCCAGCGGTTGAGCTGTCCGCAGGCGGCTTCCTAAAATCAGGTGATTGTCTGCGGGGAGCTTGCTTGTCTTTGAGGCTAGAATCTCCATGATGCTCGTGGAATGTGAAGAAGACCGAACATTACGGCGAGGCCTTGAAGAGGCTGAAGCGACCTTTCTTCCGCTTCGTCTTCGCTATCAACTTGATAGAAGCTCGCAAAGCGGTCTCGAGGACCTCCACCACACCATCGTTAGCTTTCGCAGAGCATTCTAGATATCGAGAAGCCCCAATTTTGAGCCGATAAGCTTCACACTGTAAGATGTCAGTTGGACCCGAAACTGCTGGACTAGGCTTATGTAGAGTGATGCTCACTCACCAAGGGTGTCTCACCTCTTGCCGAGACATGATACGTTTGTCGGTGTACTGATACCTCTTCACCTCCCGAGGGGTATCTCTCAACTCGCTTTTACAGCCAACGAGAAGTACATATGGTCTGTCAGTCCGACAGCTGAAAAGCTCTGGAAGCCACTGGCATGGGTGTTAGCCAAGGCCTGCTGCGCAAACCGCGGAGTACTTGCTTTATCCATTAGATTTTCCAAAGAGAGGGGATCATCGATGGCAAAACATGCCAATATGCAGTGCGAAACGCGCAAAGCCGAATGAAAGATTCCAGAGATTGGGAAGTCCGTCTGTCCTGGTAGGTCGAGCAACAGTGCCTCGACTTTTTTGTTGTCGACTGTGCACTCCACGGTGTCTACACCATGACCCAGGTCCCAGCGCTAAATAGAGAATCAGCATTTGCAATCTGTCTCATCCGTCGACCTCGGCAGAGGTTGCGACGTAAGACTTACCTCGGAGAACTTGTGCCCAAGGCATCTTCTGGAGAAGCAGTTAGCACTTGCGCACAGGGAAGGCAGATCATCGACTTACTGCATCAAAGAGGTTTTACCGCTACAGCCATCGCCAAGCAGAAGGATGGAGATGAAATCTGACTTTGCCATCTGCTGCTGATAGTGCGGTCCGTCCTTTGGCTCCACGCTCGGCGTACCGCCATCAGTTCCGGCTAGTGACACAACGCTGGAGCCCTGAATGTTGATAACGACATTGTTCAGTGATCCCCCTCTAAACTTTGCAAGAGTTTCGGCGTCCAGCCTTGTTGCAGCTGCTGGTGAAGCTTTCCTCGGAGTTGCTGGCACAACACTCGATGCTGGTACAGGTCTGTGCAGTATTGAGGAACGCGAATCTGTTCGATGTACGATACTTATCGGCACGGCAGTCGCTCTATCGAGAGCAGCAGGTCGAGTTATAGCAGCATCTCTCGTTGTGAGGAGGCGCTCGTAGTCTGCAGCCTCCTGGGTCCAAGAGCGCTTTGCTTTCATTTCTGGGGGCTTTTTGGCATTTTCTTCCTGTGATTCTTCTACAGATGCCCAAATAGACATTTTGGATTGCCCTGTTGGACCGTTTACGAATGGCGATGGGTCATCATCGGACCCAAGGTCGGTCTCTGACGGAACTGGTCCCATCGGTGTGTCGCCGCTGTCACCGCGAGTCGACGACAAAGTCGATGTGCCAGACGTATCGCAGATTGCATCAGCTGCGCTCGAATCGTGTCTTGTAGCAGAAGTTGAAGCCGCAGAAGAGTAAGACTCAATCATGCGTGCAATAGGCTCTGGACTTGTGGATGTCGGAGGGCCTCTCTCTGTGACGATGTTGTCGATAACGGGCTTCACGGAGGGGCAGCTCCCACGATGCGACAGTTGCCCATGCTGCACTCGCTCGATGGATTTGGACAACCCGGCAAGAGCCGAGGCTGCCCAGTCCTGGGCATTGAAGGAGACTGTCGTCTTCCGACCCCGACAGGCTGTTCACTATGCCACTTCCGCTCCTTGTCTCGCCAGTGACTAATGTTGCGGCGTTGAATGCTTTCAGTGGCGTCTCGGAAAGGTCCTCAATCAGTCTGGTATCTCTGGGGCGAATGTTGTGGGCCAAGGGTGTCTCGAAATGCATCATGTGCTGATTTGTCTGCAATATTTGTCGCGCAAAGCCATTATTACTTCGCTCTGGCAGGGTCATTGCGACTGCTTCGTTAGACTGCTCTCCTTGTTCGGACTCATGATCGGGGTTCCCCAGCGAGGTCCGTGTGGTCATGGATCGTTGCGAGACAGATACCGCACTCCATGTAGTTGAGCTCCCAGAGGCAGAAGAGCTACTAATGGTGAGAGCCGCGGCTTCCAAGTTTGAAAGCATGAATCTGTATACCTCTTCGTCGTCTTCATTGTGTGCGTGGCAAATGTTGATGAGTAGTAGCAAGCATGCTCGAATATCACTTGTGCACTGAAGTTTTTTGTAGCCCTGCAAAGCGCGCCGAGCGTGTAATAGTGCTAGCATATTGTTCCCTTCTTCATGAAGGATGGCTGCGAGCAAAAATACGTCTTCCAGGTAACTCGCATCTTTTCTGTGCCCTAGGCGTCCCCTGATGTTCAATTTCTGATTCAAGGCGGTCTGCGCCTCTGTCCACTTGTGTTGAGTTTTGTATATTTTGAAAAGATGGTCCAGGACTTCAAGTTGCTTAAGCATCTGCTTGGCTGCGTGGGGCCCTCGCTGATCGGAATATGAATTCGACAGCCTGGTGGAGCATTTCTTCAGAATCCTCTCAGCTTCTTTCCAGTCACATTCGTCCAGCTTGTGCCGTGCTTTATCCAAAAGTAGAGATGTTATCTCATCTTCCAAGTCGTCATCAGAATCCGCGCTGGTTTCGCTTTCATTCAGCGCATCGACGTCCGCCACAGATTGGGGAGGCTGAGAGTCGTTCTGACCGTTCGTGTGCGCGCTACGAGAATTCATCCAGCGGCTGATGGCTATGTTCTGTTCTAGCGGGAAACAATCGCCAAAGTCAGATAGAATGACCGTGCTGGCGGGATGGTCCCCAGCACGAGACGCTGTTGCAGTTGAGGCGGAGGAGACAATGCTAGCGGCAGATTTGATGCATTCCTGTAGGTGGGCTAGCGTGGCGAGTCGACCTTCGTGTTGATCTGTCTCATCGGCTTTAGACAGCAACATCTCTCGAACCTGGCTGATGGCGTTTGCAATCCGGCGGACATCCTTTTGCAAGTCGTGAATATCGGGTCCCATGTCTTCAGAGGCTCCATAGTGGGTGATTTGATTGTCCAAGATGATCGTTTGCAGGGAAAGTCGTCTTCCTCGCGAGCGAAGTTAAGCCTGATGGCAATTGGAAGTATCATGATCAGGCTGTAGGGCGAGGATATTCAGAGCTTCGTACTTCTCGGGTGCTTGCCAGGCACATGCATAGCTTGGCGACAATGTTTGAAGACTGCCTAGGAACCGCTTCACATTGCGGATTTGGAAGGGGCTGGCAAGATCTGGCTAAGATGAGAGACGCAACTCATTTCAATTTTTGCGCATGCTCATTCATGCATGCGCGGTCGTCCAGAGAGCACATTCCGTCCATGCGACCCAGGCACGTTCAGTGGCCAGGATCAGCATTACGTCCACGTCGTTCTTCCTGCTTCTCTGCTCTTCTTTGCTACAAGATTTCGTCATGACCTGAGATAGTCGGCACCACGTAGCCTTGCTGCCAGTAGAACTGTTCAGTTCGGTGTCCTTCTCAGAGGCCCATGAAGGGTATTCGATTCAAACTGTGTACTTCGAAGTCATTGAAGGCTCAGCAGTGTGCGAACCGGAGCTGCTGGCAGCGCTCCTAAGTTTTCTTCGTTCTTTGGATTTCGGAGGAGAGTGTCCTTCATGAATCTTTGCCTGCCGTCGGCCTGTCGCAGTTCGCATTGTCAAAGCGCCAGCAGATCCCGGGTGAGCACGGAAATGAGGAACTTCCTGTACCAGGGTCTTAGTCGAAAGCGAACCACGATACCATCACAGCACGGTCTGTACAATGATCAGCCCAACCATCAAGTGAGGTCGTATCCCAGCGTCAAGTATAATTCAGATAGATTAATGAATGCGGTCTTCTACTGGTTCCCGTCTTGGTCTCTCCAATCTCGCGCCTCGCTGTGCCGTGTATATTCCAGAGAAGGCCATGATCAGACGAGCTCGCTGTTAATCCTTGACCGGACGTTGGGAGCTCGGTGAAGTATGATGTCGAAGATGTACAGATGCTTGCCCAGGAGAAGGAAGGAAACGCGATATCAAAAGTCAAAGCGGAGCTGAGTCGGCTTCTCCACAACTCCGCCTCTTCTCTGTCGCTGGAGGCATGTTTATAAGGGTTGGATCGGCGTACACACGGCTGGTAGCAAGAGCATGAGTTGCAGAGGCGCGAGCTATAAACTCAAAACAAAACCCAGGAGTTGGTCTCACGTAGTCCGCACGCGCGGATGAACACAGCGTCTTCTCGCTGGAATTTTTCAGGACATTCGCTCACTCCAGAGATGGCAATATAGATGAGGGAGCATTCGACGGCGAGACTGGTTATACTGCTCGAAGTGAGCTCGCAGCGCAGCTCGCATCAGGTAAACGACCATGGTGCACGAATGTCAAGCCGTTTCTGAAGATTATCCTTTGACGAAGCGCGTCGACGCGAATACAGCATTATTGACGATGTCTTTCATCACCTGGCAATTCCTGCCTCTCCTGCTGCCCAGCTGCGAGCTCTTGCGGACTCTGACCAGTCACGCTCAGCTCGGTTGGACCATGCTGATTTATTGGCGGCTTGTACTCCTGAGTCCCGCCGTATGCAGCATATCCTGGAGGAGCTGCCTGAGCATCGCCAGAGCCCCGCTTATATGAATCCATCATATGTATCTGCTCCTTGTCCGCAGAGGCATTCTTCGCACTCTTTCGCCTCCTCGCGAGCAGACACCAGACAAGACCTCCAATTGCCGCGAGGCCTGCGAGCCCAACTGCCACACCGATACCTGCTTGCGCGCCTGTGCTCAGACCACTCGAGTTATTACTGCTGTTACTGTTCCCGCTGGCTGTATGCGAAGGCCTATTCGCGTTGCCTGTGCCGGTCGGTGTCGATGTCGGGGCTGCTGATCGAGTCGTAGTGGAAGGCATACTGGTTTCGGCGGACGGTAAAGCGGTCCATTCACTCGGGGCTACAGCCTGGAAGGTCTCTTTACTCGGAGTGCCGTTGCAGATGTCATCGCCACAGCAGTGCCATAGTTGTTCGGTAGCGTTGTACTGTACCCATGTGTGCGCGAAGCTAGCTGCGATGTGTATCAGTGTCTGCTATACCTTTCTCTCTCAAATGACGGTCCAACTAACTGCATGCACGCTGACACGCAGGATCATTGTAACTGCCGTCTGTACAGCCTCCAATATACCACCCGCTTCCACCCTGACTTCCATTTTGGAAGTGGCATAAAGCGTCCTCACCACCCTCTGCCCCGCCGAAGCAGCACAGCTTTGCGCCACCAGCAGTGGCTTCGGAGTTGTTGACTGGATACCAACCGGGAGAGGATTCAGCTATTATGACTTTGCCTGCTTTCCAGAAACATTGGGTGTCCGGTGTCTGCGCGAATGAGAGAGCCACGAAAGGAAGAAGTGACAGGCCCAGGGCTGATGATTGCATATTCCGTGTCATGGTGTCTCTCCGTCTTTGAAAGATGTAATGTTTCCCTTTCTGAGGTCGATGTCCATCCAGGCCGGGTGTGTGGTGTACAGAGAGACAGAGAAAGAGCGAGTGCAGGACCTGCCTTTGAAACCGGTACGGAACAGCGTTGATCTATTCAACCGCTGGGCTTTCGTGTGGTTCAGAAGCCCGCGCGACTATGACAAGCGGGTTGAGCGGCAGCGCTTCGGGACGGTGCAGACATAGCCCGCAGATGATTGCCCAAGGAGGAGACTTTGCGGCTGAGCGCGCTAGAATATAATTGACTATTCGCAGCCTCAGCCGCAATTTGGACTGGAGGCTACTGCGAGACGGCTGGGCTTCTTGTTCTTAACAGGCTGCTTGGTCTTGTGAAGAGAAGACGAAGGATCTTTACGCATCTGGAGTAACGTTGGCTCGGTCCCTGCAATTCCGCAACGCTCGACGCCATGTGGAAGAAGTGGCTCTGCCATGTGCTTTCTCGCGTGGTAAATAGACACCATCCGTATTCCACGGCGTAGCGATCTTGCTATACGATGGTTCTTCTCACGAGAGAGAGTTGGAGTGTGTTGTTGGTGTGAAGTTGAGGAAGCAGTGGATACTGCTCGACGTCGAAGGGGTAACTTAGTCATCCTTGAAACCTCAGGCCTTTACAGCGACCACGACCTTTCTCGTTCTTCCAGAAGCCTTCCATGTCTCGACAAGGACCGGGGTTTTACTCCTTGCACGACAACGAGCTCGGCAGCGAGCTTCTAAGGCTTTTTTCGTCAAATTCGAGTTCGCCTCCCGCCACGATGATGCACCAGACATGATGGGCGGCGGCGGGGACAAGTCGACTATGTTCGCCGGGTTTCAGCAGCGTCTGTACGATGGAACCATCTTCCTCTTCGAGGAACATATATGTGCCTATCTATGCACCTCCCAACCGACAGTCGAGCTTATCAGTCTCCCGTAGTACCCTGCAGCGGCACTTCGAAAGACGATCGGCCGAGTCGATACACCTGTAACATGTAGACCTCCTCTCGCCTTTCTGCCGCCGGCGGATCGTGATATAGAATCAGCCCTCACAACAACTTCAGACCTTACGGAATGAGCTAAGATGGCATCAACGACTATCAGCGAGGTCTCATCCGAGATGCCCAAGACCCGTCTTCAACGCTTCGCGAAATGGCTCGAAGTCCCATGCGATGTCGATGCTCATTATCAGGTACGGCTCTGATCACGGTGAGAGAGTCTCGATGTTGACGGTCTGACGAGCGATAGACCGACCGATGGTAAGAAACCAAGGGCCGGAAAGCATCCAATGTCTGAGACACACGCTGACCTTCCGCCCTTGGCTTTGTGTAGGTGCAATCGCGACCTAATACCAATGCCCAAAGAGCGGCGAACATATGGCATCTGGTCATACGCCATCTACTGGTGTATCAGCGGGATGTGCATATCAGCATACGTTCTGGGCTCAAGTCTCCTCGCATACGGACTCAACTGTAAGCAAGCCATGGGGGCGATCGCAATCGGAGCGGTACTTGTCTCGCCTTTTGTAGGTCCATCGTTCTGAATACTAAGATAACGGTGCTTATGTACGGTACAGGTCATTACCTGCGGATGGATGGGCGAGCGACATCACATCGGCTTCACAGTCGCTATGCGATTCGTCTGGGGTATGTACGGATCTTACTTCCCAGTCGCTATCCGGACGTTCACCACGATCTTCTGGGACGGACTGCAGGCGTATTACGGTGGACAAGCTATGGCTGTTACGCTTGGCGCGATCTTTCCATCCCTCTGGCGGATGGACCAGACCTTGGCCGGCGGCACGCTGCTCACCAAAGATCTGATCGGAATGCTCGTATACTACGTCTTCTTCATCACGATCATGGCAATACCGCCAGAGAAGCTGCAAAAGCCGTTCTTTGCTTCGTCTGCCATGTTCCTCGGTACACTGATAGGACTTCTTGCTTGGGCCGTGATCCAGAACCCGACTGGTGGAGCTGGTCCGCTCTTCAACATTGAAAGTAAGCCTTTGCA
Organism: Nothophaeocryptopus gaeumannii; assembly: GCA_031771865.1. NCBI lineage: Eukaryota > Fungi > Ascomycota > Dothideomycetes > Mycosphaerellales > Mycosphaerellaceae > Nothophaeocryptopus > Nothophaeocryptopus gaeumannii. Next base: position 2,697,820 of record JASISA010000025.1, read on the forward strand.
TGGCTCGGCGGGCTGGGTACTATCATCATATCTGAGTCGACAATTCTCCGAAGCCATGCTAATATGTCACTCAGGCAATGTTGTTTGGCATCGCTGGTATCCTCGGTTCATGGGGCGGCGGAACACTGTAAGCAACTTAGACAACACAACCTCCCTACCACTAACAAGATTTGCAGCGGCCAGAGCGACTGGACCCGCTACGCCGACCGCCCCAGTGCACCCATCATCGCCCAAACAATCATGGCCCCCATCGCAATCTTCTTCTGCGGCACCGTCGGAATCATAGTCACATCCTGCGCCAACGGCATCCTCGGCGAGACAATCTGGGAACCTTTTGTCCTCCTCTCCCGAATCCAAGGTCATTACAATAACTCCTCCCGAGCTAGAGCAGGCGTCTTCTTCGCAGGAGCTGGATGCGTCGGTGCTCAGCTCGGGATAAGCATCGTTCTCAATGCCGTCTCCGCTGGCATGGATCTCGCGGGTCTCTGTCCAAAGTATATGAATATCCGACGAGGAGCGTACCTGATGTCTGCTATCGGGCTGGCCGTCAATCCTTGGCAGTATTTGTCGAATGCGAGTATCTTTCTGACTGTCCTATCGGGATTTGGGATCTTCCTGGCGCCGTTTACGGGTGTATTGCTCACGGACTATCTCATCGTTCGGAAGCAACGACTTGTGCTGGAGGATTTGTATGATGGGTCTCCGTCGTCGATTTATTGGTTTGATTATGGCTTCAATTGGCGCGCTGCGGTTTCGTGGACTTTTGGAACTGCGTTTCTGATGCCTGGATATATCATGAGTTTGACTGACGAGACCGCATACAATGGCTGGGTAAGTTCTTGGCTGCTGATAGATGCACTCAGGTACGACAAAATGCTGACCTTGTCTTGTCTATTAGGTCAAGCTATTCCACTTGAACTTCATCGCCGGCGTTCCCTTGACGATGTTCCTGCATTGGGCGATCAACTGGATCTCGCCACCAGATGGACTCGGTATGGGAACGAGATATCACGATGACAATATGGTGTTCGGGGAGAGACGAACTGTGCTTGACGGTGTTGAGCCGGTGAGAGAGAGAGCTGAATCGAGTAAAGAGGCCAGTGAGTCTTATGTCAAGGTGTAAGTGGGACGCTCCTCGCGTGTGGGGTAACAGATTTAACGTAACATACGTGAAGATGTGGGCTCGCACGGAAGACGGTCCGGAGTGGTTGTCAAGTTGGATGAGTCGTAGAAACTCTCTCTTCGGTGAACCTCTGGCAAACTGACAAACGTTGTCCCCGACCTCGTGGAAATTTTGAGCCTGAGATCTGGGACCCATGATCTGATTCATGCTGCTGCTCCGTGTGTAGCTCGCCTGGGTTTTCGATCAGGTCTCTGCTTGATCGTTCGTCAATTGTCGTTTGTCGTTTGAATCGCTCGAAGGTTGTATAGCACGCACTCGATCTGGACAGCGCGCTAGTCGCAATAACCAGACCTAGGTGGCATCTTGTTCAACGCGATATTCTGCAGCATTACCGTGTACAGTACATAAGTCTCGCCCGTGGGATTGCGTCCAGTCTACGGGCCTATCGGTGTCAGTCACGGTCTCCAATCTCAGTTGGTGATTGCCTTGAAAGTACACCACATCGAACGAAACATAGCGGCCCCCGGGCGGTCAACACAGATTCAGCCTTGCGATCCGTTAGAGGTTTGGAGTCTTGACATGGAACCCCGAAAATAGCGCCAAGCCATCGAAGAGGTTACTCTTCTGGGTCAAGAGCGTGGCCTGTCAGACCAATGACACCATCTGCGACTGTTCTGTTCCTGTCGGTGACATAAAGGAGAGATTCTCCGAAGACTGGATGAATATGATGAGTCTGGTGTCGAAGCGCATACTCTCTCTAGAAGTCGACACCGCCCAGTGAGGGCGTCGTTGTGCCGGCATTTTTTTCATCTCCTCTTCCACTTGTGTCCATGATATTTCGAGGCAGACCATCTGATGCTCATATCAGGTTGATGTAAGTGCAAGTCTCGTGTTGGACGGATGTGCCGTTTGGAAGCCGTGACAAAGGAGCCGATGTTGTAATGAGGCATTTTTATGACGACTAAGCTTTTCAGCGGCTCTCATTCGTCAGCAAGAGAGTCAGCGAATGAGGGTTCGGAACGCTAGCCGGGCTTGGACTTCACTCGTCACGAAACGAACAAAACCTTGTCGCTCCTCGTAACAGCATCATGCATCTCCAGACGGGATGTAAGATCCTTCTTGAGAACTTCAGACCGAATCCGTCGGGCTCCTCGCAGCCATGGACAGTAATCTTGAGGCCTGCGCCTCAGGCCGCCGATGATGTACTGACGGAAATCTTCGTTCGGCTTGATACCGAATACGCACTGTACGGCGACATGAATTCCACTTCAACGGCAGAATTGGAAGGCGAGGACCGCGATGAGCGGTCTGCGATGCCAGCATGCTTCAGCAGCTTAACGGAAGCTCGTGTACACCTGTACAATCTCTCGAGCGCAATCTCCAACATACGTGGGGAGTTGCTTCGCTTAGCTGAGAGATGGACGAAACGTTCATATTCACTGTGGAAGAGGTCTGATCGGAGTCTATCCCCTCCGTCTCATACGGGTATGGGCGCTCACGGACAGCGGACGAACTCTGATGCAATACGGCAGCAAACACAAGCTTCTTCCAGTCACCGGTATCTCCTCATTCGTCTGTGACCAGGATGTCGACTATTCGTTCATGACTTTGATGACCACGCAAGCCCCATGAAGACCGACGATTACGTCTCGACCAACCAGAAAGCCATCGCAGAATGCAGCCATATCGAGATAGATCCCGTCAAGAGCACGGACAGCCAGGGGTCTTGTTGGTCCGGTAGGTATGGTAATAAGGCCTCCTACCATACTGACCAAGTTTAGCATGTGATCATACCATCTATACCGTTGGTTACCGACTTATTGTAGGTGAATATAGCCATCTATTCGACCTCGTCGTCGCCCTGGTTGTTGTTCACGACATCAGCAATATCCTCATTTATCAGCAGGTCCTCAGCCGTCTTGAAGTCCTCAACTATCTTATCTTCCTCGTCAAACGCAGCCAGCAGTATGCCCTCTTTATCCTTGTGTTTAGGCTGCGGGGTCCCCACCAGTCTCGTAGACACATACACGCTTCTCGACGTCCTTGGCTCGTTGAATCATGTAAAGAAGGAGTTCCAGCGCGTGGCGTTGTTGAGAACAAGCTGAAGTTGTAGAATTAGCATGTGAAGCTCGGAGGTGCCTTGCGGTATAGAAATCGTCATCGAAAAGAGCGACACTTGATTTGGCTTAGTCGCCGCCAGCGCCGTGTTTAACGCGTGCGGGTTAGCCAACCAAACACTCTGGACACAGTGGACCGGAGTCCGCTGAGCGCGGGTGCACGATCCTCAACTTTCGAGCTTCTGAACTTACTTACCTTAAGCACATTGTATTTCGACCATTTTCCACCCATCTTGATTGCAGCAAACGCCTCCAACCTCTGTGGCGACGACCGAATATAGCGGATGATATTATGGAGCTTTCCAACTGCTCCGCGACCGCGCCAGAACAGATCCACAGCCTCGAAAGCGCCTTTGCCGATTTTCGCTTCAAGATCGGTCAGTGCTTTGCCAGCACCTTTGCCCATGATGAGAGCTCTGGCAACGAGGTTTATAATGTGTCCAAGACATCGTAGACGGCGCTGCTTGATCTGCTTCTCATTCATGTTCGGCCAGAGCTTCTTACACACGTAGGAGACGGCGACATCGTTCGACTTCGCGTTATCCGAGATGAAGTATCCTATTACGTGAACGTCACTCAGCGCCGATGCCAGCTCCCCCGTGAGCTTCAACACGAAGGAGTTATACTCGTAGAGAATCCACTTCCGAATCGTCGAGGCTGCGGCCGGTAGCAGCAGTCCAATAGCTGGGTTGAGGAGCATTATGAGCTCGCGAAAGTACTGGTTCTCGACCATGTTGAAGGCGATCTGGCAGTACACAACCCACAGCAACCACGCGGACTTGAACTCGTTGTAACGAGTCTTCGTTACTAGGGTATGAAAGTCCTGAGCGCTCTCGATCGTTTGCTGACTGCCGCTGGACTTCACGACTTTCTCGCCCTTGCTATTAATGCTGTGGTGTTGAGACAGGTGATGTAGAGCGCCTCGAGTTCCATTCAAGACGTTCAACTGCTGATGCCGGCCTTCTTTTTCGCAGAGATAGCAGTAGTATACCCGCACGTTATCCGAACGCAGCAGCGCTTCGCCAAACTGCCAGGCTGGACTCCATGTCTTTCGATCCTCACCAACACCTTGTTGATGCTTCTTGAGGCGCGCATACTCGGTCTTTCTAAGCTCGAAGGTATCCGGATGAGAAGAGGCGCAGTAATTGGGGTTCTGTTCGCATAAGACGATAGTAGCTTCAGAGCTACCAACACCTAGCCACGACAACACGCTGGGCATGGCGAGATACGACAGTATGAGATATTGGTAAAGAGATGGGAAGATTGGATACATTCACGGCGAAAACGCGTCGATTTTTCCCATACGCGTACCGCCCTTGGCGCCGGCGAGTATGCCGACTGGCTGCGCAATGGATACCGAGATAGGAAGTTGGTAACCATGGTTACCGGTAGCATTTACTCACCAGCTACCATATTGACCGGTAAGCATGTGATTGCCCTACTGACTATACTATTGGTTACCAATAACCAGGTTCTACCATCTATACCGGACCAACAAGACCCCTGCGGACAGCTGCGTCCAAGAACAATCTTTCCAGCCTCAAAGGATCGAAGAAATACCGTCTCGAGGAGGAAGCGCCGCCGACGGCGGAAAACCAAAACATGTTCCTGCCGACGTTGTCCTTCGACGGCATTCCCCACAAAGTCGAAGCTACTAACCTCTTCGGTGCATCCTCAGAGATAGATTAATTACGCCCGGCAATGAATACATCCGAGATCGACACACGCAACCCTATCTCATGCACACTTGTTCCTCCCGCAACCAAAAAACGCCACCAAGACCCTCCCCACTCCAACATCGTCTCCACAATACTCCTTCCCATCCTTCAGCACGCGGAGAGAAACACGCAAACTCTCGGCTTCGTACCGCAAACCCACGAAACGAAACCCTCGAAGGATTCATTTTTCGGCTAACTCAAAACGCACGTCGATCGATGTCGAAAGGAAGCCTACCGCGACTGGCGGTGGAAGGCCCGGACATAAGACTCATAATTCGACATCACATGGCCGAAACGCTCGAAGCAGATTGGCATGTCAGTATCGGAAAAAGCGTCGTAACGAATGTCGAGGAAGGTTTTGAGGTACCAATGTGCTGGGAATGTTGGATAGATTGGTCATTTGTGGAAACAGCGGTTTTCGCACCACGAAGGGGGGCTTGCTAATATGAAGACTGGCTGGCGGCGGCGGTGCAGGGGTTGAAGGTGTAGCTTCGTATCCGGAATTTGAAGACCGCAATCAAAGTAACTCATGGACAATCAAGCGGTGCTCCGCGGGGTGGTGTCGTTCAGCTGTTGTCTATTGTCGCAGGACATTGAGCCACAGACGGATGAAAATGACAAGAGGTGGCATGCACAGTGTGTAGGGACACTCCGTAAAAATTGTCGAATCTCGTCACTGAGTCGTCAGGGGTATCATTGTAACATCTCTATCCTATTCGAACATCTCCTGGGTGGGTCAACAAGACCAGTCGCCAATACCTTACTTTCTCATCTTCTCATATTGATCCATTGCGCATCTCCCATCCAGCTCGTGGAAACACATATCGCAAATTCTTCCATATCTCTCGTTCTCATGACAGATCGATCATCTTTATTCCAAAGAAGCCCATCTGATGTGCTCACGCAGCAACAGACGTAGGCAAGAATCCCAACTCCTCGCCTGTAGTAGCAACAATTGGCAACTGATCCTGTCACCCATCAAAAACACCCATCCCCAGACTATGCGGTTCTCCCCAAAACATACCTCCTTGCAAGTCCAAGGGCAAGTCTGCGGCCATACATTCTAGCGTTGGGTCTAGACCGCTGAACGCCATCGTATTGTGATGCTCGAACGCGGAGGGTGCAAGGGAAGTGGGTACTTCCTCTCCCGTACTCGTGTTGTGTGTGTGCCACGGATTATTCAAATGCGCCGGCGTCGTCGGGCTGATAAGCGTTCGCGGGTCGGATTCGTTGTATTTGATTTGATTCGCCATCCAAATCGCACTGAAAGTGAGACTGGCGGCCATCCGCGTCGTCACATTCGTAGGCAAATGACATTTCCCATTTCCAATCGCCCTTCCACAAATCTCCAGCGTATTGAGTGCCAATTTGTGCTCAGGAGAGGCTGTGTCTTCTGCAGGTTCGGAGAACATACGTACGACTTGGCCGAATGCGTTTCGGGCTGACTCGAGCTCAGACTCGCAGACCACGGATATGGGTGCGTGGTCGAGATACTTGAGGAGGACTATAGCGGCGAAGAAGGCACTGCGGAAATGGGATTTTGGATGGCCAGGGAGAGGTTGAGACTTAGCCGAGAAGCCCGTGACGGCCCCTGTCTCTACGCTCAAGTTCGTTAATAGATCGATGAGTTGGACGGCCGCAGACTCGCTGGAGTGGAGGACTTCGAGATACGTCGCGTCACTTCTCTTGTCGATTGATGTGCTGTTGACACTGGCGAGGTAGGTGCCGAAGAGGTAAAGTTTAGAGGTCAGAAGTTCCATCTCGGCGGTCCATGTCCAAAAAGAGGACCATCTAGTCTTGACGGCGCTGAGTCGGTCGGCAAACATTCGTATGAGAAAGGGAGTCGATTGTCCTCCACCGATGAGGCTTTCCTCGAAAGCGAGCAGCGCTCTAGAGAGTTCGACGAGGGTGTTGACAGTCGCACAGTATCCATAGCTCGTTGCGAGGGAATCGCAGAATCCAAGCACTGTTCGAGTCGCTTGCGCATTACACAGTGTCGGAAGATGACCGTACCAGCAGCTCATTTGAACATCTAGCTCGAAGCATTTCATCCATGTCAAGTGCCTAGTAGCGGTAGCGTGTTTGCTTGCTGCATGATGCGGTATTCGTTGGCCTAGCGCGACTTCGTCGTTTGCCTTGTCCAGACCCATCTGCCTTGCCGCGTTGATGGCCATACCCAGTCGCAAGAAGCTCGGATCACGCAACTGACCGGGGACAGGACAAGGAAAGGTGCAGAGCGACAGCAGAGCTTGAAGATCTGCCAGCTCTCTCACCGCGGCCGCAGCCACCGAAGTGTAGAGCTTTTCGACGACTGGGCCGACTCGATCGAAATACGCAGAGTGATGGATGTGATCCCTTGATGCGACGAGTAGTATGCTCCAGAACAAGAATGAGCTTTCGTGGTACATCCGAGTAAGCGAAGTGACCGGCTCCAAAATGCAGAAGTGAGGATAGTAGCTGTTCTCGAAATGCTGAAAGAGATCATACGCTCGCTCGTACGGGACGGCAATATCCTCGAGGGTGAAGTGTTGCCTATTCTCTGGAACGCTGATGCTCAGCCATTTGACCTCAACATAGCTGTGATCAGAAGCAGCTGGGGAGCTCTGGGATCGATAATCGGAAGCCGCATAATTCGAGTTGCTATCGTAGCTCAAGCGATGTTCAACTGAGAGCTGACGAGATGGCAGATATGGTGACAGCTCGGGCTGTGACGGAGCGACTTGGCTCAGCGCTCGACTGCGCTGTAGTTGGTTGACTTGATTTTCGAGTTCTTTAATCCGGCTGTGATCATGTCAATTGCTGCCGGCGGATCGCTGTCGAGTATTGTACTACCTTCGAGCAGGCACTCGCTTGAAAGATGCATCGGTTTTGCATTCGTGTTGATTGGCGACGCACCGTGAGCATGCATTGGGATATTTCTGCCGAAGGTCGCATTTGAGCTTCACCTGTCGGCATGCCGTACAAGAGGTGGCCCTAGATTTCTTCGGCAGCTCAAGGCTGTTGCTAGCAGGCGTGCTCATCATGAATGACACCATTGGAATATGTGTTGCTTTGTTGCATGTGCAGGCAGGAGGCGCGTTCTTCACTGCGCTCAAATACGCCAATGGTAGTGTTATGTCCGCATCGAGCTGAAAGGGACTGACTAACTCACGAACTCAGACTGCTGAATAACATTGCTTCGCCTCAAACCTCTCATGGCATTCTGCTGCCTTTGAGACGATTTGTGGTGTAGACGGCGTATTCCGTTGCCTATTCACATCACAATTGTATGCCCTTAGTCGCAAGGAAGGATCGAAATCCCTGCAAGCGCAGGCCAAGACATCTGCGTATGCATGCGGCTGGAAGATCCTTCCGAAAATCTTAAATCCATCGAGGCGGGTTTCCCGAAAGAGTAAGGTGAGTTGAGCGTTTGCCTTTTCAAGCCATTTCGAGATCGTCAAAGAACGCGGTCAAGTCCCGTACAGTGTGAAGCAGGGCTGGCCATGTTATAGATCTGTGTCGGAAAGGGAATGGGAGAGTGTGCGGGAGGTCGTTATTGGCAAGATGCACTTGTGTCTGGGAATGATGGCTCGAAACTCCAGATGAGGAGGCACCTACTGCCAGTCGAGACTGTCGATATGCGCACAGTAGCGATCTTCCACGCCTTCGAGACCAGAACGTCACAGCGGGCGCCCAATCAATGCATGTCGATAAATCCAGTGGATTATACCCCGAACGCGTGGTGAGTTGCAATTCCAAGCAACATTCATGTGTACAATGCAGAAGATGGCGACGATCCGGATGCGTTGCGCAAGACCAATATTTTGCCGCGCTGCTCGGCGTGGATGGTATACAGCTGCCCCAGATAATGGAGAAAGTTCATCGTTGCACAGGAGCAGCATTCTGGAAGCTCCAACAGGGTTTTGCGCTAGTCCGGGACCTGCTCAAAGCGTGAGGTCGACAGATTTCACTCGTCCATGGACGATTCGGCATTCATTCGCGGTATCTTTGTTTGGACTCCTGTTACCACGGATGTGCACGTCAAACTTGGTCAATTGATTGTATCCCGGGAACGAGAACGGCAAAGATTGACCGCCAGCCCTACACCGCCGGATATAGACAAGAAAGCGCCTGTGCACGGAGTTCGAGCGCCACACCGACCAGCCGGGGTCTGTATACCTCAGCAGCAACTATCGCATTTTTGCGTTGCCGTACCATTATCCTGGGTCTTGTTGGCTTTTTCGACCCTCATGCTCCGCCTGTTCACCCCTTTCATCTTCCCGAATCCGGCGCTCGATTTCCCGCCAATGTTGGTTCCGCGGGGTGCCTTTATCGAACTCCTTGTTCAGCCGTTCCATCAGCTCTTGTCCGGGAACCAAGACTGCACGATTTACGGCCGTGGGCAACATGCGGTGACGACCACGCAGCATGACAGTGAGTAAAATCAGCTTGGCAAGAACATGCCAAGTGCCGCAGAAGGAGAAGCCGTCGTATGGCACACCTCATGACAAGCCAACTGTGCCATACCCCCACACTACTCGATGTAGGTGAGGTGGGAGTGTACCGCATCTGATCCTGGACGGCAGTTCAATTAGAATGTGATGTTTTTCTTGGCGTTCAAGAGACGCCATCCCATCTTCGAAAGGGGTTGGGTGCAACGCGGTCGAAGTCGAGGCGTCGCTTGACATGGCGATTTCGTCATTGCGGGCTCGGGTGACGTCCACCTCGTCCACCTTCATCCTGGCAGGTGCCTTCATGAAGTTCTCGGAGTCTTCGGCGTGCGAGATGGTGTGTTTGTCAGAGCAGACTGCGGACGATGAGGTCCTCATATCATGAGGCCTTCCGCATGTTCCGCATATCGGATCCTCGAGTGCTTCCAGAGAGGGCAATCGCTGAGATTGCAGCCGCCAAGCTGGTGCCCTTGAAGACCGTTTCATACTGCTCTGCTTTCATCGCCTGGTTGAAGGGCTGCCGCTTGATGCGGTAGAATGCTGCCCCGGTGAGGAGAGCCCATCCCACGAAGAGAAGCTGATACTTAGATCTGGACAAGACCGCGCGTGTACTGTTACTTGGCGCCTGTTCTCTCTCCATACTGTTTTCCTGGAGATTGATGATGGAGCAGTCAAGAGGCACGAGGACCTCTGCACTGTTACAAGGCGCCCATGCACGCCACAATAACCCCGATCCAGCTCTGCGCCGTTCCTGTTCAATCCTTCGAATAGCTACCGTCCTTCGGCAGCTGATATGCTCCTAGTAATCAACCAACAGATATACAGTCCCTACGCCTCCGATCCTCGTTCCTGCAGTCACTCCATGACGCCTCTCTTCTGTGTGGTATTGGCATTCTGCTGCTCCGTCGCATTCCCAACCGGCTGGATGCCTCTGAACGTCTTATTGAACCAGCCACCCCCGACACCACCACCGGCCATCTGGTCCGACAAGCTCGCTCGGCGATCTGCGTAGTCTTCGGAGCCACGCTTATGCTGAGTCAGGTTACCAAACATTCCGGACGAGGCCGCCGAGGACTGTGGTAGAGAGTATTAGTCTAGAGAAAACGCAGAGGCCACGATTATTGTACCAACCCTTCTTCTCTGGCTGGTAGGCGATGACGGTGAGGCAGGGTCGTTGCTCAAAGGCTTGTCAACCATGGAGCCAGTAGCTCCGCCATTACTGGACACAGACGCTCTCCTCACTGCATCGATCACCCCACCCTGCGATGGCCTTCTAGCAGCAGGCTCATGGACCTCCTTGCCTCGCTGGAATAGAGCACGGCGGTCTTCCCATGAGTTTCCGGACATGCTTGCAGTCTTTCAAACGCTGATTTCGAAATTCTGGAAAGTCTCGTGCTCACAAACTGAAAAGAGCAAAAAGGCAGAAGGAGTTGAGTTTGCTTGGGTTTCTTGGTCTTATGATCCACTTACATGCTCTTCTAATAAGCAGAGTGCCGCATTATCACATGCGTATGTCATTTCATGAGATTTTGCGGGGTAGCTCCAGCTTGACATCTCCTGGCGATCGCGGTGGTGAGATCGGACGACCAAAAACACGATTGGGGTCTAGTCCGGTAACACATGGACAGAAAGAAAACACCACTCTGACGACATTCAGAGAACTCATTGTTGACGGAACTGATAGGATAGATGGTGCTACTTGCGTATCTGGACGTCAGGTGAGCGTTGCTATTATTGAGTAGACTTACTCGACTAGTTACCTATTTCTAAAGCGCGGCTCTGCCCTACGCTCTGCAGCTCGTCACTCCTCCATGCGCTGTCACGAACAGTTTCACGCACTCTCTGGAAGGAAGACAAGTGCCGGCCGAGGTCGAGCCGCTCGCATTCTCCTCGCGAGTTTGAGGGGCATCAGGCTGAAGAGCCATAGGAGTGCTGGAGAGTCATAAAGAAACAAACTTGCCATCGTGAACAGGTAGGAAACAATCACATTTTCCTCCTACTTCTGCTCTGTACATCATGCCTCAACCACGCAGTGGCCCAGTTGCGCCAGGAATCGCCTTCATTACGGGAGGAGTTCGAGAGCTTGGCAATGCGATTGCAGTCTCGTTCGCGAAAGAGGGCGCAAGAGGAGTAGCCTTGATCGATATTCAAGACGAAAAGACATTTGAAGAAGGAAAGAAGAAGGTAGAAGAGTACGGTACCAAGGTGAGGGAGCAGTTCACTTGAGATCTGGTAGAGAAACTTTAGCTCAGGAAGTTACAGTGTATTACTATTCGATGCGACGTCACGCAAGAAGACCAAGTCGAAAGAGCAGTAGCGGAGACAGTTAAAGAGTTCGGAAGAATCGACTATGCTGCGTAGGTCATGGCCCTCGACGTCACCATCTGACCCAAACTGAGGATGCTTGTAGCAACTTCGCCGGCATCATCGGTCCCCTCAAAGCAACCATCGACACCCCCCTCTCCGAATGGCGAAAAGTAATCGAAGTCAACCTCACAGCCGTCTGGCTATGCACCAAAATCGAACTCAAACAAATGTTGAAACAGGAAAGTATAGAAGTGTGCGTTTAGCCCCATCCACCAGCCCCATCTTTCATTCCCATCCGAACAAGTAATTGATGATAGCATTGTGCTTAGTGAAAGCGGTCGCGTCCCCCAACTCGGCTCAATCGTAAACGCCGCCTCCGTAAACTCCATCCAAGCCGGTTCCGGCACCTCAGGCTACACAGCCGCCAAACACGGCGTCATGGGCATAACCAAAACCGCCTGCCTCGAAGCCCGAGGCTCCAACATCCGCATCAACGCCGTCAGCCCGGGTTTCCTCCTCACAGATCTTCTCAAAGACCCCATGAAAGCAGGACAGCTCGATCCGGATTTATGGAAAGTATACGAGGCACGACAGGGAAGGAGTGCGAGTTTTGAAGAAGTGGGGGATGTGGTGGTGTTGTTGAGTACGCCGAGGATGAGTTTGGTGAATGGACATAATTTGGTTATTGATGGGGGTTTCACTGTTAATGAGAATACGATTTGAATGATATGTCCTCTGGGAGAAGGGGAAGTGGAGGAGAAGGACGGCCAGCGGGGAGGGAGGAGAGGAGGATTTTGTGAGCCGTAGCAGAAGACGAGAAAAGTCAAGTGGATGCGCGATTGATTACCATGTATTTGGATACGATGTCAGTCTGCTCCGACCAATACTTTCGAGACAGGAAGTCAAGTCTCTTACCAGACGGAAGCAGATTGCTGCTACTCTCATTCTCAAGTACTCCCACTGTGGGATTGGAGCAAGACCACCCATTCTTCCCAACTTCTGACGAATCACCAGAGCTATGACACTTGTCACTTGCGACATGGAACATCCTACTTCATGAAGTACGCTTCGGTGACGAACGATAACAGGTTACAATTGTGTGTTGGGTATCTAGTAGAAGTCTAGTAAAAGTACAAGCGCAGGAAAAGGCATTGCTTCGCAGGCAATAACTTCTGCTCAAAAACATTTTCGATCGCCCGCCCCAGGTCTTGATATCCATACATTGCTTTCTTGTTTAGCAGATGATGAATCCAGCTCATGTCTCCGAGGCGTTGCCTGGCTAGTGCTTTCGAGGGCTTTGCATAGTGATGACAGAACTTGTGTGATGAACGCCGATGATGGAGGATACGCGTGATCGATAATGCGGGTAGCCAGCTATACTATGAGAGTCAGTCTCGGCCTAGTCAAATGATTGTCAGAACGCCTGTGTGAGCATGCTCACCTCGCTCAATAGTTCCAACATCAATGGGTCATGTCTCTCAACACACGCAGTGTGAATTTGCCCGCATGCATGTTGGTCGCATCGTAACCATTGTAGATGGGGGGGCCGGGCTTATATTGTGGTCTCTTGTGCTTCCCGCCTTCTCGACTTGGTTGGTTACGGCATCCGTTCGGACATGGGCCTTGCTCCTTGACGTCGTCCCGTGCACGATCTTTGTGGCGAACATGGCCATTGTAATCCGCGTATGAGCATCGATATGTGAGAAACTTCTCATCGCACCCGCAGTCCCATATTCGGTAGCGATATTGACACATGGTTGAGTGGTGGTTGAAGAATTACAATGAGGTAGTAAGATGCAGTGCTGGGGATGTATTTACGTTCAGCTGCTAGGTCGAAAACATAATATGAACTATCGGAGGGCGCGTGGAGTAGGAGATAATTGTTATCGGACCACTTGAGGAGAGTCTGGAGGATGGGTTACATGATGGCAATATATGTTTTCTGTCGTTACTAGGAGAGGCTGGTCAATGGAGAATGCACGGGGGCTGTACATGCCACTTCAGGTGATACCCAAGCGTGAAATAGTGAGCGTCGTTGTGTATGGTGGTCGGTGGCCGGTCATGACTGAAGTCGGAGCTGTCCGCTGCGCGCCGAGCGGGTGGAATAGGAATGGTAGCGGAATTATTGTATGCGATAGTCATCCAACTGACGAATTGGATTGAAGCGGCCAAACAGGTAGAAGGTCCTGGATCGTAGGCGGACAAAGTCAATTGGTCTGCTTACGTGGAGTGGCCAGAACTCCTTGCCAGGTTCCCCTTCGCAGCATGACATCCCGTGGAAAGATTGTTATCGAGTTGCAGCCTTCTATACATAAGAATGTAGACTCATGGCCTTCCTGATGGCGATGACGAGCCTTCTAGAGCAGTTTCCTGCGTCTGAACATAGTCGAAACAACAGCTAGCTGCTCGATATCATGCTTTTCCGGTAAGCATTCTTTGAGAGCTGCCTGCAATAGACTTGAAGGGTATCCCAGTCCCTCGTGTCAGCGACGTTGCTCCAGATTCGCTGATTTTAAGCGTTTGCCTGGGCCTGATGGCCAGAAGACGTAGGCTTCGAGGCCACCCTTCCATTTCAGAGGCAACATTAAGCCTACCCCACGCACAAGGTGAGGGCGACGATCTCCAAGCGAAATGCTCTCTGTTGGCAGCGAGCATTCCAGGCTCGAATACTTGCTCGAAAGACGGTTGGCTTGGGTTTGCGATTGCTGGTCACAGATGAGATGCCTCTGGTGGAGGCGAGGGGCAAAGATCAGTTCATCGTGGGGGGCAAAATAAGCAACCAGGGCCGGATTTCCGCAACTCCTGTGGGTTTTCGGTCTTTCAACTTCGTCCGCGGAGTCGCTCGATAGCGATAAATCAGCTGGTTGTGGCGGTCATCAGGCGGATCTCCAAGAGAATCGTGGCCCTGATACCGCACCTAGCGCACTCTTGCGCGACTGATTGCCACGACAAGAAGTTGAAGGCAGAAGTCGCTGGTGTTTGGGAATTGTTATACTCCGCACGCCTCCGCCATGATGGCGCATAGCATATGCGCTCGTCCAGAGTCATGGGTGACGCAGTTGTTGAGGAAGAAAGATGACCAGCATCGCTGTCTGGGAGGTGGAAGTCCAAGGCGCTAGAGTAGAATTAAAGGCCTCAGGCTCACACTCGAACGTCATCTTTCTTCATCATCTCGCGAACCCCATCCAGTCACTCACCCATTCGAACTGCGCAATATAGAAATCTTAGACGTCAATCAGCGCAATGCAAAGAGCTTTTGAATGCTTCATGAGTCAACAGTCAGCTCTCACATGGGAGTCCTCTTTGACTGCACAACAGGCTCGCATAATCATTCTTGAAACCTGATTCATTCGAAGACTAGTACGCTACGCAGCATTCAAACTTAGATCTTCCATGGACCGCAACCATCAGCAACCTTGAAGTCGCAAGCAGTCTTGTTCTTGATCTCCTCGATGCTCGTATCCGGGTTGTAATCACGGAGGGTCAAGCCCTTCTCATGGTCGACATCGAAACACGCCAGCTCCGTCACAATGGTATGCACGCAGCGAGCTCCAGTCAATGGAAGATCACACTTCGCCTTGATCTTGGGATTGCAGTGCTTGTCCATGTGTGTCTGGACTACGAGGATCTTTGTCGCTTCAGGATTCGCGACCAAGTCCATCGCACCGCCCATACCCTTAACCATCTTACCCGGGATCACTACACGGGAGTCAGCTTGCGTGTCTGAGATCTGCAGAGCCTGATCGACTTACTGTAGTTTGCGATATCACCATACTGGCTGCATTCAAGAGCACCCAGCACTGTTAGGTCCAGATGGCCTCCACGAATCTGGCCGAAAGACACATCACTACCGAAAGTACTGGCACCAGGAATCGGTACGATGGTCTCCTTTCCGGCGTTGATCCAATCGCTCTGCTCTTTGCCCTTCTTCGGATATCCGCCAACACCGATGACGCCGTTCTCAGACTGCACATACACATGCCGACCGTCCTTCGCGGCGTAGTCTGAGGCGAGGGTCGGCATGCCGACTCCGAGATTGCAGCTCGACCCAGGCACGAATTCTTTGGCTGCTCGCTGTGCGATCACATCGCGGACGCTCTTCTCGCCCTTGCCGTCACCGCCATCGTCGGTCTTCAAAATCTCTACCCTGTGGTGCGCCTCGCCCTTGAATAGTCTGTTGACGTTCAATCCAGGCAAATGAATCGACTCTGGAGAGAGCTCGCCAGCCTCATAGATCTCCTCAGCCTCGACAATCGTCATTCTGGCCGCGTTTGCCATGATCCGGTTATAGTTGAACGAAGTTCCCTTGAAGATGCAGTTGCCCATTGTATCGGCCCTCCACGCCTTGATCCAGGCAAAGTCCGCGGTCTCGAAAGCTTCTTCCATGAGGTACTCCTTCCCGCCAAACTTCTTCGTCTCAGGAGCTTTGTTGTAGCTCACAGCGTTGCCGTCCTTGTCATATTTTGTCGGCAGCTTTCCTTCCGCATATAGTGTGTTCAGACCGGCTCGGGTATAGAATGCTGGAATGCCCGCGCCTGTACACCGGATCTTCTCGGCAAACGAACCTTGGGGAATCAAATGCAACTCTGTCTTTCCGGATAGATATGCCTTTTCCATGACCTTACAACGGCCGATATACGACAACCATTGGCGAGAGATTTTGTTTTTCTCGTACAGTCGCCCAAGCCCCCAGGAGTCATCACCAGCTTCTGTGGAGATGAAGTTCAGATCGGTGATGTTATCTTGATTTCTTGTCCATTCAATCATCGTTTCTGGAATTCCGGAGAGACCAAAGCCGCCCGCCATGATTGTTGCCCCCGACTTGAGGTCGCGCATGGCCTCGTCAACGGATTTGCATATTTGTAAGTCTTTTCGGGAAGTCATGGTTGATCGTTTGCTAATTGTTATTGCTAGGAATGAGATTGGTATATTCTTTGCTACTAGAGGGACTTGCTGGAAGACTGAAAACATTATATCAGCCTGCTGTGGCAATGAAGTTCCAGCCCATAGTATCCGCTATCGTCCAGAGACCACTATGCAACGAAAGATTATGGCCAACAAGTCGTCACATCTGAAGTCTAAGCCGTGTAGCCAACCGGCCAGCCCGTACGGTCCGCAGTATGAAGTCTGGCTTGATCACTCGACCAGCTTTGACCCCGACGTCACTTCAACAATTCTACCACCTAATGCCGCACGATTTGGCATCTTATGCATGAATTACAACACAGTAATGATAGCAATCTTGCAAACCGATGCCGGCGAGATCGGAGTCTGCACCGCGGCCCGCGTGACTCGCTGCAGGAACGGTCGGGGTTTCGCAGATATTTCACGGGAATGACGCGGGCGTATGCTACATGCTTCGCGAGTGATGGAGTTTGATCCGACGTTGCCGCATAGTATCTCAGCCTCTGGTTGACGATAGGATTATTGTAATGATCTGGAAAAAGATAGAAAGCGAAGAATGTCTACCAGGCTCGAACAATAGTACTACTCAAGAAATCAACAACTTACACTGCAACCAACACAGCCCATAACAACTGCATTTTCAAGATGTCTGTCGACCACGCCTTCTTCGAACAACTAGAAAAGTCCTTCCCAGCCAACGGACCATGGTACGTCTACGCTGGCCTCATCTTCCAAGCGAACGACCACATGCCTCTCATCGGCGAAACATGGAAATACGTCAAGTCCACAACACCCAACGATGAAGACTTAATCGTCAAATCTCGCAAGTTCCGGGAAGCTCTTCTTAAAGCCAGCGTCCTCGTCGGATTCCCCAAAGGCATCAACGCCTGCATGGCCCTCCGAAGCACAATCCAAAAAGAATCTCCCGGCCTCGAAGAAAAACTCGATCACGACACGAGTCTACGACAACATCTCCAACGCGAGGAGAAGGACGCCCGCGGCAAAGAATTCTTCTCCAAAATCTACGCTCAACACACCGACCGCGTCCTAAACAACATGACTCTCGCCTCCGGCGGCGATCTCTCCGAATTCGCCATCACCGCCGTCTACGGAGACCTCATGGCTGAAGAAACCCGTCTCAATGCAAAGGAGACGGGGTTGTTGGAGTTTTTGGCATGTTATGCGACGGGTGGGAGTGTGTGGAGTCAGGCGAAGGGACATATGTATGGGAGTCATAATTTGGGGAATGGGAAGGAGGAAATTTATGGGGCGATTGGGATTGCGGAGATGATTGAGGAGAGGTTGGGGGTGAAAGTGAATCGCGAGCCTGTGGAGAATTGGACGTGGACGGCGAAGGCGGAGAAGTGGTGATGTTTCTCATTTTTTATCTTGGAACGCGATGATTTTAAGGTATGATAGAGGTAGAATGTGTTTAATATTTCTGTGTCGCGATGCTCTTCTTATGGTACCGATCGAGAGAGTGATAGCGTGGAATTTTGGTCTTAGTGGAGAGATGGTCACTTCCTCACGAGCACATCTTGAAAATCGCTGTCTGCGCGAGTTGAGATGATTCACCTAAGAGATGAGGGACAAGACAAAACGAAAGGCCCTCTTCCCATGAGCGGTACTCTGCGCTGCATTGTTAACAGACTGTAGCACGTAACGAAAGCGTATTGAGGGAGCGAGATAACCTGAAGCAATGATAGAAACACTCATCTGGAGTCTTAGCCGATTGAACTCAGCTTATAGCTTCATCTAGTGACCTAGCAGATTCAAACAGTGTGACAATTGACCTTCTCCAGGGCGCAGTTAGCTTCTTCTCACTATCGAGACTTTCTGTAGACTGAACACCAACCCCCATCAAGAACTACAACCCAGCCGCCGAGAAGATAATCACATTCATTGCAATGGAAATGAATCTCCAGACGTCGTACACCGCTGCAAAGCACGCAGAAGATGATTTCGAGAGATTCCACGTCTGCGCACTGTACATCTACGGCTGCCCGTGTAGAGTATAGTCATGACGCTCGTCAATACTGTCCATTGGCTCATCCCACCGTTAGAGCATCGCTTCGATCATGGAGGCGGTGAGCTCAGGTCTTACAACTGGAATACGTGCGTGGAAAGCCACATCCATACTGCCATTCCGAAGAATGGCCTTGAGAAGCCAAACGGGGTGACCGTTGGCCTTTTCGAGCTGGAAAATGAGCTTTTCGTTGTCGCTAGGCCGACTCGAGAAGCTGAGATCTTGACCAACGATCGAGAGCAAGCCATGCGAGAGCCATCTTTACTTCTCGCTTCTTCCCTCGCTTTGCATTCCATGCCATCGTCGTATTCACAGATCGCCTGATCACGCAAGCTGTACACTTCAGAGTATGCGTGCATCTCAACACGCTCCATCACAACTTGCTGGCCACTTCCCATCATCGCAAGTAAGCCATGGCAACACCCGCGACCACTACCGCTCCCAGTCCAACGGCAAGCTTGATCAGATTTCTCTTCGCCCCCTCATTCCAAACCGCCTTATTCCTCTGCGATGTCTCAATGAAGTCTTTCGGCACATTTCCCCTCGGAAACTCCCCTTTCCGCACCTCCTTCTCCAAAAACCCACAAAGCGGTTCCCATCCATCCTCGACCTTCCACTTCAGATACCTCCTCCCCTCACTCTTCAACTTCTCCTCCAGACTCCGGTAGTGTTCTCGATACCACCCCTTTCCATTCCTCCGAAAATCACCACCAAACAGCCGCGTCCATACGTACCAGTAACTCCGTCTTCGCCAGAATAAGTTCGCTTGGAAATATGAGAGGAATTCTTCAGTCCAGTCGTGAGTCACGACTTCGATTGTGTTGAGACAGCTTTGCTCCCAAGCCTCAAGGTCATCTCGATAGTTCAAAATCACTTTCGCGTCTGGGTATGCATCGATCAATTCATGCGCGAAGCCCGCACATGGTATATCCGTGATAGCAGCACAGTCGCCTATGATCTTGTCGAACTCGCTCGCGGTCAGGAAGGTTTCATCGCCGGCTTGTTGGGCTTGCGCGAGTCGGATCCATTGAATAGGGTCGTTTGGCGAAGTGCCATAGCTGAAGCCGTGGTAGACGTCGTTGTAGCCGAGTTCGAAGAGAGCTTGACGGAGAGATTCGGTGCCGCTGCGGGAGATGCCTAGGGCGAGGACTTGGAGGGGGCGGGAGCGGGTTTTGGAGGGTGGAGAGAGGGGATAGATGAGTTGGAGGAGGTTGAAGAGGAGAGGGTGCATTGTGCTATCATGTGTGGAGCTCGCTCTGTGTGTTGAGAGCAACGATGGCACAAAGTTCGATTGAAGGGTAGTCAGTCGCGGGATTTAGTAAGCCGTGTAGATCTCCCCAGTTTTGCTGAAAGTAGTGTCGCAAGCCACCGGAGAGTCGCCAATCAGTGGTATAGGGGAATCTCGAATGCAAGTGCAGCACGCCCCGAGCGGTAGCCGAAGGAAGCTTGTCGAGTATAGTATACATGCCGCGAGGCTCGCACTCATACCTGGCGAAGCAGTTGCCATCGGAAGAGCATAGGTACCGCGTGATAAGTCGATATCGTGAACCAGAAAAGTTCCTGAATCAACCCCGGTATTGATCTGTCCAAGGAGGTACGTCTTGCGCATCGAGGAGCCTGAGAGACATTGGACAAAGTGCATTCAGCACCATGACTACGGAGATCAGCGCAACGTAGTCCGGTGTCAGTGGGAGGTCCTCGCACAGAACACAATGCGCGAGCTTGCATGTTTTCCAATGGCCTCGTACATTACCTTGCGGAGCTGGATACGGCTTGGAGCTCAATCTCCGTCATATTTCCAAGTCTTTGGCGGTCTGCTCTGGTATGTATAATCCTGACTGGAACTGCGATCGTGCCTGCAGGATCACAGACGGTGACTGAATGCCGTGCAGAATGGTGCTCACAAGATGGCTCCTGTGAGCTTTCAGTTCAGAAAGCTGTGTTGGCACATCAGCTGAGCAAAGCAGTTGATTTTCAGAAGTGAGGTCGAAAGAAGCAGTCTACATAGCTCATGGGGATGCAAGGGTTGAGACATTTCCTTGTCTGTGCATCGCTCATCGGACGGTACCTGCCACTCAACTTTACCTGCCATTGACTTCAACATTGACTCCAAATGACTCGCCCACATCATTCAACTTTGCTCAATACACTCTGCGTCAATGTGAAGGCTGTCATCTGCAACGAGCGAATTTGGTGGTGAGTAAGCGGCGGTCTGTATCAGATTCCGAGACATCCTCCACGGGTGCCGCGCTTCCTGCTCGAGGGTTGTCGAAGGCCAGCCCTTCGCACACGCGGTCAAGCTAGGATGAGCTGTCAGCTGTCGAAGCTGCCCCAGCTCTGGCAGTTCCAGCAAATTGGAGAGCTCGCCAGGGCGGTCGTTGGTTGGCCAGGCCACGCAGAATCTTGCATTGTTGATTCGGCACGTCTCACCCGGTAGCGAGTGAGGCGAGAGAGATGTTTGAGACGCATGCAGTCGCACGTGGAAATGAATGACGGCAGTTGTTCCAGGTCATCCTGAGGAAATGATGTGCAGCTGAGACTAGTACTGCGGAGAATGTGTTGCGGAGGTGTATCCAGTCAGTATGGCCTTGGGCAGTGGAAACGACGGTGAGTCTCTGATGGCGAGCATGCTGTCTGGCGGCTGTTTGCGGATTCATGGTAGCAATACAGCAATCGCGTTGTCAGCTGTCCGTTCATCACGTAGTTCTACGAAGGAATGCGAAGGATGCCGAGCGCGTCTAGATCGCTGCTCCCATTGTCCGGTGATAAGGCTATGTATGCATCGATAGGAAGCGCCGTGATAGCTTGCGCCATTTTCCACCTTCTCCTACTCTTCCATCATCATCATATCGTGAGCATCTCCTCCTCCTCCTCCCCTCCTCCTCCTCCTCCCCCTCAAGCCATACAGCGGAGTGTTCATTTTGAGGTGCATGGATCCTTGCTACAGCATCTTCTCGGCCATCGTTTCAAAAAACCAGGATGTGGTGAGATCTGGCTCTGCACCAAATACCTGATTGGTTCCAGCTGCAGCAACGTCGGACCAGCTACAACAACCTTGCCGTGGACCGAGTCGCACGCAGAACAACCTGTATTTACCTGGTATTTTCGTGCATCGAGTCCACATATTGTCGGCCATGGCCGCAATGTGATGGCCGTAGTCCCTCTTTCTCACCTGCGTTACGGCAACAGCAGTCCTGGGCATCCTGTTCCCTGAGGCAGGAGGAGCGAAGGCGCAGGACGATTGCGTGGACTCAGCTTGCTTGAGCCACCGCGTGATTATTCACCGCCGCACTTCTCACATGCGAATGGCATCCTCTGGATAGGACCGCCTCGCAATCACCCAGCTAGGCGTAATATTATCATGGCCGCATCATTGCTTCCCACCTTTCACAACACCCACCGCAGCGCTGGCCGCAGCACACATCAAACCCGTCAAATACCGTCCAGCATCAATAAAGCCCCGATCAAGCTGACTCTCACTACGCGAGACCACCGATCTCACTCGAGCCTCTCGCGATATGACGGCGCCTCACCGGGCGGATCGCAGCTGTCTCCCGAAAGCGCCAACGAACCACGCTCGCTGTCTCGTTCTAATCTAAGAGCGTCAGAAAATAATTCCAACGGGAAGGGCAACAACATGTCCACGCCAAGTCCGCTCTCCCCGCTGTCTCCAGGGTCTGCTTCAGGAAAGCAATCAATGGGAAACCATGCAAAGTTACACAAATGTGGCGGCTCCAACTCGTTGCTCGGACCACCGAGTCCCTTCGTCAATGGCGCTCCTTTCACGACCCCCTTTGCGACCTACGAGGAGTCGTCCTTGCCGGATCTCGCTCCCAGTCCGTCTCAGAGCTCAACGCCGAAGATCAAGCCCTACCTGAGGAAGATGTCCATTGCTAAAGAGGATCAGGGATCGATTGATTTGTCCAAGAGCATGGCTGAGAACGATCGGTTGGCAGGCTTGGGAATCCAGGACTTTGGGAACAAGTCTGCGGCCGACGTCAGCTTTACACATATGGGAAGGAGACAGCATGGGAGGACCATTAGCGGTGGTTCGGCCGTGTCCAATGCGTCTGGGAACTTCAGGCATGGACACTCGTTCACGCATCCAATGACAAAGATGCCGCGGCCTTACACTCCTCCAAACGGAAGAAGCTATGCTTCATCCTTGGTTGGCGATGAGGCGGATGAGAGTGACGATGTAGTAGACGATGACTTTCGATTGGGTGCTGGGTTTCGAACGAAGCGAAGCATGTCAATATCCTCAACACCACAAACCAATCCTACTCCTCTCTCACAGGCACACAATGCGAGCGATCTCGGCCTTGTACCCAAGCTGACCTGCGTTTCGCAATCCAATCTATCGATCAGATCAACGCATTCCGGTACGTCGGCGATAAAAGGACGGCCGCGAAGAGACACGGATCGATCAGACAATGCTATCTCTCCCTCATCCCGGACTAGCTTCGACCGGGCTTTCAGCTTAGCCAGTGGTCGGAAACAAGAAGTCGAGACACAGTCGCGCGAAGAGCTCATACGTGCTGCTCGAAGGAAGTTTGAGGAGCGAGAAGCGAAGAAGGACAGGAAGCACAGCAAAGAAGCCGCAAAACGGGACGACCAGAAACAA
Source organism: Nothophaeocryptopus gaeumannii (assembly GCA_031771865.1). Lineage (NCBI taxonomy): Eukaryota > Fungi > Ascomycota > Dothideomycetes > Mycosphaerellales > Mycosphaerellaceae > Nothophaeocryptopus > Nothophaeocryptopus gaeumannii. The sequence continues at coordinate 2,721,070 of JASISA010000025.1, forward strand.
CGAAAGATCTCCAATGCTGCCGAGCGTCCAACGCACACTCTGAAGCATGCACACACTGACGGCGTTGTCGAGAAGACACGACGGAAATCCTCTGCTGCAGCGGCTACTGCGGGCGCCGAGGAGGAGAAGATGTACTCAAGGTCTTATGAGGACTATCGGCCCGCGCATGCCTCTACACTACCGCGATACGGCAACAAGCCCGGCGAATCGGAGAAGGCTAGTGCAGTCCAATTCACGTCCGAACCTGCACAGCATCGTACTGATGGCTGGTGGACACGCTTCTCGACTTGGGTCCAGACGAGGATGTTGAGTTGTGGGAAGCGCAATTGACGACTGTTGTAAGGGACACAGCGTAGGCAGTCAATGGTCATGACGGTACGTGACGGTGGGAGCTACTGGGAATTTGGGCATTACTTGGGGTCGGTCGCTTGATTATTTTGACGCATTTTGGATACCCGCACTGGCTCTAGCATGATGGAACGTAGATATGACGAGATGAATTGGCGGATCGCTAGTCGCATGTAGATGTCGAAGAAGAAGAACTTCCAGAGCATTTCTGCCTCAGGCTACTGTCGAAGTCCGTGCACTCGCGCTTTCCACTTCGCAGCCCAGATCACAACCCCTCCCACATCGTCCAAACAACTTACCACACCATTCTCAGCATTCAAGCCTCTATTCCATGGCATGTGACCAGTCGGAGGGACGATCTTGAATGCAACGTCGTGGTGAGATGCCCTTCGGCTGAACCTGACACGCGACGCGATATCCTCTTCCCACTTGGGTGCTACAGCAACTTGCATCCTGTCAACAACATGCCTCCCCCATCCTTTGGCAATGCTTCACACTGTGCTTACGCTGCCATGACGGAACGGCAGAGCGCCAGCATGACCGCCATCACCCAGCTCACGCACTCAAGCTGAGACGCGACTTGTCTGATCCACAGACACAGCGGACACACCGCCCTCGGCATCTCTCCAATGTCTACAGACAGCCGCGTGGAGCCGGACCACTCCTCGCCAGAGCGCTATCGCTTCAGGAACAGGATGACACGATGAAGGATCCTCAGTCCACCGCTCTCTCGAGACGGATCATTGATCCTGCGTGAGAGTCGCTGCTCGGATCCCATGCGAGGTGAAACGGCACGTCGAACAGGTGCCGCAGACAGGCTGTTGATTGTCACGCCTGCCCTTCGCATACCATCTCGCCTCGAATAATCATTCAGCTGAGTTACGAGCAAATATCCGTCTCCACGTGGAGACCCGATACTCTTGGTTCTCTATCCCAGCTGTGGCGATGGTGTCTTCCAGACGAGCATGCGGATGAGCTGTTGCTGAATAGCTTGCCCAGCTTGACGGGGATAGCTTCCTTATACGATCAAGACGGTGCTGTAGATTCGGAGTCGCGGTCATGCTCTGCGCGTGCTTGCAGTCGGTCAATCCTCTCCTGGACAGCATCTACCCGATCAACCTTGAGCTCTCGTCGCCAGACCTCGACGGCCAACATCCGCTTGTTTTGACTTCCAACGCGACTATGACCCTGCAGGCCATCATCATCGACATCGAAGTAAAGCGCCCAAAGATTTTCACCTTCCTCCTCTTCAACAGCCACGAAGCCCTCCCAACCCTCAAAGGTCAAGCGCTTGTCAACCTTGGTTGCATCGAAAGGTCCGACCCTATTTGGCTCCGCTTGGTCTCGAACTCCATACTTTACTTCGTGGGTGTCTTTGTCGACATAGACCCAGTTCAGGAAAGGTGGGTCGTCTGAGATTGTTGTCACCATGCCCTCGCCTCTCCGGAAGCCAGCTTCACGCCAAACAACTTCCATGTCGTGATACTTCAAGAAGTATCCAGTGAAAGGATGAAGCCCTCTACGTTGACCAAATCCTGTCGTGTCGACCCAGAGCTTATTGTCTTTCAAGACCACCATGGCACCATCAAACCTCCCAGAGTACTCCGAGCGGCGTACAAGCGAGACTACGAGGTTGTTCTTTCGGCCTCGATGCTCTTCGCGAAGGTTTTCGCGTTGCCCATGCTGGGCGCACATTAGAATGGAAGCGCATCACGCAGGCAATGATTGAAGGACTTACGCGAACTCCTTCGACTGTTCCAATGATCGCTGGAGCTGCGACCACTGCTGTCAAGATTCCAAGGACCATTTCCGACAGATGATTTTCTGCTATCAACGCCGAAATGCTTCTTGGGAATGGAAGATAGGCAACACCGTCAACGTAAGGTCTAACGAATACTTGGTACGGGGAGAGCGTAAGCGAATCTTGCAGAACTCTAAAAAGCGGGTCCCGATCTGTATTGCCCACTTCGAGCCTGGGTAACAGCTCACACCTTCGACCTGCATTGGCCTCGAAGCCGCTGCATCACGCACCGTCATCGACCCAGCCTTCTATTTCATGCCCGAGGCCAACATCTCGAAGTCTTGCAGAATAATAGCATGCTTAACTGTAGCAGTCAATGCGGTTGTTATCAGTGAAAAGGACGAGTTACTGGTCGAATGGAGCATGACATTGAAGCGAGTTTTGGCTATGTTTTGGGATACATTCTGCTCACGCACTAATCTTCACCCCTTTCCCAGAATCTGAGATGTTTCCAATTCCATGGCTTCTCCATATCGACCAAAGTTCCTCTCAACTGTCGGATCCTCAGCTTGGATGTCGAAAGGACACGCGACTATTCACTTGGCCCTTACAAGAGTCCGATGGTTATATCACCTGCGAGGAGGGGCAATCGTCAGCAGTGTCCTTCGACTTGTGATTACTGATGCGTCTTGGAGCCTTACCCTTCACTCTCGCAGTCAACTGGATTTCAACGTAGATGTCCAGCTCGATGTTGATTCTCAAGCTGTTCTTCTTCTCGCCGCCTTCAACCTATTCGAATGCGTCAGCGCATTGCCTGGAACGGTGCTCACTAACAAAGGCTCACCGTTCCATCTGGTGCGCTAGTAGCGCCTGGAGCTCCAGGCTTCCTACCGCCTGTCACATCGCCCTTTGCAGCGTCCGGCTTGGAAACGGAGTTGGCAGCGTCCCTAGATTGATTAAGCTGTTGTCCCATGATGGTCTTCAATATTCTGAGGACTGACCCTAGACCGGGAACGGACTTTGTTGCATCGTCGACTTTGCTGGCCATTTTGAAGGAATAGAGATGTTTGGGCGACAAGGAACAGGAGGGAAGAAAGGCTTAAGAATAGACAGTGATGGATGTTTCAATGCGTTGTATTTTCCAAATACGCGTCGATCTGCCTCGACGACAGCTGGGAGCTCATGTGGGCCACGCATTACCGCTGGCACCAGTAAACCTTATCTACTTGCATGCGATTGGCAGCTTGGCGTTTGGAATGTGCCCGACAGGCTGGCCAGGATGGGTTTATGTGTTGTTGCGCAAGAGTGCTGAGAGTTCAAGACTGTTCGCTGCCAACGAGCGGGGCCACAGCTCGCTCATCTCGTCGACGCAAGAGCTTCCTTCTGAACACTTCTCGCTATTCAACTTCGGGAAACCGCACTTTTGGTTTCTGGGCTTGCAGTAGCTTTTGTTCGACTTCTCCCAGCTGGTCGTGCTGGGCATGGCTGGTTGATCGACGCCCAATGATCCAATGTTCCTGGCGAGGACACATGAAGCCCCTACGTCTTGAGTCCCGAGCTCCTCGATAACAGCAGGGGAGCGATGAGTGCCGAGCCTTCATACTTTCTCATTCCAGCCTCAAGTGGCCTCTGCGCGAACCAGCCCGGCGGCAACGGCAACGTTTCTACCGCGGATGTGGACGGAAGGGAGAGCTCTCAATGGTATATTGAAAGGGAAAAAGAGAGCAAGATTGCTTTCCGCAATGGCGACTCCGGACAGTACCTCCGCCTTCGTAGCGGCGACAAGGGAAGCAACGTCAGCGTCGGAGAGAAGCAGTACTTCACGTTAGAAGCCAGCAATACACCGTGAGTCGCAGCCTCCGGAGATGCTTGCGCTTCCATGGGCGAAGCATATTCCCGACTCTTTCCATTTTGAAACTAGTCTCTAGCTCACGAAAGGAATGCCTTCTGGTTGAAATCTGATTCATTCCCCGACGCCTACCTTTGCAACAAGAATGGCTATTGTAGTCCAAACAACCCGATCGTCGTATGGTCGGCCGCGGAACCTAGGATGAGACAAACGATGCTATGGTACGTCAGCGATTTTCAGTCCTGGGTCGATCACAAGAACTTTCCGAGGAACAAGAAGAAGTCTTCGTCCGAGCTTGAGGCGAAGGAGAGAGGGATAAGGGAACGAGAACAGGAGATCGAGAGGCGATTGACGGAGATCAATTCAAGCACTGAAAGCAGGGAACAGACTTTGAAGGAGAGAGAGGCGGGGTTGAAAGAAAGGAAGAACGCGCTTGAGGCACGAGAACGAGCTCTTGGAGAGAATGGTCCCGTTCCAAATGGAGATGGGGAGGGTGGGCCGAAGTCAACGGCGGAGCTACAGCGACAGCTTGCGGAGCAGCAGGCGAGAGCGGATAGGCTGGACAAACAATTGGAGCAGGCGGAGAAGAAGAATGAAGATCTGCGTCGAATTGGGAATGGGAACGGAGTGAAAGGCGATGAAGAGAGCGATAAGATCAATGGGATCTTGCAATCGCCTGAGAAACCTGTGAAGGCTGCGACGATGGGGAGGAGAAGTCGAGAGCTCGATATGAGCCGCATTCATGCGAGTATATTTGATAAGAATGATGAAGCTATGCCGGGTTGGAGATGATTATTCTCGAAGACCCAAGAGTCCTACTACAATGTGCCTTCAAACGAACGCTCCCCCTGTGAATGAACATGTCCGCAGGATGGAAGCCTCAGGCAGAACGTGACGCACGGACTAGATCTAAATCAGCCGGAAAGCGCGCCACTTCTTCCGCCGGGTCTCCATGCACTTCATCTCTTGACATCCTCAACGCATCCTCGACATATCCACGGCACGCTTGACGAACCAAATTAACACCTCTTACACCTTGTGGAGATGGCGGAAACAGCTCCGAGCCACCGCTGCCTCTTCTTCGAGAAATTGCCCAAGGAACTGCGGGATCTGTGCTACAGGTACGCGTTTGCGGCGGGGGAAGACGGCGACTCGACTGGAATTTATCCAATTATTCCGCTCTCAAGATGGATGGAGAATGAGAGGACAAGGAGAGCATATAATAACGTCAGTCTGAGGGCCAGTCGCCGAATTCTTCTCATCGCACCATTTTCACTTACACACGCAACAGCGCCGCGCCCAAGCCTTCACATCAAAGCAAGCCAAGCCTTGCCCGCTCCTTCCCATGATCGTCAACAAGCAGTTCTACAACGAAGCAGCAGCGCAATGGCTTCATCAAATTACTATCCGCTGCAACGACACGTACGACTTCAACGGCATCATCGAACATTCCAAGGCCCTGAAAACTTACATGGCTCACTTCAAAGGCACCTGGTCCTCTTCCAACTCGGCAGGTAACAACTTCAGCTTCTGGAGCGACTTCAAAGCACTTAAGAAATGTAAGGCTATTCGCACGCTGCGCTTCACTGTGACCGAGGACGCTTTCAGGGTGTTTGAGAGTCGGATGTGTTGTGTGGATGATTATACGGATGCGGATTTTGATAATGTGCAGGAAGTGAGGGACTTGACTCGGATGAGTGCACTGCAGACTGTCAAGTTGGATCCTGAGGAGAGTAGACTGGCGGCTTCGGAGCAGGAGAAGTTGAAGTGGAAGGGAAATGTTGCGGCGTTGGAGGGGTATATCAATCGGAGGTTGAAGGAGCAGGAGTCTCAGAAGGCGGCGGGTGCGGAGAAGGCGGGCAAGAACAAGATTGGGAAGGGTAAAGGCAAGAAGGTGGTCGAGGAGGACTCTGACTACGATTCCGACGATCCGCTCAAGCGAGCTCGAAAGCGCATGAAGCGAAGGATGTCGAGATTCGAAGAGGTTCTCGGCGAAGCTTCAAGTGCCTTGGGCATGCCCGAGAGACCCACGAAGAGACCTAAGAGAAACCGCGACGTGGAGGAAGGGACTGAGAGACCCAAGAGATTCAAGCCTGCAGGTGGTGCCGGCTCGAGGGACATCAGACAGATGATGGGCAACGCCAGTGCTCGGACGAGCGATGCGCAGTCCACTCATCGGGACTGTGACACTCTGACTGGATTTGCGCGCCAGCATCCTTCTGCGGCTGCTTTGATGACTACGGCGTTTGCTTTGTCGGTTGTCAACTCATTGGTCTTGGCGAGACAGCTGCTCTGAGACGCAAGCAGAGATGCTGTCTTGGTTTGTACAAGTCTCGAGCTTCAAGAACAATGATGTCCCACAACCGTGGTGTTCCTTTATGAGCTCAAGACAATAGCTTCATACACAGATATCGTGTGTATATATCTTTCATCTACACTGATGGCGAACAGCATTCAGAGAACAGGTTCATTCAAACGAACTCCCGATTGGACATCACAACAAGAACGTGTGTATCTTAGCAACCTCGTGCAACAATGTCCAACTTCGGAATAAAAGGCAAGCGAAAGGCGGTCGACGACCTGCAGGATCAGGCGTCCCCTCCCAAGCACCAACGCATTTCTTTCAACAAGTCTCTCAATCGGCACACTGTGTCCAGCGCCAATGACACCAATCCAAATCCCAATGCCCAAGTGCTTGCACCTGTCTTCGTGAGACGAAGGCTATCTGTTGGTACAGGGTTGCAAGGACAAGAGCTCTGGTTCGGATTGTCGGACAATACCAGGCAACTATAGAGGACCGATCTGCCCCGCGAAGCGGCCCTTTCCCTTTCGCCAGACGAACTCAGGCAAACGGTCCACGAACCCGGCGCCGTCCCCAACTGGAATGAATGTGTTGTTGCCGCTTTTCATAAGCTACAATTGGGTCACCCGGGAAACCGCTCGATCAACCTGAACAAATTGACTTTGATTCTAATTGTCCTGGACATATTCGACAAGAAGCTCCCGTATAGAGAGACTGCGGGTGGCGTTGTGCTCTGGTGGAATCCTGTAGAAGTTGCTCTGGGGCAGCCGCAACAAGCTGGGCATGATCCGAGTGCCAGCACTTCGCAGCCGCAACCTGACGTACGTCCCCCCCCTCCAAATACGCCCGGAGCACCTGTGTACCACGCAAAATACATCTCAACAGCTTACAGTATCCGCAACGCAAACTGTTCCTGCGAACGATGATGTCCACGCCGAAGTAGAGCACCTCCGATCAGCCTTTGTGGGAACTTTTTGATCCGATACCAAAACGGCTTTCCTGCCCAAAATCAGAGCTCGACTTGGTCCAAACCTCGTTCCAATCTCAGAATGTACAAGCGGACCGATGCCAACGTGAATTGTCACGTCAGGGAGAAGAGGTCTTTCGGCTTTTTAAACTCCAAATCGCAGCTCTCACATCATGGACTTGTCAGGGCAGAAAAGTTTCTTTTGCGAAGAATGTAGCTCTAGAGCGTGCCGGAGAGTACTTTGAAATCTGCTGAGGTCACTTGTGAAGCACTTGCAGGACGACGTGGCGAGCGTGCAGAGTGATGTGGTGGTTCGTTGAGAAGATGCTTTCTAGAGACCAAGGCCCCAGCTCGGCATTGTGAGTGCGTGAAGTACATCAGATGAGAAGCTTGGCATTGTGTTGACTTGCTTGCATCTTCGAAAGTAAATCACGTCGTTTGAACCATGCAGAGAAGTCATTCAACTTGATATTTCCCAACGCTGCGGATTAATAGCTGTGTCGAGTTGTAGATTTGAGACGAGTTGTTGTACGCAACGCAGGAAGACATACGCCAATACAATTTTTCTGTGCGAAGACAACAGAACCCAGCGCTGTCACCGTCTCGGTGTTCTGGTACTATGATCGTTGCAGTGCCTAGTATCATCCAGAGGATGGGGTTGTCTCGTATGAATCTGGAGGGGTAGATCTCTGTATTCGGTTGCTTGTGCAGGCTATGGGGAAGTTGGAGCCGCTTTTGAGATTGAATAGGCGAAGGTATAGCCCTGCCAGACAGGTCTATGCGAGGATGAGGTTTGCATTAGATGGGTTGTTGAGAGGGAAGTGGAGGTCGGATGATGCAGATTGCTAGAGAAGGGCAGCAGATGAGATTTTTCGGAGACTGAGTGGGACAGGGGTATGTGAATAGGGATGAGCTCGTGGACACAAATGTCTTTTGTGCATACCGAATCTCTGCCAATCGATCGGCGCGACATATTCAGAAAGCGGTGCACAGTGAGTGAGTTATCCAATAGCGAACCATTGCACTCCAACTCCGATCTCGACCGTTCTTCTGTTCATGTGCTGTTGTTCCGAGTAACTCATCATCGCAAGAACAAAATCGCTCTGCGCAAGTCCTCATACGACTTCTATCCCGGTCATGACCACCTTCTCGCCAATCACTCTCCTCGCTGTCGACTACCCTCAACTCAGTCTAGCGCTGCTAGCCCTAGACACCGAACTCCTCGCTTAGATCATATCGAACATCATGTCGGGATCCTTGGCTTGGTCTGCTTCGTTCAGCCATTTCCAGAGTTTGGTCGCTTTGGTCTTCATTTTGCCATCGGACTTGCGTGTCAATTGGGGTTCTTTTTCGAATTCGGATAATGAGGAGGTATCTGACGATACGGACGCGCTTCTTGCGGAGATTTGAGAGGCTTGATGTTTGACATGATTGTTTTATTTTGAGATTGAGCTGTTGGGGAGGATGTCAAGGATGATACATTTGCTTTCAAAGGAAAGTGATGGACGCACTAAGACTGAGGACGGCAGAGAGATGACACTTATATGCCCCTCCTTCATCCTTCGTCGCCCATCGGAATTTCTCCTGCTGCACCCAAACTCAGCGGAATATTCTAGTTGCCTATTCCCAGACTTGGCAATACTCATACTCGGACCACCTCCCACAAGACGAAGCTTCTTTCAATGGTCACACGCGAGGACCTATTACTGTCCATACCGAACACCGTCCTTGCATGCTGATGATCATCTAGCAACTGAAGTGTGTCTTGCTCACGATACGTACAACTCCCTTGGCAGCAACCCCGTACTTATGTACGAGCGATACTCTCTGTGCGTAAGGCATAGATCCAAGCCTATGAGAATGTATTGCGAGTGCCGTCAATTCATTTGGATGCCTCGACGCGAACTGTTTGGACAGAGGAAACGAAGTCCGATTTCGGATGCGAAAGCGAGGAGGATCATATGAGCTAGACGCTAATGTATAGCAATATGCGAGGCTGAAGCATGTTTGCTGTTCAGACAGCTCTTTTGGTTCCGGCTTGGAGGGTTGGGAATGAGTCGAGCGTGAAGGGCGACCTTGCTTGATGTTCTGATGGAGAGCTGAAAGATAACGTCTTGATGGGACGATACAACAGATCTTCCGCCGGATCCGCTTCCCGAAAGTGAGCAGAACATCTTTACATCTTTCACGATGCAGAGCACGCACGAGACAGCCTCAATAGGACGAGGACCGGAAGTTATTGAAAGCTTTGGTGAACCCAGGAGTCCAGCCTATGATCTCCAAATGAGACAGGAAAGCCTCAAACATGCTTTCTTTATGTCTTTCAGTCTTTCTCAATTCGACGATACCAATGCCAAGCATACCTTTCAACCCCTTTGAAAATATCATCGTCGCCCAGTCGCACATCTTTACGATGGCGATCCCACAACAACCTCAAATTTCGAACGTCGATATCTTCGCCAAAAGACTCCTTTGATCATTCACGACGAACAGAAAGCCAGATCCAACCACGACACAAGACGACAAGCCGGAACAACACATTTGGCTCCCACAAAAACCGATTCCGCTCCAGTGACGACAAATACAACATTCCCGTGCCCCGAACCAGTCGACCCTGTCCGGCAACACATCTCAAGTACATCCGGGATGGACAGCAGATGGCAGGATCGAATGGATCGCCGCGAAGAACAGAAGGCTTCGAACGGCGTGGTAGTTCGGCAAGGTGCTCAAGAGGAGGCAGGCAGGCAGGCTTCAGTTCCCTCACCACTCTGTAGTCTGGGTATGAGAGGAGGCATTGCGCACTGAAAGAAAGAAAGACGGGATTTCCGTCAGCTGAAGGTATTGAGTTCCTTTCAGACTCTCGAGGGCTCGTTGATGCCATCAAAGGGTTTGAAGCATGGGGGAATGCCAGAGGGGAACGCGTTACGACCGGAAGGAGGTGGCATCCAATTTCGTGGGCGGCGATATCCTATTCAGCGAGGGCTCGACAATTCCATAGATCCGGCGCTCTTTCTTCAGAGACCATGCGGTTGACGATGAGGAGAGGTAGAGTGTGGTGCCTTGAAGCAATAGTGAGCTGTGTTGGTCTGTCAGGCATACCTTTCATTTGCAATACCTCACTTCCTGGTGATGCGCCAAGCTCATCCTCAATACTTCATCTCATAGTCACATAAGTCTCATATCAGTAATGCTGCTGTCCTTTGTGGTCCGCTGATCTCATAGGGTCGTCGAATCCACCGCATCAGGCTTATCGTCCCCTCCCTTCTCCGCACCTGTAGGCTTCCCATCCACGTCAGCAACGATAATGTCCCCGTCGCCATCTCTCTTCGCCTCCTCTTCCTTCTCCCTCTCCATAGCCTCTCGAAGCTTCTCAACCTCCTTCTCCACATCCTTCGGATCCTGGCCCGGTTTCCCAGGTTCTCCGACCTCGTCCTCTTCTGCGGCATCTTCCATCTTACTGTCTTCACCCTCTCCTTCGCCCTTCCCTCCTTCGTCATTCTCCGCCGGAGGAGGTTGCGGTGATTTACTCCTCCCTCTCCCAACCGCAGCCTCCATATCCAGCACAGGCCCACTAGCGCCTGCCTCAGGATGATTCGGCTGAGGACCCATGTCCTCCATTCCGATCTCCTCAGGTCCTCTTGCATGTGGTTGTTCTTCCACTGAACTCTCATCCATAGCGTCCTCCGCGATGCCCATGACTGCCGCTTCTCTCCCAGCGCCGTTCGTGCCTGCCGCTCCAATTGTGCGGCGCGGTGTCATTGGTTGTCCGGCGGGATTTACCGGCACAACACCAGCTTCTTGCTCTTGACGGAGTAGTTCACCTTGTGTGACGCCGCCTTGGTCGCGAAGTTGCTGGTCTGTGGAAGCCGAAGAAGAGGAGGTACTAGCGTCGCTCTGTTCGGACAGCGTTGGGGATGCGATGGGGGAGGAAGACGTCGTAGAGCTGTGGCTTGGGGGCTGAGAGCCGGCGTTCATGCTAGAAATGCCGTTGACGGTTACGGTCACGGTTTCGATGCTACCTGCGCCATGTGGACCTTCGATGGTCTCCGTGCTTTCGCTGTGTAGCTCACCTTGACTACCGGCATCTTGGGAAGAGCCCGGCGCGAGAACGTTGTTGCCTTGATTTCGCAGCCATGGAATGGGTGTCAGTAGTGCTCCGCCTAGACTCTCATCACTGCCCAGCCCTTCCCTCTCACTGATCCCATTCAGTTGCGCATCTCCATTTGTCAAGAAGCCGTTGTTGTTCGGCGCATGTTGTGCAGGCAGCGGAAAGTCCGACACGGGCGAGCTCACGGAGACGATGCGATCTAGCGCGCGCAGATAGGCAGGCAAGAAACGGTAATGTCTCTTGGGCCTCAGCACCATCTCCGCCAGTCGCTGGATGGTGTACGGTGGGCTCTCGGCAAAGTCATATTGCAGTATCCGCGTCGACGTCTGGTACATGCTCAGGAGCTCGGGCGGTAAGGCGCCAGAGGGCTGAAGCTGTGAATCTGTTGATTGTACGGGCTGAGCAGGCGGTGGCATCTCCTCCGACTTGTGCGATTCGCTGATTTCGTATCCATGAGGATATGGCGGCCGACCAGCGGCAATATCCGTAGGCGCATCATTCTCTTTTGTACTGTTCTGGCTGGAAGGTAGTATTTCCGTATCTGGTAAGCTGGAGTCCTGTCCGTCTGAGTCGCTCGTAGGTAGTCGAGGCGGCGTGCTCGCTACCACTTCGGGATCGATGGGTTGTGAAGGGAGTATCGGCGGCGGCGCTGAGTTCGGGAGCGCTGGTATGGGAAACTCATTGTAGACGATTTCGTGCAGTCGTTGAAGGAGATTCTCTAGCACGCGAGGCCATTCTGAGCTGAGAAAGTATGGTCAGTCGGTCACGCGCGTGCAAGAGAGAATGACCAGCAGAGTCTTCGGAATGTCTACTCACACATCAATGCTCCCGTTCTCAGCGGCCTTCTCGAGTATCTCTTCCTCTGAAAGCATGTTTCGAGATGTGATGAGTTCCGGCGCATACTGAAGCTTGGGAGTTGATGCTCAGGCGCGTTGAGAATTTGGCTACGTCGCGGCCAAACGCGCGAGTCACGTGAGACCATTGGCGGCGGCGACGACATCGCAGCCAGCTCAGGCCAAATCACTTGCAAGGTCGGAGAAGACTGTGTGCATCCTTATTATATGCCGTGCTCCACGCCTCTTTCGCATAGTCAAAAGTATGAGAAGAGGCGCATTGGAATGTGAAAGCCAGTGAACCCCTCCTCAGCTTTGCTCAGATGAGGGGCTTCTCCGGAACACAAACGCTTACAAGAGCTACTAGATTTCCATCGTCGTGGCTGTTTCATTGTAATTCTCTATCTGAAGCTCCTTGCCAAACAAGCTCTAAGCTTAGAACGCTCACCACAAAGAATACAGACTATGCAACAATATGGTCCAGTCCCGAACTTTCCAGTCAAGGGCAAGATCGTGGTCATCACCGGTATGGTCTCTCCCGCCTTCGCTGGATCCTGATATTGATGTGTATCGTAGGCGGAGGATCTGGCATCGGCTTCGCTTTGGCCCGTCTCTGCCATGAGCATGGATCTCGAGTACTGATCGGGGACCTGAAGCTCGTTCCAGAGGCAGAGCAGCATCTCTCCAAGCTTTCACCAGGCGAGATGGCCTTTGAGCACTGCGATGTGACTTCGTGGAAGTCGCTCCACAATCTCATCACCACCAGTGTCAAGAAATTCGGAGATGTGCCCGATATTTACGTCCCGTCTGCCGGCGTCTTCGAGCCTCCGTGGTCCAACTTTTGGGACGACAACGAGGAGGAAGCATACAAGACGATCCAAATCAATGTCAACCATCCAGTGAAGTTTACTCGGCTGGCCATACGAGCACTCGCGGGTGCAGAAAAAAGAGGCGTATGCTGCCTTATTGCCTCGTCTGCAGGCATCCGAGGCAACTATCTCGCGAGCCTATACGCCACGTCTAAGCATGCCGTTGTCGGGTTCACAAAGTCCCTCGGACAAGCCGATGTCGATGAGGGTGTCAAAGTGGTTTGCATTCTGCCGGGAATGGTGCAAAGCCCATTGTGGGAAGACCGCCAGGACGACTTGGCCACCCGCACTCAGTACCGAGAGAGGCTGAAGAGTGCTTTGCAACCTGCAGATATTGCCGACACCATGTTGAGGATGATTGAAAGCAGAGACTATGATGGTGGTACCTGCGTGTTGAAGACCAAAGCCGAGGAGCGGGTCGTCGAGGAAGGTCATTCCAAGCAGGCAGGCAAGTATGATCCATCTCCAAGGCCGGAGCCAGACCTGAGCAGGATTCAAGATGTGTTGCAGAGCGAAAGGGGAAAGAAGTGGACGTGAATCCAGGGTCCCGGAACTCCATGCTAAGTCCAATGATATATAACCAACGCCAAACTGATTTCAAGATTCATTTCGGTCTGGCGTGCCATTCGAGTTTTGGTTTTGTGAGGCTGATGAATCGGTACCAGATGCAGCTTCGCCGTCCGCGATGAGCCCGCCGGGTCGCGGTATGTGCAGTGCATCCAGAATACGCACCATTTCCCGCTGCTTGCCCACTTCATTCATTCGCTTGCATCGTCGCCTCAAATCCGCGCAGACTTTGTTGGTTGGTTGTTGTCCGCTGTATTGCCATTTTGGTTGCGGTCTGTGTCGATCTGCCCTCATGTGCAGCCATTTTCGAAGAGAATCCAGTTGCTTTGGAGGACCTTGGGTCGTGTTGAACCGGATGGTAAGGTTCTTATTCTTGGCCAGATTGTTCTCTTCGTGGGGTGGAACTCGAGCCACCCAGAGAAGGAGGCCTTGGAAATCGAAGTCTGTGATATTGCACCTAATTGGGCAACTGGCGTGCATAATTGGCAGAACTTCGTTCCGTACTTGGCGTGAAGTTCGAGTAAGGGCATGGGGCACTCTTTCTCTGTCTGAGTTTGGCGGCAAGATGTGCACTTGCACGCCGTCCAGAGCCAACTTGTACACCTCAATTCGCAGTTCGGCGGGTAAGTCATAGAATGTGACTTTCGGAGATTCAAGCTGGGCCGGCTGTGGCGGCCTCGGGGCCAAAGGAGCCAGCGTCGTGTGTGGCAGCACGGGCATGGTGTCGGAGTGGGAAGTCGAAGAAATTGCAGAGGCGTGGGGAAGGCGAGGGTGTTATATAAGCCCAGTCTGCAGCATTGATCGTGGTACGGCTGCGCCACTATCCAAGCGCCAAGTGGTTTCCAGACTCCCAGACTCTGGGAGGTAACAGGGAGCCAGGCCAGCAAGGCCAGAGTTTCCCGCCCCCGTGCCGTGCCCGGTGTAGCAGCGGAGGATGCGCCGGATGCCGTCGAGCCTCGAGGATGCACAGTCGTTGCCAGCGATACGCACACACGCCGACGACAGAGCGTGGACCGCCGCAGGAGGAGGGAGTAGAGAGTGTCCGGGAGAATGAGGAGAGGAAGAAGCAGCTCGCAAGTTCGTAAAGGTGAGGTCGGCCGGGCCTCGACTGACGTGCTGACATGTACGCTCCTTTCCTTCCTTGGCGGCGCTGAAACTGAAACCGGGTCAAATTTGGCTATCGCATGTCCTGCATGTCCCTCGTCCCTTGAACGATGCACAACCTGACGCTGGAATTTCCCACAGACGAGGATTCTGACAAGCCTGGAGGCGAGGACTGCGTCGAAATTACTGCTGCATTTGAAGAAGCAAGGAGACACCTCTATTACTACAGCCATGGCTGGCGCAGACCCGCTCCCACTGCGCAAGCTTCACACGATTCCACCGCCGCCTCGCCGCCGCCGCTCTGCCGCCCTGAATCCTGATGGCCACCACTGATATAGTCTTCACCCGAGCGCCATTTCCGACCCGGGGACAGGAACAAGCTCAGAACCGTCCTACTCAACGCCGAGGAATACACACTCTGCACGCCTTCATGTTTCGGCACCTTTCTTCAATCCTGGACGATGCTCAAGCAGCCGCCGCCACCGTCCTGCCGTAGTGCTCTGCCAAATGCGGATGCTTCTCGATAAACTTGTCGAACAACTGGACAAATCCATCAAAGTTCTTGGTGTACTTCTCCGTATTGTCGTCTCGCACAGCATCCATGTGCGCAGAGGTGCCGGCTTCTCTGGTCAACAGCCGCTGCTTGCCCCATTCCAGAAGCACGACGTTCCTGCAGAGGACTCGACAACGATATCCCATAGTCGGATCCAGAACGTCAATGCCTCGCTGTTGACGCCGTTTCTTCTGCTCCAGGACATCGTGTGGAAGACCTTGGTCGCGACCTTCCTCCGCCTCCTCTTGGAGCGCAAGTGCACCACCACCCTGGCGATATGCGACAACGCCCGGGAAGCAGACGATTCGGACAATGGCTTCACTTCTGTGTTCTTCGCCCTTCTTCAAGACCGCGCGCTGGAACCCTTTGACATTCGTCTTTTCGTACGGACTGCTTGAGATCATCTCGTTGATGTTGTAACACTCCATCCGAGTTGGGTCGAACTCTTCATCTTTGAAAGCAGGTGTCCAGTACAGGATCACGTCTCCTTCACTTCGCATCTTGACGTTGATATCTGCAGCTTTCGCAATGGTGGCGCGCAATTTGATGGCCACGCCTGGTGTTGCCCTCTGGCCCCAAATGGGAGACAATATCTTGGACAGTTGCGTGCACATGTCGTCGATGTCATCTTCAAGGTTTGGCCGAGATTGCTTGAACCCATCAATGGCTGCTTTCCTGGATTTGGTGCGCGCGAATCCTGTGGGTGTCGTCAGCTCAAGCTCATGATTGCGTTGGCCCTTGGGTACTCACCGTCTAGATCTTTCTCCCTTTCTTCGAGCTCACGCAGCTTCTTCTTCTGGCTTTCGCTACCTCCAAAGTACAGGTCAGAGATCACATGCTCCTTGAGCGCTCGACCAAGGACCCCGACAATCATGCCCTTGAGGAATTCATGACTAGCGAGAAGCTGCCTCCACGGCTTCATCCCATCTTTGGAGCCTTGAGCAAAGCACCCGATGTAGCGTATGAGCTGCGCATTCTTCTCGTCCTCGAGGAGCTCGTCCAAGAGCGTCGGGGTGCCTTCGGGGATGTCTTCAGCTAAGCTTTTCACAGCATTGATCAAATCCTTGACGTCTTCGCACAGATCTACGTCCTCCAAGTACTCCTTGGATCCATAAAGCTCATGATCATCATCAACGAGCTCCTCCTTGGGCTTGGTCCTTTGCGTGTACCGAATGTGCTCCCTAGGGTCGTCTTCAATGGTGGTATTTTCGAGCGTCCTCTCTATGCCCAACCTCTGCTGGTCTGCCTTCATTGCTGTTCGCGATGGACTTTGAACGCGATGGTAGGGGTGGCCAGTACCCGAGGGACCTTCCTCAAGGCCTCTTTCAAAGTGCGCTTTACTTGTATGACGTTTTCCTGCGGGATTCATTTCTGGATCTTCGGAAGCCCGTTTGAGACCGCGAGGATTTCTGCGTGGCGGCCGAGCGGTCATTTTGTCGGCTTTGGTATTGACGATGGTCAGTGTGTATCAGGCAGGTGATCGTGCAGAGCACAAAAGCTGCGCCCCGTCGCAGGTGAAGTGCTGTCTGGTCTGAGAGAACAAAGGAGATGGATGTTTGCGACAGCGAAGAAAGAGACGGTGATTCGGAGATGCATTGTTTGTGCTCCACCAAGCAAGGAGGAATGCTTCATTGGCTTGTGGTGAGGCACGCATTCTAGAGACCCCACCCGGTAACGACTTCCCGGGCCTCTTTCTACCTCACGCACACCATGCCACATCGACTTCGATGATGGCTGCATAGTCTGCCAGCAAAGAGCAGTCAATATCAAGTTCAAAAAGCCAAAGACTCCCAAAGGCGTCTCAAAATCAATATCATCAATCAGCAGCCCGGTTCCGGTTCCAGCTGCATAGTTTGCCAGCAAATTTAGGAGAGAGCAGTCCATATCAAAAAGAAAAGCTGGAAACTGACAAATGCATCTCCAAACAAAAATGATCAACTGAACTCCTGCCTCTGCTTCCAATATCAAAGTATGTTGCAACTGACGCGAGAGCAGTCCATGCCAAAAGCCCAAAAGCAGACAAGTTCCGAAATGCATCCCCAATGATGAAAAGCATCAATCAACCTCCCGAATCTGCTTCCAATAGCATCGTAACCATCATCAATCAAGAAACACCCTTCCCTTCATCTCCCTGGCAAACTTCAAATGCATCTCTGAAACAGAATGATCAATCAACCACCCAACTTTGCTCTCAATGTCATAGTAACCATCATCAATCGAGAAATCACCCCTCTCATCTCCTGGGAAGGGTCATACTTCCCGTGGAATACCCTCCCTGCTGCCTCGGAGGAGTAGGACTCTTACTCTTACTCTTACTCTTATCCCTTCCTCCCCTAACAACCATGTTCCCCATTGGGTAAGTCTGCCCCTCCTCGTCTTCCTCATCCTCCTGATCCATAAACACCATCGTCGCTCTCGCGATCCCACCCAATATCCGCATATTTTGCCTCGTCGCCGTACGTATATACTTCTCCGCATCCGGCAGAGACGAGTCGGTCTGTCGGGCGGTGTTGTACGTCTTTTCGAGTTTGCCGGTGCCGGGGACGGGGTAAAGGTGGGAGAGGGAGGACTGGGCTAGTCTCCAGAAGGCTAGGAAGGGGAGAGGTTAGCGGGTTGGAGGTGGAGGGCGTGGCGGCGGGCGGGAGAGCGGAGAGTTTTTTTGGGAGGGGGGGGGGTTTACCTGAGGCATGGGGGACTGTGGGCTTGAATTCGATGAGGGATTTGACTACGGAGGTGATGACTTCACGCTCCTGCTTCTTTTGCTGCTCGTCTGCCATGGTGTCTCGAGATGTGAATGTGTGGTTGGTACTGTGGAATTTGGTGGTGGGAGCTTGGTGTGCTGTCGATTTGGTAAGAGTAGTGTGGTACTTGGGTGTATGGCAGGATTATAGGAGGATGGGCGGATATTTGTACAGCCTCGCAGAGGTGCGATCGCGAGGCCACACGCACGGACCAGTCACATGCGACCTGCGCGCGAAAGGCCAGCAAACTCCGTATGGCAGTGCTAAATGATCAAAAACAATTGAATTCTTGATTCTGGATGGGTCATATGGTCCTTCGAATGTCCCTGAGACCACATTCAATGAGGTAGCGGCGTCAGCGGGCGCGATTGCGCAAAAGCGTAGCAAAACAAAAGCCGGCAAATGATCGAAATCATGCGGATTCGAACTACGGGCCCTTTTCGAGAGTGGGTTTACGCCGCAATGCGGAATCGGTATTATTGCGCAGGTCCCTCGCTGTGGGACAATGGTAAACAAAAAGCAAAAAAAAAAGGGGATTACTGCTAACATCTTAAGAAGACCGATATTACGGATATGTTAGATGCTTCGCTGTAATCCCATTGGATGTAGAAAGATTGAAACGGAATATAAACACAGCTTCGCGGGTTGCCGGTGTTCTGCCTTAGCGAAGGCGGGGGCTTGGCTTTCACATGCAAGCCGGACGTCATCTCCAACGGTCAATGTTGACGGCGGACTTCTCCCACGGGCGTTTTCTGCGGCAGCGACGTGTACTGTGCCGGTCTTATCGTAGTCGACGATGTTTCGGGTGGTCTTGATGGAGGAGCACTTCTCTTCTGGAAGAAGGTGAACGGAAGTGAAGGGCTTCGAGCCTCACCTTCACCTTCAGCTGCAGCGCCGCACTCCGCCACTAAGACATGAAACCTTCGAGAACCGCGCTCCAGCAGACATTCACCTCGAAAGGAACCTCTCCATGGCGCAAACACTCATCCCCACGATCTTCCACCACCCTTCTCTTCAACCATTCAGACACCCTGCACTCGCACCAGCATGCCTTGCCACTGGCCTCACAGCGACAATGACCTTCCAGGTCGCTGCACCCACCGCGCGACAATCGCCTCTCCCCGAGCAGCCAGCTACGTCTGCCTCGACATCGAGCATTGGATCCATGTCCGTCTCCTCACCAGTTCCGCGCCCACCTTACCCACTATTCCGGCCTCGGTGCACATGCTACAGACTCTGGAGGCAGCCCATCCCACTGATTCGCTCGATTCCGGCGCGCGCACCGCAATCATCAACTGGGAGATGGATAAACCCATCATGGTCCATGACGAAGAACCGGGCAATGGGAAAACAGTCGATGCCAGTGGGGCGTATTCTCAAGCTCGCGCAGTGTTTCACGGGCGATCCGGAGACTATGCGTCCGAGGGATCAACTGCCGAGAGCTAAGATCGACGAAATCCAAGAATTGGTACTGTGGAGTTTGGGCATGGGGTAACATATTACTTCCTACTTTCGTTCTGGAGTTCTTCGGAGTTGACTGACATTGAGCAGCCTCCCTCACCGACCGACATCGCCGTTCTGCGTTCGCAGACGAATGAGGAAGTTGTGCAGGTGTTGTTGGATTTCTCGGAGGTGATTAAGGCTCGAGTCGAAGCATTTGGCTGTTCTGAAGGATGGGGTGCACTTTGAGGTGAAGAAGGGATTCATTCGTGCAGGCGCATTTTTGGAATGCTATGACCAGACATCTCAATGAGGGAGCAAAGCCAGAGGCATTAAGTTTGCAAGAAGGTCGGGAAGACAGTAAGGGTGTTGGCAGTCAGTGAGCGCCGCTCATGCCGTTCGCTGGTCGATCGAGTAGAGCAAGAGCTTACAGCAGGAGTGACGCTGAGAGCAGGCCGAGATCTTCAGAGATCGGAAAGCCAGATCGTCCAGCAGACAGAAGATGAATCCAGGAAAGAAAGAGGACCGGAAGGACCTGAACTTCGAAAGTTTTCAATACAAGTCCAGCTTCTCTGCCGAACACCACACTCTTCTCAATCATGTCAGAAAAATGTACATAGGTTTCACAGCAGCTTCATAGCCGCAGCATGCAGGCAACACTCATCCATATATCCGCCATCCCAACAAACAACGCCTCATGCGCCAAACATCAACAAGTATACCTCAGTGACCTTTCCGCTTTCGAACGCCATGCCCAGGAGAGGAACCAACGCCGAAGTGTTGCATACGAGAAACAAAAGAAGAAGACAACGACTGAGAGGAGGCAGACTAGGCCTTGCTCTTGTGCTTCTTCTTCTTTGGCTCCTCTTCGTCGCCGGCTTTTCGCTTCTTCCCGGTCTCCTTGGCTTCTTTCGCGGCCTTCTTTGCCTTCTTCGCCTCCTTCTCAGCCTTCTTGGCCGCTTTTCGTGCCTTGCGCTCCTCCTTCGTCTCACCGTCTTTGGACTTCTTGTCCTTCTTCGATGGCGTCGTGCCGTTCATGGTGGCAAGTGTTGTGTCGCCTTCGTCGTCATCGTCCTCATCATCGTCCTCCTCGTCAGCGCCAGCAATGGCCTCAACCTCCTCAACCTTGCGCTTCTTGGCCGATGATGGAGCGTCGCCGTTTGTGAGAGCAGGCTTGGCATCAGCAGACAGGCCATCCGCATCCGGGTTGTACTTGCGAGCCTCCTTGATCTCCCACTTGCCAGGTTGCTTCTGTCCTTGAGGACCAATAGAAACGTTATTCGCCTTCAGTGGCTTTCCTTCCAAAGCTCTTAATCTTCGCTCAACCATCAAGCGGCCTGCAACACCAACTGCGGACTTCTCCTCTTCTGTTGGCTCCTCCTTCGTACCCTCGCCAGCTTGACCCCAATCGCTCAGCGCATCGACACGCAGACCGAGCGTTGACTTGGTGGCCAACATACGAGCGATCTTGCCCTTGTTCTTACCTGACGCTTGACCGATAAGAGAAGCGTGGTAGATGAGACCGTACTTGGGTGTATCGTGCTTGGTCTTTAGTGCACGGAAGAGAGCCTTCTCGGCGCCGAGAATCTGAACGGTGGAGGCGGGCGACTTGGCAAGGTTCATAAGGGATCCAGAGTGAGCGATGAGACGGGCACCGACAAGCTCGCCAACAAGCGCAGTGAGGTTGGGTGCGATAGCCTGCATTCGTGCAGCAAGATATGATGATAGTTGTGCGCGGTACTCGGTGAAGCCAACAACTTGCTCAGCCAAGGCTTGAATGTTCTCCAAATCTTCATCTGTGATCTCAGTACCCATGGACACTTCAGCAGCTGCCTTCACAGCACCCTCAATCTCCTCTGGAAGAATGTCGGACAAATCGGTGCTACCAGCATTTGTTCGCATGCCCATAGAAAGAATAACGCGGGAGTATGCGAGGTTGTCGTTGATGATGCGCGCCATCTCAGGAAAGTGCCAGCCATACCACTCCTTCACTCTCATGGCGTATGTGTTCAGCTCCTTATCGAGATCATCGAGCAGTGCGATGGCTTGGATAATCATAGTGTCGACCTTGTCGGGCGAGAACTTGAGCTTGTGTCGGGACAAGCTGTGCGACAAACCGAGAGACATGGTGCTGAGATCTTCTGGCATGAGGCCGGGGATGAGAGATGGGAGGTGTTCGCGGATGGCTCTGTAGATTTCGGCGGTGCTCGAATCGGAAACGGGCGTGATTTGGAGACCAGGCAGCTTAGTGATAGCGTTGCCCAGTTTAGGATCGGCGACGGCGAGAGAGACCTTCTTTTCGTCCTTGATCTTTGAAAGCATGTTCGCGAGTGTGGGCGTGACCTGGGATCAAATGTCAGTCCTTTCCATGTATGTCATGCTCTCTACACATTCCCACCTTTCCCTCTGTCAGAGCTGCGGCCTCCTCCAAGGCTGAGCTGGCGCTCTCGAACTTGTGGAACTCCTTCATCTTGAGCAAGCTGCATACGCCCTCGGCGGTGGAGGCCTCCTGAGCAAGATCATCGCGCTTGAGCAGCTTCTTGTCCTTGGACTTCAGCAGCGCATATCCAGCAGAGGTCTCGGTGAGGATGAAGAGCGTCATCCTGTCGGTGTGGTGCCGCTAAGCTGCGGCGAGTAGGATGGGTCTCGGTATGAATGGGCGACGGGATGTTGGTGTAAACTGCGTGGTGAAGCTGAATTCGTCGCTGTTCTCCTCCCACTGCACTGTCGAATGCAGATTTCGAGAGACGGATGGAAATTTTGGAGCTAAACTAGTGCCGGAGCTTGATGTTGCGGCCTAAGGTGTCCATCGCGCCAAGGATTTCGGACGCCATTGCCATGCGACGACGACGATGACTTCTCCTCAGGAACACGATGTGAGCTGAACTCTGCTAACAGGCTTCTGCGCCGTCGCAATACTACGAGGAAGTCGCCGCCGTCATGGCGACTTCCGCAACCACACCGCTCCGCGAACGTGACCATGAGAGACCGGCAGCGCGTTCGCGTACATCCTACTCGAATCTCGCGACATCGGGGGCTTCTCCACGAGCAAGTCCACGCACGCCGCAGCTCGGTCGTAGCATCTCTTCACAGTTCGGCAGTCCCGGTAGCTTTCGCCCAGGCGAAGACGACATCATCATCTACGACCTCAACCCGCGATACTTCTCTGCCGGTTTCGCGGGCGAGAGCAAGCCGCGATGCATCATCCCATTCAACCCGGACGCCGGTCGCCGCGTAGGGGACTACCGCCAATACGATCTGGAATTTAAGAAACGTACACGACAGTACCGACTGAAAGAAGACTGGGCATCAGGCTACGAGCTATATACGAACGATCTCAGTGAGCTTGACTTAGGTTTGGTGGAAGACAAACTCGATCGTGCACTGCGGACAACGCACACCGATCATCTTCAACTAGACGTGAAGCCAAGAAAGGTTGTGCTAGTCGTCCCATCCCAAATGCCAACACCTTTGTTGGAGATTGCTTTGAGGACCGTCTTCGGCCACTTCACGCAGCCTCCATCAGTCACTCTGCTGAGCTATCCCGTCATGTGCTGTGTTAGCGCTGGTCTGCGGAGTGGGATCATTGTCGATGTGGGCTGGGAAGACACCACAGTAACGGCTGTTGGCGAGTACAAAGAATTGGCTCAAAAGCGCAGCGTCAGAGCCGGCAAGCGACTGACAAGAGAGATGACTAGTACGCTGGAAGGGTCAGTGCGGAGCGAGGGCGAAGTCAAAGTTGTTTTCGACGAGACAGAACGGATTACGCAAAGTCTGGCCTGGTGCAGGTCAAGGATGCCGAACGAAAGTGAGGACGCCTCCCTGGTCCAGCTCGTTCTTCCAGGCCGTGACAACCAGACGACAAAGTCCTCCATCATGTTCGACAAGCTAGCAGAGCCTTCCGAGAAGATCCTCTTTGGGAGCGGAAGCACATCCAATGACCACGACGATCATGACCTACCCATTCAGCTGCTCACCCATCGCGTGCTTCTGTCGCTGCCAGTCGACGTGCGTGCCATTTGCGTCAGCAGGATCATGGTCACCGGCCTCTACGGCAGTTTGCCTGGGCTCAAGCAGCGTTTGCTTCAGGAAGTCTCGAATCTTGAATCGACTCGTGGATGGGACGTCGTCTCAAATTATGGCAGCGCTAAAGGGCACCATACACCTTCCTTGACAGAACGATCGCCAAATATTATTCACCCTAACGGATCTGGCGAACCGTCGCCTACTGTGCCAATGTCCCCAGCCAAGATGCCTCTGCAAGAGACGGTACCTCATAGAGACCGGGTCCACGATGATATCAAAGATCCCATCACTTTGAAGGCAGAGCGTGAGCAGGCCAAGGGGAGGGTAGAGCCAGTTAAAGGCATTTTCAGAGGCGTCGACACTCTTGGAGCCTGGACAGGTGCCAGTCTGATGGCGAGTATGAGGGTGAAAGGTGCACATGAGATCGAGCGAGACGACTTCCTTAAGAACGGTTTGCGAGACCGTGGGGATGCCATATGAGTGTATGTCTGATCAGCCCGATACGGCAGCTGCTGTGAGCCTCAGCAGTCTGCTCAAGGCTGTGTATGCCTGTGACACTCGCCAAGGACCAGGGTCTTCCTACAATACGAGATGCGGCCTTCCACGCCCCTATGCTCTGTTCTCGGTCTGCGACTGGAGCTTGAGGTGGACCGACGATTTTTCGTGGCGGCCCTGAGTACTTTGCGCCCCCGTTGCGGCTGCCATATGACGCTTCCTGAAAAGGGGGCGTGCAGATTCAACACAAGATGGAAAATTGACGAGCGTTTCGATTCGGCGAGTGTGGCAGAAGCGCCATCGCCCCATACGTCGCTTTTGCAGTCGCCATTCTCGTCAACTCCATCCACGCAGCTCTTGTGTCGCATCGTCGGCTGTTCACTCCATCAAGCCGGCAAAACGAGGAGAAATACCTAGCTTGACTTGCTGCTACACGTAGGTCATTTGAAGCTCAAGTACTTGGCTTACAGAAACTCAAAAGAGCTTGTTGTTCACTCACGTGGCCGTTGGAAGACGTTGTGAGCGTTGCCAAGACACGTTCAGCGCCTTCTCCGCCATCGCTCGCCTTTCTCCACATCCATCAGCGGATCTGACTTTGGAAGGCCGACTTGGCAATTCTTGACACCTGCCCAACGGCGGAAGAACGTCGTATCTGCCAAGTTTACTGGTGGAGACTGGTTGTGGTAACTTCTGCAGATGCTCGTCCCTTCATCAATGTGCCTCGGTGAGTACTCCATCGACTTGCATCTCAGCCATGACCCAAGCGCCTGAAGTGTCGACCTTAACGAATATCACTTCCCACTTCAGCCTCGTCCTCTTCTTTCCGGCCACTGTACAACAGTACCGCGTGTTACAATGCTACAGCAGCAGCAAGCCAAGTCGACGGTGCAAGCGATCGCATCTCACTCGGCGAATAAAGCACACGATCTGAACATTCCGGGCATGCGTGATCGCCTGCAATAGCGCCACGGCAGGATAGTCCGCATTGGTAGTGTGCATTGTAGTTGACGAGCTCGATATTTAAAGAGTAGGTGCAGTTCTTTGAAATGAGTATCGCTCCAGTGTTCCCTATCGAAGAGTCCCTTTCCACTACTGTGACAAGATGCGATCCTTTCTCAACTTCCTCCTGACAGTGCCAGCCGTACTGGCAGCACCTGTCAACCTCAAGCCTCGCCAATCAGCCGACGCTATCGCTGGCTCATGGATCATCCGCGTCAACCAGGATTCCGTTCTCGCCGATGTTATCTCTCAAGTCACATAGGCGACTGGCAAACAGGCGAAGTGTACATACAGCATTGGCGATTTCCAGGGCTTCTCAATCGACGGTGTCAACAACCTGGCTAGCCTAGTGAGCAATATCGCAGCTATCCAGGCTATCGAGCCAAACGGAATCGCTCGCACAAACGCTTTGGTTACGCAGCAGAACGTACCTTCTTATGGCCTCGCAAGAATTTCTCATCGCAACAATGGCGCTACCAACTACATCTACGATGACTCGGCTGGTTCTGGCACTTACTCGTATATTATTGACACTGTTCGTATTCACCTCCTGTCTATAGATTACACCCTGCTAACTCTGAACAGGGCATCCGTACAACCCATCGCGACTTCGGTGGCCGCGCCACGTTCGGCGCCTCCTTCGTCGATGGCGAAGGTGAGGGTGATGGCAACGGACATGGCACTCACGTCGCCGGCACGACTGGATCATCCACTTACGGAGTCGCCAAGAAGACCAACTTGATTGCCGTCAAGGTCCTCGGTGCCGAAGGGAGTGGAACTAATGCTGGTGTTTTGGCGGGAATCGATTGGGGTGAGTTGAGAAGGTGATGGAAGATTAAGGGGTCATGGTGACGATGCTAACGACAGTGATGTAGCTGCCAAAGACGCAAAGGCAAAAGGCCGCATCGGCAAAGCCGTCGCCAATCTCTCCTTAGGAGGTGTCCTCTCCCCAATGACGAACCAAGCCGCCGCCGCCACTGTCCAACAAGGTCTCTTCCTCGCTGTTGCAGCTGGAAACTCTGGCCTCCCAACCATTACAGCCTCACCCGCGTCTGAGCCCTCGGTCTGCACTGTTGGTGCATCCGACAAGAACGACGCTCGGGCTAGCTACAGTAACTTCGGTGCGCTTGTTGATATTTTTGCCCCTGGTACGAACATCACGAGTACGTGGAACGGAAGCGATGATGATACGAATACCATTTCGGGGACGAGCATGGCTACGCCGCATATCACTGGATTGGTCAGTTGTCATGTGATCGAATGTATGAGAGAATGTGCTGACATGTGACAGGGCGCTTACCTGCTTGGACTTGAGGGCGCCCGCACACCTGCCGCACTGTGCTCCAGGATCCAGGACCTTAGCACGAAGAACAAGCTGAGCTTGGCGCTGAGCAAGAATTACCTAGCGTACAACGGCAACGGTGCGTGATTGGTAGACCTGAGACGAAGTATGGCACATGAAATTGTGTGAAACGAATAACGACATGGTTGGAAACTTGATGAGGTGGAGACGGCTCGGGAATCAAAACCATTCCTCTTGTCAAATTCAACGAAGATATGGTCTGATAGCTCCCTTCAGTCCAGTGATGGAAAGCTGCAGAGTAACAAACTATGATCATTGTCCGAAGCACAGGCAAATCTTGTGTAGATCTCCAGGTAGCCGTGGAGGCACCACAAGACAAACCCTTGCAGGCACGCTTACTGCTATACTTGGGTTCACGAGTCGTCCTTCACGCCCTGAATCAATGTCTTAATCCCCTTGGCAGCCTTCACCTCCGTAAAAGCCTTATCAGCTTAGCGTACAACGGTCATTGCGCGTAGAGTGCACTTTGTTGTGTAACGAGGCAATATTTGAGACGCGACACGACCTGCGGCATGACTGTTGCATTATGATGACATGATTCAAGATCAGTCACCGAATTGGTATGGCTACATATACCTCGCAATCAAGCGAGGTCATGATGCAATTCGGTGAGTCTGTTCCTGTGTCACCCAATGTTACAGTCCGCCACTATATGCAAGCTTCGCAAGAACCAGCGAATTGATAGTCGAAAGAGCCAGTCCTGCCACGACAGCCGCAGACACGGTTGGGTGATGTTTGATGAATCCAACAACCCCCTGGCAGTCATGTCGTGCAACGTGAGCGCTTTCTCGATCGGACCTAGCAAGCTGGCTGGCAAGCCTCGCCGCTGCCTTCCTTCTCCTCTTACTCGACCTCTCCTCTTCATCTCCCACCTCATCATCCTTCTCCTCCAGT
Source organism: Nothophaeocryptopus gaeumannii (assembly GCA_031771865.1). Classification (NCBI taxonomy): domain Eukaryota; kingdom Fungi; phylum Ascomycota; class Dothideomycetes; order Mycosphaerellales; family Mycosphaerellaceae; genus Nothophaeocryptopus; species Nothophaeocryptopus gaeumannii. The sequence goes on from JASISA010000025.1 coordinate 2,748,269, forward strand.
TTCCTTTTTAACATCACAAGCCGCCCTTTGCCACTCTGCCCCTGCTCGCTCCCTTGCCCTTGCCCCAACGCCTTCTTCTTCTTCTTCTCCCTCTCCGCCAAGAACGCATTGAAATACCTTTCCAGAAACGCCACATTCCTCCTCCACTGTTCCTTCTCCGCTTCGCTCACGGCCATCTTACTCGCTCGCGGAATAAGTTTGATCTTTCTGAGGGTGGGGAGCGCTGCTAATTCACGGACTTCTTCGATGCGCAGTATGTCATCTTTGGTGATGTCGTGGACGCAGACTAGACGGCTGGAGAGGGCATCGAAAGCTTCTTCTGCGATTTCGATGTTTAGATGTGAGAGTTTGGTACAGTTCCGTAGGACGGCGAATTGTGATGTTGAGGAGAATATTGATCCTGGGCGACGGAGAGGGGAAGAGCGTTTCCAGAGACAATTCAAAGATGTGAGGTGAGTGCGGAGGAGGGCGGAGGTCTTGAGAATGTCTGATAGGACGAAGGAGTCTTTGCATTCGAGGGTTTTGTGGCGAAGCCAGAGGGAGGTGAATTCGGTGAAGAATTGGTGGGAGACTAGGAGGTTGAGGGTTGGACAGGTTGGGAGGGAGGTATTCTGTGGACGAAGTCAGCTGGAGTTGGAAAATAGATAGAAAACTTTTGGGTTTGTTTGACGAACCATTCGTAGAGGGACTGGAGCCCCGGTGTAGGGATCCTGCCGTTTGTGGCGGCGTCTGCGATCGCGTTCTCGCTGCATTGCGTTTTCGAGAGATATGATTTTGAATGGAGCATCTGGGTTGCCGTCGGCAAAGACGTGGCCATAGATTTCTTCGCGGATCTCGAGCGGCAATTTCAGAAAGAAGAGGCATTCCCTTGGAGGGACTGATGATGGTGAGGTCGCGGTCTTCGTTTGCTGCATGCTTTCGGTGTCCTTCGAGGACTCAGGTCCGGTGATAAGGTCTTCAATATTCATCTTGCTCATGCAGCAATGACGACTGCTGGTTGGGGCGTCGACTGTGTGAAAGTTGCAAGCAGAGAGGATGCATGTGGTTGGAGAGATTACGGTGTTTGGAGCCGATTACATGGATCTGATTGTTGGCCTGAGGCATACATAGCTTGGCGGTCCACCGTCAACGACATCAAGAACTGTTTGCTGAACGAACGATGGAGCAACATTTAGATATTCAGATATTGATAATCATTGTGCAACGCCACCGAAGCTGTATCAGACTATATGGCTAGCAAAAGGTGCTTTTCGATCTTACGTCAATGTTCACTTTCATTCACTTCGCCCGATCCGCTGCAGCCAGTCGCTAAAGCATGGAGCAACGCCACGTTTAGTATCACTGCGAACCTGTCGGTATTATAACAGACTTAAAAGACGTCCCACCTCTTCTCGTCACCTCGGCACTGCTTCCAACCTGCCAGAGCAGGCCGGCACCAGAGGTATTGTTAAAGCAGCTCACAGAGCCCCCACCAGAGCCCATGCACTGAATAGGACAAGAATCCCCACCGGTCGTAACAGTTCAAGTCAACAGAGTGGCCAGAGCAGGTGGGTAGCCGGCCATTTTCACGAGATCCTCGCCAAGACGTTGGTGGGCAAGAAGTTGCGTGTTTAGAAAGAGGAGATGTCCCTGGGCATCGAGAATCCATTGTCGTGCGAGGTCAAATGAGGAAATGATTGGCAACCTGTCGCTTATAGTCCCCATGTAGGCGGCAGCCTTATACCCATTATTGTTGATTTTGAATGGCCCTCGGGCTGCGGCTGCGGTCTCTGTGGCTTCTACCTCAACCGTTTCCGTGGTCGTAGCCGTCGCTGTAGATGTAAATGTGCCAGTCGTAGATATTGCCGTAGTTCTGGGCGTTACAGTAGTTATGCCAACCACCTGAGAGGGTCAGCATTGCCATATGACTCTGCGAACACAAAACTTACACCTGTCGTTTGTACGAATGTTGTTGTTGAAGTAGTACTTGTCGTCTTGGAGACCGTTGACGTTGGGATCGAAAAGCACTTGCAAGCTGATGACAAGGCAGCACCGATTGGATACGCTGAAAGAGCAGCCGGCTGAGGTATGGCCGCACGCTTGGCAGGATTAGTTGCAGTGGCCGCGCACTCGGTGAACGGTATCGTAGAATATGTTGTGATGGTGTCCACAGTAACCTCAGAGGTCTCAGTCGTAGTGGAGGTGACCACGGTGGTTGCATCACTTCACCGACGATCAGTGCTCTGGTAATATTTTAAAATCTGAGGGCCGACTTACGTGTATTGATAATCCGTGACCGTGGCAAGCGTGCTTGTGGAAATCGAAGTGGTCGTAGTAGATGTCGAAGTCGAAGTCCTTCGCAAATGTCAGCAATATCCAGCGATCCTGGACTGCGACTCTTTACACAGTGCTTGTACTGGTGGAGGTAACTGTAAACACGGGGATGCCCAGGAATGACGAGCAGAACGAAGTTGCCGGCTTCTGTTGGTTGAAGGCATTGACAGCGAGGGTGACGACAGTGCAGACTACAGCTGCTCGTTCCTGGACAATATCCGGACGAGGAGAAGCTGTCGCAAAAGCAGCCAGAATCGTGATCGAAAGCCAAGTATGCATTGTTTGAAATCAGCCTCGTTACTCGTGACGATATCGAAGACAAGAAGCTGTTCCAAGGCCATCGTACTTTGGCAGCACTCTTGTACGGGTCTCAGCAATGACTTAGGAGATGTGGCGGTTTCTGCGACGTATCTAGATGCTGCAAACTCCTCCATAGGATATAATTGCGAAGCGTGTCCTCTTTCTAGCGTAAGTTCGTGGCTGCCATGCTCTGTCTGAGCAGTTCCAAAATGGAGGCGCATCGTCGCAGCCAGGGGTAGTCGTCCCTCACACAGGTACAGTCCAAGAGCCAGTTCCAAGAGCTGAGGTGGGCTGACCAGTGCGTTATTCGACGCTCCCTTCCGTGGTTTTGGCAGTAGCAGAGTTTGGTGGCTGCTTGAGGCGGCGGGAAGATTGCACTGGAAGCGCTTGGCGGTCTTGGCTACGAAAGCCACGAGACAAAGTCAAAGGATCATATGGAAACAGATCTGTAAGTTCATATCAGTCTTTATGCATCTTTGCAAGTCCACGCCAGACTCCTCGTTAAAGTGATGCAAATTCTTCGTGATACTCTGTCGTTAAAATGTCCAACTCTGTTTTCCTCCACGACCAAAGCCAAAGCCCCATCCATTGTCTTTCCCATACACAGTGCTGTAACACTCGTCCTGGCCCATGCAATCGACAGCATCCCTCCCAAAGATGATGTGCCACATATACTCCAGCACTCGTCCAAGCGTATCGTCATCGATCTCGCTCTTTTCGATGTAATTCAGATACCGCTCATACTCGCTTTTTGATCTCGCCAAAACCTTCTCCTTGGATACTGCAAATTGGGCACAGCATGGCGTCGCAACGATCGGAACTTGTTCCCTCACTTCTTCCACCATGAGGTTGAAGAAGTCGCCGTACACTTCTGGGTACGCAACTTCCGCGTGCTTCTCCGGATCAGGCGGCTCGCGGTTCAAGTGGTACTCATCCGGACATCCTGGAGAACTCATGCACCGCAGGTTGGCATATCCTCTCTCCCGTACAACATCAAAGCGCAAGTTGTTGAGCATAGTGACTGCATCATATCCCGGCGCATCGTTGTGCCAAGCAACTGGCCATCCGTCTCGGTGCGCGTGGAGAAAGACTGCAATGTCAGGAAAGTTGTCGTAATGTTCAACAATGTATGTCAGATATGGCGTGGACTCCTTGGCTTTATTGACTTTCGTTTTGTGCCCAGTTGGGGAAGTCTCGTTTAACCCCAGATCAACCAGGTAGATGGCGTTATTCCAGTCGGGCAGCTCTTGAGCAACCCAGTCTGTGTCCTCCGACGACAATCTACCCATCACGATCGTCTTTCGCAGCTCAGTCACTGTGGGTGAAGGAGGAGAGGAAGATGAGGAAGATGTAGATCTCGATGGAGGCAGGCCAAAAGCTTTCTCTGGCGCCGCGTCTGGCGTATCCGTGCCCTCGATGAAAGTGTTCTCGTCCACAGCGCTACTCGTCACCCTATCCGCTTCCTCCTGCATGGTCTCCACGGCGTCCAGACTTGTCGGCGCATCAGCTTCTGGTAGGTCATATGGTATTCCTGCCTCTGGAGCTCCGAGCTGCGTGATCGATGGGGCTACTTGCACCTCATCTTGGGGCCGGTATGGTACCTTCTGGTAGTGCTCTTCGACGTGCACCTCTGGCATTGATTTGAACAGCTCATGGTACCGCCTATCAACGTCCATACGGCTCAAAATGAAGAGCGAGATGATCAGTAGAAATCCTGCTCCAGCAATGCGAATCCATTGCCTCGAAGGGAGCAGCATCTTCCCGTCACATCCGCTTCACGAGTCCAGCTCTTTTTCGGCTCCTGCGCATCGTCGTGCAGCACCGCGGGATTTGAGAGAGAACAAAAGCGAAGAAGAGCACATTGTGAGACACGCGTACAGAGTACTCACCGAGGACGAGGGTATCAGGGGATAGTGAAAGGGCAGACGTTATCGTCGGCCGATCTGTCGCCCGCATCGCAACCGAATTGCAGCCACACGTGGTGTCTGGATGGCGGCACAGAGTGGGCGTTCATCGCGTCCTTTTCCTGCAAAGGCGATGTCGAGCGGGAAGGCTTCGTCAGCTTGGCGGATGGCTTATAAAATGAGAGCCGCCATGCCGTTTTTAATCCTTGCCCATTGGAGCGATCGGTCCGTGCTTCTACTCACCGCCAACCTCTCAATTTCGGTTTGGAGTCGATGTCTTCTTTTTAAACACGACAACCGTATTTTTGCTGTCACTCGTACATGTCTACGGTCAATGGCCAAGGTGCCCTGTGGAGACTCTCAGCTTGAGTGGCACTTCTGCGTAGTTAGGACGCCTGTTTCACCGCTATGAACTTGTCGAACCACTTGAAACGGAACCATCTCGGAGAGCCGCAGCGAAATGACGACGCGAACCGCCAAGAGGACGACAGGTCATCAGTAGAAGAAGCTGTTGCGGATTCGCATCCGAACGTGAATCCCTTGAAGACAGGAAGATGCGAACAGACAGTCGAGACAGAGCGCCGCCGAGGTCCAGTCGCGTTTGACATTTCGGTCTCAATCGATGGCGACCTCCCTACTTCCATGATGGGTCTGATTGTTGGCGAAGTAGTCAAACTGCCTTGGGAAGATATCGAAGCCTTTCGGGTCGATGGTCCATGAATCTCGCCTCTTCGAATCTCCACGAACCGCGTTTTCAGGTTCTCAATGTCGTGTGGGTATACGCCGGGCACAGTACCAACTCGCCAATATAAGTCCTCTGCCTGTCTCTGAAGGTGCCAAAATGCATCGCGTTCCTGCAGGGTATCAATCAGTGTGGGCATTACTAGCAGTTGCAGCTGACCTTCTGAATGCGACTCAGTACTCCTGCTCCTTTCATGTAACCCACGAAGACCGCGATGATGATACTGATGAATCCGAGAATGCCTATGACGGCGCGAAGGTCGGCTTTGAACATCGACAGTAAGATGAAAGTGGCCGAAAGCAATGTCTGACCCAGTAGGCTTATGAGGATCGCGTGGTCTAGCCTGGTCCAAGAAGTTGCTGCATGGACGTAGGCTGCCTTGATGTCGTGGTAGATCCCGACTTCCTCTTCCAATGTGTCCGACTTGGATAGTATTTCCTTGACTGGCTTCATGCCCATGAGCAAGTAGAACGCGTTGGGCTGCAGTCGTTGCTCAAGGTCATCGCCAATGGCAAGAACGCTCTTGCTGATGTTGGCGACGTTGACTCTCTTCTCAGCTGCTGATATATCTGGCGGTTTCGGCCAGCTGTTATGAGCCTCTCGCAACGTTGTTGCTGACTTCGACTTGATAGGGATTGTGTTCTGATGGTAGATGGATAGAGTAGTGAGCTTAGGTCCGGAAGTTGTTGCGCTACCATCGTTTTGTTTCGCAAGAAGGGCCGGGTCGAGAAGGAGAGGGTTCCTCTTAGTCGTGGAACCCATGAACCATACATGTAGATGGATATGACTCTTGGATGGATGGACGAAAATGATTCTCGCTATGTGCCACCTGCCGTGCTTCAGGACGGCTCTTGCCCCACTTGCAGCTAAGCGTTGCGAGGGAACATCGATGAGTGAACGAGGACGAGACATTCGTGAATGCCCACATGGGACGATTGGCACTTGTACATGGTGCACTGAAATATACTGTACGCGATATCTTATCTCTACATTCGTGTTGGGCCAGGCCAACCCCCACCGTCATCATATTGACCCAGCGCCCATGCAAGGCCCGCCCGTGTTGGCTTGCTCGGTATCTCTACAGCTCTTTTCTGTAGATTGACCGTCATCTTCCTGGCTGATGCTGTGAGCTCGGCGGGATAATGGCTTGAGAGGATGTGTCTTGCTCTTGCACAAGCTCTTGTACAAGCAATAGAGCTCACACGCTTCGTCTCATGCCTTGGCCCAAGTGACTTCTTCAGGTTCGTCTTCTGATTGAGATGCAAGTAGCATCCTCAGATGTCTCCTCCTCTCAAGCGTCCTGACCCCACAGCTTCTTCCTCTCTGACCGAGCGATTCTTGCCTCTGTCTTCCGCCTGCCCCAACGGCCCTTCACTTGTTCCAGCGCTGCCTTGTTCTCCTTCGCGACCTCCGGTGCTGTCACGCATAAGCTTACGAAGAATTGCGAGCAATTGAATTTCTCCGCCAGCTTCAACCGTGACCAATATCTTGGATCTTCGGTCCTTAACCTCCGTATCTCATCAATCTCAGCTTGAGTAACATGGTACTTCTTCTCGTATGGCTCCCGCACTGGCTTCAGATCCTCAGCTTTTATTTGTGCTTTTGCTCTTTGCGCTGCTATTGCAGCAAGGATAGACGTTGGTTTCTTCGGGGTTTCCTCTGTCGCTTCGACATGCAGTTTTCTTCGGGGATCGGTTTTCGGTAGGAATTTGATAGGTGTGTGGTATACATTAGGCGCGCTGGGCGGAGGATTGAAGATGATGTGGTCTTGTGTTTCTGTCGTTGATGGCGCAAAGGAAGGATCTTGCTTCACGCGAAGCATCTTTCGCGTTCGTCGATATGTTGCTGCATTGCGGCGGCATGTTCTGCATACAAAGTTCGCTGCATCTGATGAGACGGTTGATGGTCGTATTGACTGTGAAAGAAGAGAGGTCGCCATTGAAGTGGTCGTGTAATGTTGCTGGAGATCTGGTCCATTGAAAGGAGTCGAGACGAGAAATCCGCGATGCCGCAATTAAGCTTTCCGGCCATGCGTTGATGCCTGAGGCTTGATACACAGCGCTGACACCTTCGCCTTCCCATTCTCTTCTCTCCCATCGACTTGGAGACCAAAGATATGCCAAATCATTGGAATTTGGGTCTCATGATAACGTTAACTTGCGTCTCGGGTCTTGGGGTATGATCCAAGGAGAGTCAATCCGAAGCGATGGAGCGCAATGTTCGAGGCTGGCATCATACATGGGCAGGACAGGATGCCACAAGACGTTGGCAGTGCCGTCTACGAAGATGTGCCAATCTCGTCGGATGGCCGAGAGACGCGCATTTTGTGTCTTGAAGCTCGTGAAGGCGATGAAGATTCAGCTGTCAAAGGGAGTCTCCAGAAGCTTTGCCTGCATGAGCCTCTCGAATATGAAGCACTCTCATACCGTTGGGGTGACATCAGTGATTTGAAGACAATTGAGATCAATGGCCATCCAATGCAGATCACAGGCAACCTCGAGGCTGCACTACGACACTTACGACACCGGGAAGATGTCAAGACTATCTGGGTCGACGCAATCTGTATCAATCAGCAAGACGTGAACGAGCGCAGTCGGCAAGTGGCGATCATGCATGAGATCTATCTCAAGGCTCTCCGGACTGTCTGCTGGCTGGGAAAAGCTGAAGAGGACGGTGATGTTGCTCTGGAGTTCTTGAGATGGTATGCTGGACGCAAAGCGCTCATGCACTCTTCGGACGTGGACGGCCATCACAAGGACTACGAGCAGAGAGGATGGCTTGCTGTTGCTCACCTTATGAAGCGGCCTTACTGGTCCCGGCTGTGGGTCATGCAAGAAGTAGCGCTCTCTCCAAATCCTCCCCGGGTTGTGTGTGGCAAAACCTACCTGTTTTGGGACATGATGGTCTCTGCTCTAAAGGATAGTGAGTTTGCTTACTACATCACGAGACTGGACCGGGTTCGAGGCAAAACTCGCAAGACTGTATGGAAAGCTGCCAAAGAGCAGGTGAACTCTCCAAGCTCGCGGTGGACTGGAGGTCATGTCATCTTCCTGCTCTCCCACTCTGCTGGCTTCTACACTACCGAACCACGAGACAGAGTCTATGCGCTCTATGGTCTATTGAAGGCTTCAGAGGTCGTCGACTTCCAGCCAGACTATTCCAAAAGTGTAGCTGAGGTATACATGCAGGTTACTGAACTGGCCTTGAGCATGAAAGGTGGCCTCGATATCTTGGAGCTCCGCCCACATGATCAGGATCCTGACCTACCGTCTTGGGTTCTCGACTTATCAAAGCAGCCTTCCGCATCTTATTCGCACCCTAGGCGCGATACGCCAATATGGCAGAAACCGAATGAAGGCGTTCCCTTGGCAATGCCACCAGCGGTAGATCGGCAAGTGAAAGTCCTGCACACCGCCGGTGTTGTGGTAGACCGAGTACAGGCACTGCACCCCATACCTCCTTGCCTCGTCAGCGTTCTTCTACGCAGTATCGAGGATCACATGGAACCTACTCAGGGCAATGACCTTCTGACCATCGATTCAGCTGCCACTACTTACTGGCAAAGCTTCGATTCCAAGCAGCATTCCCCTGTCTTGTGCCGAAGATCGATGCAATGGCTGTTCGACTTTCAGAAGATTGTCGAATATCTGTGCAAAGATCGCAACCCGTCTTTGACATGGTATCCGCGAGCGTACGACTGGAAGCAGATGCTCAACGAAGCCAGCCATTGCGATGACACCTCAACCGAAACGGCGACGCCTGACCGCTATACTTCGTCTCTGGCGCCTACTCTGCGCTCACTCAGTTTGATGCTCCATGGTCGGTGCTGCTTCGTCTCAAAGTCTGGAATGCTTGGGGTCGGCCAGGTGGGTGTCATGCCAGGCGACCTGATCGTAGCATTTCAATCTACAAAACGACTACATGTTCTCAAGACAGAGAACGACCATTTTCGATACCGCGGCGCTACTGTCTTAGTCCCACCTGAGGGTGAGAAGGGGCGGGAGATTGCTGATGCGCATGCACGAAGACTGGTATGTGTGCGTGAGAGTGATTCTGACGATGAGTTCTTCGATATTCGATGAGCTATGATACACAGCAACGTCTCTCAGCAATCACGTTGGACGCCCAGAGGGCTTAGGTAACCTCCAACTCATGCGTAGCCTCGCCATACCAGCTCACCACTTTCTCGTGGCATCCCACCGTGGACGATTGCTCGTGTCCCGACAGTCGCGGAGACCGGCACCTATTGCGGAGCCCTCAACGTCCTCGGCGGTGATTGAAGGTTACTTCCCATTCTCTGATCGTGTACCAGAAAATTTTCAGTACCTTTGCACAATCCGCCCATGGCTTACCACGGAACTCAGCGGCGATCTGAGTTGACCCGTTCACGATCTTTGGCTCCCACGAGTCGTATTCCATGTCTTCGAAGTCGTAAGGCCATAGCCTGCGCTCCCAAACCAGGCGAAACCACTGCTCAAGTCCGTTCCACAATTTTCCGCCGGGACAGATGTCAAGACTACAATCGGGCTTGCCGTCGGAGTCGCGGCCGATGTGTCTGGCAGCCATATTCGCCCAAGCTACCAAGAGATCCGACTTTCCATCGTCTACGACAATGATGAAGTAGTGCATGCCAAAGTAGAGCTCTTTAGACTCCTCGCGAAGTTGGCGGCAGGTCTGCATGATTCCTGGAATCTGGAGACCGTTCTCGCCATTGCTCTTGAGCTCGACAATATCGTCCTCGTTGGTGCCGTCTGGGGAGAGGGAGAGCTCGTATATGTAGTTCCTCAGCTCCGCCGGCAGTTTGAAGAGTTTGCAAGGCGGCGGCAGCTGCGCGCTTTCAGTCTCAGCGCTATTCAAGAACCGAGGGCGTATCTACAGTGGTGTCCACGGGCTTGGACGCTGCTGGCGCCATGAGCGTCACGCTGTTCGGTGTGGTTGCACAACGGGTGAGGGATGAGAGGCGAGATGATTGCAAGAAAGAAGAAGGAAATAGGAATTTGGAATGTCAAGTGCAAAGTCGTTGCATCATGATCTCAGGCAGCATATCAAAAAGAGAAAGAACGCGTCCAGATGCCCCTGCCCACTCAACGTCTGCGTTCACTTCAGAACTGTGAAGGAGCGCCTTCCTGACTTCCACTCACATCCTTCGCAATAGATAGCCCAAGTACGACTCGTGGTTGTACTTCACCAGCCATTCCGTCTTCTCCTTCACTTCCATTTGAGCGCGCCTCTGAGCGAGATAATCCTTACCAGCTTCGCTTCTGATCTGAGTGCACGTCTGCAGCAGCGCAGGCACCTCCTCCTGAATTCCGTCCAGCGTTTTCCTCGAGTCGCTATCGTCGCACTCCTCGATGGCTTCCAAGTAGTGCTCGTAGATGAGCTTTCGTACCTTCACTGGGAGACTTAAGAAGGGTCGGGTCTGTTTGGGCTGGAGGGTATCAGCGTAAGGGCCGATGAAGGTGCGCAAGGTACTGACCTTGGAGACGGTGGGCTCAGCGGCCGGCAACTTGAGAGATTTGAGGGGGCAACTGAGGTCGAGATAGGGCAGCCTTTGCTTAAGGAGGTCCATCTTGAAGTGGTATTCTTCAGCGGACAGCATTGTGGAGGATGATGGTGAAGATGATGTTGTTGTCGTGGTTGTTCGTGTTGTGTTTGAAAAGCTGAACTTATTGATCAGGACTCCGCGTGGTATTTCCAACGGCTTTGACATCACTTCATGCAGCATGTGAAAACAGGAACGGAAGGAGCGGGATTTGGAACGGCAGATTCAATTAGACTAGCAACCTCACTTTCTATCCTATCCTCACACCCGCTTGCCCCTCTCCCTCCCTCCTTCTCCTGTCCAAAATCTGCCCAATCGCCCCTCTCACCTCCGGATCATTCCGCACAGTATTCTGCACCAACCACTCTTTCAGCACAGCTTTCAACTCTCTTGCACTGCTCTGCTCCTGCACAAACGGCGTCAACTCCAATCCCATGAATCGTCCAACCTCCTGATCCGTAGCCTTTACTAACGCATCCACTTTATCGAGCTGCTGAGGCGAGACATTCGGTCCATCTTCCGTCGCGGCGACTTTTGGGTCTTGTAAGAGTGGTCCGAGTTGCGACATAGCGATGAAGAATGTTACTGTGAGTTTGCGGAGGAGGGTGATTAGTTGGAAAGGGAGGTAGCCTTGTCGGAGACCTGTCGCTGTCAAGGCCGGGTTTACGATCTTGGTCAGGATGGCCGGGAATGTTGGTCGAGTTGCCATGTGGAGCTCGGTGATGAAAAGGGAGGCCATAACAAAATATCGCCAGAACATTCCTTGTCTGAGATATCCTAGGACGCCGAGGAGGATGAGAACGGATGCTGAACCGATGTAGTATACAGTCAGGTTTTGGAGTGCGTGAAAGACGAAGTCTGGGATGGTCTTCGAATTTTGCCAGGTCAGGATCTCTGGGCCGAATCGATCATACGCAAACCTCCGAGCGGGATCGATAAGAGTGTCTCTCGCAAGTTTGAGTTGAATGTAGATATTCTCGATTTGTGCGCGGTCGCCGCTGGTGGCTTTGTCTGGATGAAACTGAACCGTAAGCCGTCGAAAGCGGCTCTGAATTGAACGCTCATCTGCGCCATGAGGTACACCGAGTAGTCGATAGAAGTCGCTTGCAAGTTGCAGCTGCCAATCTGCATCGTAGATGGTATAGAGGAGGTAAGCAACTATGACAGCAATGTGTATATTCCGTCTGTCTCGTGCAAAGCGAGGTGTTCCAGAGGTAGGCTTTGGATCACCCGCGCGGATGAAGATGCTATAGAGCGCAGTCTGGACGTAGTCTGTTACCAGGTTTGGCAGGAAGTACCACCCGGCCAGCGATAGGATTTGGTTGGAGGCCATGGTAGTTGAGATGTCCAGTTGTTAAGTGTTATCGATGCATAGCCGGCCAAAGGATCCAGATTCTCCAGTTTCCAGCGCCTCGAACTGGTTTCAAAACGACTGGTCAGGTCTTCGCAGAGTGCTTCAGCTCCTCTGAATCTCTTTGCTCTCTCCAAGGGACGAGTCCGTCGATCAAGATATTCCTTCTTGGCCAGGTCCTTATTGTCCGAGAGAGGGAAAGTTCAGGTTCGTCTTCACAAGCGCGTTGTTTTCAAAGTGGCTCCTGGTGTTCCAAGGTATCAAAGTTGTTGGTATCGTCTTTCTTGGAATGTGTCGTCCATGTTAAAGGAGTGGTGTTGATGTTGCAGGGTTGTCCGTTCCAGTTGCTTTGAGCCAGGTGTCGGCTATTGAAGGCCAGAAGTCGATGTCAGGTGACAAAACTTCTCGCACGGCTCTCAAAAATCCATATTCCGGCTTTCACATGCCATTCCCGCACTGTGTCTGCACCTGCGCAACCTCCAGGTCATAATGGCTAAAAAGGAACGCACAGCAGAAGAAGCGGCAGCGAGGGCCGCACGAAAAGCTGCTAAAGCCGCAAAGGCCTCCAGATCCACCGATACTCCAACCACAGCGACATTAGCAACAACACCGACTGCGAAGACCACCGAGCAGACAATCGAAGACAAACTCGCTTCCCACTCCCCTTTCAGCCGAATGACCGTCTCGCTCTACCTCGCCCTCTCACCCTGCGCCAACAACTTCCCCCTCGACGGTCTCTGCGCCGAACACCTCTCGCCGAATTTGCTCTCGTACTATCCACCTCTCAATGGCGTGATGCTTTCGTATAGCAATCCACGGCTTTCGGAAGAGCCAGAAGATGCGGTAGCAGCTGGGGAAGGAAGTCAAGAGGAAGTTCTGGCGCGCAGCATAAACGAATACGCCGTAACCTACGTCTGGCTCACAGCCGAATTCGTTGTTTTCCGACCGGGACCGGGGACGTACTTGACAGGAGAGGTGAACCTACAAAACGAGGGATTGCTGGGCTTGATCTGCTATAACTACTTCAACGTGGCTGTTCCGAGGGAGAACCTGCCAGAGGTTTGGGAATGGGATACGGATAGGGAGGTTTGGAGGGATGGGGAGGGGAAGATTCCTGGGAAGGAGGTTGTGGTGAAGGTGGTGGATTTTGAGAATAGTGGGCAGGAGAGTATTAGTATACAAGGGACTATGGTTGGAATTTGAAGAGAGAATGGAGACGATGGACAAATGAAATGAAAGAGATCTCCAAAAGAGCACGGACAAGGAAGGGCTTGAGGGAGAACAAGGCGCCCGCTGGCCTAAACGGTTCTCACGGAAGGCGAGCTCTTCAAAATCGGCCATGGAATCTCCTGGCGCAGTTCTGCAGAAGGCTCAGGTCTGGATGACCCGATGCGCCTACCTTCATGTTTGATGGACGTTGAAGATGGCGTCTATAAGGCGACATTGAAGCTGGACTCTCTACTCGTCTGCAGAGCAGCAGATGCGTATGTCGCCCGGGAAGGAGAGGATGCCTACCTGAACAATATTGCTTCGAGCTACTTAATGGCAGAAGAAGAAATGAAGGAGGGGCAAAAGGAAGAAAGAAGAACGACTGCTCTGGACGCAACACTCAGACTCTCATGTCCGAGCAAATTATGTACAGCTAAACGATGCTATGTGCGCAGCAGCTTGAGTAGCTCGATTAGCCATAGGAAACGTGAGCTTGCACAGCGACCAGCAGCTCCGTGCGTTTACTGCTTCTCTGGATCAAGCCATGATCAAGTCCTATGTTTTGCCACGAATGCGAAAGCGCTCTCATTCGATGACTTCTTCGGCCTTCTGCGGTCGAAGAATTTCCCAAAATCCGAGCTCCAGTGTTCAGGCTCGACTTCCTTAGATTCAGCAGGACCGGCCACAGCAGGCTCAGTCGTCTCTTTCTCAGGATGAGCTGCATCGTTTCCCTGCTTGATCCTCGCCAGCATAGCCTCAAGATGTCCCAGAAACCGCGGCCCGTGCTCATCCGCTACATTCTACGAAGCAGACTCATTGCGACTCAGTAGCCTCACGTCTGACAAGTCCTCCCACTTCACCGTTCTCGTACTCTCATCTTCCCCACCAGCATCGCTGAATTCTTCCATCTCGAACTTCCTATAGATACGCTTGCCATTCTCGTCGTACTCTTTCGATCGTCCTTGCGCGATGGTAAGGGTCCAGTTGCCGTCGGTGGCTCGGTCTTCGAGGTTGGCGAGCTGTGTCACCATTTTTGGCTCCCATGAGGTGGCGGCTGAGACGGAGAGTTCTTGAAAAGTGATGTAGTCGCCAATCTTGGCGTCGCTGGAGGCAAGAGAAGGTAGAGAAGATGGGTCGGAAGGCAAGGCAGGGAAGCCATCATCTGGCTCGTCGGATTCGCCGTCGTCATCATCGTCGAGGAGGGCGCCTTCTTCCCAATAGGAGTCGTCCTCTTCCTCGTCAACAGGATCGTCATAGTCCAGGGCATCGCCGGTCCCATCCTTGTTGTATTTATCGTATGTTTCGACGTAGTCTCCATTGATGCCATTGGCTTGAGCTCCTACTCTGCGCTTCTTGCTCCGCTTCGACTTGGGCCCGCTCGCACTTCGCTTCTTGCCAAAGTTTTGATACTGGGGATCCCATCGCTGCTGAAATGGGAACGGTGGCGGTGTAAGTGTGACATCTTTATCCAAGCACTCCACTGCTGTGATGTTGACCTTGTCACGCCAGGCCTCTGAATCTTCTTCCTCTTCTGCAGGTTGCTCCGTTTTCTCAGCTGCTCCTACAGGTACCGCACGCTTAGGGCGGGCTGCGAGCTTCTTCTGAAGGGCGTCGCGATCTGCTTGTGTCTTCGGTGTTCGTACCCCTAGAGAGCCGAATACGAGTCGGTTCATGCCCTTAACATCGAGCCGAGCACGCTTCGTAGACTCTACGACGGCATAGTCCTCTTCGATGGCGGTTGTATTGTCAACTTCTTGCATGGGTTCGTCGGCTTCAAAGGTTTCCGTAGTGTCCAAGGTCTTACTAGAATCCGTGGGTTCAGTCTCAACCTCTTCGTGGTCCGCATCAGTGACAAATTGCTGTTCGTCCTCCTTCGCTGGTGTCACGGAATCAATATCAATGCCGCCGCTCGCAATCTGGTCCAGCAGCTTCTGGCGTTTTCGCTCCATATTCAGACGCTGCGCTGCAGTTTTAATTCCTTCGCCGTCGCCGACGTTTTTTCTTTGCCAGTCTTGCAGGTCTAGCAGTGTAGCGCCTTTTGGTAGAACACCAGCCTCTTTCAGATGCTTGAGCTTCTTCGCGTCGCGACGACGGTCGTTGCGTTCCTTCGTCTTCTTTTCACCTTCTTTCGGAGGTGACTTGTCTTGCGTCGGACCTCGTGGCGGTGGAGGTAGCTTTGAGGACATTTCTTCCGGCGGCGCGTCTGACTCCTCTATGCCATTCCACTCTGTCTCGATTTCCGTCTCCTCACTTTCACTTTCACTCCCATCCTCTTCGCTCGAGCTGTCCCGATCGGAGGAGCTCTCGCTGTCGCTGTCCGAATCAGAGCTGTCACTCTCACTGCTGTCTTCTTCAGACTCAGACTCTTCCTGCTCGCTCGCATCCTCAAGCACAGCAGCTTCGTCGAAGTCCTCGTCCTCTTCATCATCCTCGTCCTCGTCCTCCACATCTCGCTCAAATCTCACAATGGCCTGCGCATTCTCAGCGTTGCCCTCTTCAATCTCCAGCCGCTGCTTCTTCCTCGCAGGTATCTTGACCTCCGGCCGCCTCGGTCTCTTCAACAACGGCCTCCCAAACGGCACTCCGTCCAGTATATGTCTTCCGTCCTCCGTGATCTGATCCCTTCCCGTCAAGATCCGTGTTCTTAGCTCCGCAAAGCCTAACGGCTTGATGACCACCTCATCTTCGTGCTGGAATGTATCTCCGACCTCGCTGTAATGTGTTGCTTCGTAGCCTCCAACCGTGACTGCGTAGTGTTCCAGCCCCCAGTTGTTGCCTTCAAGTGGGAAGCGTTCGTTCACGCGTTCGAGGAATTGGGAGATCGTCTGCTTTGTGGCTGTTGGCTCGATGGACCAGAGCACTTGCACGGCGGGCAGCTCGTTGCGCTCGATGCGTAGGCGGAGACGCATGGCGGGGGTATCGCGCCGAAGCGCTTGGGCGGACTTGGGTGCAGGCGAAAGGTGGTGATCGTGGACGTGGAAGAGAAGGGAAGAGATCGGCGTTTGGAGGTAGAAAGTTCAAGAGAGCTTTGGCCCCACTCTCGGGACGGCACAGACCCTGCAGCTCACTCATTATGTGCATGTGAAGAGCAAGGCGCTCAGATCTTGTAGATATAATCTATCAAATGGTACATTTTGGGTATCACAATCTATACATTATCATTGTACAATGCATCTCCATGGCCCACCACCCTCGGCCTCCTTCTCCAGTTCCTCCACTCGCTCCTCAATTCTTGCAACGCCTTTGTCGTAGTCATCAACCGCAGCATCGACATCCTGTACTCTGCTCATCAGGCCGCTAATCTCGTATTCAAGCTTTGCAGCAAGTGTTTCTAGCTCTTTGGTTCCCCCATCGAAGTGTTCCTTTTCCTGCCTCATCACGGCACCCATGTGCGTCTGCAGCTCTCGCACATTCTGCAATCGCGGCAAATGAAGGTTGTCCATCGTTATCTGATTCTGATCAATGCCTTCCAGCACTTTGTGCAGCTGCTGTAATTGCCCAGATGTCCACGTCGCCGTCTGAAATTGGAGCGTGGTGATCATTGCCCGGAGGCGCTTGGCCTCTTTTGCCGCATACTCCTGCTCTGCCAGCTGGGCTCGAGGTGAAGAGAAAGGGTCATATTCTGTCTCATGGACGGGGTCCCATGAAAGCAAACTCTCCTCGGCAAGACTGAAGCTTAGATGCCTGGGATACACAGAGTCGTTATGGCGTTGGAGCTCTGTGTCAACATAGTGTGAATACGACAGGGTTCGTCGCAGCAGACTGGAAACGTCCACCTCGGTCTCCGGTCCAGTAGGCAGCATCTCATTGAGATCTATCCCGTTGTATATTGATCCAGCGACCGATATGTCAGCCGCTGTAGATTCGTCAGTCTTCTTCAGCATCTCATCTGAGCCGTGGCTTCTTTCCTTCTGGACACTTGTAAAGCCAGACGGCTGGAGACTTTCCTGAGATTCATTACGTGTGTGTGCAGGATCGACAAACGATGGCGAGTCACTTTTGTCTGTAAATTTGGTCCCTAGTGCAGCAGTGAGGCGGTCAGTCTGCGCATTGGCCCCGGATGTAGCATGTGGCGCCTGTTTGCTTTCTGTTTCCGGACTTGTGGGACTGCTGACAGGGCTTGTGTGCGAGCGTCGGAGCGAGGGTCTCCAGCTACCTTTCTGTTCCACGGGAGATGCTGGGGCTGGGTCGTCAACCGGTGGTTTAAATTTGTGACCACGAAACCCGACAGCGCCTTTGAGGCCACTCACGGCATCATTCTTCATGGTGCCAACTCGCTTGAATACAGAGGGCTTCATGTCGTCACTCTCCTGGCCCTCATCAGCCGGAGTAACAAATTCCTCGAATTTTCGTTCTTCTTGGAACTTATTTGTCGGTATACCGTCGGCAGTGCTTTTGCGGCCGGCGGTCCAGGTATACCCCCCATGTTCATCAGGCTTGAATATGAGATTCCTGGAGAAACTAGGAGGCTCTGAGACTTCATCAGGAACACGGTCTGCCCCATCGCTCAGCTTGTGCTTCTTGAGCGGCTTGCCCAGCCAGAGCCATTTGCAGCGGTCACCATAGACAAGCTGTACGAAGCGATCGATGTCTACAGTCTCGATCTCGGCAATGCCAGCTCGGTCTCTTCTTCCAACAGCATCAAGACCCAAGTCACCACCCTTGCCACTCAGCTCTGCAACAGTTGACTTCACTGCTCGGGGGACGGCCCATCTTCCTTTCTCGGCCGCTTTCTGGGTTGCCTTATGCAATCGATCCAGAGTGCGACGATCAAGTCTGCGCGTACGAGTGAGACGCTGTTGCTTTTGGAAAGCGCTAATACCCTTCTTCATGCCCTCCACATCAAATGGATCTTTCGGCACAGGCGCATTGATAGAGTGAAGCCGATTACGGGCGCCCATTAATAGGCCTAGTATGCCCGCAACGGTCGTCGGCCCTAAAATACCATCATGTGCTTCTATGTTGTAGTGATCGCTGCCAATCTCCACCCACCAATCGCTGATGGCACGCTCTGTCACGTCACAAAGCAAACCATCAGCGTAGTCTATCTCCAGCTTGTCGAACAGCGTGAGCGCACTTTGGCAGAGTTTGATCAGCTCGATTACACACTTGTAAATGTCGTTTTTGTCGCTCGTCCGATAGAGCTGATGGAACTTGGCTACGGTTGATGAGGCCGGTTGTGAAAGCGTCAAGCCAACTCTCCCGGAACATCCAAGTCGCTTCAAGTCTTCGTTGACGAAGAAGTCGAATCGATGCTTGTGTAAATCGCCATCCGGGACTGGTACGACTGCTAGTGACGACGGGAATCCGGATAAATTGGTGACCATGAGGATGCCAAGTGGTGTTTCGCGCCGTCGTGCATGGTATTGGTTGAGGGCTTTGAAGTAAACCCGGAGTCGCGGCGACCATGTCGATTCATCAGTTGGTACACTGAGTACAGACACCTTGATCGTATGAGACGGGTCGCCAGTATATGTCGTAACCACGAAGGTAGGATGAACGCGCGAAGTTGTCCATTGTTCGACAACCCAGATCTCGTAGCCGTGCAGGTCTGCGCGTCTTTGGAGCGTGGTAGTGGCCGGGTCCTCCTCTAGATATCTAAAAGCGACCGGATCTGTGAGAACAAATTTTTGGTGCCCAGGCTGTGCTTCTGGTGCGTATTCTTCGGCTCCAGGATGTCGTTCCAGTGGAATCGGTGTTTGTGGTCGAGGCGAAGCGGGAGATCCATCTTGTGGGACTTGCGAGATTCTAGTCTGTAGTGGAGGCGGCCACAGTCTGGCCCGGTCCAGAGACTTTCTTCCACTCATATCGAACGCAGCCTGGCGTCTGTCAAGTGTCACCGGGAAATAGCGCTACGTAGGCGCGTGGGACTGCTCATGTTTTGGCCCGCTTGGTTATGCTTGGGTCATGGGAGCCAGCAAACAACTCGATCTCCTAAGTCCAGTTGTCACCATGTCAAATGCGCGTGCTAGATCTTCTGAGTAATCCGGCCAGGTTGATGCAGTGCGCGAAACGTGTCGATAGTATATTTGTTGTTGATGGATGCGAGTCAAGGAGGATGCGAGTCAGGCACAGCGGGCGGAGACATCACCTCGTACCTTCAGGTTTCACGGCGGTAACGAAGCATCCATCTCACACGATCATCGCATCCCTAATCTCACACAAGTGAGTGATGCGACGATCGCCTGTGACAGATCAAGCAGACTCGCCATCTCCATCGTGAATACATCAATTACCCTTTACTGCCAAAGCCTCTCCACCCACTCACGACCGAGACCCTCGCGATCTACCGAATCACTCGCGATGGAAGGCATACTGGCTGCACACGAGCAGCAGGAGAAGAAGGGGAATCTCAGCAAAGCTATCGACGACGTCCAAAAGCTCATCGACCTACTTCAACAAACGCGCGATGCCGTCGCCGAGAATCCCGATATGTCTGCTCTGCATCTCGCGAAGCTCCAGAACCCAGTCAAGCAGTCATTCAGCAAGATCGAGGATGACTTGAAGGAGGTGAATCGAGGCATGAATCAGTATCAGAAGGCATTAAAGGACAAGTTCAAGAGCGCCGCATTGCCATCTGCGTCAAATGATGCACTCGCAAGCCAGCCGAACATGATCAACCGGGCAATCGCCATGCACCTGCTGCGGGAGGGCAAGTTCGACGTGGCTAAGACTTTTGTGCGAGAAGCTCATGCGCATCCACCGGAAGGTGTCGACATAGAAGGTCTGCAAGATGGTGCTGGCAAGAGCTGGATTGAGGATGTGGCAGATGCGGACGATGTTATGCAGGACGGCATAGAAGCTTTGGCAGAAGGACAGCTGGGCAAGAGCGGGCTGCAGAAGAAGTTCTCGGAGATGTATCATATATTGGATGCGCTACGGAATCAGCAGAATCTGGAGCAGGCCATAGATTGGGCACGGCAGCACAGCCATGAGCTGGAGAACAGAGGTTCGAATCTGGAGTTTGAGCTGTCAAGGCTGAAGTTCGTGGAGCTCTATACCACAAAGTCATTAGAAATGACCGACAACGAGCAAGACCCCTTTGCCGGGCCTTTGCAAGCACTCGAATACGCAAGGACACAGTTCCCGACCTTCAGCACTAGATACACTCGGGAGACATTGTCGTTACTAGGATCACTGGCCTTCTCTCCGAACCTTGCAGCATCACCGTACAATCCTTTATTCCACAACATCACATCGTTCGAGGAAGCATCCGCATCGTTCACAAGAGAGTTCTGCGGCATGCTCGGTCTCTCATCCCAATCGCCGCTCTACACTGCGGTCACCGCAGGCGGGATTGCACTGCCCGTACTGGAGAAGGTGGAGCGTGTCATGGCCCAGACTAGAGGTCAATGGACCAGTGTCAACGAGCTGCCTGTTGAGACTCCACTGCCATCCGGCTTCGCTTTCCACAGCATATTCGTGTGTCCCGTCTCCAAGGAGCAGGCGACGGATGTCAATCCACCGATGATGCTTCCGTGTGGTCATGTGATTGCCAAGGAAAGCTTGGAAATGCATAGCAAGGGGAAGTCGAGGATGAAGTGTCCTTACTGTCCGAATGAGAGTCACCCTAGGGATTCGAAGAGGGTGTACATATGATGAGGGAAGGAAGATACGATCATTTGAGTGAAGACTATGGAGCTTGGATTTTGCAGACGAACTCATCTGCTTCCCTTGTCCATCTTGATACACCCCACTGGCTGTCTTCGTGCTGACTGCCGGGATAACAAGCGACCCACAGCGCTATCCTACCCAATCTTCAAGGCTGCCACTATAGTCTTCAGGTCTTGGTGCGAGAAACCTTTGAACCCTTGTCGGGAAGACACATTTCGAGCCACTCGATCACAGGCGCTCACTGCGGCATCAACCTCCTGGACACCAAGATAAAGCCATCGATCTAGCCTGTCTGGGTTCCTCGGGTGCGAGATGCCATCAAATGCAGATTGCGTCAGTCCATCTTTGGTCCATTCTAAACTCATCCTCGTGGCCACTACCATTGGTCGTTGGTACCAAGTAGGTACAGGTACTTGTGGCTCGTTTACCGCCGATGCCCATCCATCGTCCATGTTCGATTGCTCTGTGATCTCGATACTGATTTTTCGGAAGAGGGCAAGATCTCCTGCGCCTTTGAGTATGGTCTCTGCGCGTTGCGATAGAAGCAAGACGCCGGCGTCGCGGGTGAGTTGATGATGAGCTATGGCAGAGATGGGAGCACCAGTGCGGATATCGGTCTGAAGTCCTAGGTCAGAACCAGCAACAAGAACAAACTCGACTTCAGCGAAGAATATTGGCGTCACCTCACGTCTTAATTGACGGGATACGTCACAGAGTGCCGGCAGCTGCATGTTCGTCAGGTGACGAAGGTAATGAGTGCGTCCTTCCTCTTCTTGAGCGATTACGATGGAGCAAATGCGAGCGCGGAGCTCTGCTGGCAGGTTCATCAGCAGGAAGGGTCCTTTACGTTTGAACGGCGCGGGTTTCTTGGGTTTCTTCCGGGTGGAGGGCTGGCCTGTTTGGAGCTCATCGTGGACTTTGGGAGGCTTGTTCCGGAGACGCCCGTTCTCTCTGGTCTTGTGCTCGGTGGCGGCGTTGGGGGTTGGGTTGGTAGTTCCTGTCATGATTGAATTTGGTGGAGGATGTAGAAGGACGATTGCAGAGTGCGGCTCGGACGGGTCATTTCAAAAGGAGATAAAGAAGGAGAGAAGAATCGCGGAACTGGCTGGCCTGTACACGCTTCACCAGCAAACACGGTATTTGCTTCGAGGCCTCTGGGGCATTCGAAGCACCCTAGATGCGACGTGAGCGGCGTGGAATGCGCACGTCTGCAAGAGGAAGCAACAGTGTAGTGGATGTGTATTCCGATCATCTTGGACCTCTCAGATGTTTGTGGTCGTCCTGACCGTCTGCCCACTATTTGACAAATTTTCTCCGCTACAGCCCATAATATGGTCTTCTTGAATACAATCAGCTGGATGAGAGGCACGGAAAGAGGCAATAGTCGGATATGTGGAAATGCAGTAGACATGCAAAGAAGATCAAAGAAGGCGAAGTCACGCTTGAAGGCCCGCCCGGAGCCGTTCGATTTCTTCAACTAGCAGCTTCCCGCTAGTGCTCTCTTGTATCGCCAGCATGGAGTCATCAGTACCCAGTGCCAGCAGATTCGTATGCCTTCATGCTCATGACTCATCGCAGCCGTCAGCTACCAGCCCACGCTCTCTTATCGGAAGCACATCGTTGGCCTCCCGAGCAGATCCACACGGTCCTACTCAAACAAAGCAGTCGCCTTCAGCAGTTCGCTGTGCTCGCCACTCGTCTTCGCTGCCTCGACGTTGTTGTCGTAGAACATCTTGAAGATGTCGCGCGTGAGCAAGCCCTGCATGTCCGCCGGGCTCTTCGAGCCATCATCCCACACAGTCTGCATGAAGTGCAGAATGAACCCGACGTGAGCGGCAAAGAGCGGCTTGCCATCCTTGCGGGCGATGAGCACGTTGCCGACGTGACGGTCCCAGTTAGCGGGAGCCTGGAAGAACGTAGTGTTTGGGTCGCTGTTGACGTCTCAGTATGTGAGACAGCCTTTGACGAAGAGTTCAAGTACGTACGAGGTATCGCAGGAAGCCATCAACTGGCTAGCATATGGGTTGGGGAAGTAGTCACCGCGCTCGGAGTAGCCATAAGCCAGCTTCGGGGGACCGGGCTTGCGGCCGTTCTTGACCTTTCGCCCGGGGACGTGGATTGCGGCGTGCTGCAGAAGCGAAGGTCGCAGCTTGATGATGAGGAGAGGAATGCCGATCCGCTCGGACAGAGGGCTGACAGAGCCGGTGGGGAAGATCTCGTGGTCCGGCGGAATATTATAGACCTGGACTTGCTTGGTGGTGGTCTGCTTGTCGAGCATCTCGCCCTGGCAGGCGATGCGCAGGACCCGCACGCGTGCCATGGCGGCGATGAGTAATGCTGGCGGCGCAGATGGCGGAAGAAGGTGAGCGACTGGCGAGCAAGGCGGTGATGATGGGTATGAGGTCAAGAAGTGGGTTGGACGATGGTCGTGAAATTGATGTAGCGGAGAAGCACAGTCGAAGTCAAGCTCAGTATTTATAGAACAGAAGCGGCCGTTGCGCCTTCCGTATCAAACTGTTTGCATGTGAAATCGGAAAGTGCTGGTCAATGTGCCGCCTGTTACGTTGTCAATTAAACATCACTTTACTTCAGCTTGACTTTCAGCTTTTTACACCTCCTCCACATGCATTCATCTCCACGTACCTTTCACATCAAACTAACCCAATTCACGAGCCCCTCGTCAATCCCAGATAACAGGTACCTTCTTCCTTGCAATCCAGCCCTCTTCTGAATCCGAACGGCTGCCCAAAGGCGCGAAGACTTTCGCCTCCCTTCTCCAGCTACTCACGCCCGCAATTACAGAGATCCGAAATCATCTTGTACAGAATTTCGACTTCACCACAACAGATCCTTCGCACTCATTTCGCCGATCATGACCGCGGCTCAGAACGCCCTCGAAGTCACTGACCTGCTCGAAGGAGTACTCCTGCACTTGCCGCCAAAGGACGTGCTCCTCGTCCAGTGTGTGTCCAAGTATTGGCAAGCCGTCATCAAAGGCAGCAGGCTTCTTCAGCAGCTGCTGTTCTTCAAGCATGTCGATGCGCCTGTCTTGGTTCACGGCCAAAGAGGTATCTACACCTCGTGCTTCGCGTACCGGACTGCGCTGACTTGTCGACAGTCCACAAAGAGAACAACCACCCTTCGCCTCAGAGAATGCTACATCTGGACTGTTAGACCGATTATTAGGCCGACCCAACCACGAGTGAGTGCATGAGCATCGTCGCGAACCCTATGCTCGATCCACTTATGGCCAGCTCGCGTGAGCACCCAGGTGAATACATCTTGGCTCATCTGCCGCCGCTTGGTCGAGTGCTGAAGCTTCATGGAGAGGTATGCTCTGCACCCTGCCTTCGGCAAAAGTATTGTCGAGCGTCGCCTTCGAATACCGCGACGAGATCATTTTCTCCGTGAAGTCCAGTCATGATGTGGACGGCATTAGAGCCGCAGACCTGAGGCAGGGAATCAGTCAAATTACCGAACACAGGTCAGGACTCAAGTGTAGTAAGATGCAGCTGGCCGGCCAGGACCTTCTGGAGCGCTTCGAGACCAGCGCGCAGATCCAGTCTCTACCTCGTCCGAATCAAACGGGATATCGAGCCCTGGGCGTGATTGCGATGTAATGAATCATTTGGAGGGCGCCACTTGATCACGTTCCAGCGACCTGCTACCACTGTGAAGGCAGACGCAGGTTAAGACAGTCCTCGTGCGAAGATAGGAGAGGGAAGACCGAGGGACGTAGTGGTATGCAGCTTTGGCGACCTACCGATCCCGTCCAGGGCACGGCAGAATGTTTCACCGAGCACTCGTTGACCAGGCGGTGCCTTATCGCAGGACGCAGGCATCATGCGCGCCATAGCTCCCAGCGGTACTACCTTGATGGTTTGATAGCAACTACGACGTGGCCTGACCGGAGCATCTGATTCCTTGTTTCATTCCTCGATTCCCTTTCCTTCACAGAACTCCTTCCATCCAGCTTCATTACATCCATCACCATGGGGAGCGCAGAGAGCGTACCAGTACCACAACTTCCGGCCCGAGTGGTCTCACGACGCGAACGTCGCATTCCACGCCAGCAAGCTCCAGTCACCACCTTTGACGAGAAGTTTGATGCCTTACGGATCGACCATGCCGACAACAAGTCCGTCGACCGAATCATCTTTCCATCTGGCAACGCCGAGCATGTCGATGCCACGACAATCCATGAATATGTTCAAGAGGTATTGAAGGAACCGAAGAACAAGCTAGGCCTCAGTGCTTTGAGCTCGAACAACCCTGCTGTGGTATTGGAGAAGTCATCTACCTTGATCAAAGATACTCAATACTTCAACGTGAAGATTGCACATGAAGGCTCTCCGGTAAGCATAACGCCTGCCCTAGTACAATCGATCTTCTGACAGCAGCCAGGTCACCAACCAACGTAGCAGCGGCCGATGCTGGATTTTCGCAGCTTGCAATGTCTTCCGTATCGCCATTCAGGAAAAGTATGATATCAAGAGCTTTGAGCTGAGCCAAGCATATCTCTTTTTCTGGGACAAGGTCGAGAAGGCCAACTACTTCCTGGAGTCGATCTTGGACACAGCCGACGAGGACCTCGACAGCAGGCTGGTTAGCGCTCTCAATGCCAGCCCGGTCGGCGACGGTGGACAGTGGGACATGATCGTCAACCTCGTCTCTAAGTACGGCATTGTTCCACAGTCGCTCTACCCAGACTCTTTCAATGCCAAGAGCAGCAGCCGCATGGATGCCATCTTGACTACTAAGCTTCGCGAAGATGGTCTTCGTCTTCGCGCGCTCAAGGCATTTACTTCCACTTCTTCCGAGAAGCTCGCATCCGCCAAGGAGTCTATGATGCAAGACATCGTCCGCATCCTCACTCTCTGCCTTGGTCCTCCACCAGCCGCGGACCAGAAGTTTATCTGGGACTTCTATGACTCCAACAACACCTTCAAGACCGTCTCCCTCACACCTATTGAGTTCGCCAACACAACTTATGTCAAGAAGTTCGTGTCCCTGGTAAACGATCCACGAAATGAATACAACCGTCTGCTCACCGTCGACCACCTTGGAAATGTCTGGGGCGGCCGTCCAATCACCTACGTCAACGTATCTTCCAAAGTGCTGAAGGAAGCATGTGTTGCTCAGCTGAAAAAGGGTCTTCCGATCTTCTTTGGCTCGGATGTTGGCAAGCAGTCAGACTCCCAAGCCGGCATCATGGATACCGACCTCGTTGACTACGAGCTCGGTTTCAACATCAAGCTGAACTTGACCAAAGCTGAGCGTCTTCTGACCGGTGAGTCGGCCATGACGCACGCGATGGTTCTGACGGCTGTTCATCTCGATGAGAAGACGGGCAAGCCTGTCAGGTGGAGAGTCGAGAATAGCTGGAGCGAGACTGCTGGTACTGAGGGGTACTTTGTTATGAGTGATGACTGGATGGACGAGTTTGTCTACCAGGCGGTCGTTGATCCGAGCTTGTTGAGCAAGGAGGTTAGAGATGTGTTGAAGCAGGATGCTAAGGTCTTGCCGTTGTGGGATCCAATGGGTGCTTTGGCATAGAGCAACGATTTTTACGATGATAGACTGCCTGGATGACCCTCTTAGTTTGATGAATGATACCATGACTTTTCTATTTTGCATCTTAAAATCCCCCTCCAATATCTCTGGTGCGCTTCCTCCTGCATCTGTGCGACCAACGTGTCTAGAGCAAATCTAATATGCTACGAGGCGGCGAGAGCGAGCGAGCGAGCTGATGCACAGAGCTTGGCACAGAAAATATGGAATCTGACAGCAGATCACGCCGGGAAGTGCACGTTGCCGGGAAGCTCGCTGTTTGGACACGGTTTCGCATCTGGCGTGAATCGACTTTTCTGAATATAGCTCTCGCGGTTTAGTAAAGTAACTGACCTATGGACTGCGAAATCCATATGCTATGAGGTGCTGAGAAGGATGAGCGTGAAATGTGACATAAGATGCTGATGGTCTTGAATGGGTCAAGACATTATGCATATCATGAATCTCGTTCGTTTGCTCTCGATCGTGCAGAACCTCATTTGCTCGGTCTTAGTAGGCTCGTCATTTTATCGCAGCGTGAGAGAAATAAGTAATGTTATAAGAGATCATAGAGAGTGTATAAAAGCAGGGTCAAGTCCAGATACCATCTGAAGATCTTGACGAAAGCTTTGTATCAAGTTTCGTTCATTCTCTATCCGCCATCCAAGGGAAAACGCCCGCGCTTCAGTTGCACTGGTCGCTAGAAATTGTTTCAAGCGGGACGGAGAGATGCGATGATGTGGGAGTAAGTTCCATCAACAGTCGGTCCTTTTCGTGCAGGCCTGCAGCCGTTGACTTTCACATGAAAGCCGCCAAGACGCTAATCAGCGTTCTAGTGTCGATAAACAACAAACATTTCCCTCCTTCCGTCCAACTCCGTCTCATACTCTCCGTTAACGTCCATGCCTCTCATTTACCAACCAGGTCTGTTTCTAAGCATCAAACCGTCGAGTCGTTGATGCTACTAGA
Organism: Nothophaeocryptopus gaeumannii; assembly: GCA_031771865.1. Lineage (NCBI taxonomy): Eukaryota > Fungi > Ascomycota > Dothideomycetes > Mycosphaerellales > Mycosphaerellaceae > Nothophaeocryptopus > Nothophaeocryptopus gaeumannii. Next base: position 2,775,763 of record JASISA010000025.1, read on the forward strand.
GACATGTTGAGCAACCCACCTGGTCAAAGACTGTCCATGCACTCCCGTACAACAATCAAGGTGAACCATCAACAGGCGGCGTAAAGAAGGACGGATGAAGGAGGAGAGTAGAAACTGAGGATTGCATACCAGTTGGACTGGAAAGCTCAAGCGAGTACGCTCAACGCCATGTTGACGTCTTCCTGATCCCACCTCCTATCTCCACCACCGAACAAGCCAGCTTCATCTGCGTTGCTTGCTTGCGTCTCGAACCACCTCCGCTTATCCTTCTGCTCCTTGCTTGGGTTCCTGGTACGGTAGGCTTGGAGCATGGCCTTCCAGCCTGGGATACTACCCGCGTCCTCTGCAATGCCGTGGCCTTCGCCATCGATGCACTTGATCTTGGTGGTGGCGGTGGATGTGCCGACTACGGTTATGGCGTGATCCCAATTGTCGCCATAGTCGTAGGTGTAGGTCATCGGCAGGCCTGGGAGGGAATATCAGCAGTGGGATGGTTGCAGTGGGTGACGAAGCTCATTGCCTGCCTCCCGCCAGGAACTCTGTTTTGAAGTATTGCGACGACAGCAGCTTGGTATGTTCAGAGCAGTTGCCAAGCGAGAGATGAACAACAGACTTGATCAACCGTCCTTCTCAGTTGTGGGGTATGGGTATTACCTTTGTACTTTGGCTTGTCCAAGATTTCGTGCAGCTTCACCTCCGTGGCATTCTTCTTGGGCGAGCGCGGGTGTGCTCGCCTGGGCTCATGCATCCGGTCGATGCGCCGGAAACCCTCGCTCGTGTCGTCCACGATTCGGACGAGATACTCGCGCGGTGCAGACGCATCTCCTTTGTAACCTCCATCTTCGAATTGAGCCTTGTCCATAGCCATGCTCTTCATGATGTGGGCCATCAGGTCATCGCCCGAGGGTTCCTCGTACTCTGGATCATGGACCACGAATTCGTAACTGTGAGTCGAGCTCCAGCCGAAGGCAATCTGGATGGCATTGTGGAGTTTGCCGAAGTTCGTGTCGGATGGCACAGAGAGAGTCCGCCAGACTGGAGGGTCAATGAGCTCGTCGGGGCATACCTGAAGTTTGAGGAGATAATTGGGTCGCTTGCAGTCAGCTTTGTGAAACGGCCAGCTTTTGGTCTGGCAGTCTCTGGAGCAGTACGCGACTGTCTTGCAGCGAGCGCAGTTCGACAATGGGATCTCAGTTTTGTTGCAACCAGAGCATTTCTCATTTTCGCCAGTGAGGGTGGCCATCTTGGAACCGTCTTTCTCTTGTGTGATGAAAGTCGCCGGTGTCCTACCATTTTGACTTCAGGAGACATCTTCTACATCCGACGACAGCCGAAGATAGTAACTAGTTACCTAGATATCCGGCAGCTACTGGAAAACCATTTAGAAGCTGTTCAAAGGCCGTTCTGAGAATGTTCCTGAGGTGAAGGCGGAAGATGCAGGGATGCAGGGATGCAGCTCTACGGGAGGAGCCAGCGTTTCCGGTCAGCCCCACTACCGGTCAGCCCCATCATTGGTCAGGTCAGATGCGCTGCATTCACGGTGCCAGCCAGGAACGGAACTCTAATGAAAATGTACCACAACCTCACTCGCTTGAGCGGGAGACTTTCTGGACACCTTGGTGGCCTCTTTCCTTCACATACTGATAGTGAGTGAATGAACATGAAGGTAGGAGTCTGTTTGCACATGCGCCTCTCTCGATGAAGCTGCCTTCGCCGCCTTGGCATGACGCTGTCTGTCGTTTCAGGGACCAACGGGCAACAAGAATCCATTCGACGCGGACTCTGCTTGGCAAATGCTTGGTGATGGGCTGTGATGCAGGAGGAACGGTGAGGGCTGCAGGAGCAAGAAGTGCAGCTGAAATTCTGTTTCCCTCATCCATCCTCTCTAGCAAACACAAACACCTCCCTTCCGACTGAACCACTCTCTCCGACCCAACACCAAGCCACCATGGCACTCAAGTACAGCAGCTGGCTGCCAGTACTGGCCCTGCTTGTCATCCTCTACGCCGGACAAGCTCACGCGTTCGGCGCAGGCAATATCGGCAGCACCTCCAAGATCGAAGGCCAGAACTGGCGTCATGGCGATATCGAAGACACCCTCCTCGCCATCCTCACCGCTCGAGCCTTTGGCGGCAAGAAATTCAGCAAGCTCGACGTCAAGCGAGTCTACTTTGGCAACTGGCTGCGTGACTATAGCCAGGCTGTCGATGTGGGCACTGTCAAGAGCGTGAGCGCCGAGGCCATCCGTCTTTTGCTATGGATCCTCGGCTTCATGAGCTTCGGATACGGCACCGGCGAGTTCGAGGTCACAAGAGACAGACTAGGATGCTACCGTCCAGAGGAGCACATTGACAACCCAAAGGACTACGCGGACAACCTGGACGCTCGTCAGTACGATCGCCGTCTGCGTGGCCCAGTGGACGAGGAGCGAGAGCTGAGCATTGACGAGCGAACTGGGTTAAAACACTATATTGCATCCGAAGATCAAGGCATCACCACTTCTGCCGGTATGGTGCGCCAGCTGTTCAGGAAGTCAATCGAGCTTGGTCGCCGCTACAAGCACGAGAAAGACAAGCGGGATTTCTACGAAGCCCTCCGCCTTCTTGGAACAGCCTGCCACTGTCTCGAGGACTACACCGCTCATAGTAACTACACTGAGCTCGCTTTAATCGAAATGGGCGAGCGTGACATCTTCCCTCACGTCGGCCGCCGTACCCAGATCGAGCTCCGTGGTGCTCGCAACCGTGTCTACCCAATCGTCACCGGCACTTTCGGTGGCACTGATTTCTTGCACTCTGTTATGGGCGAGTTCACGGACAAAGCTACTCAATACGAGTTGGACGAGCTGGAGCAGACCATGCAGCAGTCTCAGAGCGCCGACACTAGCATGCTCAAGGAGCTGCTTGACAAGCTTCCTCCAGGACTCCTTGGCGACACCGACCAAAAGAGCAAGGCCGATCAGCTCCAAGCAAACGCACAGGCTGCACGTATGGAGAACATGCACATCACGCCAAAAGAGCCAGAGGCCTTCACTGAGCAGATGGGCGAGATCTCAAAGCAGATCTATCCTATCCTCGAGTTCCACGACAACTTGATGATGAGCATCTCTGAGGCAATCGATAAGATTCCTGTTCTGCCAGACTTGGTCGAAGAGCTACAGAACCAGGTCTCCATCTTTGTATTCTCCCTCTTGGCGCCTTTTGTCATGCCGATTATGAATCAAGTCAAGGAAGAGTTGAGGACTGGATCGTCTGAGATCATCGAGTCCAGCAAATCCCAGCAGCACAATGTCTTTGAGGATGACCGTTGCTCCGACCCAACCCACAGCATGCTATCCAAAGACCACTTCTCCAACATCCTCAATGAGCCAGCCGGCAAGACTGCTAGCGCAGTGTTGAAGTGGGTGGTTCCGCAGATCGTTGCGTGCTGGGATGACGATAACATCGACATTCGTCGCACGAACGATCGCATCATCAACGGAGTTTTCCACCACCCAGCTCTTCGAGAAAGTGGTGAGGACGGTTCTATAGATGGCCGACGCACTATGTTCAGCACAGTTAAGCAGTGGTGGTCCGAGAAGAGTGATTACGAGAGGGATGACCTTCGCAACAAGCTTGGCCGCGACGGCGTGGAGGCTGGGCGGAACCATCGCGAAGGTGTTCAAGACTCCGGTCACGGATGTGGCAAACCTTTGGGACTTCCAACAATGGGCACAAGCCAGAGCTCTGGGGCCATTGGTGGTGCTTTGGGCGGTATTCAGCAAGTCCTTGGCGGCGGCGGCAATTCTGGTGGGCGACAGAACCAGCAAGGCAATAAGATCGGCGACAGCATCGGCGATGCTGTTGGAGGCGGTGCCCTTGGCTCCATTGTAGGCGGCGTCGCTGGCAGCTTGCTTGGTGGTGCTTTTGGTGGCGATAAGGCCGAGAAGAAAACATACCAAGGTGGTGGATACGACAACGAGAATAGCTCCTACACCTACAGCGTCACGGAGACCGGTCATCGTCCCGGCGGCTATGGCGGACAGGGAGAGCGATACGGTCAAGCTTCGGTTTCGCACACACAGTACTCTTCCGGCGGCTATGAAGAGAAGTACCAGCGTTATGAGCAGGACGGGCGCTCTGGCAGCACCGGCTATGGCTTCGAGCAGCGCACTGAGGTACAGCCATCCTACGGCGGCGGGTACGAGCAGCGTTCGGAGCGTCGCTACGAGCAACCGGGCGGCGGCTACCAGAGTGAGATACAGCACCAGCGAGTCGATAGTGATGGACGCCAGTATGGCCGGCAGGAGACTCGCTATGGACATAAGAAAGACGACAGTGACAATGATGACGATTCAAACGACGACGATGACTGGGAGAAGAAAGAGAAGAAGCGCCGCAAGAAGGAGGAGAAGCGTCGGAAGAAAGAGCGCGAGGAGCAAGAGGGGCGCGAACATGGTCGTCGTGGAAGCGGAAGCCGTGAGCGACGCCGATCCGATTCCCGCAAGCGACGCGACTCCAACGAGCGCCAGAGCGGTGGTCATGGAGGAGGATACGAGCGTCGCGAGGAATACCAGTCCCAGTCCTCCAACGGTCGCCAAGAGTACAGCTCGGATAGCCGCTACGAGTCTTCCGGTTTTGGCCAGCCATCCAGCTTCGGTGGAGGTGATACATATGGTAGAAGTGAGTACCAGCAACAACAGTCATATGGCGGAGACAGCTTTGGTGGGGGAGAGTATGGCCGACCACCGCCACCTCGTGAAGAATTTGGCGGAGGAGGCTACGGCCAGCAAGCTCCCCCGGACAAGTACGGCGGAGAACACGGAGGCGGACCACGTGATGATGGGGATGAGTACGGACGTCGTGATGATATGCCGGGCGGATTTGGAGGTGCCGGCTACGGCGAGGGTGGCTATGGTGGCTCGTCTGGCTACGAAGACGAGGGCAGACGTCGCTGGTAGATCCGACAAGTTTCTCATCTACTTGGTCCTTTTCATGTCGTAGCATGACTGCATTAGAGAGGTTGTCGACCACTGTCGATCAGAGGCTCACATGAATGAACCAATAAAGATTGACTTGTCTTTGCCTTCATGGCGAGAGCGTCTTGTGTCGGTCCATCTGCGATTCCGACCATTCTCGACCTCTGACTCCCTTGGCCTTCCCATCCTTGTCAGAATCTACTCGAAGAGATGAGTTAAACCCAAGAATGTTACTGCAGGCCAGACAAGGATAACTTGCTCATGCGCGATGTCCTGCTTAACCAATCAGCTGCAATTAGTGACATCTTCCACGTGGCGCCTTGGACTCCTGCCATATACGGACATCTTGAAACTCTCCTCTCCAGACTGTTCATCACACATCAAGTTGCTTTTCATCTGACATTCGAGACGACTCAAACAATACAACTTCAAAGTGTCCTCCATTTACTGTAACTCATCACTCATCATGGGCTCCATCTCCACCGACGCAGACTCCAAAGTCTACGACCAAGTCTCCTCCCACTACGGCAACGCCGCTCGCAGCAATGGCGGGAAAGAGTATTCCTCGCGTGTAGCTGCTGCTTTCGGTTACGATGCTACGGATTTAGAGGGTATGCCTGAAGAGGCTAACCTTGGACTGAGCTGTGGGAATCCGATCGCTCTTGCGGGACTCAAGGAGGGAGAGACGGTTGTGGATTTGGGAAGTGGTGCTGGCTTTGATGTCTTTCAGGCTGCGAAGAAAGTTGGTCAAAGTGGGAAGGCGATCGGTGTTGATTTCAGTCAGGTAAGTCGTCGATGTCAACTCGACCATCACGGAATTTTCAAGAATTAACAAGTGTTGTTTAGGATATGCTCTCCCGCGCCAATGCCATCAAAACCAAACTCAACGCCCAGAACGTCGAGTTTATCGATTCGAAAATCACTTCGATTCCTGCGCTATCAGACAACTCCGTGGACGTCATCATCTCCAATTGCGTTATCAACCTTGTCCCTTCCACTGAAAAGCTCCTCGTCTTCAAGGAAATGCACCGTCTCCTGAAGCCTGGAGGACGAGTCGCGGTCTCCGATATCTTGGCCAAAGGACCCCTACCGGACCATGTTCGCGATAGCATGGCTCTCTATGTCGGATGCATTGCCGGAGCGAGTCAACTCGAGGAGTACGAGCGGTGGTTGAAGGATGCCGGATTTGCTGATGTACTCATTGTGGATGCCAAGAGCGATCTCAACGTTTACGGACAGACAGAAGGTGGGGAGGGACCCTGTTGTGGGCCGTCCAAGGAGGAGGCCAAGGAGGAGGCCAAGGAGGAGAAGAAGAAGAGCAGTGGGTGTTGCGGAGGGAAGAAGGAGGAGAAGATTGTGAACGGGGATAGTATGGCGAAGTTCAAGCACGTTGATTTCAACGAGTTTGCTGGTAAGTCAAGCGTCTTTCGCTGTTATACTGAGTACTCTGCTGATTTCTCTCAGGATCATATAAGATCTATGCTGTGAAGGCATAGTTCGCTTGCTACAATGTAACACTAGCGTCTTTTGGGAAGCAGTTTATGCCTTCGAAATTTTGTGGCAGTCTACATGTGCCATCTTTCGTATGCTCCTGCTCGAATGCTTCCGTCCCCTGATCCTTTCATTTCATCCCGCCATTGTCTGCGCTCCCAATCTTTCCCAATATGACTCTAAGTTCACACCGTCTCAGAGTATGTCTTTCGCCAAGTCAAAAATCCAGTTGATCATGCCACTCAACTCCACTCTACTGCCGACTGACCCTCGACGAGTTTCAGAGTTCCGAAAGCCTGCCTCTCTCAACTCGACAATTATCTCGAACTCTGATCTCTGCGTTCCGAAGACATATCCCTGCCCCAGAGCTGGATCACCAGCCAAGTCAACATTATTGAGCTTGGCGACGGCATTTCTTGACAATGCGCCATACCATCGTCCCGGATCTATGTTAAACAAACCCGAAGCTCGGGGTAGTGAATGTGATGTTGATGTTGAACACGAGAGCTCTGTCAGTTGAGGTAACTTGTTGGGGAGTCCTCTTCATGACTTTCATTCAATATTTCCCGCCGAGCTGTTGAGTTTGACTTTGACTTTTAGCGATACGATGCCGGCTCGATGTGGGAAGCTGAGAGCGCGGAGAGAACCGTGGTCTTCATAGTACGACTCTTGGTTTCTGAGGCGGGTTTGGTCGTGATAGGTATTTTCTGTGCCCGCCGATCGTAGGTGCGCCGCTTCTTGGATAGTCCGGGTGCTTGAGCCTATTGGATACCTATCCGGTATTGAGTGAACGTGTTACCTGAAGCTCCTCACAGGCCAACCGTTCTTGACACTCTTCGCAAGCGCGCATGCAAAACAAAACATCCTTGGATTCGATCGCTTCTGTCTCACTGCGCCATCACGCCGGGATGCCGCCCACCACACGGTCCATATCAAGGCGCAAGGCCCAACGTCAGCCAAACCCACAGACAGGCTCACTATTCTCCTCCCTCCCAGCGGAGCTCCACACACACATCTGGGAATACGCACTCATCGCAACTTGTCGGATGATCTACCACTTCAACCACCTCCGCCTCGAAGCCATCAGTCTGGTCAAACTTGGGCTTGGATTGCCAGGCAAGGACTTCCTGAGTGTCAAGAGTCGAGAGCGTCTGCAGAATTTCCAGAAGATGACCATCATTGCTGTCGGTCTCGAGGACACCGCGAAGTCTTGTCGGAGGGTAGGACAGATGTTGTCGAGACTGATCGAATTGTTTGTCGAGCTACGCTTGTACGAAGACGGTACGCTTGGGACGCAGGAGGAATTTCAGGAGGCCGTGGGGCCTCTGGTACGGGCGACGAAGAAGTTGAAAGAGCTGGAGGAGCTGAGCTTTGTTGTGGGTGGGATGTGGTCGGACAAAGAAGAGCAGGACATCGAGGAGGCGCTTAAGGATGGCTGGAACGGAAGGGAGATTGAGGTGTACCGCTGATGGTTGAGCATGTGTCGATGCGGGAGGCTTGTGTGTCTTGATTGATGAAGATGTGGGGCCCAAGTTGAATGCTGAATGACTTGGAGTGTAGACTGGTTGTATCGCTGGAGGGTGGACGAATGGGAATAGGTGTGCGGCGGCGTGATACCATTACTGTATTGTCACAATGGATGCTCCACTGCCCACAACAGCTTCTGCTTCAATCTCGACTAGGAAATCGTCGCCTATGAGACCTCCGGTCGTCAGTGTGTTCGCGGGTAGGATGCTTTCGCAACGCATGAACCACCCATGAGCTTCGCTAATCTTTTCAACGTCTTCCACGTTGCAAATCATCACTCGAGTTCTGACAATGTCACGCGCTTGCCCGCCAAGCGCTTTGATGGCTCTACTGATAATGTCCAGTACCACGACAGTCTGAGAGCGAGCGGAGCTGCCGCCAATAGCTTCGTAGGCGATGTGAACCCCCGAAGGTACATTTGCCGTTGTCCCAGAAACTCGTATCGTATCGCCGACACGGACAGCACGACAGTAACCCTAGACTGGTGTTAGTACCGGCAGCAGAAGTGAGTTGGTGTTTGAAATGTTACTCACCGCTACCGGCTCCCACTTGCTACCACTGCTGTACTCCACCCTCTTACCACATGCTATGGCTTCTCCCACCCGCACCGCAGCATCAGACGGTTTTAGATGGTCACTCAAATCTCCTGCTGCCGTTAGAAATGGCGGGCGTCGGTACTCGTCTCCGCAGTCTCCAGGGAGATCGGTGAGATCGCTTTGAGCCTGAGTAATCAAAGCATGATCGGTAGCATCCAGCTCGAAGGAGAAAGCCTCAAGATTACCTTCTGCGTACTGTCGGCTCTGTTTGTTCAACCTGCACCCGACGATGACTGCAGCAACGACTGGGATGTCCAGAACCCATCTGGTGGCAACAGCTGAGATTGAAACTCTATGTCTTTGAGCAACAAGACTCAATGCTTGGAGGACGTTCTGAAAGGGCTGCCAGCCACCAGCGGCATGAATGAAGCGCAAGTACTTTCGCAGACTCCAGTTTAGCGACTTGATATCTGTTGGTTCTGGCTGCCCGAGCCATTTCTCGCCGAGAAAGCCGCCGAGGAGAGTGCCATAAGCCAGTATTCCAACCCCATTCTCTGCACAGAGATGGCTCATGCGGCCGGTAGCAACCCGTCGATCGATCACGGAGCATGACACCTGATTTGTGGCGATCTGAATACCGAAATTTAGTAAAAGCTCGAGATGAGCAGAGTCAGTGTTCGTAAGGCCAAGGTGATCTATTGTCCCCTGAGCTTGCATCTTTCGTAGATGCATAAGGTTGTACAGATACGAATCGTCAGTATAGTCCCAGCAGTGATACTGCATCAGTGCGATCCGTTGTTGACCCATCCTGGAGAGGGCTCGATTAACGGCAGCTTCTGCGTTCTGGAAAGACTTGTCGGCACTCTCGGGCGGGCACCACTTTGTGAAGGCTGTGACGGAGCCCTTGCTCTTGGCGTTGTACGCTCCCATGACCAGTTCCGCGTCTCCGTAGTGGTCTGCCATATCAAAAGCATTGAGTCCGGCTTCAGTCCTGGGCTGGCCTCAGCACGGCTGACTAGATATCTCATGCTACAGCTTACAGCGCTTCCATCGCCTGTGCTGCTGCTTGAATGCCCACGTCTTGATCATGGCCGCCTGCAAGCTGCCACAGGCCATTGAGCATACGCGGAATCTCAAGGCTGCCGCCGATGATTGTCGTCTCGGGCTTTGGTGTCATTTCCAAGGCTTCTCGAAGTGTATCGAACAGAGTGCTGAGCTAAATGGCTTCAGCCACGGAGTCTGGATTGGTCCAAGATGTATGTTATAGAGCAGGTAAAAGTGGAGAGGTGAAGTCAGCATAGATAGGCCGTCTCGGGGTCACGTCGGGGACCGGGGGTCGGAGATCTTGATGAGGAGCCATCAAATATTGATTAAGTAATCCAGGGCGCCTATGGTTCCTGGTGATCTGCGATATCTTCTGGAACGCCTCCCTCAACTCGTCCTCTGGTGGCTATTTCGACCTTCTCGGGCTGAAAAGTGTGGAGCGCTTCACAACCAGTCACCTCAACCATCTCAGCACCACGTCACCTGCCATTGGTACATTCTACGTTCTCTTCATATGCTTTGGTTCCGACCTCCTCCTCCTCCTCCCCCTCCTCCTCCTCCTCCTGGGACGAGCAGGTGCCATCACTCTTGCTCATACGTGGAGCTTCATCGGTCTGATCATTCTTGTCCTTTCGAATTCCCCAGACTCCGCGAAGTAATTCGTATTCAATACCACTACTCATCTGTCGTCATGTCCTCTATACTGTATGGTTGGGCAGATGATATCTTGAAGCACGATGATGATGATGAGCGCGCTTTCACACTAATTGCAATGAATATGATTGCACAATCGACGATAGTGTGGACTGTGCTCCTGGAGTTCAAGACAGTAGATGCGTCGCGCTTCCTGAAGAAGTATTTCTTTCACAGCCGCTTTCTCTGTGCTGCTCATTGCCTCATCCTGGACAGTACGACACCTTAATGCTAAGCAAGAGTAAGTTGTACCCGAGTTGACCTGCTGTTTCACCGACTAATACATCACAGGGTTCAATATGCACCGGCTGATGAGCAAGATAGTACCGGCGGCTTGCAGCTTGACCACGAACCTACTCGCGCCACGAAAACGACAGCAGCAGCTACCGCTATCTCTGTATGATATTTGGTGGTATTCGACTCACAGCATAGAGTATTTGCAGCTCGCTTGCACGTACATATAAATGGTCTCCGATTACTAGCGGAGCCATTCAAATGCTGCAGCGGAAAAGCGGCTCAAGCCTGCTCGCATACTTGTGCATGAGCCTGCAATCAATGCGTGCGACCAGCGAACAAGATTATGAAAGATATCTGTTTCTTCTCAGTAGGACCCTGGTCCGAAGTCCCACCTTCTGATTGCATTTGGCTTCCTACTCTCGTCTTTATAAGACACTCAACATTGGCAGGCTCCTACCTTTGTCCTCTCAGTTACGCTCTACCCCAAGTATAAGCTTCCCTCATCGCTATGGCTAACTACGCACTGCTACTCTCATCCATTCCTTTCCTTGTTGCGCTGTTGATCGCAAGATGGGTGGCCAACCGACAAGTCAAGCGACTTCCTCCTGGTCCCAAAGGTCTGCCCATCGTTGGAAACATCTTCGACACTCCACCTAAAGGAGGCCGAGACTGGGAACACTGGATAGAGTTGAAAGACCTCTATGGTATGTCTTCATGCAAGTCAGCTGAGGAAAAGATTGTCTTACCCTTCTGCAGGCCCTATCAGCTCAATCACGACGATGGGTCAAACGTCAATCATTATCAACGACTACAACCTCGCAGCGGAGCTCCTCGACAAACACTCAACGATCAGCTCTCAGCGGCCCCATCTGACCTTTTTTAGCGAGATGTGAGAAGCTTGCACTTGAGTTCAATGTTATCACTAAACGCCATACAGATGCGGATGGGGTCGCAATGTGGCCATGTTACCCTACGGCTCTCGCCATCGGACCTCTCGAAGGCAGTTCCATGAAATGATCGGCTCTGAGAAAGACACTTCACTCAATCGATTCATGCCATTGGAAGATGTTGAAATACGTCGGTTCCTGCTTCGCATTCTGCGAGATCCAGACTCGCTAATGTAGCACATTCGAACGTTGGTAACATCATCCATCGAAGCGAAGCAAGTAGACTAATGGTGTTGCTAGCGTCATCGGCTCGATCATATTGAAGGTGACATATGGATATACCGTCGACACTGACAACACAGACCCACTTGTCGAACTTGCTGATAATTCGATGAGAGACTTTGCGATGGGAATCCAGCCAGGAGCGTGGCTTGTCGATTTGGTGCCGACCAGTGAGGACTTGAGGGGTCAGGCGCTGGCTTCAGAGTCTGAAAACGCTAACACATAGTAGTCAAGTACGTTCCAGCCTGGTTACCTGGCGCGGAATTCCAGAAAGTAGGCCAAGAAGTCACGAAGAGATGCTATCGAACTGTCAACGCCGCCTTTGACTTTGTTGGTCGCCAGATGCGAGCAGGCTCACACATACCTTCAGTGGTATCCGGTCTGCACGATCAAGCCGGTGGACAGTTGCAAGGCGAAGATGAAGAAATTGCGAGATGGACTGCCGTGACAATGTATCTCGGAGGTTCTGATACGGTTTGCATTTGGGTCCTCAGCTCTTCCTTGTATCATCTGACTCCGCCACACAGTCCGTCGCCGCAATCAGCATCTTCTTCCTCGCCATGACCATCTACCCAGAAATTCAAGAAAAGGCCCGCGAAGAGATCGATCGCGTCATTGGCACCGACCGTCTTCCCGACTTTGAGGATCGTGGCACGCTGCCTTACGTCGAAGGCATCTGCAAAGAGGCTCTGAGATGGCACGCTTTCGTGCCGTTTGCTCTGCCACACGTCATGACAGCCGATACTGAGCTTTCTGGGTACGATATACCCAAAGGTGCTGTCATCATACCACATAGCTGGTAAGTTGGTCAAGCAAGCGTCGTTACAAGATACAAGCTAATCATAATCTGATGTCCTAGGGGCTTCTCCCGCGACCCGACACTCTACAACAACCCCGAAGTCTTCGAACCGTCCCGCTATCTCGGTCCCAACCCTGAACTGGACCCAAAATCTTTCGTTTTCGGCTTCGGTCGCCGCATCTGTCCCGGTCGACTCATGGCCGAGCAATCAATTTACCTAGCTATCTCTCGCTCGCTGACAGTTTTCAATATCGCTCCACCGGTTGATCAAGATGGGAATGTGATTAAGAATGAACCCGTTTTTGAGCCGGGTGTTGTCAGTCAACCTGTTCCATTTGGATGTCGGATTGCTGCGAGGAGCGAGAAGCATCGAGAATTAGTGGAGAGTGTTGAGAAGTTGTGGCCGCAGGGAAAGAGTAATAAGTGGGATTTGGAGGGAATGTAGGGACGGTGAGAAAGAGTAGAGTGTGAGGTATGGGTTGATTGTAGGACATATGTGGGCTCTATTCATGGCTTATTGTTGACGACCATCTAACTGAGACGGCTGCAAAGGACGGGTGTGCCTCGTTCAGACAACAAATCTCAAGTAGCACAGACATGGCCGTACATCTGCTACTCAACATCAACTTCGTTCCATTTCATAATCCTTCGACGCACCACTTCGGATCCACTACCGATAATGACGGCGACGTGTTGTTATCGCATGTTCTGTGCGCCGGCACATTGCAACTCTTAGAGGTGCAATGCTGATCTGTCTTATGCTGGGTGTATATTAAGCATGATAGATCGGTCGTATCGGACGCCGCCGGCCATTGTCAGTTGCGGATGGTGTCTCCCAAGGTTGGCGCACGTGTTGATAAGGGTAACCTATCTCGTAGCTCCATACATAATCCTTGACATTCTGTACTTCGAAGTGCACGTCCATCATCGTCACCTTCTCCCGTAGCGTCTATGGGCACCTGCACACTACTGTTAGTATATCCTGCCGCGTACGGAGACCTGCTGATCGGGGAGACTTACTGAGTGCGAAAGGTACCAGACAGCCACGGAATACATTTGCTACCTCCATCACACTTTGGAGGGCAATCCGACGGTTTTTGGTCTCCATCTAAGAGCTAGCATAGCAGATTCGATTAGCATATAATACAAGACGCGAGTGAAGCTTAAATAAGCTTACATAGCAGTGATGGCCGTTCGAATATTTGCATTGGCGCCATCCGTCACAGGCTTCTACCGAGAGAGCGGCCGCGAGGAGGGAGGTAATAATGGTAATGAGGCGAACCATTTCGGAGCTTGTGCGGTTTCTAATGTATATAGGATTGATCGATTGGTAGTGTATCGGTAAGCTGTAATGTGTAATGCTGATGAAGTCTTTCAGAATAGCGATCTTCGGTGCTTTACATCCCTTCAGACAGCCGGCGTTGCTACATGCTAAGATCCAAGTGCTATAAGCCTCGTTTGAGCCTCGTTATACTCCATCGCACCCTAGCTAATCCGGCAAATCCGGCACCCCAACTCGGGATATTGTTGTTCTGGCGTATGTAATCAAATATCCGGCGTCGTAGGGGAATATACGGTCTCGGAGAGGTTTCGGATCGCGCACGGTGTACGACGATCTTCAGTCGGATCGCAAGTAGCAGGGAGCTATGCGTGACTTTTGGCAGGGAGCTTACAGCCAGGCCCAGCAATGTGAAACTCGAGAAAGCTCTTGTTCTGTCTGCGGAAGTTGATTCCTATGGGAGCGAGCAATACCGTGCACGCGCCAGGAAGGGCGCAGGGAATTGACCGGATCAACTTCTGGAGAACCCTCGTTGTCTACGGTACCATTGATCATCGGCATACGAGTGTGATGCTTTGTGCCTTGGACCGGATTACAATCGATGGAGCGGGCACGAGAGGTTGATTGGATACATGTGGTGCAGAAAGTACACGCTAGAACGAAGGAATGCGCCTAGGGCTTGGAAAAACAATCAGCCGAGGGCCACCATTCGACAACTCTGCCACAGCTGTCAGACTTCACGCATTCATGCGCACTTTCTCGCATGTGACTGACCCCTTTCGACACTGACAGCCTTCCAGGAGGTATCGCAGGATCATTTGATCCCGCCTAGTTCTTCGTTGAATACTGCCGTTGTCGATGCGGGGCCATCCCTCTGGTCCCTCCGGCGACGCGTGTCCTGGATCTGTCTAGCGACAGAAGAATGTATACACTGCCGGCGTGAAGCATATGCCAATGCTGACAGCGGCTTGAATTGATGCGTGAAAGGCCGATTTCGATTTCATCTACGCCTCGGACATGCATTCCATTCCGCATTCGGCCACTTAGGCGCCATACCCCATATATTAAAGCCCTCCGTCAAGCCCGCTCCGGACCAACATCGCCCATACCACTACGAATGCTCGGCACTCGAAGGCGGCATCTAGCAAGAGCAGCCTGTCATGCTCTGATCGTGCGCCCTCTATACGCCATGATCTCCGTCATCAGGCCCGCTGCGCCAGAAAGAGACCGTCATCAACACGCGGTACATGTCTCACTCCACGCCCAGCTCATATCGAGCTGCGGAGGGTCAATGAGATAAGCTGCACTCAGACATACGTACGGCTGCATCAATACTTGCTGCAGCTTGTCAAGAAGCCGGATTAGAGGTTTGAGGATGACCATTGGAATACGCTGCCACCGCGCGAGTCCGAGATCTCCACCACGATGTTGCTCGCCTTTTCCACGATCAAGAGCACTTGATGAAGCATCATTTCCGCTCCCGTGAGCGAACAAAAGAAGACACCGAGATGGACCGATCACGCCTGGCAGCCCCGGTCGCTTGCTTATGCGTTATGCGAGCACCGCTACGCCGGTCACGTTCCTCGTAATGACGAAGTGCTTAATATATGAATCCATACTTTGACAGACTCGCTGACCCGGCTGTTGGAAAAGCCTCCTCTACCACTCGCGATGGCTGATGCGGTGTCCGTAGGTACTATTGTGACAAATGCTCTTGGTAATCAAACGGCGAACAGATGTTCGTGCCGGACACCTGGGTCAAGGCTTTGTCTTTGTCCATTGTCCGGATTGCGCTCGAATCGAGTTGGCCTGTGAGGCGTCTAGAGCTTTCCTAATTGGTTCATGCAGGCAAGCAACAAAGACACCCACTCCGGCCTCGAGCCATCTGGCCATGCCATGGCGGAAACTCTTAACGCAAATGGGTGTGGGTGCAATCCCCACCACGCGTCAGTCAAAGGACGGTAGTTTGACTACATATCAGCGATAACCTCGAACGGTATTCCATCCAGTACGGGACTAAGTCATTCTCATGCGCTGCCTTCATCTTCTGCCGCTTCTTGCGGGAGCTGCCTCAGCGCTGACTGCTGCGCAATGGCGGTCGCAGTCAATATACCAGGTCATCACTGATCGTTTTGCATTGACCAATGGCTCCACTACACAACCTTGCGATATTGGACTCTATTGCGGAGGATCATGGCAAGGACTCATCAACAAGCTAGACTACATCCGTGGCATGGGTTTCACTGCGGTACGTGTGACAACATCTAGTCCACTTGAAGTACTGTGCTGATGTTGGTCAAGGTCTGGATATCCCCTGTCGTCAAGAACATTGGGCGGACACCGTACGGAGATCCATATCACGGTATGCATAGTAAGGCCGACGACATTGTCGGACATTGACTGATGTTCGTGACCAGGGTATTGGGCGCAAGACATCTATTCCGTGAACTCAGCATATGGCACCGCTGCCGACCTCAAGGCACTTTCAACAGCTCTGCATGCACGCGGGATGTACCTCATGGTTGACGTTGTCACTAACCACATGGCATTCAGCGGACAGCCCGCAAGCGTAAGGTACAGTGCATTCAATCCTTTCGACGACCAATCCTACTATCATCCGTACTGCGCGATCGACTATAGCAACCAAACCAGCCTTGATGACTGCTGGATGGGCGACACCACCGTGTCTTTGCCTGATCTCAGGACCGAGACGATTGCTGTCCAGCAGGGATTCAACACATGGATTACCCAGCTTGTCCAAAACTACAGCATAGACGGCCTCCGTCTGGACAGTGCAATGCAAGTCAACCAGGACTTCTGGCCATCGTTCATCTCAGCGAGCGGCGTCTACGCCATTGGAGAAGTCCTACTGGGGAGCCCGACCGATCTTTGCGCGTGGCAAAGCTACATGCCCGGAACGCTGAACTACCCTGCAAATTACTGGATCGTTCGTGCTTTCCAGTCGACATCCTCTACCATGACGGAGCTTGCCAACAACATCCAATGGCTCAATTCGACATGCTCCGACGTCACTTTACTAGGCAATTTCCTTGAGAACCACGACAATCCACGTTGGCCTTCAATCACGAACGATACCGGTCTCACGCAAAATGCGATTGCCTTTACCATCCTCAATGATGGTATTCATATCCTGTACTATGGCCAAGAGCAAGGTTTCACTGGAGCGCAGAACCCGTACAACCGAGAAGCATTCTGGCCATCTGGATACAACACGAAGGCCGCGCTTTACAGCGCCATCGCCAATCTCAACGGGGCAAGGAAGGTCGCCATCAACAAGGACGCAACGTACCCATCTACCAAGTCTAAGGTGCTCTACTCCGATAGCAAGACCTTGGTCACGTACAAGACCGGCCTCATATCTCTCTTCACGGACCGTGGTGCTGGCGGGACTGGCTCAGTCAATGTGCCTGGCCTTACAGCAAATGCCCAATACACAGATCTTCTCAGCTGCGACACTTTCTCTGCCGGGTCGAGTGGGAGTGTTGCAATCTCTATCAACAATGGTCAGCCTCGCGCTCTCTACAAGACGTTGTCATTGGCGAGCAGCGATCCTTGCGGATACGCAAACACTGGAAGCGCGACCACGACTCAGCGAAAGCTCGCGATAAGCTCGAGCGCTTCTAGCTCTATAGAGGCGTCATCCATACCTTCGATAAGCAAGGCGTCTGTGTCATCAACAAGCAAGACCAGCACATCTACCAGCAGCACGTCTTCAGCAAGCAAAGCTCCAGTATCCTCAACTAGTAAGGTCAGCACCACTGCCACGTCCGCTGCATTCAGCACAGCCACCGTGTCTTGTCCAGGATCCAACAGCACTCAGTACACGACTGGTGGCGATACCTTCTTGATCGAGTGTGGCATTGACCATGCCGCCGACGACCTAAACAGCTTCTCGACTCTCAGCTTCACCACATGCATTCAGACCTGCGCATCTACAGCTAATTGTGTTGCCGTTTCGCATCAAGGATCGGCCTGCTACATGAAGTCGTCTGTCGGTAAGGCTGTCTATAATGGAGTCTCTGGCGCTCGAATCATCTCTTCTGCGGGAACAACAACCTCCGCATCGGCCGCGAGGGCAGCTAGCTCTACTTTGACGACCTCTTCCTGCGCGACCGCAAGCACGGTGGCCGTGGCGCTCAACGCGAACGTCACTACTCTGTGGCTGGAAAGCATCAGACTTGTTGGAGATCTTGATACTCTTGGCGCGTGGAACACGTCCAGGGCTGTTACCATGTACGCGACTGGTTATACTGTCACAAACCCGATCTGGAATACGATTATTCCTTTCCCTTCGGGAACGTACTTCGAATACAAGTTCGTCAAGATCGGCAGTGATGGCAGCAGCGTCACTTGGGAAGCGGGAGACAACAGGAACTATACTGTTCCGAACCAGTGCTCGACCACGGCTACAGTCAATGCATCGTGGCAGACCTGAGCGATTTGCGGCTAACGTAATGACCTATTGACGGGGGGCAAAACTGTATATGGATGAAGAGGAGTTGTACATACTACTAGTTTTCTTCGTTCATATATAGCTGTGTATTCTTGTCACTTCAAAAGTTCGACAGCCTTTGATGGGAAGGACTTAGTGGTGCGACACCGACCAGTCAACCATCGAAGATGGAATGGGAAGGGCTCTGAAGCAGCAAGCTTGATATAGCGGGCAGAGAACGAAGAAGTTGCAGGTCAAGCCTGGACAGACTAGGCAAGAAGGACCTCTTGACTGTTGCTCACGACCGTGAGACTTGGACGATCTTGATTGAGCGCCACATACGTACGGAGCAGCAAATTATCCTCATCATTACGAAGGTAGTGTCAAAAGTGTGAGTTGTTTTCAGAGCTGTACCCGCATCTCACCCAGTCATACTATGTTAAGCTTCAATGGATCGTGTCAAGAGAGTCTGATCCATACCCAGATCTCATCTGCGTTCGATTCATGTCCGCCTCATCGCTGAACACCATGCCGTTCTTGACTGAAGAGGACCAATCATACTTGGTCACTCTGACGGAGCCACTTTCTTTGCTCGACCGAGACCCCAGTCGCTCTCACCTATTTAGTGTTGAACACAACGACAACGACAACATCAGCTTCAAGCTATACCTTAGAAAATTTTTCAAGAAAGTCCGATCTGAATTCCTGCTCAAAACATCCTCGACCTCGTTACACGAGAAGAGGATCAGGTCGGTCTGGTTCTGTCTAGAACTCCCTCGACATCTCAAGATGCATTTTCGGCGAGGCAAATCGTTCTCGTTTGCACACGCTCTTCTGAATGATCGGAAAGTCGACAAGACAACAGTGTGTCATTGAAAGGCTCAGAGTCTGCAAGGTTTCTCGAGGATGTCTCGGAGACTAAAAACATCGTTAGCTCCGTACAACCACAGTCTCAACTCGTTGCTCTTCCCACCCACGTCAACAGATTCCTTCGTCTTTGGCAAAACGTCCACGCAGCTGTCGACGGGGCTTCTTACTATTCCAATGTTGACCGCTTGAGAAACTACGTCCTCATGACAACCTATCCCAGCTTTTCCAGACGGATTGAGTACGGAATTGACACAGGCCAGGGGAAGTCTCGCAATGTCTACCACATTCTAACATGTCAACAATTCTCGGAACAAGCTTTCTCTCTATCCGTTGACAACGAACTAAAGGACAAACTCTCTACATCGTACCACAAGTGGTTTCTCAGATGGTACTGGGCAGACGATCCAGAGCGGGCAGCGAAATACGTGTCTGTTGCAATATATGACAGGGACTGGAGGGCAAGGCTCCAGGGTCTCCTGTCAATGGACTTCAAGCAATAAAAGCCAGTGACAGGCGAAGCGATACCATCCGAAAAGTCGTTAAAGTCGCACACGATGTGGCTGGTAGTCTCACCCTTCTTCTCGACGCTTTCGACGATCTTTTGCAGGCTCATCTGGAATGGCTCGCTGCAGTTTTCGGCGTCAATAAGGCTCTCACCGATCCCCAGGTCTTCGGAAAGCTCAAGTTGCTCAAGCCAAGGGGAGGAGTTCAACCACGAAGAAGAGGAACATCTCGAGCGCCTCGACACACACCCTCGAAATGGAGCAGAGCATTGGGCACGCTGTGCCAGGAAGTACCTGGAACTCATCACTCGACATGCTCGAAACCTGTATCGATTGACGGACTTTCCTGTTGCGCTGTTGTTAATGTGATCGGGTTGCAGCGCGAATTGAAATCGAAAGCTATAAAAGAGGCGAGCCTCGAAGAATTGGATAAAACGTTGCTAAGTCTCGCGAGGAAGACTCTTGCGAAGAAGGAGTTCAATGTGAAGAAGAAGGCGGACGACGAGTGTTGACGGTCGATTTGATTAGAGTGGTGATGGGGCCCAGAGTGCTTGATGAACGCAGGAAAGCAGAGAAACATTCTTAATAGATTCATTCGGGTACAAAAAGCTACAAGGTCGTTCACCAGGACAGAAAGTTTAAGCCAACATCCATTCAACCTACAACCATCCAAGCAACCCCTCCAAAGTTCTTCTCCCTTTCCGTCTCTTCACGAACCCACCCATCTCGTCCCTCTTCTCCTCCCTCACTCCCTCATTCCCTCTCTTGTTCACACTCACACAACTACTCTCATACATACTCAACCCCCAACTCCCTCCACAAACCTCCGATTTATCACTCGCACACGCAATTTTACACCTCCCATCACTTATAACTCCACACCCCTCGGCAATCACATCTCCACAATAACATTCACTTCCATACTCCGTCGCGAAATACCGATGTCCCTCACAGAATTTGGAGCAGACGGTGTTTGTGTTATTTTTGTTGTCGAAGGAGAGGACTTTGTTGCCTGGTGTGGTGCGGAGACAGCGGGCTCCGATGTCGTTGTAGCAGCCGAGGAAGGTCCAGCAGGGGGCTATGGAGGGGGCGACTGTGGGTGCGGATTCGGTTGTTGAGGTAGAGGGAGTTGATGATGTGGTGATTTTGACGGTGGTTGATGAGGATGTTGAGGATGGGGCGGAGGTTGAATGGGCGCTGCTGCTGATCCAGAGGCCAGCGCCGAGGGCGTTTGATGGGAGTGGAGAGTCTTCGGAGGATGATGGGCTAGAAGTGCTTGTAGGGCTTGAAGTGCTGGTGCTGCTTGAAGTGCTCTGTAGTGGCTGGGATGAAGTCGCTTGAGATGGCGGTGAAGACGAAGAGCTCGACACAGTGGATTGGATAGATGAACTCGAGGAGATGGTTGGTTGCTGAGAAGAGCTCGTTGGAATAGGCGCCGTAGACGAAGAAGCCGGAAGCGAAGACGTCGAGCTAGGCATGGATCTCGTAGGTTGAACGACGACGTTGGTCTGCAGTGGCGCGAGACTTAAGCTGCTTGTGCTAGAGCTCGAAGTTGAAGATGGAGCCATGAATGACGACGGCAGATTCGAGGGTGTTGACGAAACAAGGGAGCTGCTAGACGCGAGAACGCTTGCGCTCGTCAATGAGGTTGATCCATATGTAGATGGCAGCGGCGTGGCTCCAGTGGGCATCGAGGACGCCGCCATCGACGAAGCCGTACAGGGTCCATAAGAATTCCCATCATCGTCGTCGTCATCATCTGAAGAAGCAATTCTCGAAGCCACGTTCGATGTCGAGACTTGTCCAAGGGTACTCGTGATAGTGGTGGGAAGCTGTGTGATGGTAGTCGCTTGCTGTGTAATGGTCGTCACGACCTGCGAGCTCGCGCTTGTCGACGCAACATTGCAGGACCCAGGTTCCGAGACGCAGATGTAGTAGTTCGCCCACAAATTATAGCAGGGGTCACCGACCTGAGAGTTCCACTTCTTGAGATCCTCAACGTCAAGATCTTGGGAGCTAGCAATACTGTCACAGCTGTCGCCTGCTTGAACCTGATAGTAGCTCGCACAACCAGAAGCTGTACCGGGTTGGGTATTGATTGGAGCAAGGGTGCTGCAGGTTGCGGCACTCTGCGATAGTGAGCTGCTAGCGTTTGCTGAAGTAGTTTGCACAGATGCTTGCGATATGGAGACCGAGGAGGATGTGCTCTTGGAAGTCGTTGCCGAGGCAGAGCTGGTCGGTACGACGGTTTGGGATGTAGAAGTCGGAGTCGACGATGCCGCCTTGGAACTCGTCGCTGAGCTCTGCGTCGTTGATATTACCGCGGAGGAAGCCGTCGTAGTGACCGCAGCACAGACACCCGGCTCCGAAACGCATATAAAGTAGTTCGTCCAAATGTTGTAGCACAAGTCTCCAACTTGCGGATTCCACTTCTTCAAGTCATCAACAGTTACACCCTGCGCCTTCGAAATGCTATCACATCCATCTCCAGCTTTGACCTGGTAGTACTTCGCACATCCTTGAGCCGTGCCAGATTGAGTCTGTTCCGGCACTGGCGTTGTACAAGACGTCGACAGATTCGCTGCTCCAATCAATCTGGCGCCGAAGACGCCGTTTTCGACGGGTGTTCCGATACTGGACTTCATGTAACATGCTGCGCCGGAGAGAGATACAGCCTTGCAGTCGGTAGTGATTGCGCAAGTGTCGATGCAGGCGGAGAAGCTGCTTGCACTGACTGACTTCGAGTCGCCGCCTGCGTGATCGATTCCGCACTCGATGACAAAGGCAAGACCATTCGTGTTGTAATTCGTACCGTTCGAGGCAGGACATGTCACGGCGGGAGTTGTCGTGGCTGCAGCGGCAGCTGAGCTTGTCGTCGTGTATCCTGTCCAGTTGCCAGTAGGGTTTGCAGATGCGGTCGTATTGAGACACTGAAAGCTCTGGCTACGGCCAGAAGTATCGGATGCGTTGTAGGAGGTGCAGATGTTGTAAGGCGTGATGGTGACGCTCTTGACGAACATGCTGTACGGGAAGCCGCTCAAATCCGTCAACCCACCGGCCCATTGCTGAGTGTACCAAGCAACGTCTGGAGCACCTGCATCCCACACGCCGAGATGGAAGCGTGACGGGCTCTGAGGGTATTGATACTGATTGTTGTCGGCGTTCTTGGCGTACAAGGTCCGAATTACGTTACCGTTGATCGCCCAGGTCAGAGTGTCCGGCTTCCAGTCGAGTGTGTATGTCAAAAAGTTCTTCGTCATGTTTTCAGGAACTTGAGGCTGCGTCCCGCGATCCCAATTTCCCGTTATGCCCTTGCCAAAGTAGTTTGTCTGTATCGTCGGTACGTTCAGGTTGAAGTCGTTCCCTGACCATTCCCAATCTACTTCATCGAGCGTATCAGACATCAGCACAGCGCTGCTGATAACACCAATACCGGGCGCTGACTGCAGAGTAACCTCAACTTTTCCATAATGCAGATAGTTCTGTGTCCATATGTATGGCGCTGAGTTCTCGTTCGGTACTCTGAACTCAAGGCCCTTGTTGCTTGAGTAGAGAAACTGGTCAGCGTAGTCTGCCACTAGCCAGTTGACAGAAGTGTTCGGATGCTGCGTGAAATCGTCAGTGATGGCTTTGGTAAAGCCGGGGACGGGCGGGCATGTTCCTGAACAGATGTCAGTGATTTGCAGAGGGGACGTTCTCGAAGATACGCACCTTTTGTGGGGTTGCAAGCGCTTTGGGAGGCAACAAGGCTACCGCTGCTCAGCAGTAGACCAATTGCGTGACCTCTGAAACTGTACATGGCTCCTGGGCGGCTATGTGCTTTGGTCATCAATTTGTGCCAGAACCTCACAGTTCTGTTTCAGCTCGTAGAACAGCAGTACTCCTTGCAGTGCATTGCGGGATTCGAGATACGAAGTCAAGCGTGGATGCGAGACATTCTCTTTGTGCAGACATGCACCTATTTCGGTTCTAGATTCGGCTCCACACACAAAGACATCGTGAAGGCGAAGTTGAGAGCAGTCAACAGAGCCGTGTGATGACTTCACGACCGCAAGGTTACTGCAAGTAAAGTACTATCATTCGTGTTGCCATCTTCCATCGCTCTCCTTTCCGTGAGTCCTGACAGATGATCTGCTTGTAGACACTACTATCGTTAAGGGATTGAAAATGACTTCAAGGTAACAAAGAGAAGCAGAACAAGGGTGAAATAATCGCACTTACTGAAGTTCTAGACTGCCGCCTCGTAGATGTGGAGATGAGAGCGACATGCTCGTCTCGTAGAGGACGATGAAGATGGGACGGGATATGTTGGTCACGTGGCTGGACCCACAGCGCTTGAATAGTGCCGCAATGTGGGCAGTGAATGTGCAACGGATCTGTATCTCAGACTTTTCTTAGAATCCTGGCCTCACTTCGAAGGGCGTCGTTGTCGAATCGTAAATGAAGGTCGAAACGAATGTGGTGTCGGACGAGCTGTCTCGGAATCGTAGTATCGACACACAGCCCAAATATGCAACCTCCCCTGCCACACTTGCTTGCATAGTCGATCCAAGGGCGAGATGCTTGTGCGAGAACTAAACATGGCCGGTCTGTAAGAAGTTCATGTCTGCTGAAGGGTGTTCACGTATACTGTCCATAGCGGGTGGATGGGTAGTCTCTCCGGCTGAATGATTAGGACGCGGTTCGGTAGCCGTAGCTGCCATGGGATAGGTCTCGTCTGACTTTCAGCTTCCCACGCGTCGAGCTCCGGAAGGATAGTGTGTTGAACAGGCTAGGTAGTGCGATTTCGTTCCTGCATGTGAGGACTTCTGTTGATGATCAGTTGATGGAAAGAGGTGAAGTCGCAGTTGTCGATATGCGTATCTTATTCTAATGTTATTCCCGGCAGAGACCCCGCAGGTTTCCGCTGATTGCCGACATCGGGGGCGCGTCATCAGAGCTTTCGCGACCTCGGGTGTGGTGGAGTACTGTACTACTACTGGTGTTGTTTGATGCAGACAGATTTTCGCAGAAGAACCGACACTCACAGCTGCAGCTTGCTTTCTGCCGACGGCTGTGTGTGAGAGTTCTAGAGGTATACCCTCCCGCCTTCCGCCTTCAAAATGTCTCCACCTGCCATCCGCTCTTTCTATTCCGCCGCCGCCTCCTGCCTCTCCGCCACGCCTGCCGTTACAACAGCCGCTCGCTCCTTCCCCCGCCCAATTGCCGCGAAGCTCGTCCAACGGCGCAACATGGCGTCACAGCAGATCCCGAAGATTAAGGTTAAGAATCCCGTCGTCGAGCTCGACGGCGATGAGATGACCAGGATCATCTGGAAGGATATCAAGGATAAATTCATTCACCCATATCTGGACGTCGACCTCAAGTACTACGACTTGGGACTGGAGAAGCGAGATGAGACCAACGACCAGATCACCATTGATGCCGCCGAGGCTATCAAAAAGTACAGCGTTGGTGTGAAGTGTGCGACTATTACGCCTGATGAGGCCAGAGTGGAGGAGTTTAAGCTGAAGAAGATGTGGTTGAGCCCAAACGGAACCATCAGGAACATCCTCGGCGGTACGGTCTTCAGAGAGCCCATCGTCATTCCTCGGATACCCAGACTTGTGCCTGGCTGGCAGAAACCGATTGTAATCGGTCGTCATGCCCACGGTGACCAGTACCGAGCAAAGGACAAGGTCATCGAGGGTCCAGGCAAGCTTGAGATGGTCTTTACCCCCAAGGGTGGCCAGCCAGAGAAGATTGAGGTCTTCGAGTTCACCGACAAGAACGAAGGTGGTGTCGCTCAGACTCAGTACAACACCGTGGAGAGTATCAAGGGTTTCGCTCACGCTTCCTTCAAGCATGCTCTTTCTCTCAACTACCCAATGTACATGACCACCAAGAACACCATTTTGAAGAAGTACGATGGAAGGTTCAAGGACATCTTCCAGGAGATTTACGAGAGCACATACCGCAAGCAGTTCGAGGAGAAGGGTCTCTGGTATGAGCACCGTCTGATCGACGACATGGTCGCCCAAATGATCAAGAACGAGGGTGGCATGGTCATCGCTATGAAGAGTGAGCCTTGACTTCACTCTCAAACTTTCCCATTGCTCGTGTACTTACTTCTTCTCAGACTACGACGGCGATGTCCAGTCCGACATTGTAGCCCAAGGGTTCGGCTCCCTCGGCCTCATGACCTCCGTCCTCGTAACCCCCGACGGCAAGACATTCGAAGCTGAAGCTGCCCACGGAACCGTCACCCGCCACTACCGTGAACACCAAAAGGGCAACCCAACATCCACCAACCCAATCGCATCCATCTTCGCCTGGACACGAGGTCTCGCCAAGCGTGGTGAGTTGGACGGTACGCCGGAGGTGACCAAGTTTGCGGAGAGCTTGGAGGAGGCCTGTATTCATGTTGTTGACCAGCAGGGGATCATGACCAAGGATCTGGCGATTAGCTGTGGGAAGAAGAACGACTTTGTTACGACGGGCGAGTATTTGGATGCTGTTGAGAAGAGGATGCGGGCTGTCCTTAGCTCGAAGTTGTAGAGGATCCAGACGGGAAGATTGTGACACTGTAAGGTCGATGATGGCATAAGCGGCGTTCTTTTGTACAAATGTAGATACCTAGAGTGAGTGAATGATTCGGCAGTTAATGGCAATGAGTTTATCTCAGCGCTTGATTCCCAGTCTCAGGAACCCTTAACACTTCTCTTGAACAGACAGATGAATCCGGACAAAGCAGAGGAGAGACGAACCCAATCATATAAGACAAAAAATGTCGGAGCAATGAATGCATGGTTTCTGATTATTATCGAGACTGCTACCTCTATGCTTTCTTATAGTATAGTAGAAGCTTTCGGAAACAGCAGCCCCATATTGACCCGCCGAGTAGAATAGCTCTATCCTTCCTTGTTCGCGTGAAAGTCAAAGTCAACAATATCGACAAGGTGCCGCGGAAAGAAGTCAAAGTAGTTCTATTAACGATACTGTACCTGCAATACGGCTGGTATCTATATTGGCAAGAATAAGATCCAGCTCTTGCCATAGATAAGGAGGCATGGTTAGTGGATACATGTAGTGCACTTCATTTGGATGAGCTGGGCCAAGATCTGACCCGTGCTTCTTGCGATTTTTCATATGCGGGTAGTATAGACATGGTTCAAAGCTTGGTGGTTTTTTTTTTCACTCGGTATTTACTATCTACATGGAAGCAAAGACCTCATTCGCACTCACGTGAATGGGTTCGAAGAGGAAGATTGTGACTTTTTTTCAAATTCATGCATTCATTTCGCCGTATAATCGGCGGCATCTTCAATGAAATTGGCATCGCTTCCGCGGCTTTCGCTCGAGGTATCTCCAAAAAAAAAAGCCAAATCAGTAGTTGATATCCATCCGTCTCCTCGTCAAAAGAACTCCACATAGTAAAACGCCGATATTCACAATGCTCCTTTCTCCATCCAACAGTGCTTCCGCTTGCTCAATCAATCGTCATTCTCTGCGGCACTTGGCCCAGCGGATGAGGAGGTCCGTTGTACTCGTCTGAGCCCCATTTGCCCTCTCCCAGCTCTCCTGTATTCGGTACTTTCCTCCTCTGTATGTGTGGCTTCAGCCCTTTGTTGAAATTTATCATGCACGCTATCGCGACTCCGATTGTGACAATCACCAGCAGAAGCGTCAAAACAGCAAAGGTCGTGAGGGAGCTGCGTGCGGCGATGTAATCTGCTTGCTTTGCAGGTGTGTACATTCTGACCAGCTTGAAGATGAAGTAGGCCATTGCGGCGAAGTAAACAACGATGATGAAGACCTGGCCAATGTATGATTCTTTGCGGTTGATGTATGCGGCGAGGAAGAGGAGGATGATGGTGATCGGGATGGCGGCGATGGTGAGATAGAATTCGGAATCGGAGGTGCCGGTGACGACCACGATGAACTGGACTGTAAAGCCAAGGAAAAAGAAGAAGTCGAACTTGAGTAGTGCAATGTAGATCTGGACATCAAGTCAGCTAAAATATCGAATAGCGAGGCGTCAAGACTGACCTGATATGTCAGATACCGCCGTTTGAGGCGCAAATCGGCAGAAATGTGTTTGTAGATTGTCCATGCGAACTCGTTGTACAGCTTCCAGGACACAAATGCCAGCATCACAGTGCCGAGTGCGATGACGCAGGGCGCAGCAACGAGAAAGGGACGCAGGTCGAGCCAGGTGCCTGGCTCGATGTCGTTGACGCTGTTCAGGTGGCGAACCGCCTCATTCACTTGGTCCATCTGCACGGAGGAGTAGATCAGCATGCCAAGGTTGTACAGGCAGATGCCGATGACTTGAATGGTGTTTTTCAGCCGAAGCGCATCCCAGGCCAGGACCAGCTCATACAAGAAGCCGAAGATGAAAAGTGCGAGATATGTTGGTATGGTCTTCGTAGGGGATTTCCCTCCGTTCGGAAAGGACTGCGCATCTCCAGGACCATTCGTTTTCAGACTCGCCTGGAACTCTCCGAAGACGTACGCCTCCAAGGCCAAGCTGGTTATGGCCTGTCCGAGGACTATGAGCATGAAAGCCCATGTCCATTTTGTGTTTGGTATGTACATTCTGTGCGCCGATCGTCGGCCGGAAGATGAAGCTAGCTGATCTCGTGTAGGCAGACCTTGTCGGTCATGATACCCGCCAGGCTCGTAGCCTGGAGCGGTTGGATTGTAGATAGGTGGTCGCTGAGAGGAGAAGCTGCCGCTGGTCAGAGGCTGGTAGGACGTTTCACCGCTGAGGAGCCCCAGCGAGCTGCTGGCCTTGTGTTTGGATTGGGAAGGCGTGGTGTCGGCGTGTGGCCGCTGTGTGCGGCCGTCGAAGGAGGGTGGTGGAGGATGGAGGAGGATAATGACGGTCGCGGAGTCTCTTGGGGCGCGGGACAGGCGTCTTGTCTATGTTTCAGCGGCGGTCACAGGATGTGTTCTAGTGTGCACACTGCGGCTGTATCGCGATGTGAGAGGCTCAGTCGCACTAGGTCCTGTCGTCTAGTTCCAGTCCAGTTCCCGTCCAGTTCCAGTAGGGTGCAGGTACAGGTGGCGTGCGTGTCAGCCTTACTTGGCCTAAGAATGTTCAGCGGCAGGAGTCCGGAGGCGCAGAGCAGTGTTTTCTCCGGAGTGCAGTAGCGCGAGTATTCCAGTGTAAATGTTTGCTACTTCGACAAGCGAGCGACGATAATGGTGATTGTGCGAGGCGGGTGTAAGGACTGGTCGAGGGTGGGAGAGGTCTTGGTTGTTCTTTGTGACAGGCACCGGTAGAGACAGATGGAGACAGATGCACCCCAAGCTGTCGTCTCCGTCGCCAACGTCGTCGGATTGGCGCTTTCGTCAAAGCCCGCTCGAGATGGTCGGCAGCAAAGTCTAAATTTAGGCCAGGGTACCTTTGGTTCTTCAACAGGTGTTGTTTTCTTCTTGTATAGTATAGGAGAGGTGAAGGAGTGGTTTGTCCCGTCAGATGAATGTCGTTCAGACCTCCCATCTAACTTATTAGTGGAAACGCGGCTGTGTCCATTTCCAAGCACAGCAAGACATCGTGAAGCCACTATCGAGTGGGCCTTCAGTCTGCACAGGCCAGCAGCCAGCAGCCCGCGTGGCTGAGCCAAGGCCTCATCCCTTGTCTTCAGTCTGCTACGGAAATTCTCGCTCTGTGTTCCATCATCACCGCACCACAACGCACATCACTGCCCGTTCCTTTTTCACAACCACATCACTGCCCATTCCCTTCTTGTCACTGCCCGTTCCTTCCTTTTGTCACTGCCGGCCAGCATGACGCGAGCGTGGCAGTACCATCACAGGTCAGTCTTCTCCACTCCTTCTCCACCACACCAACATGATGAATACAAACTACAAGAGAACCGTTGCGAATGACTTCTTTTCGGAGGAGCGTGATCGGAAAATTGACCCATTAACTGATAGAACGTCTTTTCGCACACATCATGGCTGGCATACACATTGATTCGACATCCGAACATATGTGTAGAGTTGGATATTCACCCCGTGGAGATTCACATGTCGGCCAAGATCCAAGCATCTCAAGCCTTTGGCAACCACGCGCATGACTTCACCAGCCGCCCATTCGACGCGTCTTCAGCTTCAAACGACCTGCACCGCGTACCACCGAGCCATGATGTGTACGACAAGACCGTTGCTTGATTTACTGCACCATGCAAGCTTTCACACGCCTGAAATTGCCCATGCTGACAGTATTGTAGTAGATAATGTCCAAAGAACTTGTTTCCCGCCGTCTCCGACCCTATCTCTTCACCGGTTTCCAGCGTTCCCAATACTTTCGCTCTACCCATACTTTCTATCCGACCTCCGCAAAATGTGCCCGGAAGAAAAAACAGGACGTGACGAATGACTATGAGCAAAGAGTCGCGCAATTGGAGAAACATAAGCCTCTGTCTCAGTCGTATCCTCAACTCGGCCAGGGCATAAGAGTTCATCTCATCACAAATGAGCGCATGGTCTCCCTTGGCTCCGACCTCCAGAATGGAGAAACGCGACGTACAGTAGATGGACGCGATCCTGCAACATGGCCTTTGGCGGGTAGGATATCGGACGTGATTTTTGTAGTAGTCTATCCAATCTGACACAACACAGGTAAGGTACACTCTGTGCGCACTGCCGGGTCCAAGCTTGTGTTTCTGGACATTATGACAGATGATGGTGTCGTCCAGGGTGTCGTCTCGTACAATCACCTGCATACCCTCGACTCCAACATCACTTTGGACCATTTCAAAGCTTTCAGCAAGACCGTGCGAGAAGGAGATGTGTGGCTGGTCCGAGGCGACATAGCCCGCACCGAGCGAGGAGAACTTTCAGTGAAAGCAACATCAATTCCCACATTGCTATCGCCCTCTCTGCACCAGATACCCGAAGCCTTGGAAGACCCTGAAGCACGCGCACGGAATCGCCATGTCGATATGCTGGTCAACCCAGAAGTCATCCAGACGCTTCGAGTGCGGCATCATATTGAAGTTGAAATGCAATCGTTCTTCAATGAGAAGGGCTTCGTGAAAGTCACCAGCCCCCTGCTCAGCGCTGTCGCCGGAGGGGCTGCAGCCCGGCCATTTGAGACTGTTGCCACTGAGCTCTCAGATGAGACTTTGCATCTTCGCATCGCGCCGGAACTCTGGCTGAAACGGTTGATTGTGGGTGGCATGACCAAGGTCTATGAAATCGGGCCGGCTTTTCGAAACGAGGGCGTCGACGCTACACACAATCCTGAATTCAACATTTGCGAATCTTACCAGGCTTATACTACTTTACCGGAGCTGATAAGCATGACAATGAAGCTGATGGCTGCATTGACTCATCGCATTATGGATGCAAAAGAAGAAGCTGCTTTCCCTGCCCTTGTGGGCTTGCCTGAGCCGCCAGTCTACAGCCAAGACTCTGTCCGAGAGGTGGAATTTCTACCTATGCTCGAAGAAACGCTCGGCCTCAAATTGCCATCTCTCGACTCAGAGTCCGCCCAACAGGATGTCCTCGAAATCGTCAAGTCTAAAGGCATCTCCATTCCCTCCAGACCAACACTCCCCCGACTCCTTGACACCCTGGCCGAGGAGTACCTCGAATCCATTTCCACCGCCAATCCCGATCAACTGGTCTTCATCACCCACCACCCGGCCTGCATGTCTCCTCTCTCCAAACACTTTACCTGCCCCAAAACTTCCCAAACTGTCGCCTCCCGCGCCGAACTCTTCATCGCCGGCCGGGAATATGCCAATATGTACGAAGAAGAAAACTCCCCCTTCGAGCAACGCCGAAAGTTCGAAGAGCAGCTCAAACAGCGGGAATTTGGGAAGGATGATGAGGCCATGAGGATGGATGAGCAGTACCTGAGGGTCCTTGAATGGGGGATGCCGCCGACAGGGGGTTGGGGGTGCGGCATTGATCGGCTTGTTATGCTGTTTGCAGGGAGGGAGAGGATGGGTGATGTGTTGAGTTTTGGGACGTTGAGGAATGTGGTGGGGTTGGGAAAGGTGTGAGTGCAGAGAAGGGGAAGCGAAGCGAACAGAAGGGAATGTTTTGAGATCTTGACATGCTCGCGCAGACAGTCATGAGCAATCCTTTCTCTCGAGCACGCAAGTCACCGTCTTTTTGACCCTACACTTGCTGCTTCGAACACGCCCCGCTGTTGAACAGGACGCCTTCACGATGACCAGCTGCTGATCGGCAAAGTCACTGTCCAAGCCTGCCACTCTTGCGCACCGGTTCACCGTTCTCAGAACAACCCAAGCTATCAAGTTCCGCCAAAGCCCTACATGGTCCTACCCTTTCCGTATTCAAAAGCACAGAGTCCTGCATCAATCAATCACTTCACCATCCCCTCAATCTCCCGAAACCCAGCAAGCGCTTTAATGCAGTCTTCTCGCGAACCCTCCCGATGCGTTGCAGCTATCTTTCAACGCCGCAAGCAACCACCCTCTTGTACCTCCTACTTTCCCGCCCCGCATCACATCACCCAGGTCCCGCGCTTGATTTTCGCGTGGACTTTGTACGCACCATGCCATGGAGATTCCAACCAACCAGTCCGCGTTGCGTTCTGTAGAGGATGCAACCGATCGATGTTGGTTGGTCGGATCTGCTCACGGCTTTGGAAGTGTTCTATTCTGTGACTGGTAGAGAGAGAGCATTGAATGCGATTTGGATGCGAGCATTGCAGCCTTTGGATGTGGTTGATGATGATGAAGAAAGTTTCGCTTTGAACAAAACTCCTTTTGCGAGTCTCGGACCGGGTTTGGCGGCTGATGTGGAGTATGTCTGGGAGCTGGCTGCTGGAGGTTTTGAGGTGATGGTGATGCTGCGGTGAGGTTGGATGAGTGCGGTTTCTCAGATCCGGTTGTGCGGTTCGGTGGGGAGGGTGAGGAGGGTGGGAGGTTCCTTTCTTCTCCTCCTCCTCCTTGTTGTTGAGTGAGCCAATTATACGAGTTCCGTCATGTTGTGCTTCGAGTGAGGGGTTTGCTCACCTTTTTGAGCTTTGCCGCCTCGAGCTTCTGGCGCTTGTTGGTGTCTTTCTTTCACTGGATATCACAGCAGGAAACAAGACTTTGAAGGTCTATGAAGGATATATAGTCAAGGAGAGAGAAAAGCCACGCGTAGACGGAACGGTCTGCATCGGCCTGAGCTTTTGCATGTGAAACACAGCTTGTGGGGTCGGACGCAGACTGCATTGCACGATTGGCTAGATCAGCCAAATACCCATGAGATGATAGATCTGATGTCGAGTGGGGTTTGAAGCACCAATCAACGACTGATCTCTAGTTCCGTTACCGGAATCTGGACAATGCTCTCCTATTCTGTGACGAGGCCAGCTGAGTTCTGCTTGGAGAATAAGTAACAGCTGTGGCGTTGAGAACACCACGTGCTCGACTTCTGAGGCACGGAAGATGAGCTGCCAGAAGCTCTTGCAAGCTTGATCTACTTGTTTGCAGGCTGAAGCGACCTCGCTCTCCGCTCTTGCGATATCTTCATGGGTAGGCGGGTTGCTGTTGACTGTCGTGGAAGTTGATGCAGAGTGAGAGACGAAGCAGCGTGACTGAGAAGAGTCAGAAGTACAGTGCAGGTAAATGGGGCTGGTGCCAAGCTTGCAGGATTGAATGGAAAGGAAATACGACTTTCGGACTCCCAAAAAGGGTATGTACAATAGTGTCTCTTGTACTCTCGGAAGATGGTATCAAAAGTACGGTACAATTAACTCCTAGACCAAGTCCCTTATAAAGCAAGCAACAGTCCACCATGGCACCAGCGACTGGGCCGCTTGTAACGATCGCATCTGCATCGCCGCTGCTGGAGTTCCCGCTAGCAGATGCATCAGTCTGACTGGCCGTGCCCCTTGATCCACTTGAGCCTCCACTGGAACCACCTGTAGTTGTCGCTGCAGCGCCTCCTGCTTGTGTCGCGGAAAAGCCACCCTGGGAGATTGAGCTTGCCGCCGAAGAGACCTTCAAGTTGTAGCTGGAGTCGGAGAGGTGGATGGTGGCTGTATAGGAGAGTGCAGTCTGATATTAAGACGTCGGCATATCTGTACACTAAAGTTAACGTAAAAGTACTCACGACTTTTTGCGTCGCCGCTTCGGTGCTAGTGGCAGAGCCGGTGCAGAGCGGGAAGCAGGACGGAAAGCTGGAGACGGAAACAGATGGGTTGTTGCTGCCGCCGAAACCGGAATTGACACAGTAGTATGAATTGTTGTATAGATTGTGATAGAGTCCTGGGCAGCAGTAGTACTGTGTCCTTTCTTGGTAGGATACTTGGCCATTCGAGCTCGGAGCGTTATTCGACACGAAACCGCCTGGCAGAGTTGTCGTTTGGACGGGAGACTGGTCGAAGGCGGAGCCCGCAAGAAGGGCGAGAGGAGCAAGGATCGCGTATGGAGACATCGTGGTATTGGTAATGACGGCTTGATCGGTCTTGAGTCAATTCTTTGGAATGTTCGTCGTTTGGGCTGTCTCGACGATGGCTGTGAGTGACTAATGATGCTCCATTGAACTGCAGACAAAGGTGACAGGTCATTATATCTCCATCAACATCGACAACGCTCGCTCAGCCGCAACATGGTTCATGCGTTTTTGGCTTGAATTATTGACCAGTGTTGCTATTCAAGGATGAGGCCACCGATTTACAAGAGTCGGACAAGATCTTCTATACCAATATAACTCCCGACCGTCAGTGCATCCTGCATGATTGGATGCATATGCTCAATATTAAGCTTCTCGGCGGACTGCGAAGACATGCTAGCCAAGGACGGCAAGCCTGGAAGGCCGTACCTGAGACCTCGTGGCACGCCTTACGCCAAGTCAGCCACATCAGTCCTCTTCTCTCCTCATAGCGAAGACGTTGCGATGCTATTATTGACTTCATTTGGCAATTTTTGAGATGTCAAGTGATTCTTGCTGGGTATACCGAGCGGCATTCGTATGCCGTCGAAGTCCTGCAGACCTCAAGAAAGCAAGACGAGGGCTGAGATCTTGAAAAGAGGCCGATAACTGTCTGTTATGAGATATCCAGTAGCGAGAATACAATTTCGTGTGGTTGAGGTTGAGTAGATGGTCATTGATTGGGCGGCTCGGTGTCGATGAAGCAAATAAGTGAATATGATGGAGAGAAGAGGACAGACTGGAATGAGAGACGTGGGGTGAGATATCCTAATGAAGCCTGAGGCATGAAAATATAACTTGTGCTTCTTTTGGCATCTTAGCAGTCCGTCGAACTTCCTCCTCTTGATCATAGAGAGGAACAGCCCAGGGAAGCCAACCGAGTGATGATCGCCCACGAAGAGCAACGTTACTTTCGAGCACACGCAAAAGACGGAGGAAGACGCACACGGCGGACTAGTACCTTCCAAACTTGTCCACTGCCTTATCGGCGAAGCACACTCGAAGATATCGCATAGCCTGTAGCTCGCATACCATTGTGTCTGCGGCTGAGCTACGCACAGCTGAATTGGATATGGTCGTACCTCTTATTACTGTATTCTGCTCTGCCAAGCCTAGTGCATCTGACATGCTTGCACATTCCTGTACCCAGCAGCCATTCTGAGAACCTCGCCGAGCTGCTTGACCATGCTTGGTGGACCCATCGATATAGCCACAGACGCTTCTAACTTCGACATCGAGACACTACATCGAAATTGACTCCAGCAAGTTGGTGCCAAGCTCGAGCATGGCGGTTTTGAACAGCTTGATTGTATACGATGGTTCCACAATCGGCATAGATCCACAGACGAGGCTCATGTCCAACACCAGCTCCAACGAGTATGTCTGCTAAGCAAATGTAAGTATACTGAACAATACAATCGGCAGAGGACTGA
The DNA here is from genome assembly GCA_031771865.1 of Nothophaeocryptopus gaeumannii. NCBI lineage: Eukaryota > Fungi > Ascomycota > Dothideomycetes > Mycosphaerellales > Mycosphaerellaceae > Nothophaeocryptopus > Nothophaeocryptopus gaeumannii. Next base: position 2,811,145 of record JASISA010000025.1, read on the forward strand.
CTGTGACTAGCGCATATCTTGACGCATTTCACCATCCTCCGAGGCCCAAGGGATCGTATTTCGAGAACTAAAGTCCTGCAGAGGGCATTGTTCAGGATCATCAACAAGTGCCGCCCGGGTTCAACATATCATGGCTGCGGCATGGCGACGTTGTGTCATTCACCAACAGCAGTATCACGGTGCATGGCCATCTGTAGTTTCCACCACCTCCTAAGTTGAATATTCGAGAAGGCCCTCCGGATTACTTGCAATCAGGATCGCTACTCAACCGGAGCTTGTTCAAAAACAAAAGTACGTGTCAGCCGTCGAAAGGATATTCATGGGGTTTCTCCCTGCAAATGCTCTTCAAGTCTCGTGTCATGACCAGCGTTCTGGCCATGGTGCTCCTCCTCTTCTCCATCGAGGTATGGTGGAACAGCAGAGCCGACCAGCATGCGCTGCACTTATTCACCCATCGAGATATTCTTGACCTCTCAGAAGTGATTGTGAACGCGCTTGGGTCCCAGGCGAAGACACTTGGTGGCGAGGAATTGGACGCCAATATCTGTTAACATGGTCAGCGTTCAAGTCGAGAGAGAAAAACTGCCGCTACCTCGCTCCGAAGTCGTCGACTTGGAATACGCGAAGTCCCCGGCCGAGACGTCGCGTAGGAAGCTGTCATACGCCGCACTGTCTGAAGCCGAGCGGCTTTCCTGAACAAGTGCACATCTTCTTAAAATTCCGTGTGCGTCCTCTGCGGCTCAGTTCCGACCTCACAGCATGTTGAGCATGGTCGGCTGCCAGCCGGCTAAAAGCAAGATTGTCAGGCACATTCGCCTCTTTTGGTCCACTTACCCCAACTTCCCCGCCAAGAGACAACCAAGCTCATACAAGCTCGTGACTCTTACAGTGGGCCATTTCGGCCATCTGCTAGATATGACGGGTGACAGCACGCCGAGAGCGTCACCAATTGTTGCGAAATGTAGCTGCATTTGCCGCGATGTTGCAGCGAGCCGGATGCAACGGCATCCAGATGGGCGTAGCATCGCAGAGTAGACGAGTTCGCATTGTACATAAGCAAACGTCATTTCGCGCACCTGCAACAAGCGTCTGAGTCGCATACATTGTAAAACTTCATCATGTCGACAACGTTGCACATGACAATGCTCGTGCTTGGCTTGGCGCTGCATGTGAGAAGCCAACCCAACTCAAGCTTATCTTACCCTGGTCCGGCTTGGATTTCCTCGGATTACGATACCAGTCCCGACGTTCTGCCATCACCAAATGCGACTGGCGATGGCTGGTCAAGCGCTTTCGCTCGAGCGTCTTCCTTTGTGTCACAGCTCACGCAAGACGAGAAAGTCCAACTGGTGACTGGAACCAACGGACCATGCGTTGGAAACATTGGATCTATTTCTCGACTGGGCTCTGATGGAATTTGTCTTCAAGATGGACCTCTCGCGATCAGAGAGGCTGACTATGCATCGGTATTCCCTGCAGGCCTAACAGTTGCGGCTTCATGGGATCGATCTCTGGCAAGACAGCGAGGTCAGGTTCTGGGTAGCGAGTTCAAAGACAAAGGAGCACATGTAATGCTTGGCCCTGTAGCTGGCCCTCTCGGGAGGAGTGCCTTCGATGGCCGAAACTGGGAGGGCTTTTCTCCAGATCCATATCTGACTGGTGTTATGTTCGAAGAGACTATTCTCGGTGCTCAAGAACAAGGCGTGCAAGCATGCGCAAAGCACTATGTGGGCTACGAGCAGGAAACCCAGCGCAATCCGAGTGTCAACGACGATGGAGTCACGATTGCATCGATTTCCTCCAATCTCGACGACAGGACCATGCACGAGCTGTATCTCTGGCCTTTCGCGAACGCAGTACGCAGTGGCACAGCATCGATTATGTGCTCCTACAACCGCATCAATGGCACATATGCGTGCCAGAACAGCAAGACCCTGAACGGCCTCCTCAAAGAGGAGCTTGGCTTTCAAGGCTATGTCGTTAGTGACTGGGGCGGCACTCATGCTGGTTATTTGGCAGCCAATGCTGGTGAAGACATGGACATGCCCGGTTTTCTGGACGATCAAGGCAACAGCCTCTTTGGTAGCAATCTTACTGCCAGTATCAAAAATGGCACCCTTTCCGTGGACAGACTGGATGACATGGCTCGCCGTATCATGACACCGTACTTCTTCTTGAAGCAAGACACACAATACCCGCCAATCGATGGAAGTTCGCCAGCGCTGAACAGTATCAGTCCGTCTGAGTTCACTTACAACTTCACACTCGGACCTTCGAACGTCGATGTCAGAGCAGGCCACGCTCAACACATTCGTGAGCTAGGTGCTGCAGGCATTGTCTTGCTCAAGAATGAAAACCATACATTGCCGCTCAAGAAGCCAGGCAATATCGGCGTCTTCGGTGATGATGCTGGCGACATCACGGCAGGACTGTATTCCATCTCCAATCAGGATGTCACCGACATTGGTTACGAGTTTGGTACACTCCCTGTAGGTGGCGGTAGCGGCACTGGGCGCTTGTCGTATGTTGTCAACCCATTGGAAGCCATCAAAGCTCGTGCTGCTGCCCAGAACAACAACGCCTTGGTGCAGTATGTGCTCAACAACACTCTTGTCATCGACTCGGATGGGTTCGCGATTCTCTATCCAACACCTCCGGAAGTGTGTCTTGTTTTTGTCAAGACATGGGCTACCGAGGGCTACGATCGCACGTCGTTACTTGTTGACTGGAATGGGACTGCTCTTGTGGAGAGCGTGGCTTCGCAAAGTCCGAACACTGTTGTCGTCACAAATAGTGGCGGCCTCAATGTTCTCCCGTTCGCCCATCACCCGAATGTCACTGCCATCTTGGCCGCTCATTACGGAGGGCAGGAGCAGGGCAATAGCATTGCTGATGTAAGCATGCTCAATATTGTTGCATGGTTCTGAACTGACCTTCGCAATGCAGGTTCTCTGGGGAACGGTCAATCCAAGTGGAAAGCTGCCATATACGATCGCGTACAACGAGAGCGACTACTCTTTCGCTCCCATCACTAACTCTAGTGCGCTTTTGAACACCTCGGATCCGAATGCGTGGCAGTCTGACTTCAAGGAACGGCTTTTGATTGATTATCGTAAGTTGCCGTTTCATGCCTGCAAGAGCACATACTGACGATTCTGTAGGATGGTTCGATTATTTCAATGAGTCCGTGCAGTATGAGTTCGGATATGGCCTGTAAGACGTGCTCATCTGGGGATTTGACTGTCGCTGACGCACTACTCCAGATCGTATACCACTTTCTCTCTAGGCGATCTGTCGGTCTCGAAGGTTGCCAACTCCAACATCACCGCGACACCGCCAAACAAAGCCATCGTCCCAGGCGGCAATCCAGCGCTTTGGGATACCCTGTACACTCTGAAGACCACAGTAACCAATACCGGCAACATGACTGGTGCCACTGTGCCTCAGCTTTACGTCAGCATACCCGGTCCAGCTAACGGAGATCCCAATCCAGTCAAGGTGCTTCGTGGATTTGAAAAGATTTCTCTGAAGCCAGGTCAGAGCACCACAGTGACGTACGATCTGGCAAGGCGGGACATCAGCTACTGGGATGTCGTTACGCAGAAATGGACAATCGGAGCAGGCCCTGCCAGTGCCTTCGCGGGCTTTTCGAGTCGGGACATTAAGGCATCTGCATCTTTCACGCCTCTGTCTTAGACCGACTGGAGTTCAAGAACGGACGTGTTCCCAATGTTGGTGCTACAATGGCGCATGGCGGGATCTGCAACGAATGAAAATATTGAGGTACGAAAGGTCTCATAGATCCATCGCCGCTACTCACATGTCCATACCTTCAAGCATGATGGTCAATAGTCTAGAGGATCGAATCCCCTCTGCCCGTTCCATCAACTTACTCACATCCTAGTTTGCCCAGACAAACTTGCCTTTTAGAAATTCCGCTTCCTCAGAGACCAGCCAGACACAGAACTGACCAGGAGGATCGGCTGAGCGAGATTAGCTTGACTCTTTCATCACTGCGAATGAAAAGGACCTACCTTCATCCGGTCCCTGAGCTTTCATATTCTGCGTAGCTCCCGTAGCCACACTTCCGGGTTGAATACTGACCACATGCAGATTGGGGTCTTCAGCTTGAACGAAATCAATCAACTTCGCATTCGCCGCTTTGCTGACGGCATGAGCGGCAACACCAGGTCTTGGCAGCATGTGCGCCAACCCGGTGGAGATGTTGAGCAGGTAGGCGTTCTCGGACGAGCGAGGCATGAAGGCGTGGACGGCGTTGAGGGTTGATCCGACGTTTGTGTTGAAGAGACTTATAGATGCTTCTTCGCTGGAGTCGGCCACGAGGCTTGGTATGAGTACGGCACCGGCATTGTTGACGAAGATGTCGATTAGGCCGCCTTGCTTTTCTACGATTCGAATGATGGCTTTGACCGTTTGGTCGCGGTTCGTGAGGTCGGCGACTCTATGGATGACCTGAGCAGATTCGTCCTGAGCTTCCTTCTCAATGTCGTCGACAGCGGAGATTAGGCGGTCTTCGCGACGGCCGAGGATTGCCACTAGTTTAGCACCAGCTTGGGCGAACGCGTTGGCTATGGCCTTTCCAATTCCAGTGCCACCGCCGGTAACTACGACGTTCTTCCCCTTCACAGAGAGTTCCGGGCGGTGAGGTGATGTGGCATTGTATGGCTTTCGGTGGTACGTCTTGGTGAATGAAGGGAATATGAAGGGCGCTGGGCTCTGTTAGGACGCCATTGGAGACTGCAATTATAAGCTAAGTGTTGTTGGGTTCATGTTGTTTCGCGTTGCGGACTCTCAAAATCGTCTTTATGCTGAGAACAAGCACCGACATGCTTCATCCACGTCTGTTTGGGCCACAGTATGCTGATCAACAATGTGGAATCCACCCTTTCCAATGCCATAAGCTCATCAAGCTGTCTTATCTCCGCAAGTCAAAAAGGAGGCCCTCAATGATGATTTCCAATACGGTATCTTCCTTCGCAAGGAATGCAATGTCAGCACGGGATGGTAGTGTAACTTGGTCACGGAACCTCAACAGTATGGTTGATCTTATGATGGCCGGGGGCAAATTATGGCGGCTTCACGACTTCTTCGACAAGACTGCTCGAAAATTCGAGACGGCTTAAGATCCCACTGAAGCGCAATGACCATTGGTGCAGCTTACGTTTCTAGTTGGTAATGCAATTATGTAAACAGCTATATAGACATGCTACGAAGAATACACGAGTTTCATCGGATCCTTGCGCACAATGTCATTGCTCTTCGCCTCCAATTCCTTCATTTTCTTAGGGACCGAACAAGGAACGGCCGGCGAGCCTGGCGTTACCATTCAGCATTAGGTTGACTTCCCAAGTCCTCTACCAATACCGACCTTGGTATCAGCCAGGGTACCCCACGTTTCCAGACGAGAAGCGTTGTTGATGACACGTCTAAATGCTTAAGCTCTGTCGCAACTGTTTGCATTGCTTCGTCGATCGCAGTAGCATCGTAAACATCTGCCTTCAACTTGAGAATATTCGGCTTAGAGCGGCTAGCCAGCTTGCCTGCTTCCTACACTTCCTGGGATGCCGTGTCAAGATTAGAGCCTGCAAGCAGAGCGATCGCAGATGCACCAGCTTGAGCGAAGGACTTGGCTGTTGCCAATCCGATACCTTTCGAAGCACCGGTAACGAGGACGTTTCAACCCGCAAGCGTTGCCTTTGAGTGGATCGATAAATTAATATGTGTCTTGGTGTGCTGTATGCGCAAGCCTGAGGCCGAAGGGATTTCTAACCATGGTCACTCGATCTCAGCGCTTGGCAATGATGCTCTGGTGTATGACTGAGGACAAGGCCACTTGTAGATGAAGAGTCACGATGTCTTGTCGAGAAAACGTCTTGAAATGATGCTATTGATTCCTTGGACAATGAGGAAGAAGTCCTTGATTGCGGGAAATTGCTCCAACATGGTTTTCCTTGGAGCCTTAACAACCCGGACCCGTACTTAATGCTACCTTCAAGACAAAGTTGTCTAAGCTGCAAACTGTTCCTACTACGCCGTTTCAAGATGACCATGGTTCCAATGTCTTAGGAGACCGCTCAGCCATGCGTATCATCGAATGTGTGGCTGTTAATCAGTTCGTTATGCATTAGACGTGCTCATGGGTAGCGTAAACCCGTGAAAGCCCGACGGATGTAGAGTGATGAGCTATAGCCGGGCTGCACAACAGGCGTAAGCGCCCTTCAGCTTCCAAAACAAGTACCTTTCTAGACAATTACCGTAGGCTGGAGCTTCTTCGAAAGAAGCTTTAATCCACGATGGTCTTTCAAAACCAGTCTATCGCGGCTGAAGCTCCCATGCGATGAGATACGGTTCATCCTTAAAGCACATCCATCAACTAGCGCTGCTTTGCTAATTAGCGCTGAACACCCTCAAGCGGGAAATTCAGTTCCTCCGATTCTAGTGAATGCTCTCATCGTCACGAGAGCTTCAGAGTATAAGGGTATCGTCGAAGATGTAGAACACCAAGCGTCGCGGTAATAAGGTCCCCCGTTAGAACACACGTAAAACATTCCTAGATCTTACAAAAGCTAATACTACGACAACTACTCGTGTCCGGGAAGCTCCTAGCTCGGAAGGCCCGGGAAATTGATAATGAAACCTATGTTAAGTAACGGCAAGATGAGACCATGATTGGCGGTGCGATTCATAATGAGGATGAGACGTTGATCGGCGGTGCAATTCAAGAGGATAAGACGTTGATTAGCGGTGCTAGTCAAGGCTAGCCGGAGGCTGGCGATGCTGAGAATTCAGACGAGTAGATAGGATATCGCGATTGAGACTGCGTTGTGCGTTGAAGACAGTTGTTGTAACCTCGCTTCAGTCTCCGCTCCTTTAGTTAAGCACTATTAGGGCTTTAACGATACATTTTTATTCGCGCGCACTCCGGGCCACAAACAGCGACCTTCGGCAACGCTCGTCGCAAGCTCCTTACGTTGCCTACGGGGCTGTTTGTAGGCCCTTCGTTTCGCACGAATAACGACTGTGGCTAGTTCCATACTACTACCGACAAAGGACACGTAAAGTTTTATTGTTCGCTAAAGTCTTTGGGATGCTCAAACGCTTGCTGTTAGCAAGCTCCGCTCGCTAAGACATCGATTTTATGACCCATCTCGCCAGTCTAGATGGCTTGAACTGGTTATACCAGGAACCGTCCACAATTAAAGGAAACACATTCTATTATCACTATATCGGAACAATAGCGACAATACAAGCTTGGCGACTTTACTCCTACGGCGGCCCTGAAAACCTCCAGCTCGACGATATCCCAATCCCAAAACCAGAACTAGGACAAGCTCTCGTCGCGGTTAGTAAAGTCGGCATGAATCCATTCGACTGCAAGATCCGCGAAGGTTACGTTAGAGACTGTATGCTACTAGACCTGTCAAAAACACTCGGCGTAGATTTTGTCGGCACTCTCGGCGATGGCGCATCATCCTGCTCGAAAGTCGGCCAGCAGTTGGCAGATGCGAAGATCAAGTCAAAGGTTGCCCAGGTTTCCCCTCGCAAGGAGCTTGATTACGCGAAGGAGATCAGGAAAGCTGGAGGCATGACCGGCAGGCTGGTCGTGGATTTCAAGCAGGACTGAGGTAGCTTGAACGAGCGCAGCGTAGACGATCGTTGCCTTTTCGTAGCCTGAAAATTGTTTGGTTTGGCTTGTATTCATCTCACTCCCAATGGTCACCTCCATGCGCTGCGCTTCTCTTCGTAATGTACGCAGCAGAAGCTAATGGGAGTCGCTACGAGTACTATTGACTTGATACAACCGGTTCTTGAGTGCACACCTCTGGTCGTGATCAGTCTCCAGGTAGACGCCAAGGCGCTGCATTCGTCGGATGATTTCGCTCTCGTCATGATCGTGACAGCGGTGATCTCCCGTAGATAGACTTCCATCGATTCCACACTGACGGCGATAACAAGGGTAGAGTGCAGCTGATTTCAACGACTTCAAGAGCAACTCTCAGCCCCGCTGACCAAGCGGGTCCGGGGAAGCACATCGCGGTATATCCGGAGGTAGCTCGCAGAGCCAGATACAAGAAGGACATGGTAGAAAAGAAGAGTCCGTAACACGAAGTCTATCGGAGCAAGCATTCGCAAGAGCAGCCAACCAACAGCCAACCATGTCTCTCCGCGCAATCGTCTTCGAGCCCACAGGCAACGTAGGCTCAATCGTAGCCCGCACCGCTCGCGAACATGGAGCAAAAGTCTTCCTGGCAATGCGCGATACCAAGAAACCAATTCCAGGCCTATCGGAGTCCCAGGAAGATCAAGCCGGATATGAAAGAGTCCAGGCCGATCTCACAGAGCCGAAGAGTATCATCTCCGCAGCGAGGCAGACCCAATCGACATCAGCTTTCATATATCTGGCACACTAAGCAACAGATCATATGAAGGCCTCGATTGAAGCTCTCAAAGAAGGAGGTATAGATTTTGTGGTCTTCCTGAGTAGCTTCACTATTCCAAGCAAGAGCAAGCTGGAAGACGTTAAGCCGACCGACCGCATTCCGTATATCCACGCTAGGGTTGAGATGGTTCTGGAAGAAGTCTTTGGCTCGAAAAATTATGTGGCACTTCGGGCGGGAGCTTTTGCCACGAACACCACCAGTTGGCGAGCCGGTATTTTGGCTGGTGAAGTGAAATTGGAGAGTCCCGATACCGAGTACGATTTTATCACGCCGGTTGACATGGGCCGTGTCGGAGGGATTGTTCTCGCTGAAGGGCAACGGGATGGGCAGCACAGAGTCTACTTGTATGGACCTAAGCTAATGAAGCAGAGGGATGCGATGGTGGTAGTCTTGGAGGCGCTGGGAAGGAAGTTCGACATTGTTCCATTTGGTGGCAGCGAGATTGAATCGAACGCAGCAGCTGGGCGAGTCATCGTTAGGCTAGGCATGGAGGAGACCAGAAGCGGATGGTTCTTGTCTGCGTACTCCAACCATGATGAAGGCGTACGCAACATCCGGAAGTACACTGGCGGTCCGTCCACGGAGTTTAGAGAGTGGGTCGAGACGGACAAGGCCCGCTTTGAAATGCTGTAGAAGATCGAAGAGTCGAGTACTCGGACGGCAGAGCTGTGATGTTCTGGTCAATGATGTTAGTTAGGACATTGCAAGCTACTACCCCCATTTATTCGGACGAGCTATGGATGAGCAACGGACGAGCTGTTGATGCAGCTGGCGGAGCTGGAGCGGACTTTACAATCCTGCCTCCAAACCCCACACAACTTACATTGTCTCAAACAAAGAATCCTGCGGTATGCTATACGAATGGAGGTTAGCGCATGTAGTGCAACAAAATTTCCAATTGGTTCCCTCTCAACAATCGGTAGGAATAGACGCCGATGTAGTTGTTCAGCTCTTGAAGTCTTGTCGACTGTGCCTCACAGTGTGCCAATGCGTATGCGAGCTGAGGACGTATAAGGTAGAACAAATCTCTCACTGTCCGCGTTCAGATTCAGAACAACATTAATAATCTCCTACGAAGCAAATCAGCATTTACCGCACCATTCAATCAATTCTATCAAACCATTCCGACATGAAGGTTTTCGTTACTGGCGCCTCAGGCTGGGTCGGAAAGCCAGTCACCAAACAGCTCCTCGCTCATGGCCATGAAGTTCTGGGTCTCGCACGCATCGACGCCTCAGCCAAAGCCATTACCGATTTGGGAGCCACTCCTCACAAAGGCAGCTTGAATGATGTCGAGAGCTTGAAAGAAGCAGCAAAGATTGCCGACGGAGTCATCCACCTTGCTTTTGTGCACGACTTCTCCACTATGGAATCCTTCAAAGCTGCCAATGAAACAGATCGACTTGCTATCGAGGCTATTGGAAGCGTTCTCGAGGGTACAGGCAAACCATTTGTGATTGCTTCGGGGATTCTTGGCATGCAGCAGGGATCTGTCTCAACGAAGACTCCGAGCCACTCCGTGGTCATATGTCCGATCGCTTCATAGCCGCCGATATGATCTACGCGATGTCCAAGGATAAGGACGTACGCGGAACGGTCGTTCGTCTCTGTCCTACGGTCCACGGGACGGGAGACCAAGGCTTCATGACCATTCTTGGTGGAATGGCGAAGAAAAATGGGTTTGCGGCATATGTCGGTGATGGATCTGCGCGCTGGCCGGCGGTGCATGTGGAAGACACAGCCTTGCTCTTCCGACTGGTGCTGGAAAAGGGCAAACCTGGTGGGACGTACCATGCTGTTGCAGAGGAAGGGTTTCCAATGAAGCAGATTATGAGCGTCATTGGAGAGAGAGTTGGTGTTCCTCCGGAGAGTAAGAGCCCTGAGGAGGCAGCGGGTCCACTCGGGTTCTTTGCGGGTGCCATATCGATGGACAATCCATCGTCTAGCATCAAGACGCAGGCCGAGCTGGGGTGGAAGCCGACGCAGATTGGTTTGTTGGAGGATCTTGAGTGGAACTATTTTAACTGAGTGTTAAGTCGACAAGCCAGGCGCTGTGGTTCGCACGGTGTCGGCGAATTGGCAGAGACAATCGCTTAGCAACGTAGCACCGGACAGCAATATGATGCTCTTCACTCTGCTGAATGAATTCTGTCCCATTGATCGAAGCAGGGGAGTTTTTCTGCTAGAAGAGCTTAGTGGTAGATGAAGAAGCATGCGTCCTGAGGTGTCGCCGCCGCTTTTGGCGTCATCTACCACACTCTACACTGGTGCATATTTACGCACGATGTAAGAGCATGCAGTTGCACTGCGGCCGGGGAAATGATCTGCAACTTTTGCCTTAGTGAGTCCGGAGTGTTTAAGTTTCTGAGCCATCGCGATGCTTTCATCCGTCCAGGGACCAGGAAGTAGACGCGTCGATACTCGTGTTGAATAGACGTACGAATCGATCACAGAAGCACGAAGATGCGGCATAGATCTCTGAATCTCTGAGCTTTTCATCCCACTGGACCGTAGCCGGAGGATCTCCTCCCTCTCTGCCGCCCCAAGCACTTGGATAGGGACGAATGGACGTCCCTTATATCGTGGGTTCAGAAAGCGATTCTTGACGGCAAGTACAGATCGGCCGGTATGGTCTGCGACTTCTTGCCATGTCCATCCTTCATTGCGTAATCGCTTGGCCTTATCATATTCTGTCTAAGACCATGGCAAGACTTTCGGCTCGGTTCTCATTCGCACTCTCTTCGTTGACTTCCCGGACGTTGCATTATTGCGGAGAGCACTGATATGAGACCTTACGCTTCCAATCGACCGATCCAAAGCCAAAGCAATCTGTTGGTGTGTGCTCCCGCGAGCGCGCAGAGTCAACAAAGTCGTCCGGTCTTCCTCGGTCCATGGCTTGATAGTTGCGCGAGAAGACGGTTGCTAAGACTATCATAGCTTCGACCTAGAGCATCTGCCGTCTGCCTGAAGGTCTGTCCCTTCTGCAGAAGGCTCCTTGCCCGGTCATCCTCTTCCGGTGTCCATGATTTGGGAAATCCGCGTGGCGTGATAATGGATGACCATCGGTATTGACCGATGTGGGACACTAAGGGACTGCGAGTTATCTTCCATGCGGGCGTAGTTGGTCCACTTCTGAGAGGCCAAGCGAGCACGCGCTGCAGAACAGACCTGACATGCCGTCGTTAGATATGTCAGACTCGAAGGTATGCTCGTCAATGCCGTGCAGTGCTCAAGGAAGTCCTCAAAGCGCGGGTTGACTGTCCAGACTCGCTGACCATAGGCATCCCACTTGCAAGTTCGACGGTCGTCTTGGTGTCTCTGTGTTGTTGATGTTGATGTTGAGGGAAGTGAGGAGAGCGGAGGAACTTGGAGTCCGATAGAGCTAGAATATGTCTTGGCACATTTTCGGCCCGACCGTCGGATGGGTTGCGACCGAAAATTCCACAGCTCATCTCGACCATCTCGCACACACGAGCAGCCCTTGATGGACGCCACAGCCTACTTGAAGAAGCACGGCTGGCAAGGCGACGGCCACTCACTGGACCAGACCGGCCGCGGCATAAAGAAACCGCTTCTCGTCAGCAAGAAAGTCGACGTGCTGGGCGTCGGCGTCAACAAACATGCCGCTGTGAGCGATCAGTGGTGGATGCGCGCCTTCGATCAGGGATTGAAGGACCTCGGAACGGGCAAGAAGAGTACACTGCAGAATGTACGGCAGCATGGCATGTACGCGGGTGGATTGTATGGCCGATTCGTGCAGGGTGAGACGGTGAGAGGGACGATGGAGGAGTCGAAGAAGAGGAAGAGAAGGGTGGAAGAGGGTGGTGACGTGAAGAAGAAGCGGCAATTAGATACTGGGAGGGAGGAAGTCAGGAGACTGCGCAAGGATGTGGAATTAAAGATGAATGGGTTCGTGGAAGAGGCCAGGGCGCGAGGACTGCTACCGGCAGAGGAGTCAGACATGAAGGCGAAGGCGAGCAACAGAAGCTCGGCCGTGACTGCGATATATGGTGAAGAAGCAGTTCGCAGTGTCTTCAAGCAGGCCGGCTTGGCTACAAACACCACAGAGAACTCCATGAAACAGCAGAAGTACTCCCGCGAGAAGCAGCAACGCGAGCTCAAACGCACCGCCAAGACATACGTTATGATGCAGCTGTCAAACGCCGAACGGAAGTCGATCGAAGAATACGAGTTCTGGAAGAAGCACGACGCGAAGGGCCAGCGGAAGAGCAAGGACGCGGAGAAGGAGCAGAGAGCATTGGAGAAAGCGGCTGCAAAAGAGGCGATGACACTACGCAAGAAGGAGAAGAGGCAGCACAAGTTGGCTGCGAAAGAGCTTTCAGATGTGAACGACGATTCTGCGTATGGGACGGACGAGAAGGAGACGATACCGCCCGCGAAGCTCGCCAAATACGCAAAGCGAGCCGAAGCGAAGGGCGTCTCGGTCGAAGCGTATATGAAGTCGCGAGAAGAGAAGAGCCAGGGAAGGGTTGAATCGGAATCAACAGCTTTCGTCGTAGATACAGCGGGTGATGCGTCGCTGGCCGCGGACAAACCTGCAGTCTCAAGTGCCACCCAGGTCGTCGACAAAGACGGAGTTGTACGGTATACTATTGATAAAAACGTTCGAGTCCCTCTCGATCCCGCGATCTGGGAGGGTATCGAGGTCAAATCGCTTCCGAAGGCTGTACGAGAGGCACGGCGGCAATGGATGGAGAACAAGCGAGCGGGAAAGAAAGCCGCTAAGTCACAGAAAGATGAGAAGAAATCGAAAGGCGAGAAGAAGGTCGAGAATGTGGAGCACCTGGTGGTAAAGATACTGTCGGCGTCGCGCAAAGCTGGCGGTCTTGGCAGAGCGACTGTTGATGGGATTGAGAATGTATCTCTGGTTCGAGTTGAGGCTGCGGACAGGCCATTTTCGAAAGAGGAGATGACTCTGGCGAGGACTGTGGCAAGGAAGGTGTTGAAGGAACAGAAGAGGAGTACGGAGTCGGGAGGTGTCGAGAAGAAGCAGAAGAAAAAGAAGTCGAAGGCGTGAGAGGTGAAAGTGTGAAGAATGCGGGATAAGTTACCCAACGGGAAACGAGATTCCATCTGCACCTTGGCCTTGGCTGCTGGGTGGAGCTATTCATCAGAGCCACGTGCTACCTACAGCTTCTCCTCTTACCCTCACCGGCACTGTTCGAGCAACAAGAGGCCGCTTTGGACATCATGAAGCGGTTCATGGTGACCAATGGCTATTTCGCGATGATACGCCAATAATGAGTTGCTGCCTCACATCTATTGCGTGTCTGGCGGATAACACTGCAGCGTGCAGCTCGAATCCCAGCCTGAGGCATTGAAGCATTTTGTGGCGTCGACACAGCCTGGAACTTGAAAGGATCGATCTGTACTGCGCCGCCTTCGTGTAATTTTACTTCGATCGCAAGGCTGGACTTCCTCTGTTTTACCGCTTTCACTGTGTGCTGACAAGCAGAAGAACTTCTTGCTCATTTCCAAGCCATCCAACTCTCTGCTTCGACGATGTCTCGCAAAAGACGAGCGGAGGACAGCCCGACGGAGGATCTCAGAAGGTCTCTGCGGTGTCGAGACAGGCCATATAAATACGACTTGGTGCTCCCGGACGAAATTCGTGTATTGGTGCTGCACCCTGGAAATGGAGACGAAGAGCTATACGGGACTCTAGAGACGGCGACACTGGGAGAATCTGAGGACGACTACAAAGCAATATCATACGCTTGGGGTCCGGCCATCTTTGATCACACCCTGCGGCTGTCGACTGGTCTGCTTCGCATTACACAGTCGCTCGCCGGAGCCTTGCGGAGATTCAGACATGCTACGAAACCAGTGAGGCTTTGGGCTGACGCTGTTTGTATCAATCAATGTATTGTGGAGGGGAACAATGACCCAGCCGCTGTAGAAGAGAAAAATCATCAAGTTGCTATAATGGCTGACATCGATAGAAATGCCAAGGAGGTTCTCGTATGGCTTGGTGAAGCAGGGCCGAGAGACACGGAGTACTTCTGGATCCTGCACAAACTGGCTCAACTGTGGAGGAATGGACTCGAAGAGAGGGCAAATTCTTATCGGCTTTTACTCAGCGATGCTGCAGATACGATCGATGCTATGGCGTATCCAGCCTCTGGGTCCACTTCGCTCGAATGTCCTTGCTGTCTCAGCGCTTTCGCCCTCCAAGAACGAGATTGGGATGACACGCTCGTGTCAGTCGTGGATCTCATCGACAAACCGTGGTTCAAGCGACTCTGGGTTCTTCAAGAATGTTTGCTCGCTAAACGTTGTACGCTCCTTTGTGGCGCACATCGACTCAGTATGTATGGTCTCCGACAGGCGGGGACTTTCTTGCTCCAGTACTTCTCGCAGAAACAAGACGAGGACCAAGACCACCGACACGGACTTGCAGCAATCAGAAGTCTAAACATTCTTCAGTATCACCCTTCTGGATATAGTCCTGTACATGCTTGTGCAAGCTAGAGATATGCGGACAGGAGATCCTCGTGATCGCCTCTATGCTATGCGTCGGATGTGCCGTACATTACAAGATGCGTATCTGGCACCAAACTACTCTCTTTCCCCTAGCGACTTGTGGATCGCTTTCTCCGCCACGATACTTACGACAAAGGATGATTGGGTCAACATCGACTATCGGTTCTCAGATAGCCCTCATCCTTCATTTGTTCTTGTTCTTGCTAGTGTAACGAGGCACACGAGCGAGGAGATTCTGCCCTCGTGGGCCATCGATCTGCAGAGATTTCCGCTATGCTCGAGCTTTATTGGCGGTAAACATACTCAACATTGCGCCTATAGATATTCCCAAAAGGCAGGAGGATCTTTTCGCGAGCATCACTTGCTATACAGAGTCCACAAGTTAAGACTCGGGTTGAAAGTAGCAACAGTGGATACGCTCGAACGGATCTTGATCGACTCTACTGCACCGTCTCCCAATGCGCTTTTCAAGGCCAAAAACAAATCATGGATCGGCGATCGTCTCCCACCATGGGTTGAGAGATGTGCAGACTTCATTATCGACAAACGCCGACCATTTCAAGAGCCGAGATCGCTTCAGACCGATCTTGCAAACGTATTGCGAGTTCTCTTTACCTATCAGTACTCCCTTCGAGTCGAGAAGAGCCTCGACGCGTACGTGGATTTATTCGCTGCTTCCATTGCTGGCGATTCCCGAGGGTACCAGGAATGCCTCCAGGAAGTCACCAATAAGCTGGATCCAGTAGTCTTCAATTTTCACGACAACAATGTAGGAGCGCTTCTAGGAAAGTCTACAGAGGGCCTCTTTTGCTGGGTTCCTCCTGATGCTGCCATCGGGGATACAATCGTGTTGGTAAGTGGTGCACCCTCGCCATTCCTCTTCCGTTCGTGCGGTGACGGCGAATATCGAGTTGTCGGAGATATATGGTTGGACGGCATCATGGACGGCCAAGCATGGCCTGAGAATGACGATGAGTTGGTGGATATTATACTTGTCTGAACTTGGCATTGCATTCCACAAAATGCTTCAGGAGCATCAATCTGCCTCAGACGTTTGAGAATTTGTAGGGCTCGCGGGTAGCACGCGTCTGCTTGACCACCGCCGGCTATGTTACATTGAGAGGTTCTCCAAGGTACGATCGAACGCCAACAACACACAGTCACAACAACTCCTGCAAATGCTCGATGCCAGACGAATGCACAAACCAGTCCGCCAACCTTGATTCTAGTCAATCTTCTTCGACTTCACCTTCACCGCAACCCGATGCCCAATTAACTCACTCTCCAACCCAGCCGACAAGTTCCGCGCAATGAAGTCCGTGCAGTCTTCCAATGGAGCGAAGTAATCCTGCATCTGCGCCAGGATGTTGAGATACGTGCCGATCAACGGTATCCACTGCAGCTTTCTCGACCATGCTGGCGGAGCATCGACTGCTGATATGAGGTTTGCTGCATCAGCTCCAGCTTCTGGTTGGTAGTTGATGATTTCTGATCGTGCGGGAATGTTGTTTGCGCAGAAGAGAGACCACGAGAGGCGGTCTTTTGGAATGTCTTTGATGCATGACCAATTCTGCTTGTGGATGGTGAAGATGGGGATGCTGTTGGGATCTCGTCAGCGAATGATGCTGGTATAGGACAGGTGCAACTCACTAGTCCGACAGCATGGATCCTACCTCGGGACTGTTTAGAATACTGAACCCACTCATAAGCCACATGCGAATCGGTTTGCCGCCTCGCTGCTCATGCGCACTGAGGGCCGCCTTCGTCACAGCTTGAAAGATGGCCGGTAGCTCGCCAGACTGTCCAATCATTGGCGCAAGGCCTGCAGCATTGACTACAGCATCGCAATTGTGATCAAGGATCGCGGCTTTGATGGCTTCGCTGTCGGTGCCAGAACCGCTCACCGCGGCTGTCGCACATGATGTGGCTTCGGCGGAGAGCTTGGACGCATTCCGGACGTAGACGATGACCTGGTGCTTGTGGGCGACGAGCGCTGGGAGAAGACGAGATCCGACGTTGCCTGCGGCACCCAAGAGGAGGACGCGCATTGCTTCGAGTGGGAGGGTGGTTTGAAGGCTCAATGTGTGTCAGGGTTGGATTGTGTCGCGATCTGGACAACACGGCGGCCATTACTCTGTATTGAAATACTTTCTGCCATTGTTGCTGCCTTGAATCTTCTTTAGCAATGTCGTTTCCCGTGCTTCTTCGAGTGTAGTGAGTCGTGGAGTTTGCAATGCCCGGGCGGGTGACGACGGGACACGGAGCAACTAAGCCGCCGACAGGACAAGTTGATGTGCTTTGTCAGCTGGTGTGTCAGTCATATTTGCTGCTCGGCCGAAGGACTTCACATCGACCGCACGTTGTTTGGAGACAAACGCCAGGGTTGGGGAAAGCCGGAATTGGCACAACGTGGTGGAGCTTGTGTGAGCGAGTGAATACTCATTCGATCGCATGGCAGCTGGGGTCCGCAAAAAAGTGTCAGGGCTACGGCTGGCCGTACTGGGGACAGCGAGTACCTCTAGAGTTTTGCATCAGCACAGAGCTGCGGAGATGTCTACCGAAGGCCTAGATGGTATCAATGTGTGATGTTGGCGTCCGCGAGCAGACGATGGCACCCGTTTGCATAGAACGGGCTCTCGAAACGACATGTAGAGACCGCGATTCGGTGTCAGAGTTAGAAGCCTGTGGACGTGCGCTCCACGACCAAGGTCTTTCGCCAGCAGTCATGTCGGTCGTACTTGCAGGTAGCGTTCATTCGATCCAGCCGGCGCCAGTCAAAGCGTACTGATCATCACAAATCTGTAGTACAATATCCCACAAGTGCAGACAACTCATCGATATCCTTCAATTCTCCTCCATGATCGTCCAGCTTCCAACACTGTGGACCAAGCGCGCGAACCAGAAACATCCGGCAAGTCTGGGGGAAGAATTCCCGGAAGAACCTGGGTCAGAAAATCTCGGAGTACCGAGTCAGGGAGGTAAAGATTCGTTCATACGATGCAAATGTTGAAGGCCGACATCTTGATCCGGCGATCAACCACGACCAGAGTCACGACCGCGAAAACCACCACGGTTCCTTGTTCTAGGCTCGAAGGTTGGCGAAAGTCCTGTCCCGGCGGGCTATGTGTAGCGCGTATGCATCGTAAGTGGGGTTCGACATGTTGAATACTCTTGACCCGCTAAGGCGATTTGGAAAGGCTTCCTCACCGGAGCTATAGCTGTTTTCGGGGACGTGGACCGAATTGCGGATGTCGTTTCGTGCAGCGATACACACTGTGCAATGGGATGTGCAACTGTTCATAGTACAGGAAGAGTCGTGGGCAACACCCTTCTCTTGCCTTAAGTTCATAATCAATCTCCGGTCTGTCATCAGTCAGCTCAGCAAATCACAGACGAGGGGAACGAGACTCCATGTGAGTAAGCGCAAGGGCATTCGGGCAGCTGCCACGCTTTTACTGATTGGTACAGGCCCAGCCTTCGGCCTGTACAACAATGTGTGAACAACTCATGACGCGTACCAAGATGATTTGCGGTCATGAGCTCGAAACACTGGGCATCTTGTTGCCGTGTCCAAACCGGCCTGGCTGTGGAGCACCCAAGGCAAACTACAGTATGGGTACTTCGTCGAAGAAAGCGCCGTGCGACGACTGCGTTGCCAACAATACCTGGGCAAAGAATAGCGAAGGAAAGTGGGTGCGCACTTGAGAGATGATGATGCCATTGCAACGGGGCTATAAAGCAATACGTGGTAGAGTGGGATGAAGTTTTATCAAGGATACAGTCTCTTGGGCACGTGATCTCGGCCGACCAGAAGCAGAGTTGATGACGTTTCCGGTGAATTCTCGTGTAAATGATTGAAGCACATTCTACTCCCTCCAATACAGAACATGGCCAGCTAGAGCGACGCTCTACAATCAAATGCTCGAGACTCCTAGCTGCTTCACCCCAATCTCAGCTTTTCTTTGCGTCGCAATGATGCATCGTTGCGCGACTGTGCAGCCAAAACGATAACCGTTCTTCCCCGTCACCCAACTGTATTCCGACCTATAGCCACGATGCCGCATTCGGAACAGCTCCCTGAAGGCTTCTACTTCATCTCCTGTGGCGCAGTCGGTGTCGTATTCAACGTTAGCGATCGCATTGTCCTCAAATTCGCGCGCACACCCGCGAACAAGCGCGTCAGGCGCGAGCACTCCACCTTCGACCTGCTCGAAACGAAACCAACATGTCCATACATCGTCCGCAGCGTCCTGCGGCTGTCAGACCTCAATTTCTTGGAAAACATGTCGGGAGGTAACCTCGAAGCCCGACTTCGCAGCAACCAAGTTCGTGAGAAGCATGTCCTCGTAGCAGTCCAGTCCCTCGAGCCGGCTACGCTCGTTTCGCAATGGATGGCAGAGCTTACCGGCGCGGCGGCCTGGCTGGAGAGCATAGGCTTGGCTCATGGCGACATTCGTCCATCCAATCTGCTCCTCGATGTCTGCAATCACCTGAGACTTGCCGACTTCGATTGCGCAGCGAATATTGGCTCTCAAGAGCTGGAAGCGGGTGCACCGCCATACGCTCGAGTGCGAGGCTCGGAGGCTGGTGAGGCAAAGGGCACATTCGGAAGGGTCGGACCACGAACAGAGCAATTCGCTATCGGTAGTGTCTGCTACTACATGACGCGTGGGCATGAACCGTACGAGGATATACAACTGTCTGGCCCTGAGTTGGTCGATCTGCTGCAGCGCAAAGTCTTCCCCTTCACAAACCCGAATGATTTCAAGGACACCGTCATTAGGAAATGCTGGCAAGGAGAATACTCTTCGCTCCAACTGCTGGCTTCCCAAGTAGGCAGCCTGTCACATAACAGAGAAGAATGTACTAGTAACATTTCGCTAGAGAAGCTGAGAGAGGAATGTCTTCAATGGTACGGAAATTGGAAAGCTCAGGTAAATCCTTATATAGCTCAATTTAGGACGCAGCTACCTTCTAATGAGGAAGATAGTCAGTAAGAGTATTAACATACTAGAAGGTTAACACAGAGCTAGAGGGGAAAGCAAAGGCTGCAGCAGCTGACAGCGTGACTAATACGCATAGTATAAACCCGGCGCGACTTGCGATGCTGTAGAGATGAGCCCATGTCGGGCGCGGACAGAGGGGAGAAGTAATGCAGAATCCCAAGTTCAAGCGACTTGCGGCGCTCTACGTAGTAATTGTCATCGCAATCGTCGCGTGGGTATTACTCGGATGAGGATCGGTAGTGTTGCAAGTTTGAATGAGATGCAAAGAACTCAATTAGAGACGACAATAGGAGCTTCAGAGCGTTCTTTTTTCTTCACCTTCGATCGCGTGCTGAACATGCTCCTCTACTCGGCAGGCATTGGCCACAGATGTAATGGAGCCACAGCTTAAAGGTATTTTCACATTCTTCGGCAACTCTCTCGGGCTGATTGGATTTATAACTCTCTTGACGGTCACGTTACCTGGCGTCAAGATCGTGGGAGCATGTTTTGTGACGGCGGGCACTGAGACTTCCGTGGTCCTGATAATTTCTTGGCTCAGTGTCAACAATGTAACTTTGACTGATGGGTAATCTGCATACAAAACAGGACGCATACAGCCCCTTCCTAATGCCTCCGAAAAGTCTTACTGCGAAACATTATACAGCAGCTTCAAGCAATCCAACCGCCTTTCGTACCCGCCGCCTCCTCGCAGCCAGACCGCCAGTTATGTCCTCGTCCAAGGCTTGAAGTAGTTGGTTTACTTGCAAGTTGCTCATTCTTGAAATGGTCTCGGGTGTCTGAGGGAAGTTGTCGATAGCTGTATTGGTCGATGAGTCGCGCAGCGGGTGTAGCGTACTCTGTGGAGAGATAAGGCGGGAGTTCGTAAGGCGGGCTACCTTGTTATAATTGCTATAAGACTATAAGTCAGCATAGTGCACTATATCGTAAGAGCATTAGTAGCTAACCTTGCCGCAATGCGCGTAGTGAGACGCAGCTCCATAGTGTCGAGTCGCTCCTCGATCCCAGTGAATCGCTGTTCGAATCCAGTGAGTCGCTGCTCGACGCGCTGGAGCGCTGCTAGCACGTCCACGGCTTGGTTCAGAGCTGGAATATTCGGCAGGCGCGCCATCTGAGTTTGGAGTGCCCCAAAGGCCTCCTAAATTATTTAAGGCTCTGGCTGTTGATAGTTGTCGGCCATAATGCTGTCTTCTTAAGAGTAATGGGTGTGGGATGTTGGTGTAGCGGCGATAGTGTCGCAGTTGACGGCGCAAGTGCAGACTCCAGAGTAGCTTTAGAAGGAAGCGCGGGGGTATGCGCCCTTTCCTGATGCGGAACACCCGCCAGGGTAACAACAGCCAGGAGTGGACGAAGCGCACACTTACATGGGCCACGGCTGAAGTCTTCGGGCAGGGTATGAGCATTGCTTGCTCTTACATGTTTGATGATCCGCCGAAATTCACCAAAGGCCTCGCAATCAGTCTTGGGTTTCTGGGGCTTAGTGCGTCAATGGCCGTCCTTCTCATGGTCGAGTCCTCCAAACTGAATAGGCGAGGACGGGAGAGGAGGTGGCTCAGGTCCAGAATGATGCTGAAGTGAAATGCTTTCGATACCAGATATGAGAGTCCGGCGATAGATGTGCCGAGCAAGTTAGCATGGTTCGTGAGCGCATCAATGACCAAGAGCCCGGTGAGTCATCTTCACGTCGTATTTGGTGAATACCAGTCCTGCACGATTCATGCTGGACGTTTAAGATGCCTATCTTGGTGGAGTAGCACTGATTGTGATGAATGCCATGACTAACGAGGCCGAGAATGTTGAAGAGAAACCAATTCCCATTTGAACTTTTCGATGACTCAGCGTGCCCGCGCCCGATCTTTGTGGAGCGAAGTGAGCAGAAGACCAGGACCTTCGCATGAACACAAACACTCAGAAACCTGACTTACAAGTCAGATATTCCTTTGTTTCATCCACATAAGTTTACCCACAAAGACACAACTCCTGAGAACAGCAAGTATCTCCCCATTCAGCTCTCCACAAGCGCGCGGGGCACCAATATGCGAGCCACAACTCAGAATTGCAGACGGCAAAGATGGAAAGGGGACATCCCGGTGGCTCATCAAAGCATTGTTCGGCAAAGCACAACTGTCACGATTGCAAGACATCCTACCTCTTGATTTCATTCTTGAAACAGTATACCAGAGTCAACATGGCGGTCAAAGCAGCGCGAGCAGCACAGCGTCTGATCAAGAGATCTGAGCCCGTACCAAGCATTTTGACTCCGGCATCTGGTCCTCTTCACAGTAGCAAAGCCGCAACGACAACATCACGCCCACTTCCCAAGACCACTCATCCTCGTACACTCAACAGCTCAATCCGCAACTATGCAACAACCTCAATGCATCCCAGCCGCGCAATTGTCGCCTCCACCCCTCAAGCCTCACATCATGCAGGCTCAAACTGGTCGATGCAATCCATCCAAGTCCCCACCTCCCCTGGGCCCAACGAAATCCTCGTCGAAATGGTCGCCTCCGGGATATGCCATACAGACATCGCCCTAACCGCACCAGACAAAGGTCAACGCTTTCCAATTGTACCGGGTCACGAAGGATCCGGAATCGTCAAAGCCGTGGGATCCAGAGTGTCGAAGGCTGTGAAAGCTGGAGACCCAGTCTTGTTGTCGTTTGATAGCTGTGGAGAATGTAAGGAATGTCATGAGAAACGACCTGCATATTGCGATACGTTCGCTGTGGCGAACTTATTCGGGGAGGAGGATGTTTTCAAAGCCCCGGAAGAGGAAGGCGGGTATGGAATTGGTGCGAAGTTCTTCGGTCACTCGAGTTTTGCCAAGTTGAGCGTCGTCAAGGAGAGTACAGTATTGCCTGTCAAAGATCTGATTGAAAATGAGGACGAGTTGAAACTCTTTGTTCCGCTGGGGTGTGGTGTGCAGACAGGAGTAGGGTCAATTCTGAACTTGACGAAGCCGGGTCCGAATGATCTGGTGATGGTTTGTGGGCTGGGAGGAGTTGGATTGAGTGCGGTGATGGTATGATCCATGACCATGTCACTTGACATCTGAATGCTGATATTATTCAGGGCGCACGAATAGCAGGCTGCAAGCAAATCATTGCAGTCGACAAAAACCAGGACCGGATCAATTTAGCAAAAGACGTCTTTGGTGCCACTCATGAACTAAATTCGACAGAGCTCAGAGACTTGACGGCAGCAATGAAGGAGGTTGCAGGAGGACGTGGACCGAATGTTGTCATCGAAACGACCGGATTCCCGCTCATCGTGGAAGGATCGTACTATGCTGTCGATACCCGAGGCGCATATGTCCAGGTTGGAGGTCCACCAGACGACCGGTATCGCTTTTCTCTCGATCTCGTGCAGCACCTCTTTCGTGGCGTGAAACTATGGGGCTGCGTCGAGGGCGATAGCTATCCGGGCGAGTTCATCCCGCAGATGATCAAGTACTATCGAGAAGGGAAGCTGCCGATTGACAAGATGGTCGAGTATTATCCGGCTGATGAGTTCAAAACTGCATTGCGTGAGAGTGATTGATGACTTTCAAAGACATGAAGCAAAGTGCTGACATCCACCCCAGGACATGCACTCCGGAAAGACCATCAAACCAGTACTTGTCTGGTAGCAACTCTCCGACACCTCACATGTACAGCCAGCCATGGCATTCGCATTGAGATGCATGGTCGTATTGAAAGGCATCGAGATGATTCTTTGCAATAGCGGTCAACCACGAACCTGCCATCATCATCACTCATGCTGTTCTCATGCCACCCATATGTCGCCTCTCAAGATGTAGACCGCTGTCTCGATATCGTAGTCCGTTAGTCCGTCAAGATACCATTGTGTTTCGTCATTCGTTTGAGAATGGCTTGCGCGCTCATGGGGATGCCAATTGCTTCGTCATTATCGTCGTTGTTATCCAGTACCTTTCCCATGTGTTCGTCGAAACTGAGCACCTGCACTAATCGCATGACTTCCATGAATGCTCGCAACCCTCTGTGCTGGGAAGGCGGTAGATAGGAATGCTCCATGCATCTCCAGCTTTATTCGTCAAACCCGAGGAGCTTGACTCGCAGCCGATTCCATTTGAGTGCGAATACAAGCACGAGAAAGCTTGTCAAGTCGTCGGGCGCAGGCGTAATCCATTGCTTGCCTCAATTGACATTTCCCTGCTGTTTTTCGAAGTCTTCAAGGGGGGAGGTGGTCTTCTGCACTCGATCCACATCTCCTCCACCTTGCCCGGCTCACGGCGTTGCCGCTGTCTCTGAAATTCTTTTGGACATGATATTGCATCCTGGTTTGCAATACTAACTTCGTAGACTCTTTTTTGTATTCATCGATGTAGACCTTGACTTTGCGGATGGCTTTCGCAAAAGCTGGGTGCTCTGCGGCGTACAAAGCACGCTCTATACTGGCTTCGTTGCTATTGAGGATGCTGCGCTCGCTGAGATGACGCTCCGTGTTCGTCTAAAGTGCCTTCGCTGCGCGTGCGCTGGACGACAAGCGTAACGAGAAGAGAGCTTCATTGGGCAGCTCCTTGGCGACGAGCTCAAAAAGTTCGGAAAGAAGATCCTCAAGATGGCTGTCAGGCTGCGAAATCCAGCTCAAAGCTACCGTTGAGATCCATTGCAGATTAGTCGATGGTTTGATGTGGTGTGCTGTCTTACAATGTGATCTCCGAGTAGATTTGACGCCAGGAGATGTTGGAATCGATTGTAGTTGATATAGCGGGGTAGGTCCAATTCGAGAACGGGTTTGAAGGCGAAGGCATGAGTCGGATTCGACATCCAGAGCAGGGCCGGTGACGAAGCTCGTTGCTGCTTCTCCAAGGTCGTGACCCGATCTCAACAGCGTGAGTGCGCCTTCCTAAGCTTAGTAGCTGTTCCTCCTGGAGGAGAAGTTGTCTCATGTCTCCGAAACTGATCCATAGTCCATGGTCTTAGGATCTCATCCAGCATCTTTGGCCACGCTTTGATATCGAAGAGACACAACCAGTAAGATGCTTCGTTCGACAGACTTCAGAGGTCAAGCGGCTGAAGTCGAAGCCGTGAGTCGCATCCAATCAAGAGCTCAATCATTTAGCGAGGGCTCATGCGCGATCCAGGAAATGCAAAAACTCACCTCGTGGGCCTGCATAATCGAAGGCATATCTCAGTCACAAACAAGATTTCATTATCGCTCAAAAACAAAAGTCATCAACGGTTCCTGTCAGGTAGTCCTCTTTCCAAATCCTCAAACGCCTCATCGTCCCTACTTACGGGCTGTTGCGCCGAAGGGTCATCGTTGACGAGATTGACGGCCTGTTCCTGGACATCATCCTCATCCTCCGTGTCTCGGTAAGGCTCCATCTGAGGCGGCGATGTGGAGGCTGAGCCGGAAGATCTCGCCAGTGAGCGGACGACGTCGCCTTTGCAGATGGGACAGGTTCGTCGACGGGTAGTGAGCCAGGGAGTTCTATATATATGTTAGCAAGTCGGTCAGAGACGGGTCGATGAGCTGATAGACTTACATGCACTCTGCATGGAACTCATGTCCGCAGGGCAGGCTCATCACTCTGCTGACGCCGTCGACGTACTCCTCCAAGCATACAACGCATTCCCGCTGCTTGCCACCATACCGTCTCCTCCATTCCGCGAGACCCGCAGCACGCTTTTCCTCAATCTGCTCGAGTGAAGGAGATGCCATGCCGTCTGATCGGAGAGAAGAACCTTGCGGTACCTCCGACGTCGTTCGTGCTCGAGGCCGTGCCCGGGTGTTGATGAGTCTTGACCCTGGTAGCAGTGGCGTCGTCGCGCTGGCTTGTGATGACAACGATGTCGTTGAGCTCGCCGTCTGGCTTGGCATCGTCTGGTATGTCCGTACAGGCAATCGCTCAACCACGGACTTCGGTGCTCGCCATCTCCTCCGCCGTATCCTCGATCGAAGGAGTAAAAGAGCGTATACTACAGTAAGTGTAACAAGGGGAGACACGACCAGGACCAGCAGCGTGTCAAAGAAAGGTGAAGAGGACATTGAGGTCTGCGACAGCGTGACCCACAGCCCCTCATGAGAAGGCGAGCCATGTGCAGACTGAGGTCTGCGGTGGTGGGTGTCAGGCTTCATATGTTGCGATGGACGTTCAGAAGTCTTTGATGCGCCTTTTGAAGGTGACGTCTCTGCCTTGGCAACGTCTTGACCAGGATCAGAGTGGAACAGCCGACCCAACCAGGCGCGTGATACATCCGCCTGGCCCTCCGTCTCCTGAGAGGTCATGCCTGCTTTGGGCTGAGACTTCTTGGAGCTGCCGATGTCAACTGCTTCGTGGTTTGCTTTGCCATACTCGCCACTGCCAGGCGTAATACTTCCGCCTCTGAAGGATGTCGCTGCGGCTTTGCTGCTGGTTCTCGGCGCAGCACTAGAGGTCGATGTGGAAGCAGTGTTCTGCTGTTGCTCTTTTTGCTCCGCAACAAGATCTGGATCTCGCCAGTCTTGGACGCCAATGACAAAGCCATCCTCTGACCCAGGCCGCGAGGTCGTTGTTGCCGCTCTGGTGGAGGCTTTCGAGATTGTAGCTACCTTGAATGCGATCACCTTTCGCGGCTCATCATCTTCAAATTCTTGTTGAAGAACCCAGCCGACCTTGCCGCTGCTTGGTGGTCGTCGACTATCCGCGCTGTCTGAGCTGCTTCCGAACAACGAAGCCAACCAGCCTGGTCGGTTGATCTTCGGCTTGTCTTCCGTCTGCTGCGAGCTCTTCTTGTCCGTTTTCTCCATTTCCTTGGGCTGTGGTGTAGATGTCGCCCTCGCAGATGCGCTCGTCGTTGTAAAGATTGGCTTGTCTGCAGTATCTTTCTGGGAGCCGACCATCTCTTTCTCGCCCAATGCCACGCCAACTCGATTGACCTCATCGACGTACGCTGATCTCACATCTTGCGGCATGAGACTTGACAGCAGTTGCGCGGTCGTGTATGAGGTAAAGAGAGAAGGTATCGTGACGTTGGAGGTGTCTCCTCGAGCGTACATGGTCACAAGCGGACCGCCGCGGATGTCGTCTCCCACAACCAACGCAATACCACCCCTTCTCTGAGCCCATTTGACTTTCTCCAGAAAGCCGCAGCCACCTCTGCTGAGTAGCACAATCTTGCCAGCGATCTCTGCGCTCTCTTGCAGTGACTGAATGTCCGCGTGCGTCGGCTTCTTCGTGTTGCCTACCGAGTCACCGTTCGTCTTCAAGCCATCCGAGGCCGGCAGTGGGTGGTGCAGGTAGTCGTCTGTCCCATCATCCTCACTCGGATTCTCGGTACCATCCTTTTCCTCAACATCCTCATCACTTCTCTTGTTGTTCTTGCTGCCTTGCGACTCTGTAGCCGCGCTCTTCCCTTCTGGCCCGCCCTTCTTCGCAGCTCCTGAACTCGTCCAGCTCCCATCGTCCCATCCAGGTACATCGCTACACCCCAGCTCGCCTCCTGCGCCAGCCCCAGATCCTCCTCTTCCAAAATGGTCGCTCCCGAAGCCACTCCCAATCCATAGCTGCCCGCTCAGGCTCTTTGGAGGTAAAAGTGGCCCAAACGCGGCGGGTCTCGCCACGAAGTTTGTAGAATTGTCATCTGTCAATGTGATTATCGCGCTCGGCGGGAATAGGCTAGAAGGTGATCGCCAGTTGAAGTATGTGCCGATGCCGCCTTGAGAGGATGACGTCTCTACAACTGGTCTGCGCCAGGGGCTGAGGGCGAGAATGAGAAAGAAAGCGAAGATGAAGCTGAGAAGAGTTAGGAGGAAGCGGAGTGGTCGCATCGTGAGGTTGTTCGCTGCCTGCGCAGTCGGTAGGTCGGGATCGAGGTGGTGGAAGTCAGCCGGCGATGCGCGCGACCTGTCCGCGGCGCGGCGTTACTGGAACATTCGTATTCGAAGGGACTCGTGTCGATTGTACAGATCTGGCGGTGGTGAATGTATGTAAAGAGATGTTGGAGGTGGAGTGGCGTGGAGTTGGCTGCACACTGACGTTGCCGATCTCCTGTGCGGGCAGACTGCAAGGAAGTCGCACCTGAGGCCGTTTCACCGGCGATCTCTCACAAAAACTCGAGCCTCGGTCTGTACACGAAATACAACATACGAAAGCAGCAGTGAATGAAGTACAGGGTCAAGAAGATGGTGGAAGGATAGGGTTGTTGGATGTCTAGGGAGTTGTGCTCCTCCCCGCCATGCACTGATGCCCCGATCCAAGGTCCCGCTTCGTTTCAAAGCCCTCAAACCTCACGTGTCGAAGTGTATCATGCTGTCAGGAATGTGACTGCGGCAGCCACAGCTGCCACACACAACGGGGACTTCTCGACCTCGAGTGATGCTTTAATCTGATATCTCGACTCTTCATGACAGTTGTAATGGCGGCAACACGTCCAGCGCCCTACCGGAGATCATGAAGCAGCTCTTGAGCTGAACTGCAGCTGGCACCCCAGCACTTCGCATGTCATGATTAGCGACCAGCGATTTGTCCATAGCCCGAAAGCTATCAGTGCTGATAGCTCTCCGCTCGTAGTTATCGAACACGGGACCAGCTTGTTCTTGTTTCTTCCAAACCGCGATGGAGTACTTGACGGACCCGGCACTCATGAGATCGGTCTTCACAGAATCTCCCTCATATATCTTGTCGTGCGCTCGCTCTCCGTCAAGCAGAAGATTGCTCAGATTGAAAGTCAGCGAGACGAATATGCAAGTCGTCATCTATCAGGATGTTGGAAAGCCCGATGTCGTTCACCAATATGCCACGATCATGACATGTCGATACTGCTTGAGCAATCTCGAGCATTCAGCGCCGCAATGTCTGGTCACTTCCGCCTTGTACATTGCGCAAGTATTCCATGAGACTGCCCTTCGGATAGTATCGCAAGATGAAGCCCTTTGGACAGGCGTCCAGATGCTCTGCCATGAAAGGCTGGCGTCCAAGACGCTCGTAGAAGGCGACCTCACGAGAAAAGATCTTCATGCTCCTGTGAGGTCTTCTTTTGGTGGTGCGAGTCGCAAAGTCGCTTCGGAGTCTTGAAAACAGTAGTTCCCTCGAGCTCGAAGATGAACCTTCGGTTCCTGAGCCGATGAGACGCGAGGAACCTATGAGGCAGCCATCAGGTAGTACAAAGCCCTGCATTACTTACTACTGATGCAAGTGATCTGGAAAGTCATCTGCCTATTAGCAATATGTTTACATACTCTTTCGCTAGCTTGGTGTCGTCAGGGACAGCAGCAAACATTACATTGCTCGTATGCTCTGGAAGAAAAACAAGTTTCTTTTGGTGGTCGACGCCCATCTCCGGATTTCTGGCCAGCACACGAAGTTGCTGGAGTCTGAGCGTCCTTTGTCGTGTGCATATTATATAGCTGTGTATGAGGTACGACTATAAGTGCATATGCACTGTGTCTGTCGAGGTATGAAATCCGCGGAAGAGCCAGAGTTACGGGAAAATCTGCAACCGGAGCTGAGGCCTCGGTCTGGTGGCTGCATGGAAGGTGGGATGATCCTGGCCTTCCATTACACCTCATATCTCTTCTCGATGCTCCGGAGTCATGTCAACATGATGACGGTATCATCAACGACGTGCCAGGAGGAAGGTGGCAGACCAACCCATAACAGTAGCGGAACATTGATACATATATCCGCCGACAGACAGTTTCGATGCCGACTGAAACGCAATTTCCACTCCCCACGGGCTGCCGATGAGGCTCAAAAACAGAGTTCGGTTCAATGAACGCATCGACACGAGAAGCAAATCCAATCTGCGCGGGGCCAACGTCTCCAACGTCCGTCACGAGAACTCCTTCCAGCATCACAACCACCACCACCACCACGACGCAGTCCATCTGTCATCATTGCGCCTTCTGCAGCTCGGCACCACATCGTACAAGCGTGGCCATGCGGGCGATGGACCCTTGATCGCGACTCGACAGGTGCGAAGGACGCGGCGCTGAGCTGAGCTGATCATCGACACGGCTCGTTGTGCATTTCGTCTATTCGGCACGGCATTGGCAGTTGATAGCTCACCCGCACCTACTGTACCTCCGCCAAAAGATCAGCACTCGTCTCTACGAGAAAAAGGTTGTCGACTACCGCGGGCTGCGTAATAGCGAACCGCTCTTTCGACTCCGACCGATCCCATAGTCACACCAAAGCCTCGTGTTCCTCCGTAAGCACCTCGTCGTACGTATACCCCCTCATCCTTTCTTCTTCGCCGCTGTCGCCACTTCCAGCAGGTGAGAGCTACACTTGCGAGCTGTGTGTTATCGGGGACTGCTTCTTTCCACCCTTGCTCTCACTCGCGACTGCTCTTGCTCTCGTGCTTGCTCTTGCGTTCCAGCGAGTGTGTTGACTTCGTAGCATTCTTGCTCCTCCGCTCAGTCCTCCTCCTCCTCTCCTCCTCCTCCTCCTCCTCCTCCTCCTCCTCCTCCTCCTCCTCCTCCTCCAACCTACACCAGCATATCCACAGAACCAGCAACCTGCAGTATTCGCCCGACAGACCTCAGCAGCATCATCATCTACGAAGCATCTGACCTCCGCCTACGACGGATCGCCAATCAGCCTTATCGAAGCCTCTCACCCGCTATTCCCTACCACTGCCATCCACCTACCCGATCGTACCCTCCGACAAGATGAACATCAATTCGCCCTCGAGTGGCTTCATCTCTGTACCCTTCCTCAAGAACCGCCACAAACCCGGGCACAAGAATGAGCTGAGAGTACCCTTCCTGGGCTTTTTGCCTAACAAGCCTCGCAACCACTTTGTCGCTATGGTCGGCGAGTTCATTGGCACCTTCCTGTTTCTGTTCTTCGCCTTCAGCGCAACTCAAGTCGCCAACGCTGCCGCCTCGGGAGCCGGTACTGCAGGAGGCAGCCTCACCCAGGTGCCAAATACTAGCGTGCTCTTGTACATTTCGCTGGCCTTTGGGTTTAGCTTGGCTGTCAATGCTTGGGTCTTCTTCCGGATCAGTGGAGGTGGGATATGTCGTTTTTCTCATAGCGTTCGTTCCGCTAATCACGAACACAGGTCTGTTCAACCCAGCAGTCACACTCGGCATGGCCATGATTGGAGCCGTCAATTGGACTCGCGCCGGTCTTGTCTTCGTCGCACAGATTCTGGGTAGTATGGCTTCTGCCGCAGTCGTCTCGGCCTTGTTCCCCGGTCCGCTGTCTGTCTCGACAACTCTCAGCAGTGGCACCTCCATTGCTCGCGGTCTCTGTATGTCTACTCCACTGCGCGACCTCCTGTACTTTGCTAACCTACTACAGTCATTGAGATGTTCCTCACAGCAGAGCTCGTCTTCACCATCTTGTATGTCATCGGCCTGGTTTCCTCCCCTTCATTGACTCTGCTAACGCTTCCCAGCATGCTTGCCGCCGAAAAGCACAAGGGCACCTTCATAGCACCAGTCGGTATCGGCCTTGCGCTCTTCATCGCTGAGCTGTCTGGTGTCTACTTTACAGGCGGTACGACTTCCACCTGACTGCCAAAAACTCCCGCCTTGCTGACTTCAATGATGCAGGCTCTCTCAACCCAGCCCGCTCCTTCGGTCCTTGCGTCGTCCTCAAGATCTTCCCGGGCTACCACTGGATCTACTGGCTTGGCCCAGCGCTCGGTGCGCTGGTCGCTGTCGGCTTCTACCGTTTCGTAAAGATGCTCGAATACGAGACCGCGAACCCCGGCCAGGACTTCAACGAGCAAGAGGCGGAAGTGTTCCAGTTTGACGAGGAGAACGCTGCGCGTGGCAGCGATGTCGCCAGACCCGTTGCAGACCCGATGGCCATTAGGGAGTCAAGGTCAAGCAATCAGGTGCCTGGTATTGGAGACCGAACGAGTAGTAGAGCTCTCAACCCACGGCCAAGTGCCGCACGTCTTGATGGCAGCTCCGGCAGCGCCATTGCCGAGAAGTTTGAGGATGTTCATCCGGGTTTCGAGAATGCTAGCAGGATGGAAGCCGGTCGACCGAATCCTTACGCCAGCTCTGGGACTACAGGGTAGTGAAGGTTGTTGCTTGTACAGAATTATGCTTTTGGAAGCGAGGCGCTATTGCTGGCAGGTCTTTGGCAGGCTTGGGAGCCTTGCCGTTGGGTTGTGAATACTCATTACTAGTCATGAATGATAAGTTGTTCCCACCCTATACGTCGTGCAGCTCTCATCGTCCGCGCAGTTCCGTTCAGCTTTAGTAATTGGCCACTATAGCATATATGCAGTTGCTGCAGCCTCGGAGCTCATGTGGCTCGCATGGAGTATTAACGTTGAAGCTTCGGTCCAATCATATGCGCTGCAGCTAGGACATG
Source organism: Nothophaeocryptopus gaeumannii (assembly GCA_031771865.1). Taxonomy (NCBI): domain Eukaryota; kingdom Fungi; phylum Ascomycota; class Dothideomycetes; order Mycosphaerellales; family Mycosphaerellaceae; genus Nothophaeocryptopus; species Nothophaeocryptopus gaeumannii. Next base: position 2,843,406 of record JASISA010000025.1, read on the forward strand.
CGCGTGAGCAGAGCCAGTCACTTCTCCCACTAACAGACACAATCATATGCGAGTCGAACAGGCGCGCCACATTCGTGCACGGACCATTAGCTCGCAAACTCGCAATCACCTCAACGTCCTTGTAGGCACCTCGACCTCCGCACACCTGTACTCTAATTCGACCACAACACAATAACTAGCCACCGCCGACTTCGAGCACCTCACAATACCCGACACGTCTTACTCTGACTACGATACACCGTCTCCGGCTCCCGAGAGACACCGGAACGACGCCTGACCTCCTCAACATAGCGCCGCTTATTACGCTTTGCCAGTCCACTACTTGTGTAATCCACATCCGCGCACAGCACGCATCCTGCCTCGAGCGTGACTCTTACCGGCCTGCCACCCGAGCTGTTCGAGTCTATTGCTGAAGGCGTCGAGGCCGTGGATTTACTAGTAGGCCTTGCGGTTGACCTCGGGGGAGTGTTGAGTACAAGAGAATGACGCAGATGCTTTGAGGAGCGTCTAAGCAAGCCACGTACTGGCCTTCTGGATCTTCGTGGAGACCGTAGGAATTTGGATCTGGAGATCGCCGAAGGAGGTAGCTTCCGGATGAGTTGAACAGGTTGTGCGAACCGATGTTGGCCCAGTTGTCGCCGAAGTTGGATGCATCTTCAGGTCTCTCCTCCCAATGTATTCGGAATACTGGAGAAACTTACGGATCGTAAAACGAGAACAAGTGGAACCAATCTGGATCGATCTCTGGCAGGGTGATGTTGACGTGGACCTTGGTCAAATCCACCATCATAATAGAGTACGGCGTGTCTTGGTTCGGGACGACAATGTCTTGCGCAGTGGGATCATTGGCCTGTACGATCTTCGCGCTGTGATAGAAGTTGCTCGCTTCAAGGTATTTGTATATCACTCCCACGAAGTTAACGTAGGAGAGTAGACAATACCCATGCTGATCGTAGGTCAGATGTGTTTGGGCGGAGTCATGGACGCTTCGAACTTACGACAAGACTGAATGTTGTTGTATTTTGAGCATCGATGGTTGCGTTCGAAGAAGAGTCGGACTGCCTTGAGAATAGGGATGAATGCGTTGACAGGACAATGAGAGATCTCGCAGTCCATATCTTGGCGAGCATCATCTTGGGCGGTGGGTGATGCTATAGTAGCCTCTGAACAGGAGCTCATATGCCCTGACTGGCATATGGATACTGCGACGTCTTGATTTTGCAAGACCCATGATAACGGCATGCGTGCGATCAGAGCAGCCGCAAAACATTCAAGGATCAAACGAAGCCGCATACAGTGCTTGCGGTCCAGCTGAAGATGGTGCGACCATCGACCCTTTGGATTCTGTAGTACTTGGCATGCACAAGGAGTCACCAACAGGTGCACTCTGCGCTGCGAACCATGTCGGAGGATCGCACGTCGGCCTAATCCGTCAGCATGTGCAACATGTTCCAGGAACTGTGCATTCTTGGCAGCGCTCCGCGTTCCAATGCGGGTAATGAAGGACCATCCTGCGCCAGAACACGTTCATAAGCTCGCTACTACCGTGGCATCCAAGCACTGCGGCCGGAAAGGAATTGATATACCCTTGTGAGCTTGACCAAAAAGACTTTACGCTCGAGCGAAGCTGTGGTCACTCAGGAATTGTAGGCTGTTTAGCAAAAGCGCGATTGTCATGAATGACCTTGCGATCAAGAAGAGCGAATGCTTCATCGCGTCCCTTGTCAGTGCAAGCACAGTAGCCGACGACTTTCGATGTGGCTGGAAATATTCCATCATTCTGCTCTTGATGCACATCGTTGTTGCAATCCCAGAAGATGAGGATACACAAAAGCAGGCCAGATACTTCCTGGACACAAACACTATTCTTGAGCAAACTCTGTTGAAGCACAGGAGAGTACCACGCTCACTCCAATTCTCAAAACGCATGGCTCCGTTCTCGCATTGGCTGCCCTTGGCATCAGACTGGCGGCATCGCAGGCAGGACAGACATTCCAATCTGTGAGTACTGCAGGCCACGGCACTGCATGCTGATGCTCACTTCAATCAGAGACCTGATCTACGACCACCAGTCTTGAATTTCTCTGTTTACGATGAGAGCAAATTTACACCAGGCTACATATTGATGTCGCCATTCACAGCACCACCTTGAGGCAATCTCAACGCTGGTTCAGATTCAGGATCAAGTAGCCTTCGCTCAAGCTCCCTAAGCCAGCTTCTACTGGATTCTGTTCAAAGTGGACCGTACATATACGACTCTGATGGGGTACGTTGATGACTTGAACTTACTGCTGCAAACGACTGCGCTAACTTGAACGTAGACACTCATCTTCAGCGGCTATGGAATTGGTGGTGGACAATACACCCACGATGTCAAGGTCGCTAGAGTCAATGAAAGCAGCTATCTTACATACTTCAATGGTGATGAGTAAGTATTTGCAACAACGATATTTGCAGCATTAAACTGACATTGGCCAGTCCAACAGCTGGATCTCGCGGCATGGGCGTAGTCATGGACAGCTCCTACAAAATCGTCAACTCGGTACTCAGCGGAAACGGCAAGGCAGTCAACGATATTCATGAGTTCATCATCTTGCCAGAATCTGGGACTGCTCTGACTACTATCTTTGAGCCGACTCACTTCAACCTGCAACCCGAAGGTCTTGCCTTGCCATGGGGCTATGTGGTGCAGGGAACCGCCCAAGAGGTCGATATCGCTACTAGAGACGTCGTCTTTGAATGGTAGGCAACCGACCACGTAGATCCGACTCAAAGCTACCATCCCTACTATCGAACAGATCCGACGGGCAACGGGACGACAGCATCGACAGCATGGGACTTCTTGTAAGTTCTCATCCAAGCGCTACATACGACAATTTGCGTACCGACCTACGACCCGGCCACATCAACTCCGTTCACAAATTCTCCAACGGAGACTAACTCATCTCCAGCCGATGTATGTGCGCCCTCTACCGTCTCGAAGCAAAGACCGGGAAAATCATCTGGCAAGTCGGCGGGATGTCCAACCAATTCCAACACATCGGCTTCAACAACTCCTTCGCATTCCAACATCACGCCCGCATCCGCTCCGAAAATGGCACACAAGCCGTAATTTCGATCTTTGACAGTGGAAGTGACGGGATTTGTGACGGATAGCTCCGCTTCTTCGGCGATACTCATGATTGTCGATACAGCGGATATGACAGGCATCCAGCTTGCGCAGTTTGCTTTCCCCGAACCGAACTCTTCCACCTCTCGAGGCTCGACCCAGCTGCTTTGCGACAGAAACATATTCATGGGATGGGGATCTAGCGAGAACTATCGAGTGTTCAAGATTCGAAAGAGCGATTGGGTGGGCAATCCGGATTCCACGCCGGCGATTTGGAGCTATGCGACTATTACATCCGCATCAGTCAGTGTGTTCGTTTCGTGGAATAGAGCGACGGAGATTGAGACGTGGAAGTTTTGGGGGTTGGAGGATCCCACAAACCAGAATAACTCGACGGTTCTTGGGACGGCGCGGAAGAAGGGCTTCGAGACGAGTTTCAATACAAACGAATTCTTGGCAGTGGACAATGGCGGAGGCGTTGGAAGTTAATGGAACGAGTCTGGGCAAGTCGCCGGTGCAGAAAACGATTGTTGTTCGGGAGGCGACGAATACGACTGGTGAGTAGATGCCTTCGTCTTAAGTTGAAGTCTGAGTGCTGGGTTTTCATGGGCAGAGACCGTTCAGGAGTATCTCGTCCAAGCGAATCAGAGTATTCTCATGATCTAGTGCTTCTTCCACATATCCACATGCTCTTGCAAGATGTCCTTGTCTGGGTCATTCGCGGCGATCCTTGTCTCGAGACCTCTCACATAGAGCGCAACGAAGTCCTCCGTCGACACGTTCCTTTGCATCGACAACCCTGCCTGCACGTTCGGCGGTATACTCAAGTCCCAGACCGCTTCGACCTCAGCTCGCCTTTTCCAAGACCACCTTCACCTGCCGCTTGTAGGTTGCGTGACCGCCGATGTTTAGTCCCTTTTCTCTCCATATCACTACGCGACTGTTGACGATCTACCTCAGACGCTCGCATGCTGCGAAAGGATTATTGAAGTTCTGGGTCCAAGGCGGTGCGTTGTTGACAATTCGAGAGGAGAGATCAGCTTCCGGTAGCTCGCTCGCTTCGAAGTCTGCTTGAGCGTCGTTGAAGCAGACGATGAGGTCCACGGCAGACGAGCACCAGTTAGGCATCGTGCCACTAGCAGAAGGATTCCTGGGTTGCGGATAGACTGCAAGATGGGCATGGAACTTTGACAGCCAGTAAGTGGTACATATCGCAGGGCTTGGGGCCTTGCGTCTTGTCAGCACTTCAAGCATCTGGGTTGGGTAGCCGTTCAAAGACTTACTGGTCCGAAGACGTGCTTCTCCGACAAAGCCATGTTTCGCTTGTTGTACCTGCGGACGTCGACGAGCCGTTGAGAAGAAGCCCAGAAAAAGAAGAAGCAAAGATGATTGGCTGTGTGTATAAAACTGTTGCTCATTGAACGGAAGATGCTGCTCTGCGACGGTCTAGAAAAGTCACGACGCCTCGTGTAGTTGTCTGAAAGGCCAAGAACAGCCAAAGGTTTATGTCGAAAGCAGTGTGTCTCTAAACATTTCCAAGATTCTGTCCCCAACTCCGCGCTAAACTCGCTTGTGAGATGCTGCAATAACGAAAAGATAATCATTCACTTGTGCTGTCATCCGATGTGAGGGGTTTTTTGCATTTGCGCCTCTGCGCCGAATGGTTCGCCATCACGGCTCGAAGACTGATGCTCGCGAAATGGATCATGGCCAGCATGTGCTTCAGTCCTGGCCGCTGAAGGAAGATGATGTGTAGTCCAGCATCTTGCTCCTCGTCTGGATAGAATCTTTGGAAGAACGTCTTCTTGCCAGCCAACGGCAAATCTCCGAAAATACGACGATGCGTTTTCTTGGTGATGCTGACTAGCATGCGGTTCATTCCCGTGACTTCGCCAAGCTCAGGAAGAGGTTCGAAGCCGAGACTGAGGCGCGAGATGCCGGCGCTATTGCAGAATACCATCGATGCGAAGATGAGGAGATCGGTAGTGCCTTTCGGTGCATCAGCAGACGCGACAAAGGGGTCAATGTGGAGACCGTGGCCCAGTTTGCGGAGCGCTGCAAAGCCGTTGATCTGGCCATGAGGATCTCGAGTGTATACGAAAGCCATGAGTCGTGGCAGGGCGAGGATGTCGAAGACAGTTATGAAGGCTTGAGAATTTCCTCTTTCGGCATTTCGAGCTGTCCTCCATTCATTGTAGATACGAACCACTTTCGCTTCGACTTCGGGATTGTGCTGGTAGGCAGGGCAATAGAGCTGCACAGTCACTCCAGATTTCAGCAGCTGCTTGCACTTGGTGACAGTGCGCTTCCCTCCAGTTCCAAGTAGCAGTGGATTTGTCATGGGATTCAGAATCTTTTCAACTCCAAAGCCCATGGTGATCCAATCCTGTTCACGCGCTTGAACAGCCATTTCGTCACTCGCTGCTGTGATGGCAACACTCCAGTGACGGGCCTTGGCGAACTTTCGAAACTCTTTGATGACTGCAATGCATCTTTCGGACTCACAAAGAGGATCGCCGACGACCACTGCGACTTTATCGAGAACCTTGTAGTATAGTGCGGCGGTCCGAGTAGAGTTGATGAAGAATGAGTAGCTGGGGTCGCGAACACCCATATGACTTGCGCTACCATACCTCAATAATAGAGACTCCAGTGCTTCGAGGGCGGCAAAGTCTTGTAGAGTGTACGTGCATCCTCGGAACTTGGATGGATGGTCTCCGCGATGCCTGTGGTCGGGTTTGCTTTCGGTGGGTGAGATGGAGCTGCAGTCTGAAGAGATTTCGCTAGATGGGCGACTGCGTGTAGGACTGCTCGTGCGTGGACAGCCCAAATACTGCATGGCGGTTGAGATGTCTGTCTGGGCGGCATTGAAGGTGGACAAGAGGGATGCAGACAAGCTCTGTCCAAGCATCTGGTAGGCAGAGATCTCAGGCTCTGCCGTGGCGGGACGCTCCTTCTTAGGCTTCTTGAGTTCGGCTGGCTGGGATGTCGCAGGGTTGCTGGGTTCCATTGTGACAGACGTGGTGAATGCTCTGTGTGTTCTGAGGTTTCCTTGCCGGCCATGATGGCGGACAGCTTACTGATGGTATTTATCGGATGCATCACAGCTCGTTCCGAATTGCATGCCTGACAGCGCATTTTGCTTCCCACGATGCTCGTACTGATAGTACTTTCCGATGGTGCCTGAATCTCAGGATGCGTTGTCTAAACGAGTCAGCGGGTGGGGCTTAGAGGGCCATCGTACGCTGACAGCCACGAAATGCTCCGGGCATGATGCATCTGCGTTGGCGAAGAGGCCAATGGCGGATGTTTCAATGACATAACGGGCAATTCTACGCACTTCCAGCAGATTGTTTGCCTTCGAGTACGGAGGAGGATCCGAAGTGAGGTCGGCCTTGAAGTAGAGGCTTTGCTCTGGCTTGGCATCGTGACCAAAGCGCCCGGCGAAGCTGGCCCTTCGTATGGACAAACACCACACGACATCCCAAACTTCATGACCTCTACTCCATAGCCTTTACATCGAAGCCGCAATGCCGTACCGACTGCCAAGAGACACGACTGCAGGCATGCTCGTCTGGCAACTACTGAGGCGCGGATCCAGAGCACGAACAGACCCGGAGCAGAGTCTGTGCAGGAGATGGACGTCGACAGCGAACACTTGCAATCCCCACAATCGCTAAGACCAATAATGGCCCAGCAGCATCTGATGACAACCAGTCAGCAAGTAGAGTCCCTCCCACAACAGTCCTGGGGCAAGCGCATCTGCGAGCAGATCAAAAAGGCAAAATCACGAACACCTCGCTTTCTCTTCCAGGCTTTCGTATTCAACAGTAGAGATGACACAGCGATAGCGAAGCTCGACCGCGTTAACCGCTCAGCTTTCGCTCTACGACCAGCTGGCCTCAGTCTCGATTGACGAATTGAAATCGTACCCGATAGGGCAGCTCCTGAACGACAAGCGCCATTACTCACTATTCTCCCTTTGGACCGCATCATTACAGCAGGCCACGACCAATGCCATTCAATTGAGCGAGGCGTATGAGAGGAAATGATCGTGGAACGTGCATTCGTAGGTATGTTTGATGGGGAGTTGCCAGTTGTAGTTTGGGTCATGCCTTGGGTCGGGGATGCCCAGTGCCTGGACTTCGTCGTGGAAAGCGAGGATGTGGGTGAGGGCTGTTGCACAGAAAGGGGTGGTGAGGCTGTAGTAGTTTAGGTTTCCTTTGCGTTTGGGGTAAGTGCGTAGTAAGGCATGGGATTTTGTGAGCCATGTTCGAGAGAAGATGGCGTGTGTGGGAGGCCGTTGATCCATCAGTCTTAGTGGGTAATAGTCTTGACAGTGAATCTGGTGCTTACAGGACCGAACATTGGCTTCGTATCCATCATGTCCAGTGAGTGTGTGCTCTCTGTTTTGCTGATCGCAGTCTGGACAGTTGATATGACAGTTGCTGGTTGCCTCATATGCGGGTGAGGATGATTGAGGCGTTGGATGCAGACAAACGCCGTTTGGATCAGCCCCTCGCTCAGTTTGTAAACGCTTTCTTCCCGAGAGTCTGCTCTCGGACCTCAGCGTTTTGTAATAATGTCAACGGCCGGCCATGACCCATTTTGCGTCGTCTTTGGTCCAGTAAGCCTTTCGTGACATCGCCAAACTCTGCAAGCAACTCACATATCCCAGGTACCATCCGCAGCCATATTTACAGAGAAATGGCTGAACAACTTTGGCGCCCTCCTCCAACGATACCCCAGACGCTGCCAGCCAGCAACCCACAAATTAATGCCATCTCTCGCCTCAGACGCCTTCGCCCACGCCCACATAATGACATTTGACATTGGAGCGCAACATCTTTCCATCACAGAAGCAAAAATCCCCTGCGATACGCCCCGAATCTTGCACCAGCACGAAATGCGATTGACGAATCCGTCCCAGGCTGCAAGGGTTCTGAAAGGAATTGTCGGCATCAGTGTCTCTCGCTGGCAAGGGACAGATGCGTTGTATAAGCTGGAAGGTTCGGGCCGTGCTCAGGCGCTGGTTGTAATTGCCAAGGTCGAGAGAGCAGAGGCGAATGGGCTTTGGGACCGTGAGGAGAGGGAACATCATGAGAACGAGATGATGTTGTGCAAGCCAAGTGACTGGCCGCAGAGGAGTTGAGAAATCGCGGAAGAGATCCGGATGATGGGAGGAAACATACCTGACGATGTGGAGTAATTGAAGATGGCCATTGAGCGTCTTGCGAAGGGATGGATAGATCGCAAGAATGGCTGTCGCCGATGTCTATGTGCGAAACTTGCAGTAGAAAGATGTCTAATCACGTGAACAAATGGACGACTTCAATCCATACGCCCTTCCCAGAAGCTGCGGGCTTCATTTCTATTGCACAATATGGCTCGCCTCTTCGCTATTGCTCCCCTTCAAATGCTTCATCCGATCCCGCCGTTCTATGTTCATCTCCCAAGCTAGTATCCCTCTTTGCCCCACTTGTTGTATTTCTCGTGAAGTTCCTGTCCAGCTGTCAGCACACAATGATTGTACCTCTATTGCGCTCCTTCCATATCGTGGGTTGATGTCTTACCTTTGGCAGGTTAACATTAGGAATGATGACCTCATTCAAAGCACTTGGCGCATCCTTGCGACCACGGCTTGGGTCACCACCTGGGTGGTATTGGTATCGAGCCTCGTTGCCAGTGTTCCATGGCTCAGAGCCTGGGACACGGTGGACTGCGTTTTCGGAGGAAGAAGAGGTTGGGTTTCGGCTGAAGTGCCATCCGGCAAGAGCAAACGCGCCAGACATGATGGTCAGGAGGATCTGTACAGGTCTGTGTCAGCCACTGAAGCTTCCTTGGCCTTATCCACAGCTTTCACGGTGTGATTGAATGTACTAAACACGTACGTAGAGCTCAGGATCCCGCTTGGCTCCCTTCTTCAAGACATCCTTCTTCTCTCCCTCGGCGGCTGCGGTCGCATCAGCGTATGTGCGGCGGAGAGCTGGGCGGGACTGGGTGCGAGCGGCCTGCAAGAGGCTTCTTCGTGCGATCATCGACATTGTAGCGGTAAAGGTGGTGGTGGTGGTGAGGGGGTTGGAGCGGAGATTGTGCTGTCGCTGTTGGTTGTTGAAGGTGACGTCTGGAAAGCTTCAATGGGTGCGGTTCTTGCCGGTCGGGTGATTCGCGACTTCCTCCGGAAGGTTCGTGCCTTGTTGGTGCCTGAAAATCTTCGACTAGGATCACGCACCTCCTGCGACGCGCAGTTAATCACCGTTTGACTTGTTCGAGACTAAATCACACTCTCAATGCCCAATCTTATTACACACCCCCTCCACCAACACATTAATCTTCGCCCGACTGACTGATCCAACCATCCCCATCAATCGCGCATCACACTCTTCATCAGAGCCCGAATGCCCGCAGAACTATGAATTCGCTGCACCACCGACTTCGCTTGTCCTCCTCCGCCCATCACCGACGACACCGACTCGCAAACTCCGCGCGCGACAGCGAGAGTCAGCGATAGCGATGACTTCGAAGGATGGGGAGAAGGGGACATCCGCCTTCCCGACATTCCTCGGCAACGACCCGTTTCCCACCCAAACCGATGCACGGCCCATGACTGCCGCCTCCGATGCGACATCCGAATTCGATTCCGCCGCTCGCAATGGCAGCAGTGGAGGTGTGGCCGCCACCAATGGTCCTGTCGGTGAGCCAGGACTTCCACCCTCAAGACCGACGAGCGGTGCCATGAACCAGGAGAGCGGGTACCCCTTGTCGTCTAGTCGCGCATCGATACCATCCCGTCGCGGCTACAGGTCATTCGGAGGCATCCCCGCAGCTTCAGAGGGAGGAAGCTCACGGCCGGGGTCATCAATCGCGCCCACTCATGTGCCATCTCTCATAGCGCAAGGCTTCTTCCGGCCTATGAGTCCGCAGAAGCTGCAACTTCAGAGAGGAAGCCATACCCCGATTGTGCCTCCGACGAGTTCGCAAGGGCACAGGCTTCAGGACAGCGTGGATGAGGATGGGGAGGAGACAAAGACTCGGAGGTACAGCAATGCGTCGGTCAATACGGCACGAGAGACAGAGCAGGCGGGAAAGGCTGGAGAGGTTCCACCGCTACCCGTCAGCAGAAGATTCTCTATAGGAGCGAGCTCTGCAGGTGGACTTGACGCTGGGCCTGGAAGTGTTGTCAGTAAGGGCAGCACAGCGCCATTGAACGCGCAGCAGCAGAACAGGTTGAACCTGGATCCTCTGCCAAGGTCACCTCTATCCCTTCGGAACTCACTTGGATTCGGCTCGCGGCACTCGAGCAAACACAACATCGTCGAGCCGCGAAGGTCACGCCAGGAACACGAGAAGCTCCCATCAAATCCTCAATCTCCTGTCATGAAAATGAACGAGAAGCAGATCAACGAGTCACGAAAGGCGCACTGGCCGAAACCTCATCCGTCGCAGGGGAAGAACTACGAGTACTACGCCGGAAACATGCTCTTCTTCGTTGAAGGACGGTGCTTGAACACGAAAGCGAAGCCACTGAACGTGGTAACATTGGTGCTGACAGTGCTCCCTGCTGCACTTTTCTTCGGCTTTGAAGCACCATGGATATGGCACAACATCTCTCCTGCCATTCCCATCCTTTTCGCCTACGTCTTTTATATTGCAGTATCAGCCTTCATGCACGCAGCTTTCAGCGATCCTGGGATCCTTCCGCGAAACATTCATCCTCACCCACCCAACCCAGACGAGACCACAGACTCGCTGACTGTTGGACCTCCCACTACTGAGTGGGTCATGGTTAAGACTTTTCCATCTGGCAAACATCAGCCGAACCTCGAGGGCAACGCCGAGAATGGAAGTGCTAGTGGCGCTATTACCGCCATGGAGGTTCCAACAAAATACTGCAAGTCTTGCAATATCTGGAGACCACCACGAGCGCATCATTGCAGAGTCTGTGACGCTTGCATGGAAACTCAGGACCATCACTGTGTCTGGCTGAACAATTGTGTCGGAAGACGCAACTACCGATACTTCTTCGCCTACGTCGGCTTTGGGTCTATCATGGCCTTAATGCTCATCGCCTTCAGCGTGTCCCACATTGGTGTCTACGCAAACAAGAACAACATGTCTTTTGGTGCCGCATTAACAGGCCGAACGCAAGAAGGCGTTGCCTTCGCCATGTTCATCTACGCCGTCCTCGCGCTTCCCTATCCTGGAAGTCTGTTCGCCTACCATTTGTTTCTAGTAGCTCGTGGCGAGACGACGCGCGAATATCTCAACAGCCACAAATTCTTGCCTAAGGATCGACATCGACCATTCAGCCAACCGAGCTGGGGCCGAAACTGGATCGCCGTGCTCATGCGGCCTCGACCGCCCTCATATATGGGATTCAAGAAGAGCTATGTGGACGGCGATGTGAGGTTCGGACACGTTACGAAGCGGGAAGACAGGAGGCAGCAAGAGAAATTTGATGCTGCGAGAGCGAAAGAGAGGGTTGCTGGAATGAAGAATCGGTTCAGTGCCACTAGAAACGGCACCAAGATCGATGTTAGTCAGGGGCAGGCGAATGGTCCCGGGGAGATGGAGATGAAGGAGTTGCCTCCTCTTCCTGGGTCAGCGAATGGACCAGTAACCACAGAGGGGAACGGGACTGTCCAGAGTGGAAAGAGTAATACTGAAGGAGTAAGCGCAGGACAGGCTGCGAAGAATAAGCCTTTGCCGGGCGGCATGAATAGCACGCCTCGATAATATAAGAGTGCGAGTGCGTTGGAGTGTTTGGTGTTGTCGCACCTGGTGATGGAGAGCAAGGGTCCGCTTTGCCCATCGTCACTTGATGGAGAAGAAAAGGAAGCTCTCCGCTGCTATTGATTGGAGCGTACCGCATGCGTACTGCGTATTATGATTGGAGCGCTGGCGTTCTGGGGAGCCCAGGCTGGGCATTCTGGCCTTATCGACAGACGATAGGCCGAGACTTTTCCTCTTGTTGATGGACAACATTATTGCCTTCTGTTGTATCATACCCTTTTGTTTCGTTTCTTGGCCAGCACTTTGAGAGGGACGAGTTTCTGAGCATTGGACGAGTAGCATAGTGTAAGGCTAATGGATACCGTTTGTTCTTCCAGCCGCCTTCCCCGGTTTGCGCGTTCTTCTGGAGCCTGGACCTGGTATCTCCTGCTGGCTCATGGACTGATTCCATGCGGTCGGCCTTGTGCCGAGTGGCGCCCGACGTGAGGAGCAGCAAGAAGACGATTGCTAAACGGCCTTATGTTGCCAACGACGATCTCTTCATTAGGACACATCTTCTGGCCTTGCGCGGATGTCTTTCGAAGTACGTATCGAATGGTCTTGTGAACGTAGGATCGCTGGCTCCTCCGAGGGACTTCGCGAGGACCAAGCAGTGATCGTGATCAACTCAAACCAATCAATCTGGGCCCATTGTTTATTGAATTGACATGTAATTACAATCATCTAGTGAATGTTGCAATTGAATAATTGAGATTAGGAACTCGTAGGTCCTCCGTATAGGGGATCTTTTACTTATATCCTGCGCTCTAACTACTTAAATGTTCTTATTCAAGGTAGACTCACTTACGAACCGGTTCGCAGGCGTTCACAACAAGTCAACAGCTGTTACAGCCTTGATTTGTTATATTATATGGCTATCGTAAGCAACTCCGGCCTCTCCGAGACAGGCACCGTTTCATTTACGAACCATCCTCGACATCATATGCCGGTCTTATATCAATCACAGGCTCAATCAATCAAGCATGCCCTAGGATTGACAACCAGCTAACCCTGATTGACACCTGTAAATCAACACGGGCCTCTTATCTAGTTGAATTGGCCTGTCAATTCAATTCAATCTGATTGACGGTTGAGTTGATCACGATCACTGGGACCAAGTGCTCTGTTACAGCCGACCAAGGAGTCTATCATGCCTTGCCAGTAACGAGACTGCAAGTGGAGAAACCGAACCACGAGGAGCATACCTGGTGATTTCGGAACTGTTGAGATCGTGGGAGTGCAATCATTTTGGTATTGATTGCTTGTATGCATTCCAGTTGATGGGCTCGTGGCCGCACTGGGCGCAAAAATGATTCACTGCGTGGCTTAGAGTGACTGCCGTTTTGCTGAAGTTATTTTTGGGAAGAAATGCTGGAACTGTGCGTAAGATGACCTCGTCTTGATACTTGTGAATACAGTTGCAGCGGACTTATGTCTCGACAATGTCGGTCACGACGTCCGAAAAAGAACAAGGCGTACCAGGCGGCTGCTTTCAACCCTCCTCAGATGTGGACAAGAGTCATGTCATGCTGACTGGAGCTTCGCGTGTCTGGTTTACCATGAGCCAGGCTGTTCAGAGGCATACCGGAGATGACCGTCGACTATTGGAACAACGGACAGTAGAAGGGCTCATTCGATGCTGAAGCCGCTCAATGGGCTCGCAAAAGAGGCATATCAAATTTGCCATTGAAGGGAAGTTTCGTCCAGGGGTTGTACGCCGATTGAATCATGCCGCTCGTTCGGGGATGAAGAACATGCGGGTCAAGAGGCATACCTACTGTGCTAAACGAGCCACATGCCGGACAACTGGCAATGGCGGCCTCGCAGAAGCACGCTACGCCTCAAGGATGCATGCAGCTGGTTGAGGGCGAGAATCTAACGTGATGACCATAATTAGCAATTGGCCAGAGTATGAATAGCTGCAGCCGTGACAAGTTCCGGAAACAGGAACGATATTAGCAAAGCTGAGCTTGAGGGTCAACAAATGCCGCTGCGAGTTTGCTGCAAGCCTTGGTACGGCCCTCGACGATGTTCTTGAACATGATGGAACCAGCTCGCTCCTCGAGCCGGAATTGTGGGTAGTATTCGGAAGGAATTTGTGGAGACTGGAAATGCAATCAGCAGATCGATGGCACGTCGGCGTGCTTTTGATTCATCCTCATTGCTAAAGATGAAAATGATGAATCAGCCGTAAGGCATCTCGTTGACACGACTTTCACTCGGCCATCGACAGATTCGTAAATTAATTGTGCTCTGCATTGAAGCAAGCAAGCTCGCAATCTCCGCCTAGTCTCCGTCCAGTGGTACAATCAAGGAAATATGTACACGGGTATCCAAGATCATGTACAATTAGATCATCAGGTCATGGTGCTTTCCGGACGAAACTCATTTCGGCAGGATATACTATTGCCCGCCGTTTTGCTGTTGTCGCGGTGTTATGGGTAGGAAGTTTCCGACAATGAGCGACGGGCTTTGATGTTGTCAGCTTGAGCACAACTGTAGAGAAAATTGAGGTGCTCACATGTTATGTGTGTCACGCCTGATTGTGAAGGAGAAGCAACAGCGCACTGTCTCCATCGGACCTGTGGATTCTGCATCCTTCCCCTTGTCACCATTCTTAGCCGGCGACCCGGCTAGTCCAGCGGGCCTCTTCAGTGAACATGATGTCAGGATAGCCTTCTGACTTTGGTCGAAAGCAATGGCCCCAAATTTTTCCCAGTAGCTGACGAGCGAGTCTTCGGCAATAATTTCGTGAATGGCCATCTTGCCGTCGCGAAGCCGATCCAGCGGCACCCGAAGCAGCTCTGCCATCTCGGTGTTGCCCCGAAATATCTCGCCTGTTCTTCGCCAACAACACGCTGGGATAGCCATTGATGCGAATACTCGGTCATAGTCCATCAGTGATCGCTCGAACCACATCTCCACCAAAACTAGTTGCATGTCTGTCAGACTCTGCATGGCTTCTCGGAATTTCGGTCGAAATCGGTCGAGCTGCTTCAATATTCGCAACTGAGACTCTCTAGTCAACTGCTTGGACATGTACTGATTCAGTCGCGCATAGCCCTTGACGTAGTTGAAAGGCTTCAACATTCCGGCATCGTACTTTGCTTTCAGTAGCTTATGTAATCGGTCTTCAGCGGAGCTCAGTCCGGCAGGATCGGCGGCTGTCATGTAGAATTTGTCTCGCGCTCGGGAGTCCACGGGGAGGGTGGATGGTGGTCGCGAGATCTCCTGGCCAGCCTGTGCTTGTTGCGCCTGCAATGCCGATGGTTGCCCACCTGACGTCTGCTGATTTAAATTCGCATTGGCCCAAGCGTTCACGGAAGAGGTTGCAAGTAATGGATCGTTGAACAGAGCTTGCGCGTCTGAGTCGTTGTAAAGCGCTCCGTCGTCGATAAGGGACGATGAAAGAAAGTCGTTCAATAGGTTGTACTCATTGGTTACCTCCGAAGTATTGAACATGTAGTTCGGATGGAGGTGATGCATGTCCTGAAATTGATTTTGCACGTTGCTGTTGTTCCAGTCGAAGTTCTGTAGAAGCTGATTGGCATTGTTGGCGCCTGTTGGTATGGGCCTCTGTATCGCACTGGGCGACAAAGGCTTGGGCTGAGCTATTTGCGCTCCGTTGCCTTGCTGCACGCCATTCGCCTGAGCATAGGATAGAACTACCTGTCCATTGCTTCCCGCAACCTCTTCCTTGGTGTCGCCAGGTGCGGGCGCAATCTCAATCTCAGCACCACCAACCTCACTCTTACTCCTCTTCGGCGGGTCGCGAGGCTCGTCGTGACACAGATGTCCGATATCTCGCTTGACACATCTCGCGCATGGCCGTTCGAGGTCGCATGTCATGTGCGATCGCCGACAGTACACGCAAGCGTGATTGACCTTGCGCCGCTTCTTCTTGCCATGCCCATTCTCCGTTGCGGCCGCTTCGGACTGCTTGCGCTTAGGCGGCGATGTAGCTTGGGAGTCCTTTGAGGCTGCTGGGGATGCCGAGGTCGTTTTCGGGTCGTCGTCGTCGTCGTCGTCGTCTTTGGCAGCGGCCGGCTTGTTCTCTGTCACTGTCACCTCCGGTGCCGATGCCGATGCCATGTTGGCTGACTCCCACCGCCCATCAGATCTTCCTCCGCGCTCCGCCGCCAAGCTCGCTGCCCTTGTCCGATCTTCGTCTCCCAAGACCGACTACGGGTGAGAACGAGTACTGATGCTCATGAGCTGGTTCCGGCTGATCTTCGTGTCCCGTTCGGTTGGTGCAAGATATAGGCTGTGTGTGACTCTTAGCTGGAGTGAGCTGACATCTGTATCTGTATAGCTGGGGGCCGGGATGCTGCGTGCATGGATCGCGGAAAGGAAAGGACGAATGGCTCACAGAACGCGGAGTAAGAGCGATTAAGGTTCCTTCCGAAGTACCGCCGCGCACGTGCTGCTTGTGGAGAAGCAAGGAATTACCATGGACATGCTGCATTCACCTGCCGGACTTTGATGAAGAGAGTTCAGACTATGCTAGGACTGTGACTGTGAGTGCCGCTCAGGCCACTGCATGCTTTGTCCACCTCATTGAAGACCACTTTCTCCGCCAAGCCATTGGTGAGAGCGAATTTGGCGGGTTACACTAGCCATAGTTCTATTGTTCAATTGGGGACTACTACAGTGAGACGGTATAAGAAAGTAAATGGAATGATATGGGCACAGATTCATTGATACACTTCCCGACTTCCTCCAGGCAAGATGAATCTTCTTCCTCTGTTCAGCTTTGTTTGCTTCCTGGCTCTCGGCAGTGCAGATCAGAAGAAATGCTTGACGGACGAACGAACTAAATACTTCATCCGAGAAGCATCGAAGGTCTCCACTCAGCAACCTGGCTCTGCACAAGTCGCTCAACGAATCGCCCCCTTGAACTTCGCCAACGCTTTCACCGCCTTCAACGTGGACCAAGCTACCTGGAGCTGGTGAACAGGACTCTAGCACCAGACGTCGAATTTATCTCTGATAATAAAGGCTTCGAGATTCTCGGCTTCGTAAGTCCCATCCGCGTCCGCATCTCACTCCAACTCCCTCTCTCGCAACTAAGTCCACCCTCCCAGCTGAACCACACCAACCTTCGCGGCCGCCGAGCCTACATTGACCACGCCATTAACAGCCAACACGCCGAAACTTCGATCAAAGACCTCCAGGTCTACCATACATGCGGTATGGTCCTGAAGTTCCAAGAGATGCATAGTGAATTGCCGGTCCGTGGGATGAAATGCTCCATCGTGGATTAAATAGCAGAAAGGTCAGGAAGGTGTATCATGAGGAAAATAATGCGGTGGCCATGTTTGCTGATGGGAAGATTGGGTTCAGGGAGGAGTATGATGTGCAGGTTGGGAAGAAGGGGGGTGTTAGGAGAGAGACGGCTGGGTGTGGGAAGCAGTATCAGATTCGGCCGTCACGGCTACTAATTGAAATATTACTGCCTGGGCTCTTTCATAGCGATATGCAACTCGGTCATTCCAATTGGACCCAGGTCCAATCCCTGAGCCTCAACACATCACTCCAAGACCGTTGTCGCTCCTCAAGGCTTCAATCCTGTCTCCTCAGAACCATCAAGTCCAGCGGGGGTCAAGCGCCGCAACAGCTTCATGGAAAAACTCCAACTGCTGCTCCGCATCCTCCCAAGGCAGTGTTCCCATCATGCTCTTTATCGCAATTCCCAAAGCCGCATTGATCGAGGCGCGCTCTGCTGATTCTCCCACCTTACCCCTCTTCCTGTCTTGTACATCGCCTTAGTCCAAGCCTTCAAATTCCCTCAATTCGGCACACCAAGGAAACGCGAGCAGATCATGCAGGGCTCTGACAGCTTCTCATCGTGCATCTTGGATCCAAATGCCTCAAACCACTTTATATAGTCTAACGCGTCGCAATCAATAATGGTGAAGGCGAAGGTGTTCTGCTCGAAGTACATACATGTCTTTAGTTCCGTGGCGAGCAGACCGGGGAAGCGCGTGGCCAGAAAGATCTCGATGAAATCAGGCTTGAGGATGGCATACTCCCAGATGCGGTTTCGGAGTTCTGCTGGAAGTGCGAGGAGCGGGCATTTCTTTGTAGTGTCCTCCGGCTGCGCTGGTGGTGTTGCGAACGGTGGCGCCATGCTGGATCTACACGAACCGATATGCACATGTTGTGCGTTTGGGACAAGTCGTTTGTGCGAATTTAAGGAAGAAGAGAAGGCGGATCGGTGCTCGGCAAAAGGTTAAGCGCAGCGCACGGGCCCTCCACATGCACTTTTGGTGGAGCGAGCGTTGACATTCTGCCTGAGGCCAAGCGTCATCAATCTCCATCGCATCCGCACCTAAAATTTAAACAGAACCCCAATGGATCAAGTGCATCAATCTCATCAAGCATAACTCCTCTAGCATAAGTCCGTTCGATCCCATCTATCTCTACCGAAGATTCGCTTCCTCAAAATCAGAATTTCTCCATCAAATTCTTCCTAACAGTCCACATCCTCGCCCTCTTCCCATAGATATACATCGGAATAGTCGTAAGCAAACAAGCCAATTGTATTCCCCCAATCGCAATAAAAACATCCCGACTCCCTTCGGACTCCAACCACCTATTGAAGAACAAACTAAACACCAGACCGTGGAAGATGTTCTTGCTGAAATTGAGTGTGACCAACGCCTCGCCAGCATACTGACGATATGAGTCTACGGCAAATGTGATAGATGTGGTGGAGCCGAGTGAGCAGCCAAACGAGATGAAGCCGAAAAAGATGGTAGGTACAATCCAGAGATCTCGTTCTTGAACGGACCAGCCGTAGCCCATGAGGCCGATTGTGGTGGAGATAGCGATGGGGATGGCCATGATGAGTCGAAATTCCGGTTCGTAGATGCCACCATTGCGACGAGCGAGATAGCGCACAATGACGTCTGAGACTTTGCCGGCGACTGCTGTGCCAAGGATACCGCCGACAAAGGGCGATATGTATACCAAACCAGCCTGAAGAGCCGTGAAATTGTATGTATCTCGTGATTCGTAGATTGAAGATACTGACTCCGAGAGCACGATGAGCCAGCCGATGGATAGCGAGTATACAAGGGCGGACCACAGTATGCTAGGATAGGCGAAGAGGATGAAGGGTCGTATGGCGGCTTTGTACCATTTGTCGTGCGACATGCGGCCAGACCAAGGACGAAGCTGCTGTAGGAAGGTCTTGGGAGGTGCTCTGGCGTGATGGCGAGTGTACGCATTGCGAGGGTCGTGTTCAATGCTGGCTTGGCGGGAGAGGTGAGAATTGGGCGTCTGAGCTTCGATATGGGACGGATCGATAGGCCTGTTGGTGAAGTAATCCTCCGGACCATCTGGACTCACCCCGTGAGGAAGGTTTGTTCCTGACTGAGCCGCAGGAGAAGCTGGCGTTTCAATCTGATCGGCAACTGCCTTCTTGTTCGGCGTCTCTTCGACTTCCTTATCCTTCCCATCCTTCTCGTCATCCGATCCATGTGATTGAAAGTGAGCGTGCCGTTTCGGCTTCTCCTGCATTATGGCATCCTCGTTGGCCGAGTCGTGATGCTGCACAGCCGTGTGCGGTTTGTGCTCTTGCGTAGGGCTAGCGGGATGAGACAGCGATCTGATGATTTGTGACATGCTTAAGGACCCATGCAGACGATGCCTCGGCTTATGTGGGATAGGCGAGCGGTCCCAGAAAGTTTCTGGCACGAACAGAAAGAGTAAACAAAGACCGAAGCCTACGACGATGGCGACTATCCAGAACACCCTGTCTTCAATCAGCATCTATCCATCTTCACTCTGCATGCTTAGCCTTACCAGCGCCAGCCAAGTGACTGAATGATTGCCGCAGACACGAGTGGAACCAAGTTCTTGCCTCCCAGTAGAAGCAGCGTATATATGCCCAATCTATAAGCCTTCTCATGCAAGAAGTAGATCTCTGCTACTGTAGCTGAAGGTAAGCACTCAACACTACTGACTGCTATGCCCTGGAAGATACGCGCACAGATCAAGCTTGTGAAGTTCGGTGACAACGCGCACCACACCGAGGTGAGGATGAAGCAAGTCGCGGCAGCCAGATAGACCGGCCGCTTGCCAAAGAGAATAGCGGTGGGACTGAGCAGCACACTGCCCACTCCAAGCCCCATCATGTAGAGACCAGTAGTCAGTGCCACTCTGGGTACGGAGACATCGTAATCTCTTGCGACATTTTTAAATCCAGCAGCCAGGATAGGAGTCATACCACCACCCAACATGCAGTAAAAGCCCAGCGAAAGCAGAGCTGCATCTCGCCGCCACATGCTCCAATTCAGCGGATCATTGGGAGTGTCATCTGGCTGAGGCTCCAGCACAATCTTGCCGTCTGCCGTGGTCTTCTTCTCTGGCTTGGGTGCTCTCCATCGCCCAGAAACGGAACTAGTTCGTGAGCTGGATCGATAGGATGGGGATTGCGGGATTGAAGAGGTAGACCTGCGAGCTGGCGCATTTCTCATACCCAATGGCTCATTGTACTCAGAGACCTTGGAGAGCAGCAGAACTGAGCCTGGGACCTCTTCGGTCTCGGGGTCGTTCAACATGCCCATGGTCCATTTCGAAGGCTTGTTGCGTCGTGAATTCTGCTGCTCGCCGTGCGAGTCATTGCTTCCAGAACGCGGAGCGGTTGTGGTTTCGGTGCCTCGGTGACCAAGCATTTTTCTCCAGTCGTATCGCCTCCTTGAACGCCCTGTCTGCGATCCAGCAGGATCTTGTATACTGACACGACGCCCTGCGCCGTCCTGTTGTTGCTCGGTTCCTGCCTGCGAGGCCATGTTTTCCTCTCGATCGCTCGATATGGTTCGCGTTGTCCCAATACGTGGGGGTGTCGGCCTAGCCGGTTCTTCCGTATCTGGACTCGTGATATAGATATACTTTGTATTTGAGCTGTAAGATGCGCTGTAACTCTACGCTGCAAAGGCTGTTGAATGCGGCTTTGTGCCAGTCTATCCTTGTTGAGAACGAGGCCAGAGAACAAACGAGCGACGTCCAGCACATATCGTATGCGCCGAGTCTATGCAGGTGGAAGTACGTCTGCGCAAGGAGGCCTCTTTGTAGATTATGGTCATGCGTATTGTTTGGAGGATGGCGAGGGTGCGTCAGAGGCTACTGTGTTCCTGGCGGGAGAAGGTCATGCGCGTTACAGGATCCCCGACAAGCGTAGGTCGGAGAGCAGAGAGAGCATGGAGAGCGGTGCGGAGGAGACACACCGCTATCAATAGCTGGGACTGGCTGCCTCATGCTGATTATGGGGGACGCGATACGATACGGCGACGAAACGGAATGCGTATTGGAATGGATGTCGAGGTTGCTTGGCTGACCCACTTTCCGTTCCTGACTTCCTAATTCTATGCGACACGATAGAATACGTAACATGTACCTCCTCACTTCAAGCACAAACATCGTCACCTCGACCAGATGTGAGTAGAGTGAGTAGACAAGTGAGCTCGCCTCACCGAAATCGAAGTTCATCCACCGCGCCGCCGCTTCGACCATGTGCCGATATGTCTACCTCTAGAACTAGACGGAGCGACCGACGTGCCCAAGCTGGCCATGTGACCTGCAGCTCAAGACAGACACCATGTGAGAGCTTATGCAGCACAAGAGACATCTAGTGGCCACTACGAGATGCCTTTTTGGGCGTGTGACCGCCACGGGTCGGAGACATAGAGTTACTTCTATCGGACCCCTCTTCAACACCAAGCCAAGGCGAAGCAACACTCGTCAGCAAGGCCAACGTACTCCGGCCGACTATCCGGGTACTCCTGTCCTAACTGGAATCAACCACATCCCACACTAATCACTTGTACTGCTCCAAGCCCACGCTCAATCAGCGCAAACATTGATGCAGCACGCCAAGCGAAGCTTGAACGCACTGGACCTCACCACGCACCGCCAAACAGACAAATAACCTCCATATCCTCCTCTCCCTCCACTTGCCAACTTGCATATCCGCGCCTCATTCAAGGGTTATGCTTACCTTCACCTGTTAGGAGCGTGTCACCTCTCGAAGATGGAGACCATGTCCCTCGAAACAGGCATGACAGACCCCGCAGGTGGAAATGGGGGATCCTTGGACACTTTTGATCCATCAGCGCCCCCGAAGGCACTGATGGGTGCTGCTCGAAGCAGCTATGCCCGCCCTGTGAATGGTTTGCGAGTGGATACGGGTTACACTGGAAGGGTGAGTTAGATGGATGAGGGTGTTGCTTGGGGGGGAGGGGGGGCGAGCGCTTTGCGGAGAAAAGAGATGAGATGATGGGAAGGGAGAGTGCTTATATGCTCCTCGGGAGAGAATCCTTTGCTGATGTCTCAAAGATGCATTGTTCAGCTAACAAAGAAACCAGACAAAGAAGCTCAGGCATCACCTAGATGGATCTGCCTTATTGCGGACACGGAACAAAGCAGGCTTTGTGTTCAGGCGCAAAATGCATTGTCTAAGGCGACATCGTGCCAAGGTCCTGAGCTCTGCGTATTCTGCGTATTCTGCTGATCGTTGTATGCTGTTCTTCAGCCCATCCGCATGTTCCCAAAGCTAGGAACATCCAAACTCGCTCGACCTCATCGCGCTCGAAGCGGGGCCTATTCAAAAGCGATACTTCAACACGCTTTTCATTTAAGCCGAGACGCAGAGCAGATTTCATCTGAGAGTCTAGTCAGACCATTTGAAGACCACGACCGGCCATTTAGACAATCTCGCGTCTGCAAGATGCCGGGAAATGAATCACGCTTATGAATATGTAAATCAAAGGAATTATCGGGTTGAAACAATCATCTAATCCATTTGCAGAGGCCAATATTTATCTCAAACAGCGCACCAGCCATCACTATTCAAAAAGCCAAAGTCAGCTTCGCCCACAACTCTCCAGCGCAATAAATGAGCCTAAGAAAGCAAGAGGTCTCACCTAAGAACACATCAGCCGCGACCTCTCCAAACTCAGCCGCCAGCCTCTCATGTCCACAGATCTGCTGCTCCGCGGTCAGATCCTCAACTCCAATGAACTGCTTCTGTACCTCATCAGGGGTCATCTTTCTCAACTTCTTCATAGCATCAGCCACAATAGTCTCCTCAGCCTTCCGCAGACGCACTCGCTCCTCGACCTGCGACAGAATCATCTCCTTCCACATCTTGGGGATCTTGCCGATGGATCGGGAGAGGTTGTGTAGATGATTCTCGTCGCCGACGAGAACTCGCTTGATACCGGTCAGACACTGCGTCCAGACCAGACTGTCGAAGTCTGGCTCGGAGACGTGCGTTATCCTGGTGCTTGGGTAAGATCTGGGCGAGAGGCACCAGAGCGGACTCTCCTGCTATTCTGCCGACCTGGACTGTTGGGTCAGTACATTCACCAACTTTGGCTTGACTTACCTCCTCCTTCAACAGAGCGAAAACTTTGTCAGCGATGGATCTGCGGATGAGGATGTTGTCCGGACCAGCACAGACCTGTCCAGCATTGAAGAGCTTCGCCTCTGCAGCCTTGGTCGCAGCGGGTTCAAGATCAGCATCCGGGGCGACGACGATCGGGTTGCAACCCCATCTATTGAACAAGAATAAACTGTCTTTTATAGTCTTCTCCAAAACTTTGCGGGCATTGCATTCCTTCCCTGTGAAAATTGTAACATCCGCATCGGAAACGCATTGCTTCACGAAATCTCCACGATCCATGAACGAAACGTGGATGTTCGGAAAGAACCCCTCAATCTTCAGACTCTTCATCAGCTTCTTAAACACGGGGATCATCTTCTGCCGGGGACGCAGGCAGACCTCGTCAGAGATCAAAGAGGGGATGACTGCGAAGAGAACACGTGAGTAGACGGCAGATTGAGTGGGAAGAATGTACAGACGCGGTGAGTACGACGAGTAAGGAGAGGTTTAATCTCATGCAGAGATGTCAAGCTCTCAACACTACGCTCGACCTCATCGGCTGTGACAGAGTGGCTTTGGTAAGCGGTCATGACTTGGGCGATACCTCACAATGCCTTGTTCGAATACTGAACAAAGTACCTTGTCTGAGAGAACACGGAGGAAGTTCACTGTCTTTGATCAAAACATCACAATAGTCTTGTTTGTCTCGCCATGTCCCAGTCAAAAGAACCAGAAGAAAGGTACCATAAGCCCACATTCCCACCGCCACGTTACATGACCTCTCCTCCCCTCCCCATCCTATCCTATCCCTTCTGCAAGGCGTCGCCATCCACCCATAGTCACAACAAGACCACCCGCCCACTGACAAGTATGCACAGTGGACACTATCGCTCCGAGTGGAGGCCGACGTGTAAGGTCTACAACAGAACAAACTTCACCAGTAAGCAGCCCTTGATCAAAGGAATCTCTGAGAGGTGGAGGTGAATTTACGGATGGCGAGGCCCGGTACATTTCCATAGAATTTTGTTCTATGGCGTGTTGCATCGATTTTCTTCGCGAGTAAGTAACGAGCGAGGGAGTTGGAGTAGTACATGGTCTCATTTGATTAATCAACGCTTTTTGATCTCGTTTTCGTGTCATCGTGAAGAGTCACGCTGCGCTCCTGTCGACCGTCTCATTTCTCGTCTATGATCAATAAATGCCTTCTGGACCATCCGCTCTCTCCCCTTTTTCTTCATCTCCATCTCCACTTTCCCCGGCTTCTTGTTTTCTCTGGATTTCCACAAAACCCCCATTCCTCCTCACAACTCATCTCGACTCCCCTGCCGCAACCCACGCAACTCCCTGGCCTCCGCATCCTTCACCAACCAGCCATACTCCTCCGCGACAGACGCAGCTGCACGCTCCGGCTCCAAAGCCAAAATCCAGAAGAACATCTTCCGCCGCATAAGTTCCTGGCTCTCGGTCTTCATACGAGCATTACCGCAGTTAGGCTCTTGGCCACCATGGACACTGGCAGGCGGCTTTGCGGCGATGTATTCAGCAGAGAGGTCGTATAGGTCCTTCTTGTCCGCTGATGAAGGCTGAAAGGGCTAGGGTTTCTCGTGGGCGTTCGAGTTGCATGGAGGAGGCGGATGATCCGGCGCTGCTCTTCGGAGAAGAGGGTGCTGAAGTGTCAGTCGCGCATCTTCCAGCCGGGGTTGATGAAAGATTCCCACTTGGAAGATGGATTTGCGCAAGCGGTCTTCATGTCGACACCACTGTCGGTGTTGATGCTGAAGTATTGCTGCGGTTTATCGTTATCGTGTGGGGAGTCCCTGAGCCAGGCATCCATCTTCGCCGTCTTCTCTCGAGCAATCTAGAGATCCCAATATGGAGTGCGTCTGACATAAGTTGGTGATTGAAGTTCTTTAATGAGCTCGTGCAGCTTATCAGCCTCGTCCTTCTTCACCTCCGCAACGATCTCCTCAGCCGGTCGAGGATACTCGGCCATGGCTCTCCAGAAGAAGGCCTGCTTGCGTGCTGCGTCCCGATCATAAGCGTCGAGAATAGGTGTACCACATTCTCCTCCGTAACCGGGCTCGAGCAGTGACGGAGCTAGGTGCTGATTCCACCGAGATTCAATCTTGGGCAAAACCTCGCGGACAAGCTCTGCGTTCATCCAATGTGAATTCAATGAGCGAGATGAGCATATGATGCTCTCCATGGTCGCACGGGGTTCCTCAGGAAGGATCTGCTCGCTGAGATACGCATAGAACTGTCCGTGCTTGTTGGGAAAGATGGGATTGGATTTGTCAAACGACTCCCACCTGAACTCGCCACTTGCGCAAGTGTCATCCAGGGCTTCCCTGCGAAGCCAGGGTAGAGTTGCTGCAGTGTGATGGAAGATTTGGTGACTGGGGACAACAGGTACGGCTTCCTCGTGTGAGGACCGCGGACGATCGGAACTGACCAACTTCGAAGCTCTGGGAAATGCTGATCAAGGGCGAAAGGGCCCGGGGTGCTGTAGCTCCTGTCTGGGTAGGACGGAAGGCCGCCTTCCAGATGATCAAGTGAGCCAGTTCTTCGATCGTACTCAGTAATTCGATCGATCAAAGGCCTCAGTCTGCACTTGTTCGCGTTACCTGGCCAGCCCGACATGTGATCCAGCGTATGAGAGTAGGTGGCTGAGAGTACCTCAGCCGTGACCTCATACAAATCGTTGGTGGAGACCGCGTGGTTGCTGGAGAAGTTTGTGTGCTAGCTATACCGAAGCGCAAAGCCCGAGAAGAAACCAAAGTGTTCGCCGGTAGGAGTGGATGAAGCGAGATGTATAGCACTCTTCCCCTGAACAGAATGACCATGCAAGAAGGCATCTCATCGACTAGCCAGAGCGAAACATAGCCCGAATTGGGCAAGGTCTCCAAGAGCTATGTTCTAACACGGCCATGTCATGGCTCCCGACTCCGCCCTTGCCTCACGCTGGGCTTGGCAAGATGCTCGCCGTCCCCGACGATGTTTGCCTCGGGCTTCAGGTTCATGTTCAGGAGTCGAGGACTGCTCCATCGGACAGTGATCCAGATGGGTGTTCTTGCCAAACCCCTGCGAGGGCTGAGAAAGGGATGAGATCGAGTATGGACACTGGTGACATGGATGTGTGAGAGGTGAAGTCTGTCGTCGGGGCAGAGAAGGGAATGCTGAGGTGACGAGGAATGGGGAGAAGTTTGATTGGACGGGCGTTGGGAGCTGGTTGTTGTGGCATTCATGTCTCGCACCTCCTGCTGCCGAGCCAGGTATCTCTCATCTCCCTCCCAGAAACCACCACCACCACCACCACCACCACCACCTTCACTCCCCGAACCGCCGAGCTTCCTGTCCCATACCCTGGTACTCGTATAACGCGCCCATCACTCACTTGGTTCGCGAAGTGAAGCGCAAGAGAAGAAAGTGAGCGATATCAAGTTGTATGTGCGCCCCACCTGCTGCATCCATCAGGCTCGCGTCGGAAACAAGCGCGTCGTCCTCACCAACACCCACCCATTGATCCTCGACACACTTCCCACCCCCTTCGATGGCACCGAATAGGGCTTCTATTACGCGTGCCTCCTCTTCAGACTCGTCCGCGCTCTCCAACATTCAAGTTGCCGCCGCCGACATGGACTCTCCTCAGCCTTCCGCCTCGGCGTCGACACCACCTACCAGCGTGTCCGACAACCGAAGCGTAAACTCGAACAAGCCGCAAGAGGAGCTAGCCGAGTCGTCACGAAACGCGTCGGGAAGACGATCGGCACGCGCGAGACCATCAGTCAACTACAACGTGACGCAGCTGCTCGACGCGCAACAAACAGCCCCTCCGCCCACGCGTGGAAGCCGCAACGCCTCGGGACTTTCCGGCCGTACCTTGGTAGACCGCGCTGATGAGGACGAAGAAGAGCCGCAATTTGACGAGGAGGTTGATCAGGCATTGAACAAGGACTGGGAGCTGCCAGCGGACTCG
The DNA here is from genome assembly GCA_031771865.1 of Nothophaeocryptopus gaeumannii. NCBI lineage: Eukaryota > Fungi > Ascomycota > Dothideomycetes > Mycosphaerellales > Mycosphaerellaceae > Nothophaeocryptopus > Nothophaeocryptopus gaeumannii. Next base: position 2,870,652 of record JASISA010000025.1, read on the forward strand.
CCCAAGGGAAACTCGCCTGCGAAGATACAGCGACGACCGAGCATGAAGGACCGCGCCAAGAAGATGGCGAGCGCGACCAAGTCAGCGCTGGGCAAGAGAACGCGAGACATGGTCGAGGCTGGCAAGAAGAAGCTTGGTATGGTCGAGGAAGCGGACAGCCCACCGAAGAAGAAGCTACTCAAGGAGCTCGATATGGGCAAGCGAGGCGTGTTGGACGAATTAGACTTGGACGAGGAGTACGATGTGCCAGTGCAGCGACCTGCAAAGCGCGCAAAGACCACGAAAGCACCACTACAGGAGATTGCCCAGCCAATTGTTGCCGGACCAATGCAGAAGACATCTGACGGAAAGAGAGTGAAGAAGTGGCAGCAACACGGACTGTACGCGGGGCAGGACGTGGATTGCGATCCCAACAGACCAGCTTCGAAGGGAAAGCTACAGAAGAAACGACTTGCCACATCGAATGGCGACGAGAATGAGAACGAAAACGAGGAACCACCAAAGAAGAAGAAGAAGCTACTAGGCTTTAATCTGCCCATGTTCGGATACCTGGATGAAGACAAGACTCGATCTTTTAGAATGCCATACGATATATTTGCACCCTCAGGTAAGAGAGACGAAAAGCCAAAGGACTGGCGCCAGCTCAATCGTAATCGTCTGGTCGGAGATGCCAAGGAATTGTGGGACAGGAGCGAGAAGCTGCCAACTTCAGCTTGCGTCTGTAGTACGCCGGGCCCAGGAGAGGCTGGGTGTGACGACGATTGTCTGAACAGAGTCATGCAATACGAATGTGATGACTCGAACTGCGCTTTAGGGGCTCAGCTCTGCAGCAATCGACCATTTTCTGAGCTTGGAAGACGCACGAAGAAGGGCGGTTCGTACGATGTTGGTGTTGAGGTTGTCAAAACAGACAAGCGGGGATTCGGCATTCGCGCTGCTCGATCGTTCCGACCCAACCAGATCATCATGGAATACACTGGAGAAATCATCACGGAAGAAGAATGCCAGCGACGAATGCGCGAAGACTACAAGGGTAATGCATGTTACTACCTGATGGAACTTGAGCGCAATCTGGTGATTGATGGGACGAGAGGTAGCATGGCTCGCTTCATCAACCACTCTTGTGGGCCGAACTGCGAGGTTCGAATGATGAAAGTCAATGGCACTATGCGCATGGGTGTGTTTGCTGGCGACTCAGGGATCATGACTGGCGAAGAATTGACGTACGATTACAACTTTGACAACTTTGGAGAGACACGCCAGGCTTGCTACTGTGGAGCGCCTAACTGCAGAGGCTACCTTGGCAAGCGACTCAACGCTTCGGAGCTGAAGAAGCGGGCGAAGGAAGATTTGGAGAAGAAGCGCAAGGCTGCGGAAGATGCACAGAAGGCAGCCGAGGCTGAGCTGCGCAAGAAGAAGGTCAAGACTGACCGTGGTAGCGGATGGCGGGGCTGGGTTGCTGTGGATGATGCCGAAGTCAAGGCTAGACTGAAGGAGGAGAAGCGATTGAAAGAGGAAGCTGAAAAGCACTCCACTCGAGCAATGCGTCTTGCCGCCAGACGAGGATCAGTGTCAGCACCATCGAAACCTGAATCACCGGTGCGAAAGAAGGCCGAACCGAAGAGGAGAAAGACTGTAAACATTATCGAAGAGATATCTCGCAAGACGACTACCGAGTCGAATGTTGTCGAGGATGAATCAGACGAGGAAGTCAAGGTGGCTGTGGCGAAGAATTTGTCTCGCCCCAAGCACCGCCGTACGACGTCCGCTGGATCGCAATTTACCGAAGACCTGCCCATGGAACCGGAGCGCCCAACATCGAAGGCCTCCGCACGCTCCGGGATCACGCGCAGGACCACTGTCTCCGTCGATATCCAGCGAGAGACGATCGCCGAGCAGTCCGAAATTACAGTCAGCCCTCGCAAGTCCCTGGCCGATGAGCTCACCAACTCGAACGGTAGAAGTTTTAGCAAGACGTCAAGCAAGTCGAGCATCGCAGCCCCACAAGAGGACGACGATGAAGAGGAGGAGCAGTTGATCGAGGCAAAGAAGCAAGAGAAGGCCGCTGGGAAGATCAAGCGGGGTGGTAGTGTTCGCGAGAGAGTCACGCAGGCTGTTAAGGGCGCCGGCAAGTCTTTTAGGCAGAGCACGTTGAACTTTCCGAAGTTGGGATAGAGGACGTCACGATTCGGAGTGAGGAGTTGTGAGGGCCTGGGGTGCGTTGGTACTGATTCGAAGGCGTTCAGGAAATGGGCGATTGCTTGGAATACCAAGGACTGGATTCAACACACAGATTGATGGCTTTGATGCTGCTTTTCGGGGACGGAGCATTTGCATAGCGGTCTTTTGCATGCATGCAGTGAGCTGGGTGGGAGATGGAATTTCTAGACTCAGAGAGAAGCATAATAGATTTCGATCTTGTTTGCCCCCTTGATGCTTTTTCTTAAGGAAGCAAGCAAAATTTCAGCAAACGAGCCCTGCACGAAGGACAGCGCATATCATGTCGACGACCAGGCAGCTGTTGTCTTGCCACATGCTGCAGCGCCAACTTACCATACCCAAGAAGAGGAAATCATGCTCAACATCGAAACCATGCTAAACTTTCTCTGGGCCACCGCAGTCGCTGCCCTCGTCAGCTATTCCACCCACCTCCCACTGGGACCAGCCAATCGACCAAGACTAATGCAGCTTTATATCCCGCCAGAGACGATCAAACAAGTAGAGGACCCGCCTACACCAGCCATGAGCAATGACGAAGGCGTGGTTCAATGCCTGGGGATCCCAGCGTTCGTTGCATGAGATTGATGTCCTCACTAGCAAGCGAGAGATGGACGAGCTTGAAGCCATGGATGAGCCACCTGTGCCGAAGACTTGGCTGCAAAAGCTTTGGTTCTGGCTCGCGTAGAGTCTGGAGTAGCATAGAAGACACGAAAATAATGATGATGAGAATGAAAAGCTGCCTCGGTTGAAGTATGATACTTTTAACCGCTCCGCTGTTGCAAAGTTTCCTCATACCACTTCAATTGTGCTGGAAACTCCTCATCAAATTCTTCAAACTTTGGCACATTGTCCTCAGCAACGTGATACCACGCAGGCTTCTCTTTCAGCCAAATATGGCACGCAATGCCTGGCATCTCCCATTCGTTCTCGACAATCGTTGCAGCAGCAACATGCGTCTTCTCGGGGTAGCATTCGTACTGAATCGTCAAGGTCCCGCCGCATTTCTCGCAACATGATCGCACCGCAAGATCCATAAGTCTGAAAGTCTTTATCAGACCCGACCAGCTCAACGAAGATCGAGTCACTCCCATCCAAGCCACGACGGGAGCGCCGGAGACGAGTTGGCATTGCTTGCAGTAGCACAGATCGAGATGTTGGGGCGGAGAGGTCGACATCCAGGAGACAGAGGCGCAAGCGCAAGTGCCTTTCATGAACTCGTTGGGAGCTTATGAAGCCGAAGACATGATGTTGTGAGTGAGGTTTGAAGGTTTGGGAGAAGTGAAACTTGGCATGCCGGGGGTCCTCAGATGCATTTGAACGATTGGTCGCGGAATGGCAGAGCCCTGTTCGAATGGCTGAGTAATTAAACTAAGCAACGCCTCTGAAGGGCAAAGGCTGATGAAATGACCCTCACAATCTGAATCCTACTCCCACAGCGAACCAGACTAGAAGGCCGTTGTTGTGAGCCTGTGTTTCATGCGCGTCAGGAGGACCGCTGTGGCGTACCAGAGGCTTGCTGTCATGTTTGCGTTCGCAGCTGAAGGCTCGCGGTTCACTTCACAACTTCACTTCGTCAGTCCAGACGAAACAGCATCTCAGTGTCGAGGCAGGTTGAGGTTGCCAAGAATGGCTCAAGAGCATACACGATAGTAGAACTCATACCGGATCTGGACCGGGCGGAGATAGGACCCCAGCTGACGCGGCAGCATCTCTCTCGGCGAACACTATTACTAACAACACGATATGCTTTCAAGGATGCTTCTTCGGTATTTGCTAGCATGGGCAATGCTGGCTGTGTCAAGCTATGCACAATCTGCCAAGCCGAACGTCGTCCTAATCATGACGGATGACCAGGATCTTCATCTGGACTCACTCAGTGTGATGCCGAATGTCACAAGTCTGATCGGTATGCAAGGAATCACCTACAACAAGCACTACTGCACAGTGGCTTGGTGTTGCCCGAGTCGAGTCAATGTGCTGACTGGAAGAGCCGCCCACAACACCAATGTCACGAATCTAAATCTGCCCTATGGAGGCTGGCCGAAGTTCGTCAAGGAAGGTCTTACGGACAATTACCTTCCTCTTTGGATCAAGAGTTCCGGTGCCAGGACTTACTACGTTGGCAAGTTGATGAACTCCTATACTGGTCAGTCTTGGGATAAGCCTTACCCTCCAGGATGGACGAACAGCACTTTCCTCATTGACCCATTCACTTACAATTACCATAACGGGACCTGGACGAATGGAGATGGTGACAAGCCTTGGACGAGATACACCAACCATACCACTCTGATCACCCAGGCCAAGGCGCTCGGTTTCATTGATGATGCCGCGAATTCAGGAGAGCAGTTCTTCTTGATGGTAGCTCCGGTTGCTCCTCATGCTCAGATGATCGGAAATGGACCGCAGCTTCCTCCACCTGCGCCTCCGGAGTTCGTAGGCGCCTTCAATAATACAATAGCGCCTCGCACGCCCAATTTCAATCCGGATGCGCCGAGTGGCGCTGGATGGGTCTATACCAAAGGCAAGCAAAGTCCGCAGCGAGTGGACAGGAATGACGACTTTCATCGGCATCGACTGCGAAACTTGGCTGGAGTTGACTGGATGGTTGCTGCGGTGGTCCAAAAGTTGAAGGATCAAAACCTGCTCGACAACACCTTCGTCATATACACCACAGACAATGGATTCCACATCGGCAATCATCGTCTCGATCCTGGCAAGCGATGCGGCTATGAAGAGGACATCAACATTCCGCTATTCATCCGCGGGCCGGGTATTCCAGCTGGTGTCACAACGAACACGACCAATAGTCACACAGACATCGCACCCACTGTGCTCCAAATGATGGGCATCGATCTACGAGATGACTTTGACGGGCAACCACTTGCCCTTACCTCAGCAGATATGGCAAACAACACAAAGTACGAGCACGTCAACGTAGAGTTCTGGGATTCACCCAATGCTCAACCCTGGACTCCGTGGCACAGCGATGGCGACGAGAACCACGATGAAGAGGACAAGCCCACTTATTACAACAATACGTACAAGAGTCTACGCATCCAAAGCAACGGCTCAAGCTTTTACTATTCTGTCTGGTGCAGCGGTGAAAAGGAGCTCTACGACATGAACGCCGACCAGTATCAAATGAACAATATCCTTCGATCGCCAACCGGACCGAACGAGAATCTTCAGTTCTATTCAAGACCCTGGGACCAACTCGCCAGCAGGCTTGATGCTCTGCTCATGGTCTTGAAGACTTGCAAGCAGGATACGTGTCGAGATCCGTATCAGGTCATGTTTCCGAAGGGGCAGGCTGCGAATTTGACAAGTGCTATGGATACGAAGTATGATTCGTACTTTGAGAAAGCTCCGAAGGTGCAATTTGTTACGTGCTTTTCGGGTGCGATTGAGCAGCTCGAGGGGCCTACCGCGGAGGAGATGAAGGCTTATAGTACGGGAGTGAGGAACGTGCAGAGCATATTCGGTGAGCAACTTTATTATTCTAGTCATACAAGAATCCTCACTGATCCAAGTATTCAATGTAGTCGCACTGCTGGTTGCGGCGACTTTGACCTTTTGGAACATATAGCGACTCACAAAAGTCATGCAGCGTTTTATCCATCGCTATACCGAGCGAAAGCCATATTCCAACGACCATTGTATCAGCAAAAAGCTCGTAGCGACCCTCATGCCTGATGCGATACGCCGGGCTTCGCTGCTTCTCCCTCGTAAGACCGCATCTCCATCAACTGCTGTGTGTCTGGCAACGACACGAATCTGACAAACAGGATCTTATAGATCGCTTTGCCGCTGCCCTTCAGCAGCGCATTCACCTCGCTCGGAGGGACGACATTGAGCGCCACCATCACGAGTGCCATCAGCAGTGTGTCGAACACGTAGAGCGGCCACCCATGCCAGAAGAGGTAACCATCAAGACCCCGAATGTACTCGACCAGGCGAAAGATCGATCGAAAGAACACAAGAGCGCTGGTGAGGTAGATATTGTAAAGATGCTTCTTCCACGGGGTTGATGCTGTCTCGCATCGGTTCGTCGGACGCTTATGGATTCCGATGTGGAATATGGAGGAGACGATGATGAAGAGGCCGAAGAAGACGACTGGGAATGCGAGACCGATGATGAGGATCGTGCAGCCTGTGTCGGAGGTCGACTTGGAGTCTGAAAGACAGAAGACCAGCACCTGGTGCACATCAAGTCAGCTCCCCCACCCTTCTCGTGGAGTCGTTGATGTGGCCCGAACATACCACCACCCTGCATCAAAAAGGCACACACATTCCCCAGCACAAAATTCTTCGTCAACCACCTCACCGGCACAATCAAATACTTCTGCCCCTCACACAACCTTGTAATCCTCCCCAACTCCATATACATGCTCGCGCCAGACAAACTCGGGGCCACCAGCAAGAACACCTGACCGATGGCATACGGCATCAAAGTCGTATTGGGATACTCATCAGCAGAATAGTTCCGAACGGCGTAACCGACGACTTCGCAAATACCGCGGAGCCAGAAGCAGAGGAAGTACCATGTGCGAGTACGGAAGAGTTGATAGCCGTGGAGGGAGGTTAGGATGAAGAAGATCAACGTTGTGGCGGCTGCAAGGGCAATAGAGGGTGGATATTTGTAGAGGTCGCAGTGCTCGCAGGTTTCGGTGTTGGCGGAGGACATTGTTGGGGATCGGTCAAGGTACGAATTGGCCGTGTTGTGGGTGTCTTCGATGGAACGAGGGAAGGTGATATTCTGATGAAAGATGCCGATGCGCTCGGAGGCTCGAAATATGAGGAACGGACCGAGCTTTTGTTCGTTCACGATGTTGATGCCAATGGTATTGTGGACTGCCGACAGACACATATCGACCGCAGTTTCTGCTCACCGACGACACAGCCACAATCGAAACCACTGCTTGACGATAACATCGTGGCGAAGTCACTGAGACTGGTCGTCCAAACCCTCACCGTTGTCTAACGGCTGGGCGAATTCCAATGGGAAGCCTGGCATACGAGTGAAACCATATACGACGAGTGATTGTGCACGATAACAGGCTGTATGGATCCCGTCTGGGCATCTTGCAAAGGACATTGAAAGTGCGGAAGTGTTTCCACGCTGCGGACATGATGTAGCGTGCTCGCAAGTCGGGAGGCTATCTTCAGAGACATGGTATGCTTCACCAATCTGGAAGCCATGCTCGTGTATGTTGAATAAGGTGAAGTACACACAGCCTTCTCGAGTTCGTTCCTCGTCCACACATTGTATTACTTGGATTCCTCGTTCTTCGTTCATCGACATGGGGCCGGACTCCCGGCTGATGCGAAAGTCGAGACAAGGCTGTGTGGGATGCAAGAAGAGAAGAGTCAAGGTGAGTGGATCCCTTTTACATCAACTTGGTGGCATACTGTCCGTGCCTCTGTCCAATCACCACCTGCTGATCTTGCAGGAACGTAGTGTTCTGAAGAGAAGCTTGCCTGCAGAAATTGCCAATTCAGGGGCGAAGTCTGCAACTACGACAGCATAGGAACATGTCCATCATGTGCCTGTCCCGATTGCCATGGTGTGGCACCGACGCTTGCGTTGCACGTTCGCGACTCCATCGACGTCCCAGCTTTAGAATTTGCCTGTCACTACGCACGCTACACGTACGAGACGCTGATCGCCGAGCCTGTCAACGACAATTTCAAGCCATCATTCGGACCGCCTGAATCCCTACAGTATTCTATCCTTCTCGATCTGCACCTTGCATTGGGGACAACCCATCTGGCATGCATACATCGAGAGCCAAGCTATGTTGAACACGCGATCCGATATCAGAATCGAGGGCTTGCCAAGTTCCAACGCATGCTACCAGACTTTCCTCGATCAGACGAGTGTCTTCCCATGTTTGCATTCTCATCAATACTTGGCATTCTCCACTCTGGGTTGTCTCGAGCACCTAATCCAAATGGCGGAAGTTCTTCGCCGTGCATCAATGCGTTCTGCGGAGTGGGCCAGTTATGGGACGGATCACGTTCCATCCTGAGCCTTACGAAGCAGGTGTCGTCAGACAAACAATACGCCGATTTTTTCGTCGACCTGGTCGTCGTACAGGAGTTCATACACGGTCCACCGCAGAATTTGCAAGATGCCACAGCAGATATCGAAGCAGAGATCGACCGCAGTCGCGAACTGATCGATGAGGAATGCATCGGCGAGCATCGAGAGCTGCTACAAGGAATGCTGGTGGTCCTTAGGCGTGTCAGTTCGTATCACAGCACGAGCCGACCGGCTCTTTTGACCGCGTTCTGTTGTGCGGCAACAGACGGGTTTATGGACTTATTGAGAGGTGCCGACCCGCACGCGTTTGTCATCACTGGTATACACGCAGCTCTATTGAATCGGCTGGATGATGGCTGGTGGTCCAAATGCTATAGGCTAGACCTCATGAATGAGGTATCAGCTGGCTGTGACAACGACCGGCATCTTGACGTGCATCGGCGCTGGAGAGAGTTGACAAGCCATCTGGCGAGCAAAGGTCTATTGACCTCAATTACAATATTAACATGAGTACATTCATGTTGTCATTACTTTTCCCCACGATTCCAGAGCAAGAATCTGCTGGACCTCCTCTGTTGCTTGGACTCAGCAGGGATCTCAGCTTTTTTGGCCCTTGGTGTGTAATCCGCCCATCGTGAAGCCTGGCCAGTTGGTTTACTCTCTGCACCCTGGGTATTCAGTTCCTTGTACGTGTGGCTCGAAAGCTTAAGCAACTGCAAAAAACTCCCAAAACTCCCAAAATCAGCGTGGATAAGGATGTCGTCCGATACGAATGCCGCAACTCTGCTGACATCAGAGCCGCCGTAGCTTGACACCTGTTTTCGAGATACCAGTCTGCCGCTAGTGGCTTCCCAGACTTTTAGCTCGGTAACTTTGCCGTCTGCATAGAGAGTGCAGATGAATGTGCCTTTAGGAGATATTATCAGTCCTGTTGGCGGCTTTAAGAACAGATAGGTACTACGGCGCTCAACCTGGAGAATCCTGAGGCGACAGCTCAAGAAGGGTTTACCAGGTTGCTTCTGCCATACCCATAATGCAGCGGTGCTCAATGCTCGGCCAGATGCTGCAGCAATCTTGCCGTCCGCGGAGAACTGGATATCAGTCACATGGTCGTAGCTGACCATGGACTCTATCTGTGGCAAGCCGTCTGTGGCTGTGGACCAGAACCTGATCGTTTTATTGTTGGAGACGGATGCGATGATGTTGCCAGCAGGGCACGTTTTGAGGCGATTGATGCCTGGTGTAAACTCCGAGTTCAGGACAGGTAACGAGTCGGACTGCAGCGAAATGGTCTCGGCATTTGTCGCATCGTCTTTTGAGTCGCGAATGGGCCATACCATTAATGTGTTCGATATATTTCCGGCCATGATCTTCTTCCTGTCCTGCGAGAAGGCAAAAGAATTTGCGAGGGAGGCAAGAGAACTTTCGACGGACGCCGTGGGAGGGGTTGAAAGTTTGCGAATGGGCTCTCCGGGTTTGAGGCTGAGGTCCTTTACACACACCCTGCCTCCCGAATCGAGCCATGCGAGTAATTTCCCATCCGAAGAGAAGGTCGCACAGCAACCGCTCATCCTGAGTCCTCGGTAGCGGTCTACGATTCGAACCCTTCCCTTGTCGATTTTCCAGATTAAAAGTGAGCCCGTCCCAGAGAACGTGACTAGCACATCGGCAGTTGGGCAGAAGACAACGCTTGTGACAGCCGTCTCCTTGTCGCCATCGAGGTCGATATGCATCCTCTTACCGCTCAATAAGTCCCAAACACCAAGCTTATGCTCACCCTCGATGACTGCTGTGATGTACCTCTTACCTGACGAAAAGACAGGAGCAAGCAGCATTCCAGTTGGAAATCGAGGTAGTGTCGATGCTGACCGTATGTTGAGTTCATCTACAATGTCTTCGTTGCTCAAGATGGACTGAACAAGTGGTATGGGCGGTGCTGATGGGTCTTGTGTCGGCACAGAGGGAGTTGGAGCAGATGATGTACGATTTGCTGTACCTCTGGGTATTCGGGGTGTGGGTTCGCTGATGTGTGGGACGAGAGCTGGAAACTCGAGAGGAGCATCCTCACTTTCCTCGTTGGTAGGTACGCTTCGAGACCCATTGGAATGATTCTCGTCGAAATGTGTCTCGTCGCTTACGTTACGCCGATGCGACTGGTTAGAGGAGTTCTGCGCTTCCGCATGAGGCCCCTTATCTTCGGGTGCCAGTTGCACTCCACTGTCCGTGGTGACCGGATCTTTGTTCTCCTCCAGGGAGGAGCCGCGCTTACTCGCACTTGAAGATTGATGCTCGACGCCATGTGAAGGCGAATTACGTGATGGCACGAGCGCCTGCGATGACTGAAGGGCACTGTGCTGCTCTTCACTGATGCCCGAAACCCATTTCGCGGAAGGGTCAGGCAGTACAATATCGGCACTAGGCAAGGTAGGGGCGCCTTGCTCAGTACTGCAAGGAATGTTAAAAAATGCCAATTTGCTTGCTGCGGGTTGGCTTACTTTTTAATACGGACGGAGTCCTGAAAGACAGTCTCGAACTCGGCATCTTGTAAGGCTGTGAGCCAAGCATGTTGAACTGCAATGGACGCCGACGGCCGACTGGCTGGGTCCGTAGCAAGAGCGTTACCCAAGAACTCAACGCACTCTTTGGTGACGCCTTGCTTCGATTGCAGTTCGTTCAAAGCATCCTTGATTTTCTCATCCTGATTTGGCTCGAGGAATACATCGTCACCAAAGACAGTTTTCCCAGTCAGAGAATAGTATGTGATCATGCCAGCGGACCAGACATCAACAGCGTTGGTGTACGAAGCACCCCTGCCCCCACGGATTTCTTTCACGTATACTTCAGGAGCAACGAATCCGGGTGTAAAGGCAATAGTACGAAGTTGTGTGCCAGCTCCAGCTCGCTTGCTGATACCGAAGTCAGCAATTTTCACCCACCACTGAGGCCCTATGCTGACAACAAGGATGTTCTGTACGCAGTTTTGGTCAGTGAGAAACCCGGAGAGTCATCTAAAGATCTCTCACCGTAGGTTTCAGGTCGCGATGCGTGAAGTTCCACTCGTGCATAAAAGCTAGACCTTCAAGTATCTGGACTGCTATCTGTTGGACCTCGTTTTCTCGAAGTGACGTTTCAAGATGCTTCCCAAGGTCACCCAGTGGTAGATACTCCATAGTCAAGTAGATCTCGTCCGTCGTCTCGTACCAGCCGAAGGACTTCACGAATGTTCCTTCGAACTTCAGGAATCGTCAGAAGATGTCCTTTACTGGCCATTGGCTCGATTGTTCATACCTTCTGCTGCGAGAACAAGGCAGCTGCCTCGAGCTCACGATCGTAATTGTCATTCGCTAGCTTTCGAAGCTTTTTCACAGCTCTGACCTGTCCACTGCCCTGAAGTCTTTCCAGATACACAGCAGCGAAGCCGCCTCTGCCGATTTCTCGCCAATCTCTTTTCCATATTTGTTCGACGCGAGCTCTTGGGTGGCGACGAGTCGCTCTGTGCCATTGTCTGACTTCGCTGTGGTCATCAGAGAGCGTGACATCCATTCGAAAAAGACGAACGAGGTCTTTCTTCGTATCTGGGCCATCGTCTTCCATCTTATCGACGTCTGGATGTCCCGGAAATTGAGTAAGATGACGGGCGTAGAGTCACGAGCACTCGATCTTCGTCTTCCCGACGACAAGTAGTGCGAGGCATTGGTGAGAGAGGTGGGCGGCTCGAGTTGGAGAATCAGGCTGAGAGCCGCCTACTTCAGAAGATATGGATTGATATGCTTTGCATAATGTGGCTTGAGTGGCTGAGCCGCCTTCTTGCAGGAGATCTGCGCCTGCGGAACAAGCCTCTTCGGCTGGGGATTGAATCTCAGCTCTTGTACTCTAACTTTAGAACTGTGTTGTAAAACCTTTTTCGTGTTAAAAGGTACCGCCATCGAGTATGGAATTGTCGGGTCTTGTTATAGGCGCGGCAGGCTTGCTGGCGCTTGTGGATTTGAGCTTGAAGTTTGTGCCGCCTTGAATGCTGTGAGTTGTGGCTAACAAGTCGTAGATATGGCGAAGGGCTGGTCGAGCTATGTCGAGCATATCAAGATGCAGACAGCCAGCTGAATGAGAGAGTGATCAGCTTGGAGAGCTGTTGGACGCGGACGGGTCTGCAGCTTCAGATTCTGCAGCAGACCCATGCAGACTTGGATGACACCTTCAAAGACACACAGACCCGGATTTTGACTGTCTTGAGCCAGAAGCTGCTCGTTTCGATCAACAAGATCAACAGCCTCCAGAAATTCGGCAATGGCGGAGCCCGAAGGCTCAAGTTTGCATTCGCGAAGAAGTACCTGGATGAAGCCATCAAGGACCTCGATACCTGGCAGGCAAGATTCGATCCAACCTGGTATCTCATTCTGAGGATCATGAAGCCCTCGATCGATCAGCAGCTGGCCCGTGTCACTTCGAGCAGTCCGAAAGTGCTTCAAACGGCACGAGACATGAGAGATGCTCTCAAAGCCCAGCCAACGCAACGTCGCCACATAACATTCCCATCGAACACGCTGCAAACCACCTTCGATCAGCAACACATCCGCCATAGCAGTCTGACGTGGATGAAGGAGCGCACAGGCAAGACACATCTTGTCGAGAGATCCGTGTGTGATCCAGCGGTTGACGTCGAGGTAATCGAGCGAGACGTTCGAACCTTAGCCACGAGGCTGAACTGCCTGGATGCATCAAGTACTGCCAGTACAGGACTCTTGCACTGCCGTGGAGTGATATGGCAAGCGAGCCGTGGCCATAGGACAGTCGACATGGTGTTCAAACCGCCCACTTTGTTCGGGGGCACCGCAAGGACCCTTAGAGAAGCGCTCGATGCTGACCCAGAACATTCTCTAAGCGATCGCTTACGCCTCGCTCAGAATCTCGCTCGGGCGGTTTGTTTCATGCATAATCTTGATTTCGTACACAAGTGCGTAACGCCTGAAAACATAGTCGAGTTTCCGGATCCCGAAGGCGGCCTTGGCCCAGTCGCTCTCGTCGGCTTCCAGAATTTTCGAAACGTGTACGGCGCCACGATACGGAGAGGTGATCCAGCTTGGGACAGTAATGTCTATCGCCACCCCACCCGGCAGGGCCTGTTTCCGGAGCAGAGCTACCGAATGCAGCACGACATCTATAGTCTTGGTGTATGTTTGCTGGAGGTCGGCCTATGGTTGCCTCTGGTTCGATACGGCTCCAGTAGTAATACTCCTCAGCGAGGGCCATTACTAGAGCTTTGCCTAGGAGACGAGCGAAGTTCCTCGCCGACAGCCTTGAAGGACGGACTTGCTGATGTTGCCACGAGGCAACTTCCGCGGAAGGTCGGAGATCGATATCGAGACATCGTCGTGCGCTGTCTCACCTGTCTTGACGATGACAATCTGGACTTTGCGGATCTTGAAGAAGGTGGAGACGTCCAAGGCCTATCCATTGGCATCCGATTCATCGAAGCAGTAGGTCCGAAACCTGATCGCAGTATTACTTGTTCCTGACAAAGTTGAAGGTCCTGTCCGAGCTGGACGAGATACGGATCTGATACGATTCGTAAGTTTCTGGTCGATTGCGTCAATAGTTTGTCACGTTGTTGTCAACTACATATAGACAGACGGAGCGATGACTTCGTAGTTCTTGAGGTTTGTGGGAGTTGCCTGGGCTCTTAGTCAGCTAACAAGGGTGGGGTTCAGGCCGGGTGCTCTCGCCTCACGCATGATATTGCAACCGACTTCAACAAACACCAATGGTGGTATGGGCCAGACCATGATCGCCTTCTTATGCCGACATCACATCAAAGCCGACCATCAAGCCTCATACCTCGTCTCTGTCCTGACAAGCTCTCTCGCCTCCCTCTCCTCATCCTTCTTCATGCTCCTCCTAAGGCTTTCCTGTACCCTCTCCATCTCGCGCAGATTCCCAGACCGCTCACTTGGAGTCTCCTGGTACGGACTCAGACGACACTGGTCGCTCTCCGCGTGGAGCTCCCGCAAGTCATCCACTCCATCTTCTCTCCGGACCCTCTGTGCGAAGTCAACACTCTGTCGAGCCTGATTCCGGATGAACTCAAGCTCGCCTGCTGCCTCTTGACGCTGAAACACTCTCTGTTTCTCGTTCCGGCCTTCTGGCGATTTCTCCCGTGCATCGTCTTCGCCCTTGAGTTTCTCGACCCCAGCATCCATCTCTGCCAAACTCTTCTCACTTCGCTCGGCCGTTACTCCGTCACTCATCTCATCTCCCTTGGCATCTTCTCCTCCAACACGTAGCCCGTCTGTGACCATCTCGTCCTCGTCTTCGATATCTTCAATCTCGAGATCACCATCCATGAGGCCTTGCGTCACGAGATCGATATCTGTTGAATCCAATGAGTCTCCAGTGGCTTGCTGAGTGCGGTCTAAGACAGAGTCAGTTGAGACATAGCCGGAGAGGATGGCACCTGTGAGGATATCGCGGTCTGCTTGGGTCAAGGGCTGAGAGTCACGATCAATCTTAGCGCCAATTCCTGTAATATCGTCGCCACCGTTCTGATCTCGGTCTTGGTCTTCTTCACCTGGTGCCTGAGCCTGCAGTGCTTGTCTGTGGCCATGAAGTGCTGCAAGAGACCAGATCGATCCACCCATCGGAAGGCCGAAGCCGAGACTGTAGACGAGGACAGCTGTCTTGTCTGTTCCTACGATGGCTTGCATGTCCGAGGAATTCTTCGCTAAGTACTTGAAGCGTGAATGGCAATCTCCTAGAAGACTGGTGATAGACGACTGTTGAGAGACGACTGAAGTTCCAATATGTTCCTCGTCATATTCGTGATGTACATCGACAACGCCCTACAGCATAATTACATTACATATCAAGCGGATCGTAAGCCTTACTTTTGCGCCCAACACCCGCTTCACACAGGGCAATATCGCCCTCAAGCTCATATATGGAACCTCTTGCCGCTTCCACGGGGTTTCCAAAGTCGGGCAGTTCCATCCTCTCGCCTCGGAGGCTGAGCTCTCTGGGTATTTGCAGCCCAGCCGGCATGCCTGATGTCGGCCGCCCAGGTAATTCTGCTTTGTCGTCTATGAAGCCAGCACGCCCAATCTTCGAAGCTCGTGCAGAGGGTGAAGGAGGCTTCATTTGGCTGTGCCTTTGTATTTGTTGTTTCCGCTTCTTGTGTCGGTAGAAGACGTATGCCCAGCCGAACAAGCTTGCAAGACCGATTATTGCGAGAAGTGCTCCTACTCCGATTGCGGCCTTCTCTCCTATGCTCATTCCATCTTCCTTTCCGCCGCCCCCGCCAGGTGGGGGTGATAGGGTCGCGGTCGCAGTCGCGGTTGTCGTGGCTGACGGATTCGCAGTGGCTGACGAGGAAGCAGAAGGTGTTGGGTTGACATTGTTGTTCAGCTGCGCTTCGGGTACATCGTTGGCTCCTTGAGCGGAGTTTGCGCCGTTCAAGAATGGGGCCTCGGTCGAACCATTCATGTTAATGAGTGTGAAGCGATTCGAGTAATTGATGACCTGGGAGTTGCCGTCCGTGGTATTGGAGGTCATCTTGAAGTAGAAGCCATTCTCAATGCTTTGCGCAATGTCTGCTGCAATCTCGTCCTTAACATTGCCGTCCGAGACGTGAGCACCCGGCCTTCCGATTGTCGCAATCGCAGTCGAGTCGTCCGCTTGATTCCCACCCACGATGAGTTGTAGTACATATGTAGAGAGCTGGCTCATATCCGGATTCCCTCCCGCATCGGTCCAGCTGATGGTGATTTTCCCGGCAGGCAATGTTGCTCCCGCGCCTGGTGTTGTGAAAGAGACTCCGGTTGCGTAGCCATTGTGGGCCAGTAATGACAGTGTAAGGAGAAACAAGGAGACCAGGTCACGATGCCTGAATGGACGCATTCCGCATGGTGGTAGAGAACGTATATGCCAGTGAGAGGCGCGTGGTCGGGTAGGCAGTGGACAATTGCATTACCGTGCGATCATTGTACAGTGAAGAATCTCTACATAGGAGACGAGGTCGCGGAGAGAGGGAGTTGGGCGCATTGCGTGGACCTTGTGATGATCGTCACGCACGCACCGACCGACCAGGAACACACTTTGCGCAATGAGGCTCGTGCCTGCTAAGAAATCGATCCCAATGCTCCGCCACGTACGCACCCCGATCCTCATTCGCCCACCCTGCCGTCTATGCAAATGTCACATAAATACCTCAACCGCACCGAGGGACTTTATGGCCTTGAAATACGGAAGGATTGAACCGCGTACGGCACAGTTCGCAGGTCGCGATTCTTCAAACTCGCGAGGCTCGCGTTCGTTAGGAGAGTCCCCTGCACGGCATCATACCACTTCTCCAGACGCGAACTTTTGCGATAGTCCTAAGTCCAGACCCAAAACTCCAGATTGTCGGCCTTGTCCACGGCGCTCAAGAAATCAGCATGGGAGACTCCCGCAGGATTGGCCAATGAGCGAGCGAAATACATACATCTGGACATTATTGCTGCTACCTATCTACCGTTTGACCGGGTTTACAGGTCCTCCGGCATCCAAAACCTCTCCTGCTACCTGATCATCGCCCTGAAGCTCCGAGACAGGTCTCAAGAGCTGCTCCGTCTTGCTCATTGTGGCCGACGACTGGCTCATGAAGCCCTGGTGCCTCTGTGGTGTTGAAGATACCTCACTCACAGGCCGACTAGGCTGGCCGAGCGGCAATGACCCAACCCGTTGATGACTGGAGCCGCCCTCGCTGGCCGGACTGATGGTCGAAGACTCTTGTGAGACGGTGCGCGAATGGCTCAAAGGCGTCTGCCCACTTGAGGGCGTCTGCTGCCCGGCTTCTGATTGTGCAGCCTCCAGCTCATGGCGCTCTTGAGTTTCACCTCTTACGGTAGTCGTTGCATCGAGCTCGGATTTACTGGTCCCATCAGGCGCTTCGATCATCGCCGACCTGTTGTAGAATTCCCGGACTTCATCTTCAATTGTGGTCCCGCCAAGTGAGGAGCTCTTGGCTACAGTTGCCGACCAGCGGAGCTCGTTCTGGATACCTCGATACCATCTCCGCCAGAAGTAGAAGGCAACAGCGATCATCACCGTTCCAAGCACACCCATTGCGATGCCGACCTTGGCCCCAGTGCTAAGACCGGAGCTTCCTCCACGAACCGTGACGAGATTTGTTGCGGACTGCTGGCTCGGAAACGTTGCTTGCGAGATATGAAACTCCCTCTTGTCATAATCCACAGCCAGATACCTGGACGGCGCATCGTATCAGCGTGGTCATTCAAGAACGCACGGGAGCTGGACTCACGCCTCCTGCAGAAACGTCCTCCCGAGGATCAAATTACTGTTATCGTTGGCTCGCTTCAAGGGAAAGTAGCGCATGGTGGTTTCGTTGTCCTGGATCCCTGCCAGTGGGAAGCTCAGCTGGAGGTCGAACGCAGCGTACGGCAATTCAACATCTACCGTGGGAGCTGTTTCATTCTGGTCCGCAGCCAGAGTGAGCTTGACTGACTTGTTTTCTTCGAGAAGTCGCCGGCGGTGAGTGTCATTGACAACGTAGAAATCGCCTGTATCATTCCAATGGAGGCCAAATGCCACTTCGAACAACTGGCAAACTTCTATTGGCAGGTACATCTCTGGGATCATGGAATTGATGAAAGCCGTGAGTGGAGTCAGAGATGCTGGCGCGGCACCTCCTAACGAGATGGATTTAATGGTGACCAGGAGATCGCGTGTGCTATCAGCACCGAATGGCACCGTGAGAACGTTCTTCTCGTTGCCACGATGTGCATCATAGCCCCCAAACGTCAAGGAGGCGAAGACTGGCGGCTGCGCAATCCAATCAGCTTGCGATCACCACCTGAACTCAAATTTTCTTGACTGACATCTTTATAGTGCGCGCCTGCGTGATAGCCATAGTACTGACTTGTTCCACGGCTTTTCTGCAGTGCCTGGAGCGGTGTCTTATCTGTCTCATTGAAGCCAGCAACGTGCGAGGCCCACGCGCTCAGGCCCAACATTCCTAAGAATGGGAACTTAGCCGCATACGCTGCTACCACCTGGTCTTCCACCTTCGGCGCATCGTCACAATTGCTGCCTAGACAGACAGTATCATGCCCGACGATTGCGTTCCCGTGGTATCCCAAAGCGGCCTCGGATTCAGAGAAAGGCAGTTGGAAGTAGCTATCTCCATCGTGCGGCGTGATTGTTTTGAAGTTCTCAGACTTGTCTGGGTCGAAGGTCATGCCTCGGAGGTGTTTGCAGTTTGCTGGATCTGGCGGTACTGGGCAGCCTTGCGGGTGTACGACCCATACTGACGAGCCGGACGTCGCTGGAAGAACGTGGACGAGTTGCGCTGGCTTTCCGACTTCGATGACGAACGTCGACCAGTTGCCATCATTACCCTCCCAGAACAAGCTGGGCCATACAGAAAACGCGTCTGGCATATCTCCGGCGTTGCTGGAAAGATGGTATTCCGGAGGCTTCAGAGCGCAGGAAGGCTGCCTTGACGAGGTCGAGACAAAAATCCCGGGCTATCTTGTTCATGCATCGCGGAGCAAGACCTCATTACGGATCCGCATTCGTCTTCCGTACCTGATACATTGCGAAAAGAGAATTCTGGATAGTGGGAGTGTAGTCGACGACCTATCATACTGCCAAGTCGAACATGGTATAATGCAACGAGCAAGGGCAGCTACAATAAACTTTAAAGCAATACCTTTCCGCTGACGACGCACACGAGATACCTCAGATGCTGTGACCCGCATGATTCATTGCTCTCGTCCAGACCCGAGCATCCACTTGCTTTCGATGAAGCCAGCGCTTTGGCAAAACCATTAGGAGCTCTGTGACGAATTCGAAGAGAACCCCTCAGCTCTTTACAGCGCACAACACTCTCAACCCGCTCCCAAGCTTGGCATGAACCACAGCTTAAAGCTTCCTCACGATGATTCGTTCGCGACGGGCCCTATGACATCCCGGTCATCGTTGACTACCAGGTCAGGCTCAACGCCGGCTGTGTACATGGACAGCTGATGTTGCGGACGCATATGTTCTGGACTGGAGGTGATTCTATTCGTAACAAGGTGTCTGCATATCGATCAATCACCAGCATGCGAGGAGGATCACCATAGTGCCTCGCTCGAGCATTCAATGACACGCCCTGAGCTGGACACTGAAGGCAGAACTCGGCTCTAGCATGGCGCAAGTCCGCCGTTCGAAAATGATGGACAGCTTGGACAGTACCCAGGCGTGGAATGGGTGCTCGAAATAGGCCTTGCATCCTGGACGCGGATCGTTCCATGATGCGAGCACTTACGACAACTCATTGGACACATGGGTCTCCGGCCACTACACCATGCCGTGTGTCAAGACCACCCCTGGACCGATTTACCAGGGCAACAGTTGCGTCTATTTTATGCTACAGAACTTGTCGTTCCTGCGTACAAGAGCAGCAGGGCAGCTATCGGTCGACGATAGAATACACAGAAAACAAAGCTGCAACTCCTCGAAGGCGGCGAGCCTCAATCTCACACTCTGTCGTTGTCCTCACCCTAGTCATTCGCTCCAGCCTCCATGAGAATCACTTTCCTTCTTCTTGTCGCTGCTCTATCGCACGCTGTGGTGATAGGCGGCGAGGAAGGTCCAGGAGCTCAGAATCAAGAACAGCCTCAACAGTACAAGACATGGGTGAACAACGAGACTACGGTATCACAATGGACGACAGTCTGGAATAAGCCTTGCACAGAATACAGCACCTACAACATACCTCCGCAGACATCCACATACCAGGCGCCTACGACGTATGTCATACCAGGGAAAGACATCACAATAACAGAACACATCTCCGTGACACAGACGTTGCCTGGAACAACGTCTATCTCAACATCGATATACATAACTGAGACTACAGAGATCTTGTCAACGACTGTGTATGTTCCAACGACGTACACATCCCTGCTCACAATCCTGTCAAAGACTACGGCCACAGAGATCTCGATATCAACCAAAGAGACGACGAAACTCCAGAAGGTCACGCTAGCTCCGAAGATAGTGTCTCTTCCTGGCAAGACTGAGACGATGATCTCGGTTTCCATTGAGCCAACTACATATCGCGAGAGCGTGACGCTACCGGCCACGACAGTCACCAGCCCAGGAGAGACGATCAACCCAGTAATTCCACCTCCCGTGACCGTCACCAAAGCAGAGCCACTGAGCCAAGCTCATGTGCAGCCGACCTCGAAGTCGACATGCTCCGCTGCTGGGCCAGATCCGACTCCGTATGCAGCTGCATGTGGTGGCAAGAATTGCTCTATTGAATTCCAAGAAGGCGCCGCCGTTCACTGGGCTCCGCTACCAGACTCCCCGCCTCTGGTTACTGTGTTTGTAATCGAGCATCCGGAGGCGAGACAGACATGCTACTCAACATCATGCAACACTGAGGTCTTCGCCAAGAGCTACAAGACCAGCCTTGCTGGCTGTGCTCGGCCGCCGTGTCCGACTAATACGGTTAATAGAGATTGCGAGATCGTGGTTGGGCCTATCGTGCTTCCGGACGACTCTACCACATCCGTTACGCAGAAAAGACCATCTGGATGGAATCTGAACCTCGGGCCTACGGCTACCGCGAACAATATTGGGAGGTGTGGTCCTCAAGGAGAGGAGTGTATCACCGCTGCGCCAAAAACGCTGAGTACGCCGCTTGTCTACACAGGTGAAGTCAGCAGTGCCACAATACAGGTCTATGGTGCTGTCTCGACTGGCTTCTTGCTGCCGCAATTAGGCGACTATTTCCCACCTGGGGATCTTTTTGGGGAATGCACCACGGCTGTTTTGAGGACGGATTATGCTAGCGCTCGCTTGATGGCGAGAGAGCAGCATCCTGACTCGAAACTGTTTACGTGGAAAGGGGCTCCGACGTTGACGGCAACCAGCACGATACGTGCGAATACGGCGGCTTCAGTCGAAGTGGGCAAGACAAGCAACACACCTATTGCTCGTCCACCTGTGACTGCTCCGTCTTCTCCGGAGCATATACCGCCTTCAGCGAGGCCCCAAGAGTCTTCTGAACCTCCAACATCAATTGCGCAACAGTCTTCTCCGCCTCGTCCGCCGTCGGCAGCCGCAATAATTGTATCGGTTCTTCTCTCGGAAGGCCATGCTTCCACTTCGGACTCAACACCGCCTTCGAACACCCACGTCACACCCCAGAATTCCATCGCGCCAGTCTCATCAATCGAGACTCAAAACCCTCCTGCGGCTACGGTTCCCTCGCAAGCCACCACAACAGAACCGCCTCCCTTCAGCGGCAATGCACTCCCTTCTACGAGCACAGGTATGGGTATTCCACCAGCCCCCGTCAGCGGAATTTCTGGGACAGTCACCATCACGCAGACAATCACCGTGGCGGCCAATGCCTCTTCGATCCTCAGCGAGGTCTCTGCCCTTGGAACAGAGATCTGCACGGCTACTGGAGCAGGTAATGTGGGAGACTACATTGCAAGTGCATTGGGGATCACGACGACGCCAGGCGGCGGACACGAGGCCGGGACAACGGGCTCTGGGAATGCTACGAGTACCGTATCGGCCACGAGCGATGGTGAGACAGGCATGCTGCCGACAAGAGTGATGGTTTGGGTTGCTTCCTTTGTCATGGCAGTGATGGTATTGTGATCAGGCTGCTGAAATGCATGGTAGTACTTATTAATGTCTAATCTTCTTTGTAGATATGTTTGCATCGGTAATGGATGATGGAACAGTTCACGGAGCAATCAGAGTATGCAAGACTAGTACAGAAGGTCGAATAATGAATATAGCTTGCTTATGGGAACGAATACAAGGCCGACTGTCGTGATGAAGAGAATGCTGACGTACGTAGGTCGGCAGCAGACATGAAACCTCCTGTCAAATGACTATAAACAGCGTCTGGCGTCCTTACTACTAGAGTCGATCCAAGATCAATTGAAAGAGACACAACATCAGGCACACCACCAGAACAACACCTCATAGATCGTACAGCACTCACAGTCCCAATCACAAACGACGAAGACACTAGCAAACGACATGCACATTCTGCTCATCATCATCATTCTCCTCGGCTTCGTACTCGCCGTCCTTCTGACCCTCAGCGTCTACATCTACATCTACATCAGATCGAACACACCTCCAAGCCTGATGTTCGTCCGGAGTCCTCCGACGTCGCAATCCCCCAAAAGCAAGAAAACTTCCTGAGTCTTGCTGCTGAGCGGCTGCCACGACAAAGCTGCTTCGAACGGATATGAAGGCAAAAGCGAATGACGTTTTCGGAAGCAGTCACGCTGTTGGAAAATGTCCGGGCAGTCTGGAAGGTTGTTGAGCGGAGGATGCTGGCCAGATCGTGGGGAGAGAGAGTATATCAGCGGAGGAGGACAAGCCAGTGGATGAGGATAGTGATGTTGTTGAAAGACGGTTTTGGGGGGTTCTCGGATTTTAGGAGGAATTGACGACTGTGTTCAGATGAGTATCGACCGCAAATCAGTCAGCCTCAACTTACTCTTCTCAGACCAGCCACCCCCAATTCCTCTTCTCAGACCAAGCATATGGAAAGAACAAAAAAGAGACAACGACCCTTGCCACAACGGCCGGCCAATTTCGTATTGAGCCTCCTCTCCTCCTTCTCCTCCTCCCCCTCCTCTTGGCGATGTTTTACCCTTCTCTTTTTGTACAATTACTGGATCGAGGACTTGCTGCTACCTCGCCTTTCACACGCCATTTCAGCGCGCTAGCCGCTGTGACAAGGATGATAGCCCAGTGTGAGGGAGTTTGTAAGGGTATGTATAGGTGATATACGTTTGAAGGCAAATACGGAGAGGGCCGCGTGAGTGAGCGGAGGCGCTTGCTGTTGTGATTCTTTATGATTGGACTCTCCACAAATGTGCCGAGCGCGAGCAAGGGGGCATGGATTTCATGGAGCGTAGGAGTTTGGACAATCTCAGCTGTCTGGAAAGGACATGAAGAGGTCTTCTTTTGCCTTTTTAAGTGCCTTCGTGCTTCGCAAGCGCTGGGCTGGAATTCTGAGACTAAGATGTACAAACTCTCCATTGCGTTATTTCCTCTTTACCGGTCCCTCCAATTCTCAGATGTCTCGGTCACATTTCAGTCCCTTCCATTTCCTAGCGTAAAGTCATGAACAGCTTCAACATCTTTGGATAATTTGGTGTCCCCAGCCCAGTGACAGGATCCCATCCTTTGCTCGCCTGGAATCCTGACGACTTGCAATTAGGGTTGGAGCCATTGGTGATGTCGTTCAAAACATTCGGGTGCGAGTACAGAACTGGATTGACAAAGCCGACAGGACCTTTGCCGACGGCAGTACGCTCTTCGTTGATGAGATTGATGATCGATGCGAATATTGGAGTAGCAAGACTGGTGCCAAAGCCAGTTTGGATGTGGAGGTTGATGTAGAAGGGTTGCCAAGCGCCGTTCGCTGATACCTGAACCTCCTCCATTATCAGTATTGCCTGAGGTTGTGCACATTACAGAGTACTTACGTCTGGATAGCCTCTACCAGCTCGGTTAAACACTCCATCCTTCTCTCCGATATTCGACGCTTGCTCGTTCGCCACGTAGCTCGGCAAGCTCTTGTGTGTCTTGAGATACTTCGAAACGGCTTTGGCTTGGTAGGTGGGAGGCTTGAAGAAGTTCGAGAAGCCACCACCGGACAGATAGACAGCTTCGCCAGGTGGGACGTCAGAGCCCAGAGCGGTCGTATTGACTTCCATTGCGCTTTCCGAGTCCAGAACCGTCTCGTTTGGATAGAGCATTGTCGCACCGACTGAAGTGATGTATGGACAGGACGACAGAGCATCTGGATTAAACATCGTGCCTGAAATAGTATTAACATCAAGCCGTCTGCCATTCACGACCATAAGGAATTTTGCCGAGAAAACAGTAGAGATTGATGGTAGGAACTCACCTTGATCACCCAGACATCCAAACTCGTCCGCATTCTGGTTCGGGAAGCCAGCAACACCATAGTCGCCGCTAGCCACGAAGATGGAATGACCTTGGAGCCCAAGCTTCATGAATTCGCTGCACTGTCGTTGCATGTAGCGTTTTGGCAAATTGTGTTCTGCCACACCGTAGGAGATGCTCAAGACCCTCGTGAGCTTGTAAAGGCCACACATTCGTCCACCTTTGTAGCCGTCAGGTAGAGGGTCAGGATAGGTGGCGTCGATTTCTATAGAGTACGACGAGCTTAGTACTGGTTAGGTAGTCTGAGGATCGTGTACTTACGAGAACTATCGCCTCTAATGCCGAACGCAGTCCGGTTGCAGTAGCTACCATCGACACTATCCAGAAAAGTATCGAAGTATCCCCACTTATTGAAGTCCCCTCTCGAGTTAGGTGTGTCGTCAACTTGATATACAGTGACGTTCTGTGGGTATATCAAGGAAAATGCAAGACTAATGTCGGTGTTTGACTCGCCCATGTTGGCATCATCATCTGGAGCAACCGGAGCAATTCCACCATTGACCGAGTTGACCTTTGGAACTGTTCCGTTTGGAACCCAGGAGGCAAATCTTCCCCAATAGAGCTGAAGGTCCTCAACAGCAAAGGCATCGTAAGTCGCGTAAATTCCCATCACATTGAGGGGATTGCTACGTCGAGCGTCAGGAATATCGTATAGCGCTTTGAGACAGGTAGTTGTCATGACGTTGTTGCAATTCTGCAGACTGGCAGGAAGCTGCTCTGCCTCTGGAGGCTTTTTCGCATGGTGATTTGGATCGACTTTGGGACACGGCTTGGGGCGTTGGTGATGGTCCTGGCTCTTTCGGTCCTGTCCACGAGTTTCCAGCGTTCGCTTCTTGAGCGGTGCAGATAACACCACTCCTGGCTTGACGAAGTCTACATGCGGCGAGACATGTTCCGGTAGATGGTACTCGTCGCAGCCGATCCTGATCTCGGACGAGAATTCGTGCTCGTGGTATTCCGTTGAGAGAAGCTGCTCGGCCTTCCCAGCTGGGAGATCGACCGCAAGCCAGCCCTTGTTTTCGTAATGGAGAATCGACTCTTCTACGACTCCAGAGTCCAACAGCCAGTTTCTGACAGTGTCGATCGTTTCGTTCGAAGGCGAGAAGATCTTGTTCACTTCAGCGGCAGACAGGTGCTGGCCGTATTTTGTCGAAGTGGGATGAGAGACTTCCAGAAGGCGGTCGTCGGCTGTATCAAGATTGCTTTGCGTGAGGGCGATTCGTAAAGGTATGATGGAGTCGGGGCCGACACGGGTGCTGGTAGACGAGCGGAGTGGCGTATCCCGCTTTTCGTGAAGCACGCTCCCGCCTGTCGTTGGCAGTGTGCACAGAAAGGCGAGTGCAACTACGGCAACGACCTTGAAAACGGCCATCTTGTTGTCGCCCGGAGGTCAGCACAAGAGGGTGAGTTTGAAAGATTACATCTTTTATGCTCCTTTCCATGCATACCCCATCGTCGGTCCAAGTGCAGTTCCACGTGGAGTCTCAAACAGCCAGACCCGAGGCTGCGGCGTGGCACTCTAGTATGGGGCATCGTATTGTTCGTCCTGATACATCATCCCTTGGACAGATCCAATATCGTGTTCAGTCGTCATATGCCGTTTGCCAACACCACAAGCTGTCTCAAACGGGTGCCAGCTGCATCCAATGATTGAAGATCCTTGTGGGGCTCAAGGAGGGCGGCAAGACACTCATCTCGGAAGTCAAGAAGCGATGCCACAGAAAAAAAGCATAGTCCTCGATTGAATAGTTGTCGACATGACCGATATCTTTGATGCGCAACAAAGATGGCTGTGATGTATAGTAGACTGTGACAGTCCAGGAAAGTGTAATATCGTCAAAGGCGGCTGGGCTCGGCCCAGAGTCCATTCTTAGCACCGTGCCTCAGGCAATGGACGTCGACGACGTCAACCATACCAGCTGAGACAATCAGTCCCGCTTACTCAGGTACCTTCCAATCCTCCGCATCATATGTCTTCGGCCAGATTCCATTCTTCCCGGGACTCAAAATCCCCTTCGGATCCAACGCCTCCTTAATCCTCTCATTCAACCTCAACTGCGCACAATCATTCCAACTATAAGTCCTTGCAATCTGATCCATAACCGCCAAATGCGTTCGGTACTCGCCCCAGCCCCTGCTAGCAGCGTCATCAATCAATGTTCGAATAAGCCAGTGTGCTCGATGTCTGCTGTCTGGGTCTTTGCGATCGAAGACGATGCAGACGATGTGGTGCATTTCGCGCATGCCGATGATGAAAGTCCCGAGGAAGTCGAAGCCGGCTTCTGTGCAGCGGCGGCGGGTGAGCTTGTATTGGGCTACGCCGTCGGAGCCGGAGACTTTGGCGATGGGGCTGAAGAAGAGGTGTGCGCCGTTTGGAAGCCTGTCATGAAGGGGTCAGAGATCACGACGGAGAAGAACAGGAAGACGAGTGCTCACCAATCCACCCATCTGAGCTCTGTTGTGCTCGGAATACCTTGTAAAGTATCGTGTCGAGTCTGCAGCACGAGATTGTCCGGCTGATCTTGCGGCTCGTAGTACTTTGCTCCTTCGATCGTGAGGAAAGACTGTTTGATGACACTCAACATGACCTGTCGGACTGGCTCAGGACCGTAGACGGCGCCGTAGAAGTTCCAACGACCGAGGTTAAGCTTCTTTGCGATGGCGTCCATTTCTTCGTCGGTCATCGGTTCATCTGAATCCTTGTACACCTTGCGATTCCCCATCACCGCTGCATCGAGGAGGATGTGGCGGATGGTTGGGACGTTTTGCAACACCATCCCAACGCGTAGTGGCCTGATGATCTCGATTGCTCTGTGTAAGTCCGAGTCTTTCGGAAAGGTGATCATATACGACTGATAGCCGCCCGCTAGAGTCAATCAGCATGTACAGAACACCAAAATACGACACAAGCGCTGGCCGGCACTTACGATTCGCCATCAGCCAAATCCCCATCTTCACCACAATCCCCAACGAGCTCTGCGTGAAGATGCCATCATTATACGGCCCAAAGCCATAATTGAACAACCCAAACGTCTCATTCCAAGGCTGATCCTCCAGTCTTGCGTTCGGATCAGCATTGGGATTTGGCAAACCGCCCATCCCGCTCCTCCAAAGCGAACCATCAGGCAGGACGACTTCCATCCCGCAATGCATCATCCAGTGATCACCGTATGGAGTGTAGCCTACGCCACGCTCGATCGTGTTGCCGATGACCGAGCCACCGCCCAGGTCAGGCGTGTCGATCCAGAGTTTTTCTCTCAGATTGTTGTCAACGAGATAATTATGCAGATCAAAGAACGTCACACCAGGTTCGACCACAGCAAACGCCCCATCCTCGTTGACTTCAAGGATCTTTCGCATATTTCGGCCCATATCCAGCCCAACACTACCAGGGACTCTGGGTGCTGCTCCTCCGTAGCCGACGTTTCTGCCAATACTGAAGGGCCAGACGGGGATGACGAATTCGTTACAGAGACGCATGATGGCTTGGACTTCGGCCACATTTCGCGGTGCTACCACGGCGCTGCTGACGAAGTATTCCTTCTCGGTGACGTAGTACATCTAGAAACAAATAGCGAGTGTCAGTTACTGGTTGGGATCTCACAGCCATAAGACAACACATACATCATGGGCTTTACCGGGGTTGAGATAGTCCTCCTGTTGCAACTCCGCATCGCTTGAGACAACTGTTACATTGTCGGTTCCGAGAATGTCTTCCATACGGCTCATGAACTCCTGAAATTTGTCGATGCTGGTGTTTGGTGGCAGCTTCAGTGGGCATGCTCCGGCTTCTCCTCCCTTAGGAGTTCGAAAGGCAGCGGACGAAGGACCAGCATTGCCTCCTTCACCTTGAATCTCGTTAGGTTGCTTCATGATGACTGAGAATAACAGGAAAAGTTGATCAAGTGTTGTCGAGGTTGTGACATGGCTCGGTGGACCGTGGTCACTTCAGCAGCTATTTTATGCCATTTCACGCCAGCTGCAAACATGCATGATAGAACTACCGCATTGAGTGTAGGTTGGGACTACCATTGGATATTGCGGACAACTAGTGCGGGGAAGCCCAAGATTCGCATGTAATAAGGGCCGCGGGGTAAGCCGATACTAGTAGGTAGTCTAAGGAGTCAACCATCCTGAGTTGTCTCTTTGCTCTTGTATCTTCCAGTCAAAACTCCGCCGGCCAAGGGATTCTAGACCACGATATCCAGCCCAAACTCGCGACAGCAAGGGATCACCTCTTCTTCGATTGCCCAAGTTATCCAGGTGTACATGGCCTGGTAGATAGAAGGCGGTACCCAACCTCGCTCTTTGGCTATTGGGTATATTTGGGCGACTTCCCAAGCAGCGTAGTTGCTCGGTCCCGATCTTTTGAACTTTCCGGCTTTGTAGAGTTCGTTGCAGGCTTCGAGAGTCCGTTCGAATGAGTTTGTCCGATCTGGTGCATGTAGATACCAGATTTCTGCGATGTCCGTGCCCAGCTCTTCCAAGCTCTTCTGGAGTTGCTGCTTGACGATGTTCGGAGCATGATCACCTTGTTGGTAGGGATACCACTTTGTTGCGAAGTAAGACCTCGCTCTTTGCAGCGAGCTTCTTGCGTATGGCGTCTCACGAAGGCCGTTGACGTACGCGCGAGCTGTGTCGACTTCATTGTAGCCGTGCTGTTGAAATTAGTCCAGACATTCGTCAAACTGGCTAAGTTCAGTAATTCGAGTATTGTACTCCTCGGAGCCAGATGGCCCGAAGGTCATCAGACCAAGGATGAATTCACGGTATCGAGTTCGTGCTGGCCTTTGCGGGATAGAGAAGCAGGAGTGTATAGAAGGTCTATGACAGCAGTCAGTAGTATGGTTTCTGCGATACTTCAAGCATCGGCTCTATATCCGATGCGGTAAGAAGGCCCGAGGCGTGGAGAAAAGGAAAGAGACGTCTGGACGTATCGACAAGCGATCGATCACATACAAGAGTCCTCTTCTCCGGATGACTACGGTCTTTCATAGATGCGTAGAGATATGATCATCAATGGTGGTGGATTGGGACAAGCAGACGCGGGCAGGAATAAAAGAGGCCGGGATTATGTCCTGATGTGAGGTTTGGCCTGCCGTGCCCAGATCTCAGTTTCCAAAACAATCACCGCGTCTCAACTTCTTTCCTGTCAACACCACGTCTTGAACACAGATACATGGCCAATACTCGCGCAGTTGTCTTTATTCGCGGTATGGTAAATGTACGATAGCTATAGGATTGACAGTTATGGCATATATGGATGACAACCAGTGCACTCACGTCGCGCGGACCAGTGTCTCCCTGGGTAGTCCTTTCGCCTGCGCTTTATAGAAGTTGAGCCTTCCACTGGATCGAGAGCGCCGTCTGTGCAAGCATATGGTCACCACACATCATCAACCATGCGAGGGAAGAGTCCATAACTAAGACTGTGGATGCACAGCCTTTCCCTTCGCCGATGGGCGGAGTGAAACGAGCTCACGAGCTAAACAGAATTTCGCTCCTGGACAGGCTCGCTTCCTGGCTGTGCATGGGACGGCAGATTCGATGGTTTTGTACGCACTCCGTCTAAAGCTCTCCACAATGGTCTCGACTCTTCTCATGAAGAACTCGGTATGGCCGCGCTGTGATGCGTGATGCGTCTTCGGGACCACCTTCGCGTGTCGATACCAGGATTACGAACCAGTCCTTCGAGGCGCACCACACGCAGCTGCAGGGGTTGGCAGTGTAACATCATATGGATACCAGCGCTCTAGTCATTTCTTCGCCCACTCGCAGAAACCTCCTATCCGATGTCTTGCGTAGGCGGGCTTAGGTGTGGTTGTTTCGATGGCGCGTTCGATAATAACCAAACGCCACAAGCGCCGGCGTGCAATGAGGTGGGCAGAAGACGGACGTGTCAGACTGACTCGAAAGAGAGCAAAACGATTCATTTGAGAGACCAATGCCCACCGGACTGCTGGAAACTACACCACCTCGCCGTTTGAAACATCAAGATGCGATCTGAATGGTTTGCCCTGGCCCTCGGGTCTGTCTTCCCCTTCGCAACAGCTTCGTCCGTGCTTCCAATCCCCCAGAAACGGGCCGCTTCTGATTTGGGGCAACTTTATGCTTATGGAACCAACTTCACTGGCGTACCTGTCTTCTTCCAGGACACCGTCGCATATGTCGGCAATCTGAGTCTTGCGAACACCAACGGAACCACTGCGACATGTAAGTCAGCAAGCATTGCATTGGGACTTGAAAAGCTGACAATATCCAGTCTCGCTGGGCGACGACACGTCAGTGACCGTCACTCCGATCAACTCGACCTGGGCGAATACGCAATACTTGTCAATCGATACGACCTCTGGAGCTTCGGATGCTGTCACATTGACGACCGCAGATCCAACGACCGGCTTCTACAACTACGGAGCTCAGCTCGTCTGGCTGACCACTGCCGGCGTCCTTGAGGTCAATTGGTTCGTCGCCGAGACCGAAACGAAAGGCGTCTGGAGCTTGAGATGGTCCGCGGGTGGTGGTGTTGCAGCGAACTCAGTTGTGCTCAAGTCGCTGCCTCCAATCGACGCGTGAGCTGAGAAGGTATCGATGTCCGGAATACGGCAAGTCTGAGTTCCCAGAAATGGCAGAAGAGAGCCTGCTTGCCATCTTGGCTCATATTCTCTTCTTGGTTGCCGGATATGATATTTTGCCTGGCACACGAAGCTGCGAGATTTTGTTGCTTCAATATCATGTGAAAGTTGACAGATGGGATAAAGAGAGACCCGACGTCGCTGCTCCGATTCCTTGTTGAGTTGTTGAGGGCGAGGATGACAGGGTCTCAGCCGGAAAAGTTTTCTTAGCTCCGCATACCCGGCCCACATCTGCTATCAACAAGCACTCTCAGCCTCTCATCTTCGTCGAACGCATATCGAAAAACAAAAGGCTGTCCTGGGCCTATGTCGGTAGGATGGGTACAACGGAGAGTTGGCCGAGCTCGAGTATTTGCCACAGAATGATCGTGTATATCTGCTCTTACTCGCTGTCTTCGTTGTCTGCTTTCCTGTTTTGAGCCACTAACAAATTAGAATAGCCAACAATGGCCGGTCCAGAGGACCTCCAAGTTACTGCCAACGAGGCGCATAACACTGATGGAGCTGTCAACGAGAAGGGAGTCCACCATCATGCGTCCGAAGCCAGCTCGATCCAAGAAGAAATCCGCAAAAGCCAATCTTCCCGCAAATTTGGAAGCATCGTCACAATCCTCGGATCAGCACTTGCCAACTTATCGGATGGCTTCCAACAGAATCTCGCCTCGCCCACCAATATCATCTTCAAGCACCTCTACGGCAGCGATGTCTACACATCGAAAGTGCAGACTCGCATCAGCAACTCCCTGCTCGTGGGGAGTGTGATTGGTATCCTGGTCTTTGGGTACACTTCTGACCGTTTCAGTCGAAAAGGAGGTATCGCGATCACGGCTGGTCTTGTCATCATTGGAACCCTGATGAGTGTTCTGGCGTTTGAGGTCAAAGGTGTAGACAACATGCTCTGGTATTTAACAATCGCTCGAGGTGCTGCTGGTGTCGGTAAGTGTCGTTGAGAAGCTGGGTGGTCGTACTTCTGCATGGCATGCTGACTCTTTAAAGGTGTCGGCGGCGAATATCCAACCAGCGCAGCCGCTGCTCTCGAAGGATCGAATGAGCATTTCGATGCACAGCGTGGTCCGATCCAAGTTCTGATCTCAACAC
Source organism: Nothophaeocryptopus gaeumannii (assembly GCA_031771865.1). NCBI lineage: Eukaryota > Fungi > Ascomycota > Dothideomycetes > Mycosphaerellales > Mycosphaerellaceae > Nothophaeocryptopus > Nothophaeocryptopus gaeumannii. Next base: position 2,902,641 of record JASISA010000025.1, read on the forward strand.
TTATGGCGACTTGCGGCAGTGCTCTGTGTACGTTCATATACGCAATGACTTTAATCGGTAGTGGAAACAATCTTCGTATTGCTTTCCATGCAATCTACTCTTTCGGCACGATTCTGCCGTTCATCGTTCTCGTCTCGAGATGGCAGATGCAAGACGGGAAGCTATTCACGAAGAGCAACTTCAAGAAGCGACAGGTCCCATGGACTCTACTCATCAGGAAGTACTGGCTTCGTATCCTCGGAACTTCGAGCGCCTTCTTTCTCTACGACTTTGTCAACTTGTACGTTCCAACCTCTCTGGTCTATTCAGCACGAAAGCTCACTGATAATCTAGCCCCAACTCAATTATGTCCTCCGTAATCATCAACTCTCTCGTACCAGGCAAAAACGTCCGAACCGTCGCCCTCTGGCAACTCTACTTAGCACTCATGCCCATAGCCGGTCCTCCACTCGGCGCCTACCTCGTCAATCGCATCGGACGCCGCTGGACCGGAATCTCCGGCTTCATCGGCGGCTACGTAATCTGCGGTTTCATCATCGGCGGTCTCTACGACAGACTCACCAAAGACGCCCTCCCCGCTTTTGTAGTCCTCTACGGTCTTCTCCAGGCATTCGGACATATGGGTCCAGGAGCGACGATAGGGTTAATTTCTTGTGAGGCGTTCCCGACTGCTGCAAGAGGCATGGGGTATGGGATTGCGGCTGGCTTTGGGAAGGCTGGTGCTGCGATTGGAACGCAGGTGTTCACTCCAATACGGGCGGCTGCTGGACCGAGTTCGACGTTTTACGTTGCTGGGGGGATTGGGATTTTGACGAGTGGGATTTACTACTTTCTTCCGGAAGGCAATCAAACGGAGTTGGAGGCGATGGATGAGGATTTTGAGAGCTTCCTTGAGGCAGAGAGAAGGTAGGATAGAGATTCAGCAAGCATGATATGTGCGAGACCGAGAACTCGGCTGGAGAGCTCTCGGATCACTGGTGACTGTTGCGGCCTTCGGCCATCGACAATGCGCGCATGAATGACAGGCACTACCATTCGCCTTAACGATTGATATACGAAAGCCATGAAAATGAGATCGACAGGCACATGGATCATTTACTTCGACACTGCATACGACTTTTTCGATCCTGCTGCAGCAACCCTCGGTGTCTCAACTCAACGTCGATCATGGCCAACCAGGAGACGCCATTGATTTCTTTGAACTGCTTCTGATATCACCCTCAACCATTGCCGACATGCCGATATCCTCACAACGGGCAGATCGCTCGTCTCCGGGGCTCGAGAACCTCTCGGTCTCTATTATCAGCGCAGTGAACGATCGATCATCAGAACACCCAGCATATGCTCATCTTGGTCCATAGCACGAGGCAAATTCCCCAAGCAACGCCTGGGAAGAACGACCAGTCGTTGCAATCACCTTACATTCTCGAGAGGAATACATCGACTTCCGAACTATTCTGGGCATGGAAACTCCAGCTTAGGCAGATCGAAGTCCTGCGAACATTCTCCGACGTGGACGAGTCACACGGCGCAGCAACTGTATATGTTACTGGCTATCAATCAAGACTTCAGGCTCCACACGTGCAGAATCGGGAGTGTGGGGGAATTCTTGCTTGGAAGCGAGATTTGTACGGCGAATGGATCTGTCTGTACCAGCTCTTCGCATGTATATGGATATTTTGCGTCAAGAATCATAAGATCATGCTTGAAGGAAGGGTCGCAGCCACTCTTGATTTTAACCATGACTCCACGGCCTGAACCTTGCGGATCTGATACACCGTAGGTTTCGTCGATGCATCGTATTGGCCTGCCTGCCTTCGCTTCAAACTAGCAATACTGGTCTCTAGAGCAATTGACGAAACTAAGCCAGCCATATTCGTGTTCTATCGCGAGCTTGCGATGTCTCTACATGCACGGGAATCAACACCCAAGTCAAACATTGAACTACTCAACCACGAAGTTGAGAGCAATACTCACAAGTATGAGAAGAATAATAAGACCGCGGAATAAATTTAATTGCTCGATAAGCTACACTTCAGCTCTGCAGTATTACTTCGCCCCGTCAGCAACTACATTCGCAAACCAGTCAACACACGACCTGGTTCAAATAGATCAAAGCTCCACTCTGGCAATGCTCTTGTGCAGCTTGATCCGTCCCAAATCTCACCAAGGACGCATTCTTGCCAACCGCCGCAGCAATCTCCTCCGGCTTGACATTTGAAGAAAATATCCACCTCAACAAGCGCAACGAAAGCAGGCATGCTGATCTTCTCCGCAATACCATGATTGTGCGAGCCAAGACTGGAGTTAGAGAAGTCTTGAAGCTTAAGACTCCGTCGATTGGCATCACGGCCGCGAGCCGGGGTTCGAATGCAGCGGCTTGTTCGCAGAGATAGCCGCCTAGACATATGCCGATGAGACCGATTTTGGAGGTACCAATGAAAGAGAGCTCGCCCTTGAACTGGTCGAAGATATGATCGACGATTGGGGTTACCACTTTCTCCTAATCGTGGATAAAGCCAACGTGTTATTCGTAGAGGAAAGACGGCTGGCCAGGTCCTTCGTAGAGGATGATGTTGTAGCATCTGTCGAGAGCAGCATCGCAGAAGTCATGGTATGTCTCTTCCATGTTGCTGAGCTGTGCGGAAGACCATGATTAGGATCTCTCATACATGCTGTGTGGGCAATCCGAGACGTTTGCCTGGGATGGGAAGTTGAGCGTTTCCGAGATCGAAGTACTTTGTCCAAAGCTCATATGCTTTCCGACTTGGTGCATCGTTTGGATTACCGTGCAAGAAGAATTCTGAGATGAAGAAGTAGTAACTTGCCGATGCATGCTTGGAGGAATCCGAGTGAGAGGCAGTGGGCGAGGATTGTGTTTGTGTTGATGCATTGTGAGCCGCTTGTTGTTAATGTAGTGAGGCTTGCAGAGGATTTGGGGAGGGGTTAAGCAGTTTTTGGAGAGAGGTGGAAAACTTAATGATGTATGTCGCAGGTGGTGAGGGGGTTGGGACAGGATGGCGAAAAGGAGGGTTAGAGATGGGCGCCCTCGCGTTTGTTTACACTATCAACATTCATCAGTGCTGTCAACAAGCATGTTCAATGTCCAGGTGTTTGCCACTGCGCATCCCTCTTCGCAAGTTTCGGGAGGCGAAGTTTCTTGCGTTGCTCCTTGCCCTCCTCCAACGCCCTTTCGCAAGCAGGAAATTTCAATTGCTTGCCAAAGATGTCACCAACCCAGATGAGCACTCCGTTTGTCCACCCAAAACCGGTCTGTACCTGGTACTCTCCGCCGCCACCGTAGGCCGTGATGTTGGTTGAGTTGTACTTTTCGAAGATTGCCCCGTTGTAGTCATCTTCTTTGTGGACACTGCTCAGCTTTGGCAGGTTCTTGGTCTTGCCGCCAGTCGTTCGCCAAGTGCAGAACGCCGAGTCAAGATAGCGCTGAGCGATCTCAAGGGCAAGTTCCTGGGTACTTCGATACGCTGATTCATCTTTACCGTTCGTTACAGGTGTGTTGAGTAGGCCCTGGATCAAGACGTAGATGAGTGGCGGCCAGACATTCGGCTCATCCCACTGTTGCCCTGTCTCCAGGTTTGTGGCGGCAGGCGCTCCTTCAAAACGTTCAAGTTCGCTTTGAATCCGTGAGAAGGCCCGCAAGATGGCCGATGGGTTGCTCTTGATGTGTTTCGGCGCGGCACCTGTCCAGAATGGATAGAATTGGGCAAGATGAGTGAAGACCTGTTGCCCTGGAGGGGCGTCGCGAGTCTCGCTTGGGGCGGCGTTCTTGTCGGCTGCGACGAAGATATTCCGGGTAGAGGATGTCAGATTGAAGTCGAAGTAGCCCCAATGTTCTTCGTCCCAGAGTACTGCAGCCATAGCAGCACTACGTTTCTCAGCCCGCTCGGTCCAGGCCGATGCAGCTTGCGTGTTGCCAGTCTGTTCATGGAACTTAGCAATTGCTATTTCAACCCCATATAGTATGCTGTTCAGATCCACAGGCACCGTCTTGGCAGTGTTCAGGCTCCGAAGCGGGAAGTGTGTCCCGTCGATTGCGTCCCTCGGGTTCGCGATCCAGCGTGAACTGTAGTCCCATCCGCTCTCTGCTCCGCTGGCCAAGTCACTGTAGAGCTGATCAATCTGAAGCTGACGGAGCGGAGTTGCCGGATACACTCGGCCTGACTTGGCATAATAAGAAGTATTCTCTGCAGTATAGTGATCTTCGCGATAGCTTTCCGGCCGGGGCTGGTTGTTCTGCACGCCATAGTGGTTTAGCTTGTATTTATTGCCGTTGACATTGACCTCCACAGTCTGGTTCTTCACCCAGAAATCGTATTCCTTCTCAAGCAGCGGTAAAGCACGGGCGAGGATTGAGGTGTCGTTCGTGTACTCAACATACTCTTTCACCATCAGAGCCAAGACAGGTGGTTGGCTGCGATTGAGGTAGTATCGTCTTGCGCCGTTTGGGACGAAGCCAAACTGATCAACAAGATCCAGGAAGTTCTCGATGATGTTTAGTGCGATCCTGGTGAAGGATCCTTGCGTTCGCAGCAGACCTTGAACGATCCAGTATGAGTCCCAGTAGTAAGCTTCTCTGAATCGACCACCGGCAACTACGAACGCCCGCTTGAGGGGTATGAATGAGCTCACACAGCCAGTGCAGCTTGTGCTCGAGACATACTCGCGGGTCAGTTCCGGCCAGATGTCAATCACTTGGCGTAGGAAGTCACGAATGTCGGCATTTGCGACAGAGTTCAAAAAAGTGGGATTGGTGTTCATAGAGTTCTTGTCAAGGGCTTTGATCTCTGCACCCGCCTGACCAAAGTTCTCCCGGAGGAAGTCGTGAAGCTCTGTGTTGTTCGACAATGGTTTCGCCAGTCGCTGGAATGCAGCAGTCACTTCATCGAGTGGCTTAAGGGTCGGCAGATCGACGAATGTCTTGCTGTCTGCAAAGGCGCCAGCCAATTGGATCTGTCGGAGGATGTCACCCTGGCAGTATAGTTGCGAGTCGCAAGGGGCGATGACAGATCCGCTCCTGTACAGCGCAGAGGCGAATGGGAAGGTGATGGCTAAACGAATGGCAAGCTTCATGGCCGAAGTGATGCTACGGATATCTGAAGGTCATCGTCGACGTGATAAATACAGTCGTAAGCATGAGACCGGAATGAAAGATGTTTCGATGAATGTTCTGGCTGAGCCGGGAGCCCAGGCCAATGTTGTCTTCCCGCGGCGGATATCCTGGTCGTCGTGCCACCATAACGGTGTTACTTATATCTCCGAGAGCGAGCGAGTAGCGTTGTTGCCATATCAGTAAATGTACCTCGTGCTGTCCTCTCGAGGCAAGATTTGCACACTGCGATGTCACATCCATCGCAGCAGCTTTCTCCCTGGCCTGTCCATAACACTCACCCTCTGCCGTCGACGGACGTGCCTTCACGCCATGCCGGGAACCACGGTCTGGGCGCAGGGGTCACAGGTCACAGGAACCTTCGGAAGCGATGGCTGGGATGATGTTACACTCAGACTGGCCCTTCTGCCAAGACAGTAATGCGCGAAGACGGAGTGTCACATGAAAACATGATGGTGATGAAGAAGTCGCCAGAGACGCGAGTGAATGTTCATGTTGTGCTGAGGACGCTTGGGCTCACTGGATTGGCTTCCATGTTCTTTCCCAGAGCAGACCAAAGCTTGGCGTGATGATGTCAACACCACGGCATAGAAGTAGCATGGACAACATTCCTGATATTCCTTCCTCCAAACGCTCTGCAACTTCATCCCATCGACATCAACATTGACACGGACAGTGACATCGCCATCCACAGCGACATCCACAGCGACATCCTACAACATAGCAGCATACTGTCGCTATACAGCCCCAGCCAACGACATCGACATGGCGGACCAGATCAAGGAGACAGCCCGCGGCGAGGTCGCTAAATTGCAGAAACTCACCAGCGACGGAGTTCGGTCCGGCGCCTACCTCTACCCAATCAAGGTAGCGACAGCAACATTATCCACTGCAGAATAGCACTGACTCATTCATAGGGCTTCGTCTTCTTCTGGAGCCATCGCTCTCTCTGGAAGCCATTCCTCAGCCGTCTCGCGCCTACCCTGACCCTCGGCATCGGTGTCACTGCTTTCATGTTCGCCTTCACCTATCTCCCACAGCTGGCCGTGCTGGTCTTCACCAATGGCCCCATTGCCGTCTTCACGACCGTTTTCCTGGTTCTTTCCGAATCGAACACCCTCACCATGGCACTCTCCAAGGCTTTCCTGGTGGAAGACGCGCTAATCGATACTTTTGATGGCACTCTGGTGGCTAGAGGTCATACCGCGCTCGTGGGGAAGGAACGCCAAGTTAAGTCCTCGAGCTTCGGAGACTCCATTCAGCGTCTGGGTAAACTGGTCAGCAAGCCGTTTGCTAAGTTCACTCCGAGCGCGCTGATCCGATACCTGATGTACCTGCCACTCAACTTCATTCCTGTGGTGGGCACTGCCCTGTTCATTTTGCTCCAAGGTCAGAAGGCAGGACCCGCGGCTCATGCACGATACTTTCAGCTCAAGGGCATGAACGGGCCCCAACGCGAGAAACATGTACAGAAGCATAAGGGCGCGTACACTGGCTTTGGTGTCCCGGCCGTCCTGCTGGAAATGGTCCCACTGGCCGGCATCTTATTCGCATTCACCAACACTTGTGGCGCAGCTTTGTGGGCGGCCGACCTGGAGCAGCATGGCAGCACATCGCCGGAGCTGCAGGATCAAGCTGGACAAATTGAGAACTCTGCCAAGGCCTCGTAGCAAGGCCTCGCAAATGTTCTTCAAATGCCTCTCAAGTCTGGACAGCAGCAGCTACCGAACGATATCTCGTCGAACTTGCAGGTGAGCGCCGTGCAAGCTGAGGACTTTGCCAACAAGGCTCAGCTGCAAAGCGGAGAAAACCTCCCCAAGAATCCACTCAATTTGGGAGATCAGCATCAATCTTCTCTTCCATCCGCATCAGATCTAAAGGAGAAGACGGAGAAGGCCGAGAAGGATGCCAAGACCCAGCTTGAGGGCCTCCAGCACCAAGTCGACTTGCCGAAGATCGACATCCCACGAATCGGCAATGCACCGGACTTGCAGAAACAGGCACAGCAGGCTGGAGACGCCCTCAAGGCACAGTAGAAGGGCCTCGGGAATCCTTTCAAAATTCCGCTGCCACCTGAGCAACAGCACCGTCAATGACTTCCATGGGGGCGTTAGATGTATATTGACAGTGACTACCTAGAAAATGACAGCACATCCTAGCATGAATGACACTACGAGAAGGCAGGTTGCCATCCCTCTCCCTCTCATTGGTACGTCCTGCATCGCCGCTGCTCCAGGTGCTTCCGAGCCGACTTGAGTTGCAACCGGGAGCGAGGCAGTTGGCTTTGTGCCACTCCCAGTCGGCTCCGTCGTGTCAATCCGGGCTTGGTAAGATGCTATGGAGAAGTTCATTTGGCTTTCGGAGAAGAATGTTTCAGTCCCAAACTGCACGCTTCCCAGGTAGACGTCATCCGGGACCATCTTCTGATTATTGAGGAATCCCAACAATGGGGCAAAGTCCAGGTCAAATGCGGTAAGTGTCTGGTTGGCAATCCATGAGAAGACATCCTGTCCGTTACTGTTGGTGCCGTTGAATAATGTGCTGCTCACAGTCAGCTTGGAACTGTCTCTAGGGAATGTTTAAACTCTCACAACTCTGTCCTATCCAGTCTGACGGTGATAGCAGGATCATTTGGCTGCTGACTGCCGATCGGCTGCGCAGCGTTCCCAAATTGCCCAACCCACACCATTATTTCATACTTTTGCTCCGACGGCGTCTGGCTCTTCTCAGCATCTTCGTCTGCAAACACATCCACGACAACGTTTGCTTGCACGTTGTTGCTCTTAATCTGACTGCCGTCCGGCTCGGTATTTGGATCTCGGGATGCGGTGCTGTCGCTTTCAATCAACGATGAGGGCGCAAACGACCACTCGGCGGCGACGTGCAAGGATGCAAGTGATTGTATCTTCAATGGCAGATGCGACGACTTGAGCTCGATGTTCGGATACGCGTGGACAGCTGGGGGATCAGAGGTCCAGTTCCAGAGCGCGTAGACTGCATTCGACGTCTCGGGGCAGTCGGTGCAGACCTACAGCCACGGTATCAGCACATCCTGGTCTTATCGCTTTTCGATTCTCCATGGACGGCAGCATAGGAGGAAGGTGTGTCCAGCAACTATTGTCTATCAGTATATCAGATGACGAGTACTCACGTAGGTGCAGATTGATCCTGAGTCATCCTCATTCCAGGCGTTGTTGTTGAACATATACCTGTCGTTCAAGACACATTGTCAGTCGAGTGGATGCATAGTCTGTCGCATTGCTGATCTCACGGCCAGTTTGTGTACGCTGGGATTCGACGTCAGCTCCTGCAAGAACGTTGCATTGCCGTCCGGAAGTACAACTCACATTCATACTGGTCGCATAGCTCCTGCTGGGACAGAGCGGCTTGCCAGAGGGCAAAAGAAGCGATCGCTGTCCGTATGTGCATTGTCGCGGTGCAGATCAACTATCTCGTTTTCGAGAAAGAACATGCTGATTGCTGAAGCACGAAAGTGGTCCTTTCTCGTAGAGGACGGGCGTTCGTGCTACCGGATCTGCCATTCTGTCGACCCGCATTCGTGTATGCAGCTTTTCACAAGGATGTTGAAAGGCTGCGAAAGCCGAAGCTTGCCTAGCTCTGGGCACTTGGCTACGTTTGGACAGAACAGACGTCGGAGTACGCGCTTTTTAGGAGAGCTCATTGTTTCTAGGTCCGCAGCTATTGTGCGACAATCCAGACGTCGTCATGCTTCAACTATCGAAGCCGCATCGACTCGCCGGCACTGGATCTCCTGCGCTCCGAACCCACCAGGAACGAGAAAGCTCAGTGCGCCATTGCAATCAACCTCGCGCAAACAAGATGCCAAACGATTCAAAAGACATTCACCATGTGACGCCTCTCGGGAAGAGACAGCGCCACAGCATGCAGGTACGGGCCCTCTCCATTACACGGCATTCAGCCAACTCTATTTGCGACCTCACTCGGCTCCTCAACTGCATTATCTCCCACAGACCTACGCTGCCCTCTTCCGCATAGCGACATTCGCATGCTAAGCGAGCTTGGATCGTGTGCTTGCTCTTCCAATACCACTCACCCGGAAACCAAGCTTCTCCATCTCCGCCTGTTCGACAACTCCACGCCTATCGAAGACCCACCGCTCCCCACGCATGAGATCACCGACTGCTGCCCAATCGATAGGGTCTTTGGAATGCTGGCTGGGTTTTCGAGAGTTGACGAGGCAATCCTTGCAGTCCGCAGGACAATCTGGTTCGGCTGCCAGACTATGCAGTTCGCGGTCGGTTGCAGCTACTCGTGAGCTTGCCTTGACAGATTGAAGCGTGGGTACACTTTCGAAAGCCGAGTCGTGGCGTTCAATGGCTACGTCATGCAGCGCCTTCCGATGGCTGACGGTCTGCTTGGACTGCGGAGATTCAGATGCGCATGGCGGATACCGGAACTGATCCCACTCGGTCAGAATGCGGATCGCTGTGGCTGTACTGCAAGCGTCATATGGTTTGTCGCAAACTGAGACAGGTCCAACAGGTTTCAGGACAGCGCCAGAGGGAACTGTCTCGGTCAAGGTCGAGGAGAGATTGGCAAGTTCCTCCTCGACGTGGGACCTATCGCACCGCGGATCGTAGATGGCGATCTCGGACGGACATTCCTGCATCAGCATACGCACAACCTCCGTGGCCTGGGATTCGCGCGTGTCGCCAGTGTCTTTCTTGAACGCGTATCCGAAGAGTGCGACTTCTCTTCCCGCGGAGTGATCCGTTGAGCGTCCGCAGGACGCCTTTCATGAACCTTCGGCATTGTCATTCGTTGATCTCGATGATTGAACGCCAATATGTCGCCACGTCAGGCAATTCCCGACTCTCAGCCAAGTACGACAGACTAAGGATGTCCTTCTTGAAACAGGATCCTCCGAAGCCCAAGCCCGACTTGAAGAACTTGGGACCTAGACGAGGATCCATGCCTATGGCTTTGGCGACGTTGTCAACTTCCGCGCCAGTTCCCTCGCAGATGAACACACAGTCGAGATGGGTTCAGTAGATCTCTGACTGCTGTTCCCTCTGCCAAGAACTCCGGGTTGGAGAGAACCTCGAAATCTACGCCTGGTCGGTAGAAGTCGAAGATTTCTTTGACCATCTCCGCGGTTCTACAGGGGACTGTGGATTTCTCGATAATGATCGCGCCGGAGTTTGCCACCAGTGCTACAGAACGGGCCGCGCTCTCAAACATGGAGATGTCGGTGGCCGCTCCAGCCCCAATCCCATTCGTATTGGTCGGCGTGCTGACAGCGAGGAAGATGGCATCGGCTTGAGCAATATGCTCCTCGCAGTCTGTGGAGAAGAATAAATTTGGCCAGCGAGGTGCGGGTTTCTTCGTGCCATCGCGAGCATAGCGCACGATGTCCTTTAAGCCAGGCTCGTGAGTTGGTAGATGTCAGGATTGCCATTTGGCGATTCTTTCCTCGGATTTGTCGACGACTGTTACCCTGATGTGCGGACAGCGGTATGCTACCACCGCAGCTGTAGGGCCACCTGGAACCGACGATCAGTCTCTGTGTCTCCAGAGCTTCTTGTTGATACTCACCAACATAGCCAGCGCCGACAAAGACAATGTTGCGGATCGAGCTCGAAGTCTGTGCCTCAACTTCGTCCTGGTAGGTCTCGAACGAAGTCTGGCTTGATGTTCGGGAGAGAGCCTATGGTGAGCCAGTTGCACTGGTCGACTCTGAGCTACTCATGACGAAGGACGATGGTCAGATACGTAGAAAGATCAACGAGATCAACAAAGTTGGTAACTTGAACTGCTTGGGCGACATGGACGAAGATGATCCCTTTTGAAGCGAGGTCTCGCTAAATCGCCCGACCTGTGCTATCTTGGGCACAAAGAAGTCTTGCCATGCGCACAAGATCTTGTGTTCTGTCCAAATTGGCTTGTCTTACGAAGCACCAATGCAGTAGCTTGGTATCGAAGGGAGTCTGGCGCCGAGGTGTCTGCACGAAACGCCATCGGAAGATGGACTCGTCTCCTCTACATGGCTCGCTATGAAGAGCGTGTCCTGCTTTCGCCACCGAATACAGATCACCATCACCATTGCCATTGCCGTGGGGCCCCGACGCACTGGAGAACCCGGCTATGTTCAACCGGAGCAGAGTCCACGCACTCAATCGAGTGGCGATTTAACACAAGGCCAATGCTTTCAATTACAAACTGAATGCGTACACTGCAGTTGCATAGACGAGAGCGCTACAATGAAGCCGGTCAGAGTCTCTGCGAAGCTTAGCGAGCGTTCGCTAGCACGTGTGAGATGCAAGTACCCGGTGTTGGGAACGTCACACAGCGTTATCGGAAATTGACCACGTGCATAAGAACAATGCTCGTACTGCATAGCACTCTTCTGCAGTGGTCGCCAGCGCATATACTGCGCAGGCGATGCGCACGGTTCCTGATTTGAGACCTCGCTCCAAGGAGGCCATGGCTGGTTGGGATACGCATGCGCTCCGTCCTCGTGCATTGTCCAGTACGTTGGGTGCTACTGCATCATATTCGTGAACCCCCTCGAATCTACCGCTCTGGACCTCCATACCTGTACGACAGTCGGTGAAATGCTAATCTTGCTTCGCTGGTTTCCCAATATCTGCAGGCGTGGGCTCCGGAGGTGGCTTGACTGGGCTGGAATATGTTTCTTATCGATGCAATGACATGGAAGAAATGCGGACGAGGAGAAACCGATACGACGCTGCCATGCGAGGACGCCCGACTACTGTGGCTGTTCGTCTGGAAGCGTGTATCCGTCTCAAGTGACTGACACTTCCTTACCACAGTTGCTTCCTTATAGTGCCGGGTGAGGTTGAGACAGCATCGTGGGTGCTGAGTGTGAGTCAAGCTCAAAATTCATTTCAAGATGCCTTCCACCACTACCCAGGCAAACGACTTCGACTTCGACTTCGACAAGGCTCATGCTGGGTTACCAGCGCTGGAGAACAAGGAGTCGCAGGCGGAAGTCGACCTTGATAAGCTTGCTGAGCAACTCCAGAATCTTCAGCGGACCTCAAGACATTTCTTCAATCGACACAGTGCGGCTCAGAGCAGTAGTGGGAATAGCGACAGCGGCAGTGTTCGCTCCAGTCGAGGCAATACTGGCTATGGTGGCGAGACTCCTCCGGCTCTTACGCTGAGTCCTTGCTCGACACCCTCGAATGCCGATGGAGTGAGTGAATTGGTCAAATTGCATCTATCGTTCTTCCTGACGACTTCTTCCAGCTGCCACGAACACCATCTACACTGTCCCAATTAGCGAATAACTTCCCTTCACCAAAGTCACTTCAGGGAGCAGGCAGAATTCGATCTCCAAGCCCGCTTGCAGCAGAGCAGAATACCAGCACACCAGAGTTCCACATACCGCCATCAATTTCTGAAGATGAGAATCGCTCGACTGGTGGGCAGACACCCAGAGTACGAGCTCAGACAAGAACGCGGCAGTCGTTGGCAGCTTCGGTACACTCAGGCTCTACGCATCCTTCGCGACCAAGATCATCAAGTCTTTCAGCATTGCCGATTCAAAGTCCAGCTGCAGTAGTCATTCGGAGTTCTTCTTTTTCTGATATTGCGGAGCGAGCAGTCCTCAACAGCTGGTTCCGGACTTCAGACCCAGCAAGAGAGCTTGTGGTTCCTGGACCGCCGTCGCCAACCCGGCCGGCAAGTGGGCCAGGCTATCGTCCAGTTCCGCAAGAAGACATCGATGTCATCGAGCCTGTCAACGCATCGGCTCATGTCAAGACTGAACGCAAAAAGCTCCAGAAGAAACGCAAACCGGACGGCACGCCCAATGAGAAGTACGATGCCCCATCGACCAGCAGTGGAGATTCCAAAGCAAGCATCTGGAGTCGGACGAAAGATTCTTTTGTGGCCACATACTGTCCATCCGAAGCACCACCACTCATCCTTCCAACCGGACCGACCGACTTCGAAAAGACACTTTACCTTAGCACCAACCGACTTGGCCTATACTCCTTTGGTGTCTTCTCTTTCCTCAGTCTCAGCGTCGGCATGTGGCTCTTCGTAATATCGAGTTACATCTTCTACTGGTTCGGAGCTGTTGTCTTCCTCTTGCAGATCTACCTCGTCATATCCTATACCGTGAGTGTTTGTGGGAAGGATTATGATTATCCGAAACATCAACGTTTGGTGGAGGAGAATCCGATTGATCAAATCACGTGCCCGACTGTGGATGTCTATTTGCCGTGTTGTAAGGAGCCGATTGAGGTTTTGGAGAATACGTATAAGCATATCCGGGAGTTGGAGTATCCTGAGGGGAAGTTGAGAGTATGGGTTTTGGATGATGGGGCTTCGGATGCGGTGAAGGCAATGGCGGAGTCGTATGGTTACAGCTATATCTGTCGAGAGGACCGACCGAGGTTGAAGAAAGCCGGGAATCTGCGCTGGGCGTTTGCGAGGACGGAGGGAGACTTCTTCGCGATCTTTGATGCTGACTTCTGCCCACGACCTGATTTCCTCAAAGAGATCATTCCGATACATCTCGCCAAACCGGATACGGCGATCGTGCAGACGCCGCAGTTCTTTCGGACATCGGATGAGCAGACTTGGGTTGAGCAGGGTGCCGGTGCTGTGCAAGAGTTGTTCTACCGGGTTGTCCAGATCAACCGGAACCGCTTTGGAGCGTCGATTTGTGTGGGGAGTAATGCTGTCTATCGACGTGCGGCGCTGGAAGAGGTGGGTGGGACTGCTGAGATTGGATTCAGTGAGGATGTTCACACTGGCTTCTATGCCGTCAATCGTGGGTGGAAGGTCAGGTACTTGCCGCTCTGTTTGGCTTGTGGTATCTGTCCTGATACACCGCGGGCGTTCTTCAGTCAGCAGATGCGGTGGTGTATGGTGAGTCCACCCGACTCTGCTCTTGAATTACCATCACTAACCTCCCCCACAGGGCTCAACCACCCTCCTCACCAACATGGACTTCTGGCGCTCCTCCCTCAACCCCATTCAAAAGATCTGCTACCTCTCCGGCATGATGTACTACTCCGCCATCTCCCTCTCCATCTTCATCAACCCCCTCCCGGGGATTCTCATGCTCTGGACCAAGCCCCACTACGTCCGCTACTATAACCTCGCCTTCGCCATTCCCTCCATCATCTACTCCTTAATCGCCATCCGCGCCTGGTCCAAAGCCCGCTATGGCTTCAATGTTCAATTCGTCATGGTCATACAATCGTACGCTTACCTGACCGCGATTAAGGATCGACTGTTTGGACGGGCATTGGCGTGGGTTCCGAGTGGGGATGTGAAGGCGCATAAGAATAACAAGTATAGGAATATGAGGATTTTGGCGTGTTGTTGGACGATTTGTGTGATTGGGGCTGTGGCGAGTGGGACGACGTATCAGATTTTGAAGGGGTTGCCGTGGTATGATTGTCTGCCGTTGATTGTGTTGGATCTGTTCAATTTGTATCTGGCACATAGGTTTTTGCTTTGGAGTGGAAAGGTATAGGGGCGTAGAGGGAGGGAGAGAGGGAGGTCAGGGTGGGCTGGATGGATTCATGGTGGGACTTGTATCATATCTACGGACGCGTCTATACGTGGTAATGGTCAGCTTATGAGTTCAACAAATGGAACATACACTCGTTTGAGCCTTGGATGCTAGTCTCTCTTGAAGTCCCTAGAGAGTGCTTGTTATGTTGGCCTTTGGTCGAGCTCAGAAACTCTGCTGTTCTTTTGGCTCAAGAGCTTGTCGAAGTACCTCAGGTAGTGTTTGGGAGAGTTGCCGATGGAATTGTACTTACCCAAGCCAGTTCCTTACATTTCCGACCGCCCGTATGGCACATCTTTACACCTCTGCGAACACCGTGAGCTAGATTGATGACTGAATTGTTGATAATGATGAGCGTGGTTCGAAAGGGAGCCGATCAGCAGGCCTAAGCCCAGCGCGTTTGCACCCAAATGAATGCTCAGTTCTGCTTTGATTTCCCCCTTCTCCTCTAACACATCGTCATGAATCAATCTCGACACTTACTACAATCAACATGAATCTTGACAGTGAACACAACAGCTCAGTGCTCATATGGCCAAGCCGTCTTGAAATCTGGATGGTCCATGCAGACGCCACACGAACGCCTCTCATGTAGAAGGTTTCCCGGCTTGGCGCACAACCCTATATGGCGCACAGACTCATATGGTCCATACACCTATCTTTGTCAGTGAATAACTCGACAACCATGGATCAGATTGAGAAGGCGCTTGCAGATCTAAGACTGTCAGATAAGCCGAATATATCTGAGACAGCAAAGAAGTTCAAAATAGAAAGATCCAAGCTGTCAAAAGTATGGAATAGCAAACAAGGGACTAAGCAGCAGCAGTATGAAAACAACCGAGTTTTGAACGACTAATAGGAGTATAACCTTTGCGAATATATTAAGGATCTTACCAACTATAGTATCCCTCCTACTGCTATAGTATTAAGGAACTTCGCCTTTGATATCGTAGGTTACTTACCTAGAAAGAACTAGCCTACTACTTTTATAAAAAGGTACTCTAATATTTTGGATACTAGCTATCTTTTAGGCCTAGACAAAGCAAGATCTTAGGCTAATAATGAAAAGTACTATGCCCTATACTTTAGCCTCCTTAAAAAGAAGATCTAAAAGTATAATATCTAGCTAAATAATATAGTTAATATATATAAGAAAGGGTTCCTTCTTCTTAGGGTAGTTAACAAGTCTTAAAGGATCTTTACAAAAGGAGCTTTTAAAGAGGGCAAACTAGTTAGAGTTCTTTAAGATAGTAATCGTGAATAGATTACCTATATTATAGCTATCTATATAGATAGTTTAGTACTTCCTCCTACCTTAATATATAAGGCCTAACCTAGTAATCTTTAGGATACCTAGGTAGAGGATATTAACCTAGATAAGCATAGTACTTTCTTTACAAGCTTACTAAATAGCTAGACTTTAGATAAGCTTAGATACTAATAGTTAATAGAGGTCGATAATCGTTTTAGAGAATATAAGACTGTAACTTTAGAGGGAAAAGGACGCCCTTTTATAGTCCCTATATAAAGAAAAGAAGCGTAGAAAGCGAGGCTAAAAGCTCTTTAAGCTAGTTAGGGCTAAAGAAGAAAGTAGAGTAATCTTTATAAGCCTAAATAAGGTAGCTAGGGCAAAGGAGATATTAGCTAAAAAGGAAGTAAAGAAAGATACTAATTAGGCTACTAAAGAGGTAGCTAAAGTTTAGAAAGAGGTAGAGAAATAGTTCTAAGCTAATGCTCGGTAGTTAAAGGCTATTTAAAAGCAATAGGAGGTAAAGGAGAAGAAAGAGAAAGCTACTACTAAAAAAGTAAGGAAAGAAATGTAAAAGGAAGTTGACTAAGCTAACAAATAGCTAGATACTAACCTTAAGGAGTCTATTAAGAAGGTAAAGAACCCCCTAAGGCGTATTATCTTTAAATAGCCCTAACCAGACGACACACATGTACAGCGGTCGATGTATGTCCGAAGCTTCCCGTCTCCTTACCTGGATGTGGCTACCTGCTACTTCAACTCGCCTCCTTGTATTCGCCCGGACATGCTGCAGTGTCGCTTGCATCTCTCTGAGTAGACAGCTCCTCTAACTGCCACGTGAGGTACATCTGATACAATGTCCAACCGAGGCGAAGACCACGCGACTGGACAGATCTGGACGGCACGGTAGATGGAGTAGGCAAGCTTCACCGTGCGGGAATAGATCTTGAGGGGAAGAGAGCGGCGAGGAGGCTACTCGTCGCTGTCGACTCTTCAGTGTACTTCCCACATTCTTCGCAAGCGTATTGGCTCCTATTTGGGTGACATCTCTATACTGTGGCTGTGCGCCAGCGTTCCCCCTCTCGTGAATCCGAGCTAGAAGTCGGAAGAGGAGCTAGAAGCCAGAAGAGGAGCATATAGCAGTCGATCGAGACCCACGCTCTGGCAGGAGAAGACCCACTTCGTTTACTTGGCCTGGTATTCGAACACTTCACGACGACAATGGCTACGCAGTCAGAGAAGGCAGTGCTTGAGCGCATTGAGACCAACTCAGATGCAGCGACTCCAAATGAGAAGGCTGCCAATCCTCTCGACAAGATCATCACTGTCGAGACTATCGCTTCCGTCGATGTCGAGAATCATCAAGCGTTCAGGGGCGATGACTCCGATGGCAAAGTCGCATGGACCATGAAGAAGCTGCTGGCAGCAGCCTTCTTGTCTATGCTCTACACTGGTATTCTCACAGGAGCATTCTTCCCAATGTACTCAACTGATTTCGATCAGGGTCCCAAATCCCACTTTACTTCACAGGAGGCGCTCTGAGCTTCATCGCCAAAGATCTTCACGCTCACAACATCATCGGCTGGCTACCAGTCGCCAACACTCTGGCCATAGCCGCGGCGTGTCCATTTGTGGGCTACCTGCAAGATCTCTTCGGAAAGCGCTACATCGCCCTCTTCGGTGCCACTCTCCTCTGCGTAGGATGCATCGTTCTTGGCACAGCACACCATCTCGGCCAGTCATTGGCTGGTATGGCTCTCGCTGGCGCAGGTGCTGGCGTGGGAGAACTTACTGGTCTCGCTGGCCTTGCTGAGACCGTGCCCGTGAAACACCGAGGGTATTCGCTTGCTATTCTTACGGCTTTCGTGCTGCCGTTTGCTCCGTACGTTATGTATACTGAGCTGTTCGCCACCCGTGGTACCAACCCGACCTGGAGATGGGGAACTTGGATCGCGCTCATCTACAACGGAGTCACGCTTGTCGGGCTAGCAATCTTCTACTTCCCACATGCACACACTCGTGCCGAGGGCATGCACTTCTCAGCTGTGCTGAAGCGCATTGACTACGCGGGAGGGTTCCTATCTATCATCGGCCTGACTCTCTTCCTCGTTGCCCTTCAGGCTGGCGGCTACACTCATCCCTGGACAAGCGCCTATACTCTATGCACCCTACTGGTTGGCCTAGCGCTCTTGCTTGCTTGGGTCGCATGGGAGTGGAAGTTCGCCAAGCATCCTATGATTCCCAAAGAGCTCTTCCTCGGTCAACGAGTGATCGGATTCTCATTCGCAGTGGCCTTCGTCGCGGGCATGAACTTCTTCAGTCTGTTGAACTTCTGGCCATTGACTATCTCCAATGTTTGGTCACCAGAGCCAGTGGCAATCGGCTACAGAGGTCTTCCAGTCGCACTTGCAGTAAGTCATAATGATAGAGCATGTATTCTTGTCGAACCTTTTACTGACGATATTCCAGACTGCTGTCGGAGCCATCTTCTGGAACGCCTTGCTCTCAGTCTGGCCAGGCGGCATCCGCTACATTCTCTTCATGGCATCCACCATGCTGACCTGCTTCGGCGGAGCTCTTGCATCAATGACTCCAGACAACGTTTACCAGTCCGTTACGCTGGCTTCTTTCGCAGCCTTCGGTCTTGGAGGTGTCCTTGTGCCAGCCGCTACAGGTAAATGTCTTGGAAGTCGCTCGTACATCGCCAAATTGACCATTGTTGATAGCTGCCATGATCGCCTGTCCAGACGCTCGCATCACAACCTGCGCAGCCCTGTCACTCTCCGTCCGTGCTGTTGGTGGAGCCATCGGCTACAGCATCTACTACAGCATCTTCGTCAAGAAACTCACAAGCGCTCTTCCAACACTTGTCGGCCAATACGCTGTACAAGCTGGTCTACCCGCTACGTCCGCCGAAGCTTTCGTCGGAACGTTCCTCACCACGCCTGAGCAGATCACCACTGTGCCCGGAGTGACGAAGGCGATTCTTGGTGCTGCCGCGTATGGAGCTCAGTGGGCTTACGCTGAGGCGATTCATCTTGTTTGGTGAGTTCCATTCCTTCGGTCAAGAACTAAGCCAGACAGTTCGCTAACGGATTCATTAGGTACACATCCATTGCTTTCGGCTTCTGTGCTATGGTATGTTCATTGGCTATTCCGAACACGAAGAAGTTCCAGACGAACAGGATCGCTGTCGCTTTGTAGAAAGACAAGGCTGTCAACATCGTGGCCAAGATAGTATTTCGAAGGAAGCACTCGACCTTCTCACTGCTCATTTTGTCCTATATTCCTTTTCGGGTGCCCTCCCTTCTTGCCTCCCAAAGCCCCATTCAGAGAGCGAGCCGACCACCGCTTCAACAAGTTCGCTTGCGCTACACATCGCACGTAGATCACTTGAGAGTTGAGTGGTTGTAAAAGAACCTCCCAACCTTTCACGCTGTGCAATCGGCGCCCTATATGCTCCCATCAAAGGACGATACAGGGACCGAGCTAAACTTTATAGGTGCATATCAGGGCGCGAAGTACCAAGCTAGTCGAGCTCTCTAACTGCGGGACCCACTTCAAGGCCAAGAGGGGCATTGCATTCATCGCGGACCAGTATAAATATAATCCTTGTCAGTCACATCCTCCAAGATACCAAGACCGGTTCAAATCGCGACTGCACCTCCTCAGTCTTCACCAATCCAACATGGGATCTCTCCAGCGGCCTCAGTTGGAGGTACGCAAAGCTCGACTGGAAGATGTTGCCTCCCTTAGTACAATTATGCCACGATCCTTCCACCCGGTCAATCCATATATCAAGCGATGTCATCCAGATACACCAGCAACAGCAGCCTGGTGGTCTCGAATCTTCACAGACGAAATCAACGACCCAGATACTTGTCTCAATCACACAGCCATCGATCCCTCGGCTCCATCAGCCATCCGAGCCGTCGGCATATTATGCATACGATTAGTAGAAGCAGACGACGCCACAGCCGGATTCTGGTCCCTCTACCCTTTTCTCCCGCCGCCAGACCAAGATTACGAATTATTCAAACCCTGCATAGATGCCATGATCGAAGCGCGCCTCGAAGCCATGGAGGGTAAGGGAGGAAAAGTCTGGCACGTGGAACTCTTCGGCGTCGACCATGCGTACAAAGGTACCGGTCTTGGGAGGAAGTTATTGGAGGCAGCTGGGAGAGTGGCGGATGAGGATGGCTGGCCGATGTTCGTCGAAGCGAATTCCAAAGCTGCTGGGATTTATTTGAAGGTTGGATTTGAGTTGCAGGGGATTATGGAGATGCCAGAGGAGGTTGAAGGGGAGAAGTATGTGCAGCATATGATGGTTCGGCCGGCGAAGGCGAAGGGACGATGATGGAAGAGGGCACGAGTTGAGTTTACTGCTTACTTCTGAGATGTGCTTGCCGTGAATCAAGGCACTCGTCTGGCCATCAATGTCGAAGGCTGAAAGTAGTGGGAGGATCTGTTCGGTCAATACGAGGCAGATCGCATCTTCAAGGAAGACGTTTGATGAAAGCAGAAGAATCCAGGATATGTCTCGATAGCAAGGCTGTTCTGGTCGGGACTTCAGCAAGAGCATACCGTGCTGAGATTTTTACGACGTTTCACAGGCCTTCTCGCGACGGATCCGAGTCGGATGTCTTGCCTGGTTCGCGACTACAACTCCTGGGTAGATGCAGTGCTTAGCGGCTGTGCCGGTAAGTAAAACTGAAGATATTTTAGAGCTGAATGAGTGTTTGGTACGTCCGACAGAAACGCCGTGGTCAAAGGCGTCCTTCCGCAAGCCCTGTACAGTGCTTGCAGACTTTTGACGAGCGCGAGGCAGTCATATTTCCTTGTTTGGAAAATGCGTTCTCGGCCGGTGTTGGTTGCGGCTTTCGCAGATGCTGATTCATCTACCAACATAATCAATACGAACGACATCCTGGTGTTATGCTCTTGGCATCGAGATGTTTCAGATCTCGGTATTTCCCCCTGTGCCCTGAGAGATGGGTGGATGCAGTAGTAGTCGTCTTGGCCGCTGTTGCCCGCAGAAAGTAGGGTAGCCTTAGAGGCTTCCGTGATTCAGCTGGGGAGTCGCGGGAGCTGAAAGTTATGGGTGTCGAAATGCGTGATATAAACCAACTTCTTTCGTGTGGGCGAGGTTGGACGGCAGTGACTTTGACGACGCTCACGAGAGTGTTTCTGTCTGATAAAGGCGATGCCATTGGTGTGGAAGAAGAGATATGGTGTGGAAGAGAGAGCGATATCTGTGAATGAGTTTGTGGAGCAGCAAAAAGGCTCACGCTTGCTGCACATGGCAAGCCGGTATACTATATATGCATCTAGCGCCGATAATCGAAGCTTCGATGCGTCTGTAGTTCAACACGATGGAAGGAATGGATGCAGACGAGGTTTGCATTTGCATGTGTGCGCCTTGGCCGTGTCGGATGTATGAAGGACGAAGGAAGCGGCTTGGCGGCGTAGCAGAGAAGAAAGGATTCGCCCAGGGCCAGGAGGCATGAGCTTAAGTAAATACGTAAGCAAAAGGTGCCGAAACTGTGCGCTGACTCGTCAATGTGCGTCAGTATTTCGTGCGATCGCTCCTATTTGGCATTGAAGTTGGGCAGAGCCGGTCACAGTCGCTCTCTCTCCTCATTTGTAACTCACTTGCCTCTTCGTACCTGCGATTTAAAGAGCATCGGAGTTTGGTAGGCTACCAGGATCCGAACCAACGAGGCGGAGACTCTTTCATATTACTATTTCCATCTTCTCTCTTCAGCCAGGCGTACCGCATAATACGAACATGAGAAGCGATATACCTGCCTGTAGCCCTACGCGCTGCTCCCAACGAGCCCTCAAGGATGCCCGACTCAAACCCTCGGCAAGGCAGCCCGTCTAATATGCCTCAGACCTCTCTTGACATACTCAACCCCGAGCCATACGTGCCAGACTATGTCAAACAACAGCCGAGAACAGCGACCGCATTCCATATCGAGGACCTCAGCCGCCAGGTAATTGACGTCTTCTGCACCCAAGACTGGGACAATCCCGTTCTCGTCGAGCATGCCACGCCCAACTTCCAAGCCTACATCGACTACGCGTCTGCTCGCGCGCGAACTCTACAAGAGCATATCGACTTCCATATCGCCATGTACAAATTGAACCCGGGATATACCTTCGAAGTCCAAACCATCTTGGCAGATGTAGACGAAGAGAAGGGACAAGCAACCGCCTGGGCCACACTGAAAGTGACTGGCTTCCCTGTGAAGATTCAGCGAGAGAGCATGACTATCCTCTGGTGGAGGAGAAAGCAGAACAAATGGAGATGCTACAAGCAATTCGGGCTGAGGGGCATAGATTGGTTCGGACAAGCTGGAGCTGAGGCGACAGAGGATACTTCGTCCTTGTCGGACCTCTCCTCAGCCAAGAGTCCAACAAGCGAATGTCAGAGCGACATCGATACTGGACCGTCTACTTGAAGCGTCTCTGCATTTGCGTCTGCATCCTCCATGCACTCCATCTCCCGTCTTTGCTCCTCAGCGGCTCGGCTGTAGATCTCGGAGCCGCTCGGCTTCGGCGGCAGCTCATCCTGGCATGATCCACCTCTTCTTGCTGTCCTCGCACAGAATCACCCACAATCCCACCAACGCCAAACAATGAGCGAGCCACCGCCGCCGCCGGCGCGCGCTCAGAAACGTCCCCGGCCCCGAGCCACATGTGACTTGTGTCACCAGAGAAAGGTGAAATGCAATCAAGCTGTACGCTCGGTTCTTCCTCATGTCTTGGCATCAGGCACATGCTGACCACTCCTCAATACAGAAACCATGCGATCAATGCATACGACATCGGCGAGAGAATGAGTGTGTATATCAGAATGGTGCTCCACGTCCTAGGTCAATACCCAATCCAGCTTCGTTGGCGACCCAGTCCGGAGTTCCATATTCGCAGGCACTACCGCCTCAGGGGTCTGGACAATTGAATAGTCGCGAGCCGTCTTGGACTGCTGCAAATGTCACCCAACAAACAGGCCACACCTCGCAGACCTTGAGCAGCGGCTCCGGTCTCGTGCACAGCTGGACTAGCGATTATCCTAATCGAGGGCGTAGCCATTTCTCATGGCTGTTGCAAGAAGTTGGTATAATATTCACCACCAACATTATCAAAACTGACCTCTACCAGTTCCGCCCTCTTTTGCAATATGTCAACGACACAGCTTCCCAGTCTCCGCCCAAGGATCCCCTCTTGACAGCGGAAAGCGGTGCGTATCACGAACACGACGATCTCATAGGCTCCGTACAGCAGCAGAGTGAGCAAGCTCGTGACCCAGTGGCATCTCGATCTCCAACCATTTACGATGAGTTACCTCCCAGACACGTTGCCGACATGCTCTTTGAGAGGTACTTCCACACTTTCAACACTGTCTGTCCGATCTTGTGCCGTCCAACTTTCGAGACTGTGTACGCAGAGATGATGGAGGATGTACGAAGTGTCAAAGTTTGTTTCGTCATGGAAGTGTTGATGGTTCTGGCGCTCGCAAACGCCACTTTGCCTCTGGAAGATGCTCCGATCAGTCAGGATGTCGCACTAGGCTGGCTCGATCTGGCTTCTTCCGCGACCACTACCGCCCTGGATCTCAGGGAATTCGATATCGACTCTGTGCGCATGTGGGCGCTGATCAACATCACACGGCAGATCCTCAAATACGACATCGTTTCGGATTACATCTTCACTGGAGCAGCTCTTCGTGCCGGCATGATCATTGGCCTTCATAGACCTACCGCCTGGGCCCAAGGTGGCAATAGAAGAGGTCTCTGGGACGCTCTGGTTGGCCTTGACTTGCAAGCTTGTCTGTCTGCAGGCTCGCCTCCCACGTTACCTTGGCTGGACCTTGACCACCAGACCAAGATAGCTGGAGATTTCGTCGCAGATGATGATGCTGGCTCCCGAGACCCTGCCGATGTTGCTCTTGGCCGCGCACTGTCACGCTCTCTGCCGACAAGATATGCCATCACGCACCTTCTGAACGTCGAAACGCATGCGAACTTTGAGAAGGCCGTGGAGCTGGGCCGCGAACTGACGCGTTCCATGGCGCCGGTAGTGACATCGGGCAGTGAGGCCTCGGCTTCGCGCCCATTTCAGTACAATTTCGTTGCCTGGATCTACAAATCTTTCCTGGTTGCGATCCACCGGCCTTTCGCCACAATGGACTCACTGGCATTCTACTTCTCGCGAACCGTCGCACTGTCAATGGCAAGGCAATGCATTGAAGAGGTCATGGCCATTCGCGAATCAACCTCACCTCGGGGATATTTCGACGCCCTTCGCATTGGACAAGGATCAATGTTCCGAGTCGAAACCTATCAAGCCGTTCTTTTGCTCTGTTGTCAGCTGTACAGCTCTTCGCCTGACCAAATGGCGCTAGATGCGGCTTTCCCTTCTGCAGGAGAAAGTAAGGGGGCTGTACGCAAGACGCTGGAGGGGTACATGCGAGTTCTGGACGATGATATCGCCGCTGGGACAGACAGCGGGCAGCCATATCTCATCGCTGCTCTGACCTTGGCTCACTCTGAAGCCAACGAGAGGCATCCGCAGAACAGCGAGGAGTACAAACAGTTCATGTCTGCCAAAGGGCGGCAGATAGCTGCCAGGTTGAGAATGCAGCCTCAATGAGCCATAAATGTCGACCACATGTATTACGACACCAGCTCATGTCACAATTTGCCCTGCATGAGCTCTGCTTTGTGAATTTCATGGCGCACGGGCACAAAAAGTGAGTTACTACACTCTTCTCCTCGGCCGATGCCAAGAATCTCCAGCTTCGGTCCACCGAGGAGCGCCGAAAGACATTGTCAGCTGTGGAACTGCGCAGTAGACTGTGCGTGAGATCTCGCGCCACAAACGGAACAATGGACCGGAGGGAGTCCACCAGACTCAATTTTTTTTTGGTTCGGACAACGGGATGATGTCGTCAACACTTCGAAGGCCTTCAAGGTTCTTGCGTATCGCCGTTCTTACACTCATCTCAGTACGCAGACCCAGACCGATGCTAGCTCGTTGGAGCAATACAATGGATCAGCGTTCCAATGAGATACTTTGTTCGTTATGATTGATAATACAGTTTGACAGGGAAGTCCGCATTGCCACAGAAAGCGCCCAGGTCAGTGACCCAGTAAGCAATGCACAGAGAATTCGCCGGGTCGGTGAAGCACGTCAACCTCTTTCTTATGTCACGGTCTTACCCACCAAGGTTGACTTCTCTTGCGAATACTCCCTCTGGTCATGGCTCGTCTACTTCGATTCCTCGGCCTCTCAGCCGTCCTTTCGTTGCTCTGTCTTACCCGAGCGGCCATTCTCTTCGAAGGCGCAACCATCATCGGCTTCAACGAGTCCACAGGGGCATTCGACATATTTCGCGATGCGTCAATGCTCATCGAAGATGACAGGATTACAGCACTCTCGGAGGGACTACTTTCATCTGTTCCATCCAATGTGACCCGGGTCAACGCCACAGACAAAATCATCAGCCCCGGCTTCATCGATACGCACCACCACCTCTGGCAAACAGCGTACAAGACTCTCGGATCAAACACCTCTCTAGCGGAATACTTCCAGCGATACGGTGAATACAGCCAAGCTGAACAGTACTTCACCCCTGAAGACCTCTACGTCGGCCAACTCACCGGCGCCCTGGAACTTCTCTACGAAGGCACAACCACAGTCCTCGACCATGCGCACGCCTCTTTCTCTGACGCCGCAGTCGACGCCTGTTTCAACGCTACCCTCGACAGCGGCGTACGGACTTTCTACGCTCATGCCATTCATGCCATACCCAATAAGTATACCTGGGACGAACAACTCGCCAAACTAGAATCCCTCGCGTCTGACTCCCGCGTCGAGCAAAACGACCCTTCCAGCCTCGTTAGTATCGGTCTCGGCTGGGACGCTTTCTACAACGCCCCCGGAAACAACATCTCCACTCTATGGAACATCACACAATCGTCCAACCTCTCCGTCGTCACCACCCACTTCCTCGGCGGTCCCTTCTCGGATACCAACTCCCCTTCCCTCCTCTCCACACACGGCTGGCTCGACACATCCATCCCAGTCATATTCTCCCACGCATCATTCATGAGCTACGAAGATGCCAACGCTCTGCGGCAGACAAATCAGTACATCTCTACGACGCCTGAGAGTGAACTGCATTTCGGACATAACCACCCTCACGCTCATCTGATACAGGATCAGGCGAGTTTAGGAGTAGATTGTCATTTCACATACTCTTCATCTATGGTGCAGCAAGCCAGGATGTGGTTGCAGACGTTACGATGGCCGAATTATCTCGCCATACTTGAGGATTGGAAAGTACCTAGGAATAACCCTATGAGTGTGAATCAGGCGTTTTATCTGATTACTCGGGCGGGAGGGTTGGCTTTGAGGAGGAGGGATTTGGGGGTGATCCAAGTCGGGGCGAAGGCTGACATCAATATCTTCCGCACGGACAAACCTAACATGATTGGTTGGAGCGATCCTATCGCCGCCATAATCCTCCATTCCGACGTCGGGGATATTGAGGATGTGCTGGTTGATGGGAGATATGTTAAGAAAGGCGGGAGATTGATGTACCCGGATTATGCGAACGTGAGTCGGAGGTTGAGGAAGAGTGCCGATCGGATCCAGAAGATCTGGAGAGAGACGGTATGGGCGGAGATTGGAGCTAGTGGGTTGTTGACGGAGGGTGCGGCGCCGTATGGGGATGTGGAGGTTATTGATACGTTGAGGGGGGATGGGACGGGGTATTGAGGTAGAAGTGAGAGAGAGACGTCTGCATGCTCATGAGGGTTAAGAAAACTAGGAGGCCAAGATGGAAAGTCATATACATACTATCGTCACATTCGCTCATCTACCACACCTTAGGCCTCCTTCGTCGCTGCTCGTGGTACCTCCGCAGACCCACTCGAACTCCTATGCCTCGCAACCTCACCAACCTCATCCTGTGCCGTCTTCTCACCAATCGCCCTCCCCGGCGCCCCACTTCCAGCCGCCTCCTCATCATCCGCAACCCAAAAAATCTTCTTGCCCCTCGCAGCCCTCTTCAGCCAAGACGGAAACATCCCACCAGGCAACTGATCCGTGCAAAATTCCTTGTACTCCTTGTCGACTGGTTTGATTCTCTCGGTACTGACTTTTCAAACATTCCATAAGCCAGTGTTGAGGGTGATGTAACTTACGAGCCCGCCGATCAGACCGTATGCGATGCTGTACGTGAACGGCATCAGGGCGATCTTGAGGAATGCTGGTATAGCGTCGCCGATATATCTCCAGTTGATATCCGTAGCTGCTTTTGCCATGAGGCTGCCGACGATGACGAGCGTACACTCCGTCACCCACGGCGATGTGCTGGCGAGTATCGGCGCAAAGAAGATGGATATGAAGAATGCGATCCCCGTAACGATAGCTGTCAATCCCGTCCCGCTACCCTCAGAGATCCCCGCGCCGGATTCGATGTACGCCGTCACAGGCGGACAGCCAAATAAAGAGCCAATGGAGACACCGAAAGCGTTGACGAGGAAGGCAACCGCGGATCCTTCAAAATCTTGCGTGGCTTCGTTGATGGCGCCGCAGTATCGAGCTATTGCGTACATTGTTACCGTACAGTCAAGGATATCGACGTAGAAGAATGTGATAAACGCCACTGCGAGTTGACTCTCCCGACGGAGCAGTCGTTTACGGCCAGGACGTATCTGAATGGCCGGAAAGTGACCACTTATTTAAAGAAGTCGAAAAGGCTATCCCAGGTTCTGCATAAGGGAAATACGTCACGTCTGTAGGACGAGGCCTGCACAGGGATGATTGGTCCAAGTTTGGTCACATCTCTGGGCGGAAGATTGGCATTTCTTGGGTGCGCGGTGGAGACTTCTTTTTGGGGATGTCCAGCTGCAGTTCACCGTCGGGCATCTCTTGCTTCATGAAAGGCGCAAGTTGAATGGTCGCGTCCGCAGGTGTCGTTGCTGAAGCCAGAGTAGGATATCACCGGGTGCATTATCGAAGTCAGCGTCCGTGCCCAAACGACGTCCATGTGACTCTTGGCACGTATCATGAGGCTGAACCTCTCGGCCCTTTCGCTGCAAGGGCTAATTCGCACTTTCACGCATCTCGCCGAACGGATTCTCTTTCCATCGAGCTTCGAGCTTTATGCGACGGGAAGATCGGGGTCTGGAGAGTCTGAGACCGCCGCACGCCGTCTCTTTAAATCTGGAGCTCCGCTTGGAGAAACATTGCTTCTCAACTCAGACGCGACTCCACGTTCCAAAGACGATAGAATAACGAGCTACCGAACACGACGGCTGTCGGCGATATGGCTTCGTTGATGTTCGATACAAGATGTTCAACACAAGGGCGATGACTGTTGACCTGCCCGTAATCCTTGCTACCTGACGTGAATAGAACCAGCGGTCGTATGTCTTGCGTATTGGATGCCCTCGCAAGCGTGCGTAGTAGTTCGACAGTGTCGTTGAAACGCAGTTCAAAGTCATGCACGTCCTCAGTCGTCGAGACCAGAACATCCGTTTTTCTGGTATAAGCAAGCACAGCCGAGAGTACGCCTTCGGGATCTTTCGCTGAGCCCACAATTGGAACAACTGACTCCTTCTCTAGAACGTTCCTGGCAGATTCGGACCGTACCAGGCCCAAGGACGTGTAATCAGTGCCTCGAAATTCTCGGGAAACAGCCGCACTAATGTAACCATTAGCACCGGTGACAAGCACAGTATTTCGTGTATTCTGAGGCATTGAAGTGTCGAGATCGTAACGTTGGCAAGAAAATCGTCTGATGTTATGGTCCAGCAGCCGTAGCAGAGAGTCGATGACCCTGAACAACTGGGGAAAGAAAATGGCAGTAGACGTCTGTCAAAACAAAACTATGGAATCGTCTTCCGCGCAAGAAGTAGCACAGGTCAAGGCCTGCACGGGTTTCTGGAAGCGACGATCATGCTTATTGTTGACGAATGTTACATCGCAGAACTGACTCCTTCCACCATGCACTTTACAACGAAAATTGCTCTCGCGTCTTAATCGCTTCATCACTCCAATTGGCCGTGGCCTCACATAGACTCTGAAAACATTGTGTAAATCAAGCGCACCAGATCTCGATCTTCCATTGAAGTGAGTGAGCTCGTCCAGAGCGGACGACTGCCGATTCGCAAATCTACCCGTATCAAGAAAAGCGTAAGTTGGGAAGTCACTTTGGCTCTCCCACTGCTTTCGACCTCCCACCCTGCCGTCCACGATCCACCCTGCTATCTACATTTTACCCTGTCGTCGACGATCCACCCTGCTATCGACATTCCACCCTGCTGTCGAAGTGCCACACTGCCGGGTCCAATTCCCCTCATTTGGTCGTGGACGACCTTCTGACACGATTCGTGCATTCGAGTACTCAATCGCGACACCGTCATGCTTACGGTTGCAGCGCATGTATGATGACCTAAGCACGGCATGGTACAGCGTCCGAAGCTGAAAGCTAGGTTGCACTGATCGTTATGTGAGTAGTGGACTAGCGTTATATCGTTGGCGCTGGGCCACTCGTCGGTCCACCGTGCAGAGGGTCGACATTAAGTCACTTTCAATGGGCACTCGGCTCGAGTCTGGCTAGATTTACGAAAGGATAGTGTCGAGAAGAAGGGTTCCACCGCCGGTTTGATTATGAAACTCAGGGCGCATGACGAATCTGACTCCCGCCAAAGGCTCTGTCGTGGCAAGATTGCTACGAGTTAGAAGAGCACAGAGGTCCCTGAAACAACTTGTCCTGCATCCATTCGCCCACTTGCGCTGATTCTCATCGCATGTATCAGCGCAGCAATCACAAAAATGCCGCCATACGAGAGTATCGATCTGCATCCCATGACGGACCTTCCATCTGCAATAACGGCAATCACTTTCGACGTGATCTGCATGGGTCCAGCTGGGCAGCAAACACCATCGTTTCAAAGATCTTAAAGCACTCCTTGACAGCACTCGTTGTTGAGGCCGAGCTTTTGGGGAAGACTGTCCCTTCCGGGCAAGTGTGCCGTCTAATGTCCAGCATTGATGAAGAGCTTCGCCTACGCAGCCTTGGTCGGAGCGAGTTCAAGATCAGCATCTGGGGTAACGACGATAGGGTTGCAACCCCATCTATTAAATAAGAATAAACTATCTTTATTAGCTTTCTCTCAGCCTTGGCGGGTATTTGAATCCTTACCTGTAAAAACTGCAACATCCGTATTAGCGACGCATTCTACTACGAAACTTCTACGGTCCATGAACGAAACGTGGACATTTCGGAAAGAATTCCTTAGGATCGGAACAGTTTGAGAAGTCCTCTGCTAGTATAGAGATCGAAGAGAACCGCTAGTACATGGCCGCGTATCCGGGAAGCTCCTAGCTCGTGAGGCCGGGGTAATAGACAAAAAAGCCTGTATTGGCAAAGACCTCCGCCGACAGCCGACGTTTCTTAGCGCAAAAGTCGAGAAAAGGGCACATACCTCTGCCGACGGTTCTCAAGTAGCGATATGCATATGTATCTACTATCTTCTATAATTTCACTTCTTTATCCTTTAGCTACGATTTTCCTCTAATAGCTAAACTCTCGGCCTTCGATCAACATGTTCCGCTATACCCTCCTCTCCTTAGGGCTTCTTTACCTTGCCGTCCAATCTGTAGTTGGGAACGATGTCTGCGACTGTTGTTGTGTAAGTAATATAAGGACCACAGAGCGACTTCGACTAATTAGACATAGCTAGGCGTTGATTGTGGCTGGTGGCACAACTCAGGGACAGGTCCAGGTTGTTCAGAATACAATATGGGATGCACAAATGTCTGCAGCTGCGGGGATCCGAGTTAATTTTCGTGTGTATAAGCCACGCTCGCTAGGACATCGATTTCGTTACCTATCTCGCATCCACATTTGCCCGGAACGACGTCATGCCTGAGATCGGGAGCATCATCCAAATCCCAGTGTGGAGAGACTGGGAATACTTTTCATCTTAAGCGATATTGGCGAGCCCCAGCTTGACCAAATGGACTGGTTTCTCAATTCATCGACATCTTTCACGAGTTCGACACAAGCCCGCGACACTCTTGATCGGATCATATTAATTCTGTCTCTGGACCCCAAATCTGGCGCGGACGATGCGTTGTCGCAGACAGCTCGTAAAGACGTGCCGCGTCTTGTCTCAGACTGGCTCTCAGCGTTCGCTATTTTCAGCACAGAACCAGCGGAAAGATTGACGCAAGAAGCAAAGCCTATTTTATTGCATGTTCACTACACGCTAGCCATGATTGTGCATTCCTCAAGAACGATATCTCCATTAACTGAGTCCCCAGTCATATCCTTCCGACCAACATACGAGCAGTTTTGAGCTACTGCTACAGCTTTGCGAAGTCTTCATTTCCTCTTCCAATAACACTCTAGTCGACTTCACCAGCACGTGGCTCGGTATGGACCTCGGTCTTATCCCACCGCTGTACTTCACACTGCTATCTTCTCCGAAGACCTCACCCAGCGGCAAACAGCGATTCGCCTGCTCCATCGTGCAGAAAGGTTCGAGAATATTTGGAATGGATGTGTTGCAGCCAAAATCGCAGAGGGGTACTCCAGCTCGAACAGCAACTATCAGCCGATCATAGTCTTTCGTTTCAGTGTGCCTACCAGCCTAAGATCCATGTTCTCGACGTGGAGAAGCACGGGCAAGAACAGATACGCCTCAGGTATGCTACGGATCAGCAGCTTCATATCTCCCTCTTCGAAATTATCGATCATGCATCGATGCCGATGGACGCACCTTCCATCATCTGGCCAATCTACGGCTATCTTGCGAAACCCGGCTATCAAGGTCTCGTGTTATATCGCAGGGCTCGCTGTCAATGTTTCCTCGGTTGACACTGCATTGGATCTCTCCCGAGGACAGAAGACGGTCGCTTCTTTCAGTGTCACACTTGAAGTCTCTCTATACCATATGTTCGCTCGCATCGTTGGAGCAAACAGATATCACGCTTCACGCTGTCAGACCAAATTTCATAGTGACTACTTCGTATTACCACCTCGGGAGCGTTCAATTGATACAAGTGAACCCTATTGAAACTCGAGGGCAAGGCCCATCAGAGTACGGACGCATATTCAGCTTACGCGGAACGAGGCAGTTTACTGGCGTCTTTCTCAAAATACGCAGGCACAATCATGGTCTACCGTAGAGCTTTCATGCCGCACGACGGACCTGCAGGACGCTATTTCGCAAATACTACTGCTGGGGGAAAGCGGATATCAAGCCCGGGGTATCTAGGGGGTATGTAAACATGAATCTTGTGAGTTAGGGCTTGCGTACTATACAGCGAGCTTCACGCCATCCAGCGACCTAAATCAATGCAGCCCTGCTTCCAGCCGCTCCCGACTCATATTACATCCCTCCAGATTCCAACGACATGCCGCCAGCCACTGCAGAACCATTGCGTCAGACATATCAGGATTCCTTCGCAACCGAACGCGAACGCAAAGAGGCCTTGAACGAGACCCGCGCTCTTCTATCAAGACTTGAGAATGACCGCATTCCGCCTGGCATAGATCCCATCTTACTTTGATGTCAGCAATGCGTATTGCAACGCACATTGGATTGTTCCAGAAAGGGAACAAGACTGCCGCCCGTACTATGACAATGACGACGGTAGCAGAGTAGATGACAGCAGCGTTCGAGGGCTTCGGGCACGAGCATAGATTTGAATGTTGAGTGAATGATATTCAACATTCAAAGTATTCATTCAATTCATGAAGTGAATACCCGATCTCTAAATAAATTCAACATAAGTTATTCAATTCATTGGATAAATTGCGGAGAACCCACTAACGTGAAGAGGCATCCTGCCTCAGGCAAATGGCAGATAGGTTGAATCCAACTTCTAGCTAGCAAATAACTCCGGCTCCTTCCCGTAATACTAGGTGCCTCTGTAGAGGCAGGAGGTGTAGAGAGCCTCTAGAAAGGGACCCAGAGAGATGTTCCTGTCTCCGCTTACTAGGCAAGTGCTGAATATGAGTTGAGTATGAATTGAAAATGATTATTCATCTCAGGTTTGAATTGAAACTTGAGAATAGGTCGAATGAATTGAGTATCCAATATTCAAAACGATGGGCATGAGTGCGGTGTTCAAGTCGTTAGAAAGAAGAGGTGAGGGACTGCTGGCTGAGTATTGGCTCGAGAGTATCATTTGTTGATCATCTACAAAGCTGTCTCGTGTGGTATTAGTAGAGAGCTTCGGAGTAAGTATTGTGTCATAACAAAATTTGGCATTCCATCCAATCCGCCCTTTCCCCATCAGAAGAGGCGCCATATTTGTTTCAAGGCTTCAGGATGACCATGCAACATAGGACACATATCAGTCCCATCAAGCGACCTGGTGTGGTGGCGCTCATGGACGATGGCCCCGATGCCGCGGTCTGAATAGCGGGCGAGGATGAAGATGATGCAACGGCGAAAGTGATGCTGTCAGTTGAAGATGTGCTCTGAGTGGCTGCATCGCTGTTGGCAGTCTGTGTTGCGTCTATGACCGTGCTCTCGGCAGAAGTAGAGGTCAGGTCAGAAGCAGACCGATCTGCTAAAGATGTCTGCTCCACAGCAGATTTCGTTGGCGTAGAAGCGCTTGTGGGATCGACTTGGAACCCGTTCACAACAACGGGACTGTCGGTGATCGAGGTCGTACTGTCGGTGCTGGAAGATGTGACATCGAATTGTGGGGCCGTGCCGATCGAATCCGCATAACTGGACGGCAGCTCAACCGTCTCGGTCTGGAAGACAGTGGATTCAGCCGTGGACATTGTGGTGTCAGAGGTGGTCGTGATTTCTGCTGAGGTCGCAGAGAGCGTTGAAGTCTTCTTCAGATCAGCCAAAACCGGGGTGAAGATACATGCATGCAACTCACGAGTGGCGCATATGATCCCGTATCAATAGGACTCTCGCTCCGGATGGCCCACTGTACTTCGTAGCCTTCCGCCTCAGCAAGCAGCTCAGTCTGAACAGCATCTCCATCGCTGCTATCTTCATATACTGCGAGCCCACTCGATTGGTTGGACGCGAACGGGACGAAAATGACTCCATTGTTCAGGCCAGTGCTGTTGAAGATCTGATATTGGCCAGCGTCGCCGCCGCATGGAAGGACTTGTGGAGAGCTGAGACATCCACCAGTCGTGCAATTGGCGAAGAGACAGAAGTAGCCGTCGGACCATTTCGATCGCAGGGCGTAGACGCCTTGGGTAGGGTCGGCGCCAGCTGGTGTGAACTGCCAAAGTGAAGAGTCGTTGACGTCGCTCAGCTGCAGTGGGAGGATGTCAGAAGTGCCGGATACTGACAGTCAGCGATGTCAGTCGAATTCGCGTAGAGCACATCATATCTCACTCACTATTCTGCAGACCAAGGTAGTAGTCGGATGCGGAGGCCTGAATGCTGAACCATGTATCGGAAGGTATGCCTGTGACGAGGGCGGCGAGAGGTGAGTAAGCCATGATTGATGCCGTTACTGCCGATACCATGGAGATGTGAAGATGGGGTAAGAAGGTGGAGGTAGGTTGTCAAGAAGCAATCCGGAGGAGGTATTTCTGTTGAAGAAGTACTGGAGTGAGGTTTGTTTTGAGATGAGGCTCGGACACGGAAACATGCATATGCAAGCCAAGATCGGATTTGAACTGGAATCGGATTGTATCACCGTCGTTGCCGGGTGTAGAAGGCACCTTGTACACACAGCTTACCGTGGCGTCGCCGCCTGGTCGTGGAAGGGGTCGGCATGCCGAGGAGGGGCTGCCGGCACACTGACGCACCTGCCAGCACACAACATCACCGCTGACATGTGAGGATGGGAAGTGATGGAGATGTGAGGCATTGGATCAGACCTGATGTTGTTGTTGCCCCGACGATGGGGATGCAGCGGAGCTGGAATGCCTGGCGGAAAGCTGGTCCAAGCTCACTTCTTGGCACGGCAAGCCACCTTCGAAAGCGAACACTCACGTCCTGTCGTTTCACTCTTGTACACAACACCATCACTGGGATTTCATCACTTCCTTGCAAGCACGCGCGGGCACTCGCATACCGCATCTGTCAAGCTTCTGACACCCAGCGCAGAACACGACGGAGCTGGTGAGCGGGCAGCACGCGAAGCCAACCCGCATCAAAGTCGCATTGATACGCGTACAAAGGCGCGCAACGACAGCACCAGCTTTCGGAATGTCTATCGTAGGCCTTCTATCGCCCAATCTGGAATCGGCTCCTGAGGCTTGGTGACAGCAGGCTCTGCCGAGTAGTATGGAGGGTCCTCCTGATAGACCTCATATTTATACCTGCTACCAATATGGTCATCTCGCAGCCGATTCTGTCCCTCACCAAATGCCTTCTCCCGGATCGTCAGGCCGTCCTTGGCGCCCTTCTCTGGGTAGAGACCACGGCGGCGAAGCTCCGGAATCAAGAGCTCAACAACATCTTCGAATGTGCCAGGAGTCGTGACATACGCGACATTGAATCCGTCGAGATCGGTCTCGTGGATCCAGCGCTCCATCTCATCCGCCACTGTGGCAGGAGACCCGATACCAACTGGCCCAAGCCCTCCGATTGCAGCCTTCTCGGCAACGACTCGTGGCGTCCATTCCGGCACCTCTTTGCTGGTCGTGGTAAAGGCAGACATCATAGATGTGACCTTGTTAGCCTCCTGCGAATCTGACTCCGTAATTCTTTTATCGAGCGGAATCTTCGAGATGTCGATGCCTGTCCAGCCGGAGAAGAGCACCAGACCGCCAATTGTGGAGGCATTCTTCTTGATCGTCTCATACTTTTCCCAGGCTTCCTCGTCCGTTCTGCCAATTATGGGCGTGAATGTGCCGAAGAACTTGACTGACTGCGGATCTCGACCCTCTGCTGCGGCGAGCTTCCGGATGTTGGCAATCTTCGGTTTAAGCACTGCTGGACTATGTGCCGAGACGAAGATGGCCTCTGCGTGTCGCGACGCAAACTGGGAGCCTGCCGATGATGTACCAGCTTGGAATAAAAACGGTGTTCGCTGTGGCGAAGGATCGGTGATGTGTCGACTCTCCAGGTTGTAGTATTTTCCGTGATGGCGAATGTGGCGGATCTTGTCAGGGTCAAAGTACACGTCCTTCTCAGCATCGGCGACTATGGCTTCATCACTCCAGGACCCTTCCCAGAGCTTGTAAAGGACACGCATATACTCGTCGGCCTGTGCATATCGTTCATCATGCTCGATGGGTGAATCGATACCGATGGCTTTGAAGGCTGCCTTCTTCCATGAGGTGACAATGTTCCATGCGATCCGGCCGTTCGTCATATGATCGAGTGTGCTAAAGCGTTTTGCCAACAGGAACGGAGGCTCAAAGCTCGTCGATGCTGTAATGCCGAAAGCCAAGTTTTTCGTGACTGCTGCCATTGCTGATATGGGAATCGT
The DNA here is from genome assembly GCA_031771865.1 of Nothophaeocryptopus gaeumannii. Taxonomy (NCBI): domain Eukaryota; kingdom Fungi; phylum Ascomycota; class Dothideomycetes; order Mycosphaerellales; family Mycosphaerellaceae; genus Nothophaeocryptopus; species Nothophaeocryptopus gaeumannii. The sequence continues at coordinate 2,939,007 of JASISA010000025.1, forward strand.
AGGATCTGTCATCGGCCATTGCGCTGCCCTCCGGATGCAATCGTCAAGACTGTTATTGTACGTGTCATACCCTCCATACGTATCTGCGAGGAACAAGGCGTTGATGTCGCCCTTCTCCAGCAGCTTTGCTAAATCGATCCAGTAATCTAATCGTCGCTTGGTGGTACTTCGATCCTTGGGGTCCTTCCACTGGCCAGGGGACAAGTGACCAATTGCTGACTCGGAATTAGCTCTCTGGTCACCACTTAGAGCTGGACGGCATTCTTACTGGACATATCAAAGGCGTTCAGCAGAATCTGCTTCTTTGGATGGGTGCCATTGACTCCATTCACCCCATTCACCCCATTCCTCTCGTGAAAGCCGTTGAGTTTCTCGCTTCCACCTGTTGACCCCATCTTGGCAGTTGCAACTCGAACCTAGCCGCCGGCTTTCGCTTTGATACGCAAACCTTCGTTGAATGATGTTCGAATTGGCAGCTATCTCAGATAATGTAGCTCCCACGGCCTCTCGCCGTACCTGCACCTCGCCGTACCTGCTGACTGGCGGATGAAGCTTTCATGAGCACGCCATTGGAGATCCGCATTGCTTCACGCTCCCACCTGTGCTCTCAACAACATGGCAGTGGATGACAAACATCTTATCGACTGGACATCTCGCGTGCTTTCCATGCGGCTCGTCGGCAAGAGGCCGAACAAGTCTGCCACCAATAGTATCTTAAAAATAATTCAGCTGATACCCGCCGAAGATGGCGAGCGCGTGAAGCAGGATGCGGCCACCGGCTAGGCATCCTACTACGCCATGAAGAAACACCTTAACGAGCTCTGCAAACCTGCCAAGATGGATCGTCCAACCGAAGGAGAACAGAGGCGATCTACCGACAGATTTTGTCCTTGATCACCACAACTCACCTCTCAATCTATCAAGCGCATCTCAACAATAGCACTCTTCGCTAAGGTGCGATACGATCTGAACCCAACAAAGAACAAGCGGCATGGCCGACCTGAACACTGATCTCAAGACGGAACAAAGCCCTGACGTACAGTCCATCGCCTCTGAGCCACCTCAAAATGTCGCAGAAGCCGGTAGCAGAGAAGCATTTCTGGCCTCATTCACACGGCAGGATGACAAGAGCATCATGAAGAAAGTCGACAGACGCTTTCTGTTCCTCATTGGTCTTCTGTACATGACGAAGAATGTAGGCAGTACTGCACATCGCAGTTGCTCCAGCACGCTGACAATATTAGATCGACTACACCAATGCTGCCAATGTCAAAGTCTTGCAAGTCGGGCAAGCGCGAAACATTCTCCATGAGTTGCACATGACTGCCGATCAATACAACTGGGTCCAGTCAATCTACTTTATCAGCTACATCGTCTTCGAGGTTCCATCGAATCTGCTTCTCAAGAAGATGACACCGCGAATATGGCAGTCTCGTATCATCTTGTCTTGGGGTATTGTTCTTGCCTGCCATGCAGCTATTCAGAACAAGGACTCGTACTATGCACTTCGCTTCCTGCTCGGCATGATGGAAGCTGGCCTATTTCCGGGACTTGCGGCGCAGCTTTGCAGTTGGTATCGAAGCGATGAGATGGGCAAGCCGATCATGTGGATGTTCGGTATGCAGAATCTGTCGGGTGTCGTTGGGTCCTTACTTGCCTACGGTATCAGCTATATGAACGGGCTGTGTGGCATGAGTGCATGGAGATGGTGAGTGCGATCGTTGTCGTTTTGATGCAGTAGCTGACCGATACCAGGGTCTACCTACTCGAGGGCCTCTTCACAATACTCCTTGCAGGCGTAGTCTTCCTCGTCCTACCCGACTACCCGAAATCCCCACGCTCCAACAAATGGCTCACTCCTCGCGAACAAGAATACCTCGAAGTCCGCCTCTCCGAAAACGCCCCGCTCACAGACGAACCAGCCTTCGTCAAAGCCGAAGTCACCCGGGCCCTTAGAGATCCACGCACCTACTCCTTCATGCTCAATCAACTTCTCATAAACCTCGGAGGCTACGGTCTGAGCTGGTACCTTCCTACCATAACCACCAACCTGGGCTTCGCTGGCCTTCCCCGCAATCAACTGCTCAACATTCCACCCGCCGCTGCCTCCGTCTTGGCCATCATCATCGCTGGAAACCTTCTAGATCGAGCTTGGGTCACCAGACCTGTCTTCACACAACCCATCATGGCCGGCTGTGTTGTCTGCTTCATCCTCTTCTTCACCATCACCTCGCGCATCGGAATCTACATCGCCTGCGTCCTCGGAAGTATGTTCTACGCAGTCTACTTCATCCCTTTCTGGGCTTGGCGCTCCAGTACCCTCCGCGGCATGACGGGCTCAGCATTCGCTCTCGCCTTTCAAAGCTGCATTGGACAAGTTGGAGGGGTTGTGGGACCACAGTTATTCCAGAGTAAATGGGCGTATAATGGGTATAAGAATAGTTTTGCGATTTGTGCGGCGAGTATGATGGGTGCTTGGGTGTTTAACCTTTGGACTTGGTGGTTGACGACGGGGGTGGAGGAGGATGTCAGGAGGGTTAGGAGGGAGAGAATTAGGGCAGAGAGGGCGGGGAGGGTTTATGGTGGGGAGGATGTGAGGGTTGAGGAGAAGAATATATTTGGAGCTCTGGGGCGGGGAGTAGGTGGGGAGGTTTGATGCTTGGAAGTTTGGTATGTTGACGCTGATTTGAGCGCTCTTTGGTCTCAAGTGTTGACGGAAGTGAAGTCAGAGGCCCTGCTGCTTCAGTGATGCGAGAAAGGTGAGGGAACCCAGATTGCTCCGTCGAAGTCGTCGGTGTTTGTCAACCGCAGCTTCCTCTCCGTGTTCAGGTCGGTAGGCGTGACTGCCAAAGCGCAGACACGCGGCGCTCGAGCCGTAGAATAGCGACTTCCGAAGCTGACGCCTGCCGATCCACTTCTCGACTTCATCCTTTTCGCAGATACCCACCCACACGCAAGCGCGGACATCCAATACCGTCGACATGTCTATGACCGCCATCTTTTTCACTACCAAAGCTCCCAGAACTCGAAGCGACCGGTATGACTCGCTTCCTCAAGCGGGCCAGAATGGTGCCAACGGAACGCTCTGGTCTAAGGTGCATCTCATTCAGGCGCCACCTCCTCCGACGCCAATCACTCGTATCGGATGCATACCAGTGTCCGCGATCCAGAGATCGAAGGCAACCGACAATCTACAGCGGCGTCCTTCAGAGATGTTCGCTACGATGATTGATTACCTCGATAAGTCCGACCTTATCTCTTTACGAAGGACGAAGAATCGGCGACTTCTCAAAGAGACCGAAAAGGCTTTCGTCAACGCTTTCTTTGCGTCGATCACTGTACTGCCTTGCTTCGAGAAGAGCTTGGATACGGCCATACGCATCACTCAAGATCCTTACCTCGGTCAAACAGTACGCAACCTTGCCATCAGCATCTGCAAGATCCCTCAACGAGATCAATACAGCGTGACATGCGGCAAGTGCAAAGACTGCGCATGGGAAACCTTGCGCCGCCTAAACGACCCTGGATGGCGTCGCTTTCTACAACTCTCCGACCACCTGGACTCACTTCGGGGTATAAAGCTGGAACTATCACCATCGGAAGGCCAACAAATGCGCGCTTTACACGAAAAGTAACAGGAGTTTTGGGCTTCAGGACGCGCACCCACTAAGCTAGGAATGCTGCTCCGCAATCTTAAACAGCATGGAAAACTGTCATCTGTTGAGATTGTTGATGGAGCTCGACAAATTGAATTTCCCCATCCGGAGCCGCATGGCATCACCTGCGCGTAGCATGAGCTGGAAGACGAGTGTGGTCATGTTCTTCCCCCAGACCCGGCATCATACGAAATCTTCTATGCCGGTTTATGCGAACTCGGCCGGCCAGGGAGGGATCTCACACGCTTCTCCATCAATACGACCGACTGGGCGGCCCCTCTTGACCGCATACTTGCCTGCACAACTTTGCCACTCCGCTTTCTTGACGTCTGTCGGTCAGCCTTTCGAAGACTCGGCAGGCTGGAAATTGCTTTCTGGACTACCGAACCCGACAATGCTGAGGACCTCAATCGTTTCCATCGTCGTCTGAAATGTTTTTGGCACATTATCGGGAGCAACAAGGACTTGGAGCACTTGAGAATAACCTACAGAGTTGTGTGGGGAGGGAGCTCCAATGGGGAAGACGCGTGTGATGAAGGATACTTCGACAATCAAGATATCGATTGTGACCTCTCCGTCGACTTCTTATTGTAGCACACTTCCCCAAGGCTAAAGTGCTTGGTTCTCGATGGGCCAGATTTTCATGCCAAGATTCTGAAGGCTTTGGTCGGTAGACATCATCCGGACCTCAAAATGGCGTTGACGAAATGCGATATAGTCAACGTTAACGAGACCGTCGGCGAAATTCTTGAGGTCGAGGGCGAGCAGCTGAGACTGGACACGGCGTTGAAGCAAATGACTGGCAATGATGAGATCGAGGTGGGGGCCTTGACAAGGGAATTCACACTCCTCAATGACTTGTGAGTTGGACAATCACTGGACATAAGATCGAAAGAGGAGCAATGATGCTTTGCGGATTTCGAGAGGAAACTTTTGTGGATCTGGCGGAACGAGCAATGCGCTCAAGTCGCTAGATCGAGATACTGGATATACTTTGAGCTTTTGAAAGCCCGATATCGTTTTATATCTGCTTCGAGTCCGACCATGTCTCTTCAAGCACACAGCGGCATGAAGGTCGTCCAGCGGCGATCCATCTGATATCACAGGGGCCTGCTACGCCCAAAGGGGCATTTCATGTCGACGGACGTAGCTGCTGCAGCCGTGGTGTCCAATTGTAATGCCGTGGTAAGAAACCATTGCGGGAAAATGCGAGCTATGCGTACAAAAGTCAGAAGCACCTTCGATGCTCTGTCGAGACAGCATATAGGGCTATGGATAGCACTGGAACATTGGATGCGATATGTAAGAGATGAGCTGCGTAAAATTATGACCTGAGATTTCTCGGCACTCTTGCGTGACCGCTTCCACGTAAAGTGCGTGGAAAATCGCAAACAGTGTTTCCAGACATGTTCGTTGTTTCATGTGCCGCCAAGTCTTGGCATCTTGCAGTCAGTCTGTGCGGTTCCCACGTGCCTGAGCAAGATACTTGTGACATGCTTGCAAATAGACTCACGCTCAGCAGGACTTTCTTCAATGTGGAATGCGTGTTTGTGCTAGTGAGCGGTCGCCTTCCTAACTCGCCAGCCAAGCAGCAGAAGTACATGGCCCATCATGTCCCTTCGCTCATACGTGGTAAGCAAATTCTCAATTGGTGGAACGTCAGGGGGGTAAACGTGCGTGAGAAGATGGATGTGAAGGCTCACGCGGAGTCGAAAGCATTGTACACGCTGACCAGGTCGTATTGAAGCCTGATCTGCTACATCAGCCGCTGAAATTGCTGAAGATGACTAGAATCCCCGCGCTGGATCAAGACAATGGCCGCTCGTACCTGCATATTGCCAACATAGTTGTCAAGGGATCCATTCCCTGGGTACTTCATACCTCGCTTGCTGCCGAACTGTGTTTGTCCCTCTCATATTTCGTCGATCGACGCAATGTGTGCCATCTCCGTCTGCTCATCAACCTCCACTTTCGCCGCAGTTGCTTCTTGCAGTGCTCTCTGGACCGTCCTCGCTTCACCCGCACTCTCACTTTTACACAATTCGCAATCTTCAAGCTCAATCTTCTCCAGCTTAGGGTGCTCCTTCACCCAGTTCACTATGGTCTCCACATCCTCAAAGCCGCCGACAAGCTTCAACGTGGTGAGTTGACAGAACTTTCGACCTAGCAGCGACTCGGTGACGCTGAACGGATCGGCCACGACCTCGGACTCTTCTTCTCCTTCTTCTTCTTCTTCGCGGCCAATTCGCTGCTAATGTTGTCCTTGGCGGGCTCGCATCCTCCTCCATTCCTCAAGAAGCTTCTAAATCCGGACGGCTTCGGCTTGGCACGCTCGACATCAGTGAAACAAAGCGTCTCGAGTTTGCGTAATGTTCGAAGTCGGCAGAAGATGCTCGTCATAAGCCACTAATCGGTCTCGGTCTCGATCATGGAATTCATCTGGGTACGTAGTCGGCGACAATCGGCGGCCTCCAAGACGCAGATGTTAACCTTGACGACCGCCAGCCCAAACTTCTTGCTGTTGACGATGTCCAAGGCTGTGCGGATACTCAATTCGATGCAAGGCAGGATAGTGATCTCAGAGAAACAGATCGTGACGCAGCTGCGCAGAGCCTTCGCGTGGCATTCTTTACTCGTGAGTCGCAAGGCCTTGATATCACTTCGCTCGAGCTTGTCGGCGATAAGTTCGAAGACCTCCGGCGGAAGACCTTGAAGTGTTGCAGGCATGGTTGGGTCTGGTTGTCATGCTTGTGTATGCTAGGGACTTCGAGTACGGTCTTTCGCACGGCAGAATCTAGGTGTTGATGCTGCGTTTGATTGGCATGCCTGCTCGATTCTGCGAGTGAAGGTGAAGGTGATCTTGAGCGTGGACGCCAAGCGGGCGTCACTTTCACATGCGCCACCGGCGAGTTTTCGGAAGCTCGGGCCGTTGCGCTAACAATCAAAACTCCGCCTTCAAACGAGACTCCGCGCACTTCGACGAATTTCCATTGTCTGGACACCGATCCGTCGAGACAAGAAGCCACAAAACTCATCCGCCGATGACCCTGACGGCGGCACTGCGAGCACACCCAATCTCCCCCTACCGATCACAAACGTGGAGAACGACGCCACGCCTGCGACTCAGTGCCCGCTAGCACCAGCCAGACTCGACTCGATGCCCGCGAAGCTCTTCGAGAAGATCGCCGAATGCCTACCAGTAAACAACCTCAAGGCATTGCGTCTTGTCAAACGAGAGTGCAACTCTAAAGCGCTTCGCACCTTCACGAGCGCTTTCTTCGAGGATGTCAGCGTTCTCTTGTGCTATCCGAAAAGCATCAAGATTGCCGTCGGCATTGCTAACCATCCGGTGTTCGGTCGAGCTGTCTCGAGGCTTGCATTATGCATTGATGTCATTCCCGTGGCTCTCGACTTCTATGACCCGCGCTCTCCTACTCCCTACGATCCATCCGTTTACGACTAGTGGGCAAGCGAATTGAAAGGGGAGTTGCGTGAGCTTCGACGACAGCAAGACAACATGTGCAAGGAGAAACGGGACGTTCAACTTTTGACACCCGTTCTCAAGAAGGTGGGCGACAACGGCAGACCAGTGTCAATCTCGATCACCAACACGGTCGACACACAACCGAAGCCATCTGGCTATTCCGCCTTTCTTGAGGACTACGGAAAATGCGACTATTTCCCGGAGCGTCTCGACTTCTTGATAGCTACCTTCGATATCATCTCAGCGGCTGGAATTGTACTAGAAGAGCTGAAAATGGCATCGCCGTCCAAGCTGTGTTTGCCGGTGCATCCTGCAAGTCAGCCGGTGCAACTGTGGCGTTCTATGGACTTAGGCTTTGGCTTCGCGAAGAGACTCGAGCTTTCCGTGTGTGGCATTGGAGACGGGAACCGAAATCCCTACCAAGATGCCCGAGCATTTTTTGGACGAATCGCCTCGATGCCGCAGCTCCAGGCGTTGTCCATCCAAATCGATTCGCTTTACGACGAGGACGATGAGGAAGTCATGAATGGTCTGTTGAACGTAGGATTCCCGAAACTCGATCGACTCAAGGTCCAAGATTCTGGCGCCTCCTTCTTGGCGTTAACATCTTTCGCGAGACAGTGTCCAGCTCTTCAAGAGTTGGATCTCGAGGGCGTCTACATCTACGACTGCCAAACACGCACGGGCGAGTCGATTCAGGACGCTCTCGCACGCAGGACGGGTCTGCCTCGCGTCATCACAGACGACTATGTCGAAAAGGTGGCGCACCGAGTGACGCACGATGACTTCTGAATCCTGGTGTAACACCGTATCGAAGCAGTGTGAAGAAAGAGCGAGATGCGAAGAGTGACCAAAAGTTCCGGCGACAGCCCAACGGCGCAGCAACAGTCCATGCGCTCGAGACTGCAGATAGGCAGCGTTGTGTGGTTTGGTCGTCTCGAGGGGCTGGGCAGCAGGATGAGTGTGCCTCATGGGTTGCGTAATGCGAAACAGGCTGTGGAGATATGCATTCGTGTCCATTGGAGAGGTATTCCACGCTGTATTCGTCAAGTGGGAGGGAGCTATGCTAGCGCCAGGGTGCTCTCAAGCGGAGAGACGACTTGCGCGTCAGTTGGCAGAAGGCAGAGGACCAATTGTAGGTTTGAGTGGACCATGGTCGGCGAGTCGTTAGTTCTGAGCATTGTCGTATGAGTCCTTTGGGCAATCTCTTCACAAGCCATACCAATGTCTTCACGTGCGATTCGCTCTATCCGATACTCCGTCCGTGTCACTGCTGAAACGTGATGTGAATCTGATGTCCTCCAGTCGAATTGACCTTCGTTATTGAACGCTTGGCTCTGTAAGAGGTGGGTTCCTCGGAGATGTCGCTCTCTGAGATGTCTCTTTCGGGGGTGGTACATTTACATTTGCTTGCTTACGAACGATAGATGCCAGCCGCTTGGCCAACTGCTGTTGGTCGATTGATCGGTCCTCGGTGTCAGCGCCTGCCTTAATGAGATCAAATATGACGCCGAGTACCTGCTTTTCCATGGCGTACGACAGTGCTGTTCGTCTCAGGCCGTCCATTGTGGCGACATCGGCCTCATGTAGCAGAAGTTGCTGGATGCAAACACGATGCTTTTTTCTACACGCTATCATTAGAGGAGTTGTCTCCTAGTATGGACTGAGGTTTGGATTGGCGCCGGCTTCTAGTAAGAGCTTCAGGCTCTCGTGCTGATCGAATTGCGCGGCCAAAAAAACCGCGGTCTCGCCCCCGTTACTACGGCTGTTGAGCTCTAGCTTTGCTTCCAACAAAGCTTTGATGCCGTTTGCGTGCCTTCTCGCGGCGTGGAGAGGTGTGCGTCCGTTGCTGGTTGCCACATTGACGTTGGCACCACAAGCAATGAGAGTACGTATGTCCTCAACATGACCTTCATACGCCGCTTGATACAGGGCCGTCTGCTTGAGCCATCGACACTCCTCATCTGCTGCTTCGAGCGAGATAGCTCCTGACCAATATCGAAAAGTCGTGTCGACATGGGCGCCAGATATGTGCAGAAAAGACACGATTTCAGCGTGGCCACGCCAGGCTGCAAGAACAAGTGGAGTGCATTCGATGACGTTCTCCTTCCAGGTAATGGATGCAGGTTTCCTCTGAGTGATGGCCCATCGGGCGTGCTCTTCGCTGAAAGTGGCGACACAGTTTACGTCCGCGCCCAGCCGAATCAGCTCTTTGGCCATGATCATGTTGTTTTGCCAGCAGGCACAGTGTAGTGGCGAGCCTATGAGCTCACCAGACTTCTTCGGATCTGCTTTCTCAGCAAGCAAATGTCGAGTATACAACCCTCCAGCGTTTTTGGGCGATCCATACGGGTTGTAATTTTCTTCATCTGCTGGAGTGTATAGTAGGAGCGCAATGCAAAGCGGTGTGCCCAAGTTCGTGCTAGCTATGTTGAGATCCGCGCCTCTTTTGATCAATAAGTCAACCTTTTGGATCGACCGCTTTAAGCAAGCATGGTGAAGAGCTGTCAGCCCATCGGCGTCTGCGGTGTCAATGTACCCAATGTGAATGTTCTGCACGATGTGTTCCAGACGATAGACAGTGCCGTTTTCCACTGCGTCCAGCAGCAGCTCTCCATCCTGTCTACCACTGGGTGACGGCGATGGTGAGGGACCGTATATATTGGTCACCGAGTTGTCGTAGTAGTTGCCATTATGCTGTCGAGTTTGTCCGGATGCAGAGATGCCCAGATAGCTCGTAGCTCTTCCACGATCGTCTGCCATTTTCGGGGAAAGATGCACTGTCCCCTCTATCCACGTTACCACTCACGGCGCTACAGTGATTCCTGTTCCATCGTGGAATACGTGGCGTCAAGGTGTGAACTCGGAAGAGGGTCAAGATGCTCAGCTCGCGGCAAGGCCATGTCCTGTAGTCGGACCCACCCTCTGGGGCTAGATCATGCAAGATGGTTCCTCCCGCTCGGCGGCTCGAGAATCTTTGCTTACAGCTCATAGTGGACCCAGGCAGTCAATTAATTCAAAGTTTCAAACGGCCCTTTCAACCAAGTGAGCATTTTGAGCAGATGACAATGCTACACTTTGTCGGCGTTGTTGGCCCGGGAGACCATTTTTGTTCGTCTCTGTGAGGAATCTCCTGGTATCCCTACTTGATCCTTCATGGACTTCCCCGATCTCATCTCCCTGCCAGCCGATGCTCATCGAGAATGTATTGGACAGGACTTCCGACTTCCATATGAAGGACAGCCTGGCTGCTCAATGAAGCAGTTCAGGTCGATTGAACACAGCAAACATCCGCCGAAAGGAGATTGTTCACTTGATGGCTTAGCATATAAAGCAGTGCAGATGGCGGGTAGTGTTGTAGACCGAAAACCGTTCAATCCCAAGTCATTGCAGCCTCTCTCGTGGTAAGATCTCACGACTGTCAGGAAATTGATCCACAGCAAAAAAAATCCACCCCATTTGTTTGCAGAGCAACCGGTCACCAACCCTGACAATCTCACCAATGTCCAGCAACCAGCGAGCCCGCCTATCCACTGCAGAGGCGACAGACCTTCGAGAGCGCCTCCACGCAGCAGAGCAGGCCACTGATGAAGCCCTCAACGCACAAGAGACAGCTCGAGAAGAGTTGCAGACCCATTCCGCCACATGCAACTCTCTAACAGGTTACATCGAATCCCTTGAGGCTGATGCACAAGCAGACAACGAAACGGCGAATGCCACTCTGCTGAATCATACCCGTGTCGCGCTCGTGAGGGCTCAGAACGAATATCAAGCTGCATTCAATCGGTTCACAGCAACGAGGGCTGCGTATGAGGCAGCGGACAGAGTGTTGCGGCCGCTGGAGCTGGCGTGGCGTGAGTGGCTGGAGCAGCAAGGGCGGTAGATGAATGGCGGCGCGTGAGGGGCGGACCGAATGTTTCAGTTCTGGTCATTTCGTTGAGCTGCGAGCTGAGTACTTGGCTAGGGAGCGGGTGAGAAGCGTCTCTCGAGTCTTTAAAGGCCTTCAGATGGAGAGACCAGTCCCATCGCTGGAGGTGTGAGAGCGGTAGCTTCCAGGATGGGCTTCAGGGTTCATATGGCAGTCGTTCTTTATTCGATGAAAGGACGAAATGACCGTGTGTTTCTTGGAACTCCGAGGGCGTTCCGTTTATAAGATTCCGCGGTCATTTCGCATGCAAGAATGCTTGACTGAGCGGCGTCTCAGGACAAGTTACGAGCGAGAGCAGCTTGAATGGGAGTACTGATGCGAACATCTTGATTGGATGCTGTCTCAGCATGGTCGATTCCTTTTACTAAAAGGTATTCCACCACGTCGCTATACCCCTGCTTAGCCGCTGCGAGTATCGGCTGGCATTCGGCGGCGTGAATGCTCAGATTGGCCTCACTGGGGTTTCGTAAGCTCGCAAGGGCACTTCAGTAGACTTTTCGTACTGCATTAGGATGTGCGCCAGCATCCGCAAGCTTCTGGACAAGATCAAGAATGCCCATAGTAGCATGCGGCGCGCATCGGACTGCCAAGCTTGCCGCCTGGTGCGTTGGCACCTGCTCGTGTGCCAAGGAACATGTCAACACAACTGGTGCTTTCTTTGAGCACTGCGAGACACAGAGGACTGCCACAGAGCTCGCTGTGAGCACTCAAGGTGGCTCCTGCCTCCACTAGTATCTTCGCTACATCCGTGAAGCCGCTCACACAGGCATGGTGCAAAGGAGTCATGCTACTATCATCCGCAGCGTTAAGGCAGTCCGGCCGCACAAACAGGCGTTTCACTTCATGTAGCTGCCCATTCGCTGCGGCTTCTTGAAGACTTCTCTTTGGGTCGTTAGCATTCACTGCAGGAGTGGCAGCGTAGTGTATAGCATTACACACGTTGCGGGCTACACAAGGATTCAGCAAGAGTTCATACCATGGGATGGAGGGTTTCCTTGTGTTGTGGATATCCCCATGGTGGTCTCCATTGTGCTGGCGGGCAGATTGGCAAGCCGAAATGTCACTGTAGGTTTTCACAACTGTTGAGCTTAGTCTTCGAGGTGTAGAGTCTTCTTGAGGACCGTTGGCAGCCATGGCAAAGGCACTGCAAGCAAGAGTTCGCGGTACTGGTCAACTACGCAGACTGTACGCGGTCTTTATAATTGCGGCTGGCGGCCGGTGTGGCTCACAGCCAACCCAAGGCTGATAGAGTGATATGCAATTTCGACTTGGCATAGTCGAACTGCACGTGAAAGGTTAGCTGATCTCTGCGAGGGGGCCACTGTAGAATGGAACCTGAATTATTCGAAGGTCCGTCCGTCGGTACAAAGACATTGTTCGAATGTGGGTTGCTGAGTATGCCAGGTGCGCGGTCACACTGCATGCGCCACCACTCGCTTCAGCAATCTTCACCTGCCGAATGCCCAAACATTGTATCTTTGCCATACAATTTATCTTGAGCCTGGATTCTCGTCTGAAGGAGCGTTGCCAGCAGCCAGCCTCGCCGATCTGAATCATAATCCGGGACAAGAGATAGAATGGACATGTTGAATTTCATCCTGCTCCAGGACGCAGACTGTGACTATGCCAGCCGCGAGAAGGTAGCTCTCAGCCCATATTCATGCAGCTAAGTCACACCAGCTACCCGCCTGATGGGATCAGCTTGGCATCCAGAAGCAGGGCAGCTCCAGGCGGAGGTTGAGGGACTACGGCTCCCATGCGGCACCATCCATGGTGAGTATGGTATGTCCAGTGTTGATGGCCGATGGCCCAATCGAGTCCTGTTAATGTTAATGTTGTTGACGAGAGGACGAAAGACGCGTCCAAGAGATGAGCTTTGGAAATGCCCACGGCCCGATCAACCGAAACTCTCTTTCCACGGCTGCAACCGAACCGGATCTCCAACGGCTCAGGAGTGAGCTGAAAACAAGACCTCACTCTGAGCACAACATGCTGTCAGCATATGTTGAGTATCCTTATCAGCAACACATACCATACATCTCAGGTACGCCCACCACAATATCAGGCTTCAACCCAAGACCAAGACTCATCAATCCCACCACGCCGTGGCTCAAGCTGACTTGCATATAGGATAGTTCCTCTCTTACTCTTGTATCGTAGCTGTTTACGTCTCTGTTATCGACATTATTCTCATTTTGGATTCTTCTTGCAACCCACAAGATGAACTCTCATATATCTCTTCTACGCTTCCCACGGATCCAGGCAGACAGGCTCATGTCCCACCTCAAGACCCAATCGCCCTTTATCACAGCTCTCACAGCCATCGGTACAACAGCAACCCTCTTCGGCCTCTGGGTCCTAAACGACTACCATCAATGGAAAGCTTTCGGAACAGGCGGCACACCTCCCAACTTCCAAGGCTACATTCGCATGACCAAGATCCGCCTTAACCGCCTCTTCTCAAAGGATGACCTCCGAGATCCATCTTCCTTGAGTAGCGAAGGCCCCTCTTACCTCACTATCACCTTCCCAGACCGTACGCGTACACGCCCTAAGACTATGTCCCGCACCATGCCGCAGCGCCAACAACCAGCAAACCTCGATGAAGCCGTCCGGACACGCGTGCATGCTTTACCGAATAAATATTGCGTCGACTATCCCCAATTCCTGCGCCTGGATCTTTCCCATACGGAGGGCAAAAGCACAGATGCCATTTACGCTCAAGACGATTGTCCAAATCGCGAACCCTTGGCTAGGGACAGAATTTTGAAGAATGAAATTGTGCATGTTCATCCGGCAGAAAATAGTTTGCATGTGTGGTTGAGTGAGACGGATGCAAAGAAGGTTGTCAGGGCGGGTTGGGGGGAGAGGTGAGTTGAAAAGCACTTGGGTGAGTGGCAGGGGAAAACTGATGTGACTTCTAGGTTTCCGTTGAGGATCGTCCACCCGGGGTTTACGTTTGTCTATGCGCCGAAGACGATGGAGGATGTTGATGTTATTGAGCAGATTGTTAGGGCGGGTATTTCTTTTGTGACTGGAGAGAGGTTGTGATATCTTCATTGATCTGGGAACGATGGCGTTGGGACGCCTCTTTCATTGCGCTAATCTCACATACAGTACACGACACATCTGGAGCGTATCTTCTTACTCACCTCGAATTCTCCACGCCCGTTCCCCTCATCTCCACACGAAACTGATTCTGACCAACAGCAGAACCCACACTTTCATCAACCCCATTCAACACATCCTACTCATAGCACATCCCAGCCGCCCTAATATCCATAACATCCCTCACGAAGACCAGTTCCGCCAACCCACCAACCGTCATCTGCGTCCCCACCGTAACATTTCCACCCTCGCGATTAAAGAAATCCCGAAAATACACTGGCCAACTCACATCCCTCATCCTCCTCTCCAAATCCTTTGCAACCTGCCAACTCCACCAAACCCGACCCAAATTCGCATGATGCAACCAAAACCCTGGATCCAACGGACTCGAGAACGGATTTCCCATTTGTCCGAAACACCCTCCCACGCTTCGATGACCCGCTGTATGGATCCCGAATTGTACATCATGAGCGCCGAGTTCGAGGACTTTTGTGCACCAGCCAATGGTGGGTTACGCGAGGGTTATGGCTATTTGGTTCGCACCGGAGCAATGCGTTGCCCAGAAGGGGGGGAGAGGTCGCGACGGAGACCAATCGGGGATTGTGCTGTTGAGGATGTTGTCAGGGCCGAGGTGGGTGGGCGTGTTGGCGAAAGGGGCCGTCTGGTACGCAGCCGCCGCCTGTCCGGGATATGGTTTCGAGAGGGTTGGATATGTTTGATGGAAAAGGGATGTAGGGTCCGCTACCGCTGAAACCGTCGATTGGGTCCAGATCCAGAGGAGATGAATGCTTCTGCGGATGTGGAGTCGAGTGTCCAGTCCCAGTGAGACTGGGCTCCGGTGTAATTGCATTCATTTCGAATAGCTTCCTCGTGGACTGCCAGGAGGTACCAATGGCAGGGCAAGAAGTGGCCGACTTTATGACTGGTCTGGGTCTGGATGATGTCTTACTTGTTGCATTTTCTGTGGACGGAGTAGCTCGGTGCAAAAGATAGATGGAAATTGCAGAGCCTCACTATGCCTCGGGCTAAGATGATAAAGGAGAAGCACTAGCACGTGCTGTGTGTGTCTCGCCGAGTTTTCGCCGATGTTGTGTGAATGAATCATGTCCGGAAGCCAGGTACAACTGGGTAATTCTTCTGTTTGCTTGAAGACCGCCAACAAGAGAATCACTCGGCTCCCATGGACTATCCTTCATCACCGCAACTTGACACTGCCAACTTGGGCTACGATGACCTGCGCAGAAGAAGAAATGTGGATGTTTGGCCCAGTGAGTATATGATCACGTCTCCCGCAACACGCATTGGCTGACAAGATTTCTTTAGCCTTGTAGTCCAGAGACTTTTTGTTCGAAGTGGCTGTCCAAAATCCACTCCCACTACAAGACCCATCCCGATGAGACCAGAGGCCAGCCAGTGTTTCTCGCCCATGGGTTCAACCTTGTCTACGCTTTTGGGCGCGAGGTCGAGGGATTCGAGCTCTCATGTTCATCGTTCCCACCGGATCTAGACGAAGCGATCCTGCTCCCTTCCCACAGGTTCGTCAATCGTTTCGTTGCGCCCAACAAGCTCAAAGGTCAGATGAACACAACGACGTACCTATGGAAGGAATATTTAGATGGCCGCTGGCCGCAGGGAATGACCCGCCGCGCTGTCAGAAAGGCCCTTGGCGATGATTCGATCAGACAGGTGCGCCAGTTGATTGATCGTGTGGAAGCGTTGGCGGAGGAAAGTTTGTGGGACTGGTGGTATTGCATTCTCAAAGACTTGGCGGCATGTGCGGAGAATACTTTGGATTGTTTTTTGGCGAGTCGAAGACGAGCGGCGATTGATCAGCAGTCGTAGGTGGGGCCGCAAAGTTATGATGGTCTGTGCTCAGAAGCGAAGTGAAGTGAAGTGCTAGGAGGATACAGTACCGGAGGGACGAAGGCAAGATCAGATGTAAGATGTTGTAGCCTTAGGAGATGTTTATTCCTTAGCAAACGGTTTCGAAAGATGTTCCCTACTGGTGAAACTTTAACACTTCATCAGACCTGCTAGTATATTCCCGTCTTTAGCTTAGTTCTTGCTTGCAAACTCCACTACCAATCCATCGGTGAGCTCTGGAAACGCATCAGAGTGACATGGCATCCATCGCAGGTATCGAGCCAGTCCATGGACCAGTGAGTGCCATGGTAGAGACGCAGTTGAACTCTGCTGACCTCCTTCATCCTGTACGCCCGAAGGGGGGATGTTTGGCTTCAAATGGTTAGCGAAGTTCCAAGTCATTCTGAACGAGATCTACGATCCAATTTGTGAGAACGAAACGGCGTTTGCGAACATCTCTTACGTCTTGAAGCACGTCCTGACCTTCCAACGAGAATCAAGTGGCTTGAACTTGACCAAGAAGGACTTCCCGGACGAGATTTACAGGCCTTGGGAAGGAGAGCCAGGAGAGCACCAACTCGTCAAACCTTTCGCCACTGTCGAGGACTTGCGCAGGTACATTAACGTCTCGTCCCATACACTGAAGGCTCCCCGAGACGGAAAGCTGGCGTCTGGATCAATGAGATGGGGGGATACACCGCTAGAGCGATGAGCTAGGATTGAGGCCGTTTTGCAAGAAATTGAGGATGCTGTTGATTCGGACGGATATTACAGGTGGATAGGGGCACTAGACTTGAAGACGATAAAGGCCAGGATTGAGTTAAAGGTACGTAAGGCGGCGGAGAATGCGAGAATGTCTCTCGATGAATATGAGATGGACTCTGGCACTTGAGTTGGAGATGTTCACGACGGCGACATCGATTGACCGGAGAGGCGATGTGATTCTGTCTACAGCATCCAGCTCCCTTCTCGCAGCATCGGCCAGAATCTATTGCGCTGGGGAAGCTCGAGAGAAGCAGCTCCAGATCTTAACGAGAAGACTCAGCCTTGGTACTTGCAGAGAAGTGGTCGGATCAAGAGGAGATCGCATGATTGGAGGAAGGTGTCGCCGAGACTGAAACTCGAGATCGGGTTGGTGCTGGAGGAAGTTAAGGGGGCGGTTGATGCTGGTGAGTGGGATTGGTGGTTGGGGGTTGGTTCATAAGGATCTCAAAAGGGTTTACTAAAGCGCTTGGAGACTTCTTTGCTGAAGGGGGCGATGGCGAAAACTTGATTGCTCACACGAGGGTATGAATTTTCCCTGGGGGTATGTCTGGCCTGAGCTTCGGTGAGACACTTTTCGTGAGTGAATGACTGAACTTGTTGGCCGAATTTCACCTTGCGTCTGCTGGACCCTTCATATTTCTTCTCGGTTTGTCTTCAATTCTCTCTTCTTCTCGCACCTCACTCCGACATATCATAACAAAGACGTCGCACATGGGCCACGAAGCAAAGTCGACCACCATGGCCAGCGCTCAGCCAGTTTTCGGCCCAGTACGTCGCGCCGGACCCTCTGAGCCATTGAGGGCGACTAACCTGCGTCAGCCCTGCTCTCCCGCCACATTCGCCACCAAATGGCTCTCCAAACTCGAGTCCCTCATCAACGAAGAAACCGTCGATAACGGCTACATCGTTCCGGGCAAAATCCACCGGACCTTTGATCTCCTCGCCTCTTTCGACCGCTAAGCCCGCCAACTCCACCTGTCCTCTACCTCCTTTCCGCAAGAATATTCTTACGACCCCTACCAGAATACAGGTTACGTCAAGCCCTTCGCCGCTGCAAACAGACTCCGTACACTTGTCAATCTATTCGCACACATATGGGAGGGCTAAAAGAGCGAGAGATTTGAGACTTCGTCGGAGAGTTGGGCGAGGATCCCGCAGGACTTGAGAGAGGGGATTGATGTGATCCTGGAGAAGGTCGAGGTTGCTGTTGAAGAGCAGGGTTGGGATTGGTGGTTGGGTGTACCAAAAGATATGCGCGGGTACATGAGGGTTGTTCAGAAAGGGGTTGATGCTCTGGGACTGTTGTAGATCGATTCGGTGATCTACGCATGCAGACTCCCATGCATTGCTCGCGGATGGAGAGGATTGCTTGCTGGACGTAATCCTAGCCGCAGCAAGACAAAGAAATTGCAAGCTAATGATTGCTGCTCTGCCAAAATCTCACTGCTCCTTGTCTCGGTTCATGCTGTCTCAGCCCGTGCTGTCCGGATATCTTCGTTCTTCTCCGTGTGGTAGTCTCTCCATCTTTCCAGAATCACCACAGACGATCCGGAACCTCAAGCCAACATGAGTTCCATTAGTCCACCAAAGACATCTTTCGGACCTGTAAGCATCAAGTATCCATGAAGGCTATAATAGACTCCAACGTTCTAACTTCTTTCAGCCGTGCTCTCCAGCAATCTTCGCCGCCAAATTGCCCCAAAAACTCGAAGCACACATCGAAGAGGAGCCAGGTGACGGCGGCTTGATACCCATTAAAGTTGCAAATGCCTTCGACATTCTGCTCGTCTTCGACCGGGAAGCTTGTAAGCTCGGCTTCATCTACAAGTCCTTCCCCAGAGAGCCTCCGATTGCAGGTGGATTGATCAAATATTCCGGCTTCATCAACCCCTTTGCGGCCGCGAATACGCTCCGGAGCTTCGTCAATCTGTTCACGCATCTGTGGAAAGGCCACAATAGTGGTAGATTGGGCGTTGTAACGAAGTGGAGCGTAGTGCCAGAAGACATGAAGCAGCAGATCGATGAAACTATCCGAAAGGTAGAAGTGGCGGTTGATGAGGATGGTTGGGATTGGTGGTTGGGCGTGCCGGAGGATATGGGCGAGTATGTGAGAGGTGTTGAGAAGGAGGCATTGAAGGAGGAGTTTCGAGGTTGATTTTGAATGCTGAGATCTTACGGCTGTTGGTTCGTTCCAGTTTATGTGACTCGGCGACAATCTTCTGGAGCGGATGGCTTGCTAGTAAAGTCCAGACGATGGGTGCCGAGCTGTTGAAAAGGTCTTTGGGTATCTGCGCTACTGTCATTACTCGTCCTCGGTTCTCTCTGTTCCACCAATCTCTCCGTCGTATAATATAACCAAGTGTCGCGACGCCCCGCTCTTGCACCTCAGAGGTCCTGTGCTCCCGTTGCATGTTTGTATTCCATTTCATCTCATTACTTTGCTGCTTCCTCTTCCACATCGGGAATGACCTGACCAAGTCTGACACCGCTCTTCTCTGTACCGTCATCAACATGGACCTGAACGTGTTTCCTGATAATCATCCTCGTACTATCGTCACTGCCTGCACTTCTCGCGTCAAATGGCCCTAAAGGATCGCTGCCTCTCGTGATTGTGGTTGCCGTGTTCAACGATGCATTTGGCTGGAAGCTGTCGTTGCCGGGATTCAGCTTCGAATCGCGATTGGTCGACCGACCGGTGATCTTCTCCTTCAACATCGATGCGCGGCACTTTCGTCGGTTCGTCCAGGACTGCATAGATGAGAGCGCGAAACTGCTTCCTTTCGACCCAAAATGATCTTTGTTCCGACTTGCCGTGCCGATTTGCGACCCGCCAATCATTGTATCCCGTCCCATTGCGCCGTAGTTCGTGACGAATCCCGCGAGGAAAGGTCGGAGACAGGGCACGGTAGATGCCATCAGGCCGTAGAAGATCTCGAGTTGGGTTAAGACAGCCGCGACTGCGCCGGTCAGGGTGGGATTGTCGGAGGCGAGTTCCTTTCGCAGGAAGATCACGCGCAAGATGATTACAGCGATGACCCTGCCAGCATGTCAGTTTAAATGCTTTTGGTTTGACACAGGCACACTCACGGTAATCGGATACCGAAGGCAAAGACGACCCTCAACTTGTTCTTCACAGCAGTGTGTAGCTCCCAGACCAGCAGCAGGCCGATTGAGAACAGCATCAACTCCGTTACAACATCAAACACCGTGACGGCGATCGATTGCGCTGGCAAGGTCCGGCAGGTCGCTCCGTAGATGATCCATGGCTGGGATAGATCGCATCTAAGCGCTGTGAGCAGAAGAGAGACGAAGCCAAGCCCGACGCATGTTCCTAGTATGCCCCATGCTACAAAGTCGTGCATGCAATTTGCTGAGATGCGCTTGAAGAGGAGGATCACGCATGCTTTGCTGGTATAGATGGTAAGGATGTAGAAGAGATCGGAGGCATATCCGAGCTGCGAATGTCAGCAATGCTTAGACTACCTGTATGGCCGACTCTTACACTCTGAACCCGCAGGAGATCTGGTGGGCTGATCAGGCGGAGAGCGTTGCCAAATCCAAAGTGAGCTTCTGCAAACGACAGTCCGCTTTGTATTATGGCGAGCGCAGTCGCGGCTGAGAGGTTGATGTCGTCGTACTTGAAAGGCGGAGAGACCTTCGTCCGGACGTAGACCCGAACGGCGAGGGATATGAGTATGAGTAGCAGTCCAAACCCATTCGCGATGTGTATCCAGGCGCTGTGATGGTCATCGTCTACGTGGGAGAGAGGCGCCTTGTAGCCATCTGGATGAGGTCGCGGCGTCGACATTAGGTGTCGTCAGAGTGCGGCAGGTCAACGCCTCTCCCGACCGGCACAAGAGGGAAGGATGCTGAAGGAGCGTGCGAAAGTTGGAGATTCCGGAGGCCTTGGGGTGAAAGGTACCACGCACAGCGGAACGGTTGCGTAGGCCAGTGCGAGCGGTATGATAGGGCTGAGGACTTGTTGCTCGCGAGAGGAAATGATCATCTCGGCAACGGCGAGATCGGCACTTTGCAGCATTGTGGTGAGAGTGGCAGCTGCAGGTGTGAGCGGAGCGGATCTAGCGCAGAAGCGCGAGGAGGCCAGGATCCTGACTCCGGGAATGGCAGAAGCCGGAAGGCGAAGGGACGGTCAAGGACGCGAATTGCTGAAGGTTGAAGTACGGATGAGCTACTACAACTTACCATGTCTCATACAAGGCCACAAAGGTGATGATCTTGAGGACGAAAAGAGTTGCGGTAGAGAGGGTCTTGGTGATGCTCGCTCCTCGCTCGGAAGATGTGCTCGATCGCATCCCGGTCGGTCTTCGCAGTGGAAATATATCAAGTCGAATATACACCAGACACCTGAATCCTCTCAATGGGGCCTGCGAGCTTCGTTCAACAAAGTGTCTCGTGGACCAAGGCCCTCTCCATGTCATTGCATCTCCAGAAGTTCACACGGTCTCTCTCAGTGGAACTCGCTGCCGGTTTTACGAAGAGCCACGAGGCCTCTGGTGAGGACATCGAAGAGTTCGCGGGCAAGTGCTGGAGGTTGTGGAGTCATCAAATCCACTTCACTGTTGGTGCTGAAAGAGGGCAAGGTTGTCCAAAATGCTACTGGATGAGCTTTTCCAGCGGAGAGTCTCCATCATGCTGCTGGGTTGTGAGACTCACGGACTGGCTCGCATGTAGCAAATGACAATGGAGACCGATGATCAGCATGGGTGTGAGTGGAGCAGAGGGAAGACTTCGGGCAGCACGCGAAGTTGATGTCGAGGCGCCAAGACCGTCACGTGGCAGAGATGAGGAAGCGTGTATTCTGTTCTCCCACCTCACCTCTCAACTTCCATTTCGACCTCCAACACCACGACATCAGCATCGACATCGAAGCTCCATGAGGTCTCGCTGAGACTTCGTCTATCGCTCCTCGACATCAGCAATGGGAACAAGATGCCCCTAATGGCAGCGTTTCCCACCTCAGCCGCATATCGGATCCGTACCCATGTCATCGGCATAGCAAGTGGATCTCCCGAATATTCAACGACAAGGTGGATACACATTGTCGGTTCGCCACATTGCAGAACAGCTTGTGCTTTACCCATGCGCTCGGCGGACTTCCTTATCAGATGCTTTTCCCCTCAAGCGATTTACTTAGCTCGTCCCTGGACTCTTCGCAAACGCCCTGCCTAATGCAACATTGCACCACTTCGGAAGACCAATGGCATCGCAGACTGCCCGCAAAGTAGGAAAGCTCTCCTCCGAGGAACGGTAGGTCACTTTCTTCACCTTGTTTCCCCTTCTACCTCGCGACAGCTGGCATCTGCTGCCTGCATTCTCCAATCCTTGGCTCAGGCTCGGAGCTGGCGAACCGAGTCGCCTATATCCAATACTCACGAGCAATGGCGACAACGTCCGTGTCCTCCAAGCCGGATCCCAAGATGGCCACAAACCAGATTCGACATTCCTTCACGGATCCTGTAGAGGATGACGATGGCATGGAGCTGGACGTGTATGCCGTCGACAAGAAATGGCGAGGTACGCCAGCGGATCGGAAAGATATGTCGCAGCTCGGGAGAGTGCAGCAATTGAGGGTAAGGGCAATCTTCAAAGCAGTCCATGACGGCAGAACAATCACTAACCTGTACTGCTTCTACCAGAGGAACTTCCAATTCCTCTCGATCCTCGGCTTCGGCTGCACCCTTATCGCAACGTGGAAAGTCCTCCTCACGACCATCTCGACCGTTCTCACGGACGGCGGGACCGCAGGTGTCATCTGGGGTTACATCGTAGTCGTTTTCGGTTTCTTCTTCGTCTACCTCTCGATCGCCGAAATGACTTCGATGGCGCCCACATCCGGCGGACAGTACCATTGGCTATCCGAATTCGCCCCTCAGCCAGCGCAGAAGTTCCTATCGTATATCGTGGGATGGCTGTGTTTCACAGGATGGCAATGCGCGATTACGAGTATTTGCTATCTGGCGGGCACGGTAATCCAGGGATTGATCATACTCAACAGGCCGAATGATGCCGAGGCGGCGAACAGCTGGGTCGGAACACTCCTGGTCATTGCAGTTGCATCCTTTGCGATCCTCTTCAACACAGTCCTGGCAAAGAAACTTCCCATGGTCGAGGGTCTTCTGCTGGTCCTCCACGTACTTGGTCTTTTCGCGATCATCATCACCCTCTGGGTCCTTGCGCCTACAGCATCCGCCAAGGACGTATTCACGCAGTTGACCAACGCTGGAGGCTGGAACTCGGAAGGCACATCATTCATGGTTGGTCTTCTGAGCCCGATCGTCAGCTTGATTGGCTTCGACTGCGCGGTCCACATGTCCGAGGAAGTCAAAGATGCCGGCCGCACACTTCCCAAGGCGATGCTCTGGTCATTCGGTTTCAACTCTGTTTTGGGGTTCATCATGGCCGTCACGATGTGTTTCGTGCTCGGAGACGTTGACAGCATTCTCAACTCTGCGACGGGGTACCCGTTTATCCAGGTGTTCTACAACGTTACGAAGAGCTACGCAGGGACAGATGTCTTGACCCTCATACTCATCCTGACGTTGACGAGTTCGGCCATTGCTGAGATTGCGACTGCGAGTCGACAATTGTGGTCTTTTGCACGGGATCGTGGGATGCCTGGACATAGTTGGATTTCGACGATTACGCCTGGATGGAACATCCCTTTGAACGCAGTTCTAGTCTCCCTGCTTGTCACGAGCTTGTTGAGTTTGATCAACATCGGGTCCTCGGCCGCACTGAACGCGATCTTGGCTTTGACCACTGTGAGCTTGTTGACGAGCTACATCATCGTCATTGGATGCGTACTGCTCAAGAGGGTGAGGGGCCAGCCTTTGCCGGCAAGGAGATGGAGCTTGGGCAAGTTTGGTGGAGTTGTCAATGCGATTGCTTTGTGCTATTTGTTCACGGTGAGCGAAGCTTCAAACAGAGATCACGGAAAGACAGATGACGCTAACTACGTCTCAGGTTTATGTCTTCATGTTCTTCCCAGTTGCAACGCCCGTGGATCCTTCAAGTATGAACTGGGCGTGTGTTATGTTTGGTGGCATCATGATCATTGCGACTTTGTATTATGTTCTAAGGGGCCACAAGCATTACGTCCCTCCTGTGCGTTTGGTGAAGCGAGTAGATGATTATTAGAGTTCGATGTTCAATGGCATGTGAAAGTCAAATGCCAAGCCGATGTTCTTTTTCCCCAGTCCCGACATGTTTTTCAAGCGAGAATCTATGAATGCGTTTTAGAGGACACCGCAAAGGGTCTCAGTACGTATTACGTGAGATCACCGTGTTGAGCAGGTCACCGTCGTTGTTGCCATGAGTCACGTGGCAAGATCGGTACACCTTCCCTGAGTCGTTGCCCGTTTCTGCCCCTCGAGTCACATCCCACTTCGACATAAATTTGTTTACTTCAACTCTCGGTTTCGGCCTCTCGACTCCCACCACCTCACCGCCACCATGGCCGACGAACAGAAGCTCCCCGAGCGCCCCAAAGAGAACGCCGAACCCTCATCAGGCGCCGCTGACGGTGAGGGCGAGAAGAAAGGCCCCTCCAAATCCGAATTGAAGAAGCTCGCCAAACAGAAAGAGAAGGAGGGGAAGGCAGCAAAGCGCGCCGCAGAGGAGGCCGCGAAGAAAAAGGCTGACGAAGTAAATGATGTCAGCAAAGAGGACTACGGCGAGCTGCCATTGGTGCGGGAAACATCAGGCGTGAAACACGAGAAGCTTGCGTCTCTGGCGTCCCAGTACGAAGAGGAAGAGTTTCCAGAAGGCAAGGGACCAGCGGTGGTGTTTCGAGCGACGGTGGAGAATGCGCGCAATCAGAGTGCGAAGCTGTCGTTTTTGGTGTTTGGACAGGGGTCTGATACCATTCAGGCGGTGGTAGCTGCTAGCGAGACATTGAGCAGGCAGATGGTCAAGTTTGCTGGCAGCATTCCGACTGAGAGCGAGGTGGTGGTACACGGTATTTTGAACAAGCCACGTGAGCCGGTCAAGAGCACGACAATTCAGAAGCTGGAGGTGCACGTCAACAAGCTGTACATTCTGTGCCGAGCCGACAGCCAGCTGCCTTTACAGGTCGCTGATGCGGAGGGGAGAATTCCTGCAGAGGGCGAGGAGAATGCGATTAGAGAGGATGGCAAGCCTATCGTGTCGCTGAACACAAGACTGAACAACCGAACGATCGATCTGAAGGCCAAACTGAACCACGCAATCTTCAAGATCAAGTATGGCGTGCAGAAGCTTTTCACTGAGTTCCTGGACGAGAGAGGTTTTATCGGTATCAACACTCCACGTATGCTCGGCGCACCCTCAGAAGGTGGCTCTTCCGTCTTCGAAGTCAAATATTTCAACGACAAAGCCTACCTCGCACAGTCTCCTCAGCTCTACAAGCAGATGATGGTCGCCGCACGATTCGAGAAAGTCATGGAGATCGGCCCTGTCTTCCGCGCTGAGAACAGCAATACTGCTCGCCACTTGACCGAGTTTACCGGTCTGGATATGGAAATGGCTTTCGAGGAGAATTACCACGAGGTCGTCTCATTACTCGAAGAACTTATGCTGCACATCTTTAACGGCCTCCGAACACGCTACAAGAAGGAAACCGACTTCGTACGGACCGTCTACCAAGTCGAAGAGTTCAAGCTCCCAGCAGCAGGCAACGTCCCACGTCTACACTTCACCGAGGGTATCAAGATGCTACGCGACGCCGGTGAGGAGATCGGCGACTTCGACGACCTGTCAACACCACAAGAGAAACGTCTTGGCGCCCTCGTCCTGGAGACGTACGGCACCGACTTCTACGTCCTCGACCAATACCCTCTCGCCATCCGACCGTTCTACACCATGCCCTCCAAAGAAACACAAGCCGCATATGACCCGTCCAGCCCGAACGCCGGCTACTCCAACTCGTACGATTTCTTCATGCGCGGCCAGGAGATCATGTCTGGTGCTCAACGTATTCATGACGCTGGATTCTTGGAGAAGAGAATGAAGGAGCACGTCACGCCTGTTGATCCCAAGTCTGATGGACTGAGAGACTATGTCAATGCCTTCCGGTATGGTTGTCCGCCGCACGCTGGAGGAGGTATTGGTCTGGAGCGCATCGTCATGTTGTGGCTCGGTTTGCCCAATGTGCGGTTGGCGAGCTTATTCCCGAGGGACCCGGGTAGGTTGATGCCTTGAGCAAATAAATTATAGCAAGGATCACAGGGCTCGAGTGGGAGCACACAAACCTGAATGCATGAAATGGAGTTGTAAAAGCGGGACATGATGGAACGATAGAAGAGCAAGCGCTTTCAGGAGTCATGTATAGCTCGTCGATATCGAACAGCGCATGATCATTTCGCATTGAAATGAGAAGGGGAAGAAAGATGTTAGAATGTCCATCCCTCCTCCACTCGTCTCTCATTTCCGCCTTCCCCCTTTCCTCCCAAACCCTCTTCTGCGCTTCTCATCGAAACAAACCCCTCCCCTTCTTTCCTTCAAGCACTTTTCTCATATTCTCAATTTCGCCCGCATCATCCCCCTCTCGGTAGCCCGGCATCAATGCCAGCCACTGATACACACTTCCTCTCACCTCCCTCGGCATCCTCGCCGGCATAGCCAAAACTTCCTCCAGCGCCTCCACGCATTTCTTCGCAGTGATCTCAATCATCGTTTCTCCAGCACTCAAACTCACATCCTCTCCATTCGTCGCTCCCGCTGCCAGAGCGGTCTTGTACGTCGCCATCGAATCAACTACGATCCCTTTCGTTCGAGGATAGAAACTACTCATGAGATTCCACGGTTCGCCTGCCCCGGTTGGGTGGGAGCCCTGGTCACCTCCGCCGCGGAAATCGGAGCGGAGGATGACGGAGGGGATATCGGCGAATTTTGAAAACATGTATTCGACTACGGTCCCGGAATCCAATTCCGATCCATCATACGTGAAGAGTGCTAGGTCGCAGGAGAGGAGGGAGCGGATATCTTTGTCGCGGATGCCGTGGGGAGTCTTTGAGAGTGTTAGAAGAGGGGGCGTGACACGGGGAAGGAGGGAGGGAGGGAACTGACTACGTCGCCACGCTGTTCGAGATCTTGAGGAAGGAGAGGTTGGAATTTGCCATTTGATAATTTGTTGATTGAGCGGGAGAGGAGGACGTTGGTGTGTAGGTCGGCGATTGTGAATAAAGGGCCGGCGTGGTAGTAGGTATATGTCTGTTCTGCGGACTGGGATGGTACGGAAGTTGTGGGGTGGTCAATGGTAACGTCTAGTTTGGCGGCGGTGGTAGTTGATGATGCGGATGCCATGTTGCTGCGAGTGACGGGGATGATGATAGGCAAACGTCGAGCTCTCCAGTCGATTGTGAGGATTGGAAGTGATTTAGCAGAGGCGACGAATCAGTTAGGTCGAGGTGTTGGCAGTGTTGCGGTCAAGATTCGATGTCTTGCGATGTTCAAAGCTCAAACTACACCTTCAAAGTGCACGTATGTGTGCTGTACCACTCCATCAGGTCAACAGCAAAGTTGGAAATTCTTGAGTGCGACAGGCCAAGACAGATTGGGCTAGGTCAGCCGAGCCAAGAAGAAATCAAAAGTCGAGATGATCAGACAATTGACAAACCAAGTACCACAATCAAGATACTAATTCCACGTCCAGGGGCCGCCGACGAGCGAATGGTCGAGATATGTTCAATTCTCGAGGACATGGCCACAGAAGAAGCAGTGCTGAAAGCACCCGTATTCGAACCAAAATGTTCTTTACATTGCCAAAATTTACATATACATACCCTCCATGGGTACTAGCTAGCCAACCTCCACGCCCTCAGCGGAAGCGCCTGCAATTTCAATGCAGCTGGCTTAATGAAGCCCCAGAACGTGATCACGCCAAATATCACACAAAGGATATTAGCAATGTAATACCCGTCGCGGTCGATATTGCATGTTCCGCCACCATTGATACATCGATGCTTCTCGACTTCAGCGACACAACTGAAGGACTGCGTGATGAGGTCGCCTTTGAGGTCCGCTTGTGTGAGCTTCTCGGTTGGAGGTATGCAGGTAGCGTTGGTGAAGGCGTCGACGGCTTTGAGGATGAAGAAGCGGGGGAAAGTGCCGCCTAAGTTGGAGACGCTGATAAGGAGTTAGCAGGTGTCAAGATATCAAAACGATAATAAACGTGAACTCACGTTGCAAGAAGCGTCATGTAGGTACCGCCGATTGCGGGATCCGAGATCTTCGCGTGGAAGGCTGAGATGGCGACAAACATGACGGTGCTCATGAAAGTGCTGAAGACGTGCTCGACAATGATGACCAGGAGGTACCCAGTCGTTATGCCAGAAGAAGGGAAGAACATGACAACCAGTTGAGCGAACACGGCGGCAACCAGCCTGCCAACGAAAGCCCAGCACCATACTCGAACAGGCTGGTATTGCTCACTCCATTTTCCAGCGTAATATCCCAGACCGATTTCGAACGGGAAGTCGATGAGCACGGTCAGGGCGAGGTCTTCTTGGCTGAAGCCCTTATCGAGAAGCTTAAGGTTCGTAACAGCGTCGTTGGCTTGGAAGCCAATTTTGGCGATGAGGTGAATCATGATGAAGGTCTGGATGTTCTTGAGCTTCATAATGCCACCCATGGTCTTGTAAACTTCCCAGATACCGTCCTTTTCCTTTGTTTGATCTTCCTTTTTCAAAACTGCAAGACCAACGGTCACCACCAGATAGAACCAGCCCCAAAAGGTCAGGTAGGAGTTGAGAGTCAGGAATCCGACGTCCAGGGGGGTGCTTCGGAACCACTTATTTGCGAAATCCGGTGAGTTCAGGGCCAGAAACACGGTATACGACAAGAATTGGCCGCCTGTTAACCCAACGGTCTGCGCTGTACTCGCATACGACAGATTCGACTGGCTCAGCAGTGTAAGTGCCCATCCATCCACAGCAATATCCTGCGTTGCACACATGAACACCAACGAGAACCACCAGCCAGTGAATCCCCACACGCCAGCCCCGTTGTTCGCCCCAGCGTCTTCCATCATTTTACTCGCTCGTCCTCCCAGCCAGATCATACCCAACCCGGATAATGTCTGAATAGGTAGAATCCAACTCTTTCTTCTCCCCACTTTTGCGCTCCACATAGCATCCACGATCGGACTCCATAACAGCTTCAAACTGTACGGGTATGAAGCGAGAGAGTATACGCCAATCTGGCTGTAACTCAGATGACTCTTTAACAGGAACGGCACCGACCCTCCTGCCAAGCCCATCGGTATCCCCTGTAAGAAGTAGAGCAGCACCAGTAACAGAAAGTTTCTCCGATCCTGCATAGGCAGCTCGAAGAACCCTTTACTCTCGCTCCCTCCCTCCTCCTTCTCCGGCGGATCATCGTCCAAAGTAAACGTACTTCTCCCAATCAACCTCTCCCGCGCATCAGCGCTATCTTCATCAGGCACATCGAGACTGTCGACGTGTGGATGTTTCCGCCGCTCCAGGAATTGTCCGCCATTCATGCTCTCGGATGTGCTATGTCCTCCTCCGCCGTTTGTGGCGCGGAGGTCTTGTATGGAGGAAGATGTGGAGAGGGAGCCGTTGCTCGCGTGTTGTTTTCGGCGCAGGGAGGCGCGCGTGTCGGGAGACCGCGATTTGGATTTCTTGGGGGGCATCGAGGGGTCGTTGTCGGAGGAAGAGGTATCGTATTCGTCGTCGGCGTCGATGCTAGTGTGATCTCGTGAGAAGGTGCTCGGACCAGGAATGTTGTTGTTGGTAAGTGAATTCGATTCGATGCCGTGTAGTTCGACACTGTTCCCGCTTTCTAAGTTGGAGGCGATGCGGTGGTGGTGGTGGGCTTCTTCGCGGGCGCGGTGTTGATGAAGCGGGACTTGTGGAATTACTTGGCCTCCGCCTGCGACGATCAAGGATAGGCGGCGAGAGGACGCTGTAGACATTTACAGGCAGACATTTAGTTTACATAAGTAGTCTCGTATTGTAGACGTGTCGCCCCTCGGAAGAGACACGTGTGGAACTTGACAGGAACGCCGAACTAGACAAGGGTCGAAGCTTTTAAGGTTAAGCTTATTTATCGTGAAACAGCCCCGTCAAATGCTGCCGAGGTGGTGGTCAATATTTGATGAAGCCCAGCCTCCTCGAACGACCCCACTTCCTCTCCTCAATGGCAATTCTCCCTGCTACACCAACATCAACACCCTCGACAACATGCCCACATCAGACGACCTTCTCGCCCGCATTCAGAAGAACACATGGGGAATTTGCGCCCAAAGCGCCTCCTCTCTCCTCAATCAACGTTCTCAAGCCCGGTCCCAGCGGATCACAACAATCCCAGCCAACCCTCAAACACAATGTCATCTCCTCTCACTTCCCCCAGAGCTACGAGAATATATCTATACCCTCGCTTTGATCAGGAATACGGACTGCATTGACCCGATTCACCCGGGCTCGGCAATTGCGAAAACGCATCACGCCCCAGGACACTTCCAGAAGTTCGGCACGGATGTATCCCTCTTGAGAAGTTGTCAATTGCTCTCCTGGGATGCCGCGGTGGTGCTGTACGGAAGGCGAACTTTCGCTTTCAACTCGCCCTGCGTAGCTTCTGCGTTTCTCGAGGGACTGACGATGGGTCAAAGGGAATCTATCAGGGATGTCCGATTTCATGTCTGCTTCTCTTCAGCGGCCCCCTCTCTCGACTCATTGGTCAGATTGTTCAAGTCCTGGATGTCGTTTCTCTCGTCTCCTCCCTCATCTATCGTCAATGAAGAGGCTGGTAGTCTATGTTGTGACGTGTACGCGCGCCCGCTCTCCAAATTTGGGACCCGACCCACTACTCTGACTCTAGATTTCGGACTTCTCATGACAATGGTACTGCACCAAAACTCAAGCTCTGCAACCGACTGGGTTGTGAAAGAGGGCATCATGGGACTTTTGAGGGCGCTTGTGAGGGATCACGGACCGGATTGGGGAAGATCTCTACGGGAGGTGCATGTGAAAGGATGCAGTGCAGACGAAAGGCGAGAGTCAGTCGAAGTCAAGATGGCTGCTACCTTTGACGGGATTGAGGAATTCATCCGCGAAAGACTTGGTGGAAAGGGAGGATATCTTATCGAGCGTGAAGAAAACGCTGCGGCGCCGGAGATCGACATGGAGATTGAGCAGGACTGGTGGGATGGGCCACCACCCCCCGTCTATCTCAGTCAACATCAACACTACCGTAAGCCCATAAATGGACCGCCTTACTTCGGCCTGGGCGACGATGACAGAGCTGATAATACAGATGGTTGAAGAACAGGGAAACGGACCTGGATAAGATACCATGGGAACTTGTTGATGCGCAAAATTATTCTGTATCCTGGAAGCTCCTTTCGTTTGGGCTGCTCCGATATCCAAACAATATAGGCGTTTGACAAAGACAAAGTCGACTACCATTTAGTCTCTAGGCCGGATTCGGA
Source organism: Nothophaeocryptopus gaeumannii (assembly GCA_031771865.1). Classification (NCBI taxonomy): domain Eukaryota; kingdom Fungi; phylum Ascomycota; class Dothideomycetes; order Mycosphaerellales; family Mycosphaerellaceae; genus Nothophaeocryptopus; species Nothophaeocryptopus gaeumannii. The sequence goes on from JASISA010000025.1 coordinate 2,970,260, forward strand.
AATGTCGTGTGGAAAGCATGGAAACAAAGCATCTCGATTTTGAGCAATGCGCACCTTCATCGCAATTACAGTCCTGGGCGAATTAACGTTTGCGTTTCGGCATCATGGCCCCCTGTCGTCGCCCTACTGTCACCCATCAAGATACGCCATCCGACCTTGTCTCGTAGATCTTCGACCGATTCCAACATGGCAGGCACTGGCGAGCAACTTTGGGTTGCCCTAGAGGTAGAGGCCCTTGTTGAGAGCAGAAAAGCGATTGACACTCAAAAAGTCAGAAACACGGTTAGATATGTTGAAGAATGGACCAAGACATACCACACCTGGTACCCTCAGGTATCTGAGCGTCTGGAGAGACTCCGCCTTGTGCTCCAGCAGTACGCAGCTCTCAATGAAGAGCAGAAGGAAGCTCGCCTTAGAACGAGAGGCATGTGGACTGACGGCTAGAAGCCCGTCGGTCCAGAGTTCGGTAGCGGTGGTCACGGCACCGTCAACGCATGGGTACTCAGAGATCGAAGCTTCAGGATGCACTGGATGGATTTCTGACTGCGATCGGGGAGCATATCATGGAAGTAGTTGATGGAGAAAGGTGTCCGATGACCGATTTGGAGCTGTGGCAGTATGTCGCCAGGAACCACTATCCGTAGTCTAAGAAGGACAGTCGGAAAATAAGCGGTGCGACTCTTAAAGGGACGTTTGACAAATTGTTTGTGACTAAGCAGGCGAAGATGGCTGCGGCAGCTGAGGCCGCTCTTGATGAGAAGGAGGCACAAGAAGATGTTGATGCTGCAGCCGACGAGGAAACAGATGAAGTTGTTAATGCTCGGAATGATGCTGGCTCAAGTGAACGCAAACGCAGCCCCGATGAGCCAGACGAAAATGGAGAGCAGGAGGGAGAAGGGCCGTCTAGGAAAACAGCGAGCTTGGGGTCGGCACGGCCGCCTGTTGCGAGCCCACAGGCGGACGAGGGCGCGGCTAGACATAGTCCTTCGTGGACACGGAGGAGGAGGGGTGGGTGATGAAAGCGAATGCCGGCGCAGCTGGACGTAAAGCTTCTCGGCCAGGAAGGAACAGACGGAATGAATCCGGACAGTCAACTTCTAAAGTCAACAACTCTGGACGTTACTCTCCTATTGTACGCTCTAAGATGATGCTGCGGTCTACGAAGGTAGCAGTATCGGATATAGTCCATATTTGGAGAGCCTAGTACCCAACCTTATTACTTCCTACCTCAGTACCTCCTACCTGGTTATGCACTACACTTACACCCGATCGGCAAACTGGGCTCACTTACGCCTGTTATGACTTTCTGGCCACCTTTCTTTAGATCTCATTACTTTAAGAGTATCGAGTGAGATCGCTATCGCGTGGAGTCTACGTTGAATAGAGAGAGACAGCCGAGAGTTGACTGGCGAAGTTGACTGTGCAGATTTATGTCGAGGAACAGAGGGGGATGAGTAAAGAGTAGTCTTCTGCGGAGTAGCAGAGTGAAGAGCTAAGATGACAGTGATTGGTTATAGAAGATCTTGCATTCGGATCGACAAATGCCAGGACAGTCCCCATCCTCGCCGGAGTCGTGCAGGACGAAGCCAACGAAACGGGATCCTAGACATTATGTGGAAAGCACCGTGCTCGAGAACATTTTCCATCCTGCCTGCTTCCCTGTCTCACGGCCAGAATTTGCATGGACTGGCGGCTTTGAGAACAAAAAGACATCGTGAGCTGGCGACGCATGCCGGATTCGGAAGTCTCTTTGATGATGAGCGGACAATGAAAGGGTGCTCCACGTAAAGCCAGCATTTTGATTGTCAGACAGCAACACCTTGACACTCGCAACATCCGGCTCGGGATTTCACTCATCACAAAACACAGCGAATTCGATTGTGGGTAGATCAATCCGTTCGCAATGGCGACACACACACCATTGGAGAGATGGATACAGCTTGAGCTGAAGGCCTGGCGGTTCGAGAAAGGAGATCCAAATGTGACGAAGGGGCGAGGAAGTATGTGACAAAGTTTGCGCCCTTTGCTCCCAAATGCTGACAATGACAGCCGTGACCAGATTTGCTCGAAGGAACTTCGATTTTCTAGACGACCAGCAAGATGCTATCTTGGAGGAGTGCCAACGCGGGCAGTCGAACAAAAGAGCTATTGCAGAAGCGAATGCCGCTTTAGCCGGGATGCGGACAAGAATCGACCAGATATCAACCATCAATACTTGGTTCAAGCGCCGAGGTCGGATCTACCAGCTGCGCAGAACTGGTGTTGAGATACTCAGCAGGGTACTCGATTTGCTTGAGGCTCTAGGAAGCAGCGCCACGGGCGTCGTCAGAGTGATCGCCTACCTCAGGGTGGTCATGACTCGTGTTCAAGACTCTGCAGATGGTATGATTGAAAGTCGCGACTACTTTCAGCGGTACCGAGCAGCCTTAGGAAATCCACTGAATCACTACGATGCCCCCGAGCCGGCTTTCAGCGATCCATCATTGGAACTCTTCTTGGGCAACCAGAAACGGCTCGAGACTGCCTTGAGAAAGTCTAATACTGCAACAGGGGAGCTTATTCGGACTCTGCGACGAGACCAAGATAATCTGGATGAGCACGGTTCGGAATTCCTCATATATCTGATCTCGCTCAATATGGACATCGTTCAGAAGCTGAGTGCGGTCACTGATCGACTAGACCCCATCCAGCGTCGGTTCGATGCAGACAACGCCAACGAGGAATTGGCAGGGGAAGTTGGTAGCTTTGGCGGACGGCCCATCGTGGACGACTTTTCTCCATATCTCAATGCTCTGGAAACATGGCAGCCTGCTCTGGAGGAGGAAATATCCTTGGTGCAACCACTCATAGATGCCAGAGCGGACCGAGAGGACGAAAACAGCAGAGAAACTGTTCGATTGCTGGAACGGACGAAGTCTGCTTTGGAAGAGGACTTGGATTGGGTGAGTAGGGAGACTCCATTTGTTCGGGCGAAGCTTTCGTCATATGGCGAGCTCTCGCAAGAGCAGAAGCTGGCCAGAAGACGGCAGCAAGGCTTGGCCGTGTACCCTTGGTTACCGGTGCCAACACCTGGAATGAGAGGTGGCCATGGAAAAGTTCAGATATGGAAGTGTCTCGATGACGAGGGACGTATTATTGATGTAAGTCCTGCGCGTACGTCGCAAGTTGAAGCAAGTTTCCTGACCTTGAGCAAACAGGCAGTGGCGTGCAAAGACGGCCACGATTACAACGGGAATGTAAATCATCGAAACCCGGGAGTGTGGCATCCTCCAAATGATATGCCAATGGAAGTCGCAGCAATGTACAAGCTCAGGGGTCTCGCAGGCTCTGAGCACGTGGTCAAGATACGCAACTGGCGTCAAGGGATGCGTGATGGGATGAGTGACTGTGGTAATTGCCCTGGACCAAATCCCCGTGGAGAAAATCCCACGCACGGTCGAACTTTCCGTATCTACATGGAAGTTTGCTCAGGAGACTTGGCGCGCCTCTACTGGGAACACCGCAGCGGCGGAGATCCTGACCAGCCTGCAGTACCGGAAGCGTTCATCTGGTCTGTACTCGAAGGTCTCAGTAACGCAGGTCTCCTAATGCAGAGGGGCGAGATCGAGCCAAACGGCGCAGCAGCCCAGAGACTTTCTAGCTGGGAACCGATGGTACATGGCGATTTGAAGTGGGACAACATCTTCTTTGCTCGCAATACGACCGAACAGTACCGAGGCTATCCAATCGTGAAAGCCGCCGACTTTGGTATAACTGTTATCTTCGCGCAGCAGCCGGGTCTCTGGGAAAGTTTCGGTGGCGATGGCTGGGGAGCACCAGAGCAAACACCACACCAGTCTCTTCAGTGGCGAGATCAAACCATCTTGAGGGATATATCGAAGGCCAATGTCTGGGGCGTGGGATTCATAGTCTGGTCCTTCCTGACTAAGAACAATAACCAATGCATCTGGGAGCCTCTGCCCATGCGAGATACCGTGGGAAACCGTGTCCGGCGACAGATGGAGTGGCAGGAGGACCTCAAGGAACGCTACAGCAAGGAGTTATTCAACCTAGTCACAAGGTGCTTGGACACAGATCCATCGCAAATGCCATCCTTCATGGACATCAAGCTAGCAGTGAGAACTCGAACGAGTGAGGAGAAGAAGAACATAGCGGTCAAGTTGCGGATGGCGCCATCGGACGATCCGGACTTTCACTCGCCTCAGCTACGTCTACCAGAAGATCGGTATAAGCTAGACCTCGCTGCAGATCCGGACAGCGGCCTCGAGCCCCCTGGTGGACCACCTGGCGAAACGCTAATATCTCAGGAAGCGATCTTTGGAGCGCAGTTCAGGCCGTGGTTCGATGTTCTTGATGACATGGCAAGGCTGACGGATATCATGAACACCAAAGAAGAGAACGACGAAGATATCGAGGAGGAAGAGAAAACGCACAGAGGACTCGTCGTCGATGTTGGTCGCCACATTTACGAGTTGATCGAGGAGGAAGGATTCACCTTGACGGACTTTGAGCTTTAGGATTTCGTTGCAAAGGCGGCTAAGCCTGATGGTGATGTGCCATGGTACCGTGGCGGAGCTTTGAAGAGCATGTATGAGGCGGAGGAAGAGAAAGAGGAACAAGAGGAGGAGAGGGAAGAGGAGCAGCAAGAACCGGAGCAGACTGAGAATACCGAAGACGATCAACCGCCTGACCCAGAGCCAGGGATTGTTGAAGAGAACGAATACAACGACACGTTCCAAGGGTCCGGCGACACAGAGAGTACAAGTCTACCTCGGAACTCGTCTGCTCGCATCATCAGCAGCGGGTTTCATGACTCATCGGCCAGTCAGACTAGTCGAAGGGGACCACCAAAGCGCCGTGTCGAAGGCTATCTTCAGAGCGGGCACAGTAAGAGTAGAAGACTTTCTTGATAGTGTGGATTTGATCGTGGAATATCTCGATGCAACGGAATGATTGATGGTCACACCTTTTACGTAACAACTATATTGCACTTTCTTAGGCATACTAACTGGGGTGAGCGGGAGGATCTGTTACTCACAAAGGACATCCATTTACATTCAGCCGGATTCGGATGATGCTGTACGCCTGTCTTTGTCCATGCTTTGACAATGGAGTTAAAGCTCAGGTCTAGCTCTTTTCAGTTCTTGAGAATCTTACGCTACATCGAGTCGTTTTTGCTGACAGCCAAGTCACTACGGGATTAGAAGGTTTCCCGGCTTGGCGCACAACCCTATATGGCGCACAGACTCATATAGTCCATACACCTATCTTTGTTAGTGAATAACTCGACAACTATGGATTAGATTGAGAAGGCGCTTGTAGATCTAAGACTATTAGATAAGCCGAATATATCTAAGATAGTAAAGAAGTTTAAAATAGATCCAAGCTATTAAAAGTATAGAATAGCAAATAAGGACTAAAGTAGCAGTAGTATGAAAATAACCGAGTTTTAAACGACTAATAGGAGTATAACCTTTACGAATATATTAAGGATCTTACTAACTATAGTATCCCTCCTACTACTATAATGTTAAGGAACTTCGCCTTTAATATCGTGGGTTACTTACCTAGAAAGAACTAGCCTACTACTTTTACAAAAAGGTACTCTAACATTTTAGATACTAGCTATCTTTTAGGCCTAGATAAAGTAAGATCTTAGGCTAATAATAAAAAGTACTATACCCTATACTTTAGCCTCCTTGAAAAGAAGATCCAAAAGTATTATATCTAGCTAAATAATATAGTTAATATAGATAAGAAAGGGTTCCTTCTTAGGGTAGTTAATAAGTCTTAAAGGATCTTTATAAAAGGAGCTTTTAAAGAGGGCAAACTAGTTAGAGTTCTTTAAGATAGTAATCGTGAATAGAATACTAATAATAATAATAATAATAATAATAATAATAATAATAATAATAATAATAATAATAATAATAATAATAATAATAATAATAATAAATATATTCGAGCTAGCTATAGGCCGTGCCCCTTCTAGTATATCTATATATTATAAAAGAAAACCCTATAGAAAGTACCTATATGTTACGGATCGAACCGAGAGAAGCCACAACCAACCAATCCATGCGGCGCGGGTGCGCGCCAAGGGCGGCAATACCCGCTGCAAGGTGCTCTCATGCTGCCGAGTGCTCTCACGCTCTCAGATGAGAGCAGGAGGATTCATGAGAGCATGAGAGCCACACGCTCTCTCTGAGGAACCTCTAGGTATATAGTCTCGATGATTGACTAGCAATCATCGTGTTCAACTCATGTTACAATCTCACTGATTGGAATAAGCCAAGACTTCCTTCACTTCGTTCCACTTGCCCACGCATTCTCCAAAGAAGCCATTCCACGTGATTAAGCGAGTCACCTGACAAGCGAGATACCGTGCGTAACACTATAGCGTAAAACTTCCTCTCTTCTCTATTATACCTTATACCCTACTACATCTTAGGTACTATAGAACTAATATGTTTGCCCGTAGGTAGCTAGCTAATACGCTAGAGTTAACATTATCCTCCTTACTTGGGTTCGAGATCTCCGGCCTACTCTAGGAGATATTTAAGGGTCTACTCGAATTGTTCTATAGGGAGATACCTTATTGCCTACGCTACGGTTTGTCTAGGAAACTTAGTAAGCTATCTTCTCGCGTCCTAGTATCTAGTAGCTAAGATAAGTTCCCTTCTACTCTCTTGCATGTTTGTATAGTAGGCAAGGTAGTGTCGAGCTGTCCCTCTATCTCTATATTCGTAGTAGGGGCTAGTGTCGGGTACCCTAACCTTGTAGAGGAAGTAAGGAAGGCTAATTGTCTCTAACCGTATCTAGAACACTATCGCGGCCTAGGCTTTACTAAGCCCTCGATAAAGCTCCCGGGTATTAGTATTCTATAGAGTCCTAAACGCGAGTAGGAGGATTCCTTCGCGCCTAGCATTATCCTACTTCTATAACTCGTCCCGCTTATACTAGCCCTAGAGGATAGTCTATATTGCTTTCCGAGTCTTCTTTAGATCTACTCTATCTATATAAGAGAGCTAGGACCGTAGGATAGTAGCCTGCTCGTCTATCTACTCTAGTAGTAAGCTATATAGTTTTCTTAGGCGTCTACTATATACCCTAAGTTGTCCGTACTTTAGTAGAATCCGCCCCTTTAACTCTTGTATAGCCTAGTATATATCCGGCCTCTACCTCTACGTAGCTATTATAGCTATAGTAGTTCTCTTCCTATACTTAGTAATATCTTCGATCTAGAGTTCTTTATATAATAGTTGCGTTAGTATAGCTCGGTAGGCCCTAAGGATTATCCGTAGGAATCTATTCTATATTACCTATAGCTTTTATTCGAGTATTTTTAAGATTCTAGTCTCCTTTCCTACTATCTATACCTCGCTCCCGTGCATTACTACTAGCCTAATTATTGAGATATATAGCTTACGGGCTATCTCTACTATAGCGCTCTACGTAGTAGTAGTAATCTATCGTAGTATAGCCTCTAGCCGTTTTACTTTTATAAGGGTATTCTCTATCTATATATACTACTTGAGTCTCTTATTAATAATTACTCCTAGGACCCTTATTGTGTCCTCTAGGCTACTCTAGAGCGACGGGATATTAGGTATTCTCTAGGATTCGGATATACTCCTTATACCCCTTATAAAGTATATAACTTTATATTTCTTAGAGGCGAACTTAGCTCTATGTCTTAAGGCCTATTGTAGATAGCTATTATAGTCCTTTTCTAGTACCTCGTATATACCTCTTATCGAATTTAATACTATAATAAGGTATATATTATCTATAAACCTAACTACTTCGGTATATTCTATTCCTTCTAGGAGGGAGGCTATAAAGAAGAGGAATAGGATAGGTGAGATAGTACTTCCTTATAGGATTCCGTATACTACTCGTGCTACTAGTAACTCGTATCCGGGGATAGCGATTATTGTCTCTCTATCCTTTAGGAATAACGCTATAAAAGCTATAATCTAGTATAGAATCCTCCTATACCGTAGGTTATAGATTAACCGTTCGTAATTAACTTTATTAAACGCTCCTATTATGTTAAGTAATAATACTAAGGCTACCTTGCCTTTCTTCTACGTAGTCTAAACGCTTTAAAGGATGTACTATAGTACGTCTCTAGTCGATCTACCCGCTTACGCTATTTAGTTTTAAGGAAGTAACTTATGTTCCCGTATAGCCTATCCTATTTTCTATATAACTATTACTTCTAGTATCTTACTAATACACGATAGAAGGGCAATAGGCCTCTATCCCTTTAGAGTAGATAAGTCTTTACCTACCTTCTATAGTATAATCGTCCTAGCTTTCCGAAACTAGGCTAGGTAGTAGCTAATTGAAATATACTATTAGAAGATGCGTTAGAGGATAGGGAGTAGCTAAGCTAGGCACTTCTTAATACATCTATTTAGTATCTCGTCGAGGCCGGGAGCCTTATTATTCGGTAGTCTTTAGACTACTTTTCGTACCTCCTCTTCTATAATTTCGCATACTATATTAATAGGTTCTAGGTATATAGTACTCTCGATATCTAATATATCTATAGGCTCTAGTATTAGGAAAAGGGCTATCCGTAGGATCTCTATTTTCGCACTATCCGTCGTAAACTAATCGTTATTATATATTAGTATAGGTATCTAGGGAGGTCGAATAGGGCTATCGCTATTCTTTACCTACTTAGCTAACTTCTATATTCCCTATAGCTCGCTAGCGGTTTTATAAACCGCGGTCCTCTACTATTTCCTTTTCTCTATCTAGATAGTTCTCTTTTTCTCCTAGTTTCGTGCCCTCTACTCCTTCTAGTACTCCTCGCTCCCTATCTATTATACATGCCGTCTTACCTACTAAGCCTCCTAAATCGCATGTAGTACTACTAGTACACTCCTTGGATCTAGCGGCCGATATATTTTACGCTAGACAACAAGGTCCCTTATCTTTTATAGAGTATTACTAAGATTACTTATAGTACTATCTATATCCTCCTTTATTGTTATCCCTTCGGCTATAGGTAGGAGCTTTTAGAGCGTCTCTCTAAACTCCTCCTAGTTAGTATCCTTCTATATCTATCTTGTTCTCGTCTCCTCCTATATCCCTATATTAATAGTTGTCTCTATACTAATATAATTAGAGTTAATGTCTTCCTTACCTAGCTAACATGCTATTATCCTCTTTAATATCTCCTCTATTGCAAGAGTAAGGTCTATCGTCGTCCTAGTTTAGGACTATAGTATCTTTCTCTAGGTAGCAAGGCCTAGGGGTATCGCTAGGTATAGCGTGTCTCGACACGCCTCTCGTAGCTCTCTTACTCTAAGATCCTCCTATAGTACTAACGGTCCTCCCTACTAACGGTAGTAAAGATTAAAGTCTCTAACTAGAACGTGTTCTCCCGGTTCCTTAATGCCTTCTAAAAGCTCCTCTACTATAAGCCTCGTATCCTAGTTATAGATATTATAGAGGTATATAGTTCCTATTATTATTTATAGTAAGATTAGGATCTTCTAATTACTTACAATCCGGTAAGACTATTCGGATAGGCTATACTTCTTATAGACGTAGAATACGACCCTCCTATCTTTATCTTCCTCTATAATAGTATAGTACTTCGGATATATAACTATTCTTCTATTACTTAGGTTAGTATATAGCTCCTAGATAGCGAGAATATCTTTCTAGCTATTATCGAGTAACTACCGGTAGGTAGCCTATAATTTCCGTACGTTTGCCTATAGTATACTTAGTATCGGTTATATATTTATTAGGTACTAGCTAGTAGTTAATCCCGCTGTATTGCTCGTTAGATTAACCCTTGTCCTTACTCCGGTACAATAGTCTTAGCCCTATTCACTACCCTAACTAGCCTCCTAAACCTCTATAGTATTCGCTTCTCTACTACTATTCCTATTAGCCTCCTACCTAGGACATATTCGTAGCTTGTTCGGGTAGCTATTTAGTCCTCTCCCTCCCTATTCGCTCCTTACTATAGAGGAGGGGAAGGTAGAGGAGAAGTAGAGCTAGGAGTACTATAGGTTAGCTTAGCTATATAGCTCGCCCCTATCTTCTTTATACTCTAAATCTTGTCCTTAATTACTTATCTCTTTAAGCATATATAGTGCTAAGCTAGGTAGTTCTAACTATAGTTTCCGTATTTACTATACTTTACTCGGTCTATTTCTATAAGCTTCTCGTACGCATATTCTCTTATATTATAGCTTCCTCTATACCTTGTATATACCGTACCGTTTATGTACCTTATGCTAATATAGCTATATCTTTAGTAGTTAAAGTACTATATTATTATCTATTAGTAGTCCTATTCTTTAGTATCGTAGAGTACTCCGGAGATAATAATACTCTTCTCTACTATAGCTCTAGCAGCTTCTACCGTCTTTAGTTCGACTATTAGAGTACTCTATTTCTTTATTCCCGTTACTATAGCTTTCTAGCCCTTCTACTAGGTATTCTATACTTGGATTCCGGGTATTAGCCGCTTATTATCTTCCTTAATTAACTGGATCCGCTATGTAGTAAGGTCGTTTCCTATAACTATAATAAAGTAGACTTAGACTAGGAAGGTTTTCTAGGCTAATCTTACCTCCTTTAAGACCTTGCCTAGGCCTTAGGTATCTACTACTATTCTGTTCCTTACTATAGAGTCCGTAGTCGTAAGAACTAGTCTATTAGGGACCTTCTTAACTACGACTATATGTACCTAGTTCCCTCCTTCTATAGTAAAACGCGAAATAATCCGGGTAGCTTTAGTATCCCTAAGCTTAGCCCTAGTCGCTTCGTTGTCTACGTGAATCTTAAGGGAGCACGTAGCTCTTTGTACTTTAATACTAGATAGCTAGGCTAGCTATTAGGCTACGACTATAGCCTAGGTTATCTTTAGTCCTAGACTCCACTCTATCTTCTTCTAAATCTGTGTAATACTCCGTTAGATAGATTCCAGAGTAGCTTCCTAGTTAGTGCGCTTCGTAGTCCGCGCTATAGTTAAGTGAATTATATCTAGAATTATCTAGATTGCCCTCTCTAGTTAGAGGGAGGAGTATTGACTCTAATGCATTAGTTCAGCTGCCTTATTCTAAATCTCTTTTAGGGCCTCCTAAGGTAAGAGGGGACTCTACTAGTTCTTGTTTACTACTACGTTCTTCTCGCTATACCCCTTCTCTTAGGAGGTTAGGTAGGACGCTAGATTAATACTCCCTATATCTCTACCTATAGTAGTTTCTTTAGTAACCTCTTGAAATACCTCTAGTCCGTTGTCTGTACCTAAGGTAGTACAGCCTTGTATACTAGCTATACTTAGTAGAGAATTCTCTTCTTCTAATACTAAGAATTAGTATTTTCGAGCGCTAACTACGTACCCGCTAACAGCGGCGTATAGCCGTGCTTTGGATGCGTGTATTGCCTTAATAGGTTCCGTATGTTCTAAGGTTTTAGTAATACCGCCTCCCTAAATTCGTTTTTTCAAGTTTAATGTATTAGTTTAGCTACCTTATTCTAAATCTCTTTTAGGGCCTCCTAAGGTAAGAGGGGACCCTACTAGTTCTTGTTTACTGCTACGTTCTTCTCTCTATACCCCTTCTCTTAGGAGGTTAGGTAGGACGCTAGATTAATACTCCCTATATCTCTACCTATAGTAGTTTCTTTAGTAACCTCTTGAAATACCTCTAGTCCGTTGTCTGTACCTAAGGTAGTATAGCCTTATGCACTAGCTATACTTAGTAGAGAATTCTCTTCTTCTAATACTAAGAATTAGTATTTTCGAGCGCTAACTACGTACCCGCTAATAGTAGCGTATAGCCGTGCTTTAGATACGTGTATTGCCTTAATAGGTTCCGTATATTCTAAGGTTTTAGTAATGCTACCTCCCCGAGCCGGATAGTCCTTAGGATAACTTACTATATTAGATTACCTATATTGCAGCTATCTATATAGATAGTTTAGTACTTCCTCCTACCTTAATATATAAGGCCTAATCTAGTAATCTTTAGGATACCTAGGTAGAGGATATTAACCTAGACAAGTATAGTACTTTCTTTACAAGCTTACTAAATAGCTAGACTTTAGATAAGCTTGGATACTAATAGTTAATAGAGGTCTATAATCGTTTTACAAAGCTAAAGGCTAGGAATAGTCGAGATTAGAGGCTCCTATTTATTAATAGTTATAGCTTATATCTAAACATGCGCTTTATTAATTACTACCTAGCCTACCGGATCCTTTTAGCTATCTATCCTCCTTATTCGATATATAGACTCTAGCTATTAGATGTCTCTCTCTTCGCCCCTTTAGCTACTTAGTACTCCTAAGCTTTAGATAGGTTTATAGTAAAGAGCTATAGTCTTGTAGGTATTATAAAGCGTATATTCTTTTAGCTCTTTTAGGAAGCTTAGTCCCTTACTATAGTCCCTTTAAATATTACCTCTAGCTTTAAAAAGATAGGTATCTATCCATATAACCCTAAGATTGTCCTATTAAAGCTACTAAAGAAGAAGAAGCTAGAAAATAATAAGGTAGGCTCTAAGTATACTATAACCTCATCATAAAGATACACCTCGAACGAATTTGGGGAGGCGGCATTACCAAAACCTCAGAACATACGGAACCTATCAAGGCAATACACGCATCCAAAGCACGGCTACACGCCGCTGTTGGCGGGTGCGCAGTCAGCGCTCGAAAATACTGATTCTCAGCATTAGAAGAAGAGAATTCTCTGCCAAGCATGGCCAGTGCACAAGGCTGTGCTGCCTCAGGCACAGACAACGGACTAGAGCCATTTCAAGAGGTTACTGAAGAAACTACTACAGGCAGAGATACAGGGAGTATCAATCTAGCTTCCTACCCAACCTCCCAAGAGAAGGGGTATAGAGAGAAGAACGCAGCAGTAAACAAGAACCAGCAGGGTCCCTCTCACCTTGGGAGGCCCTGAAAGAGATTCAGAATGAGGCAGCTGAACTGATGCATCAGAGTCAACACTCCTCCCTCCAACCAGAGAGGGCAATCCAGATGATTCTGGATATGATTCACTCAACTGCAGCGCGGACCACGAAGCGCACCAACCAGGAAGCCACTCTGGAATCTATCCAACGGAGTATTACACAGATTCAGAAGAAGATAGAGCAGAGTCCAGGACCAAAGACAACCTGGGCTACAGTCGCAGCCCAACAGCCAGCTCAGCTGTCTAGCATCAAAGCACAAAGAGCTGCGTGCTCCTCAAGATTCACGTAGACAACGAAGCGACTAGGGCTGAGCTTAGGGATGCTGAAGCTACCCGGATTGTTTCGCGTTTTACTGCAGAAGGAGGGAACTGGGCACATGTAGTCGCAGTCAAGAAGGTCCCCGATGGACTAGTTCTCACGACTACGGACCCTGCAGCAAGGAACCGAATGGCGGCAGACACCCAAGGCCTAGGCAAGGTCTTGAAGGAGGCAAGAATAGCACAGAAAACCTTCCCAGTCCAAGTCCACTTTGTTACAGTTGCAGGAAACGACCCTACTACACAGCGGATCCAGTCAATTGAGGAAGACAACAAGCGGCTAATACCCGGAATCCAAGTACAGAATGCCTGGTGGAAGGGCCAGAAAGCTATAGCAACGGGAACAAAGAAACAGAGCACTCTAGTAGTCGAACTGAAGACGGTGGAAGCTGCTAGAGCTGCGGTAGAGAAGGGCATTATCATCTCCGGAGTGCTCCACGACACTGAAGAATGGGACCACCAATGGACAATAACACAGTGCTTCAACTGCCAAAGATATGGCCATATCGGCACAAGGTGCACAAACGGTACGGTGTGTGCAAGGTGTGGAGGAAGCCATAACATAAGAGAATGTGCGCACGAGAAGCTTGCAGAGGCAGACCGATTAAAGCACAGTAAATGCGGAAATTGCAGTCAGAACCACCCAGCTTGGCACTATATGTGCTCAAAGAGACAAGCAATCAAGGACAAGATTCAGAGCATGAAGAAGATAGGGGCGAGCTACATGGCTAAGCTAACCTACAGTACTCCTAGCTCTACTTCTCCTCTGCCTTCCCCTCCTCTACAGCAAGGAGCGAATGGGGAGGAGAGGACAAACAGCTACCCGGACAAGCCGCGAATATGTCCCAGGCAGGAGGCCAATAGGAACAGCAGTAGAGAAGCGAACACTACAGAGGTTTGGGAGGCCAGTTGGGGCGGTGAACAGGGCTAAGACCATTGTACCGGAGCAAGGACAAGGGTCAATCCGACGAGCAATACAGCGGGATCAACCACCAGCTAGTACCCAATGAACACACAACCGACACTAAGTATACTGCAGGCAAACGTACGGAAATCACAGGCTACCCACCGGCAGCTACTCGATGACAGCCAGAAAGACATTCTCGCTATCCAGGAGCCATACACTAACCCAAGCAATGGAAGAACAGTCACACATCCGAAGTACTATACTGTTGCAGGGGAAGACAAAGACAGGAGAGTCGTATTCTACGTCCATAAGAAGTACAGCCTATCCGAATGGTCGCACCGGATTATGAGTAATCAGAAGATCCTAATCTCACTACAAACGACAATAGGAACTGTACACCTCCATAACATCTATAACTGGGATGCGAGGCTTACAGTGGAGGAGCTTTTAGAAGGTATTGAGGAACCGGGAGAACACGTTCTAGTTGGAGACTTCAATCTTCACCACCGTTGGTGGGGAGGACCGTTAGTACCACAGGAGGATCTTAGAGCAAGAGAGCTACGAGAGGCGTGTCGAGACACGCTATACCTAGCGACACCCCTAGGCCTTGCTACCTGGAGAAAGACACCACAGTCCCAAACTGGGACGACGATAGACCTTACTCTTGCAACAGAGGAGATATCAAAGAGGATAACAGCATGTCAGCCAGGCAAGGAAGACATTGACTCTGATCATATCAGCATAGAGACAACTATTGACATAGGGATACAGGAGGAGACGAGAACAAGATGGATGTGGAAGGACACTAACTGGGAGGAGTTCAGAGAGACGCTCCAAAAGCTCCTACCTACAGCCGAAGGGACAACAAAGGAGGATATAGATAGCACCGTGAGTGATCTCAGCAATGCTCTACAAAAGACAAGGGACCTTGTTGTCCGGCGTAAAACATATCGGCCGCCAGATCCAAGGAGTGTGCCGGTGGTACTACATGCGATTCAGGAGGCTCGGCAGGCAAGACGGCATGCACAATGGACAGGGAGCGAGGAGCACTGGAAGGAGTGGAGGGCACGAAACCAGGAGAAAAAGAGAACTATCCAGACAGAGAAAAGGAAACAGTGGAGGACCGCGGTTCACAAAACCGCTAGCGAGCCACAGGGAATGTGGAAGCTGGCTAAGTGGGCAAAGAACAGCGATAGCCCTATTCGACCTCCCCAGATGCCTACACTAACACACAATAACGATCAGTTCACGACGGACAGTGCGAAAACAGAGATCCTACGGACAGCCCTTTTCCCAATGCCAGAGCCCGCAGACACATCAGACATCGAGAGCACTACATACCCAGAACCTGTCAATATAGCATGCGAAATTACAGAAGAGGAGGTACGAAAAGTAGTCCAAAGACTGCCGAACGACAAGGCTCCCGGCCTCGACGAGATACCAAACAGATGCATTAAGAAGTGCCTAGCTCAGCTACTCCCTATCCTCCAACGCATCTTCCAACAGTGTGTTTCAATTGGCTACCACCCAGCCCAGTTTCGGAAAGCTAGGACGATTATGCTACAGAAGGCGGGTAAAGACTCATCTACTCCAAAGGGATGGAGGCCTATTGCCCTTCTATCGTGCATTGGCAAGATACTAGAAGCAATAGTTGCACGGAAAATAGGACAGGCTGTACGGGAACATAAGTTGCTTCCTCAAAACCAAATGGCGCAAGCGGGTAGATCGACCGGAGACGCACTACGGTACATCCTTCAAAGCGTTCAGACTGCGTGGAAGAAAGGCAAGGTGGCCTCGGTGTTATCACTTGACATGACAGGAGCGTTTGACAAAGTCAATCACGAACGGTTAATCCACAACCTACGGTGCAGGAGGATTCCATACTGGATTACAGCTTTGTAGCGTCATTCCTGAAGGACAGAGAGACAACAATCGCTATCCCCGGATACGAGTCACCGGCAGCACGAGTGGCATGCGGAATCCCACAAGGAAGCACCATCTCACCTATCCTGTTCCTCTTCTTTACAGCCTCCCTCCTAGAAGGAATGGAATACACCGAAGCAGTTGGGTTTGCAGATGATACATACCTCATTGCAGTGTCAAATTCGACAAGAGGTACATGCGAGGCACTAGAAAAGGACCACAACAGCTGTCTACAATGGGCCTCAAGACATGGAGCTAAGTTCGCCCCTGAGAAATACAAAGTCATGCACTTTACAAGGGGCACAAGGAGCACATCCGAATCCCAGAGAACACCCAACATCCCGTCGCTCCAGAGTGGCCCAGAGGACACAATGAGGGTCCTAGGAGTAATCGTTGATAAGAGACTCAAGTGGCACGCACAGATAGAGAATACCCTTACAAAAGCAAAACGGCTAGAAGCTGCACTACGACGGATTACTGCTGCTACGTGGGGCGCCACGGTAGAGACAGCCCGTAAGCTATATATCTCAATGATCAGGCCAGCAGTAATGCACGGGAGCGAGGTATGGATGGCAGGAAAGGAGACTGGAATCTCAAAAATGCTCCAACAAAAGCTACGGGTAATGCAGAATAGATTCCTACGGATAATCCTTGGGGCCTACCGAGCTACACCAACGCGACTGTTACACAAAGAACTCCAGATCGAAGACATTACCGAGTATGGGAAGAGAACTGCTATAGCTGCAATGGCTGCGCAGAGGCAGAGGCCGGATATACACCAGGCCATGCAAGAGCTGAAGGGGCGGATCCTACTAAAGTGCGGACAACTTGGGGCATATAGCAGACGCCTGAGAAAACCATACAGCTCGCCACTAGAGCAGACAGACGAGCAGGCTACTATCCTACGGTCCCAGCTCTCACATAGACAGAGCAGATCCAAAGAAGACTCGGAAAGCAACATGGACTATCCTCCAGGGCCAGTATGAGCAGGACGAGTCACAGAAGTGGGACAATGCTAGGCGCGAAGGAATCCTCCCACTCGCGTTCAGGACTCCATGGAACACCAATACCCGGGAGCTTTATCGAGGGCTTAGCAAAGCCCAGGCCGCGATAGTGTTCCAGATACGGTCAGAGACAATTGGCCTTCCTCACTTCCTCCACAAGGTTGGGGTGCCCGACACTAGCCCCTACTGCGAATGTGGAGATAGAGGACAGCTCGACACTACCTTGCCTACTGTACAAACATGCGAGAGAGTAGAAGGAACTCATCTTAGCCACTAGATGCCAGGACGCGAGAAGATGGCTTACTGAGTTTCCTAGACAAACGGCAGCGTGGGCAATAAGGCATCTCCCCATAGGACAATTCGAGTGGACCCTCAAACATCTCCCAGAGCAGGCCGGAGATCTCGAACCCAAGTAAGGAGGATGATGTTGACTCTGGCGTGTCAGCCAGCTGCCTACGAGCAAACATATTGGTTCTATAGTACTTAAGATGCAGTAGGGTGTAAGGCATAACAGAGAAGGGAGGAAGTTTTACGCTGTAGGCACTTTCTACAGGGGTTTCTTTTACAACATGTAGATATGCTAGAAGGGGCACGGCCTGTAGCTAGCTCGAATACATTTATTATTATTATTATTAAGGTAGGCTCTAGGCTAAACTCAGAGGGATCTAACAACTCTACCTTATCCCTAAATAACTAGAGTAAGATCTAAACTATAGTTGAAGGAGCTATAGTAAAGGGGACAATAAGACATAACATATAGGTAAGGAAGCTAAAGAATAAAGTTACCTACCTTTATTTAGAGAATATAAGACTTTAGAGGGAAAAGGACGCCCTTTTATAGTCCCTATATAAAGAAAAAAAGCGTAGAAAGCGAGGACAAAAGCTCTTTAAGCTAGTTAGGGCTAAAGAAGAAAGTAGAGTAATCTTTATAAGCCTAAATAAGGTAGCTAGGGTAAAGGAGATATTAGCTAAAAAGGAAGTAAAGAAAGACACTAATTAGGCTACTAAAGAGGTAGCTAAAGTTTAGAAAGAGGTAGAGAAATAGTTCTAAGCTAATACTCGGTAGTTAAAGGCTATTTAAAAGTAATAGGAGGTAAAGGAGAAGAAAGAGAAAGCTACTACTAAAAAAGTAAGGAAAGAAATATAAAAGGAAGTTAACTAAGCTAACAAACAGCTGAATACTAACCTTAAGGAGTCTATTAAGAAGGTAAAGAACTCCCTAAGGCGTATTATCTTTAAATAGCCCTAAAATAAAGATATAGTAGTTATACTAAGTAAGAAGTCTTAAAACCTAGTAGCTAGCAGATTAGGGCGTATAAGGAGGCAGCTAAAGCACCTCCAAGGCTTTAAGCTATCTTAAATTAAAGAGCATATTAAGTTTACTTAATATTCTAAGTTACATGTAATTCGGTTAGGAATTGGCTGAGTTATTCACTTACAAAGGTAGGTGGTTAGTGTGTAGGTGTCTGTGCGCCATATAGGGCTGTGCGCCAAGCCGGGAAACCTTCTATGTCAGCCGATCAAATGGGGTTCCGGCGGTGGACGACTCTTTTCATAGATGCGATCAAGGCGACGGATCCAGGACTTGTCACAGTGAAATCAGAAGTAGCCTTGAAGGAAGCTGCTCAAAAGACCTGGAACGAGGAGGTGCCTCTGGTCATCACGATACACTAAGAGATGCCGTTCAGCGATGTATACAAGCAGAAGGGCAAGTTCTGATGAGGCTACTATCGTTTGCGATATAGTTGAGAATGCCAAGCAAATCGAACTGCGGGGAGGCTGGCCGGGCTTAATCGATATTGATTAATATTCATATCATCACAGCGCAAATTGATTGAGGCCCTAGAACTTTCAACTTTATAGTCATATTCGAGGAGCGATAGGCAGCCCCTTCGAAAGATTCAACCTACGATAATATTGCGACTATTGCTTGTATAGGCCTAAAACTTGCTCTATAGACTAACTGTATATGGAATGAGACAGCTAGGTATATAACAGACTAGTAAGCCTACCTAGTGCAGAGATGTCAGTTGATGGGCCTACGAAGCTCGAGTTCTTGGCATTTTCAACCAATTCGTAAACGATAGTAAAGGCTGCTGCGCAGGCAAGCCACGAAAACATTGCCTTTGAGATTGAAGAACATTACCAGTGACATTGGGCGGCATCTCGAACATTTCGAACAATTACGGCTAATATTGGGAGAACCTTGACAGCGCTTGGATCTGTATCCACCGCAGAGACGACGACCGTGAGAGCCTACATTCAGCAATTGAGAGATGAGCGACAACGTCAGGTCAAAGAGATGAAAGAACCCCACTCAAAACCTGAAGACCGGGGTATGGCTACCCAAAAACCCAGAGATGACCGTAGAAGTGGCAGTCATGTCAGTACTCCCGTTTCCCAGACGACCCAAATGGCCACTGACGCCTTATCTAGGTACAAGCTCCGAGATCTCAAAGGCGCCGATGGTATCGTCAAGATCAGGAAACGAGAAAACGCCATGGTTCTGACGAAGATCGAGGAGATGACGAAGCATGAATGGTTTTCCGACGATGGTAGAAGTCCACTCGCTCCAAATCTCAGGGCCAACGTTTGGGGCTTAGGATACATTCTTCGTGCCATGATCCAGCGTAACCCTCATCGGACAGCGTAATGAGTCGACCACAAGGCATCAGGAACCCCATTCTATCCGCCCGACGATTTGAGTGAAGTGGCTGAATCTTACTACAGCGAGACACTGCGAAGGCTCATCAAAGACTGCTTACTGATGCATCCCAAAATGCGCCCGACATGGCAACAGATCCGAGATAGGATGCTCAAGAAGAGCGGACATCGGATGCATGATCTGGCTGTTTGTTGATTTGAGAGATGCCGATAGTGAGGATGAAAGATTCGCGGCCCATATGCCCAAGACCCATGGCTCTCAGTACGATCTCGCGCTCGCGCTCTCTGCTAATCCACTCTGGGTGGAATTCGAAGAGCAACAGCCCGCGGGCCCAACAGACGAGCCGATTGAAGATCTTCCAGAAGTGCGCACTGCCAAAGTCCTTGCCGGTATCCAAGACACCCTGGAGAAGACCTCTAAGTCGAGAAATGTCAAGGACAAAGGCGTACGCGATGCTGCAATTAAGCGTTATACGCTTGCAATCGGAAATTATCTGGCTGCGCCCAAGAAACGTAATGGCTGCTCGATCGACCAGCTCTGGCATGTCATCGTTGAGAAGTACTGGCCGAAGCCCAAGAATGGCGAGAAGCGTTTTTCCGCCTCAGCTCTTCACCGCTATCATGGAAGTCTCACGGCCCCTGCTTCAACAGCAGCCGGTGCTACCGAGAGCTCTCAGAAGCCTCAAAATCGGGGGATCGAGAGTGATCAGTCAGGGTCCAAGAGCAAGAAGTAGGCATTCACGGGCCTCGTTGCTCAGATTCGGAGCTTCCTGGAGCCCTCGAGCCGCATCTGTTGGCGATCATGTCGTCTCCGGGTAGACCGATCTGTTTCACACACTGCCATCGACCGTCTTTCAACCTCCACTCGACTGTCGATATTCCTTGCTTCACCACCCCTTTTGGAGCACCTTCTAGTTCTGTGCGGAAGAAGATGGTCGCTCGATCCAGCTTCTCGTGAACGGTCGTCATCAGATCGAGGAATCGGACTCGATAGTCAGGGAACAGAGAGGCCATCTCGATCATTTGTTGCTGAAGCTCGGACAGCGTAAATCGAGGAGGTCGTTGGAGAGATGGCGATTCATCAACGAAATTGTCGGCGAATATGGACCATCCGGGGGAAGTCTCGAAATTGAAGTCTCTTCCGTTTACGGTTGCAACGAACTGGAAGGTCAAGTCTTCCAATTGTGCTGCGATTGCAGCTTTCATATCATCCATCGATGGGCTTGTTGGAGTGAATTGCCTCCATAGCGTTTTCGGGTTCCTGGCAAGTTTTGTAGCGGGAGGAGATGCTTCGAATTTGTCTTGAGCCATTTTGCCGAACGATGGTCGTTCGCAGGGCGTTTGAATGAAACGCTGTTGTCGTGCTAGCGGTCTCTGAGCGGCCATTACCTTCAATCTCTTCAGGAATACTAGGCTTATATTGATCAAGCCAGAGGATCACGCCTCCTATCGTCTTGGCAAGTCTTGATCTTCTTGGCGAACTACAAGCGCTCGTCCTTCTCTTTTCGAGATGCATAGTGTCGATCGAGTTGGTGCCGCGCAATACTTTCAACCTTATTTCCAGGCGAACCGATGACAATTGTCCTCATTGTAGCCCAGAACGTTGCCTTCGACGCAGAATGTTGTTCAGCTCGGTGTGTTGACGGCCGGTATTGCCCCCGGGGTTGAGTAATGTTGCACATGTAATCGTCGGGGAGAGATCGGAGACATCCTGCGGAAAAGCCGTGGCGCTATGGAAGCGCCCAATCCTGCTGTGCCTGTCAGCAGCGGAGCAACGGTCACGTCACAAAGATAAGGGTTCTACAGCAGAATAACGTGGCTATAGCAGTAAGGCCGACCCATGCATCCTTGCAAAGAAAGCATATACCTTAGACTGAGCGTGTTTCGAGCCCCAAGTCTCGTGAAGGTCGACTAGCTAGTCTTGCAAGTGCGGTCCGCGGCGCCTCCGCTCAGCAGGATGATTCTTTCGAGGTATTCTGACGGCAGGAATACGATTGATCGCCGGTGATTCGTCACCAAAAAGTTCCAGCCTCTAAAATTCCAGAAATGGCAATCATGTCGCAGGAAGATAGTTCAGGCACGCGATGTCTTGCCATGCTGCATTCCCGCGATCCCAAAGCCTGAGGTACGTAGGGCTGATTGGACATGCCACCGAGTTGCCGACTTCACCTTCCTTCGATCGTTCACAATAGGTTCATTCGGGGAGAGATCCCTCAGTGGTAAAGATCGCGGTTCAGCTCCAGAGACAAGGTCGCAAAAACAACAACTTTCGGGACCGCCAGCCGCGGAATTGCCGAACGACCGATACGAGATACTGCATGGTAGGAATTCGAATAGACCTGGGGCATAACTTTGGAATGGCTATCATGTATCAGTCTATGCGTGCATGACGCGCGGTCTCTTGGGTGTCGACTGGCCGGGAACACCAAGCGGTCGGAAGCACTTCCCGGAATGCACTCGCTTTAAGGCATCCACGTGCCCTGCCTTCGGTAGAGCAATCCTTCTGCTGGGCAGTATTAGATCGTGGCTGATCCTGCGGCTAAATCCGCAATTCGGCCGCTTCTGGAGATACTCTAGAGAACGGACACAAGGCGGAGACGGCTGAATGTTTGCCCCATGTTCTGGCTCCAAGGTCGGGTTCGCACCAGGATCGTAGTCGCAGCTGCCCATAGATTTGAGAGTACTGAACGTGGCTTGAGCGACTACCGCTTTCAACCGCAAGAGCCTCGATACGATTGTACTCGATGATTTGAAAGACTTGCATGACTGCAGACAACAGCACTGCCCGTTCCATCGAGGAGCACACGGAGAGAGTTTGCTATCTCGCTCCCGCCATGGTCCCGATCCCCCAACGACCACGTCGATGCAACCGAACGAGAGTCCAGTCACCTCCGCAATGCCTCTGCCAAGGCACAGATTCGCCAACAACCCCATCGAACTCATCAAAGTCCGAGTCGTACGAAGGGGCTCTCTCTTCCGGGCTCATGCAATGATACATTGAGGTCGCGCCTCCACAGCCCTCACAAGGTATCGACACGCCATAGTGCACTTCTCAAATCTCCTGCAATGCCATTCTCGCCAGTCGTTGCATTTCTTGCATCTCGGACAATGCCAAGTGCAGCTGTCTTGTTCCCAGCATCCAATTTCTCCCATGTGTCCTCCTCGACAGAAGCTGAAGTAGTATTCGCAATAGCTTTCGCCGCCCGCATCTACGAACAAGCCGTAGCGGAGAAGCTTATTGATGTGTTCTGGCATGTCTTGCTCTTGAAGCTCAGCCTTGTCCTCTTTCCAAGTCTGAAGAAAGCTGTCGAAACCGAAGGAGTCGCATCTTCGTTGCATCTCCTTGGCGAGGAAGTCTCTGTCGAGGTTGGATATCTTCTTCGACGCGTAATGGGCGAAGTATGGGTGAGGTACAGCGTCCGGGTTGAGTCCAATGCTTTCCTTGAGCTTATCGATGATGCTCATGCGATTTTGACAAGGCTTGCCAGGATCAGGACCACATTGGCAGCCACAAGAGGGACCGCATCCAAAGCCGGCAGTCTTGCAGCAGCATCGGCCTTTACATCCTGACGTGCATTTGCACTTGGATGGCTTCTCACTGATGAAGTCCGATGTGTCTTTCTGCAGCGAAGTCAGACTCTGAGCTTTTCAGCAACTTGGTAACTCACCTCAGAGACCGTCCGCGCTGAATTCTTGATTTTTGGCTTCTTCGCCTTTTCGGTAAAGGATATCCAAGTCCATAGTCAAGTCCAATTTTAATTGGTGAGGACTTGCGCTTGGTAGAAGGCATGTTGATCTGAAGCAATCTCAAAGAAGACTGAAGCGATGTTACAAGACGTCAATATTGAAAGCAAGGACGATTGTATTGCCAGAGTTAGTCATGAACATGGACAACGCGACTCGGTAAGGTCAAAGGTAGACTCGTCGACGCGTAAGAGTTAGCATTCGGATGTTTTCCGGGCTTATGATTGGGAGGAAGAATGACCACGCTAGCGGAGGTTTCTTTGCGGCCGCTCGTCGATCCGGCTACCCAGTTGTGTAAATGGCACTCGAGAGAAAACGCTCATGACCGCGAGAACACAATGACCTAAGAAGCCGGTATTTACAGATGCTGAGTACCGCAGCAAAATCACTGCGCTTCTTGCCCAGCCTTCGCCTTCAATGTCTCCTGTCTCAATTGATTCCTCTTGCCCAGAATCCTCAATGTGTTCCTCCTCTCGATCTCGCTCATCTCTCCCCAATTAGCGATGCTGCTCAGTGTACCGTCCTGATTGACGACAAGCGGACCAAGGTGATCCATCTTGACCGAGGCTTCTCCTGAAGACATATCCAGCTTCTTGGCCTCTTCTTCATTGGCCCACGGTGCAGGCAGAGGGAGCGGCTTGCCATCGGAGAATTCAGTTGGGTCGGATAGGTCGAGGCGAATGGACTCAGTGGTGGTAGATGATTCTGTTGCGTCTTCGACTTTGGGAGTGGTGGTGGACATTATGCGTGGTTTGGAGATGGTAGGGCGGTTGGTAGCGTGAAGTGTTGAAGAGAAGGTCCGCCTGATTGGTCCGACTTGAGGTAGATAGGCAAGAAACGTGAGCGGTTTTAGCCTTCGCATGAGAGCAGTTTTGAGCTTCAAGCACTCCAGTATGAGCAGTGTAGCTGCTATGGATGTAGGGAGTGGAGATGATCGCACACTCGCGTGATGCCGGGAAGATTCTAGAACTTAGCTTGCCTTGCTTTAGGTTTTATGGACGAAGTCGTGTGTGTTACGATGACCGCGGCATTATAATGCGGAGCCGAATCTACCTTTGCCATCTTCGCGAAGTCGAGATATGACTGGCAAGGAGTTGTTGGTAAAGTGTTGGGTCGACTTCGATCTCGTTGACTTCACTCGCGAAATACCAAGACTAGGCTAGTCCAAATACGAGAATAGATTCCGGCGCGCCAATCCGTCAAAACATGAACTGATATACGCACTGTAGGCATCAAATGATTCCATACGACACATCTCATCCTATACAAAGCGCATACACCTCTCATACGTTCGATGACTTCTCGTCTGCTCAGATCCTGCCGTTTCCTCCACTTTCCCAATTATCCCGTATGAAAACAGCACAGTGCACCTCCCTGGATTGGGAAATGATGAGAGGGTCTCTCTCGCGACACCCACAGATATATGGCTGATATCAGAAGCATCATGTCGAGGAGAAAGAAGGCCGGAGACCGCAGACAGCGCCATTTCTTATGGCTTAGATGTCTGGTAATGTCGTGCTTCTGAAACTCGAATTCGGGATCTGCTACGTCCGTCACAGAAGCGGAGTCCCTCCTTTCGTCGGTGAGTGGCTGCTTTTCTGGACGCATAGCTTGATTGCAGTCTTTTGGTGTCTGAAGAGCTTCAGGGAGAAAACCGGGACAATATCCCTGCGAAAGAACGATCAAGCCAACAAGCGTCGCCATTGGAAATCCGTACAGGAGCGTGTGGACGTACATGCTTATCTGAATTGGAACTTCCGATCATGGACAGTCTCGGAACATGAGGCTGTCTGAGAGCTTGGCATCCTTTCTGCACCTTTGGCTCCCAGCGAGCACTCGAGAAGCCTATCCATCGCAGAACCAGCAGAATTAGCATCCTCGGTACGATCGTCGAGCATACACCATGTCAACATTTGTCAAGATTCTCCACTGGAAGATTCGGTCATCTGATAGCCCATATGAGTATCATGCTTTACCAACAACGGCGGCAGCAGCCTCGAGCGACGAGAAACGAACACAGGTCTCAAAACCAGCGACCCTCAAACGATTGCGAGCAGCTTTGAGCAGACTACTCGCCACGGCACCGACTTTTCGTCATGGGGCGTCAGATGCCAGCAAGCAAGTCAGAACTGACGAACAGCTGCAGGCGACCAATGTTATCGCTGCAAGGTACGGCCACTCGAGACATTTCTGCATGAACTTATTGACAGATATGCAGGTCCGGTACGGACAGCAAAGTCCTATCCCTCTGCCGGAGCATGTGATGCTGAGCTGATTCTTTTGCGTGTAGATATAATAGGGCGAAGCCCACTTGTGAAACAGGCGGCAAGTCTGGCAGCAGCTGTACTTACAGCTCCGGGAAGCAAGGCCGTAGGATAAGGAAGGACCATCTGAGAGCGGAGTAGAAATCAAAGGCTACAAGCCGGAGAGGTAGTCTTTTCGAGATCGACAGTGCTTACTCCGATGGAGATCTGTCATTGTTCAACCACATCAGAGCATTACCTCGAGTATGTAATACGTCGCAGCACGCGAGGCTCGAGCTGAACAGCAACTAGACCACGATGATCCAAGATATAGCGCCCACACACAACATAGTAAAGCGGATGGGCCAGAAACTTGCCCAACATCCATGCCCGGGAGAAGTAGACAAAAGAGATGAAAGTTCACATACCGAGAACATGAACGTAGACCTCCCTGACTTCCAATTGCTGCTAGACCCGGCCGCAATGAACGATTTGTGTGCGCCGCGGCAAGACTTCTGGTTACGAAGCAAGTGTGTCTCCCGTGCTTCGTCCAGCTCCAGGTTCGGCTCGCCCTTGAAATCCGGCTCGTCCGGATTCTGAGACAGCCAGTACGTGCCATTGGGGCCCAGATGCACGCCTCCGTATAGTGCTTTGGTCGTTGTCGATATTGTCGGCTTCGCAGAATGTAGGTCTGCGTGGAAGCCATGCTCATATGTCCCATGTGCTCGATAGGCTAAAGGAAATCGATCATGGCCGCATGCTAGGGAGATGGCCAATCTCACAGCGAGCGTAGATGTGAGGCTCAAAGGTAAGGTACTCCAGAGTCTGGTGAATTCGACCGCCTGTTGCCGTAACTGGGATTTGCGTCCTCGTAGAAGGCGATCTTATCAGTAGAGTCTGTATCGAGA
This sequence comes from Nothophaeocryptopus gaeumannii, assembly GCA_031771865.1. NCBI lineage: Eukaryota > Fungi > Ascomycota > Dothideomycetes > Mycosphaerellales > Mycosphaerellaceae > Nothophaeocryptopus > Nothophaeocryptopus gaeumannii. Next base: position 2,996,926 of record JASISA010000025.1, read on the forward strand.
CCCAGTGAGACCGGCGCATAGGAAGGTAGCTCTGACTTATGGATGGCATTGTTGTGGCTCACTCGAGCTGTACGACTTTCGTGGGACATCGTCGACTATCAGCAGGTCGAGTGAGAAATCTGCATCCTGTTCATTGTCTGCAACAGTTCCATCACGCTATGACAGTCCTCGGCCCCCGAGCACCCTGGTGCTGTATCTCCTATAGAGCATGTATGCCGATAATGTTTAGTCGGAGGTTTCTGTTTGTGTCGGAAGGGGTCTCGGAGCGTATCTGCATAACGGCAGAGATGTGGCGAGGTTGTCCCGGGCCCCTGCTGTTTGCCGCTTCGAGAGCATGCCTGCAACTTCCGGCGTCCATGAGTAGGTTCTCGTAATGTGCGAATCTCAATCCGGACCATGACCACTGCCGCAAGGTACTCACGCCACTCTTATAATAGAGGCTCATAGAACGCCACTGAGTGCAGCTGCAGGTACCAAGGACTTCAGGGACACAAGTGCACAAATACAGGCCGAAACTCAACCGCTTGTCATGCACTAGATGACCCTTCTAGCTACCATCGCAGCAGCCAAAGCCGCACATCCTCCCAAAGCGAGCACCCAGCTAGTAGGTACAGTGCTATGCAAGGCCTCGGCAGCTCCATACACGAGGCCATCACATAGGCCAGCCAGGACTTGCGGCAGAGATATTGTGAACCCGCAGATACCGATGATCGCCCCAGCATCTGCCTCCTTTTGCTTCTGTATTTGTTGGCCGATGATTGCGAACGGCACCCACTGGGATACTGCCCATGAGACTCCGCATAACGCTACCAAGGTTGTGCCAGCTTGCTGTGACCGCATCAATAGAGAGGCGAAAAGCAATGAGGAAAGCCAGAGTAACGCTGCCATCCAGAGACGCATAAGTACATAAGAAGAGCTCGTCTCGTCTTCGCAACAGTATTGGCCTGCGGCTCTCCTTCGAGAATTGATGGTTCGTACGATCCAGGAAACAAGCATAGGTAGGACAAAGCTGGCAATTAGACCGACGATTGCAAAGCACATGCCAGCCAGAGAACCAGCTTGTGCTCCTTGATCTGAAATGTTCTCTGATGGAACGAGGGTAGGCTCTTCGAGCTCATTGATGTATGTCGTGGTGCTGTAAAGCAGAGAAAACCAGGCGAACCACCCGCATACCTGAATACTGCAGACGTTACGAATTGTTCCGGAGAGTGTCTTGATGTTCCCGTAGAGCTGAGTCGCCGTGCCGTATACCGCACTTCTCGTATTCCGAGACGAGAGCAGCAGGAATCTGCTATCGGGCTCTTTGATACAAGAACAGAGCAGAGTCGACACAAGTCCGAGAACTGCGCAGTTCAACAATGCCATAGCTTGGAATTGTGTTGCGCCATTCCACAGGTGCAAGTTGTCAACCAAGGACGTGGAGCCAGCATACAGACTCAAGACACTGGCGAGCCCAGAAAGCCGAGTCGCCCAGGCGCTGACTCTGCTCTGTTCTGACGCGGGTGCCTGTTCCACCATCAAACTTCGAACTCCAGATTGCATGGGTTGTACAGCAACGCTCATGATCAGCGTCCAGAGGATGGCGTTGACTTGTATGAGTGACTGGACGGCAGACTCGTATTTCCCGCAGACGTCTTCGCTACAAGTCAGACCTCGGATTAGTGCAGAGCCCCAGCCAAGGAACAGTAGTGATGTGGCGGTGAGGAAGGCCCCAACCGCCACCATGGGCCTTCGTCTTCCCCATCGAGTACGAAGCCGGTCGCTGAAGACTCCAGTAACAGGCGCAACGATGCAACCGGACAAAGGCTGCGAAGCGAGAACGACAGCAGTGATCGATTTCGATATTTGCAAGCTCTGCAGTAATATCTACCTGATGTCAGTGAATGACCTCCAACATTGAAGGGTACAACGTACCGGCAGATTGGTCATTATTGTCGACCAGAAAATCTGCAGACCAGCAGGTCCGGAACAAAGGACAAGTAGTCGCCCGAAAGGGAGTCGTTCGTTCGCGCTTGTATCATCGTCTTCCAGGCGGATTTTCTCAATAGGCGATTCGATCTCGCCGAGGTCTGATTGCTTACCGCCAATCTCTGTGATACGGATATGCTGGACCTTGGAAGAAGTACGAAGAGGCCACCGGGGCGCAGTATTTGGCATGGCTGGTACGGCGCGACGTAGCTCAGTGTCTACATATGGTTGCCAATAAGGAGTGTATGTGGGCGGAAACAAAGAACGACGACTGCGAACTTGGAGAGGCTCCTCGTCGGCACGCGCGTACGTCAATGATGCGACCGTCTCCAAGATGCACCCCTGCAAAATACCCCGAAGATTTGACTGACAGGCCGAAGCAAGGGATCTGCCTCAAGAGTAATCAAACTTCCGAATCCCCGCGCGAATCAATCTCCGAAGTCAAGAGCCAACTTCGGAAGCATCGATCGTGTTTACTTCGCGATCATCGCTAGAACGAAAATTGTCAGTCTAGTACAGGCTCGTCCGGATGGTAAAGGGTATCAAACGTGGAAGGAGTGGGTCCGGAACCAAGCTCCAGCTTGCATCTTCCACTGTTCTTCGACAGTAGGCATCTATGGAGTCATCATCCTTGACGTTCAATTAGTATAGCAAAGGATTGGCATACTTCCAAAATCGGCTCCACGGTTGATATGCCAAATGGATAATAGCTGTCCAAAGCCAGCAGAAGAGGACAGCCAAAGCAGGCAAGTCAGCACTGCTTGAACCAGCTGCCACCTGAGGCGACGGCGAAAAGTCGTGATGTTTTTCTCATTGTTGTAATCTGGCGTCTTTGACATGGTGTTTCGAATGTGGATCACGATGTTCTGTTGCATCACTAGCTCGACCCTGCGAAAGACAGAGCATCAATATCGCCAAGGTGATCGGAATTTCTAATATCCTTGTCGATGGTCGGAAGATTCAACCTCTGGACACGTCTTTCACATTTGCCATGATACTATGCGATCAGCAGATGCTACGATCTGCGCACTTTACGACCATGAGCTCGCCAACCCGGACATCTCCAGCCTGTTCGTATGAGCCATTGCAGAAACATGAGACAGGTTATCATGATCGAGAACACGGGAAGCCCGAGATTGAAAGAGATGCCATCATCACAGAGGTCAACGTCGGGTATCCTTCTTGCTGAGAAGCGCGAAATAGATCAGATCCAAAGGTCTCCATGCCATGAGTTAGTGCTCGTGTCTGGTCTCTACCAACTCAGTTGTCTAGCAGTGTCTCTCGCCGCGACGGAGAATACTGTTGGGAAGAAAGATGACATGCAAGGGCTGAAACCCGAAACCGACATGAAACCGCACCTCTCCTTCTCGACAACAAACTTACATGCATTCCATCTTTCGATTTTCATCCGGGACACTTTCAAAGTCTTCTCAGCCTCAAAGACAGAGTCAAGATCAGTCTCCATCTCCGGCAACAAGACAGCGATATCATGTGACATTTTCCAAACCACAGCCCGCCAACTTGGTTGCGTCTTCACCCCATGTCTTTCACTTGACCTCTTCAGCCTGTCACGATGCCAAGACCACGGCAGACTTCGCATAAATCGAGCAATGGAGATACTATGCTGCAGAGAATGTGCCGACGACCATCGCCTCAGGAGCAACTTGTTTCAGTCCCTTGTTTCAGCCCAGAATGTCTGGCTGACCTGGGAGAGCTGGAACCCGTCTCCAACAGCAGCGTCTGGGCTGGACATTACGATGTTATGTACGTCTCAATGAAGTTTCATCTCTACCATTGCGCATATATGTGGCGGAAACTGCATCGAGCGATATTACGAGAGGGGCCTGTCGACGGCTACACAAACCCTCTCGGGCATACGAAACCATTTCTCGAAGATGCTTGCTATCATGAGCTCTTCCGAGAAGATGAATGCCGTCATTGCTGTCAAGACTCCGAGGAGGAAGGATGGGCGGACAGGCCGGAGAGCTCGCAAAAAGTGATAGACGACTCCAAGAAAGAGAAAGCTTGAGGGATCGACCTTTACATGGGGGGCGAGAATCCCTTCTTCCACATCCGACTGGAACACCTAACGCGACTTACTATGTACACCAAGGCCCGTCGCTTCTGTACAATGGCCAACGAAATCCATCAAGCCTAAGCTGATTTCTATCACCTATGCCCATGTCAACAACGCCAATCGTCCCGTCAGGCCAGCCAAAACCACCGAGCTGCTCAAGAAGATCTGGAATCTCGTGAAGATCTGGTTCACGAAGTTCTGATACAGTGAGTGGAAGATCCGAATACCGACATAAGTCCAGGCGCCAGCAAGGGCGTATTGGTGGTTGTCGCCAGCCACAATCAGGCCAAGAGTCACAGCGTAAAAGACCGTAGGTTGCTCGTGGAGATGGTTGTAGTTGTTTGCGATTCTGCGATATGCAATAGGGACCTTGGTGGCGAGCTCGGCGTCGTTGTTCTCAGGGTCCATGGAGATGTTGTATTTTCCAATGGCTTGAATACGGGTGTAGTGCATAAATGCCTGTTGGCAAAAGCTCCAGGATGCTAGGGTGACTAGAGGCTACAGTATCGAGAACCGGATTAGCATCTTGCGCTCAGTATTTATTGATGGGAAGAATTTACCTTAAGGAGAGGGTTTGGGCCTAGGAGTTGAGATGCCATGTTGATGTGTTGGACTTTGATTTGACTGGAGTTGGTATTCCGATCCTTCTTGTCAGTTGCTCGAGGACAATTCCGAATGATTGCAGACACTCTTGATATTTGGGAAAACAAACGAGAAGTAGGTTTCTTGTCCACCTCGGGTAACGAGGTCTAGAACTCTGTTCGTTTGGGAGGATCTCTTGAGTTTGTCGTGCCTGAGGCCAAGCGATGGGCCGCCTGGCTTCCCTTCTGGGCGTGACAGCTTTCACAGCAACTTGACTGCATGTGCTTCTGCATTGCATCGTCAATATCCCATTCCATCGATTCCAACATTCAACGCCATTGCGCTCATGGCAACGACCATGAAGTTTGAAGGGAACTGCGAAGCGCGCAGTTCACCCGTGATATGGGTTGACTGATCGCTTGGGAAGCACGACTGCTCGTTCACAGACGGTAATGACGACATGATGGTGGCCACGTGCAGTCCTCAGTGTCACGAAACTTTCACAGTATTCTCTCGTCTTAACGTTACATCCTCTGCGCCATCATAACAATGCCGCCGAACGGGGCGAACGAGCGCCAGCCGCTATTGCAGCAAACGGACGATAGATATGAAGAACAAGCCGAGCACAGCCAATCACGGAAAGTACAATTCGATGAAGACGACAGAGGCGATCCCCGAAAATGGCCACTCCTTGCCAAATACGCCGTGTGTGCCCAGGTGACGATAATCGCCTTCTTCCTTCCCATGGCCTCGTCCATCTTTGCTCCAGCCTCGGATCAAATTGCGGAAAACTTCGCAGTCTCTAAGCAACTCGTGCTGCTTGGACAAACAGGCTTCGTCTGCATGCTTGGGATTGGGCCTCTCTTCCTCGCACCCATGTCCGAAACCTTTGGCCGGCGGAGTATCTACATGATCAACCTCGTGGCTTTCACTCTGCTCCAAATCCCAACGGCACTCTCTCCGAATATCGAGAGCTTTGTGGTGTTCCGTACTCTCTCAGGCTTCTTTGGCTCGGTCGGAGTAGGCAATGGCGGTGGCTCTATCAGCGATATGTTTGAGACTCACGAGCGAGCCAAAGTCCTTGGAGTCTACATGATTGCTCCTCTTCTGGCACCGTCCATTGGACCATTTCTTGGCGGGCTCGTCACAGCCCGCATGTCATGGAGGTGGCTCGCGTGGATTGAGATGATCCTTGGTGGAGCTACAACCATCGTGTGTTTTTTCTTCTTGCACGAGACGAGAGCTGTAACGATCCTCCGGCAACGACAGGCTGACTTGGAGAAGAAGCACCCGGGGCGGGAATACACCGTCGAAGGAGCTACGAAACGGTCGATTCCTGCGAGGATTGCCGGAAACAGCACTAGAGCTATCAAGATCTTGACCACTCAGCCAATTGTTCTGATCATGAGCTCCTATCAGGCTCTAATTTTCTCGGCTATGTATTCCCTTTACGCGGAGTACTCTCAGATCTGGTCTGAACCTCCTTACAACTTCTCGCAAACTCAAGTTGGTCTGGCATACCTCGCACCCGCGGTCGGCTTCACGATCACTGGGATCTTTATTGTGCTTTTCATTGACAAGCTCTACAACTACTTGGTCAAATTACACGGCGACAAAGGAAAGCCGGAGTACCGCCTGCCATTGGCTAGCATTGGAGCTGTGTTCTTGCCTGTGTCACTCTTCTGGTTTGGCTGGGCTGTCGAGAAAGACTTGAACTGGCCTATACCGATGGTCTCGATGCTGCTGTTTGGAGCTTCTCAAGTCTCCATTTTCAACACAGTGCAGACGTACTACATTGATGCGTATGAAAGCAATGCAGCATCTGCAGTGGCCGCGGGAGCTTTCTTGCGGAGTGTGGTTGGAGGTATTGCGCCTCTGTTCGTTGGAAAGATGTTTGATAAGCTTGGATATGGCCTGGGCATGAGCGTATTCGGGGCCCTTGCAGTTCTGCTCATGCCGGCTCCGTTGATGTTCTACTGGATCGGCCAGCGACTCAGGGAGAAATTCCCGTTCAAAGGCTGAAGCAATAATGGAACCTATGTACAAGTCAAATACCTTGCTTGCGGTCGGCTTCGAAGCAATGTACAGCAACGCAGTCGAATCCCAGCTTCTCTGCCAGTTCTCCATTCCCAGCTTCATCACCCGCAAAGGGAGAGACCCCCAGTATCATACAAATGTCCGGTCGTCAAAATTTGGAAGCTCTTAGTCAAGCATCCGGCTACAAGGCTTGGAGATCGGCAAATCTCGATCGACAAACTCAATCCCCTCATTTTTTGCACAAAGTTCAGCCTCCTGCTCGCGGCCTGTACCGACTGCCGCTCATCTTTTGCACATCACTCGCGGACTTCACTTTAAGGATTGGGCCGATGCATAACGCGATGTAGCTTCTTACCGTTCCTGGACGTTTGCGTGCCTGCCAAGCATACAACTAGACGCAAGTCAGACCATGTGTTTGGAACTTTGGAAACGAGAGACGTCATGGCTCGCAGCTGCTCGCGTCCATCAGGGCGCGTCCTGGCTGCTGGTGTAAGATGCTGGCTCATTCGTCTTCCCTGGAGTCTCGCGACGGACAGGCAACATGAAGTCGACAAGCGCGTGGTTATGGGCTCTACCAGCTCTGGCAGCAGCTCAAACACCATATCTGCCACCTGCGTTCCCTCCAACCCCGATCTTGCCATCGAGCATTTCCTATGCGCCGAGTGTCACTCCCAATGTATTGGACAAGACAGCCCCAGACTCCCAAAAGGTCTGCTCTGGTTACAAAGCATCGAATGTCAAAGAGTCCTCCAATGGCGTTACGGCGAACCTCGATCTGGCAGGCAAGTGCTCGACCTACGGAAATGACATCCAGCAGCTCTCACTCTCTGCCGAATACCAAAGCAAAGAGCGTCTTGCTGTGAAGATCTTCCCTCGCTACTTGGGTCCACAGAACGAGTCTTTGTACTTGCTTTCGGAACACCTCACACCGCAGCCTGGAAGCGAGCCGGATGCCAGCAAGGCCAATTCTGACTTGCAATTCGAATGGAGCAACGACCCAAGTTTTCAGTTCAGGATTGTACGCAAGAGCAATGGCGAGAAGATCTTCGACACTTATGGCAGCAAGATCATCTATGAGGACCAGTTCTTAGAGCTGTCCACGGCGATGGTCCCCACTTACAACATTTACGGGCTTGCCGCCTTCGTCCACTCGTTCAGACTGGGTACGAATTGGACACAGACGTTCTGGAATGCTTATAATCTGGACAACGATCAAGAAATTGATGTGAACGGTCACGACACACACCCCATGTATCTCGAGACTCGCTACGGAAACGGCACATCGACATCGCACGGAGTCTACGCCCGCAATGCTCACGGGCAGGACTGGCTGCTTCGATCAGACCGTGTGACGTACCGTACGATTGGAGGCAGCTTCGAGTTTTACTTCTTGAGCGGTCCTACCCCGAAGGCAGTCTTGAGCCAGTACCAAACTCAGATCGTCGGCACCCCTGTGCTGCAGCCCTACTGGGCTCTGGGCTTCGGTCAAGTGAGATGGGGCTACGAGAGCTGGCAAGTCCTCCGCGACATCCTCGATGGGTACAAAGCAGCCGACATCCAAGTTGAGTATATCCAGAACGATCTGGACTACGAGAAAATGAACCGCGACTTTACCCTCAACCCCGGTCACTACAACCAGGCTCCAGGTATTGAGTTCCTCAACAGGCTGCACGCAGACGGCCAGTACTGGACTCCCATCTTCAATCCTAACGTCTATGCGCCAAACCCGAACAACGCCAGCGATGCCTATCCACATTATGACCGAGGCAAGGCTGCCGATGTCTACCTCAAAAACAAGGACGGGGGTATCTACTACGGTGTTCTCTGGAACGGCTTCTCGGCCTACCCTGACTTCACGGCTCCGCAGACTCAAGTCTACTGGAAAGACGAGATCCAGAGATTCCATCAAGAAATTGGTTTCGATGGATTCTGGTTGGACGTCAGCGATGCTGTGTCTTTCTGCACTGGAAGTTGCGGTACTGGCAGGATCCAGGAGAACCCAATCCACGTCCCCTTCCCTCTGCCTGGTGACCCCAACACAGCCATCACAGTCGATTACCGCTATCCCGAGGGCTTTGAGAAGACAAATGCCTCCGAGGCTGCTTCAGCAAGCGCCGCGATGGCATCTCAGTCCTCAGCATACCCGATGAACACCGCGGAGCCAACGCCAACAGTTCCCCGGACGCTGCCAACTCCTGGCGTCAGAAACCTGACTTTCCCGCCATACGCAATCAACAATTTCCTTCCGGGCCACTCTCTCCTCAAGTCTGTCCTGTCCCCAGATGCAGAGCACTACAACGGTCTTCATGAGTACGAGCTGCACAACCTCTACGGACACACTAGCGGCAATGCGACGTACAATGCCCTCACCACTCTTTACAACGGCAAGCGACCATGGTTCATCTTGCGTAGCTCCTTTGCTGGAAGTGGACAATTCGCTGGCCACTGGCTTGGAGATACCAATGCCATGTGGGGAGACATGTACAGAGGTATCGCGCAAGCCCTCACTTTTGGTATTGCTGGCATTCCATACGTCGGAGTCGAGACTTGTGGCTTCAACGGAAATTCAGACTTGGAGCTGTGCAGTAACTAACTAACTACCCTTCGCCCTTGATTGGTGCTAATAATTTTGGAATAGCTCGTTGGATGCAATTGTCAGCTTGGTACCCTTTTTACAGAAATCACAACAACCGCAACACCATCCCGCAGGAAGCCTTCCGCTGGGCAACGACTGCAGAATCGACCCGACGTATCATGAACATCAGATACTCTCTGCTACCGTATACCTATACTCTCTTCGCCAAAGCGAACAAGGCAGGCGAGACAGTCCTTCGAGCGCTGGCATGGGAGTTCCCAGACGATCCTTCCCTTGCCGCAGTTGAGACTCAATTCATGTCTGGCCCAGCTCTTCTCGTCACACCAGTGCTTGAACAGGGTGCGACTACCGTCCGCGGTGTGTTCCCGGGCGTTGCCCAAGGTCAGACATGGTACGACTATTACACCCTTCAGAAGGTGGATGTGGCAGCTGGTGAGAACAAGACGCTGGACGCACCAATTTTGCATCAGCCCATTGCCGTTCGTGGAGGCTACATTGTCCCAACTCAAAAGGCCGGCAACACGACTGCCACATCACGCAAGAATCCATGGGCCCTCATCGTCGCTCTCGACAAAGATAGCCAAGCAGAGGGCAGCCTCTATCTTGACGACGGCATCAGTCTCAAGGTGACTCAGTCAAAGGACGTCGAGTTCAAGTACTCCAACGGCACTTTGACCGCCAAGGTCAACGGAACCTACCAAGACCCCAACCCTCTGGCGAACGTCACCATCGCGGGTATCTCTACCCTGCCACAGAGCGTCTCGGTCAGCTCGGGAGGCAAGTCGGTCGATGCCAGTGGCGTCAAGTGGCACTTGAACGGCACGGCGCTCTTCATCACCGGCCTGGAGAGCGCAACAAAGGGCGGAGCATGGATTTTCGACCTCACCATCAGCTTAGGACCTCAAGCAGGTGCGAAGCCCACCAGTTCGAAGCCCAGCGGATGGGGTGGTAGCTATGGAAGCTGGCCCACGAGCAAGAGCGGTGGATGGTAACTGTATGAAAAGTAAGAAGAAAGGAGATATCCACCTTCGGGGTCAAGGCCGATACCGAAGATCCCGAAGACTGCCCCGATGACGGTAAGGGTTGAACAGGGTATAATGAGAGATGTAATTGGATAATGAAACCATACTGAACATGGCTTCCTTGCACTGTCACCGGCATGTCACCGATGTAGTTCTCGGCACCTTTTCTGCGAACTCCTGTCTCCGTATCTCACTCACCTGTCATTTGTGTCTTTGCCATCGTGAAGAGGCAGTTTACTGCCATCATTTGTCTCATTTCAATGCATATCTTCTCCAAGACTTGAACAGGCGCCAAGTCGAGGCTCCGAAGTTCATCCACCGCTCCGATCCTCGCACTCGCGAGCAGAGGTCCGGATCGAGCGGCGTGGCTGCTCCCAAACGGGATGAAATGGGCAATGCAGTTAGCAACATCGTCACCAAGATCGATGGCGGCGAGAGTGCCAGGCGAGAGACCGAAGAGATCCTCAACACGCTGGTGGTGATATCCGAGCTGAAGGCGTCATCTCACTATCAGAAAACATTCAGCAACCCAATCGAGGCTTATATGCTTCCGGTCGAGAAGATAGTGAGGAGATTGCATATGGCTCATTGTGGAGTCAAAGCGGATGCAGACTCTGTCAAAGATGCGATCAGAGAATATTTGGGCCAGAGCATCACATTTGAAATCGTACGCTGATCGTGTGTGATGAACTTGAACATAGGAATTGTCGCTGACTTGCAGATAGCTTGATGGTCTTACCGCAATTATTCTAAACTCCTTGATTGAGCTCATGGACGCTGTGTCAGAGAAGCACAGTAGTGAGATGAGCAGCTATGCTGTGACCATCCACCGAGCAGGTGGAATTGGTAAGTCGGTCTGTTCGCCTGCCATATGAGTGTTTCTGACCTGTGTAGGCCGAATCGATTGCTACATGTTCTACTACAAATTCCAGTCAGGATATCCGGCCAAGATCCTAGAAAATTGCTTGATCACTTCTTTGGTTCTGTCGACGGCTGAAACATCCAAGTTGACTGCGGGTCGACTTCGAAGCCTCGCCCAGCCATATTCGACGCCATTGCCAGACGAAATCCAGGAAGACGCAGACAGACGTCTGCAGTCGATTGAGCAATTACTTGTTGGTGAGCTGGCTAGATCAGCGAGAACCCGGTCAGCTCCTGAGCTGTCCACAGCGAGGAATGGTGCGAACGGAGAAGCCCAGCATCCTAGAATCAATCGTGGTGATTCTGCTTGAGATGAAGCAGTAAGAATGCAAAAGCACAAGATGTGCATTGCACCCACCTGAAGAAACATATCGACCGGTTCGGAAGAACAAGAAAGCCGGAAGGATCATCAACGAAGGCGTTTCCGCCGAACGCTCCAGCCGATGACGACTTGAAAGCACCTCGCAAACGTCCGAGAACTTCTCAAAAACACCCTTTCCGACTGCTCAAACCATAACACCGAAATCTCAAAGCCCTCGCGAGGGCGCCAATGATGGGAGAGCGGAGCATTAGTTCGGCTGTCCGCTGTGGTCGTTCCCCGCCTCGTTCTCCAAGTACGAAGCATGATGCTAGCCCAAAGCAGCCATGAAGCCGGATCTTAAACGGCATAGACATGCCTCGGCGTCGTCGGCTGGTGGCCTGGATGACCTCACGAGACATGATGGAAGAATAGTTCGGTGCATGGTGCAGTAATGGGTAGATGCACGGATGGTAGAGGTGGAGGGCGAGTTGAAAGAGTAATGGTCTGCCACATTGCTTCCTTGCTTGGAGAGAACCGCGTTGCACGACAAGAGCTGGTAAAGATTGAACAAGATGAAGTCCACCATCCTCGCAACAATCGCGTTCCTGACCTCCGACGTCTCCGCCTACTACCGCTACCACAACTACATCACCGAGATCCTGCGAACATCCTCACCAGCAGTTGATATTCTCCCTCCGACCCAAGATCCCTGGTACACAGCCCCATATGGCTTCGAGAACACATCTCCCGGCTCGATCCTCCGAATTCGCGCCGCGAGGGGAAATTTGACACAAGTGCAAACGAATAGCAGTGCGGCGTACAATATCTTGTACCGAACGACGGATAGCAATTACCGACCTTCGTGGGCTGTGACGACGCTTTTCGTGCCGAACACGACGATTGGGTTTGAGAGTAATAGTTATGATAAGTTGCTCTCTTATCAAATACCTTACGACAGTGCCGATCTCGATGCTTCGCCTTCCTACGCCATGTACGGAGCCGCGATACCAGATGTGACGCAAGCGCTCGGACGAGGCTGGTTCGTCAATGTGCCAGACTACGAATCTTGGACAGCGTCTTTCACAGCAGGTGTTGTCTCCGGGCATGCGACTCTGGATTCTGTGCGAGCAGTCCTCTCATCTGGATTCGGACTGGCGACGAATGGGACGAAGTGCGCAATGTGGGGATACTCTGGAGGAGCACTGGCGAGCGAGTGGGCAGCAGAGCTACAGGTACAATACGCACCAGAGTTGAGCTTTGCGGGTGCAGCTTTGGGAGGGTTGACACCGAATGTGACGAGCGTGTTGGCGGCTGTGGATGGGACAATCGAGGCGGGCCTGATTCCAGCGGGCATTGTTGGACTTGCAAGCCAGTATCCGGAGCTTATGGAGTATCTGTTGCAAAATCTGAACACTGAGGGCCAGTTCAACGCGACCGGTTTCTTCGATGCTCGCAACCAGACGCTCGTGGAGTCGATCCAGGCCTTCGTGTTTCAAGATGTAACGAAGTACTTCAAGAACGGTGCTGAATCTTTGGAAAATCCGATTTCTCAAAGAGTCATCAACAGAGATGGCATTATGGGATATCACGGCGTCCCAGCGATGCCGATCTTTGCGTACAAGGCTATTGCGGACGAGGTGAGCCCTGTGAACGATACAGATGTTCTAGTGCAGCGGTACTGCAACATTGGCGCGACAATTCGATACGATCGCAACACCGTCGGCAACCACTTATCGGAATCGAATAACGGCGAGGCGAGGGCGAGAGCATTCTTGGATAGCGTGCTGTCGGGCACGTACAATGCGACAGGATGTCAAATCCAGAATGTTACAGTCAATGCTACGGCATCTGGCTGAAATAGAGCCTGGACCGAGTTAGCCAATGTAGATATGTATGACGTGGCAATGATATGAAAGCAGTGAGCGAATGCAGCCCCATCATGCTGTTCGTGTCAGGTCTCGAAAACTGATGCTTCCAGGATCTGCATGTTGGTGGCGAGGGTCGATGGGCCATTGAGTGGGACCTTGATTGCTGATGGTTGTCCTCTCACAGGTACGCATCGAGTGGGATGAACAGACACCCAACCACACGTTGAGACTGACGTGCAGATGGATTGCACAGTGCATCCGCGGAAAGAACCAGTTTGATCCGGATGCTGATCAACCCAACAAAGGCCTTACAGGCTGACTCATGACCCAAAGCAGGTAGTTAAGGAACATCAGCTCCATCTTTCACGTGGTTTCTTGCCCGAGCGTACCCTAAGGTAGGAGACAAGGTGCGGAAGCGCTATTCGAACGGATGTGCGAGGTGACTATAGCATGTCTGATCAGCGTGGTCTTATCCGTTCTTGGGACGGTGTTGACGTTGGAATATAGCCAGGCCACTGCACCTAAGCACTCCCAAGCTTTCCCAAGCTCCCACTTCAGAGGCGCCGGCGAGGGTGTTATCAGCCAAGCGAGCAGAGCTGAAAGTTAAAGTCTAATGGTTGTGCCACGCGAGATCTGTGTTACCGTAGTTCACATGCAAGCTGCCAAGAGGTAGTCTCAAATAGAATCCTTTCGCGATTTGTTCCCAGAGTGTCACTCAGCCGCGCAAGCGTGAAGAGCAGCGCGGGACCGGCGAGCACCTGTAGGACTGTAGGACTGTAGGACTGTAGGACTGTAGGAGTCGGAGTTGTCCATTTTCGCTTTCTCTCAAGGTGGCTCTCACGTTGCATCGCGTGTTCCGTTGGCCAACCGGCGAGTGTTAACGTTACGAGAAAGCGGATGAAAGCAGGGTCCGATGGGAGGAGCTCGCACGGTTGTCAAACCCCATCGCACCTTCCACACGTGGTCGATTAGAAGGCTCTGATTGGCTAAACCGACCTCACTCGCTGAACATGTCCGTCCTGCACTTGCCCCGATGGTCGCCATTGCAGGCGATGCGGCTACCAGATGATGTCGCAAGACGCAAGCGAAGAAGAAATCGCGATACCACGGCGCCGCCTCGAGCTTGCCGCGTGCTTGCAGTACCTTAGTGATCTCACGTGGCGTGTTGAGTTGGAGCTGTGGAAGCATCTTCCAACACAACTGCGCAAGTGCAAGTGCGGCTGTCGGATCAACTGAGAGCTGTGGAGACAGGCACAATTGTTCTTCCCTGCGCAGAGTGGATCCACGATCGACGTTCGCTCTTGCGCTGTTCACTGTTCGCGTGCCCACCAGCACCAGCACGAGGAAGACTTTTGCTGAGTGGGTTCGCAGATTGGGTTCGTGCCAGGATATCCAAAACTCTATGCGGCCCGCCAGCACGGCGAAATTGCAACTCATCGCCAACCCCGAGAGCTCTGCATTGGTGATTGCAGCCGCTGATGCTCCATCAGTTGGCGACGGCCGGAGACACCATCATCGACGACATCCGTCTAATTGCATGCAGGGCAGGCATTCCCTCCCTGCATCCTCGCCACCAGCAGCCTGTAACGTGCCTTTCCGTTGCTCCCGAGCACAAGGTCTCTGCTTGGGCCTCACATGCTGACTACACCCACCTGAGACGCCCCATTTGCGACAGCCATTCACACTATTCTGGACTGCAACGTGCTGGCCCTTTTTCGAGATCCTTCACCGCACTCACACGCCGTCTTCTCCTCTATTGGTTAGTTCGGCCGACTGCTGAGGACAGTACCGCCGACCACCTCTCATCTAAATACTGAGACCTCGTCCACGCTTAACGTCTTTTATTCTTTCTTGATACCGCCAAGCCTACAGCCCCACCGACATACCCTCCACCTGAGGCATCGACGCCAAGATGGGTGACTACTCGATGCATGTTGCGACTGCCGACCTTGCCAATATGAGCAACAACGAATCGGCTGTCTTCCGATCACTACTTCTTCCAGACGATAGCTACGATGAGCATGGAACATACGTGAGTTGACTGGGCACGCGGAAACGATTTCGAGTTTTACTGACATCTGAAATCCAGTGGGCCGACATGAGCATTGCAAAGCGCATCAAGTTCGTCAACCATGTTGACTCTCAAGAAGCCAAGAAGGAGCTTCAGTCCATCGGCCGCATGATGAAGGCGGATCCTCTCAGCCCTGTCAGCTACTACTTTAGGAACATGGTTATCCCAGGTATGGGGTTGCTTCTCGAAGGGTAAGATTTGTTGCGAGCAGCTCTGGCCTTGACCATACTGACAACGATTTAGATACGTCCTGTTCTCCATCGGCAACGTCAAGCCGCTCTTCTCAGCCGCTTTCCCTGGATGCTGGTCAAAGTACAATGTCTGCAACAAGACTTGGATTCAAGCCGTGGACTACCTCGAAATCTGTGGTATCATTGTTGGCCAGATTCTTGTCGGTATTCTTGGCGACTGGATTGGTCGTCGCTGGGGTCTTATCCAGGATGCGGTCATCATGTTTCTCGGTCTTGTTATGCTTACAGCATCTTGGGGCACCTCTCTCAGTAAGTACAGGGCGCATCGCTCAACAAAGATTTCGAGAACATAAACTGACGCTCTTCTAGACGGATGGGTCATCTGTTACGTCTGGTCGCTCTTTTTCTACGGTATCGGTGTTGGAGGAGAGTACCCCATGACTGCGACTTCTGGTATGGAGAACGCAGTCGGCTCTGGCAAGATATCGACTCGCGAGGACCGTCTGCACCGTGGCCGTAAGGTTACGTCTGCCTTCCTTATGCAAGGTTGGGGACAGTGGCTCAACCAAGTCATTCTCATCCTGCTGCTCCTCATCTTCCACGGAGGCAAGTCTGGCGCACCCTACAACCGAACACTGGTCCAATGGACTTACCGCATATCCTTCGCCATCCCGGCCGTCGGTACTCTCTGGCTCGTCTACTACCGTATGTACAAGATGAGATCTGCGTCCAAGGCGCTCCAGGCTGCGAAAAAGAAGTCCTCCGTTACCGGATACGATGTCAACTCTTTGGGCCTCACGTTCAAGTACTTCGGTGGCCGTATTCTCGCCACCGCTGGAGCTTGGTACGCAAACGATATCTTCTTTTACGGCAATAAGCTCTTCCAAAGCGAGTTCATCTCAACGATTTCAGGAGATACATCGTCGGTCATGGTCAACTGGCTCTGGAATTTGCTCAATGTTGGAGTTGAGCTGGTCGGCTACTACCTCGCGTCCTTCCTTATCGACAACAAGAACTATGGGCGAAAGTGGATGCAAATCATCGGATTCATCGGTGACTTCATTTGCTTCGTCATTCCGGCCTTCCAATACCATTACTTTGCCGAAGGACCAGGTGTGCACCGCTTCATGGCGATGTACTTCCTCTCGTCTTTCTTCAACCAATTCGGTCCCAACTCTGTCACCTTCTTGGTCGCAGCAGAGGTCTTCCCGACGCCAGTGCGTGCCTCTGCCCACGGATTTAGTGCTGCTGTCGGCAAGATGGGCGCCCTGACGGCCGCTGTCCTGTACAACTATATCGATATCCCAACTCGTTTCTTGGTCGTCCCTTGGTTCGGTCTTGCCGGAGCTCTCTTGACCTTCGTCTTCTTGCCAGATACCACCGGTCTTGATCTGAAGGAGCAGGAGCGTCGCTGGGCATACATCCGAGCTGGCCGCGAGCACGAGTACCACGGTGTCGCTATCCACCCTCAACATCTTTCCCTTTGGGAACGTCTGTTTGGTGTTGGCAAGCACTACAACGCCGATGAGGATTACAAGCAGCGAGTCGAGGAGATGCGCTCTGATTGGGAACAAGCCATGGCTCGTCGTGTCGCCGAGAAGGAGGGCGCTGACGACCACGCGGATGATGACGACTGGTCTGAGGAAGTCTCGACATTTTTTGAGCGAACGCGCAGCAACAAGGGTGGTGTTGGGCTCAATGGGAACGGTACCTCATATGGAAATCATCCTGCTATCGAAGAGGAGAAGGACCAGGAGTTCAAGCAGTAGAGTTGATCTCTTCTTGTCATTCTGCTGTCATTGGAAAACATTGCTGGCGGGCGTTTTGTGCATATCATCAAACTTTTCGGGATTATACAGAGATACACCAGGTGTACAGTGGATGGATGGACGGCCGGACGATACGATACGATACGACGGTGGATTAGCACTTCGCTTGCGTATGTAGTAATACGACAGTTAGAATGTACAGTGATGAAGTATTTGGCCGTCTATCTAATTCTCTTGTGGCCCTCCATGTGTTCGACACATTCCCCGAGTGTTAATTGACCTGGTCTTCAAGAACATCAAATCTTGTTCTCCTTATGTCCTAGCAAACTCTACTCCGAGCTTGCAAGTCCGACTGGCCAAGAGTGTTCGGCTACAGGGGACGTCAGCTAGTGTTGAGCACAACCGAACCAATACAGTCACCCGAGCCAGATCAGTTGAATCGAGTGAAGATGCTGCTGATGTTCATGCTGTACATATGTCTAGATCTTTACATGCCTCCGTAGACCTCTCAACCCGGGAACTCATGGTCCAAGATCAGGTGAGGATGCATCTTGCCTCTCCCGTTTCGAACGACGCGTTGGGCACACCCTGCGCGAAGACACGGGCGTAGAATTCCGTCGCACATGAGAGTGGTGCCTGATCCCGAAGCTTCTCCCTCTAATTTCCTATTTTCCGAACCGATGTCCTCGCGCTCAGCGATGCTTCAAACTGTAGCATCTGGCGAGAGGCCGGCAATGATCTATCGGTTCTCAATGATGTATAACTCCCCCTCCTTTCCCCTTCTCCCAACCCTGTATACTCTCCTCAATGTTCATCCAATACCTCAATCGAATCGCTTCTTGTGCGGCGGTGTGCGTATCGCCCTTCGCGAACGCCTCTTCTAAAACCCCAACACTCCCCTGTATTCTTTGATTATTTTCTTCTCGTATCCCCACCAACCCCTCCTCATCCTCCACCTCCTCAACCGCCTCTCTAGCCTCCATGACTTCCATCAATAAAGCCCCTCCTGCTTCACCGCTATCTAGCTTTGCGGATTCGTCTTCGACGTCGATGCCTTGTTGGGAGAGGAGATACTGTGCTCGACGGAGGGGGTCTTGAAGCGTTTTGTAGGCTTCGTTTATGCGCATGCTGAGGGCTTCGGCGTGGCGCTTCTGATCTTGTGGGGCGAGGTCGGGATGAGCTTTTGCTTGGAGTTGGAGGTATTCTGTGCGGAGTTGTCTTAGGTCTGGAGAGAAGGGTGTGCGCGGCGGTGGGCCGGAGGGGAAGGTTTGTGGGAAGAAGTCGTAGTGGGACTGCGGTGGGTTTTGGTGTTGGTTTTGTTGTGCGTGTTGCGAGGCATCTTGCTGATGTTTTCGGGAAGTGGTGAACGTGCGTCTATGGGAGAGGGTTGGAGATGCGGTGGTGCTAGGCGATTGTCTTGTTTCTGCGGCTCTGCAGCTTGCGCAAATATATGGTCGGCGCTGAGCGAGTATGGTTGGTCGTTCGCGGTAAGAGCGAGCTACAGTTCGGACGGTATTTGGAATTCGTGATGGCATCTTCATGATATATTGTTGTTGCGGGAAATGTGTAGAGGAAAGTAAGTCAGTCAAAGATGGAAAAAAAAGAGTTGGGAGACGCGGTCTTCTTGAAGTGATGTCAACGCTTCGGTTCGCCTTCACTCCAAGCCGATCTCGGAAAGCAAGGGAGAAGGCCACAGACAACGGCAACCTTGATGAGAGACTAGAAAGAGAAATAGTCGTCTTGAATTCGGCCATTTGATATTTGATCTTCACGGTCTTCTATAGTTTCTGCCTCTCTCCCATGACTCGGGGTTCTTGAAGGCTCATTGGGGTCTGCAGACTAACGCTATGCGCCATCTGTGCTCGATACACATCGCTACTGCCCGAGACCATTCGCCAGCTGCTCTGGTGGCAGCAACTTATCTGGACCAAAAGACATGGGCAACAGCTGCTCGAGCGTCATGACAACACTCTTCCCGTCCTTGTCGTACATCAATATGGGCGTGTTCAGCTATTCCATGTCAGCAATCGCCTGGTCCAGTCTGAGGGGGAAGACTTACCTCGCAGAACTCTCTGATGAACTGTCTACACATGCCACAAGGACTGGCAGGCGGACTAATATCTGTGGCTACTGCAAGAGCGCGGAAATCGCCCTTCTTCGCTCCCTGCACCCACATCAGATATTGGTTGTATATCCAATATGTCGGGATCTGCTCACCTGCATTACTGCGTTCGCAAGAGCTACTCGCTCAGCACAGGTTCCTACTGGATATGCGGCATTCTCGACATTGGCGCCTTGGACGACCTCGCCGTTGGTCAAGAGTACGGAACATCCGACTCTGAAGTGTGAGTATGGGCCTGAGGTAGCCGTCAGCTTGGGCATAGCTCGGCTTGCCACAAGTTCTTACAATACGCTTTGGATTTCGCGTCAACGCATGATTCCGATAGCTTCTGGACATCAGAAGACGAGAGACCGTGGATGAGAGCAGTATCGTGTCGCGCGTGACCTTTGTGCGTGTTTGACGAGTCTGACATCGTGAAGGGAAGAAGGGAGAAATGGTTTCTTTTCGACTGGCGTTTAATATATGTTCAGTATTTCTCAGAACACGCAGATCACAGCACGATGTCTGTTTCTCTCCTCGCGATGGCAGTCATTTCCTGACATGGACTTCAGCATTTCGAACATACGGAGGTATACCAAATAGCTCAGTTCATCGGTCGCGTCCCACCTCAATGAAGCCTGGAATGCTGCAATGACCCGTCTGTCTCGATATGATGCTTTCTCTCGCAGGTGGCTTGTGGAGGAACGCGGATCCTGTGGCTGAACCACCTTGAAACCGTCAGCAAGGGACGCTTTGGCGACATCTGGTGCTGACTGCAACAAGTCAATGGTCTCTGGTATCTACTGAAAGCCAGGCATGCCGGTCGTGGACGACAGGAGTGCAGCTGTAATGACGAGGCGATGTACAAGTGGACGACAATCTATTGGAGCTGACTAAAGATAACAGCTTATCTACTGCACGATGCAGCTCCATACTCCACGGAGAAAGCGACGTCAGGCTTTCTTTTCATTGAGCCGCATCCCATGCATCTCGCAGCCATGCGGTCTCTCAAAAGGACCGCAGATCCTCTTGGAACTTCGCTTTTTGAGCAAGAGCAGAGACAATGGCCGCAGTGAACGGACCTCAGAATGGGACGGGAGAGCACTTCTCGCCATACCGAACAGATGGAAAGCTATACGGGTTCGTCTGTGTCGTCACAGGTGCAACGCAACCGGTCGGCAAAGCTATTGTGAACGAGTTGGCGGCTCATGGCGCTGCCTGTGTCTACGCATGTTCTACTACACCCAAACACGACTTCGTCAACTTGGAGAAAGAGGTCAACAAGGAGTACCCAAACACCAAGATCATTCCCTATCCATTCAAGCTTGCGAACGAGGAAGATACGCTGCAGCTCATAGATGACATCTTGAACTCATGGGGACGGTATGATTTGCCATATCTCTTCCCTCACCTCGCACGTCCCAGCTGACAAGTCCATAGACTAGACGTCTGGGTCACATCCTCCGGCCTTCTCGGCCCACCCTCAATCTCCGACACCACCCCCTCCGACCTCTACAAAATCTTCGAAGCCAACGCCATGGCTCCCTTCTTCGCCCTCAAATACGGCCCTCCAGCAATGCAGAAAATGACTCCTAAAGGCAACTATCCCAACGCATCGCCGAAAGACCAACCCTACGGAAGCATCATAGTCGTGGCAAGCGTAGCAAGCACAGTAGGAGGCTGTTGGGGACCGGCATTCACAATGGCCTCGCACGCAGCATTGGGAGTTGTAAAGTCTGGTGTTGCGACGTTGAAGGGGACGGGAGTGAGAATTAATTGTATCAGTCCGGGACAGATTGACGTGGGTGTTGATTTGGAGAGTTTGGACAAGAGGGGCTTGAATCATCAGCTGCCTCCGTCGTCATTGACGGCGAAGGAGAAACAGAAGGAGATCATTGGGCTTGAGAGGGCAGGACTACCTACTGAGGTCGCCAGAGTTGCGGGATTCTTGGCTTCGGGTTTCTCTTCTTATGTGACGGGATCCAATCAGATCGTTGATGGAGGGGCTAGTGTTATGAATCCGTTGACTGTGCCGATATCATAGACAGAGAACATGGTGTGATGAGTGAACGAAGAAAGGGTGTCAGACGGACTCGGATCTCGCAGGTTTCGGTTTCTCCAATTCATAGACATCAACATAGGGCACTCGAGGTCATGCTTGGCCTGACCGATGATGAGACGGAACGCAAAACAGCCGAGCATAAATAAATAAAAGGCTATCATCTCATTCATTGGATTGATTTCTTTTTCCTCGTGCAATGGATGCTCAAATCCTCAATGTCTTCTCAGACCCTCCCGCCGCTCTTTGCTCTTCTACCTCCTCCACTTGCATCAATTCACCAACCCTCCTCTCCCTCCCTCAGAGATTCGAACCATCATCTACGATCTAATTCTGAAAGATGACATTCAGCAATCTCGCGCATGTCAAAGCGCCTCATCAGTCACGCGCACAAGCTGGATGCGGAGCGAAAGAGTCGAATGCCGCTGCCGGTGCGTGCTGCTTTTTGTCAATTGGCAGATGAGAAGGGAGGTTGTGTGGGTCTTTTGGAGGCGGTATTTGGGGTTGAGGATGATGCAGTGAGAAAGGAGAAGATGGAGACGGGAAGGAAGGTACATGTAGATTTAGAAGAACTTGAAGCTTTGGGTATGGGGTATTGAGTGAGGTAATTGCTTCAATAAGGCCTGGGTGAGGACAGGTCTTCTTCTTTTCTCATTGAAAAGCCACTTTGCGATCGAACAACTACCACGAACGCTTTTGATGGTCATGTCGATGCGATCCTGGATGAGATGCGATGATCAAAGAACCAGTGAGCCTTTGCAGCGCTGGATTCGTTCCGTATGCAGCACCTATGCATACATTTCGCCAGAAACGCCACGCTTTTCCAATTCACCCAAAGATCACCAAACCATCCCAACGCTTGCATGGTATCAATCCTACGACACCTCCTCGTCCCCCTCAAAACAAGCCGACATATTCCCCATCTCCCTAAGCACCTTCTCGGCCAACAAATTATCACTCGCGCCCGTAACACCCGTCTTCAACCACCTCTCCTCCAACGGACTCACCGGCGTGATCCGATCATTCAAACTCCTCTTACTCCTTGTAAGCTGCTCAGCAAGAGCCCTTACATTCTCCGAATCATACTCCAAACTCGAAATATCAGACGCGTTAATCCCCTCAGCAGCTCCGCGCGCTGCGTCGGAACCTAGGATACGGGATATCATGGAGAGACTATGTGCTTCGGAGACGAGACCTAGAGTGACGGCGCCTGCTCGCGGGTTTCGTGGGGAGGGGGTTTCATTTTGGAGAGATTTTTCGGCTCGGCGGAGTTGGTCGGGGAAGGAATTGAGGAAAGCGGATACTTCGGCGGCGATGGCTGGGCCGACCGAGTCTAGGAGGTTGAGGCAGAGGGGTAGGAAGCCTTCTGTCCAGATGACGAACATGCGTTGTGGTTCGTCGAAAGGGCCTTTACCCCCGGCTTTGCGAAAGTAGTTGGATACGTTGCCAGAAGAGAGCTGGAGGAGGACGCCTTCGAGCGCCATGTGCTCAGCGATCGGGCGGACCGTTGATAGTGCCAACAGGAACATGACTGCAATCTCGCCGTAGATTGGATCCTGGGCTGTGTGTTCTGCGAGCTGGTCGGCCCAGGAATAGAGACTCAGCGCGCCTCGGACAATCGACGAGCCAGCCACGATGTCGGCTAACATCGTCTGCACAGAGCTGATACCAGGCACCGCCATTACAGCCTGCAACAGCGCGGTGAGTAACGCAAAGTCGGCAGGCAGCGCGAGAGACATGTTGCTGTGAAGGTTGCCACAGAGAGCTCGGAAACCAGGCACAATGATCTTGCCGACGATGTTCATTAAAATCGATGCCACCTGCGGGTGTAGATAGTGCATCTCGGTCGCTGGCCGCTGGATGTAAGCATGAGGCTGCACTGTCAAGTACAGGACCTGGAGGAGCTGTCGGTAATATCGCACGTCCTCCTGGGCAGTCGCAACGTCGTAATCGACCGGCGATGACGAGACCAACTCCCATGCTGCGGGGAGCAGCTGCTTCATTGCATCGTCGTGCACCCTCAGTGCGACGAGTCTCGATGTCAATACGAAGGCAAGCTCGGCTCTCAATTGAAGCACGTCAGCCATGCCAGGCTCGTCGATCTGCGGCCTCGCGTTCGCTGTCAGGCAGTTCTTCGCTGTTCTGGCTAGCTCTGTCTGCAGTACGGTATCTTCCTGAACCATGCAGTCACAGAGCGTAGTGGCGAGGGTTCTCCAGGCCTTGAGCAGGGCTATCTGGGCGTGTAGTAGACTCATATTGGCGTTCGAACGAGTCACATTCCCTGAATGCCCTCCACCAGCGTCGCCATTGGGACCACACCAGGAGGTGCTACGGCAAAGGACGTTATTAGCGATATTGGAGTCGTAGAAGTAGTTCAAGCCATAAGGTGCCGGATTGACTTCTGTCCGTTTGAAGTCTGACAGCTCGCTCTGTCCAAAGTTGCCCTTCCAGTTTTCCTCTAGTTGCTTATGATGTGATCGATTGTAGGCGTCTACAGCCGTCGCGTGGTCCCGCAAGAAGCTCAGTCTGGGCACCAGTGCACGAAGCACAGACTTGTCACCGATCTCGAGGCTTGCGTGAAGGTTGACAGCGTAGATCTCGCAGAGATATGATGCCATTTCGTATTCTCTAGCACTCATGACAGCGGCAGTCGGTGCCACATTCCTAGTAGGAGGCCTTATGTCATCTAGCCAGGCGAGCGTATTCCCGATGAAGTCCGGATGTGATCGGAGTTCGTTCGTTGCCCACACCCACGTTTGTTGAGCCACCGTCGCAAATTTGAGCATTCCAACCGCACGCTCGGGCGGTAATGTGGATACCTGTGACAGTTGATCAAGAACGTGGCGCAGGATCGGTTTGCCCTTGATGGTTTCTTGCTGCTGGCGGTGGGCGCGAGGTTTTGGTAGCTGCCCGGTGAGTAGGTAGAGTGCAAACCATTGCTGTTTGCTCTCCATCACCACGGACAAGAATTCCCATACACGGCGCTCGACTTGAATATCGCAGATCGGTCGATCGAGTTGTGTGATGACTTGCAGGAATGCTTTCGCTGCTTCTGGGTCGAGCTGCGCAAGCACCGAGGGTGGGTCTTCGTCGCCACTACCGACGGCCTTGATCAGCTCTCCGAAGAAGGGGAACAGCTCAGCTTTGAAGGCATGATCAGTTGCGAGCAGTGATGCAAGGGTTGGAGTGTTCTTCAACATGCTCCCAGCGAAAGCGAAAGCTCGCTTCTCAGTAAGCTTCCGCCAGTCGTCCTCTGCTTGTTTTCTTCGTTGTTGCCGCACAGAGTCGCTTCTCTTGCTTGCGTCATCATCCTCTTTGGCGAGAAGGTTCACACCCCTATGCGCAACTCTGAGAAGAACTGTGAGGAAGCTAAAGACGGAGTTCGTCTGCTTGATGAGAAGATCTCGAATCTGAGTAGGCATCGCATCACCTACCACCGACAAACTCTCAGGGAACACCCGAGCGAAAGTGTCGACCAGTGGACTTGGCCCAGAGCTCGGCGCACATGCATTGATCAACGAGTTCGCTGCCGGCGCAAGCACGTACGTCAGTCGCTTCGATGGCTCCTTGCTCACGTCGATGCCGTAGGTTGCACTCAGCAGCTTGGAGAATGCGTCCAGGAGAGACAAAGTGATGAGGCACTGCTCTTGAGAAACCGCAAACTTCCAGTCTGGAAAGTTCTGGAAAGCGTCAAGCAGGATCTTCTGGTAAGCATCCAGTACTATGCTCATAGTCCGCACAGGTGTCTGGTCTGACGAGTCGAGCTTGGATCCCCATCTGGTAAGGAAACTTCCATTCGCCTGAGGCCTTCGATGTCGCTGCACAATGCCACCGATAGCGTCGTCCAACAGCAGAGCATGAAGGTCAACACATGCCTTCAAGAATCGATACGTCCCGACTTGCACCTCCGTTCCGCCGACGACTGATACAAGGGAGGGAGCGCCATCTACCACGCCGAGCAAGCTGGTCTTTGCGAGTATTGACCACACGCGCTCGGGTGAGATCCTCACGAGCTCGTTCAAGAACTCTGCTCCAGCTGCAACCAGCTCCAGGGACCCAGGTTTTGCATTTTGGTCCAAGTGAGCAAGCAACTCTGTCTCAAAGATATCGGCGACAACAGAAGTGACGTCTTGGGAGGAGGCAGCGAGTGGTTTGCTGAGCAAGTCTAGCAACTCGCGGGCGGCTTCTAGACCTTCCGTATGTTTCCTTGTATTTGACAGCAATGTGGCAAAGAAGCCCACAATTTCTGCGACCAAGAAATGGTCGGGCTCCGCTCGCGTTGCAGCAGGCTTGTATTCGCTCGAGAGGAGAAAAGTGGAAAGCAGTCCACTCAAGTATTCCAAGCCAGAGTGTTTATGACTGAACATAATCACCATGGGTCGGCGTTCGCGAATGATGGTCCCTAGAGTTTCGACTGGTATGATGCTTTCGTCCAGGCGCTGAGGCCGATCTTCGTCTTCTCCGTGTCCCTGTGTCACCAATCGTCTCGGTTGACTCCAGCCGAGAGGGCCGCTTCGACCTTTGAAAATTGGTACGTCAACAACAAGCTGCATTGCATTGCTGCCCTCTTCCTCATCCTGCAGTTGATATCCATTGAAGTCCACCGCCATCTCCTGCGTAAACTTCGTAAGGCTTTGAAGGATATCTGCGATCTCCGGAAGACCATCATCCCTGCGGTGTCTGCTTTCAGCAGAGGCCAGTACTTTGCAAAGACGCAACAACGGAAAAAGTTCGTAAGGATATCGTGCCAAAGCTTGGTCGAGAATGAGAGGTCTGAATTGATCTTGATCGGCCAAAAACTTGTCAGCGAGAACAGCTGCTTGCTGCGTAGAGGCGATGCTGTAGTCGAGTGGCGTCAAAAGTGATAATATCACTTCAAGAATCGGTTCATCGTACTGGACGAAAGGCAATCCATCTCTGACGACATCCAACAGCGTTTCCTTGCAGATGAAAGCGACGCCAGATTCCATATCAGAGCTGTAGCTCTCGTTGGCCGCATCGCTAAGGCTCTTCAGGACATTGAAGACTTGCAACCCATCGACAGAGCCCTTCAAGAAGCTCTGCGGAGGATCGTCTCGAAACTCGGCCATCTCATGGCTAGATAATCGCAGGTATAGTCGCTCGAATTCCGATTGCGGCTCGCGAGATGGTCTACGTGACGAGCGCCTCAAGCTGTCAGGGCTGTCATCTCGTCGTCCATATCGAGACTCCCGTACATCTTGGTGGATCAGTGCAATGTCCCGAATGATTGACGTCGCAATACCCCAGGCTAGCATTGCGGGCGCCGCAACATTGAACCCAGCCCGAGCTGCTTCCAGAAAGACCGCACTTAGAGCGCCGACACAGTTCTCGGAGGCAATGTAGCTGTCGCCTCGTAGCGAAGGCATTTCAACCCCAGCGGCACTCATCAGCTCTCCGACAGTCAACTGAAGCTTGAGAAACTCTACTGATACTATCGAGATCAGCAATTGTGCTGCTGAGATGTCGGTGTTGCCCAGCAAAGGTGTTGGGACTGAGAGAAAGGCGACTCCATCGCCTGAACCCTTCATCAAATCGAACCAGCTCTGCACGATCGGTGCCGGGGGAATGCCATCGAACGCGTACAAGCCTGACAACAGGAGCCTTAGAGTGTAGACGATCTCAGAGTAGAGTGAATCGACGTAGCTGAGAAATCTCGAATCTTCCTTTAACACGGTAGGCCATGAGTCTTGAGCCTTCGTCCGGCCGAATGCAGCATGTAGCTTGCTGATGCATCGTCCCATGAAAGCTTCGCACTCAGTCCGACGGTCGCTGGGACACATGATGCTTGATATTCGGCTCGCCACTGTGTCGATCCAGTTGCTGCTGCCTCGTACTCGAAAAGATCCTGTTGGTTCGCCTTGCAGTTGGTCTTTACTGACCGCAGCCCGGCTGAGAAGATCTGCGCTGAGCCGGAGTAAGTGGCTCTTCTCGCTAAGAAAGACATTGAGCAGTCGGTCGCGTCTGATCTCGTCTTTGGAGAAGTCGAGGGCGGGCCGAACTGACGCCGCAGTAGACGCTGACAAGTCCACTGTGTTCCTCGCCAATGCGGAGCGTCCAGCATCTGTGGGATTTGAGAGCCCACTAGTTCCATTGTATGCAGTAGCCAGCAACTGGTCTGCTGGTCTTTCTTGCCACTCAATGATCGCAATGCGCAGCGCAACCAGCTCTTCCACTTGCATCTCCCGCGACAGCCAGTTCGCATCGTTCTTGATCTCATCCAGCTTGTAGTCGCTGTTTCCATTCTGCGATACATTGATAGGTGCGGTCTTCGTGTCGAATTCGTTCGCGCTCCGAGCGTCTGGCGAGGAGAATGGGTTGAGTGAGCTGCTTAGCAGAGTCACGGTGTCATTGTCGTCCATGAACTTCTCCAGATGGCTATTGTTGAGCGCCGCTTCTTCGTCGCAAAGCGCTCGGTATGCGCTCCTCCATGATATTAGACGCGCCTCGCCCGCGAGACATTGGTCGAGGGGTGGAAAATATGCCGAGTTCGCTGCGGAAGCCATTTCGCTGTTTTCTCTAAAAGCTCTGACGTTCGGAGGTGTTTGTTCGAGTCGAGTCTATCGCGGCTGGAAGGGATCGGATGTGGTGACCATAGAGCAGAAGGCCATGGTCTGAGAGTAAGGATCAAATCGGTGTGAGCGTCGAGAGAATTCACACAGATCACTTGTCACTAGAGTGCCTGGAAAATTGAGGATTGTTTGTTCTAGAGCTGTCTTGCTCTGCGCGCGTGAAGACGACGCGCTGCAGCTTCTCGGAAGCTTTTGCCGAGACACCTCCACGACCTCCATCCACCTCACCTTACCACCACACTTGCCTCTACCACTCCACTCCACCCGGCCACACACCATGACCGTCACCGAGCAAATAAAAGAAACGGCCGAGTCCGTCAAGGAGGCAGTCGGCTTCGGTGGTCACAGCCTTGGCGCTCCCTCAAAACGTACGCATATTCATACCACTTCCCAGCCAATGGCGCATTGCATATTACTACCCACATACGAACAAGAAGAGGAAGGAATACATACTGACGGGAATGGATATTTTAGCTGCCACCCGAAAAGAAATGTCCGATAACAAAGTCCCGCTTGCGTACCGCGACTCGTGCGCCCACCTTCTTATCCCGTTGAACAAATGCCGATTCGATAATTATTACCTTCCGTGGAGGTGCATGGTATGAACGAGATGGGCGAAACTCTCCTGGGAAAGTGGATTCGCTAATGCGGGAAAACAGGATGAGAGACATGGATACGAGAAGTGCCAATATGAGGAGTTCAAGCTGCGGGTAAAGAAGATGGATGAGATTCGGGCGGAGAAGGAGGGTGCGAGGAGTAACTAGAAGAGGGTTGAGGGAGATGGAGTGGTAGGTGATTTGAGATGAGGCAGGCTCTCAATAGAACACTTCCTGGAAGAGCTTGGCGCAGGTTCCTCATACTGTACATATACAAAAGAAGCCCAGGTGACTGTCCACATGGGCCTCGGGGCCATGTCTGGGCTGCCTGGGTATGAATGAGACCAGATTTCAGCATAACAGCTAAGATGAGCTCCATCCTTGGAGCTTTCACTGCCTTGCTGACTTCGTACTCAGTGTCGCGGCGACCAGGTTCATTCGAGAGATGCCGTCAATCCTCATGCTCTCCTACTCCAGCTCCTCCACTTCGCCGTGGTTCTGGCCAAAGGCGAACTCAATCTCCTTCTCCGCGCCCTCATCTCCCTTACGCTTCTTCGACACTGGACTTCCGACCGGCGAGTCCTTGCGCTTTCCCAGGACGGAACCTCCGAGATCGAGGGCTTGGCTGGCTAGCTCGTTCGCACCTCCAAAGATGTCGTCTCCCTCAGGCATCTGGCTCGCGCCCGCCTGCTGAGTCTCATCCCATCCGATCTGCGTGAAATCGAAGTTGGTGAAGTCGACATCCTCAGCCATGCCATCAGCAGCGTCGATCTGAGTCTGCGTGCCATCCATGTTGACGTTCTCCGCAGCGCCGAAGTCCCCAAAGTCCTGGTCCACGCCGAATGGGAAAGGCTCGCCAAAGACGTCGAGGTGCTCCTCATCAGTCGATTTGCCGGTCGCCTCAGCCTGTACGATGGCTTCGAACTTCTCTGACTCCTCTTGGCTGAAATCCGGTCGGACAGCTGGGGACTTCGATCGCGAGTCGGATCGAGCGCCTGGCAGCTTCTGGGTAGCACGGGCACCATCGTTGGCGCCACTCATCAAGAAGTCTCCATTGTCCAGAAGACCACCTTCTGAAGCTTGCACACTCTCCTCCAACTCCTTCTGCTGTTGCTCGGAAAGACGCTTCTCATGCCTCCCATCCGCAAACTCCCCCTGCGGACCATAAGGAGGTGGGTAGTATCGAAACGGCTCCTTGTTGAAATCGGCTGTGCTGAAAGCCTTTTGAGGCATGCCCATCTGCTCACGCGCATAGTTGCCGACCTTCGCCTTGTCGCGCTTGCTTCGCTCCAGAGCAACCTCCATCCGCTCATCCCACTCCGACTGCGTCTTTTCTTTGAAAGCTTTCTTGAAAGCGCGGAAGGCGCAGGGCCAGGTGGCGCCCATGGCGACGATGGTGTTGGAGGTTGCTTGCAGTTTTGTTCCCGAGAATGAGGTGGCGAAGGCGTATTTGGGCGGTTGGGAGTTGGATTCGAAGATCTGGACCTGGCGTCAGAGTTAGCCCTCTTGAGAGAGGAGGCTTTCTATTAGGCGGTGAAGGGGTTGGAGGGGACTTACGACCAGGTTGTAACGCTCATTGGTGTTGTGTTTGGTGTCGACTTTGGTGAGGGTTACGTCGTAGAAGAAACCAGTGGAGTCTTGGTAGATGTGGTGGTTGTCTGGTGTAAGAGATCAGCACAAAGCCCCAGGTCTTTTGCAATCGTCTGGGAGCTCACCTGAGAGCAATGTATGCTTCGCCTTCTGCGCGCCCTTCTTGAACACAGCCGCAAGCTCAGCAACACTCTGCTTCTTGCCCAGGAACTCCCTGTTTCTCTCCTTCTCGACTTCCGTTCGAGCCTCTTCGGCCTGCTTCGCCTGATTCTCCGCCGCCTTTTGCTGTGCCGGGCTAACGTAAGTGTTCTCCTCATAGAGCTCCTTCATCAAGCCCACCGTCGTCTTCGCTCCGCCGCCGCCGCCATTCTCTTTGTCTTGACCCGGGAGGAACTGTCGATACTTCTTCTCCTGCTTACGCGACTTAGTCGTGAGGCTCTCATCGAGCCAATCGAAGTTGACGATGTAGATCTTCTGAGGCTGCTTGAGAGCAGTGTCGACAAGGCCGCCTGGTTTCGTGACATTTCTCTCACTAATGACGAGATGGGTTGTGTTTTCGGATATCTTGGTCTCGTATCGTCCGCTTGCGTTTTCGATCCAGTTTTTGACATCCAGGTTGGTCCGACCGTCGGCGTGAGTACCAGAGACCACGATGCTGCAGTCTTTCAACGCTTTGTGGACCATAGTGGATGTCTGTGAACCTTGGTTCGAGTGATCACGGGTAGACTGAGGGGATGATGCTTCGGTTAAGGTAGTGCTGTGTGCAGTGCTGCTTGGAGTCGTTTCGTTGGTGGATGAAGTCGTGTATGTCATTGATTGAGGCAAAGAGCTGTAGATGGGTAGAAGAGTGTTTTGAAGAGGCCGTTGTCGGTGAGTCTCAAGGTGAAGGTGAAGTAGAAGTCACGAAGATCAGCTTTCAATGGCGTTTCGTAGCAATAGCATATGCGCCTGCGTTAGTAAGAAGCATGTGATTGAACAAAGTGAAGGGTACAAACGCGCGCGCAGAAGACGGGCTTTACTGCCACACGTCACCGAGACTAGAATCACATGCGTAACAATAGGGTCGATATGAAGAGTAGTTACGTCTACTTGCCGCAGCGTTCATCTACCTTCACTTGAGAACTGCAACTAAGACAACTCGATGCTCTGAACTGTTCTGACAAACGCATGAATCTTTTCGAGGTCTTGCTCCCCGTTGACTTCAATGCCGCTGCTGACATCGACACCTGCGAGCCTAGCTTTGGCGTCTCCAAGTGAATCGACCGCCTTTGCAACATTCTCGGGATCTAGGCCTCCAGCCAGCATCACACGCAAGCCATCGTCGCCCTCCAAAAGCTTCCTGACGCTGGCTGTGTCCAGTTGCTTGCCGCTACCACTGCCAGAATCCAGGAGAGGCATCGCATGGAATCCCCGGGTTGCCAAGCCTGAGTCTCCAGGCTTGAACTTATGAATGACGGGCACAGGTATGAGCTGTGCCCACTCTAACGGCTCTGAGCCGTGCAGTTGTACGATGTCGAAATTTATCAGCTTGTGTTGCTCAAGGATGTACTCCAGAGGCTGGTCGAGGAAAACGCCCACGAGCAGAGCGCGATCCGGATGCTGAATGTGATGTCTAGCGGCATGTGCAAAGTAGCTGGTTGCTTTTCCATTCGCTTCCGTTGAAGCGTCCGTCACCTGGGCGGATGATTTCCTGGTGCTGTGTATCACGGCAGATATTGCTCTAGCGGTTTCTGTGAAAACACATCGTTTTCGGCCAGTGACCATGATGATGCCGATGAGGTCAGCGCCAGCTTCAACAGCGGCCTTGACTGCCTCCGGGCTTCTATTCCCGCATATTTTTACGAGTAGCTTCTTCTGCGGCTTCGCTTTGATCGCAGCCTCATTGCCTCCCAGAAGCTCGGCGATGAATCGCGTTGTATCTTGCGCGCGCATGAGGGCTTCACCCACTAGTACCGCACCAACTCCATTCTGCTGGTAAGGGACTACATCCTTGGGCCCGGCTATTCCACTCAGAGCACACAGAACTGTCTCCTTTGGCACAATGCTCATCAAGCGAGTCGTTGTCTCCATGTCGACCTCAAAGCTGGTAAGATTCCTGTTGTTCACACCGATGACTTTGGAGCCAAGCTTAACGGCAACCTCCATTTCCTCCAAGGTATTGACTTCCACCAGGGGTTCCATGCCGAGCGATTGCGAGTATTTGTACAACCGTACGAGGGTGTCCTGATCTAGCATCTTCACAATAAGAAGCACTGTGTCAGCGCCGCCAAGTCGAGCCTCTAGTATCTGATACTCGTCAAAAACGAATTCTTTCCTCAAGAGAGCCGGGCGATTCGGCATGCCTTCGATGGCCTTGCGTGCAGCACGCAGATCATCCATGCTTCCTTTGAACCAATGAGGTTCTGTAAGAACAGATATTGTACTGGCGCCCGCCAACGCATATGTGCGTGCCTGAGCTGGCGCACAAGCAGAAAGCTGAATGATGCCTTTTGACGGCGAAGCCCGCTTGATCTCTGCCATGAGAGATAGCTTGAAGGGAGATTGTCGGAGTCTGTCCGGGAACGAGATAAGTGATGGTGCCAAGTTGAGATCGTATGCTGCCTGCATATCCTCAGGTCTTTGCGATGGGATCAGCTTCTGCTCGGCGACGTCTATCTTTCGCTGGTCGTAGATGCGCTCCAAGATTGAGGTCTTCTTATTTCCGTTAGCAGCAACTCCATTAGTCTGCTTCTTCGCTCCGTTTGCGCTCACGCGCTGGCCTTCAGTCTGCAGGCGAGCGTTTTCTTCCCAGGTACCACCTTGCATGCGGAGGAAATTCTTGAGCATAAGTCTGCCCTCAGCTGTGAGAATGCTCTCGGGATGGAATTGAACACCCTCGACCAAGAGCTCCTTGTGTCGAACACCCATGATTACGCCTTTTCCACCATCAGGACCCGATGCAATCCAAGACGACACTTCCAGGCATTCCGGAAGGGTGGGATGTGTGCCAGCAAGGGAATGGTATCTCGTCACCGGAAGGTCCTGAGGAAGTCCTGCATAGACACCCTTCCCATCATGTCTCAGCGGAGATGTTTTGCCGTGGAGGATCTCCCCAGTCTGCTCGACAACACCACCGAAGACCGCGTAGATGCACTGCTCTCCCATGCACACGCCAAGCACTGGGATCTTGCCACTGAAGTGCTTGATGGCATCTTTGCTGATGCCCGAGTCTGATACTGGGTGACCTGGCCCGGGACTAATCACCAGCTGTGTAGGCTTGAATGCAATCAAATCTTCTAGGCTAATCTGGTCATTCCGGAAGACTGTGACTTTGGCTCCTTCAAGAACGAGGTACTGGTATACATTCCAGGTGAATGAGTCGTAATTGTCAATCAAAACCAAATTGGAGGCCGTGGGTACAGGAGCGGCCGGAGTAGGATGTTGCGGAGAATGATCGATTAGGTCGAGCGCTGGCATCTTGACTGGGCGCGCAGAATTGTAGAAGTATTCTTCTCGATCGCAGGTTTGATGTTGTAGTCACACTTCTCCCGGACGTTCCAGTGCAGGGGTCACCAAACTCAAAGCCGCCTCTCAAACTTGGCGTCAGGTAAGGAATCGGATAGACGACCACGCGAAGGCTCAGAGGGGTACGACGGCCTGTACTCTTCGGTTGTCGGTATTTGCGTGAGCAATCGCAGCGATATGAGTTAAGAGGACGAGAGAACAATGATGAAGTGAGATGCATTGTGTAAGACTGGTGTGTGCCCTTCATCCTGCACGCCAGCAGCCGATTGGTCGACAGCCGAATCCCTGCCACTTTCCTCCGGCGTGGAGAAGCACGCGTACAGCGCGTCGCTCTCATCCACAAGCAGCTGCACTTCACCTCAATACATATACCACATTTGCTGCGAATTTTCCGCCCAAGCCGAGCTGTAGGACGACAGCGCAGGCCCGAACAAATCATCTCCGGCACATACAGAACAATGCCTGCCATGCCTCCCAACAGCGACAAAATATACAGCGCAACGTATAGTAACGTGAGTAATTGGCAAGAGATAAATCGCAACGCGCTGACAGCGAATGCGACTAGGTGCCAGTATATGAGTACAGTGTGGCCGGGAATCATATTATGCGGCGTCGCTCCGACGACTGGATCAATGCAACACACATCCTCAAGGTCGCCGACTACGACAAGCCCGCGCGAACACGCATTCTGGAGCGAGAGGTGCAGAAGGGAGTGCATGAGAAGGTTCAAGGAGGCTACGGCAAATATCAAGGTGTGTCGCGAGAGATGCGCAGGGACAAGACCGTGGTATGTATGACTACGCCGTTTGCTGACCGGCCATTGCGTGCACATAGGAACTTGGATTCCTCTTGAGGATGGAAGGGAGCTGGCACAAAAGAATGGTGTTCTGGAAAAGCTGCGCCCTATATTCGACTATGTACCTGGCGACAGAAGTCCGCCACCCGCTCCAAAGCATGCAACCGCTGCATCTTCCAAGCCCAGGGCACCCAGAGCTGCACCGCAGCCACGACGACAGCCTGGTAAGAGCAACATAGCCCAATCGCCAATGAAACGGCCGACTAAGCGCAGCGCAGTGTACGCTCCCGCTCCGGACTACGAACAAATGGACGTGAGCATGCAAGATGGCGAGACTCCGGACGACGTCACAATCGTCTCCGAGCCATTCGACGATTTCGATCAGTCGCAATATACTGGAGGTTCTCGCAAAAGGCGCAGGGTCGAGGATCACATGTCGCAAGCCGACAAGGAGCATCAGATGTGGGCCGACGAGCTACTTGATTACTTCATGTTGCAAGACAGCCCCATGGACTCGCTGCCGTCTCCTCCCCAGCCACCGCAGAATGTGGACCTGAACAGAGCCATTGACGATAAAGGATACACTGCGCTTCACTGGGCCGCTGCGATGGGTGATCTTGAGGTTGTGAAGGATTTGATCAGAAGAGGTGCTGCCATTGACGTCCCCTCGAAGACAGGCGAGACGCCATTGATGCGGGCGGTCAATTTTACGAACAACTACGACCGACAAAATATGGACAAGCTGGCTGGCCTGCTTATTCGTACTGTCAACATGCAGGAGTGGTTTGGGGATACTGTGTTCCATCACATTGCCAATGCTACTCAGCGGAAGAGCAAGTACCAGTGCGCTCGGTACTACATCGACTGCGTCCTAAGCAAGATGGTGGACGCCGTGTCGCCTGACAATGCTGAGCGCATACTTAACACGCAGAATCACAACGGTGATACCGCCATAACGATTGCCGCTCGTAATGGTGCCAGAAAATGCGTTCGGAGCCTGATTGGGAGGAATGCCGCCGTTGACATACCGAACAACGTGGGAGAGACAGCTGACCAGTTGATTGTGCAGCTCAACCGTCGCAGACAAGAGCGTCACAGCCAGCGTCAGCTCTCCTCTTCGCCCTTCCTGGAAGGCGGTAATGTTGCTGTTGGTGGTCCGGTACAGTCTCACACAAATGGCCTGAACGGTGGCTTTCCTCTCGATCCGGTCAATTCGCACATGTCGCTCAATGGCCTTTCGCATTCGATGGAGAGCGGAGCCAGCTCGACCTATAAGTCAGACGCTGCTCTTGCTCTGACATCTGCTATTATACCCGCGATCTTCGACAAGAGCAAGACGCTCGCCGCGGCCATCGACTCAGAGATTGCCGAGAAGGAAATGGAGAAACTAGAGGCCGAGCGCGTCGCGGCCACCCGTGACAATGAGCTTGAGGCCTTGCGTCGGCAACGAGCAGAGCTAGAGGCCAAAGAGCTGGCACAGATGAGTGACGATGCCAACAGTGACGATATCATCTTGGCAGAGCTGGAAGAATTGATGGAAGAATGCCAGAGATTGACGCAAGACGACGAAGACCGCGAGCTCAAAGATCTACTCAGTGCGGAGGAGCAGCAAGCTCAAGGCGACACACCACCCGAGGATCTCATGATGGATGATGAAGATGAGCACAGCGGGCAGAAGATCGAATTGGCTCGCGAACTCTACGATCTCATGCAACAACGCAAAGCGCTGTTCAGGACCATTGCGCAGAATCTCGCGGCTGCAGGTGTGGGTGACAAGCAAGCAGAGTACAAGCGCTTGATTACTGGTGCCCTGTCGGTGCGAGAGGAGGATGTAGACGGCATGCTGCCCGAGATTGTGGCGGAATTGGAGGACTGGCAGCTCGGGAACGTCGGTGACGCATAGTCTGCGGACCGTCGTATGTCTCCTGCAAAGAAAGCTTCCATGATTGACTGGATTTACTCTGCGAAGACAGAGGTGAAGCCAGTCAAGATGAAGAAGTGAGTAGTGTGCATAGGCTTGATTGTGGATAGCTTTATTATTGCTGGTCAATATTATTTATGAAAGCCGTCCGATTTGAAAATCACCGTTCACCGCCCTGATATATTGCCAAATTCATTATTTCACGATGTGGACGATACAATGATGCTGCAATTTTGTCCCGTCTGCTTGTGCGGAATGATGGTGGTGAGGTGTAAGGATGTTCCTCGCCCAACCCAAGCTATCCTCGGCTCGGGGCGCGCAAGGCTGAAGCTGCCACAATCGATACCGTTGCTCGGCGACCACATCAGAGTAAACGAACGGCCGATGACGCCCCTGCACGTTGCAACAGCAACAGGTAGCGAGACGACAGAACAGTGAAAGTTACCATCGTTACGTCTCTGACAGCGGCTACGCACACAACGTCACAAGTAAAAATAACAACGGTCGACACGTCGCGAGTGGGACGTTGCGGAATTCGAGAAGGCTGGAGAGGTTGGACCGAAGCCAGCCAGCCACCAAGGGCTCACAGCAGCTCGCAGCAGCAGGCGTCCTGCAGTGCACACCTCTCTCGATTGGGATCTTTCACCTTTCCTGCTCCTTCCATCCATCCATTTTCGGTCACTACTGAACGCTGTTCTGATTCATTGCTGCACAGTATACATCCTCTCCGACAGTCGCTTTCCAACTTGCGAGTGACGAGCACTTGAAGCTCTCGTTTAAAGAGCGCGCACTGCGGGTGACTGCGGGGTCGGCATTGGTGCATTCCAGTGCGGTAACCACCACCACTTTCCGAACGAAACGAACTCGACTCGATCCGATTGCAGCGCATTCCAGCAACCCCTCGAGGGCATACCGAAACGGAAGCCATGCGCTTCCATCAGACTCCCCGACCGCTTCTGCAACTCGTCACAACTATTCTCCTCGCTCCGCGCTTCACACTCGCTAATCCCAACCCGCATCCCTCAGAACAGGCCGGCTTCACGTTCAACGAGCTCTTCGCACGATACGATTGCTCAGGGACCACGTGTGGCTACTATGGTCAGCTCTGCTGCGGTTCCGGACAGGCGTGCTATACCGATGCGAACACCATCGTCTCGTGTACTGCCAATGGTGGAGCGGTGGTGACCACTGCAGCTGCTGGAGGAAGTGGTTCCTGGCAGTACTACACCACGACGTACGTCGAGACCGATCTGGTGACCAAGACGAGCGTATGGAGCTCTTGGATAGGAGGTGTAGCTGCCACTGCCGCCGCAACAGCCTCCTCATCATGCAACTACGCTCTGAGCGAAACACCCTGTGGCAGTATCTGTTGCGCTAGCGGCCAGTACTGCTACACGGAGGGAACATGCAAGCCTGCTGCTGGTGGTGGTAGTTCCGGCTACTATAGCAGCTACACCACGCCTGGCGCAACAGCCGGTGCTCCACTCCGACCGACTAGCTCTGGCCAACTGACAGTCACTCAAACTGCGAGCCCGACCACCACAGTCCCCTTCATGAGCCCCGTAGCGACTGGAGCAAACGTCACCGTCACCGGAACTGAGCAAGCCAACGGCGGTGGACTTTCCGGCGGCGCAATCGCAGGAATCGTCATCGGTGTCCTAGCAGGTCTCTTCCTGCTCGGCCTCCTCTGCTTCTACTGCTGCATCAAAGGCCTCCTCGACGGCTGCCTGGCATGCTTCGGTCTCGGAGGCCGCAGAAAGAGACGAACAGAAGTCGAGGAGTATGAGCGATACTCGCACCATTCTGGTGGCGCCGGCAGTGGAGGACGTACATGGTACGGAGCTGCACGACCACCAGCACGAGTCGACCGGAGAGAGAGAAAAGAGGAGCACAAGGGCCGAAATCTGTTGGGTATTGGTGCGGGACTTGCGGCGCTGTGGGCGATTCTGGGACTTAAGAGGCGGAGGGATGATCGGAGGAGGAATGATGAGAAGTACTCGGAGTACTCTTACTCGAGTGATTATTATACTTCTGCCAGTGAGTAAAAGTCAAAGGTCTGCGATTTTGGTGTATGGTTACTGACCTTTCGAAACAGGCAGCGCGAGCTCTGATGACAGGAGAACGCATCCAACGAGGTACTCGCGGCGATGATGAGCATGAGAGAGTCCGAGCGTTCAGTATGATTTTACGGAGGTTATGTGTTTTTATGCGATGAATGTGAGATGTTCGTGGTACACACGAATGAGGTGCAGCCATGCAAAGCAATCAGTCGGAAACAGTCTGTCCATTCCACTGCGGGGGCCGTTTCAGCAGTGCCAGGTCTGGGATTCTCATCGGTTTGATCATCCAGGCGTTCCAGAAAGGCAACAACGCCACCCAGTTTGCGTGAGATGGTTGGGGTTACCACTTGGCTGGAATAATTCATCACTCTTCTTTGCGGGTAATCATAGCCCCGTCTGGGCTTTCGCCGCAGTCTGATCGCAAGTGGATAGAGATCAATCTAATCTGATTCACCCAAGTTTTGCGTCTTGTGTATCATTACGTGTAGGCTTTCTGCCTCCATCATGCAAGGGTCCTTCGTTGTCCTTTGAAGTCAGATACACTGCTGTGCACGGTATGGCTATGCCGAGCGCAAGACGGCTGAAGCACAGGAGATGCATGACTGCCTCGGTATGTTGTATGCTTGATGTTTGAGAGAGGAGATGGTCTTTGGGAGGGAGAAACACGAGAGCACGAGGCAGGATTCTTGATGCCAAGACAGAAGCACGTCATGTTGGAATTCGCCGATGTCGAAGTACATGTACATGCCTACGTACGTGTACATCCATACGTTCGATATCAGAGACCATACTGGTTATAAGAAGAGGCCGGCGACTGTGACCATTGGAGATGTAGTCGTACAGTGGAGATGGAAGATAGACAGGGGACACGTCCAGACTCGGCCTCTGTGCCCATCGTTTGGTGTCGTCGCTACCATTCGGTATTGGAGGTATTGGATTCAACACACCGAGTATGCAGTACTGTCAGCGTGGTCGTGTTCTCTGATCATGACGAGTGTAATACAGATGGAGTGTGAGAGATTGTGGCATACTGAGCGAGAATCAGCTCGCAGTGTGCGGACTCTGTCCATTCCATCACTGATATGACCAGATAATGGTGGAAAGGGACATTGATGTCTCTAATCGTAACATGTCGTTCATGTGGGACTGTCCTGCGTGTCAACGAAGTTTTGATTGATTCGGCGGGATCTCATCTGTCCACAACTTCGCCTATGCGACGCAAAGCACTACCGTGAAGCAAACGCCACCAAACCGCTCTCGCCATGATATCCGATCTTTCCTTCCCTGGGCACAGTGCAATGCATTTAGAAGACCATCTCGTGCGGTCGGTCACCCTTCCTCAAAGCGAAGTTGCTCGCAAGGTATCCCTGGAGAAGAGGCTCCTTCTTGATAGATGCGAGAATGGCTTTGTCCACCTTCTTCTGATCCTCGGCGCGATCGCTGGCGACCTCCTTCTTGGCTGGCTTCTCGCCCTGCTTGAAAAAAGCCTCCTGGCTGCCCTTCTTGTCTGCCTTCTTGTCTCGAGCAAAGTATCCGTCGCCTGAGACCTTCTCCACGGTGGAGGAATCAAGGCTGTCGAGCTTGACAGTCGTTTGAGTTGCGATCACATAGCGGGCGTTGACGCGGCGGAGAGGGACACCGTTGAGCTTGAATGGGCCGGTCACGAGGAGAGTTCCTTGTGGGAGGACCTTGAGAAGGACCACGCGCTTGCCTCGGAATCGGCCAGCGAGGAGGATGAGTACGGCACCGGGCTTGAGAGATGCACGCGGCTTGTAAGGGCGAAGGGCCTTGCGGGCCTGTGTATTCGCATGTCAGTGTATGCCCTTTGACTTCAATGTTCCATCTCCGTCTTCAAATCCTCCAATGTCGCTTCGCATCTCTTTTAATCCAATAACAGGGTATTCGTACCTTCTTTGGCTGCGCGTCGTCCTCGGCCGGGTAGTATTTGCTGGCCTTTTGCGAGGCCGGGGTGATGGTGCGCTCGCCCTTCTGGAACTTCTTGGTCTGTGGCGCCTCGGACGACATGATGGCCAGCTGCTGAGCACTATCGTCAGTATCAGTGGTAAAAAGATTGGTGCGCAAAATCGGCGTGAATATCGTACCGGAAGTTGTGCTGTTGGGTTAGTGAACGTCGGAATCCAGTGTTGTCAAGTCGGCGTCGTGGGTAGTGAGGTGCCAACAAATCGCAGGTGGTGCGGATTTCTGGCCTTGGCAAACGCGGCCAAACTCTTTCCCGGGACGCTGCTTCCCCAGCGAGCTCAGGCCACAAATCGAGAACACTCACGACATATGTCACCCACTCGCAGCTTCTGTTGTCGTCGTCGCCTCACCTGCCTGCTCTGCTTGCATGTGAAGGCCGCTTGCCTCAGGCTTCAAGAGCTCGCGTGTTGCATCACAGCTTCGAGCTTCTCGACCAAACACCCACCATCCGTTGCATCTGAACTCCTCTTCATCACCACAAACAACACCATCACCCAAGAAAGCGCATATATCCACCCATCATGGCGACGGCTCCGCTCATCACCTTCAAGGCCGGCCGCTGCGAGTTCACTGGTCGCAAGGTCACGCCTGTCCCGACGCCTGGCTATGTCTACCTTTACAGCGACGAAGACCTCCTCCACTTCTGCTGGCGGCCACGACATGAACCATCCACAAGCCCTGAAGTCGACCTCATCATGTTCCCCCAAGACGGCCACTTCTACCCGCTCGTTAAGCAAGAAGGCGCAGAGGCGCTGCACTCGCCCACAAACGGCCGCATCTTCGTCCTCAAGTTCGGCTCCAGCGGCGAAAAACTCTTCTTCTGGATGCAAAGCAAGTCTCAGTCAAGAGAGGGACATGATAGCTGGTTCAGCCAGCGGGATCAGAGATTGGGACAAATTGTGGACCAGCTGCTGCAGGGCGAAGACGTTGACGTAGAGGCAGAGGTTGAAGACATCCGACGAGGTGGAGACAGCTCTGGCCCCAACGGCGATGCTGATGCGATGGAGGTCGACCAAGATGGCTCATCACTGCAGAGGCAGGAGACCGGCGGCGCGGGTGCCGATGCCACAGGTGGCGACCCGCGAGAGGAGGGTGAGGCGAGCAGAGAAGGCGGGGCAGATGGCGGCAGAGCGTAAGTTTGTGGAGATTTTCATCGTTTGACGCAAGGAGCTGGAGGCGCAAGACCATCAAAAGCCGTCTTGGAATTGTGACGAAGCATGATGCTGGGACACAGGCGTTTACGAGGATGGATTATGTACGAAAGTGCTCAAAACAATGTTGCTACTGTCTGCTTTCATACGATCATTGCTTTCGCCTAATCAAAGAAGTATAACAAAGACACTCGGCTAACCTCGTCTATCCAGATAGTGCCGCATCATCCTCATCCGATCCACAAGACGCAAACGCCGTCGTACAGAACTTCCTCGACTCCCTCAAAGGCGGTGGCCTCAGCGGAAGACAACAACAACCAGCCGACAAACCGTTCACAACGCTTCCGGACTTGCTACCATCATCGACTACAACAGCATCCATATCAAGCGCTTCGCACTCACAGATCGACAACCTCTGCACCCTCCTACCACCCGAGATATTCATCCTCACGCAGGAGTCTGAGGGCTCCACATCTGCATCGGAAGCTAGCCCAGCAGCGGGTCAAGCAGCTATCGAGGCTCTCTCCACAGAACAGAAGAAAGAAATCATTACGCGGGTACTGCGCTCGCCACAGCTGCACCAAAGCCTGGGCTCTTTGACCGTTGCTCTGCGAGATGGTGGCCTACCGATGATCGGCGAAGCGTTGGGCTTGAAGGTCCAAAACGGTGGTCTCATCAAAGGTGGTAGCGTACCATTGGGAGGAGGTGATGCTGTCGAGGCTTTTGTCAATGGTGTCAAAAAGGCTGCGGAGGATGAGGAGAAGAAGTAGTAGCTAGAGGCGGCCTCTAACCAGCTCTTCTCTGCTTCATGACTGTGTATAAATAATCCGAGACTATGATTAGAAGCATTCCGGACGCGATGCCTCTGTCACCAGAAGTGTATAACAAAGTCGATTAGCTTTTCACAAACGCAAGGCCTCCTGGCTCGTCAGATCTCTCATCTGACTCCACAAAACCTTGACATGCAACACCTTCAAAAGAGCGCGGCATCTCGCCGCTCGACGAATGCAATTACAAGACCTAGCTGACTATTTCAAACCCCTCTCGTCCCATCCAACCACCTCAAAACGGACCCATCCTACTGATCCTTGCCCGTCTCCTCCCCCTCCTCCTCATCACTCCCCCTGGCCTCCCCCGCCGCCGCACTCGCCACAGGAAACGTCGGCGCAAAATGACTCTTCTCTCTAATCTTTCCCCCTCTTAACCAAAACCAAACCGGCATAGGCACACACGCCAGCGCCACACACCCCACCAGCGTACCGGCCCATTGCACCCCCATCCCACGAATCATCTGCGTAGCGAAGAGAGGGAACCCAGCACCAGCAAGAGAGCGTAGAAATGTGTTGGCTGCAATGGCAGAAGCCGCGAACATTAGGTAGGCGTCGATGAGGTAGTTGAGGCATTGCAGGAAAATGGACATGATACCGAAACCGGTTGCGAGGCCGGAGAGGGTAGGTGCTATCCAATGGATATCGGCGCGAAAACCCGTCCAGCCGAACCAGAAGAGACCGATGGAGAAGGAGACGCCGCCGACGATGACGGGAGGGAGACGCCATTCCGGGATGGGCATGTTGTTGTTTGCGGCGAGTTTTTTGTTGTAGCTGGGTTGGAGGATTATCATGTACACGCCTGCGAGCATTTCGCCGAGGATCATACCGAAGAATGGGAGGCCGCCCACGCCAGCGGAGAAGCCGTGGATTTCTTGGAAGACGATGGGGTAGAATGTTAAGAAGAGATATAAGAGACCGTACACCAAAGCCATGTAGAGGGAGAGCAGGAGCACGATAGGCTCGGTGAACAGCATCCTTATCGGCCTGCTCAAGTTCTTCTCGATCAGCTCTCGGAAGTCGACTTCGATCTCTTCTTGCTTGGCGTGGATGCCCCAGTTCTTGGTTCTGCGTCTCAGATCGGCTGCTTTGTTGACGAGAATCACAGGCGGGTATGTCTCCTCCAGGAAGATGAGCGAAAGTCCAAGGCCAAGGAAGCCCATGATCGCGGTGATATATTCAGTCCATCTCCATCCGAGGTACGACGTGACGATGAAGCCGCCGACGAAGGGTGCCAGTAGCGGGCCAGAGAAGACCGTCATCGAGAACACCGTTATGGCCAAACCGCGCTGACGATTGCTGAACATGTCTGCGAAGACAGCGCCGACACAAGTCAGTGGACAAGCTCCGCAGAATCCAGCGAAGAATCGACAGATGAATATGGTTTGAGCGTCCTTTCCGGTTGCGACTGCGATGTTGAAGATGGAGAAGCCAAACGAAGACAACAGCAACGGGATCTTTCGACCATAAAGCTCAGAGCATGGGGCCCATAGTATCTACCAAGCAAGGTCAGCATCCCCCTGAGATGTCAAATAGCTTTCTAGCCTTCGATTTGAACTCACAGGACCCGTGGCGAAGCCTAGGACGTACAAGGACACTCCAAGGATACCGACTTCTCTGGACACACTATACTCCTGCGCCACAGCTGTCGTAGCAGTCGAGAAAATCGAACTCCCAAAAGCAGCCACAAGCGTCACATACCCCAACGTAATAGCCACAGGCAACTTCTTCTTCAACGGCCAATTCTGCGCATGCAAAGGATCCGAAGGCCCATCAAACTCAACCACATACTCCTCACGATCAGGAAGTTGCGGAGGAAAAGATTTCCCAGCCCCAAAAGCTGGCAAAGGAGCCTGACTATGTCGCGTCTTAGTTCGCGAACGAAGACTGGCTCCTACGGTTGCGCTATGTTGACTCCGACCTGTTTGGATGCGGCTCAGGGCTGTAGGATGGCGTTCAAGGTCAACGTCGTCTCGTTGGGTTGCCGTTCGCGACACGCCGATTTCTCGTCGTTCGATGGAGTCGCGACTGGATCGAGAGGAGCCTGAGCTGGACGTGCTGATTCCTGTCACGGTTCGTGAGAG
Organism: Nothophaeocryptopus gaeumannii; assembly: GCA_031771865.1. Taxonomy (NCBI): domain Eukaryota; kingdom Fungi; phylum Ascomycota; class Dothideomycetes; order Mycosphaerellales; family Mycosphaerellaceae; genus Nothophaeocryptopus; species Nothophaeocryptopus gaeumannii. Next base: position 3,041,588 of record JASISA010000025.1, read on the forward strand.
GGCCTGCCTTTGCTCGGCTTTCTCTAGGGGGTTCATGGTCTTTTCTGCAGCTGGTGTTGTGCCGGGTAGAACTTCGAAGCGTTCGGGACTGGCTTCGCGCTCTACCTCCTCCATTCGTTTGTCTTGTTCGTTCATGGTCATTGAGGTTCTGTATGCCTGAGTTCTGTCAGTGTATGGAACGGATTCTTCCTTGCTGGACGCGGCCAAACGCGACTGTTTGTCCAAGGAGTAAACAAACTGGACAATATTTGCAGCTGCGCTCGAATGCAGAATTGGAAGCGATGATATAATAATCACGTCCAGTGCCCAGAGAGTACGCGACCCTAGTCAATCTGAAAAGTTTAGTCAGTTCGTTTGCCGTCGCGTACGATAGAAGCGATATGTCCTTCGCAAATCGCTGCAAGGGGGGAAAAGAAAGACCGACTCTCCGGTCCTCACTGCCGATGGATTTGCTGGGAGGATCTCGGCTCGGGAGCCTCGTTCAGTTTTGAAGGGCAGCTGCAAATTGGCGAGAAAGACTCTTCGGCCGAAGAAGGTCCGTGGATGCTAGATTTTCTGCCTCTAGATTCTCTTCACAGAGCATTCAAGATGCAGCCGCTTTGCACTCCCGGTGTTGTCAATCGTTGTCGAAAATTGGAAGAAGCCTGTCGTTTCTAGCGTTCCGAGCCGTTGCAGAGACGCACAGAAACAGGAAGCAGATCCGATCATGTTGCCGATGTTTTGCCAATTCGAACAACGCATGAGATTCCAGAAACTACTTCGTCGGAACGCCCTCATGAGGAACAAGACTTCGCACGCCGAAGCGCGAACTTGTACCTTATACTCCGCCTGGGAACAACACCTGACCCGCAACTGTTTTCACGGGTCACAACAGCTGAGCTTCCTTCATCGAAGCTCTCGGGTAGAATACGGGCTGGCACGCCAGAAAGTTTGCTGCCGACTTCCCGATTGGTTGGTCTTGCGAGAATGTCTGGACTGCAGGTGAATACTGTAAGCAGCCGGCGAATATGACATAAGAATGAGACTGCGCACGAATGGACGGGAGTCGGTACGACTAAGAAGGACGTAATTGAGATGTGGTGTCAGCCATGTTGAACGGCCGCAGAGGAAGCTATTAAATATGTGTCTTCCGACACTTCATCAAATGGAAAGCGGGCAACATGAAGCCATCGATGGCTTCGTCCGACCATCACAGTGTTCGTTTGGACTCTTCCTCTCAACACCCTCTCCTTTCGATGATTGTCATTACTCCGTTCCCGAGGTCGTGGAGCGGCGCGGTACGAGATCGTCCAGAATGCCGCGAGGGTGATTGAAGTGATCCAAGGACAAAAACTGACGAGCGACACTCTCAGCCTCTGCCAACTGCTGCAGTTCAGCGTCCGGCAGCTCAGTACACGCCTCCACTAGATCCTCGCCACGGGCAGCGAGCAGTATGAGCTCTTCGGCTCGGTCAACAATCTGTTCATCAATGCCATTCATCGCCGCGCAATTGGTGCCGAAGCTGGAGCTGCTACGCTCTGGGACGTAGTTATACAGGTACGTGATCTGATTGTCGAGCTCAGAGGCTCCAATGTCCAGCTTCACTGCCATGTGTGCGAACCCGAGTGATGGACGTTCTGCGAGAAAGCCGGATTCGAAGATCTCGTGGTAGTGGGTTGCGCCCAACACCTTTGGACACTCAGGACCGCGTTGCAGCAGATGTTCGAAGACCCCAGCCGCCAGACCAGCTCCGTCATCTGAGTCGGTGCCTTTGCCGAACTCGTCGATGACTACTAGACTGCGATGCGTTGCCAGACCCAGGGCGACAAATGTCTGCTGCAGATCTATCATGAAGGCGCTCTGAGCCCTTGAGACCGATTCTCTGGTTGCAATTCTGGTCAAGATCTTGTCCGTCAAGCCGATCGTGGCAGCATCAGCAGCAACAAAGCTGCCAATGTGAGCCATGTAAACGATCAATGCGACTTGCTTCAGATAGATGCTCTTGCCAGAAAAGTTTGGACCAGTCATCAGGAGCATACTTGGGGCGTTGGTAGACGAGCGTTGTGAACCGTTGAGTCTGGGATCTGGTGGTCTCTCCAGCTCTCGTCGCAAATCCTCCTCGCTCAGAGTGCCGCTGCCTCCCAACATGTGCGTATCGTTCGGCACAAAAGTGGAAACGGTCAGCTCCTGCAGGATGTGCCTGCCGCCCTTAATTCTGATCACGTTCTGCTCGCTCATCAGAGGTCTGGTCAGGCGATACTGAGCCGCGCCCTGAGCCAGAGCCACAAGGGCATCGACTTCGGCGCAGACACTTGCAATCGATGTGATTAACTCTTCGTACTGCAAAACACGCTGCGCCAGATTTTGGATGATTTCGATCTCCATGTCCATGATCGACCCATAGACATCACCCCACTGCTCATCCATCTCCATGGTGTTCGAGTTTTTGAAATAAGCATGAGTCGAAGACCCGAACATTCTCTCCCACCGATCATCATCTGGACCGCCATACGTTGATGGCGCGCTGCCTTCTTCGTGCTCAATTGAGATCAGAAATCCGATTTGGGGAAAGAAGATGACATTCAGCTTCGACTTCAGAACAGCAGGCACCTGACGGGCAATGTGAGCAGCGACCTCAGAGAGCATATCTTCAATGCCTTCGTAAGTGCGTTTCGCCTCGTCGAGCTGTTCGTCAACCCCAGCTCGGACCATGGTACGCTTCGCAAGCTTTGATTCTTCGAAATCAATGACATTGCCGATTATGCTGCCAACCTCTGACATTTGGCGTTTGTCGAATTTCTCAAGGACCTTGTTGCGAACTGCGAGTCCATCTGAGCATTGGAGAGCATTGAAGACGTCGTGGATCTCAATAGCGGAGAATAGGAACCCGCGCAGGTTGTACCAGATCGAAGTGGCGATTGGTCGATTCTTGTTGACTCCAGCGACGCCCTTGTGGAGGTTTGTGACCATGACTGGGACGTCTTTGACATTGGACAGAGCCCTGGGAAGACCGTCAATTGCGTCGGCATTGTCTGGCCGCAGGAGCACAGTAATGGTGTCATGGCGTTCGGTGATGACTTCCAGGTTCATGCTTGGCCGCAGGAAGTACTGCCTCAGCAGGTCTCTGCCTTGCAAAGTCTTTGCCAAATGATGGAACAAGCCATAAACGGACAGACCTTCCTTAGCACCACGAGACCAGCCTTTGCTGGTTGAGCCCTGCTGTTGTGCGTTGGGGTGAGTTTCAGTGCTCGTGATCTGAAGAGACAGCAGCGTATCTGCGTTGATGAACATGGTCTCCTTCAAGCTGAACATCTGAACCGTACCGATACGAAACATATAGACCTGGTCTCTATCTCCAGGTAGGAAGGTAGTAGCTCTCCTACGCTGCAGATAAGCGAGCAGGGCTCCAGCGCAGCCAACACCTAGTCGGCTGTCCAGATCGATCCAGCCGGCGAGACGCAAGAGCGCAGATTGACCTCCTGAAAAGCCCTGGTCCCCGTCCGCGTAATGGTCTTCGTGGGCGACGGTGTCTCCAGGAACAACATAAGTAAGCGATGGTCCTCCATGCTGGCCGATTTGTAGATTCAGCAATTTGTTCCTTGCAGAGTCATAGCTGAACTCGACGTTTGGCCGACACTCAAGCAAGTACGGCAGACGTGTCTGATCGCTTCGCCCGTCGACAGAGACATTTTGGTTTCTCAGCTCCGGGTCTAGTCTGTCGATGCTCGCGTCGGCACACTTCGTTGAGGTGAGAATGACGGTAGGCTCAATAAATAGCTTCACTTCTCTTGCGTCAGTAGGTAGACGTTGATGCGATGTTAGCTGACTTACAGGCGTCGACGACCTCTGCTCCGCCTGCACCCCGTGGGACATCCTGCATGAAGTAGAGCTTCTCTTCACGTGCAACGTAGTAGGCACAACCAGCAGCGCCACGGTCAGTGACGTTGACTGCCATGATCACTTCGCTGAGCGTCTCCAAGTCCGCATCCGCTAAGTCGTCGAATGGGCGGTCGTTGGTGGCAATGCTTCTGCTGTCGTCTGCATCATTGCCGCCGCGAAAGGTGTGACTGGACGCCATCGATACTTCCGATCGGCTCGACTGCGGGCGATGAGGTGCTCTGAGCTGTCGTGCAACTGAATCTGACTCGTTCGAAGACCTTCGAGAGACGGTGGAGTGACGAGAGCCAGTGCGAATGTGGGAGTACGACGAGAGCGTGCCCGTGCGGCCCCGTCCACGTCGAGAGGCACCGCCCTCGCTGCTGCGGCGCCTCTTTACCGTAGTCTTGTGAGTGTCCATGATGCCGGAAACAGCTTTCTGCTGTGTATAGTATCAAGTGAAAGTGAGAATGAAACGTGAGGTGGAGGTGGAGGTTGAGGCTGCCTTCGAGTTCAGGGAAGGTGCGACCCAGTGGCTGCACGTAAAGCTCACCCGCGCTTGCCTTGAGAAATGTTGCCATGCTCAACGCTTCTGCACATTCTATGCGCTCAATGCAGTTCCATGAATCTCCATGCAGTTCAAGGCGTGTGGTTTCTGAAGCTGCACTTACGCCGTTGATAACGCGCCTGCTCTCCACAGCGGTGCAAAGCAAGGACACGGCGCATGATGATCCGTACCTCATCTGTCCACTCATTGCTCCAAGGGTATCATCAAACTCATCATCCTCATCTCTACTGTCTTTTCCCTCCATCCTTAAGCAACCCCGCGAACTCTCTCCTCTTCGCCCTAACATCCAAAAACCCCGGCCTCTCCTCCAAATTCGCAAACGGCACACCTCCCAACCCCACAGCCTTAACTTCCCTCGCCTCCTTACTCCTCTCCAATTTCCCTGCCCACACGTTCCATTGAATCGGCTTGAGGTCCGGGCTGCCTAGGACAACGCCGACGCATAGTAGTAGCACTGAAAAGAGCGTTTCGAGGACGATGTCGGCGGGTATCGAGATTTTGGGGTCGATTGCGCTAGAGAGGATTGAGCTGCCGAGGGGCGGAAGGGAGGCTGAGGGGAGGAGGGAATGTTCGTAGGAGCTGTAGACTCTGTGATGGGGGTTAGTGGTCAATTCTTGGGACGTGGGTTGCGCGATTGCTGTGACGTACGCATGCGACAGGAATACTAGCCCTGCAAGGTTGAATACGTTGCTGAGAGCACCCATCTTGTTGGTGTTGAGTCTGGTGTAGAGTGTCGTGGTGTACTTATACGAAGAGATGATGGAAAACTGTAGACTCGCTTGCAGTTGCAGCTGGAGCTCCGCAAGGCTTGGCATTAAAGTTGCATGTGAAGAACTGAAGCAAATGAACATGATCTTGTGGGTCAAACTTCAGGAGCAAAGCAGATGCATCGCGCTTCAATTGAAAACTTAATCGCATCTCAGCTTATGATGCTTGTGCTTTTTGGTATCTCGTCTATGGTCATTACACATCACTCCATTCAACCAGCCGGCCTCTGTCTCTGCGTGGCCTTTTGCTGACAGAAAAAGTGGTGTCGCGTCATGACAAAATCGCAATGTCCTCCACTGCAGCCTCTTTGCTGCGCTTACAGCTTCTGCATAGCAGCAACGTCAGAAGACTGAACATAGTCCTCGAAACCGTCAATCTCCTCCTGAAGTTCGTCAAGCGAGATCTTCTCGTCCTCGACGACCAAGTTGATCTGCAGCTTCTTGATACCGAAACCAACCGCGACGAGCTTGGAGGCACCCCAGACAAGACCGTCCTTCTCAATGCCGCGCACAGACGCCTCAAGAGCCTTCATATCAGTCTCGTCGTCTGGTAAATAGTGTTAGCAGCCGTATATTAGCCCAGAAAGCAGATGGTTGTCCGTCAAACTTACCCCATGGCTTGACATCGAGTGTGACAATAGACTTGGCAGCTGGCTTGGTCTTACCCTCCTTCTTCTTCTTGTACTCGGCCAACCGCTCCTCTCTTACACGCGCAGCCTCGGCGTCCTCCTCCTCATCGTCAGAGCCGAAGAGATCGACATCATCGTCGTCGTCGGCAGCCTTCTCTGGTGCCTTGGCTGGGTTCACTGGGAGCTCGGAAGACTCTGGGCCGTAGGCGGTCGCGGCCTTGCTTGGGTCACCTGGCAGAGTGGAGAACTCTGGCTCGAAGGTGGAAATGTGCTTGTACCATCGGTATGCGTGGGGGTACTTCTCGACCTTAGGCTGCTCCTTGATCGACTGGAAGACCTTGACATCGGCCTGTGTTGCGCCGTATCTAGCAAGACGTTAGCACAACGTCCAGCAACGTAATGTAAGTTGCTATGAGTAATTCCAGGTCGACAAAATCAGAGGTGCGCAAGCGCATTGGTAGTTTTCATTTGCAGGGTCTTAAGCTGCTCAACAACACGGACCAAATTGTTCTCATCATGTAAAGAAGGTGCGTAAAGGTACGAAAGGCGTGTAGGGGAAGGAGGATTTACCCGACGATGTAGCTGCGAGTCTTGACCCAGTTGTCGAGGACTGTATGAATCTTAGCAGGGGCACAGGAGGCGGCGGTAGCGGTGGGCTCGCAACGTACGGGTGAGGCCAGTGTCGGAGACGAAGTCGGAGAAACCCATTTTGAGTGAGTCTGATTATCTGGGAGGTCCTTTGCTTGTCCTAGCTGAAAATGTAGGAAAGTGGTGGTGGTGAAGATGCGTTTGTGCAGACTTGAGCTCCCCAACTGGCGACTGCGACTTTTCGACGGCCCAAGTTTTTTGCGGCCAAATTATGTGTGCCGACGTCGACATCTGGCAGCGCACTATCCCTGTTTCGGTCCTTGACATCTCGAAGAGTCGCGAATGCACCTTGCCTTTCCTATGGAGTATGTTCATCGACACATGCACATATTCGTGGGCCTCCTCTCTGTGATGCAAGTTTTGTCTGTATAGTACCTGTGTCTCTTCTCATTCCGCACAACGTTTCCATATGGTCAATCTCACAATGATTCCAGCAACAGGGCGAGGCGCAGCGAGGCGCATTGCCTCTGTAAGATACCCATTAACTTCAAACGCATTGCGAGCCACATCACATCTTGAACGGATACAAACACTTGCCACTCCCTTACGGACCAGTTCAGCATCAATATCACAATGTCGAAGCTACGCGAACGGACCACCACGACCACCTGGTGGCACTCATCGAATGAACATGAGCGGTGAGCCCGAGAAGCCTGCGTTAGAACAGTATGGAATTGATCTTACAGCAAGAGCAAAGGAAGGCAAGCTAGATCCCGTGATCGGACGAGATGCGGAGATTCATCGAACCATTCAAATACTCTCACGGAGAACCAAGAACAACCCGGTCTTGATTGGTAGCGCTGGAACGGGAAAGACTGCTATCTTGGAAGGTCTGGCGCAGCGCATTGTGAAAGGAGATGTGCCAGAGAGTATCAAGGAGAAAAGAGTGATCAGTCTCGACCTGGGAAGTTTGATCGCAGGAGCAAAGTTCAGGGGAGATTTCGAAGAAAGACTGAAGTCGGTCTTGAAAGAGGTGTCAGAAGCCAAAGGAGGAGTGATTCTCTTCGTGGATGAGCTGCACACACTGCTCGGTCTGGGTAAAGCAGAAGGCAGCATCGATGCCAGCAACCTTCTGAAGCCGGCACTATCTCGCGGCGAGCTGCAATGCTGCGGAGCTACGACTTTGAACGAATATCGCCAAATTGAGAAGGATGTTGCGCTCGCGCGACGATTTCAGCCAATCCTCGTCGGCGAGCCAAGTGTCCAGGATACTGTCTCAATTCTTCGAGGAATCAAAGATCGATATGAAATCCACCATGGCGTGCGTATCGCGGATGCGGCATTGGTCGCAGCAGCAGCATACAGCAACAGGTATATTACTGATCGGTTCTTGCCGGACAAGGCCATCGATCTAGTAGACGAAGCTGCTAGCGCTCTACGACTCCAACAAGAGAGCAAGCCTGATGCCATCCAAGAGCTCGATCGACAGATCATGACCCTTCAAATCGAGCTCGAATCGTTGCGGAAGGAAGACGATGTCATCTCCAAAGAACGCCGAGGACAATTGGAGAAAACCCTCACTCTGAAGCAAGACGAGGTCGGCGCGCTTACCGAGAAGTGGGAGAAGGAGCGGGCGGAGATTGAGGAAATCAAAAAGACAAAAGAGGAGCTTGAGCAGGCACGGACTGAGCTAGAAACAGCTCAGCGAGAAGGAAACTTCGCACGCGCCAGTGAACTTCGCTACGCTCGCATTCCTGAGCTGCAGCGAAAGCTGCCTGAGGACCAGGGCGGCGAGTCAAAGTCTGGACCAAAGGACACCCTTATACATGACTCCGTTACCGCAGACGACATCGCAGCCGTTGTGGCCAAATCAACCGGAATCCCCGTCACGAAGCTTATGTCAGGGGAGATACAGAAGCTGATACACATGGAAGACACCCTGCGAGAGTCAGTCCGTGGTCAGGACGAAGCACTGACAGCAGTCGCCAATGCGGTCAGGATGCAACGAGCAGGGCTGAGCGGAGAGAATCGGCCACTGGCTTCGTTCATGTTCCTGGGACCAACGGGTGTGGGCAAGACAGAACTTTGCAAGAAAATGGCCGGATTCCTCTTCAGCACAGAATCAGCAGTCGTACGATTCGACATGTCCGAATTTCAGGAGAAACATACCGTTTCCCGCCTGATAGGCTCTCCAGCAGGCTACGTTGGGTACGAAGACGCTGGCCAATTGACCGAGGCCGTTCGAAGGAAACCTTACGCGGTCCTCTTGTTTGATGAGTTCGAAAAGGCACACCGCGACATCAGCACTCTCCTTCTACAGGTCCTGGACGAAGGCTTCCTCACTGATGCGCAAGGACACCGCGTGGACTTCCGCAACACGATCATCGTCCTGACCAGCAATCTCGGCGCAGAAGCACTAATCGCCGATGAAAGCACCGGGTCTGAGATCTCCCAAGATGTTAAGAAGCAAGTCATGGATGTTGTCCAAATGTCCTATCCACCGGAGTTTCTCAACCGTATCGACGAATTCATCGTCTTCAAACGCCTCTCCAAGGAAGCTCTTCGAGACATTGTCGACATTCGTCTCAAGGAGCTGCAATCCAGGCTTGATGATCGGAGAATCGCACTGGAAGTGAGCGATGATGTTAAGACTTGGCTTTGCGATCATGGTTACGACCCGAGATATGGTGCGAGACCGCTCAACCGGCTGCTCTCGAAGGAAGTCGGCAATAGTTTGGCAGACAAGATCATCCGGGGCGAGCTTAAGAGCAGCGATACTGCGAAGGTGGTCATTAGGGATGGTGCAGAACATCTTGATGTCGTCCCGGCTTCGATGTAAGGTGGCAGGGATGTTCGGCATTTTGACGAAGTAATGAAAGCATTGGGCAAGAGAAGCATGGAGCGGCATTGTAGGCGTTGGATTACTTATACCAAAATGTAAATACTACACTCCAATGTATTAATAGCATTCTCATAGCGCTGTCCATTCCTTCGCTTTCGTCTCTCAAGCGTTTGCAACCATTCGCATCTCTGTTAGCTTCGCGACGCCGCTGATGTCGAGCACAAGCTTGAGCTTCTTGGTCTTCGACAGACATTCATGAGCGAAAGACCAATCGGCAAGGTTCCGAGCGTCGCACGTGGCAGCTGCAGGGACGGCATCAGTCGCTGATCTCTGATCCCGAGCATATCCTCTGCCACATCACACCTTTACTCGCTTGTTATAGCTTTGAAAGGAGTCTGTTGTTGTCATGTGTAACTCAAGCAAGCACGGTGATAGTGCTGCAGTGTCCATAGAATTTGCTGATCCTCAAATTTGAAGCCGTTCTTTGGATTCACCTTCAGAAAAATTTTGAGTTCCAGACTAGCAGCTTAAATCAACAACAGTGAGACGTTTCAGATCACTTTTATCTTTACTTATGATACACGAATTATCTCTTGTAGCACATCAACAACCGACCGACGTCACTCCTCCATTCATCAACATGGCTTCCTCCAGCTCATGCAAGGTCATACAGGCCAGTGCGATCGCGAAGAAGCTTCTCTCTGAAGTCACCGAAGGCATCAACGCATTAGACCGGCCACCACGACTCTATGGCTTTCTGGCCAACTCAGACCCGGCAGCTCGCATGTATGCGGACTGGTCAGGGAAGACGTGCAAGGACAAGTGAGGCCACTCTGCAACCGCAAAAGCAGCATAGCAATAACTACTTGCTAACCCATCATGTAAGTGGAGTCGACTTCATCCTCCGCGAAGTCGACCGAGAAGACCTCGAAGACGAACTCCGAACAGCGAATCAAGACCCGGAAGTCGACGGCATCATCGTCTACTATCCCGTCTTCGGCTCACAACGAGACCGTACGCTCCAATGGACCGTCAGCCTATTCAAAGACGTCGAGGGACTTTCTCCGCAACTCATTAGCAACATGTATCAAAATATCCGTTTCCTGGATCCTCCGGATAACACGAGGAAGAGTATCCTGCCCTGCACGCCCCTTGCGATTGTGAAGATTCTCGAACATCTTCAGATTTACAACGGTATTCTCGATTATGGGCGAAGACTACATGGGAAGCGCATCACTGTGATCAACCGCAGCGAAGTCGTCGGTAGGCCTCTGGCCGCCCTTCTGGCAAACGATGGCGCGGAGGTATACAGCGTCGATATTACCGACGTGCAGCAATTCAGTCGTGGCTCTGGACTCAAGAAGCAGAAACATGAAGTTCGTGATATGGACGGCTGGGGTATTGAGCAGTGTCTGCCGATCAGCGATGTGGTTATCAGCGGTGTGCCGGGGGAGAAGTATAAGGTGCCGACGCATCTTGTGAGGGATGGGGCGGTTTGTATAAACTTTTCGAGTGAGAAGGTAAGTCGAAAATTGACGCAGTGCGAAGTGTCGAGCGATACTGACTTCTTGATTCAGAACTTCACACCCGATATCAAGGAGAGAGCTTCGATCTACGTACCGGCCATTGGAAAAGTCACCATCGTGGTGCTGATGAGGAACTTGCTGCGTCTTGCACAGAACAAGCCGCGGTCGAATGGATCTCTCTAAATGGCGTACACAGCAATAGTCTGAGGTGCTAGGCGGAGTCTTCGGAGTCACTTAGGTTTGCAATTTGTTCCAAAGAAGGTGGCCATAGAATGAGAGATACGTTCCACAACTAACCATATCTTGTGCTCGCAGCCGTGTCATTTTCAGGAGGTTTGTACTGTACATCCTCGCAACCTCATTCCCCTCCTCCTCGCCCAGACATATTCTCCGCTTCCTTCGCAGTAGTAGCCCATTGATAAAGCTGCGGCGGACTCCTTGGACACTTCTCATCCCTCCTCACATAATACCTCCAAATCCAGGGTACCACCGTCCTCAACTGATACACCGCATGTTTCCTACTACTCACTCCAAACAGATAATTCAGCTCCTCCAATGACATGAACGTCAGACTACCCGCTGCGTGGCCCAATGTTGCACCGGCTGTCTCGCGAACGAGGAAGAACACGAGGACGAAGGCGACGACGTTGAGGCCAGCGAAGATGCCGAGAAGGCCGGCGTGGCCAATATTTACTGTTATGATGGGGACGAAGAGGGTAAGAAGGCCGAGGAAGAACCTATGAAGGGGAATTTTAGTAGATGATGGCAGATTGGAATAAGGACGGTTTGTACTTACATATTCGTGAAGACCGCGAAGGACATGCCGACGGCTCTGTTCTCGATGGGGAAGACTTCTGCTGACCTGCAACATCATTAGTTTGAGGAGAGCATAGTCCTCCAGGGATGGTGTGCCTACATGGTGAAAGGTATGGGACCCATAGAAAACGAATAAAACGCCATGAAGATCTGTCTAGAGGTTAGCACGCACTACGGACGTAGGGAAGGAATCAGGCAAGCTGAATCGCCGTGAACTCACATAAGTAAAAAGCGCCGTGACAGGTATCTGTGCCGCATCTCCTCTCGGGACCCTATAGCTAACAGCAGCCGCAGTCATGCTCAAAGCCATCTATTCCAAATCGTCAGCGAAATCCCCACGAAGCAATCTTCTCTGGCTAACTTACGAACGGCAACGCAATCAAAAGCAACCACCTCCTCCCCCGCCGATCAATCAAATAATAAGCCGGGAACGCAAACAGCACATTAGTCAATCCAATCCCCCAGCTCAAGAAAAGCGGCGTCAAATACGTGGGACTGCGTTCCGTTCCAGTGGGAGCATCGTCAGTGCCGCAGAATACATTCGAGCTGTACAGAGCAAGGACATTGACTCCACATAATTGCTGGCTGACCATGCAAACAACAGCAGCGACCGTGGCTCTGCGGATTCTCTTATTCCTGAAAAGCTGGCCGAGTTTCTGCCAGTAGTTGATTGATTTCGCTGGTGCGAGGCGGGTGCGTGTCGTCGTCTGCTGATCTGAAGAATCGTTGCCCTCATGTTTCGTCTTGTGCCGTACAACGCCCTCGGCCAGCTCCAAATCTGTCGCTTTGCCAGATATGAATCGTTTCTCGACTTCCATCTGGTGATGGCAGTAGAGAAGCTCTTTCGCTGCTAAAATCGGGTGGCCTCGAAGCTTGAGGAGAGTTGTGTATGCTGTTCGGTAATTGGAGGCGCCGCGCTTCATTTGGAAGCGTGGAGAATCGGAGGCGACGAAGATGAGTGTTAGTAGGACGATCGTTGGCAAGACGGACGATGCGGTCTGCCAACGCCAAGCGTCGAGGCCAGTTCCTGAGACGGCTAGGTTGGCGGTGAAGCCAAGAAAGATTCCAAGGGCGTCCATGAGTTGCCAATTCATGACGAGGGTGCCTCGGATGCTAGTGGGATGGAAGAGTTAGCAGTCGTCTTGCAAGTGAGTCCCGCCCTATCAGAAGTATACTTACTGAGCCGGTGCAACCTCCGCCGCAAAGATCGGCACGACCGACGCCTTGAGACCCATCCCAATTCCCAGAATAGCTCGACAAGCAAGCAACTGTTGCCAACGATCGCAAAGAGCACTCCCAATCATCGACGCGAGAATTACCAGACCAGAGAGACAGATCGGAGGCCTACGACCCAGGAAGTACTCGTTGAGTGGATCGCTCAGCCAACAACCAATGAAGCTGGCTGCGAAGTAGGGAGCAGCGTTTACAATAGCGAAGACCCAGGCGTCTCTACCCACCGGATCGCATCCTCTGATGTTTGGCAGGTGTAGCTGAATCGGCCAGTTGAGATTTGCTCCGTTTGAGGCGGTCTCGTTCCATCTATTCTGCATTAGCCAATGATTATCCTCACGAATGCATTTGCATACCCTTGTACAACCGCCGCAGCACAAAGCGTGACGATCGTGACCTTCAACTCTTTAGGCTGCTGCCAGAATCCACGACTGGTCTCGTTCGCCAAGGCTTCCTCTTCTTCGGCGGTCAGGCCGGCAACACTTTGCCATGCCTCCGGGTCGCGAAGAATTCGTCCGGCTTTGATGAAGAGATCTTCCTGATTTCGCAGATTGTAGTCACGAACGAAATGCTTGCACTTGCGTTCGATCTCGTCAGGTTTCAGCCTGATCAGTGGATTATCGATCCTTGGGGCAGTTTGTCAATTGCCTGTACTAGTAGTTCTCTATTGAGATGGTTTGCGTACAAGCATTGATCGTTGTCTTGGAATATGTCGGCCGGAGCGTCGAGTATCGAATCAGCGTCATCCTCGAGAATGGACTGTACATGAACTTAGTCGCTTGAAGGCTGTGGAGACTTTCTACTCAAGCTAACATCATCATCCTGCTCGACAATCCGCCGGCGCGGCCCTTGTGGTTCCTGCAAACTATCATTCATAGTCGCCATGAGTGTATAAGCAGTTGAACGATGGGGAAAACGCACTTCGAATAGAACGTTCACATTCCTACCGATATGTAGCAAATGGAAATTTGACAGTATTTGCAAGGCCATGCCTTGCTCTGGATCGCAAGACGCAGCTTGCGCCAGAATCCTTCTGCAAGGCAAAGGTAAAGGTCTACAGCGGCCTCACGTATCGAGGCGGCGCCAAAACATCATATCTACCAGAGAATACGCAGGGCTTCACCAAAGGAGCCTCTTGTGAGATGCACATTGCACAGCCTCCACGGCGACGTATCGGTCCATCCCATCTTGGCAGGTTATGCTGCAGGACAATGGCGCTCATTGCCTTGCCTGGTTGCTTGCAAAAGACGCAATAGCCTCACCGGTAGGAATGATTGCAGGGAACAAGACTTGAGTAGAGAGCCGCAGGATCGCTGGGGGCCGTGGGGATTGGCTGGGGGAATGGGGCGGCGGCTGAGATCCCGGATTTGAGATGTGACTACTGCAACCTCAGCCGAGAGTCAGAGAGCGTTGTTCCCTCATTTTCGTAAGAACAGATTGTTCACTTTCCAGTCAGTTTCGGCAACTCAGGAGTGTGCGTTATAATAAGCCGGACATAGTTGCTGAAGTGTTACTATGGCAGTGGTACAATTTGCTGGTGCTCTTGCGACGACTCTTCCTCGCCTGATCACCAACAGACACTGTCCACTGCGACTCTCGCCTGTAGGCTTCGCTGATGGTGGCGGAGCATGCGCACGAACTCATGTGCGATCGGCGAATTGTTCTGCGCTGTCGATCATCAATCAAGTGACCTGTCGCACATCAGTGATCGGGCAAAAGAGAGCAACACTATCTCCTTCGAAAGGGAGCAGTGTTATCGTTGCTGCTCCTGCTTCTGCTTTTCAATTGATCATCGCCGTTCATGGACCTTTCACAATTGAGATGGCTGAGCTGCAAACTGTCGCGGCAGTGCTGGACTTGCTGAAAGTCGCGTAAGTCACCGGAGCTCTCAGAGCACAGCTGAGGCAGCCGCTTATGCTCAACCTCTCTGCCTTAGCTACGAGATCGGCAAATTTGTCAGCAAGGTCAAGAATGCGGACAAGATAGCACTGGAAATCGGAGAACGGGTACGTTTTCACGGCCTGGCTGCGGGTTGATTACTTGGTCCTGCTGCTAATTCTGAGTCCCAGATCAAAAGGCTGAGTGATGTTCTGAGGGGAGTTCAGACAGTGCTTGAACACCGCGAAGAGCAAAATGTTGTCACGTCTGGAAGTGAAGCGGAAGTCGAGGAGAGGATCGATGGCACCGTCCGCTCTTGCATCGTCACGCTCGATGCGCTCAAAGTGAAGATTTGTGGCGTGTCCACTGATCAGCAAAGCGTTTCCAGGAACCTCCTGGAACGCACTCGAGTGGCTCTGAGGCATTCGTCGATCGATCGCATCAACACTGAGTTGGAAGCGCGCATCCAGGTCTTGTCGACCGATCTCGCGGTGCTTCAATTATTTGACCAGACCAGGACCAGCTCCAACATCGATGCCAATCATGGAGAGGTGTTAGAAGCCTTGTCAACACTTGGCTCTCAAGTTAGCCGGGGTAATGGCCTACTCAAAGATCTCATCAGTGGGATCGCTGCCAATGCATCTCGTAGCCAGGGGTCGACACCGGCAGAAACTGACGAGCCTTCGACGGAGACAGAGAGCGACGAAGCTATTGAGACGCTTACCGAATGCCTGAGAGCTGCTGAAGATGTCAGAGAGCGCTATACATCCGAATATTTCCCAGACGATCGATCTGAAAGGTTCGGTCGGGGCCTTGACACCGACTCCCCCCTCGCGATCGCGACACCATCCATGCCATCAACAAGACGTCCCTCTATTCCCATGGCATCACTTGCAGGCCATCTCGTCCCTTCGACCGATCAGCGCAATGGCAGTCCTGGTCGTGAGAAGCTCGACGAGGATGAAGACGACGGAGATGTATTGCCGCTCGAAGTCTTGGAAAAGTACATCGCGGCGTACGCGGATCGGGCGTGCAAGGAGCGCGATTCCGAGCATTATAACCAGGCGGAGTTCAATCTCAACCAGGCGATTCGATATTCGCAGAGCAGAGAGTTCCACTATGGCGTCATCTTCGACAATGGTACTGAGATGGAAGAAGACCTGGCGTACCTCTATCAGAAGCAGAAGAAATGGGCCGAAGCGGTCGCGAAAGTCACGTCACTCATTCGGGAGCGATCGCCTTCGACAGACGCAGTCGAAGAGAAACAGCTCAGTCTTGCACAAGCAAGGCAGAACCAGTTGCTTGCTTCCATCTACTTTGATCGACACCTCAGCAACGCCGGTGCAGCACTGAGTAACGTAACCGAGGATGTAGAGAAGGCTGAACAGCATGCGACAAGAGCGTTCAATAAGCGTTGGCATATATATGGAGCCGGAGATCGTCCGTATGAAGAGGCCGACCTGCATAACGCGTGTATCCAGCTTCTGGTCCGTATTCTCGACTCTAGAGATAAAACGGTGGAGGCCACGGAGATGGGTAAGCTCATGGTGGATGGGTCGTCCGTGGCCAGTGAGAGTATCAGAAGAATATCCACAGCGACAACGCAAAGTCGACGTGCAGACGAGACCAGCATAGTTGACGTGGACAAGCACGACATACTGGTCGATGCAATCAGATCGGGAGACTCGGGACAGATATCGACACTGCTAGCTGCGAAAGACCTCACCCTTGAGCGCTTATGCAAGCAGGGTAAGACTTTCCTCATCCATGCAGTAGAATCCGCGGACGAAAGCACGATCCACAAACTGTTGGATCCGGAGGTCGGTGCAGATGTGAACGCAACTGACAGGCGTGGCCTGACTGCGCTGCACCACGCATCTCAGTTGAGCCAATACGATGTGACACGCTGCCTGTTGCATCACGATGCTGAGAGGGAGCCGCGAGACAAGAGAGGCCACACCCCGGTTGTCAAAGCCGTCCTATCTGGTGACAGGACCATGGTCCAGATCTTTTTCGATACCGATGACTCCATTTTGGAAGTCAAATGCCGTGACGAATGGAGTCTCCTTCACTTCTCTGTCGACGGTAATGATTCAGAAATGACCACCTTCTTGATAGACCTAGTGCCGGATTTGAAGGCCTCGGTTGATCAGAGCGGCCAGACTGCTCTCCATCATTGCGCAAAGGCCGAAAGGTTGGAACAGGCCAGGGCACTGCTGGAGCATCGACACGGGGCGGATCCAAATGTACTTGACTCTGTGTCGCGCACACCGCTCTACCTGGCCGCTTCGAAGCCGTTCACTCCACGCAGAGAAGCCCTGGTCCGCCTTCTTATCGAGCACGGCGCTGAGGTTGACGAGCAGAGACCACCACCCCGAGCCCGCGATTATGCATTGAAAGGCGTGCCTCGAAGAGATAGCACACTGTCTGTAGCCACCACTGGCACCATTGGCACTACGTCGACCGAAGCATCCAGGCTGTCTCGTCTAGCTGGCCGCTTACGATTCCGCTGAGGCGCAAATTCTGCTGCGATTGATACCGACAAAGGAGTTTGGACCGTCAACTTCGACAGCCAAGTCTTAGAGGCTTTCCTAATGTCTAGCCGCGTTCACGCGACTGCTTGCGAAGGTAGTAGCCCGGAGAGTACATCCCATGCCGAGTGATAGGACACGCGTGGGAACCGAGAGACAGGCAGATCCTCTTGGAGATCAGATGCGAGAGTCTTGAGGTTGCATGAGGACACCCGTGCTCCGAGTTGGTTGTTGAAAGGCCTGATGAGAGTCATGTTGACAGTGCTGATCCATGTGTTGACTGGAGTGATGTGGTCGCACGTCCATTGGGACAATTGTGTCTTTTGTACGATACGCGTCTGTAGAATAGACATGTGATGCGAAGCCGAGTGCCTGCGCATAAGAGGTTGTGAAGACCAGTCGATGCACATTGGAGGTGATTGACAGATGATGATGCGGCGAGTGTTCGGAAGTGTCGCTGGAGCTTCCCCTTGCCTTTTGGAAAGCACAGACCCGCGGCGACCCTGCCGGGGAGAATTTCAAGGTCCATCTCGCCATCTATCAAACTTTCCCATCCATCTTCACGGCACATTCTGCTCCTAAGGCCAACCCCATCTCCGACAGGTCCTTCTTGCGCATCATCACACGTAAAGGTCCCGTATCAAGCGCATCCATCATCAGCAACCCGATAATGTTTGCCCTCCGCCGCTTTGCGGTCCGCGCACTTCACTTCCAACCGATTCGCCAGAGCTCTACCTTCAGACCGATCTCGTCGACCTTGCAAATACAACAACCTGCGCTATATCGGTCTTTCCACCAGTCGCGGAAATGGTTGGCAGATGAGCAGAAGAAAGAGGAGAGCCCGGCAGAGCAACAAGGCGGAGAGACTGTCACTGCAGAGCCTAGTGTGGAGGAGCAGAAGTCTGAAATCAAGGAGGAGAGTGTGGCAACCTCAGAGGTCGCAGATGCTGCTCAGGAGACTCCTGCGCCATCAGAGAGCGCTGCACAGGAAGCCGCGCAGGAAGTGAAGAGCGCCACCGAGGCTGCCAAAGAGACTGTTGCCGGTGCTGCAGAGACCGTTCAAAACGCCGCCTCTGGCGCAGCGCGGACTGCCAGATCGGCATTCTCAGGTAGAGAGGGAGCACGCGACAGAGAGCCCAGCAAGATCCTGTACGTTGGCAACCTGTTCTTCGAGGTCACAACACCCCAGCTGGAAGCCGAGTTCGGACGATATGGAGAGATCACAAACAGCCGCATCGTAACAGACGCGAGAGGGTTGAGCAAAGGCTTTGGCTACATCGAATTCGCGACCCAGGATTCTGCAGACCGGGCATCGAGGGAGCTGGATCAGAAGGTCTTCCAGGGCAGGCGACTGGCTGTGCAGTACCACGTCCGCCGCGACCCAAGAAGTCAGCGTGCTCCAAAGCGCGACAACCCACCCAGCAAGACTCTGTTCATTGGCAACATGTCGTACCAAATGAGCGACCGTGATCTGAACGGTAAGTGACGCGATAGAATTGCAGAATGAGCTTAACTGACCTGCTACCAATAGACCTTTTCAAAGAGATCCGAAATGTCCTTGACGTCCGCGTCGCCATCGATCGCCGCAGCGGGCAACCCCGTGGATTCGCCCACGCAGACTTCATCGATATCTCCAGCGCAGAACGCGCGAAGGCTCATTTGGAGAAGAAGGTTGTTTACGGCCGTCAACTGCGCGTGGACTTCAGCTCTAGCTCTGGCACTGCCGGCACTGCCGGCACTGCTGACTCGAGCTAAGCGGATCTCGCTTTGGGCCTAAGGGACGTTGTGTTCATTGAATCACACGCTGCGAGCACGGAGACCTGAGACGTTAGCAGAGGAGGCGGGTCCCAGGTACGGGCACAGGCATGCGCTTGCTTGCGGCGCGTTGAAAGCTCGCATAGAAGTATGTAGGAGCAGGCTTCGCGGGTGAGCCTTGTACATCGACTCGAATTCGCTGTTGTAGTAGATACTGTAGTATATAGCATGGAGCTGCTGCAGAGCACAGGGTCTTCAATGCAACACTTCACTCCGACCAGTCGGCGAATGCTCGCGTGACGTGTGAAGATCCAAGTGCAGGCATGTGACTGAGCCTCGGTCCGGTAGCGCTGCTTACATACACCTCGGGCTATCAACTCCATGAGAGGGTCCTTCTACAGCTTGCCATCAAACCTTACCAGTGAAACATGAATCTACTGCATACGACTCGTGTCTTCGATGAATTCTAGCGTTCTCCAGTGAATCAATTCTCACTCTCACCTCCTTCGACCGCAGACCACCCGTCCAGGGCCCCGGTCTACCCCCTCAGCAGACCCCACACTGCTTTGCGATCGCCTCCGAGACCTTCAACACTGTCTATTTCCCACGCTGTACATCATCTCAGACCACGACAGTTCGACCATCCTGCGCGTACAGCATAATGTCTTTCCTTGGTGGTCCAGAATGTAGCACAGGGTCAAACCCGCTGGCACAATTTCAGAAGCAGACTGGGGCCGATACCTCGCTGCAGAGAGACCGCCTCGCATCCCGACAACCACAACAACTCAACGGCTTCCGTCGCGGTCAGCATCTGCCCGAAGATGCTGCTTTCCAAGACTTTGCTCAGCAGGGCCCACATATGGGGGAAATGCTTCCAAACGATGCCTTCCACATGGATCAACTGCGGAGAGAGGCCGAGCATCTGGAGCGAGTAGGTGGCGGAGGTGGTGGTGGCAGCGGTGCCAAGTGGGCTAGCGAGTTTGCTCAAAAGGGACCACAATTTGCGCCAGAAGAGTTTGTGCAGCAGCGGAGTGGAGGGTTCAATCCGCAAGACTTTGCCCAGTTCCGACAGTCACAAATGACGCCTACCGGGAGGACAGCGAGTCCGAACAACTCATATCAGTCCGCCTACCGGACTCCCATGTATGGGTCATCCATGTACGGAGGCTTTCAAAGGCCTATGATGTATCAGAATAGCATGTACCAGCAGCCTCAACAGCAACAATACGAGGGCAAAGGGAAGGGACGAGTGCAAGAGCTGAGCGATACCGATTGGGAGAAACAATTCGAGGAGCTTTCAACGGCAGATAAGGATGCGAATCTTGAGCAGCTTGATCAGGAGGCCAATGAAGCCATAGAGCGGGAGCTAAACCAAGTCGACAGGTAAGTCGTCATTGTCTCATTATTCTCTGTTCCATCTGCTCACATGAGAGCAGATCGGAGACTGGCTGGGGAGACTTCGAGAGCATCATGGAAGGCGTACGACAGGAGGCTAATGTAAACAGGGACATGCTCGCCGACGAGGAACTGACTGGCCATTTTGGAGACGAGTACGACCAATGGAAAGACTTCGATGGGCTTGGCCACAACTTTGACGCTTTCCGAAATGAATTCCCAAATTATGATACGCACCAACCTGGTGTCTACATGTTCGAGGACAACAACCTCTTCAGAGACGTGCCCAATGCGTACGAAGAAGGAATGAAGATTATGAGAGAAGGTGGCAATCTGAGCATAGCAGCACTTGCGTTCGAGGCAGCCGTGCAGAAAGATCAAGATTTTGTCGAGGCATGGGTAGCGCTGGGACAGGCACAGGCGCAGAATGAGAAAGAGTCACCTGCCATTCGGGCGTTGGAGCATGCGCTTAAGGTCGACCCGAACAACCTCGAAGCGCTCATGGGACTGGCCGTATCATACACGAACGAAGGATACGACACACTTGCATACAGGACACTGGAGCGCTGGGTAGCAAGCAAGTACCCTCAGCTAGGTGTCAAGCCGCGCGGTATCGACGAAGAAGAGGAAATGGGCTTCACAGACCGTCACATGCTCCACGAGAAAGTAACAAACTACTTCCTCGAAGCTGCACAACTAAACCCAGAAGGCGGAGACGTAGATGTCGATGTCCAAGTCGGCCTCGGCGTTCTCTTCTACGGCAGCGAGGATTACGACAAAGCCGTAGACTGCTTCACCGCCGCTCTAAACAGCCACCAACACGGCTCCCTCAAACGAGAAGGCGAAGAACACTTACTCTGGAACCGCCTAGGCGCCACTTTAGCCAACTCCGCCCGCTCAGAAGAAGCCATCGAAGCTTACTCCCGCGCCCTCGAACTCCGACCCAATTTCGTCCGCGCCCGATATAATCTAGGTGTCTCGTGCATCAATCTGGGAGTTCTCGAAGAAGCTGCGGGCCATCTTTTGGGTGCGCTCTCGATGCATCGGGTGTTGGAGCAGGAGGGACGACAGAAGGCGGCGGAGTTGATGAAGGATGGTCATGGGAATGATGTTGATGAGAAAGCGGTTGATGATGTTATTAAGCAGAATCAGAGTACGAATTTGTATGATACGTTGAGGAGGGTGTTTACGCAGATGAATCGGAGGGACCTGGCGGGGATGGTTGGGCCGGATATGGATTTGGATCAGATGAGGGGAGAGTTTGACTTTTAGAGGGAGAGGATTGTACTGGTCGATCTGGGCTGTATATAGCGACGAAGGGCAGTCGGTCGAATGAAACCATACTGTTGGGAGGACGAGATCGTTCTTTTTCACTGGCGAAACAGTTGGAACGCTTGTTCTCCATCTTGTCTTGCAGTTGCTTGGATCATTCGTGATGTGCTGAGTTATTTACACGTCTTCTCTTTGCATTCACAACTCTACAATTCTCGCATTGTCAAGAGCTGCTTCGGCTCACGCAGTCGCGGTTATGGAGAGCTTTGTATGTACAAAGTACATGATCACACCTCGCTACAGTAGTATGCTGCACAAGAAGGCCCGTAGAATTACGGTGGCGTTGTGTACCTAGCGCGGTCCTGCATAATACGCAATCGAGGTACTGTAGCTTTTCACACAGCCACCGTGTGCCTTGCGCAACATCCGTTGGAGGCGCAGGTACATGTATACAAGTTCGGCAGAGGATATCATCTCGGCGTCTGAAAGTGAGGTACGTTGCGGAGGAAGACAAGAGAAGAGAAGGCATCAGCGACTTTCAATCAATCTGTGTGACACGACAAGCAAGCGTGGAGAGGTGGTAAGCTGGTAAGCTGCATATGCAAGTAAAAGATTATTGCAGAAGGTGGGCATTGCGGAGGCGAGCCAGCAGCGGCCGGCGGCCAGAAATGGAAGACGAAGGCCGGAGACGATTCCAGTCCCCGGCAGCTCGCATGGAGGAGAGGACATGGATGGTGCGAACGAGCTGCCGGATAGGTGCTAGCAGACATGTCTTGTTTAGTGCCGTGTTGTAGTTAAGATACGAGGTGTATTCGAAGGTGCCAGAGTCCTGGGGGTGCAAGGGCAATACGGTGGTTGGGCTGCTCGTGTCACTCAGCCGGAGTACGATGAGGGGCGGAACATGGTAGTGGAGAGAAGTCTCCAGCGGCAAGGCAGATGAAAGGTGCGTGGAAGTGGTGTGAAGAACCTCGCTCGTATGTGATTTGATGGGACGACGAGTGAATGGTCCAGGAGCACCTCAATGGCGCGACAAATAAAGTTTGGAAATCGAATTAAACCGCCAAAGACACGCGTCGTCCCTTCTTCAGTGGATCCTTCTTCAACCACACCACAGCAGCGAACTTCTTCCATACCAACAACTCCAGCACAACTATCACCGCCACAGCATCAAATTTCCGCCGGCTGCTCGAGCGTGGTCGTGTGCGCAGACGATTTGCCTCCTGTCCTATCTCACCGCCGCGCACAGGCCAACGTCCAGTTTGGCTCTGGTCCGCTCGTGTCCCTTTGCCGATTTCCGCAGTGCTCCTAACCCACAGCCCACCGCGCACAACCCGGCATACGCGCGAGCTCATCGTCGCTTGGCATTCTGGGTACCCGGCCTGCGTCTGCTCCTTCGACTGTTGTCAACTCGTACACCGCAGTGGCAACGTGTGCTCTCTGACGACCTTGCCACACGCTGCAACACGCTCACAGCCAAGTCGGCGTCAACATCTTCAAGCCACTTCGACGCCAGACAAAGCCCGCAGCAGCCCCTTCAGCAACCACAGCGGCAGCTCCTTGCGTGACAGCCCACCGACCTGTCCACGGCGAAGACATTGGCGTCTGCTTGGCTGAGCGCCCTCGTCGTACACGCTACGCGAACTCCCCTTTCTGCTTTATTGTCAACTCCATCTACACTCGAATAACACTTTATACGCAACAAGCAGGCGCCGCTGCGTGAGGTTGGTCTCGCATTTGAGCACAGCAGTCGGTATTTATTGACGGATATCCCAGATCGGCAACTACACCCATAGATCAACAACACACTTATACAACATGGACGACTGGCACACGGCGCAGAGCTGGGGCATTTTCGCTGTCATTGCAGGTGGATTGGCCTGGTACTATTATCCCAAGGGAAAGAAGCCAGCAGCTCAGCCAGCACCAGCCAAAGAGCTCAAGGAACGGCTGAAGAAACCAGCCAGACAAGTGACGCACGCAGAGAAAGCCGCCGTGCAACCACAAAGCACGAGCATCGACAATACCGCGACGACTATCGAGACCCAGGCATCGCAGAATGGAGCAAAGAAGCGAAAGGCCACGGGCCAACTTGCGACGCCAGCGGCACCAACGCCGAAGGAGGCAGACGATGAGGAGATTGACATGTCCACAAGACACTTTGCAGAGCAGATGAAGAAGGCTCGCGATGGTGTCAAGGTGACCAAGGGGGACAAGCAACAGGAGCGTGTGAAGACGGTCAAGCCAAAGGGCGCAGCGCCAGTCCTGTCCTCCGGCTCATCCCAAGCAGACGAAGAGGATTGGTCTCCAGCTGTCTCGCCAGCCCTTCGAGCAAGCGGCATCGATGACATGTTGGAGCCAGTGGCTTCTGGGCCAACCTCTCTTCGCATTACTGCGTCAGAGAAGCCAGCCAAGGAGAAGGTGAAGAAGGCAAAGAAGGAAGAGCCCGTCGAGACGAAGAAGCAGCGGCAGAATAGGTTGAAAAAGGAAGTGCAACAGGCAGAGCGGGCTGAACAAGACAAGCTACACAAGGCCAGAGGAGAGCAACACCGCCGCGAGGCGCGCCTTGCAAGAGGTGAGGCCGCAAAGGACGGCTCACAATTCATGGCCGCCCAGAATGCGAGCAACCCCTGGACTGAGCGCAACGCTGTCCGCGACGTTCAGAACCCAGTCAAGGCCTCTGCCGACGAGCAGCCACAACTCCTCGACACCTTCGACGCTGCATCCACCAGCAGCTCCAACGCTGAGGCCAGCACCGCTGCCACCTCTACTACTGATCAGGCGCCGAACAACTGGAAGGACGAGATCGCGTCAGGCGAAGACGAATACCAACGCGCGATCGAAGAATCTGAACGCGAGACAGGCTGGAGCGAGGTCAAGACCTCCAAGAAGAGCCAGAAGAAGAAGCCGTCCGAGAACGGCGATGTCACTCCAGTGCCGCAGCAACCAGTAGCTGCCGCTCCCACGAAAGCAAAGGCAAAGACCAACGGCAAGCCAGTCGGCAAGTTCGCTGCTCTTGCCGATGAAACAGATGTCGACCCCAGCGACGACTCCAACTGGGCTGCATGATTGCACCACGACACGGCAACGGCCATTGGCGATCTCGATTCTATTCTTGATCAGCCATATACAGAGCCTAGATGCCGCATTTTGCACAGCACTTTATTTTCTCAGTTTACTTTGTCCACAAGCGCATTTACGGGTATGGAGAAAGGTCTCCGGACGGCGCAATTGTTTCTTGAGCTCGCGGACACTACGATGCCGTTGAGCCATCATCAAATTGCATTCTGCTGCATTCGGCGCGGCCACGGTTGCAATATACTCCCTGGCAAGGCGCATCAGGCGCAAAGAGGAATGAAGATCAAAATGAAATTTGGTCAATTGGAGGACAGGAAGACAGGGGGACAGCTTAGTAGGAGGTGTAGTAATTTTTCGAAAAGCCTCGCGGATAGAGCGTGCAGAGAGTGAAGAAGACGAAACGGCGGCAGGGTGGTGTAAGAAGTGAGCAAATGGCTCTTCGATAGCAATTCGAATGGAAAGCGGCGAGAAAAGTTATACAACTGTCCACAGCGGCTTCGGTCGGCCTCGTAGATGATCTCAATGGCATGTTTCATGAATAGACCCTCGTGATTAATCCCGGGTGGGTTCAATGGCTAGTGCGCACTGCGCAGTAGTTGAACAAGGTACTCGAATAACGTGCGATGTGAGGTCAATCTCAGCTCTTCGATGCACCGGTAGCTTTATTGTCGAGACACGAGGGAAGGGGAGTGTGAAAGCACAAGACGGATTTCTCCTTTGACGGACTTGGCTGCGGTTCTTTCTCAGAGCACAGATCTGGTGTCCGCAGGCCCTGAATCGGAATGTCGAATTAAGCTCGAAGTCTCGAAGAACTTGCCAGTTGTTGTGTGCACATGCGCCTGGGCGGGCCGACTCCTCCAGTTTCAACGGAGCCAGCCTTTCAAATGGCCAGCAGCTATTGACCTGACTCCCCAAATATACATCAAAGCCCGACTGTCTCTTGTCGACCCTACTCCTATATGCCACATTGCGACTCCTGACTTCTGAGAAAGAGTAGTGAGATTCTTCGAGGGAGCGCCGTGTTCTTGTTGTCACTCTCTCTTCTTTCGAATTGCTTGTTGGTGTAAGCCGCATCGGGGGCTAGAAAGACTACAGTAGCTTCATCATCACATAGGTGGCCACTATTACAGCTGCTACCACCACGACGGTTCACTGCTACGAGCTAGAGAGCGCTGGACGACGAACCGGACAATCAGCTGCAAAGCTTGCTCGGCGACATTGAGGACAGTACAGCCCAACAGTACTAGTCTGATTCCTGTCTGAAGACAATACATCACTCGACGATATTACGCTCACAACTACCCTTCCTCGACTCCTACCTCCACCTCGCGTAGCGAACACGACACGAACCTCAAGATGGCGCAAATCAGAGGAACAGCAGGATACCACCTCGGTGGCAACCAAGGCGCGAACTTTGGCGGCGGCAACTTCGGAGGACCCAGCGGTGGGCCTTCCTCGTCCGCGACCAACGACCCTTCACCCCTCGATGCGATACGCGAGCAGACGAGCAAGCTAGAAGATTTGCTGGATACATACTCCGACCCGATCAAGCCATACCTGCCCGCTATTGGGAGATTCTTGATTGTGGTCACATTCTTGGAGGATGCTCTGAGGATTTTGACACAATGGAGTGATCAGCTGGAATATTTGCACAATTTCCGGTATAGTGAGTATACCCATACAATGCTTAATAACACGAGAGGAGGTGAATTAGAGAGGCACAAGCACATGAAGAACACATCGGAAGAGATCGACGGGCTAACATGATATTCTACAGTGCCAACCGGAATCAACCACATCTTCCTCCTCGTCAACGTCGTAGCGATGACTGCTAGCAGCATCCTCATCATTGCACGCAAATACTCCGAATACGCCGTCGGCGGCCTCATTGGCGTGGTCATCACCCAAGCACTCGGCTACGGCCTCATCTTCGACCTCAACTTCTTCCTCCGCAACCTTTCCGTCATGGGTGGCCTCATCATGGTCCTCTCCGACAGCTGGGTGCGCAAGAAGTTCGCTCCCGCAGGCCTGCCTACCCTCGACGAGAAGGATCGAAAGATGTACTTCCAGCTCGCTGGTCGTGTGCTTTTGATCTTCTTGTTCGTTGGCTTTGTGTTCGCGGGTGAGTGGAGCGTGGGCAGAATCTTTGTGATCCTGATCGGAGCTGTGGCTTGTGTGATGGTTGTGGTGGGATTCAAGGCGAAATGGTCCGCGATAGTACTCGTGATGATTTTGAGTGTGTTCAATCTTTTGGTGAACAATTTCTGGACGGTGGGTACTGCAATAATCTCAAGGAGGGGAAGAACCATGCTGACGATATTTCTAGCTCCACCCACACCACCCTCACAAGGATTTCGCCAAGTACGACTTCTTCCAGATCTTGTCGATCGTTGGTGGCCTTCTGCTACTGGTGAACATGGGACCAGGCCAGGTCAGCTTCGACGAGAAGAAGAAGGTCTACTAGGTCCTCCAGCTGCTGCTGCGGAAGACGAGAAGACGAGTTACGAGACCACTCGAGAAGGAATGGGGAAAGGGCTGTGGACGATGCGGGTCTGTCCCATGTGCATCTAGCATCGCGCAGAATGGCGTTCGACCAAGCTCAGGGAATTTGGATATCTTGGGAGCAGGAGGAGTGGGAAATGATGGCCTTGTAGCTTGGCCCGCCCTCGAGCCGAACGATGGGCTCGAGCGGTATGTACGAAGTTTCCAGGGCAATTATCTTCAAAAAGTGCTACATCTTTGTCTCTATTCCTTTGCGATGTGTTGTGCTCTCGAAATCTAAGGCGTACTGATAAGTCACGTGCTTTGTGCCTGAGAACGCGCTCCATGAACTTCAGGCGTCAAGCTTCGAATTGCATTGAGCTTCACTCAGAAACCCACAAACGCTCAATCGAAAATCGCGGCACGTGAACAACAGAAGTCGCTACGGCCCGCGTATTCTACTTCACTTCCGATTCAAGATGCCCGCGACACGTTCGGGAGCCGCGTCTTCTGGCATACCCAAAATCAAAGCTCCTGCAAGGAAAACACGCTCCATGGCCGCCAACAGACAAACGTCGGCTTCTATAGCGACGGCGGCTGCTGAGTGGAACCTGATTCCAAGGCAAGAGAACGAACAAAACGAGCAGCAGGCATTACAGCGCCTCGAGAACGACGAAGACGAAGACGATATCCTCGACGACATGCTCTCCACCACACAACACCCAAGCGGACGACCAGAAACCGCGCAAGTCTCCGCAGCGCTTCGTGAGATGGCCGAACGCGTCGGGAAAGAGGTGGAGACGTTTGCGGAGAGTCTGGATAAGTTTCTTGAAGAGCTTCCCCCTACCGCGCTGGATAAATATGATGCTGTGTTGAAATTGGTGGATGATTTCAAGGCGATTGCGAAGGATGCGGCGTATAAGTTGGAAGTGGAACATCGGAAGGAGAGGGCGGGAGTTTTGAGGAGGGAGTGGGGGGAGGGGGTGAAGGGTGGGAGTCAACAAGGCGGTCCTGGCGGGGCGTTGGCGCTGAGTGGGAGTTTGAGGTTGGCGGGGGGAGGTGGCTTGAGCGAGGGAAAGAAGGAGAAGGTCTTGCAACAGAGAAAATGGCAGCAAGAAGCGGATTTGTGGGATTTGTTTCGGATTATGCTGGAACTGCATCATATTCCCGATCAGGATATGTTGCGGCGGGAGAGGGAGGAGACGTTGGATGAGATGGGAGATGTCAATCGATATACATCCGAGGCGGAGCTGTTTGAGCGCTTCTTGTTGACTGATGAGGTTGCGAGAGAACGCTGGCTTGTCAAGAGGTGGTTGGAGCAAACTGTCGAACATCAGGAGAGTGATCTGGAGGGCATCGTGGAGGAGCTCGAGACCAGAGCCGGTCGTGGGAGAGGCCTCTGGACTTCGGGCTGGATGCACACGAGGGAGAAGATCAAGCACGAGAAACGATTGAGAAATTGGCCGGCACCCGATGCAGACCCGCTACCGCAGTTGAGAAGCAGCGATAACGCGGAGCTGCTGGTCACGAGTCTGGATCCAGATGCTGTCAGTAGACAGGGCCGAACGCTGGAGAAGCCGGACAAGTACTTTGAACGCGCTATTTGGATTGCCTGCTGGGAGATGCTGCGGCGCGGCAAGAGCTGGCAGGAAATCAGCGAGTGGTGCCGGGAGAGAAATGAAGGCTGGAGGGCTGTCGCCATTGGCAAGGCTGCTGATCCGGCAGAAACTCTGTCAAACTCGACGTGGAGGAAGATGTGCTACCTTGCCTCGCAGTCTGAGGGTGCTATCGACTTCGAGGCTGCAGTATATGGGCTTTGTGGTGGAAGTGTCAAGGCGATGGAAGTCGTCTGCCGCAACCTTGACGACTACCTCTACGCCAATTACAGTGCCTGGCTGGTGAGGCGATTCGACCAATTCCTTGAGCTCAACTTCCCCGATCGCGCGCCGCGGTCACATCGAGGAGCCATTGAGGAGTCTATTATCCGACTTGTCGAGCGACTGCGAAAGGAAGCGACAACGAGCTTGGAAGCCGTGAAGCCGATGAAAATCATACAGAGCTACCTCATTGCTAATGATGTTGGAAGCATGGTCCACACGCTGGGCTATGCCGTGTCTTTCGCCGACCAACAGATAAAGACGGGTGAGCGCATGATCATCCACCTCGAGCCATTCTGGCAGGATAAGAACGAGAATCAGCCAGAGGAGGAGATCGCTCTCGACCCGCAGACCCTGCGCATCGCCACGCACATGGGCATCTTGCTTGATACGCTTGCGCCGCAAGAGCTTGATGAGGACGAGCTCTCTGCGAGAAGCAATGTCATTGTCGCCTACATCCAGGCTCTGCGCGCGGCTGGCAAGCGCGAGCTCATTCCGCTATACGCATCACGCTTGTCTAAGGGAGCGTATGTGATGGCGATGAGCCGAGTCATGCAAGACATTACGGATGAGAAGGAGCAGCAGCAAACACTGATGCTTCTGCAGCAGTATGACCTCGACTTGACTTTCATCTTGAATGAGCAATTGGGCTATGTTCTTGATGCTCACTTGGCTCATGACCTTGAGGACAGGATGCCGTTCAAGATTTTGGAGAAGTCTGATGATACGAAGCACCCTGGTCAGTGTATCATCGATGGGTTCTTGCCTGATGTTGAGAGAGATGACGATAGGGCTCTTGTTGCTAGCTTGAGGTGGTTCAATATCGCGCAGGGGCATTGGAAAGATACGTTTGCCGCGTTGTCTTATGCGTTGCGAAAGGCTTTGGGTAAGTCAACAACTCTAATCTTCACGTTCGATGTTTGCTGATTTTTTCTGCAGTTGCTGGTCGCATTGCATGCGCGTTATCAATCGTTCACGGGTTCCCTTACGACGAGATCGCCACCAAGAAGTCCTACCAAGTCATGGGCAGATCTGTCAACCCAATGGAGACAGACATTATCCTCCCACCAGACGACGCCGCAACCTGGGACCTCCTCTCCCGCCAAAGCCGAACTTACTACGAACTCGAGCTCCTCGTAACAGCCATCAAAGCCCTCTACGACTGGCGCACCAACGAAGCCGAATACACCACAAAACACCCGAAACTCTCTGGCGCGTCGCCTACTCTCAAGCACGCCAAAGAGACCGTTGACGAAGCTATGCAACCCCTCCTCAAAGGCAAACTCCTCCTCAACCCCGTCGACGAACAGGAAGATGCCGATCTTAAAGACATCCGAACGACATACCTCCCGGAAATCATCCTCGCGTATAACACCGTCCTCCACGCAGCAGGCTATCTCATCTCCCGAGAAAATCTCATCGAAAGTATGGAAATGAGCGTCACGATCGCCAACGACGATTACCGTCTTTCCGAGACATTCATCGCTGCGGGTCGTATGCGAGAACTCGTCGACAGCTTCGCACAGACTTCAAAATCGATGTTAGTCCTCAAAGCCGAGGGCAAGAAATGGGCCCCAAGAAAGGGGAGAGAGGGGAAAGATCTCGCGATTTGGGAAATTGGAGCGCAGAGTAGTGGGGTTGGGAATGGGGGTAATGTGAGGCCGGGACACATGCGGACTTTGAGCCTTTCTTAGGAGTCGAGGCTGAGAGTGGGCGGGTCCGAGTCTTTGTTACCGTTGGGGGCGGAGGTGCAGGATACTGAGGCGTGGAAGATTTTGTATCATGGGATGGAGGTGGAGGGTTGAGTGGAGGGAGGGAGGGAGGGAATCTGAGGAGATTGGAGATGTGGTGTACTTTGGGACTGGCTGCGTATGAGGGCGCGGCAGGTATTAGCATTGCATTGCATAGCATCGCAGGCGTGGTGTGGTGTGGTATACCCCATTACAATCAAATTGCCGTCGGGTTTGAAGGGTGTCGCGTCTTCGTGTCTCAATCTGAAAAACTGACTTTGGGATGGATGCTGTGAAGGTTGTATTATTGTAGCGAGAATATGTGCATTGCAAAGAAATATATCCGTCGTCAAGCCATCTACCCATCTGGGGAATCATTATGCACTCCGTCCAACCTCACGTCCTGAACACCACGCATGCTATCGAAACACTCCTAGCCAGATCCGCTTCTGTCGATTACCTCCTGTCTGCATCAGCCACCATCTCTCCCGAACACTGATGTCGAACTAGTCCTTCTCCAAATCCTTCGGCTGCGGGTCATTGATCCCCTCCTCCGTAATAGCAAACATACAATCCGCCTCGGGCAAACAAGGCGAATCATAGATCTTGCATATCCTCGTCTCTCCCCTCCCCTTCTTGAGACTTAACCGCGTCGTACTCGCGTGCGCGATAATGTTCCCGCCGATAGGTTTCTTCGGATCTGGGTTGAACATGGCTGAAGGACCTCCATCTACCTGCGCAACGACTTGGTTGGTTATGACGACTGCGATACCGAATTCGTCGGCGAGGCGTTGCAGGATTCGCATGAATTTCGCGAGGTGTGTTTGTCGGTTGGAGAGTTCGCCGCGGCCTACGAAGTCTGTTCTGTAGAGGGATGTGGCGCTGTCGACGACTAAAAGGGAGAAGCGGGTTTCGGTCATCATTTGGGCAGCTTGGTTCAACAGCTGCAGTTGGTGGTCTGAATTGTATGCGCGGGCGTAGGCGACGTTGTCGAGGACTTCTTCGCCGGAGAGGCCGAAGCGATTTGCGACGGAGAGGAGACGGACGGGGCGGAAGGTGCCTTCTGTGTCGATGTAGAGGCATTTTCCTTCGCCGCCGCCCATGTCGAAGGGGAGTTGGCAGGTTACTGCGAGGGTGTGGCAGATTTGTGACTTCCCTGTTCGAAACTCTCCGAAGAGTTCTGTTATGCTTCCTGTTTCTATGCCTCCTGCGAGGAGTGTGTCGAGTTGTTTGGAGCCGGTTGTGACGGAGATGAGTTCGGATCGGCGGGCGTGCATTTCGGTGGCGGTGGTGAAGCCCATGGGTACGAGCTTGCTGGCTTCGGTGAGGATTTTGGTTGCTTTCTGTTCTGATACGCCTTTTATTGTCTCGAGGATCTTCTTCGGTCTGGTCGTCGATTAGCCGGCGTCGCATCGCATTGATGCATATCTCACGCACGTGTACGCCACACTCTCTACCGTATTGTAGCCGGCTTCGACGAACAGCTGGATGTCACGCTTCGTCAAACCCGCAGTGCCCTACAAGATATCAGCGTGTTGCGTATGTTGCCACTCCAATCGCGTTCCTACCTCGAGTCCAGACAGCGGTGTTGGAGCGCCTGGACCGCCGGCGAGGCCATCTTCATAGCCCGACTGTGATTGATCGTCTTCCATAGTGTTTGTGGTATCTCACAATCGTGATGAGAGGGAAGTCAAGAGAAGTGGTGAGTAGGATCTCGGTGGTTACAAGGAAGCTGGGAGAAAGGTCGAGATTGAGGTCGACGCGTTTGCCTCCGACGCGACTTGGCCCTTGCTCAAAGTCGGTCGCGCCAAGCATCCGCGGCTGCACCTGACCTTTCGAAGCTCGACTTCACCCACCTTCTCACCTCCGGAGGCAACCCTGTCGTCGCTTTGAGTACACTCCTCGACCACGTCCTGGTTGCCCCTACTCTCTCACTCCTGCAGAGCTCAATATGCAGGATGCAAGTGATGGACGACATGTCTGGCCTTGTTTGCATGTGATAGCGGAATGCGTTACTCGTTGCAATACGGTGGCCAAGTACCTCACAAAGCCCCGGCAATCCCACTACTCCGAACATGCCCTCGCGAATGTCCACGCAGATAACAGACAGCCGAGCTCCTCTCGTATTACACAAAATCCGTCTCCAGACATCGTTCCCATTAAAGTCTTGATCTCATGAATCTACGCGTACTGCGTGCAGCATCACTCCAGTCCCGAAACCCATCCCTTTGCTCTCACAATGCAACTCCCTTACTGCTATTATACATATAATACACAATTAACTCTCTTCCTTCTCTCTTACCTCTCCTTTCAGCTTACACCACACTCGCCCTCGACCCCCTCCCTCCCTCCGAACTCGACTCACTCGGCCGTCTCTTCTTCTTCAGCAGTTTTCGACGACTGTCCGCACTACTAGACCGAGGTCGTACACTGTTGTTCTGAAGAGCGCTGTTATTAAGACTGATAGGTGGACCGGATCTGTGCTTCTCCAAGACTGCTGCTTCCGTGGGAGGCGCTGGAGGTCCGAAGGTCCCTTGTCGAAGGATTTCGAAACCGGTTCCGTGCCCGCGGACAACTTGGGATTGGCGTTTTTCGAAGGATCCGCGGCCGGGTTGAGGTTGGGGCTTTTCTGGTTCGAGGGGTTGTAGTGGAATTGAAGCCGGAGCAGGAGATTGTACGGATGAAGATGGTGCCGTTGAGAGCCGTACGTCCGAGGGAGAGATAATCGGGCTGCTCGGAGCCGACACAAATCTATTAATCGATTCTCCCACTTCATTAAAAGAAGACTTCGTTGTACTTGCTTTCCTGTCGGAGCTAGACGGTCTGTATCCGCCATCGGATAAAGGCGACTGAGGAGCTGTACGGCAGAATTTGACAAAGGGTGTGACGTCCGGTAGGCTTGATCGACGTACTGCAGGTGGGAGGGTGTCGGGTTTGGGGAGTACGGGGAGGCCGTTTACGGTGGTTCCGTTCATGATTGATGATGAGGGCTCTTTTTCTGGGGAGAGGGATCTTGTTCTCTGTCGACCGAAGTAGTCGCCCTGTTCGGACGAGCTTGCTGATGTACCCGTATTCGCGATGCTCGCCCATTCGCCACTGTAGCCTGGCTTCCGCACTCGAGGCGTCAGTTGCCCCGTCTCGGCAGCTTGCGACATTCGGTGACTGTGCATGAGGTCCAGGTCATTTGACTGCTGTCTCGGTCTCGCTTGAGGTCTGGTTTCTTGATTGAGTAGTCTCGGCGCGGAAGCAGCGATCGGCTCGACGTCTGCGCTGTCACCTGTAGACTGGCCTGATGACTCGCTGTTACCTAGTGCCTCACCGGCTACGGATTCGCCATTGGGGTGGTAGGATCCAGAGGCGCGGAAGACGGCGTCAATTCCTTCGATTGCGCTTATTGATGAGCTTTCACGCACTGCTGGGTTCCCGCTATACTTTGCGTACGAAGAAGGTGGATACTGCTTGGCCTTGGGAGGTCGCGTGATGGTTGCAGCAGCATCGGGAGAAGGATCTCGGCTGGCATACGGGCTTGAGACGAGTGGTTCCGCAGAGACCGCACGTTTGAAAGAGCTTCCTGGTCTTGCTGTCTTATCCGTAGAATTTGACACCGATCGGTCATGTGTCTGCGGGAGTACTTTCTCCAGATCAATTGTGAAATCTTTTCGAGGTACATGGTCCCAAACAGAAGATCTCGACGTGTCTCGGCTCGCAGGTGGTTCTGGCGTGTTATTCCTTGAGATCCAGACACCCTCGACCTCAACACCGCTCTCAATGGCTCTGATCCCAAATGGCACATCATTTTCGTTGTCCCTTTGAGCTCTCCTCCGTTGGCTCATCTGACGGGACATGGCTTGCTCCAATTTCTCAGCTTCGGCAAGAGCACGAAACTTGCGCAGTTTCATATGTGTTCGATACAGCTTCCCACATGCTAGAGATGCCGTGACAACAAGAGCGCACGCCAGGATCTACATTCCTGTCAGCGCGCACAATTCCACATTCGTCGGCGGCATTGCCACATCGGGCAGCTACTATACTTACGAAAGTCAGCTTTTCCCATGTCGCCCATCCCGTAAAGAACTTTTTTTCCATTTCGTCTCCTGGGTCGAGGTCGTGGAAAGAGGTACCCGCACAATGGGCGCAGGTGTAAAATAATAGATCCTAGCGTTGTGCACGGCCAAAGTTAAGCTCGGTCATCTAATGTGGAGCTTCACGTCAGTGAATAACACCCAACAAGCAAATTCACCTGCATTATCCCATGCTAGATGAAGTTCAAAAACATTAAGATCTGGTGAAGATGAAGTCCATCGGAGATTTTGTGCACGTACACAATTAGTGACGCTCGGAGCCTGGACGCGGAATAGTGATGGTGGGCCGTGGCAGGCGCGAGGCGCGCAACCTCAACGACCAGAGATCGGAACGCTCCAATGGATTTCGATCAAGTCGGTCATGAAGCCGAAGATGCCAATGGGTCTGGTCTATGCGCTATCGTTCGCGAGTCGAATTGGTCCGGAGAGTTTCGTGGCCACCGGGTAGCTTGTTGATGAGTATCGTCGCATCGGCGTTGATAGTCGGACCACTACCAACTTCGGTGAACTTGAAATTCGCAACGTGTGCGACCTGTCGTATGGCGGTGAACAGCAGCGCCCAAGTGACAAGAATGTAACAGGAACGATCAAATGGTACAAAATTAGTAGCGAACGGCTGGCAAAGAATGTACAGAAGTGAGCGAGCGAGCGAGCGACTTTGGCAGCTGGCGGAAGTCGAACCTCGAAGAGAAGCGCGCAGCAACCTACCTCCAGTATAAGCATGATGGCGGCGAACGTGAAGAGATTCAGCACTATGGTCGCGACATCAGCGAGCATGGCAGTCCTTGTGAGCTTTGTGACACCCGGAGCCTCAAGTTCCCGTCCGCCTCTTCTCGCCGCAGCTGCAAGTAACCACATTCGCGCCGCATTTGGGTGAAACAGGAGGCTTTCAACGATTCATGCTCCTCCACTCACTGCATCTCCAATGCCTTTCCAAGTACTTGCAACTTGCACCACGGCAAGACCGACACGTATCGCTCTCATGTCGTGCTATCGTTCGACGTGTTCGCGAAAAGGCCAAGTGCGCTGAACTGCTTGGACATTTCCCGACGCCGTGGACGAGGGCCCGTGGCGAAATGCAATGCGACGTATGCGACGTCGTTGGATTCCCAAACAAGCCGTGCTCCAGCTCGACTGCTAGCCCGTTTGGGCGGGAGACACGCTGTCGATGCGCTGCCTTGCGCGCGCGAGAGCAGCACGACTCAATGCCTCCTAGTAACACGAGCTCGGTCGGAGCCCCAGCTGCTTTCGGGAGTCCTTGCGGCGGGCATGCTGTCCATGTGCGCATCATGTCCGGGAGAGAGCCTACTACTGTACCTGATGCATTTCCTTCGGCTGCTGTAGTATTAGCCACTCCATCTGGAGAAGATCTACGGGAATCTGGATCTCCCCATCTCGGTTTTCTTGTATCATTGTTCGCGGGGAGATGGAGAGTGAGGCACAAGGACACATATGTACAGCCGATGTAATGGAAACCATCTGGCATGCCATGAACAACACGTTGAACGCGTCTTTTGCGGCTCATAAGGTGAGGTGTCAGATGCGAGGGAGCAGAATGGAGGAGAGGTTCTGTACGAAGGTGGATACTCGGGCGAATAGAAACCTGCTTTCTCGGCCGAGAAAGCTGAAGGTCTTGGCGCTGAACATATATAAACGTGCGAAGGAATGCAAAAGAATAGCTCCGGATAGTTTCGATCTATCGACCTACGGGTTATGAGCCCGTCGCTCCTCCACTGAGCTACGGGGCTGTTGTATTTGAGCCACGAGACTGTGGTCGTTGATAGGATGGCGAGGAAGAAATTTCAATATATGTCCTCAACCGGCTGTGCACGGCCTCAGGGCGAGTTGACTCATTCACTTGAGACTTGAGACTTGAGACACTTCTACTTTCCCCACATGCGAAGGATCTTGCTTGATTCAAGTAGAGCAAAGCGCTCATTCATCGATGGTTCGATTCCGAGGTCACGTCCAACTAAAAGCCCTTGATTTCGTTCATACCCTCCCACAGGCACTTTCGCATCAGACTTCATCACACATTTCCCATTTCTTCCCACCTCACCTCTTTGCAGTCGACATAGCCCCGATGATTAAGGTAACAAATCATGAGAGTCGAGGCTTTGATTGCCCTGGACAAAATCCATTACATTCCATCGAGTGACTATAGAAATATTACGCTAAGCAAAACGCCTCTTGGTCACAATACGCTCCCTCACTCGGGATCCGTCGATTCATTCATCCTATCCAGTCTCACTTCCACTAGTTCTGAGGCTTTGGCTCCTCTGGTGCCGGAAGTGGTGCATCGCGAGCTTGAGGAGGGTTGACGGGCGGCTTGGGATCCTTTGGTGCCGGCTTTGGTGCGTCGCGAGCGTGAGGCTGGTCAACCGGTGGCTTAGGGAGGCATCGATGTGGCTCACTAGCCTGTCGAAGAAGGTAGATTGCCATCGAAGGAGCTTCACGCGTTGCCATTGCCTCCGCTAGTGTCACTGACCCATTTTCTTTCCATGATGGCAATACCTCACAAGGCGTGTCTGCTTCGGAGTCTGAAAAGACTGGAAAATATGATCAATGCTGTCAGAACACAAAGATCCATGTGTAGCGTCAGATGCTGCGTGAGTTGCATAGCCTGGTGCTGCTGGTGAGAAGTCCGAGCACAGTGTATGGTTCTGTAGCGCGTCAATGCCATCATTGGCAGAGCGATTGTCGCCAATCGCATGCACACAAGCTGTAGCGTAACGTCTTGGTCCGAGAGCTTCAAGACCAGGAGCTGGTTCGATCGCGCAACTTCGAAGCTGACGTTCGGCCAAGGTTGTGGCTGGCTTAAGCATACCCCAGCTTACATCTAAACGTGCTCAGGCGGGAAGCCAGCAATCTATTACCCCATACTATGCCACAACGCCAGTGATCATTCAACAGATCCCATGCAGGTCGTCAATATGACCAAAAGGATGGAGCCGACGGGTATAGCTAGCGCTGCGTGTAGCTTCGTACGCATGCTGAAGTGCCTCAGCTGCGCCGAGATCTGTACGGGCCTGCGATCGATCCGGTCTGACGAACACTCATGCCAGTGCAGATGTTTGGTCTCTCGACCGGGGAAAGCCCTTTGGTGCTCTTCTACTTTGCGAGCTGATGTACGCGTACAATTCGGCCCGAGTATCCTGGGTGCCTGGTATACGGGATGCCTCAGGAAGCAATGCTGGAAGACGCCCAAATTACCAGATCGGGCTTCCAGACTAAGCAGACAACCTCCATGTATCTTCTGTGCATTGGTGGTGAAGCGCTATTGTCCATTGGAACGCAAAGGGGAGACTGCGGATACGTGCTTCGCGCGATGCTGCCTTTCGTCCAACTCCAGGAGCGATGTCGGCCTTACCTATCAGGCCCAGGCAGATCCGGTACAGGACTGAGAACTTGATCATTGCCGATTTGCAATTCCGTTGGCCATCTGAAGAACGGTGGCGAGGTACCGGAGATTGTGGAACACACCGACAGAAAGCTATCGACGTGTTGAGTTCGCCACTCCTTGAGCTGTAGCGGTAGTAAGTTTCGGTGTAATCTCACATCTTGCAGAGAAGCTCGTTAAGACACCGGCGCTTCCGGTGTCGCCCACAACATGTCTTGACGGAGGTCGACACACAAGTCGTCGACGAAACGATGCCATCTCAGTGCCGTCGAGCCGTGAAAAAGCTATGTGCTCGAGGAGAGCGGAAAGACTTGGTGCAGAAAGTCGAAATCTCGTGCCCTCAGTGCCTGAGCGCCGACGGATGGCAACAAGGTATGGGACGCGGCGAGTGTACTGCAATGAGTATGAAGTGGTACTAAACGATCCGTCAATCCGGCGCTGCATTACGTGAGAGACACAAGACGCAACAGTGGAGCGTCGTCCTGGCAGACCGATCAGACTGGAGAAGATGCCATAGCAGCATATGGAATCCGCCCTCGTGATCTTTGACTTCCTCAAAGTCGGAGAGGGAGAGGGGCCAAGACGAAAGCATCGTGGTGGTGGACGTAGCAGGTCTTGAGTGATCGTGGTATTTGCTGGTGCTGAACGCTCGGGCGTTCCTGAAAGGACCAGAGCTCCGTGCTGCAGCTTCCGTGTCAAGGAGCGTCAGACTCAAACGAGCCAGATCGACTTTGTCTCGGCTGGACCACGATACTCTCCCAGACGCGGCTATACCATCTTGCATTTCGAAACCCCACATCTTTTAGCCTGCATATCGCGCGAACCCGGTACAGCTTTCGCACACGCAGCCCGATTGTCACTAACTTTGCCTGTATTCCAGAATCCAACCACTCTCCAATAGAGATAATGTGTTGGTTTCCTATGTGGAGCGAGTAGGGTCTGCATATTTGCTCGTTACTGTGCAGGCGTAAGAAGCGTGTGTCATAAAGAAGCAATCGGCGCACTGTTGCGTGAGACCACATGGTTGTGACATAGGGGTGTCGGCCCTGCATGGTTTGAACAGAAGTCCCGTAAGGCCGAGACAGTAGATAGTCACAGATGTGTTGCCTTTGCCAATGGTGATATTTCGCAGGGTGAAAACGTGTATTTCTGAGCATGGTGTGAGAGATGCTCTCTTTATGTCATACTCTTCGAAAAAGTCGCCAAGGGCATCCAGTCCCGGTTCGGGATTGTAGAATCCCCATCGACGCATTTCAGACGAGATGATAGCTCTTCTCGCCGGCTGCCTCCATTCCGGGACCCAGCGAGGCCACGGGTTATCGTACTCCGGCGTCCTTTGCAGACCACACGCTAGAACCGGAATGAGAAGCCCAGCGCTCAGCCATTGCAGGCACATCTCGAGACAGATCTTTTCAACTTTGCTCGTGTAGTCGACCTCGATTTTTGAGCCATCCGAGCTAATACCCTTCAATGCGTATGAGATCGCGGTCGTCCGTGCATTTTGTCGTATCGAAATGCGTTAGGTCCCATAGTAGCGGACCAAATGCAACAGGATCCGTTACCGGATCATGTTCGCCTAGCATGTACTGTAACACGGGTCGCGTACCTTTAGCGTCTTCAACCCAAAGATATCGGTTATGCGTGAGAAAGTATTGATTTCGCGTCAAAATCTCTTGGTTCAAATTCCGAGCAGTCAATCGATTTCCGCCGATCAGGATTGAGTGACCTCGGGTGCTAAGTAGCACTTCCTTCCTGTATGATCCATCTTCGGCTGAAGTATGCGTTGCGCGCTATACCAGAAAACAAAAGATTCCCAAGAAGAGGAGGTCATGTGTCCGTCCGCATCGTAGGCAAGGATGTCAAACGATTTCTGCGAAGCACCTAGCAGAAAGTCATGTGTCTCGCCGAGCCAGATGAGGAGATGCGCCGCCTTACTGTATATGCGATCCATGAGCATGACCTGCTCGCCGAGCTCAATCGAATTTTCTTGATTGATACAAATTGCATCTGCCCAGAACGCAGGAGGATCCTTGTTTACAGAGATGTTCCACTTCTCAAATTCACGGGCCCGTATCAATGCTACGTGCAGGTTTTCGATGACTTTAACAGGCAGATCATCGAGGAAGATGATGTTGGACATATGTGATCCATCCGCGAAGGAATGACCACAGCGATATGATAAAGCGTAGTATCGGCTTGACTCCCGCAGCGAGGTTGTAGCAAAGTCGCATTCTATCGTTGCTTTGGCATCGTCGCTTGCCCGGATTGTGACGAGTCGAATGGCATCCGGTGCGGGCAACGGTGGCCATGGACTCAGCTCTGGAATCACCGGTCGAATCGCGGCGTTGGAATCAGATGGTTCACTTGTATCTTTCCCATGTTCATCAATATCGGTTCCCTTTCCTGTGAAGAAGTCAAACATATCGCTTCCACTCTCGTCTCCTATGCTATGCGAATCTTCGGAACCGGAACGACATTCGAAAGCTTCATCTCTATTAGGTTCGAAGCTTCCACAGGAGCTTCGATGAGCCGCAAGTGTTGCTAATTCAGAGCTTGATGGCTGGAGATCATGATCGCTGGCTTTCCTCTTTGACATGTTCGCCTTCACCTGCTAGTCAATGTGTACAAGAATCGAGTGTAGTGGTTCACGTACTTGGACGCGCAGTCAGGCGTCGGAGGATTGTCTCACCGGGAAAAGTTGGAGCCTGAGCATGGGTTAGAGGGGTAAGCTGTGGACCCAAGACGGATTGTATACCCAAGTCTTCCTTCTTCATTATTCTCGCTTCAGCTGTACAGTCAGTTCCTAATGCTCAAAATGTTCCTATTTCACTTCGATGCTGCCGCCACAGCTGCCCCGAAAGTGCCTCTTATCGCGCCGACATCAGTCATCGTATTGATCATGTTGAAGCCCCGGCCCGCCCACTTCTTCGATTGTTCTCCACTAGCCGTGAAAATCGCAGTCCACTTGCCAGCAGCCTGAGTCGCATCGTGAATATTGCCAATGGCCTTCTCCAGTTCAGGCGCATAGACTCCGATGTTCTCAGGCGGGTAGCCGATCGAATTGCCCAAGTCGACTGGCCCAATGAAGCAGACATCGATACCGGGCACAGCTGCAATTTCTTTGATCTGCTCGAAGGCGGTTGCTGTCTCAATCTGAACGCAAATGACGATGCCTTCGTTTGCCTGCTTGAAGTACTCCGAGAGGGATAGCTCCTTGGGATTGGCGGTCTGCTCGGCGAACTTCTCCATCGCGAATGGGCTTCCAAGGCCTCTATTGCCAACGGGCGGGAATTTGCTGTATTTGACAATGTTCTTCGCGTCATCCGCAGTCTGCAGTAGTGGAATGATGATCCCATGTGCTCCGGCATCAAGTGCTCGCTTGATCATCCAGTGCTGTCCCTCAGGCACACGAACGATGGGTGAAACACCGCAAGCTGCAATAGCTGCGACGCTCTCGTGCATGTTGTCGTCGGAGATGTTGCCATGCTCGCAGTCAATGCATATCCAGTCAAGACCAGGAGTTCGTGCAATAGCCCTGGACAAATTAGAGCCAGGTAGCATTTGCCAGCCACCAAAGCTCGGCTTCCCTGTCTTGAGGGCTTTCTGGAGACGGTTTGCGGCTTGCATCTTAAGCAATCTGAGGTCGGTTCTGAGGTGCTGTATTGTGCTCTAGACACCATAGACACAGTGTCATGGTTGAGAGCTCGGCATTCGGCCAGCAACCCCCCGCTCCATGCGGAGTCAGTCCCTGCATTGTGTCAATGGTCAGGTCTTTTCGACCTCATCCATAGCCTTTTCGAGCTGTTCTTCTGTGAATCGATGCTTCAGCTTGCGAGCAGCAATTGTAGTCTCGCCGTTATGTGCGCGAAGAGTGGCAGTCCGGTCAATGTGTACCTGCTCAGATAAGTATGACCTGATCGAGAAGTACAGGTGCTCGAAGATCAACGCACCACCGGGATGTCGAACTCGTATAGCTTTTTCCATCTGCTGTTCTCGGGCGCTAGGATGTTTACCTCGTTATAGTCGAAGTGTCTCCTGTCCCAGACGCGGCTCATCACGCCTTTCACGTCCACGCAGAGCGAGCAGTGGTCGTGGGTGAAAAGCGTAAGGCGGAGGCTGTGCTGTAGAAGATGCGTGGTTGCCCGCATATTGATCTACTGCGCTCAGCTCGGTCCAGAATCTGCGCGCGCATCTCACTGTATTTGTGAGTGTCTTCGCGTCAAGCGCGTCTTGAACTTCACATGCCGCACGGTCCAGGTGGAGAGGAGTGAAATGAGATCGGCGCCAAGACCATTGCTTCTATGAGCTTCTGGACATTCACGTTCCTTTCCTGCGAACAGCTCTCGCCTGCGGTATCTACTCTCCTTGTGTCAAAATACTCGCTAAGAGTCTAGGGCTAGTCGCACCGATTGAGAGCAGACATGGCGCAGAAATGTGTGCACAAGGGCTGTGGGAAGGTCTTCACCGATCCCGAGGAAGAATGCCTTTACCATCCTGGGTTGGTAGCACACCTTAATGAACTTCGGCTGAACTTTTACTGATGACATTGATCTGCTAGTCCTCCTGAGTTTCACGAAGGCCAGAAGGGTAGGTCTGCCATCACTTGAAGCAATTGTGCAGTGTCAAGGAGCTGACAAGGTTGGAAGGATGGAAGTGCTGCAAGCCACGAGTTCTCACCTTCGATGAGTTCATGACCATTCCGCCATGCACGACTGGAAAGCACACTACCACCGTTAACGATACGCCGACCGTCGAAGAATCAAAGCAATTAAAGGAAGAGCTTGAGGCGAAGATAAAAGCCGCAGCGCCAGAAGCGAAGAAGGACGATAATTCCCTGCCTCCGCCAGTCGCTCGTGCTCCTCTCGCCGCACAACCTTCACGAGCATCACCGAGTCCTGCGCCGCCTGAGGAGGAAGACGACGACACAAGCATCCCGGTGCCAGATGGTGCAAGCTGCAAACGGAATGCATGCAAGTCAACGTACAAGGCAGGTCAGAACCGAGATGAGGAGGAGTGCGTCCATCATCCAGGGCAGGCATTATTCCATGAGGGCAGCAAAGGCTGGACATGTTGCAAGAGGCGTGTGCTGGAATTTGACGAATTTATGAAGATTCAGGGCTGCAGAACCAAGTCACGGCATTTGTTCGTGGGCAAGAAGAAAGATCCCGAAGCCGAGGAGCAGTTGAAAGAGGTGCGGAATGACTTCTATCAGACAGCAGCTAATGTGATAGCTAGTCTGTATTTGAAGAAGATCGTGCAAGATCGGTCGAAGGTGGCTTTCACCGAAGACGGCAAGTCGGTGGAGCTGGATCTGCATACTAGTGACAAGAAGCGGTACACAACCAAGATGGAGCTGTTCGGCCCGATCAAGCCTACAGAGAGCAAGTTCAAGATCATGGGCACAAAATTGGAGCTCACTTTGGCGAAGGCAGATGGACAAGGCTGGCCGGTACTTCGCGCGGACGATCCTCACACCGGCGAGATTATTCAAGCTGGAAGAGCTGGACGG
The DNA here is from genome assembly GCA_031771865.1 of Nothophaeocryptopus gaeumannii. Taxonomy (NCBI): domain Eukaryota; kingdom Fungi; phylum Ascomycota; class Dothideomycetes; order Mycosphaerellales; family Mycosphaerellaceae; genus Nothophaeocryptopus; species Nothophaeocryptopus gaeumannii. Next base: position 3,085,394 of record JASISA010000025.1, read on the forward strand.
GTATGATGAGGCGGAGACTGAAGATGTAGATGAGCCCACGAATAGATGGAGATGATGAAGATATGGCATTAGCGACGGCGTTGTACAAGGCGTGTTTGCTGCACTACATGTGCACCACGCGGAGGCGTGGCAAAATGGATAGCATGGTCAGGCGTCGCACACGAGGTTTTTATTTCAAGAGGGTATCAGAGCCGTTGCGGTTGTTTGGAACACCTCAAACCGCAGGGAAGAAGCAAATCATCATGTCTCGGACCCTTCACTTAAGGTTAGTAGAAGCTTGAACTCCACTGCTGACCTCTTTGAGCTTTCCTGCTTCCTCGCTTCACTCTTCACGGTCGAGACTGCCGCAGCCTGGACCTCAGCGAAGAGTGGTCCACGCTCTCGGTATGCGGTACTTAGCTACCAGTACCTTCCACAAGCCGAATAAATCTTGGATTCTATTCACACAACTCCGCCCATCACAGGAGCTCAACTGCACATCACGCGTATAGCTGGCTACTTCGCTTGACAGCAAAAGATCACACATACACGACCTCCGAAAAATGTGTTTCTACGATACGATCCGATACATCTGCGGAGGCGAGCAGCTGGTCCTGATTGGCGAATGCAATCTGCCGGATCACTGCGTGCCGCACGTTCGAGGAACATACCACTCGATCTACGTCTGCGATCTATGTGGCGCGGCGTGGGAGGCCAGCGCTCTCACGACCAAGGCTTACAAAGACATCACGACCCCGTTGCTGGAGGGCAATCAAGCTGGCTACTTCGACTGCACCAGCATACCCGGATCTGCGCCTGCCTCGACATCTTCCGAGGACCCTCCGCTCTCGCCTTGTGAGGAGGAGCCGCAGTCGCCCTTACAGGAAGTCACACGCGGAGTATATAATATGGAGATCACGATGCCTATGTTGGAGAAACTACCTTCGTCACCTGCTCAGAGGACCGCCCTCTCGGGTAAACGTGTCAATTCACATACTTGCAGCCAATCGCAGCATCAGATCCCACTATTGCGGCAACGGCATACTACACCGACATGTCATCAGATTGCACATCGACGGAGGCACAGTTGGTGACGGTGCAGGTCGAACATGATGTTCTCGAGCGGAGAGACTCCCCTACCGAGGACGATACCAGCGACGGCTCTTAGGAAGCAACCTGTCCAGGCACACCGCCAATGGAAGCGATTGTGGCGTGGGTATTACTCGACACCAACGTCGCCCCATGGAAAGATCACATCAGCCGAACGGAACATGAAAACTCAGCCAACATCCTCTCCGATCGCCCATCCACAGAAGCAAAAGCAAAATCCGAGATTGAGATCGAGATCAATACCGACCAAAGCCTCAAGTCCACTATTTCATTCAAAAGAACCATTATCTCGCTCCTGGCATCTTTCATCGAGACACACGAACTCCAAAGCGAATTCCTGGAGGTGATGCACTTGCGGGATTCACTGGGACAGCGTCCTGGCTCAGCAGTGTACAACGCTTTTGGGCGGGGAAGTCTGACAGGAGAAGTGATGAGGAGAATCATGTGGTTTTGTGTAGAAAATGGGCTGGCTGATGCTCTGATGATGGAGATGCTTTCGAGAGGCCACCTCATTGCCTTTGCAGAGCGAGATTGGTACTGAAATGGGCAGTAGATCGATGGGAGATCTCATCTGATGGAATCGGATGAGGAATGCAGATGACCGTCAGATCGCATAATGGTGTCTCGTATAAAATTTGCAGATAGTTAGCAAGCAACCGGTCAAGCAACCACTCCATTCCTATCCACATGAGCATGTGAAAATGTGCATAACCATAACCTTCACCCACCGCTGCGGTCACCTCACCACTCACCTCGGTCACGTTTGCCCTTGCTCACCTCTCTGCTCGACATACTTCTCATATCCCTTCTTGCTAGTTGATAGGATGTGTTCGGGTTGCTACGTTGATTGGAGGACTGTGGGAAGAAGGGAGATAGGTAGAAGGGAGGCAAGTCCGAAGGGAGCAAACGTTGGTGAGAGGGCGAGGGTTATTGATCGGTATGGGGTTGATTTTTCAGGGTCAGGGGAGGATGGATGGAATTCGTCAAAGTCATGAAGAGATTTGAGAATAGCATTTCCGAATGAGTCGTTGTGGTACAATTTCTGTGCTGCACAACCAGATTCCATTCTTGTATGTCTCTACAACAGATCATGGCACCAGATGGACCTTCGACGCTTGGCGTGTCTCGTAGAGGAGGCTGCATTGAGTGATCTAGCCTTCCAATATCCGCCGTCTCCATGCGTTGCAGATTTGCTCCTTGCAGTGGGCGCTCGTACATCGCATCATGCGCGAATCGGCAATCCTGACAGACCTCCTTTCGCCGATACCTTTCCAGGCTTGTGGTATCCTCGTGAGATCGCGAAAGGTGATAGATGTCTGGTACCAAGCTTTGATATGCCATGAATTCGTCTGCCGATGCATCGCTTCATGTTCAGACCCGGGCGCTGATTTTTTCGAAGTTTCTCGCGCGATCTGACCGGCGCCATGCTAGAGAGAGATGCGCGTGGCTTCGATGTATCTTAGACTTCTCAAGTCTAATGAGGATCCTCTTAGCTAAGTTTCTGCAAGTACCCTTGCTGAATCAACCTCTCTACATCTCCCTGCCTGACATAGAACTGACTATTCTTCGTCAAAGTGATACTGCCATACTCAGTCTGAACCTCGCCAGCATCCTTGAGTACTCTGACATCAATAAAGATATCTCTCGGTGGTTCCAGACTCCCGGTGAGGTCGATATCGGTCCATTGGCCTTTGTACGCAGCCAGAAGGTCTGAATACTGATGAACATACTGTTCCTCCTCAGCACTCAAACTGCTCGTAGCTCCATTCGCACGTCCCGAAGATGCCGCTTGCGCAGAAGCACTCGCCAGATCCGCCACGTCGACGCCTTCCCAGCACATTTGCTCCAGTTTGTCTGTTCGTGTTTTGTGGTACGCCATCAGACATCGCTTGTTCCAGCGTATGGAGAGATGATTCACCATGAGCGCGCATGCCAGTGAGTGGTCGTCGGCCGGGTTGAAAGACGATTTGATCTGGGTCCCATCGCTTCCTTGTGTGCTTCCGCTGTTGTACGGGGCCAGGAGCGTGTTGGAGTCGCGTTCGAGATCGCGGACTTCTTTTGTCACCGCGCGGATAATAGTTGTCTCATATGGAGGCAGATGTGGCAAAGCTTGTATTCTCTTTGCCTGGATGACCAGCTTGTTGCCCTGCTCACCGTACATATCTGTCAGTGCATCGTGTCTTTGAAGTCTCTCGAGGCGCGTGAAGTCGGCGCGTCAAATTGCAGGCGCTGAGTCAGCAAAGGCCTTGCTGCCTGCCGACGTCCCGCTTCTCACTTCCTTTCACCTCTCACCTTGGATCCCTTGCTCGACAACATCACATCATATGTCATCAAGCTTGCAGTCAGGCATGTGGAACGGACATTGCTTCGGAGTCGCGTTCAGGCGCTCTGTACTTCTGCGACACTAACGAGAGCTTTCGAATTGGATAGCGGTATCATTGGAATATTGGTGACAATGGGCTCTACCATGGACGATTACCTTCGTAAGAAGAAGCAGGTCTTCGATGTATTTGACCACTTGGACGACAGCGATGAAGAGCCAGATCCTGGGCGAAAAGCCTCTCAGAACATGTTGAGGCGCTCTTCCAGCATCAAGGCGAAGGTTCCGCGGCAAGCACCACCCCTACCACCGCCGCCGTCTACTTCAGACCCAAGGCCACTCGCTCGCTCAGTCTCGGATGTTTTCCCCAGAAAGCAGACCGATCTCACAGTCGTGGAGGTCGATGCAGTCCCATCGTCCACCGATCCGCGCAATGAGATTCGAAGAAAAGCAGCGCTACCCAGCGGTCTGCGCAAGACGGTTAGCGACATTTCAGCACCTGCCGTGCCTACCTCGGGTAGCAAAGCCTTGGGTAAGAGAAAACGGGAAGACTCTTTCAAGAGAGTGTCCGAGCATCTGCAAGTGTTTCGAGGCCTCAATTTCTATTTCTTTCCGAACAACGACAAGAATCCTGCACGCAAGAGGAGGATCGAGAAGGCTCGCGAGTATGGAGCAATTTGGTCGACGGAATGGTCTAACGACGTCACTCATGTTGTTCTTGACAAGAACATGGGTTTTGGCGCACTGCCAAAATGGATCAAATTGGACAAGCTGCCAGACAGCGTGATTGTGGTGCCAGAATCTTGGCCCGCAGAATGCCTGACTTATGGTATCCTCGTCGACACTAACCAGCCTCGGTTCGCGGTGAAGGGCTTCAAACCTCCCGCGATTCCAGCTTGTACGAGTGCTTCCACCGACTCCAACAAATCCCTGCAGCTGAAGCCCGTGCCTGGCAAGTCAGCAGCCACGAGAACAACTGAGACGCCTCCACGCGAGGACCAGCAGGTCGTGCTATCTTCTACAAAGGACGGCTTACAACAGACGAGCGATGGGTCAGAAGGTGGGACTGAGGGCCCAGATCGAGTTCCAGACAGCTTCGTCGCATCCGACATCAGTAGTAGCAAGGAGCTTGATGACGCAATCGAAAAAGCCAAGGCTTTTCAAGGAGTTCTACTCGAGGACGAAGATCCTGTCAGTCGCCCGAGCAGCTCGGATGGACCAGAGTCTGGAAGAGACGAAGGGCAGAGCACCGGTCTGAAGCTTCTAAACAAGCGAAAGAACAAGCTCAAGCGAGCTCAGGACAAGTGGCAGTGTATGCAAACGAACACCGGTGGCCAAGCTGGCAATCCAAACATCGCAACGATTGAAATCCTTCAGCAGATGGCCGACTACTATGGTCAAATAGGAGACGAGTGGCGTATTCGAGCTTACCGGAAGGCCATCGCCACACTGCGGCAACAGACTACCAAGATCTGTACCAAAGAGGAAGCCGGCGCATTGCCGAACGTTGGCCCGCGACTTGCCGAAAAGATAGAGGAAATTGCATATACTTCTCGACTGAGGCGTCTAGACAACGCGAAAGCCGAGCCGACAGATCAAGCCCTTCAGACGTTCATGAAGGTATACGGCGCTGGTATCAAGCAAGCCACAGATTGGGTCAATCAAGGCTATCAAACATTAGATGAGTTGTTGGATAAGGCAGAACTCACCGAGAACCAACGTATTGGTATTGATCACTTCGAGGATTTCAACAGCAGGATCCCACGTGCTGAGGTCGAGAAGCATGGCAACTTCATTCGGCGCACGCTCCGAAAGATCGATCCGGCCTTCGAGGTCATTGTCGGAGGATCCTACCGGCGAGGATCGAAAGACTCAGGCGACATCGACTGCATCGTCACAAGGCCAGACACCGGTGCAGAGCACATTCGAAATGCCGTCTTGAGACAGCTCGTTCCTCAGTTGATGAAGCAAGGCTTCCTCGTCGCGAGTCTTGCAATGACCTCTCGAGACGACGGAAGCAAATGGCATGGAGCATCTTGTCTACCTGGCTCGACAACTTGGCGTCGCTTGGATCTGCTTCTCGTGCCGTCGGACGAACTTGGTGCTGCTCTGATCTACTTTACGGGCAACGATATCTTCAACCGGTCCTTGCGTCTGCTCGCCAGCACGAAGGGAATGCGATTGAATCAGCGCGGTTTGTATAAAGACGTGATGCGTGGGAAGGGAAGGGTCAAGTTAACTGAAGGAACGCTCGTCGAAGGACAAGATGAGAAGAAGATCTTCGAGGCTTTGGGTGTTCCTTGGAGACCTCCAGAGCACAGGATATGCTGATGAGGGTTCCACATTTTGAAAGCTTCCACTCCGTAATTCTATTGAGTTCGTATTGGCGTCCCTGACAGGGGAAATTCTATCTAACCTTTGAGTGACAAGGCTTGTTCTCTATGTTATCATTGTTTTATCCTTGTAGCTCATTATACCGTTGTAATGGTGCGGCCCTTCTCCGGGCGCGACCCTCTAGCTCGATTCTCTAAGTCTGGCGAAGTCAGGAAACGCCGGCTTAACGGTATTCAGAAGAACCACTGCGATACTGTCAGCCAAAGTAACCAACCTCTGCCCCTGGGAAAAAGGAGTAGGGTACTCACCAACAAACAAACAAATCATCACCCCCGGCAAAATCCACGGACTGAACGCGAACGCTGTCACTCCCCCGGCCGAAAAATCCAACACGCTCAATAAACTCATCGCCAATCCAATCCCACTACTCACCCCTATCCTCACCCAGTGCTCTTTCCTCTTGCCTCTCGTACTCATAGCGGCTAGTACGCAACATATCATAACTACCAATCCTATGGTGAGGAAGAAATAGACGTAGGTAAGCTCGAAAACGTGGTTTGTTTCCAAGACGCCATCCCATGCGGTCCGGGATTTAGATTGGTCGGCAAAATCGACACGTGAACCGACTTCGCGATCAATTTCTGTGGCGTTTTCGGGGGATGCGAAACCGGCTATGTTGAAGATTGTTTTGTAGAGGGTTAGGTAGGACCAGAAGAGGGCGTTTGTGGCGAGGGTCGTGGATGTGGAGTTTGAGGAGGAGGTGGTGGTATTGGTGGAGGCGATGATGTTTGAGGCGTTGACGGAGTTTGGCAAGGAGTAGAATAGGAGTTCCAAGGTTTCGCCGAGGTCGGAAGATGTGAGGAGTGCGCGGGAGAGGAGGGATTGGGCTGTGTAGTTTACGGCGGTTGCGACTCGGCTGTAATTCCCGGCCTGGATTTCTTCAGACCAGGTATTGACAGAATTGATGAAATCGTTTGATCGGACGACAGCGGCGCGCCAGGTGATGCATTGCGCTATCCCTTCGACGGCGAGGACGAGGGATACGTGCAAGGGAAAATGGAGGAAAGACCAAAATTGTTGGCGGATGGTCCCGAAATGGTCTTCCTCCATCCAGTCGAAGTAGATCATGTAGATGAAGTAGAGGATTAGGATACCGCAGAGAATGTCAGCGATGGTGGATGCCGTCCAGCGAAGTTCCCCTTCCGAGCGAACGATTTTCTGACATTTTTCGGCGATGCCCATGACGCCTTCACCGAGGATGATGAGGGTTAGGACTGCCATTCGTTGGACGAGATGGGTGCCTTTGAAGGAGACGTTGCGCCAGATGGAAGATACCGTGACGGCGATGATGCTTTCGCAGATGGCCACCATGTACCAGATGATGTATGTGTGGTTATTGCCTTCACCATTGAGGCGAAATGTGAAGAAGAGGCCGAGGTAGACCATGGCGGCTACGAAGTATGTGCCTGCAATGAGTGTCATTGGGACTATAGTGGACTTGTAATTCCTGGTGAACCAAAGTGACTGCAAGTACTGGAACACGAGGACCAGCCTGCTGGTCATGAGTACAAGTGTGAGTCCTCTCTGTGGGGATGTCAGCTCTCTTTCCACTCGTGAAGGTACATAATGCAGGACTCACGAAATACTCCAATGCAGGCCCTTCGTGATCATAATCTGTTGTGTGATCCCCAGGATGCTTCTCGCCCGGATTGAACTTGGGTCCAACTATTGCCAGCCCGATCATCATGAGAAACTGAACAGCCTTCGCGATCCGTTCGAAGACAGAGTCAACGTAGAATCGAACATCATACAAGGCCACCTGATACCATGTGAACCAGAGAATGCAGAAGAAGCCGGTGTATTGTTTGAGTGTTTCGGCATCGTTGACATCGTGCACATTCGTAAACACTGTCAAGTTGGCGACGAAGAACAAATCGAAGAACAGCTCCAAGTACGTCGCGGCTTGGTGTCGTCGAAAGCGTGGGTTCTCTCGTAGTGATCGCTCGTCAGGTTCGTCCGACAGCTCTCGCTTGTGGTGACAGTGGTCGTCGCCGATCGTTGGAGAGGGTATGCGGGAAGCGGCGTCGTTGTCATTGACTAGTGGACTTCTGAAAAGAGGTAAATGGCTGCTGCTAGTGCTCGCCATTACGGCGACTAGCGTGAAGCTGGTGTAGAGCAACAGACGACTAAAGAAGATGTCAATGTTTCGAGGCAATGGTGTGCATCTGGTGACAGTGTGTGAATAGGAGCTTAGATGGTCCCCTCGCAAGGAAGGTCCCTACTGAAACGTGTTCTGAAATGCTTGATGTTTCGGTCGGCTCGGTCCTCTGGAACACGACACTGCATTCGCTTGAGAAGTCGTTTAGCTTTCCAACAAAATCGTTCCAATGAGACTCTGTTGATCAGCCTCGAACCTGTGCATGCCTATAGCGTTACGCCAATTCCTCCTGTTTGCGTCACATGGCTCGTAACTGCGGAATGACCGATCTCATCACGCTAGAGACCACCAAAGGTGATCCTCGACAATATGGCTCCTTGATGCCCTGGGTCGATCTGAAGTAGGAAATTACTGGTTCAATGTCAGGCTGGTGCATGGACGATACTTTCGCTCCTGTGGACTAGCCAATCGAACATGTGGAGCCGCCAGGGCGTTTGGTGGTTGTCCTGTCGTCGTTGACCTCAACACCAATTTTCCGGGAGGTACCGGGTCGTGAGAACCGGGCCAAACCTGGGTGGGTGGGCCGTGTTCCGCAGATGCTTATATGGACAACATACAGGGGAGCAGCAATCAGGTCAAGACAGGCTTGACGGCGATCAGGAGCTGTGAAGCAGGCAGAGAAGCTATGACTTTGTATTCACCTGGTACAAGCGCAACAGCAAGCCTGTATCTCTATTCGTTGATATTCTGTCGTTTCGTACCGGTGATTCCGGGAGGCCGGCTGAGCTACGGGTCGGATTGGGAGCTTCCTCGATTACCCGGTCTGATCGGCTATGTATTGTGGGCATACGCAACGCTCAAAATTCAGGTCTTGACCGGCCTTTGCAAATTTGTATCTCGTTTCGTGGTGGTCTTGTCAAGTTTCCCTGAAAATGGAACCTGCCAGTCCCGGATCGGGCGTGTGTGGGATGACGACAGCAGCAGAGCCAGGGATATGCCAGCTTGTAGCTTAAGCGTCTGGGTATTCACACCCTGCTGTGTACGTCATGCAAGTATTCGTATGAATACGGTTTGACATGTGTCGAAGTCCATGGAACTATCGCGAACATGTTCCAGTATGGTGTATTTATCTGCATGGGCTGTCCAATGGAGGGCAACCCTCGAGTCCGATCTCAGCCCGCAAGACTGTTCCAGAAAGTCGAATCAAGGATGCCATTGCCGAAGAAGTTGAGCGCATCAAAAGAAGGTTGGCTCGTTTGTTCGTTCACCGGCCTGAAGCCTACGCTCGAAGCTTGAGATTCTTCACCGCGACGGGCGGCTGCGCCAGTTTCGTGCAGTATGCGTTTCTTGATGCCTTCGCACACGCTGCGAAGCCAGTTGAGTAGTGCGTCGTGACGAGGCGAGAGTGGGTCGTTCGAAGGTGCGGATGCCATATGCGTGCAAAGCGAGTCTAACACTATCTCAGGCTGCAACATGGACGTCAACGCTCCTGGGTAAGGTCAGTGTCTGTTCGCTTCAAGATCACAGCGGAAGCGCTGCCAGATACATACCAGCTTCCCATCCTCCAGGGCTCGGTAAAGGCTTCGAGACTCGCGCCATGAGGACCAGAGTCTCCAACAGGTTGGTCCAGTCTACGATGGCCAGCTGATGCAGGGTTGACGAAGGCCGTGCAAGAAGGTCGTCCACGTAGTCCTTGATAGCGCAGGCACACTGTATCATGGTCGGGTAGTCCGGAGTACCACTTGCCCGCAGAAGCCTTGTATAAGTGTGTATCGTAGCAGCAGCGAATCCGAGGGTACTACCGAGAGAAGGATACTCTCGCTTGAGCGCTTTTAACCGTTGGTTGGCCACTTTTGTATGCAAGTCGATAAATTGAAAGGGAACTGGCTGCTGATTTTCGGCCGCCTGACGGAGACCATCTTCCATGTCGTCCATTGCCCGCACCAGCTCCACAATAGAGACAAGGGCACGATCGGTTGGCATAGGCCCGCTAGCCGCTCTCTCTGCACATGTGCGTAGTCTATTCGTCCATCTCAGCGGATTTGGCTTGTCAAAGCCAGTAGCAGAGAGGCCGCTGCAGAGATAGTAACTCCCTACGAAGGCTCGATCCCGCTCCAATGCGCCCGCTGGGTCGATAGGATCTAGCCACGGCTTGTACAAGCCAAGATCTGCCACCATACCAGCCAGAATACAGAGTTGCTGGTAGACGTGATGCTGAGACAGGTAATGATGATGCCATGCAAGAAAGACCATCAGACCAGTCAGAACGTCCATACTTCGCTCAGTCCCGAGAATAACCTTTGACGAGAGCGCATATCGGAAGGCTTGACTCAGGCGACTTTGCACCTCCGGCTGAAAAGATGCAGCCACGCTACAGACTGCAAGAGTCAGGACTGGACGAGTAGCCACCATGCCAATGATGTCTACTCCAGGGTTGATCTCGACGAAGGGGAAATATGACGTTAGCTGGCGATAGACGGTGAAGGAGTTGGCCACAAAGTTGTAGTCAATGCCTCGCAAGAGCTCCTCGCAGGCGGCGATGTTTCCGAGTCCTCTCGAGAAGAGTGAGACGAAGGACCGGCTGTCGGTATGGGAAATGTCATGGCGAGATAATAGGGCTCCCTTATCAGCCTGGTACTCGGCCTGCTTTGCACTGGGTGGGTCGAACTGTGAGACGTGTTAGACGGCTACAGTAGCAGGACGTTTGTTTGAGGAGCTCCGTACCTTTGGCGGAGGCCCTTGCGACGCCGTGGATGGGCCCGCAAACTCGAGCAGTGGTATCCCTTCTGACTCGCCGACGTTGCTCTGAGTTCGACGCTTGCGTGGCTTGGGGACGGCCGGAATACATTCTCTGTCCATGCGAAGGCATCTGGACCGTCATCGTGTTAGCCGGCACCGACACAACGCGAACACTTGGAAGATGTGTCGTGCATGAGACGAGGCGACGGTGATGGATGCTGTCAGGTAGGGTGTCGGTTCTCGCACAGTCAGCAACCGCGCGAGTCGATTGCATAGTGCACGTGCTGTCGCGAAGATGATATCAAATCGAGATGAACTCAATGTCGGGCCCGATGGTTTGGACTGGCATTGGGCGGTGTGCTACAACCTTGCTGGCGGCGGCGTGTCAATGAACTCACACTCACCTTTCGCATTTGCCACTGGGGGTAGAGATGCACTGCGATTGGGTGTTAGCCACAGACGCACCTCTGTTTGGAACTGACACGTGAACTCGATGCCCACTCGAGCTTTCCTTCTCACAGGATGGTCGGTCGGTCGTACCTACCTTCATCTTCAGCTTGCAACACGAACCACACGCTGACCCCCGGGCCTGGCGTCGTCTCTTGTTGCTGCCTTCAGGTGTCGAAGCTGTTGCTGGTGCTGGTGCTGCTACCCCGGGCAGAGGAGACTGGGGTGCGGAGCTGTCCATGGTGGAGTGCGGAATGCCGTGTCCAAGACCATCAATACTGATGTCGAGAGTTCTGGAATCGGGTGCAGAAGAGATCTTCTCCCTCCACTGCCGCCTTCCTCCTCAGCCGGCCGGGTTTTTATTCTGTCGACACCCGATTGGCCCACCCTTGGCAAATGTCAGCGACTGTGCTCGGATCGAACGTATGTGTTCTTGCGATCAATCGCAGATAGCCTGGCGGTGATGGCAAAGGTCGTCCCGGACTGTTGCCGGCCTCTGCGAACGGATCCGAGCCTTCCACCATATAGCACTCGCGCTTACCTTCTCGCGTGTACAGTATGCTCATACGATGTCTCGTTCCCACGTGTTCGCTCTTCTGATTGGTCGCGAGGTCTGAGAATGAGACTTGTCGGCTTGGCTTGGCATGCACCAAAGTTCCGACATCTCACACCGCCTTCGTTCATCTCATCAATCAATACTGCCACCAACGTACCCTGTCGACAAGTCCTGCTCATACGAAGAACGGTTCTCGCGCAACACAACAGGGAGTGGACGCTCGAAGAGTAAGCCACTGCCTCTGGAAGGAACACCCGCCTGTGAAAGGCCCATCGCCGCGCCAGCCAACAGCTAATAACTTGTTCCTCCGCTGCCGCGTTGTTGTTTATAGCATGAACACGAGGGCGCAGCAGAGCGGGCTCGGTGCCAGACATGGTGCTCCTTGACTGCACGGTATCACGAGGAGGCTCTCCAGTCGAACATGGGGCGTCGCTCCCATCCAATCGTCACCCAATTCTTTACCAGAGCCCACAAATTGCCGGATTCCAGCAATAGATACGCGCAGATTTGCAAGAGATGCGGAGAGTTCTTTCCGAAGGGTCGGGTCGATAACTTGACGAAGCATTTAACGCGAAATTGCCGACATGTTACGGATGAGGAAAGAGCTCATGTTGAATCAATTATCCAGTCGCAATTTTTCAAAGGCACTGTCGCTCACTCGCGAGGTGCACCACAGACCAAGCATGTCCAAGCAACGGCAGATGTCTCACATCCGTATTACACCCAGAGAGAACAATCCGCCTTGGAGACACTCGCCGAAGTCTCCAGACAGCATCTGGACTTTTCGACGCAGCATGTTGGAGATGGGCAGAGCCAGCTCAATGGCCCAGGTGACTTAACCTCTGAACGTTCCTTGATCCGTCAGCTACAGGAAGCTTCTGGCTCGCACCCGACAGATACCAATACGTCCCCAAACCCTACGACCGACCGGGATGTCCCAAATCCCTTGGTCGCATACAGCGTATCGTTTCAAGATGATCAAGATGATTCGCAGTCACCAGTGGCCGTCGAGTCAAAGGTCGCGCGACCCGAACGAGCTCCAGAATTCAATGAAAGCTCGTCCGAAATCAAATTGATCCAGAAGACAGAACAAACGGAGCCTTCTCAGGGAGAAGAACAGCCAGAGATCGACGAATCATCCACTGATTTGAACGCAGAGGAACAGGGACATCGATCAGAGTTGCAAGACGTTGCCCCTTCTCCGTCTCAGCACGCAGGAAGTACAACTTGGAACGTCACTGATGCCCCTGCAACACACCACTTCCACAATTTGACAACAACGTTCAATCCAGAAACTTCTAGGTTTGGCTTACTGGAACAACCGTCCCGGCCTAGAGCACGAGGACGTTTCGACGATTCTCGTAGGAAAGAAGTCGCAGGAATTCGGAAACGAGGTGCCTGTCTCAGATGTCGAATGTTGAAGAAGCCTTGCTCAGAAGGGCATCCATGTACCACATGCGCAAGCGTCGAGACTGCTCGGCTTTGGAAAGGAAAGTGCCTTCGTACAAGACTGGCAGACGAGTTTACTCTCTGGTCTTCGGGTCTTTTTCATTCGAAGTCGAGCATTGAGGTCCCAGCGACAATACACGGCCTTCGAAAACAAAACCTGCCGGGATGCATCGAGACGAGAATATTCCCAGGCTCGGAATATACGGTTTCCTTCCCTGCTCGGAGCTGCTCCTCGCCACTGATCAACTACGAGTCCACAACGCGAGAAGATAGAAACCGTGAAAATGACGAAATTTTTCTGCTTGAAGAAGACGCATACATGTCAATCAGGATCGAGGCATATTTGAGATGTGTCGTGGAAGCTTGCTATGAAGGCGAGGCCAACGAATTCCTCAGAACAACTCTCCAGACAGCTCAAGTGAGCATCAACGCCGCTATCGTGGACCCGAATATGCCTCTTGAATCTGACATGCCTCGATCAAGCTACAAGTTGCATGATGAATTATTGAGAAATGTCGTCGAATTATGGGTGGCCACCAAGCTCATCTGCTGCCGAACGACGATGAAGCCCGCACTCGAGTACCACATATCAAGACCAGCAAAAGTAAAACCATACGAATCTCGTCCTTCGACCAGTCCCACCACAGTCATCTCTGGTATCAGCGCCTCTCTCATCCACACCCAGATCCTCGCCGCCCTCGAAAGCCGTTCCCAAGCACTCAGCAAATCCGTCTTGAACGAACTCGAACGACGTCTCCTGCAGCGCCAACAAGTGTCACGGTTCACGACTTTCCTCTCAGCGATCATTCTATTGAATTGTATCGAACGCATGACGGGCACATACCGCGCTTTCGATACCAGCGAAGAGGATACCCGACCACCGTCTTGGCCGTTGGATGCAACACCACGAGCCCTCTGGATCCAAGGCGAGTCATTCTCGGATCTACTAATCACGCTTTTGAGAATGAGGGCACTATCACCCCAAACTAAGACTTCGCTGGAAGGTCACCTGGTTGTTGATCAAACATCTTCGGATAGTGGTGGGAGAAGGAAGGCCGGGAAAGAGCAGCAGGACGAGGATCAAACGCGATTAGCTGCTGAATGGCTAGATTCCGTGCGATTAGACGTGGGAACATTGATGCAGCTACGAGATTCCGAGACGCCTGGGAGTCAGGATGGGATAGACGAGTGGGATCTGAGGTATATCACTCGGGTGCTCTTACCGGCTTAGAGCCGAATACCGGGCATATTGAAAGGACGATAAGTTATTGAAGTTATCAAATCCATCAACCTCTCGCCAATGAGCAATTCTTTAAATTTGAATACGTTCCTACATAAGAAAAAGGTAAAACTCCGTCGCTTGTCCAAGAACATAACCTCATAGTCGTCGTCAAAATCGCCATGAGGGAGTGGGGATGTCTCATTCTTAGCCGAAAAATAATGGTGGTACCGCTCGCTATTGAGCTGATCGATGCCTCACAGAATCCAACTCTTCGATGAATCTGTAGATGCCTTCAAAGCCTTGATATTCCAGCGGACTGTGGCTATCACTGCCATACGAGTCGCTCCGAGTGTGTACGGACTGGTACCCAGACGGGGAGGAGAGCCACGCATTGTCCATCTCCTCTGCGAGGATATCCTCGTAGCTCCGCTCGGATTGGTTTGAGTACGGTGCGCTTTCGGGGGTGAGCATATCGTCCAGGCTGATTACATGGCAGTCGTAGGCTTTGACTGGTTTCATGGTTTCGAAGAATTCAGCTCCGCAGGACTCTTCGGTTACTGATCCGCCGTTGCTTGGAGCAAATGGGAAAAGCAGTGCTATTTCTGTGCCGGCGAAGGCATCGAATGCGTCATCTTGAATGATAGTGCCGCGCTGCACGTTCAATTCATCGCATAGTCGCTCTACTGAATCTGCGTCACAGCCTGGGAAGTGCACTCGTAGTGACGTGCCTCGATATGTAATTGGCAGGTCGCCTAGGGCAGATAGCTTCTTCAGATCGTTGAGAACGGCAGCTAGATCCTTGAGAGCACGAGAGAAGTCGACGGAAAGGACATCCAGAAGACCATTCGTGTTGAGGGGCTCGCCCTGCTTCATGGAATCGCCGGATATGGCGTAGCCAACAACGGAGCTGAGGGGGGTCAACGCAGTGATGGTTGGGTTGATCTGGAAGTCAATGAATGAGCCAGGAGTGGCCTTAGGAAGATCACGCATCTTGCGGCCGGTCTCCTCTTGGAGAGTAGACACAGCCTTGAAGCGTTTGTTGCCGTGGCCATCGACACCATCGAATTGCGCCTTCTGGCCGGAGATGAAGAACGCTCTCACGGCTTGGGAGACATTCTGCACGACCTGCGCTTGACACGCTGGGCCGTGAGAGAAGTATCTCGCAGATCCTCCGCCGTGTGCGTATCCTCCTGCTGTCCTTCCGAACGTCCCGCCGGTCAGATTCGGCCTGAGGGTCGATGCGAATGGCGCTCTTCCCGTAGATGCTCGAACTGCGCCACCGATTTTCGATGATGGGAATGACGCTCGATCGAATCTCGCACCGGAACGGCCTCCGGATGACGAGGAGAACTCGCGGATGGTGCTGTTGATCCATCTGCGTGCGGTAGAGTACTGGCGAGATTGGCCTTGTCGCAGGCGTGCGAGAGGGTGTAGTGGTTGCTTAGGTGTGTTGCGAACGAGGACCGGTTCGAGTTGGGTGGCTCGTTGGCCTCCTAGCTGCGCGTCAAGAGCCTTCAGGCCCTTCGATAAGGCGCCCTTCAGGCTCTTGGCGTGCCTGGCTAGCAGGCTATGCCAATGCATAGGTATGGGCGGCATTTTGCCGCTTGTTCGTCCTCAGCACTGGAGTTGAGATGGTTGTTGTCGGGATCCAGGTGCCTTAGCAAGTGCGGAGAGATGACATCCCAGGTGGAGTGATCTGCATTGTGGCGATTTGAGGCACGTGCACCGACCTCCGACTCCTTGTGGCGGTGCGGCTCGAAACTTTAGCTTGGCGAGCATCAACGACAAATCAGACACAAACACCACCTTAACACCTCAGCGTCATCCGACTCGAGAAGAAATTCAGCGGATATGACCTCCCTCAAACGGTCGTATGCCTCGACATCACCGGCGACGACGACACTGAGCAGCAAGACATATCTCCGCACCTTAAAGTCAGGCAAGGTTCAAAAAGTTGTCCGCGAACTGTACCTTCGACAAGACATTCCGTGCTCCTCTAGTCTCTGCTCATCATGTATCGATCTTGCGCCAGCTGGCTTCAGCGGCAAGTCGGAGCCATTTGTGCTATCCGCCACGCCATCGGGCACCAAAGACTTTCCTGAGGGCCATTACTTAGTACCGGATACCAATGCCTTCTTGAACGCCATGGACTTGTTCGAGGCTGAGGGCACAGTGCAAGATGTCGTTTTGCTGCAGACCGTACTGGAGGAAGTGAAGAACAGATCTTTGCCCCTCTACCACAGGCTCATAGCCCTGACCAAGAATGATGGAAAGCGATTCTTCGTCTTTTTCAATGAATTCCGGCTAGAGACATACGTGAATCGAGACCCTGGCGAGACTATAAACGACCGCAACGACCGAGCGATTCGCAAAGCGTGCACTTGGTATGCCGAGCACTTAGGGAAGGCCGTCAAGGCTCGCAAAAGCATTCGATGTCCGGCGATTGTGATGCTTTCCGACGACAAAGACAGTCTGCGAAAGGCGAAAGAAGAACAAGTCGCCGCTGCCAATCTGCACGACTATGTGTCAAGTCTGCCCGATGCTGACCGTCTACTTGACATGGTCGCGTCGAGTCGCAACCAGCGAACTAGTCGCGATGCCAAGGCTGAGCTCTTGTACTCGGATTACATGTCAATGTCCGCGATGCTGACTGGCGTGAAGAACGGAGCGTTACATCAAGGCACTTTCAGTGTTTCGCCGTACAACTACCTGGAGGGCACTGTTCACGTTCCTGCATTCGATCGTCCCCTCATTATTCAAGGGAGGGAAAACAGCAATCGCGCTGTGTCTGGAGACATCGTTGTCTTGGAGGTCTTACCGAAAGACCAATGGAAAGCACCTTCGAGCAAGGTCATCGAGGAAAACGACCTCAACAAGAATGAGAACGCCGAGAACGAAGACGAGACCGAGGCTGTTGTGACCGAGCAAGAGCGTAGAGCTTTGCAAGAAGAAGTCAAGCGTGCTCACGGGAAGGTCAGCGAGGGCAAGCCTCAGCCCACTGCAAAAGTCGTCGGAATAATCAAGCGGAACTGGCGACAGTATGTGGGTCACATTGACAAGGACTCGGTCAGATCTGGTGCCAAGCAGAGCCGCGCACAGCAGACCGTCTTCCTGATTCCCATGGACAAGCGCATACCGAAGATCAGAGTTCGAACACGTCAGGCTGGTGATCTTTTGGGAAAGCGTGTGCTAGTAACAATCGACTCCTGGGACCGCGAGTCACGCTACCCTGTCGGCCACTTCATCCGTAGTCTGGGTGAGCTGGAGACGAAGGGAGCGGAGACAGAAGCTCTTCTCCTGGAGTGGGACGTGCAATACCGGCCATTCCCAAAGACCGTCCTGGACTGTTTGCCTGCCGAAGGCCATGACTGGCGGGTTCCTCAGGATCTGGCTGACCCCGGCTGGCGAGGTCGGAAGGACCTTCGAGACCTGCTCATTTGCTCCATTGACCCGCCTGGCTGTGTTGACATCGATGATGCACTTCATGCTAGAAAGCTGCCAAATGGCAACTTCGAGGTTGGCGTCCACATCGCAGACGTTTCGCATTTCGTCAAGCCCAACAACGCCATGGACAAAGAGGCGTCGCTTCGTGGCACGACTGTCTATCTCGTGGACAAGCGTATTGACATGCTTCCGATGCTGCTTGGGACGGATTTATGCTCGCTGAAGCCGTACGTGGAGCGCTTTGCATTTAGCGTCATCTGGGAGCTGGACCAGAATGCCGATATCGTGAGTGCCAACTTCACGAAGAGCGTTATCCGCAGCCGAGAAGCGTTCAGCTACGAGCGTGCACAGCTCCGCATCGATGATCAGTCTCAGCAAGACGACTTGACGCAAGGCATGCGGCATCTCATGCTGCTCTCCAAGAAGCTACGCGCGAAGCGCATGGCTGCTGGAGCGCTCAATCTCGCCAGCCCAGAGGTTCGGGTGGAAATGGAGAGTGAGACATCGGACCCAATGGACGTCAAGACAAAGCAGCTACTGGACACAAATCAACTTGTCGAGGAGTTCATGCTTCTCGCCAACATCTCCGTGGCCCGCAAGAACTACGAGGCGTTCCCCCAAACGGCGCTGCTTCGTCGGCACGGAGCTCCACCTAAGACCAACTTCGAAGAGCTCAGCGACCAGCTGAAAACCAAGAAAGGCATGGAACTTCGCACAGACTCCTCTAAAGCTTTAGCGGACAGCTTGGACACATGCACGGATCCGCAGAATCCTTTTTTCAACACCCTCGTTCGCATCCTCGCCACACGATGTATGATGAGTGCGGAATACTTCTGCTCCGGAACCCAAGCGTATCCCGAGTTCAGACATTATGGCCTTGCATCCGAAATCTACACCCACTTCACATCCCCCATCCGTCGCTATGCGGATCTCGAAGCCCATCGCCAACTCGCCGCTGCCATCGACTACGAACCTCTCGACGAAAGCCTGCAGAGCAGAAACAAGCTGGAAGGAGTCTGCAAGAATATTAACGTCCGCCATCGCAATGCTCAAATGGCAGGCCGCGCTTCCGTGGAGTACTATGTCGGCCAAGCACTCAAAGGCCGCATCATAGAAGAAGATGGCTTCGTGATGCGGATCTTCAGCAATGGCTTCGTGGTCTTCGTCCCGCGGTTCGGTATCGAAGGTCTCATTCGCCTCAAAGACCTCAACCTGTCCGACGACATCGGCAAAGAGCCCGAAAGCGTCTTCGATGCAGAAGAGTACTCACTCGAGATCAAGTCGGGGAAAAAGGCCAGCACCAAAGTCGATCTTTTCGAGAAGGTCAAGGTGAGGATCAGTGACGAGGCGGAGGAGAGTACGGGGAAGCGAAAGATCAAGTTGGCGTTGGTGTAGGTCGGAAACAATAATAAGGGGTGTGTGGATTGATAGGGCAACGACAACAAGAGAATAAAATTTACTCGTACAGCGAATACCACGCCATGCAATACAGGCCCTCTCAGGAAACGTTCCGCAAGCGAATCTCTCGCTCGCACACGTGTAGTGTCACAACATTGGCGCGCTTCCACCATTCTGCAGGAATGAGAGGAGCCAGGTACCTACCTCAGCACGGACAATTCGTTCTATCAACAGGAGGCCATTGGAGAATCGGGGGACATATATTGTGATAGGGTTGCATTAAATTGGAATGTTATCGAACGAGCGACGACGTATGAGGGAGATGGGGACATTGGACCCTTTGTGTGAGTCGGCGAATGAAATATATTGGTGGAAAGGAAAGATTCCATAGAAGATCGCAGGGAAGAGAGAGAAACTCCTTGAACGAAGATGTAGGGATTGCTTGTGGTCGAAGGTCTCGATTTAAGGAAAAAGCTTTAAAGTATTCCGAGAACAGAATTGGAGAAGCCAGCAACCAGAGTGACTCCAAAGAAATGAAACGTTCTATACACTCGTTATTGGTTCGTAGATGCATCAGACTACAACAGTTAATATCCGATATCCTGTTGAGCTTTGACCATTGATCAACAAGTAGTCGGCGTCGGAGTACTCCACACAGTCCAAAGCAGTATCTCAACAGCCACTTAATACAGAACGCCCCGCGGTTAGAGACATGAGAGTAGACGGGCGGTCAGGAT
This sequence comes from Nothophaeocryptopus gaeumannii, assembly GCA_031771865.1. Classification (NCBI taxonomy): domain Eukaryota; kingdom Fungi; phylum Ascomycota; class Dothideomycetes; order Mycosphaerellales; family Mycosphaerellaceae; genus Nothophaeocryptopus; species Nothophaeocryptopus gaeumannii. Next base: position 3,105,287 of record JASISA010000025.1, read on the forward strand.
CCACTGCATTGACTATAGTGCTAGATAAACCAACTAATTCGAGGACCGCTGCTGTGGTAACGACTCAATACTGTTCTGATGTGCATTCCCAAGTACAAATAGAGGACCTCATGCCCTACTCCATCAACATATTACACATTCTTCGATAACACAGCCTTCGAGTAGCTCTTGGCTGCTGCAAGAAAGAGATGATCTCTCTGGATATGACTATTGATTCTGGCATAATCCTTGCGACCATCGGGGATCGGACACGAGGTGTGCTTCGGGCCGAGAGGTGAGGGCTCTGTTGGAGAAATAATTTGCCACATGATGTGACTGGAGTACGTGCTGAGTTAAGTCGACTCCCTCGCAAGGTTTCTCGCAGGTCTTTACGGGGCATCTGTTAGTAGGGTAGCGCCAATACGTGCCCTTCCTCTTCGCTTTCTCGGGTCTGTCGGACTTGGCAGCGGGTATGGCATGCGTGGCCTCGGAGAAGTCCAGGAGATCCACGTCGTCGTCCTCTGATTCCAGCTCGATAACCTTGATGTAATCCATCAGAATGCCAAGGTCGCGATGGCAGTCCGCGATGTGACTCTCCAAATCCCGGCGAGACAAACCGCAGGTCTAGATCGGGCATGGTCTGGAGTATGGGTGTGGTTGATGGCGACCTGGCACGTAGTCTGCTACACCATGCGACTGGAGTACGTGTTGAGTCAACTCGTCCCCCCCATAGCGCTTATTGCAGCTCTCCACAGGACACTGGTTTGGAGGGAATACCCTGGACTGACCAGGTTGCGAGCCCTTCGCTCGCTTGAACGGTTCGGGCATGGGCTTGGTAATTATGGTTCAGTCGGCGTTGATAGACGTTCGGGACCTGGCGGAACTGGCAGCCTTCGTGGCATTCGTGGCTTTGGATATGCCCAGGAATTTGATGTCGTTGTCCTCTGATTCGATCTTGATCGCTGGCTCAGGCGGATGTGGGCGAGCGATCCGAGGACCGAACATGGCATCTGTGACAACACAGAGCTGTGAGAGGGCGCGGGTTGATTTGAATGGAGCATAGGTAGTCGTCGGAAGAGGAACGACACATCCAGAATCGCCGAGAATCGCCCACAACTCGTCGAGTGCATTCTACCATTTTGTCGCAAATTTCCTGCAGGTCGTCGATGAGATCCTCGTCTCGCAGCGTGGGGTTGCTCTCGTGGATCTTCTCAAGATGACCAAGATGTGGAGTGATGCGAATATGTGGAAGGTCGCGGAACTTGTCATAAAGCGAGCTGCGAGTGAGGGAGGGGAAGGTAGGTGCCTAAACGATGATAAGCGGAATCTAGTTTGAAAATCAGAAGATTGTACGTACCATGGCTGAGCGAAGGCTATAATCCCGTCGATGGTAATGTCGAAAACGAGTGAGGTGAGCTCGAGCTCGACGAGGGTTGAGGCGAGAAGCAGTGATTCTTCGGTATATGCAACTTTGCTGAAGCCTTCACAGTATCGCTCGTCATGTTTCTGCTGGCAATCATCGCGAAGGTTGATGAGGAGGTCGTCACGTTCTGTGTGATTCTATACGAGGCGTCGTACTGAGCTGAGAATGACCTCCGTACGGGGCCGGCCATCTCCAACGCGACATGGTTCGAGTGACGGTAGCAGCGATTATGATGGCCTGCCATGCAATGCAGGCCTTCTTCAGAGAACGTTCCGCAAGCGAATCTCTCGCTCGCACACGTGTAAGGTCACACCATTGGCGCGCTTCGAGGAGTTGAGGAGCGTGTGGAGGAGCCCGATACGCCGCCCGCATATCAGCGCCAACATGTGACGAAGGAATAGAGCGTACAGCGCAGGCATATCCGACACCGTTCGCACACATGTATGCTCCTCATTGGCGGCATTTGTGAAGACCCATACAACCGGATATGGAAATAATTGACCGCTTCGTCGAACTGATATACCGTGTATCCAATCATGGCAGCTGTCGAGAGCAAACAAGCTCCAGACACACACAGGGGAATCTTCAGCTTTGTGCTGCGCTGTTGTGTGGGTTCGACAGGCTGCCACGTCAGAGCACACCACCTCTTCACGCTGCATAACTTGGCAAAACTCAAATGTGACGACTCACGGCTCATTTGCTGTAGGGTATATAGAATTGGGAAGTCTCTCACTTTCCTCCTCGCCGTGCGTCTGTTTCATATTTTCCAAAAGTTGACAAAATGTCAAGTTGATCATGCAAAAGAAGCTCCTAGATTTCGCACTCATATACTACCACTACCTCTTGACTCAATAAACCTGCGTTAATAACTCTACTCATCAAGCACACCATGCAGCAGAAAGCAGCAAAAACGCACAATAACAAGAAGCAGGATATGCAAGCAGCGCAAATGAAGATGGAAAAAAGCAATCTGGGTATCGTCACCACACACTTTCTCTCGACCCTCCGTCCCGCTATGCTAACATTAATGCCACCCAAAAACTGCATCTCAATCTGAAATCGACAAATCCATCCTCCTCACTCGCGAAATCCGCACGATGAAAACGACCCGAATCGAACGAATGCAACCCGACTCTTGTAAAACGCAGCAAAGATAGTCCAGCCCGGTTCGCTCATGAGAAAATTGCAGCAGCTAAGTCATCGCATACTGTCCCATTCGCACGCGTCGAAAATAAACCAGGAAACCGAGACCGTCGTTAAGAAGATGGTGATGCAATGGAGGTGTTGAAGTACAGCACGCACGCGGTAAAAGTTGGAAATAATGCTGGATCCCCTGGGTATGTGTGTATCTCGTCTGTCTGTCTTGGATCTTCGAACTCATAAAATCACGTGGCGCCGACGCCGTTTCCGCTCCGACGGGGTTATAGATGCTTCTGGCCCTACTGATAAAGCCTTCGATCGAGCCAAGGATTTACAAGAAGTTGGAAGAATATCAGGTGGTGTATGTATGCGACCACACCGTTCCAGGATATCGGAAACTAGCGAAGATCGCGGTTATCATTGGTAGCCGTAGTTCTGGGGCATGTTGCCAGGAGCCGACCAGCCTTGCATCCCTGGCTGTGAGCCAGCGCCTGATTGCGCTCCCATGAACTGGCTCGGGTTTGGTTGGTACATCGACCTGTTCATGCCGGAGTACGCTGCGTTCATCTGGTTCATCTGTGGATAGCCCATTCCTTGGTTGGGCATCTGAGGTGGTGGCATCGGAGAGTGATGCTGCTGTTGTTGTCCGTATACGTGAGGCTGGGAAAGGGGCGACGGCTGCGGTCCAGGAGGTGGCCACATCTGCTGACCTTGAGGGTATCCGCCATACGAAGGTGTCTGACGATGCCCTGCTCCCATGTTCATCGAGGGCGACCCCTGGTGGACCTGACTGGGTCTGTGCATGGATTGTACAGGAGATGCCATCGGATTCTGCTGGTTTGCGTAGCTTGGGTACCCTTGACCAATCATTTGTGAGCCGGCCTGCGATATTGAGTCCTGTCCTCGGTGTTGACCAAGTCCTGCCGTGGCTTGCGGACTCTGCAGACTCTGAGGTGCGACGGTGCTCGCGTCAACTTGGCCAGCCGGCGCTTCAGTAGTCGGTTGCTCATGCGGGCGTCGCCAGTAATCGTTGAGGTACGTGGAGCGGTGATCTCGCTGAGCAGAGAGGGATTTGTTATATTCCGCAGCCACGCTCGCTTGGCTCATCACTTCAGTGGCGTTACTGGGCTGAATGCGGTCAATGTACGCGGGACCTGCAATGTCCTGCCGAGGTCGGATGAGGTTTCCGCCTGCTGCATTAGGCCGCAAATCTTCGCTCGGCAGGTGAATCATCTGCAGTGGAGCAAGAGAGACAGTAGCCATACCAGGTGGGCCGCCTTCCATGCCAACGTTGCTGTAGATGATCTCACCTTGCGGCAGTGAGGTAAGTGCATGCTGATGTTGGGCGGCCTCTGCTGCTGCTTGCTCCCTGGCCTTTGCAGCTCCTGGACGCTTCTCTCCAGCAGGGTCTTCCTCGGTGAACCCTTGCTTTCTCGCCTTGGCCTCCCAGTAGTCGTCACGAACTCGCCTTCCGCCTTCAATAAGGCGGCTGCCAAACTGCCTGAACATAGACCGGGCTGTGACGATGGCTATTTGTCGCGAACGGTAGGAATACGGTAGAATCTCTTGGTGTATCAGGTTATCCTTCTCTGCTTGGTTGGCAATGATCTTGAATAGTGACCTGTTCTTGTTGAACAATAGGTAAGAGTCCCGGTATCCCAATACACGGGCACACTCGGTAGCGAGCATGAAAAGCTTCTCTCCTCGATTAGGCACCTGGAAGGTCCGGCACTTGTATTTGCGCCCGTCCAGAGGGTGTCCGTTCTTGGATACTTTGTTCTCGCCATCGTTGTCGATCTCACGAGGGATGTACTCGTCACCTTCCGGGCCGAGTTGATCGGTGGTGTGGTCTCGCACCGTTGGCAGTGCTTTGACCACGGGCGGTTTCGTTACCGAGCCCGGGGTTGACCGTGCCGGCGATGCTTGCGACGGCGAGCCCTGTGGAAGACACTGCGTTTTGATCTGGGGTGTCTGTACCGACTGGTACGACATGGCGGCAAGCGACATGTTCGAGGAAGGCGCGGGACTCTCGCCTGCCTTCAGTTTGCGAGACTTGTTGGTCTTGGCGTCATCTGATCGCGACATGTCAGCGTCGTTCCTTCCCTGCGCACAGGCACGTGGCGGCAGGCATGCATGCCACCGTGACTTCACATCACAACAGAACATTGAGATGCTTGAAGAATGTAATGTAGAGACCGTACGTACCACCTTCTTCGACTTTGACGGATGCGCCTCGACTGTCGGGCGACCGACTGCGCTTGGTGCCGCGAGGGCTTTGGGTAGAGAGCAGGTTGGGAGAAATCGTGTTTGCTAGAAGACAAAATCATCGGTCAGCACATGCGACAATATCGAGATACATATTCAGCCCGGATGCTGCGACGCTCCCTCCTCGCTGCTGATTCACGCGTCGCACGGCAGTCCAGCGAGGATGAGGGCAAGGGCTGTGCTTACCAGGCGCATTCAGAGCAGCTGGATTGATCGTGCCCGAGTCTGCCATGTCACCACCGCGGTGTGATGTAGGATACGCTTCGAAGCTCCGATGCGACACGACGAGCATCACATCCCGCTACCTGGCATGACTTTCGCAGAGTCGGTACTGGGCCTGTCGCACAACGCCGTCGCTCCAGGCGCTGTTGTCTCGAGTTGCGCGCCGGTGGCGGTGAGGAGCTGGAGATATTCGGACAGCGTGTTCGCTTCGCATGGACCCGAGAAAGTCGTTAGGTTGATGCGCTACGTCTGCGGTTCTTGTGCGCGCTCGATGGTGAAGTGGAGAATAGCTCTGCGACCAGGGACGGAGCGCTGCGCTGCACGATCCCAAAGTTTGACGTGACGAGAGAGCAGATAAGCTCGCGGTTAGCTGGAGAAACCCTGTTTGCAACCGCGATTGCTGCTGAGAGCTGGGGCGGCGCGAGGGGTGGAGACGGGTTGGTGGTGAGCGATACGGTACAAAGGTCGATGCAAGGTCGAACTTGCAGAGAGCGCCGCTGCTGATGGACCGAGCGGGTGGCACGTCAGAGGCTCCGAGCTTCGAGGTGCTGCTTGGTGGGCTTGCTCTTCTGCAGTGCGCGCCTGAGCGGCTTGAGTCAACCCCACACCTCCCTTCGTTTCTCAAAAGTCATGTCAGCTTCATCCTTTGCACGCTCTCCGATGAGCACACAACAATAATAACAACAACACGAGAGGGGCCCTGCCAGCGTGCTCTCCATCCTGGCGCCCCGTGTATCGCCACTCCGCACTGGGGCCCGCCGCACGGCGCGATCACTCTAGGCGCGGCGTCTTCAGGCATCGCGAGGGATCAATGCGCTGCTCTAGCCTGCTTTCGACTATGCCTGGGTTACACGTGCCATCGAGAACGCTGCGCATCGCGCAAGGGATAACTCTTCGCGTTGGCTACTGGGTCGGGCAGCCAGAGCTCCAGATACCTGGCCAGCGCCGCAGAGGGAAGAAAACGATTGCGTGACGCTTCCCAGTGCGCTGGCAGCGGCGAGGGTAGCTTTTGGTAGAAGGAAATTGCACTCACTTGAGAGATAGCTCCGTAGCGCCAGGGCCCGAAAGGATGCTGTCGCGCAGGCGGTCTGTCTCGAACAGAGTGGCCGCGGTGCTTTCAACCCTTCCGTACACTCTGCGTGTCGTTTGATTCGCCGCCGACTGGATCTGCTTGCCACGGCGACGGTGGCGACGGTCGCGTTATACCGCAGAGGGAGCTGTCCGTGTAGGTAGATTAGTATCCAATGTATTGATATCAATGCTGGAGATATCCGCCGGGTCGGGCGTGTATTCGAGTGGTGATGTTAAAGTCGTCAAACGCGTTGCGAGATGGCCCGAGTGTGAGTTGCGGTTGCGCTCGAACGATGATCGGCGCGGGCTGTCCGTTCCGTTTCTCCAGTTCTTCAGTGGCCGAGGCGGACCAACGAGGCTGCTCGATCTGAACAACAACAATCCGTGAATCCTCTGTGAACAACTGGCCAGCGTGAGCGCCTTGCTGGCTTTGCACGTCCGCCGGACTGGCTGAAAGTGGCCGACCCTGCGCAACGGGCGAGAGGCTGCTTTCTCGTGGGCAGGCGAGACGAGACGAAACGAGAGCGGAAGGTAATGCACGCCTGCAGCAGCAACAATATCCGCAGCGAATAATCGAAGGTGAGCAGGTGGAGAGGCCGTGTGGCTTATACTACAACCTCTCAAGCCAACTCATCCATCGCGATCTTCCCGCGCGGACGCATATTTCCCACATATTGGACTAAAAGAGGCGATCGCGCTGCTTGGACGTGACACTGGCTTCAAACGCCATCGCGTATCCGGCCAGTGCAGTCTGCCTCTTCATGCACCGCTCTCGTCGCCAGAACTCGACCCGAAACGCCTTGGCCTGGAGAGGGAATGCAGTCACAGGTAGAGCTCCGCCGCACTCTTCAATAGCGCATACTACGGCGCATTGCAAAGCAAGGGTAATTCTGGCCAATCCGGATTACGATACACGGATGAGCGAACGAGGGGCGCTGCTCATCTGCGAGCTCTGCGGTATCCCGCGTCTTTGTCTGCTTCCGCCTACGACTCTGTAACGCCTCCGTCTGCCTTGCTTTCTGACTCTCTGGAGCCTTTTGCGCCGCTTTGAGTCATTGCGAGCACGCTATGATTTGCCAACTGACGTCTGCTCTGGATAGCTGCATGCCATGCTGCGGTCAGCCGCTGTATACGCCTGGAGGATCGCCCGTACAGCAGACATCCCACGCCATGACCTGCATAAACTGAAGAGCTTCGATACTCCTCGGCACGAAGCTACACGCCGCCGCCATATCCCTTCTCGCACGTCCCGCCCCGCTATCTCCCTCGCACGGTATTCTGGTGAATGGGTGTGCGTATCGCTGGACATGTGCTCACTGCGGCTCTGTTCTGGGATTGCTAAAGTCCGGTAACTCGAATCCTGCTGGCTCTTCCTTGAAGTATATTAGTTACCAACCGGGAGAGAGAAAAGCCCCGGCACGTTCAGCTCTATCACCCGTCATTGGTCTTTGCACAAGAGCACATGGCCGCATGTCCCTTCGGGTAGCTACTGCTGCTGCACCTCGCCAGCCTGCAGCAGGCAGACGCTGCCAGACGGAGATGCTCTGTGGCCAGTGGCTACTGGCCACTTGCATCGCAGATCTGCAGTGGATCCTTGGTCGTCACCTGGAACCACAGGTTGTCCATCCGCTTGCCTTGCGGCCCGCAGTATGGCTGCGGGCCTTTGACAAGAGTTTACCATGATGCGCGAGTTGAAACAGGCAAGGACAAACAGCGTACCCTTGATCACACGACAACGTCAGCCCGTCGGTATCCATACCGAGCCCGGCGAACACCCTTTGAACGATCTGTCGCTGCGAAGCTTGCGCAAGCCCTGCGGCGAATGTGCCAACCCGATGTCTCAGATACGTCTACGAGGCTGAGAAGGTGACGCTCCTGGGCGATTTTGCCAACCCTTGAGCAACTTTCGAAAATGGAAAGCACAATTGAGTGAATTCATTGGAGCTCGAAGCCTGCAAGAATCCATGCCAGACCAAAGGACGTCGATCAAGCGTACAATCTGGTCGTCTCCACATCAAGCCTGCATAACCGCCAGAGGACTGGGCGTCTGACCATGACGCGCTTGCGAAGAGCGTGGGCATGGGTCACATGCAAGTCTGCAGGTATCTAGTATCCTGCATCATGACTTTGGGAACCGGATCATTGCAACGTGAGTCGAATTCCTCACCGCCGTGTCTGGACAAATCAACGCCGACCTCGTCGTCGCAATGGAAGCCTAGTGCCCCATACAACGAACGACCGCTTCCGGTTCATCCGTGCGCAGATAAACTGGGACACGGTCTCGGTCGGCATGCTCGAACAGCCAGCTCGCAAGTGCGGATGCGGCTCCTCGCCGACAACTATGTGCCACGGCGCCGAGATTGCCGAGTGCTATGACCGTGGAACGCATCGTCAGCATTCGGTACAGGATTCTCAGTCTACTTTTGGGGTCAGCCTGACGAAAGCAAGCCCACCTTGATGCTGACCGCAGTGCGAGGGTTGATACTAACTGTAGTGCTTCCTTCCTATTCGAGCTGAGGCTCTCAGATCCGTAATCTTCACGCGTAAGTCTCATGCTTGGCTCTCGTTCTCATCCGGCATGCCATCTTACGGTATCGCTCTGACTGCCGCGCTTTCTCCTAGACATACGAATTCCTCGACGGGATTCCGTTTGCAATCTGGAATTGCAATTTGAAAGCATCATAGACTCCAGTCAAATGATTACCTCACACCTTCACATACCTCTGGAGTTTTCTCCGACGCTTCCGTCGTCCTCGTCACCGTCGTCGCGGCCTGATGTTGGTGGTGGCGATTTTGCAAGCACACAGTTAACAATTTCGCCACTCTCTCATACACCAATCACTCTGCGTATTCGATGTTCGAACGTACTTACATAGCAAGTCTGTGCTTAGCAGAGAATGCTTGTCAAGTACCTCGGGACATAAACCGAGTCTGGTATGGCTGCGAGACATTCTCGGCCTGTCGTTTGCTCAAGACAATATGCAGGACTGCGGGATCGACTTTGCGCTTGTGCAATCTCGTGGGCGAGTTCGTCGTCTCTGGAACTTAGTATGTAGGATCGGGAACACCTCGAAACGGCGTCGTTCGATACGACTTCTGGACGATCTTTGTGCGCAAGCTTATCTTGAGTCCTGGGAAAGTCTATGGGTGATGCTCTTGATTCGCTAAGCCGGAAGTTGGATGGGCTTGGTAGTCCAGCCCCGTGGGGCTTCCAGCCTAGACGTTGACGCAAAGAGCACGCCAACCGCTGGCGAATGGGAGGTGGGAATGGTATACTGTCCGGTAACAAGTGCGCTCTCGTTTCGGCTTGCCAACCGAGCTCTCTTTCCAGTTGGTGTGTAACAGAGGGTATGCGGCTCCTGCTCGCTTCGTACCCGAGACATGGAGGTTTTTGGGTTGTGTATGAGCGGCAATTTGAAGATTGTCGAACAGTCGCACAGTCTGAAGGAAGAAAAGGTGTGAAATATAGTTATATGAGGAGTTGGAGATGCCTTCTATTCAAATCACTTTCGAGCGAAGTCAACCCGTACAGGTGGTGTCTGACGTGGCAGAACTCTGGTGGTGCTCGAGCACCTTGTCCGCACCGTCTCGCGAAATCTTGGCACACGAGACCCAAAAAGAAGGAATGCACACAAGACATACATCACTCACTCACGTCGTCTTTCACATGCAACCAACTACCGCAGCCAGACCAAGAAAAACAGCAAAAGAATAGGTCATGACTGCTTGTGCCGATTAAGCAGAAGCATCCTACGTGGGACTCGAACCCACACTGCAGACATGTTAGTGTCTGCAGAAGCGACATGCGCGGTGATGGAGAGTGAACGTACACCTCCAGATTTCAATGGATAGAAGTCTGGCGCGCTACCATTGCGCCAGCACTGAGAAGAATCAGCATGTGGCTCATGGGTTTGAGGGAAGACTGAAGTCGACTCACGGACTGGGCGAATTTAGTCGCGGGATTGGTGAAGGTGGATCTCGAGTAATATATATAGACTAGCTGTCATGAGCAGGTCGTTGTTGAGCTCAGCGGCGATGAGGATGAGGTTTCTATTGTGTCTTTGATATACTGAAAGGCATGTGAAAGCTATCGGAGGTACCAGAGTAATCGTAAATGTGCTTGGTGGCCGGTTTCGACCCTGGTTCGAAACCCCTAAGCTCTCACTGACTCTTAAACGCAATATCGCTATCCAGAAACCACTAGTTCCCGCTCGCTATGCACCATCAAACCACCCATCATTCGGAAGTGCCAGGCCGAGACGACTGCTAGTCGCTATCCGGGTCATCGAGCGCCTCATCCCGCAGCTCGCCGCGCTCCTCCGCTTCTTGCTCCTCCAAGGCATCCTCCATCGTCTGGTCAGCATCGGAGTCCTCTTCATCATCAACCTCATCTTCCACCTGCTCATTCTCTCCTTCGTCTTCTTGCTCCTCTCCATCCTGCTCGTCATCGCCCTCGTCATCATCTCCATCCTCGTCAGCATCGGGTTTCACTGCATTCCCATTCTCGGCCTTGAGTTTCTTGACCGGTCGCTCCGCAGCATCGTCTTCGGCGTCAGCATGAGTAGCGCCATTGGTAGGCTCGCCGTTCTTGCTGAGTTCCGATGTCTCGCCGTCCTCGCCGTCTTTGGCTGCGGCTTTCTCTTTTTCCTCCTTGACTTTGCGGCGATATGTGTTACGCTTGTCACATTGTGTCTCGTTGTACTCTGCGAAAAGTTAGTACATGTAAATAAAAAGGAGGAGATGACTCGTACTCTTGAGCTCGGAATCTAATCTTGGGATGAAGTGTTCTAGCTCGCTGTCTTTAAGTGCGGCCATGACATCTTGTGGTGTGATTGTCTTTTTGCCGGCGGCTTGTGTGTTGTCATTCGCGCTGTCCAACAGTCAGCTTTCTCCTGGAGAGTGCGATCTTTGATCAGAGAGACGTACTTCGCGGCGAGATAGCTGACGAATACGGTCGCGCTCTTGTGTAGTGCAAGCAGGGCATCTTTGTGGATTTGCGTATTGGGCTATGTATGTCAGTATCTGAGAGCTAGGCAGGCCCCCGAGAAAGTACGATCTTACCGGCAGTACACCTTTACTTAATCTCCCAATCATTGCTTCACCATGTCAGCAAGAGCAGTACAACTGTAGTGGAGTGATTCGTACATTTCGGCAGGCTAAGGTCCTACGGCATGCAGTCAGTCTAGGAAACTTTGCCACAATTCCAACAGAGCACCTACTTCCACACTGAATCCATCTCTCTCCTTACTAGCTTTCGATGTCGATGCCGGCGCGGAGTCTGCTACTTCCTCGGGACCATTCGAGGTGGTGGAGACGTTGCTCTTCCGCCCGGGCATTCTGGTATCGGTCGTGGGAGCTTCAATACGGAAGACGAGCGGGGATTCAGACACGTGATGGCTGCAGCTTTGGTAAAGCGATATCCAGGTTACGAGGTAAGGTGTTGTCGGCTTCTATGTGACAGATGCGACGCGCCTTCTCACGCGAGGTTTTCGTGGCGAAGGAGCTGGCCCGTGCGCATCAAGGGTGTGCTCACTGTTTCCAAACCTCAAACTTCCCCTCTGCAACCAAACATCAAACACCTCTGAACGAGCTCCATCACCTTCCTTCACAACACCCAACCAATACATTCTCGTGTCATACAGGCACCGCGGGCGAACATGCGAAGGTACACAAACACAATCTCAGCTGGTCCTGCTGTGCAGCGGCGGCGACGTGTTGCAGGCATGGGTTTGCATTGATTGCGTGCCGAACACTTTCGGCGACTGCACGCCCCGATGTCAAGACGCAAGAGAGTTTGGGGCTCTTTCTACAGTAGGCAAGACACAGACCGTCACCACACCTCCTGACCATGGATTGGTCGGCCCTTTGGGAGACGTGCTGCTGACCGAGCGTGTCATCCCCCTTTACCACCCTGGCTGAAGCTCTGGCAAGCACGCATCTCATAAAGTCAAATCCCGCCTTTTCTCACGAGTCTTGTTAAAACTGACCGCACAGCCCGTTGATGTTTCAGACTGTCACGACCAAGGCTGTCTCGACGTGGGAACGAACAGGATGGATCTCAGCCGTGGCCAGAGACTGGCTGTAGGCTCTCCAAAGGCTACGTTCCCAAGGTCCACTTTCGCAATCAAACACAATCAGGCCAAGCAGAAGAACCCTATCCGACATGGTTACCCTGTCTCGAAAGATGAGATTCGTGCCTTCCAAAGGCCTGACTTGGAGCTTCGAACCAGCCTGGCAACGAGAATGTGGTTGCAAAGGGGCATAAAGGAGTTGCCAATGTCCAGTCCGAGAAAAACATCTTTACAGGAATTGCTTCAGAGCGAGCCACCTACGCCTTCAACGCCATCATCAGTGGAATCCGTCAGCTCACTAACTTGCAACAAAGCAGCCCCGAGCTTTCTAGACTTACCAATGGAGGTCCGGGACATCATTTACGAATACTCGGCCACCGAAGCCGAGCCTATCTCGCCAACTCTGACCGACTCAGGTTACGAAGGCGAGTCTGACTTCGAACTAGACTCAGCCGTTGAGATCAAAGCATTCCATAGACAATGTCGATACTTGAAGACTGGTCTGCCCGTCATACCTCGAGTTTTCCCTATATTGTCAAAGGAAGTCTCAATTGTCATGCGTAAGTGACTGAAATGTCGTATGAGTATTATACCTAACCCTTGAACAGCTCGATTCTACCGTGCAAACACTTTCCAGTTCGATCTCCGTGGCCGACTGGGCACCGAGTCCTTCCGTCGCTGGGTCGAAGAGAAGCACAATGAAGCTTCTGCTGCCAGAAGGATCAGCTTGAAGCACTGGACCTGGTGGTACACGTCCTTGGGTAGCTGGGATTATGTCGAGGATGAGACAGTGCTCACGATGCTTTCGACGGGTTTCATCAAAGTCACAAGAAACGGTGGCCAACCCGCTTCACAGGCTTGTAGTTGCGAGATGGACGACTTCGTTGACGAACAATGCCCAGACTGGAAGATCAACAAGGCTTGGACACTGAAAGACTTCGTAGATGCCTTGCGCCAAGAAGACGAGCTGCTTATCCAGGCGGTTAACAAAATTGTGGATCTCGTCCATCACCACAATGAGACATTCCATGTGTGGCGGGAAGGACCGAAGGCATGCGCACTTTGTGGCAAGCAGTCAATCTTCTTGCGGTCATTCGAAGATGTGAAGTGGACTTCCGACTAGCTACCTGGAGTCAGAGCATGTGCAGAAGCTATAGGAGCTTACCGCGCACAAGTTCAGTGGGTAGTCGACAAGCTTCCAAGCCGATGGGACGCAACGTTACCAATATCGATTCTGGTTCGTCGTGGCGCCTTCCTATTCTCCTGCGTGCTACTTAGAAATTAGGGACCTCCTTCGCACCCGATGCCGTGCGATGCGCTCTTGTCTGCGGCACCTTCTAGCTCAACACGACGCTGTATACTGAGCAAGAAGATGAAGCGGCCACAAAGACAGATATGTTTAACTTTCGAGAATGTCCCACCGGCATCCACTTTGCTGTCAGCGTGATTCGAGCCTTGTATGCTGTCCTCAGGATCCTCAAGACTGCGGATGAGTCGCAACTATGCTGCTACGCCATCTCTCGTCTCCTTGAGGACAATCTTTGGAGTATAAAAATCTCACGGCACCCGTCTGTGTCTGGACCTTGATCTACAGCGTCGTCTGCTTCATACTCATACAGCACTGAGTACAAAAATTCAGGCGCACTTGCATACTAGCCTACAATACTCAACTACACAATACACTACGCTTTCGAACATCAACATGGCCGCATCATCGAATACTAGGAATGAGCAGTTGAGCTCACGCAAAGACTCTCACCTTCCGCCACAACAGCTCAAGCAGCCAGAGCTGGACCAGCTCACCGAACGTATGAAACTCGAGAAGCAAAAGGCCATGGAGAAGATCTCCTATCTCCGTCGCCCGCGATCAGACTCTGCCCTCAATGCGGACCTCCGAGGCAACCTCCTCCCAAGATCCGCAAGAGATGAGAACATTGCAGACTTCCAAAAGCGCAGCAAGGCCGACTTCGTACGCGACCCACGAAGATCCCAGGCTACCAACACTCGCTGGACCGCACATGTGTGCAAGTTGTGCGACTCGGCGGAGCTCATCTCGAAGAAGGACCGCCGAGCTACTGACTGCCAGTGCGGATGCCACTCCAGCTTCATCAGATGTGGAGTGCAAGAGTCCTCAATCGGCTATCGCCACAGCTTCTCGCCAGACTACCAAAAAGCTCGACGCCTGGCGGACAAACCCCTATACGCTTACGATGACCTGGAGCTGGAGAACGTGCTGCACGAAAATGATTTGAAGGACACTCGCCGATTAGGCTCAGCATTAGCCAAAATCACAGCGCGTGAAATCTTCGCACCTCGCTCTCTCGAAGGAGAAATTGCATACTGGCGCAACCAACGCCAATATCGCATCTCCGACGCAGTCTCGCGCGTGGACATGGAAGCCGAAAAATCTTTTTGGGCATCAGCCCGACTCCGAGCCGCCGGCTTGGAACCCGTCGCGCTGCCAGTCCCGCGGAATGTCGGTCCGCAGAGGTCGATAGAGAGGGAGGGCAAATATTGGGGGAATGTTGTGAAACAGCGTACCTTTTTGCTGCATGTTGCGGAACGAAAGATTGAAAACGAAGAGAAGAGGTTTCAGGAGAGGGTTCAGAGGGAGATGGCTTAGTGGGATTGGGCGAAGATGAGCAGTGTTCAAAAGTATTGGGAGTCGAAGGGGACTGGGGAGAGGAGAAGAGGGTGAGGTGGAAGTAGCTGGCGGGCTTGCCGCTGACGAGGCGTGGCGATCTGAATGTGAGGAGTACGGGGCCATCGCAAAGCGTATCTGACAGCATGTTGGGACATTTGGGTGTGGTATTGGTGGTTCTGTGCGCATTTTGAGCTGGCAGATTGAACGAAACACTAAATCTACGGCTCTGAGAACCGTGGACGTTAAGTTCTGTTCATACATCGTACACACTCGAATTCTCACTGCAGTTTTGCGGCATGAGCACCGTGCTTATGATCAGTCAGTCCTGGCTCTTGAATATGGGTAAGGCACAAATCTCACTGTGTGAAGCGCCTCTCCGCTGTGGTATGACTCGAATTTCTCTTTCTTCGAAGCATGCTTTTCATAGCATGGGCGCTGGAAAGATTTGGCAATGCCGATCATCTTCCTAAGTGAATGGCCGCCGACCAAGGAAGCTCGATCTAGAGCTTCGTGCTTCTCCCGCGTTCAAGCGCATTTTCGCCTCCTCTCATTCTCGTGTCCGAAATCTCTCATGACAGTCTCTTATCTCCTCAAACCGCTCGGCGCCAAACCCGGCACACCACTGAACCTCTCCTCACGCTCTGTCTTGAAGTTGATCTGCACCCAGAACTGCTTACTATCATTATCCCACCACGTCCAGTACTTATCCTCATCTCTCCGGTCAATCTCCCTCGCCTGAATCTTAAACCCGCACGTCTCATAAGGCTCCGCAGCGACCAGCAGATATTGATATGCCTTGTCCGGTGGATCTTCCACTTTCTGCTCGTACGCGCTCATGAACCGGATCTTCGGCTCCACTCCATTCGCAATTTCGGGGTATTGCAGACTGAACAACAGCCCTTCTTGTCTCGTGATCGGATCTCTCGTCTTCGTAATAGAATACCCCGGCCGTCCAATCTTCACTACATTCTTCCTAATCTGCACCGCATTCGCACCCGTATACTCCCCCTCCTGCTTCTTCCCCATCTGCGCATCTTTCGCGGCTCGTCGCGCCAAGTTCGTCTGATGCTTTCGCCCTTGAGTATGTGCGAGATAGGAGCCATCGTTTTGGTGGACTGTCAGACAGAGACGACATTCGAAGGATCCGACGTGATTTTTGAAGAAGTAGGGGTCTTTGTCAAGGTCGATGGTTTCGAGGGCGAGTCTTCGCAGGCGTTCGCGGCGGTCGGCATTGGTGGCGGATTGGGAAGCGACGCCGCCGCCGCCAAATTTGGAGCCGGCGCGGTTTTGATAGTCCATGTTGGTGGAAGGTGTGGTGTGGAGATTTGTTGTGGAGTAGATGGTGTTGTTGAAGGTCAAGAAGTTCGAGATGTCGAAAGCTCGGAGATTCGGTCCGTATTTACCGAGTGCACGGATCAGTCGTGGGTGAGGAAGGTGCAGATTCTTGAACACATGCAAAACAAACTTCGATGTGACATGGGACTAATCGCTAGAAGTATTCGATCGAGAACAGCTATGAACATCCAAATTCCAAAGGCAATCCTGATCCCAGCGAGCCCAGAGTCTGAGCCGACGCCCACAGACTCTCAGAAGACCTCACCATCTCAGCACCACTCCTCCCAAACTCCCACCACCTCTGTGCAAGAATCGATCTCAGATTATATAATCCGCCAATCTCATGCCTTCATCCACGCAATAAACAACCGCGACTGGGCCTACCTCTCCACCCATATATCCCTTCTAATCGACCATGTAAATTTCCACGCAAAACTTACAGATTACCCTCTCGTGACGTCCTTCGCCGAACACGTACAAACCTCCAGAGACATTCTTGCCTTGGCGCCAGACGTTTATCTTACTATACTCGGGACAAATTGCGAGGTTGGCGAAGCGAAGGGAACAGCGGACTGTTTTGTTAGGGTGGACGCTGCTGGACAGCCAGGAGGGATTGCCACACAGGGAGTCAGTCTGTTCGCATGGAGGCGACGGCCTGAGCATGGGCAGTGGTTGTGTTGTGAGCATACGGCGCTGAAGGGCGTTGAGGGGGTGGTTTGAAGAGGAGAGGCTTTTGTTTGGCGACGAGATCGGGGTCCGAGCTCTGCTCCGGATCCTTAATACCATTGGGCAATGCTGGGTATACACCGCTCCTCCAACTCGAAACCCGCCCAGTACATTTATGCATCGAAAAAAAACCGAACGCGCAATCACTACAAGCATTCAAAGGCCATGGCGTACTATGCATTACCCTTTCCATTCGGACATCAAGTCCCCAACTCATACCTCCCCGTTGGACTCGGCCTCCATCCATCATCACTCCCATCCCAATGCGGATGCTGCGTATTAACCGCGCCCTCAAAATTAAACTCCGTAATCTCCGCAAAACTCGGCCTCAATACCCCTCTATGCCCTTCCCCTCCTCTTCGAAGAGACGCTGAAGCAGGACTCACTGAAGCCCTCCTATCCACGCCTCCACCATTCCCGCCATTCGGAAACCACCCACTCACAGGACTCGGCCGCCCCTGTCTCCAAACCGGCGAGAATGGAACAGGAGAATGTGTTCGATCCCGTGTGGGTACGGCGCGAACGGTTGTGATGCGACCGAAGTGGTCTCGATCGCAAGGCGATACCTCTGGACTGGCTTCTGGGAGATTTTCGCCGCCGCGCAGGGCGACTTTGCGGCGTTGACGGCGATCGGGTGGGGAGTATGCTCGTGCGGGGAGGATCATTTGGGGTTCGTCTCCGGGAGGGGAAAGACGGCCTGTTTGGCGATGTTGTGGGAGTGGGTGTTGTGGTAGCGGATGTTGCGGTGGAGGTTGAGTAGGAGGGGAGTATGCGCGGCCTGGGAGGATATCGGCGTATTGTACAGGTGGTGATGGGGGGAAGGCTTCGCCTGGAGAGCCACGGTCTGGTGAGGATTCGGTTTCTGTCACAGAAGGAGATTTGGTAATGACGACGTATGGCTGGTGTCGGTGAGCTTGGGGTTCGTAGCTGTTCGCTCGACCTCTGGACACAAAAGTATCGGCGTGATGAGCCGCGGCGCGAAGGTCGGTTTGACTAGGCGTGAGGAAGGGCGTTGCTGACCGACGACTACCATTTCTGCCCATGGGCGATTCGCCATCTAGTTCGTTGATGGCTGCGAGGTCATCGCCATTAAGCTCATGCGGTCTCACGGGGCCTATTGCATCTCCATGATCTGGAGGGCCACGTCTCAACGTCGAATTCGACTTTTGCAAACGCAGACCTCGTCCGTAGGCTGGATGCATGTGGCCATCGTGCATCATTCCTACAGCCTCAGGCAGCCTCTCAGTACTACTCATCGGCCTCACTCTTGCTCTGCCATGCTTATAGGCATCTTTCGCAAACCAGCTCCGAGCAGGTTCATTCGGCTCCAGCCGCCAAGGCGTAATATTCCTCGACTGCCTCAACGTACTCGGATGACTCCTCAGAAGCGTCCCAATATACGACGCAGTCGTCGTCGTACAAACCGAACATCTCGCCGGCTTAAAGTACTGTCCCGTCTGCTTCTTCCTTCTCCAAGCAAGATAAATTATCCCAGCAGCGGTAGTAATAGCGATCATGCTGATCAACAACCCAGCAATAATCGCAATAGCCCGATCGATATCCATCGTTCCATGTCCCGCAATATGATTATGATCATTACTTCTCGGCTCGCCGGCGCTCGTCGATGATGTCGTGGAGGCTTCGGATTGCGTGGAGATTGACGTTGTCGCAGAGTGGGTGGCGGATGATTTTGGAGTTGTGGAAGCCCAGGGATGGCCTGTGTAAGTCGTGGCGCCTATGACGAGGGGAGTCGGCCACCTCACAGTTGCAATGTTCAGGTTTGGTGGTATACCTGTTGGGAAAGCTTCTTCGATGATGGATTCTGCGGCGTTGCTGATGCTGTCGATGTGGTTCTTGGGTTGCGGATTTGGACTTGCGGTGTAGAAGATGATGTTGTCTGCGGAGCCGGTTCTTGTTGGAAGCGATGCCTTGGCTGGTATCCGTTGAGCGCTTGAGAGTCTTGCCTGGAGTATTAATACGAGTGCTGTTATAGTGGCCGACGCACAGCGCATTCTTGGTCTTGAAGGAGGCCACGGTGACAGATGTCAAATCCTCTTGTCCGCGTAGCTGGAGCATCGATCAGGTGTGCGGGCAAAAGGTCTTCGAAAGAAGAGAAGAAGAGATCTTGCGATTATAATTATAGCATAGATTGCACTTGTCTGATGGTGTCCTTAGCAGAACATACTTACTGCGTTATATCCTTGGTCCCGTGCAGGTATGATCAACACCTCATCTCTCGTGGGTGATGGATCCGATGATGGAGGGGCGTCCCAACCAAGAACAAGCCCGATCGTGTTCAAGGCGAGAACCACTTGAACTCATGGTTGCCAATTCCGGGAATGTGTACTCCGGATTCAGCTCAGGTCATTTCTACCTCCGTGCTGCGTTACAGAAGTTTTCCAAGGGATAAGCCTCTGGGGCGCGCTCGTGCCCTCAAGATCGGCTATGAACACGTGTCGTAGGATAAGCTCGTGAATTTTGTTGGACGTCCTGTCGTCCACATCCGAGGCGGGAGGGTCTCGAAAAGTTGAAGTGTCATCCAATGCACAGTGTTGGGTACCGTCAGAAAGTCCAGGATCCCTTCGGTTGCCATTGGATAATACGACATGCCGAGAAAACTGACAGCAAGTGTAACTGCATCTACCTTCTTAGATGTCAACGGTCATAGATCTTCATGGGAGTTGTCTTGCGCGGTGAGGAAGTCTGGGGAATTGGGCTCTGCCTTCGTATTGCGGTCAGTCAAATGTTTCTACTTGACCATGCCGCTTTGCGTGAGTGTCTCGCCTTCATCGCGAAATCTATTGGCTCGATCTGGGACCGAGTAGTCAAAATGCCATGCTTGCTCAGTATACAGTGTTTTACTCTCACATTACCTCTAGTCCTGACCGAAATTGTATCTCAACCATTCGCCGACAGCTCTCAGGCTTTCCCATCGTACGGTCTCATTCTCATCCTGCATCAAAGCCATGACTCTTGCTTTCAGTCCGAACTTCTCCAATTGTATTCTTTTATCCGGGCAAGTCTTGACCAAGAACGCAACATCGTTGGCACCGATTGCGAGTACTTGCTTGTCGGTCTGCCAATCCTTGCTCAGGATCTCCGCAAGCTTCTTGCACAGTGCTCCTTGCTCCTCCTCGATGATTCGCTGAGCGTTCTCGTCCCAAAAAGCTTCATTCTTGTGAGGTGGTGACCATCTCAAGTGCCCAGAGTTGACTTCCGCCGAGTACTCGTCGAACGTGGTCTGTGTTTTCGTGTATTCTTCAAGCAGGCTGGAAAGATTATCCAGATCCTCAAGCAGATCCTGATCAGTCAGTTTCCGGCCTTTCAGATTGGACAAAACTGTGGGTAGCCTCGCGGGAAGCGCAGCGGGCATGAGAGTGGCTTTGTTGTATGCTAAAAGATTATTGAGCGTTCCGAGCAGTAAACGTGTTGTCTTCTCTTTGGGCGACATTCGCAGCAGCTGGGTGTAGAGTGGTATGATGTCGTGCTCCTCGTCCAACCCCTGGCCCACGAGCTGCCCCTCGAAGGACAGTTGCCAAATGACCATTAGGATGTGATATAACAGCTGAAGACCAACACCACTGATCTTGATGCTGGTGTCCACTGTTCGAATGCTCGCGGCTGAACTTCCGTTGCCGTTGTACGCTGTACTGTCCGAGTCCTTTCCGCCTGTTGCGCTTCGCAGCACGTCTATCAGCGGACCTAACGTCTCTTTACGTTGCTTCCAAAACTGCTGTCTTGACTTGCTCGTACGAAGCAACGCGCTGTATTCTTGGACCGCAATATCCTGAAGATTGCAATCCGACGTCTTCGCGAGCTCGGCGATGTAGGAGTACAGCTTTGGCAGGGCCTCGTCGATCTCGGGTGTGGACTTTGGTTGTGCTGTAATGGCGTGCGAGAGTAAGGAGGCAAGCACTGAAGAAGTGAGCAGTGGGATCGGATCTTCTGGGCTGTTTGACTGCTTCAGTAGCGGCAGAAGAGGCTTGTATGGCTGCGGGTGCTTGATGAGCGATTCGGTCAGCGTCGGAATGTCTACACCTGTGTTAGCCAGTCCGCAAGCAGTAGGTCTGATTCTGCACGCACCATCCACCAGATCGCCAGTCAAGACTAGCATGTATTGTAGGATGTCTGTCCGCTTGGCTGCGCTCTCAAAGATGCTCTTAGTTTGGTCATTGCCCAGCAGGAGGTCGGTATATGTCTTGACATCGCTCTCGATGGTCTGTTTACGTTGCTCTTTCCGGACTTTGTCAATGGCTTTGATCTTCTTGAGGTCCTCATCCGTGATAGTCTTCGCGCGAACAGCTCCCTCCCAAGATATAGGCCGCGCTCGGATGTTGTTTTGGAGGGAGACGATATATGCTGGCGGATCGATGGACATTGCGGCGGCTCTGCTTCCGGAGGTCGCTTGCTGGAGCTTCCGCAGTGGTCGATAGTGGTTCTAATGGAAGTTCGAAGGGTGTATGCGCCTTTATATGGAGCTCTCGGTGCCTTGACGTAGTAACTTTGTTGCAGCTGCCAGTCAGAGCAATCGCAAGCCAGAGCAAGAGCGTGCCTCAGGCCTACAGAAGCTCGGACTCGGCCGCGGCTTAAGCGAAACTTAGATGCCGCTCCTGCACCCTCGATCGTTCGATGTCCACTTCCTCTCTCACTTCAAAAGGACATCTCGCTTCCCAGCGTCAATGTGATTCAGTATATCACGGTAGTCCAAGGTCGTCAACGCTCTTGCAGAAAGTTTTAAGCGGCCTCGAGATACGGCATGGAGCCTGACCTGGACCAAGATCACGCACAATCCGCAGCCATCCAGAGATGAATGAACATCTCTTCACCCTTCTTTTCGAAACATCAAGACATCACCAATGCCTTGATATGCTCATACAGAATTGGAGATGCTCTGGTACCTACTTTCGCCGTTAAGAGGCACTACTCAGCCTCCACGACTCTCGGCAAATCATCCTATCCGTAGAGCCTTCTACCGCCATGGCAAGACGACTGCACTCCACTGGCTGGTGGCAATGCTGGTCTCTGTTGCGATCGCGATGGGGTTTTCTTATCCATCTGTTATGATCTCGGAGAATCCCACAGCTGGCTTTGCCGCGCATCCGCACCATGTCTGGACTTCTGCCAAGCCAGTGACTGATATCAAAACTCCCATCGATGTGGAGATGCGCCAGATATGGGTCCACGGCTCCTACATGAAAGCTCTCGACAAAGATGTTCTCAAGCGCGCACTGGCTGTTCAGCAGAGCATCGTCGGAAGCGAGAAACTCAGCCAAGCAGTTCCTGGATTGAACGACAAAATCCGGTCGAGCACTCTGGACTGGGGCTATCATTCTCCATTGATGTACTGGAACAATTCCGAATACAACATAGATGCAGATACGGACATTGTCAGGACTATCAACGAACAGAAGCACAGCTCCTCGTCTTTGAACGTTGTTCTTCGACCTGCGTCGGTCTTTGCTGGAAAGAAGTTCGACAGGACACAACTTCGCGCCGCCGACGCTCTCGTCATTACTCTCATGAACAAGGGAGGAGACGGACTCGGCAAGGAGTGGGAAGGCAGAATGAAGACGCTGGCTGACAACGCCTGCAGTAGCTGCACTCTGTTCCCTTCCGACGGCCAGGTCACACGACACAGAGTCTATGAATTTAGCTTCACGCCACTTAGCATCTCGGAGCACGTTGCACTTACCTTTGCATATAGCTGCATGGCTGTCTACGTGTTGCTTAGTCTGCGTCGGATGAAGGCCTTCCACAGCCGGTTTGGACTCGTCGTAACCGCCATCACGCAGATGACTTGTTCCATTTTGTCGAGCTTCACCATTTGCGGGATATTGAAGGTCAACTTGTCCATGGTTCCGCAAAATGCTTATCCATTTGTCGTTCTCGTTTTGGGAGTTGAGAACATGTTCAGGCTCATAAACGCTGTGCTGGCATATCCACCAACAATGGCTACCGAGCTGCGAATAGCGAACGCCCTAGGAGACATTGGTCCGCTCTCTGTGGCTGCCGCAGCACAAAACTTGACCATATTGTCACTGCTGTCGATGGTAGTATCACCTGGCGTCGCCGCTTTCTGTGCATTTGCGGCGATCGCGACACTTTTTGATGCCTTCTTCCTATTGACGTTCTTCGTCGCCGTTCTGAATGTTGACATTCGCCGCTTAGAACTGCAAGATGCGCTGGCTGCAAGACACAATCGACCTCGTCGGAGGCGGCCCTCTCCGTTGCAGCATACTTGGGTTGATGCTCTTCTGCAAGGACGACTACCCTTCAGCACTCGAATGGCGGGCACAGCCGTGACAACCACTTTTGTACTGTCCCTCAACTACCATTTCTTCGAACACAAGGAGAAGGCGACAAATCTGCGGGAATTGCTGGGACTAGTCAGCGGCGGTTCGCCCACAATCACCGACCTCGACACGTTTGCGCCTGCTCCGATGAATGCCACCTTGACACCGGCGGAGTGGATGCGCATGCAAGACTTCGACACTGCAAAAGAGGTGATGAGGCTCGCCAAGCCAGGTGCTGACAGCTTCGTCATTCGGCTCTTTGCGCCTTTGGTCGTGGTATTGGGTGGCTCGGATCGTACTGGAGTACCGCAAGGAGGCCTAGCCTGGCCACATGCACTGCGCAGCTTCACCATACATCACTTTTACCCCGTTGCGGTAGCGATCATCTTCATCGTGGCATTTGTTGCTGTGTTGATGAACTTCCTGTTATACAGTGAAGCTGGTGACGAGGACAATGACATCGCGCGAACTGATACTGAAGATGTCTTGACTAGCGACCTGGTGCTGCTTCCTCACCGTCTCGACATCATCAAAATAGCCGGCAATGAAAGTGGCCATATGGTGACAGTTGGCCTGGATCGGACTATCGCGATCTCTCTCGCGGACAGGACAAGGCAGAATTACCAGGCCATACCGATGCCGAACGACGTGCTGCGCCTCATCTCCTGGCCAATCCATCATCTCTCGCTCGATGAGAATGGCGAGTGGATTGCGTGTCACTGCTCAGACGATCGAGTCTTGGTGTATCACTCAACCAAGGGCTCTTTCATTTGTAGACTAGTACAGTATCCGGACGACCATCCTGCTACGATCTTCACGTTCACCACTCTGCCTTCAACTGAAGGAACCAGGTTCTACTTCATGGTTTTGACCTCCGGAGGTCGCCTCGCGATGAGCTGTTTGGATGATGGCATGTCATTTGGAGCTGACTTGTCGCCATTTCCGGTGATGGGCGCAGTCCTTGGCGATACAGCGCAAGGCCACCAGCTATACATTGTAACTATGGAGGCCAAGATCATCGCACACGCGTGGAGCGGATCCCAATGGACGCAGACGAATACGGCAAGTCTCGACATCGAGACTGAGCAAGGCCACCTCGGTGGCAACCTTACCAGCCAAGTACATCTGCAGACGTATTCAGACCTTGATATCGACCTCGTGATACTCACAACATCGACAGCAACAATCTTCTTGAACGCAAATACACTTGCACAAATGGCGAAATTAGACTACGGAGAGGAGATTGAATCTCCAGAAGCATTCCTGGTTGGTCCTTCACGAAAGTGCCCTGCTTGTGGAAGCCTATCGCTACGTAGGGCTGGCGTCGCAAGCAGCAGGCCTGATTCTTGCAGGCTGACCACCTGGTCTACCAGCGACAACGGTGATGACTGCGTTTGCTTGGCGAAACCATCAAGTGCATGCACGCCGTTCAGCAGCGCCCCGAAGGAGACACACGCGATCCCCGCTGCTGGAGCTTGGAGTCCGGTCCGGTCACAGGCAATCATCGGCTTGCGTAAACGTCACAGGCAACCATCTCCTACCAACTCTCCGGGTCAGAAGCCGACGACTTCTCAGCTCCGTCAAAGACGCGCGCATGCGCGTAAACAGTCGCAAGCTGACGGAGGCACTGGTGAGCAATGGGAGGCATACAAGCTCGCCTTAGACGGCGAGATGCAGATACTTGAAATTCCGCCTGCACAGCTAGCATCTGGTATGACTGGCGACACCAGCTTATACGCAGACAACGCTGGCCCTGCTATATCGCTAGACAGCCAGACTGTAGCTGTCGCGTTTGGAAATTCTGTCAGGATCATACATTCGTCGAGAAGGGGCAGCATATCCGGGCGTAGTGCGACGACGAGTTTGGAGAGGACTGGCAGTACGAGGAAAAATGCGAACGGGCGTAAGACGCGTTGATGGGGAAAAAGTGGGCAGGACGCGCGAGACTTTGTACGATTATTGAAATGGGAGACACATAGTGCTCTGTATATAGTATTAGACTTCAGGTTACTCATGCAGGTACATGAACTCTCGTGTCGCCACTGCGAGGCTTGCAGACACGGCGTGCTGACTGCACATTGTGGAACGACCTGGCAATTGCTTCGCGATTCTGGCCTCTTGACAAAGTCCATCTCGAGGTCATAGAGAAAAGAGGGACCGTGACAGGAAGAGAGAGCATGAGTAATCTATATGGTTTGGTTCGCTTTCGTCAACGATTATCCAGACTCGGCATTCCTGTCGCTCGTACCGCTTGACCGGTTTGACAACCCGAATGGCACGAGCACGGGAGTCGTTCTCGCGCGGAAGAGGGAAGGATGTTGTGGAACGATTCAACGCGAGTCCCGTATCGAACTTCGCTTCCATGTGTTCAGCTCAGCTCTCTGGACATGACCACTCGCTCAACTCCATACGATTGCGTTCTTCTTGGTGCATAGCAGGACCGCCTATAGTAGATGCCCAGACCTGCAAGATGCATAGGCAGTGGAGCTGATGCAGGCTGCAGGCCACGTTCCCAGCGAAAAAATGCGGAAAGCATGTGATGTTGGGCGATCCTTCAAGATCCTTGGCGTGAAAGCAGAGCGAAGAAGTGGAGTCTATCAGCCGACGATTCGCGATTCAGTTTGTGGAAGACAGGAACCTCTTGTTCGGTGAACTCCGATTCATCGAAGATCCAGCAGAGATCATTCGCTGAAGAGAAAAGACTCGACTGACTGCGCCGCCAATAGCGCAGCAGAGAAATGCAACATCGAAAGTTCTGGTGTGAGAGCTGAAAGGATTCCAGGAGAAGAGAGGCTTCGAGGTTTGGGCCGCGTGGCCACGCTTGTACCAAACTGGGTAATCCTTCACCAAAAAGTTGAGGGAGGCACCGTCCAAGGGTGACACCAGAAATGCCTTTAATTAGCACACCTGTGGCCATGCTCTCTGCTGCTATGCTCGACACAACCGGTTCTTATTGACCAACTTCTCCTCCACTTCTTCCTTGTCATATTCCACATCTACATTCATAACTAATCAATCAATCAACTCCTTGTCGCTTGAAGGGATTTTGCTGGTCGTTCGTTTACCAAACATCCAAGTTGTCGATCATTATCAATACCACACGGCAGCTTTTCCACAACCATCCCTTGAAAGAGAATCCTTCGAGGAACGCCATATACTCTCAGGCGATTGCCATCCCAAGACCTCGACGACTTTCTCGCGACACAAGCTTCCTTTTAGCCAAAATGCAGTACAAGACTCTTTTCGCCGGCGCTGCCCTTGCAGTTTCCGCCTACGCCCAGGATGCTTCCCAGTCTTCTGAAGCCGCACAGCTGTGAGCCTCTCTTGGTCCAAACACCTCCTGCACGACCCAAGCTGACAGTATCTTGCAGTCTCTCCGTCGTCTCGGTCCTCCAAACCGCCCTCCCCTCCTCCCTAATCCAAGAAGCTCTCACCAACTCCGCCGCCGTCTCCAGCGAAATCGCATCCGAATTCGCCACCGGCGAGACACCTTCCTGGTTCACCGCTTTGCCTTCAGACGTCCAGACTTATCTGGTCCCGGCGGGTGCTGTTGCGACCGCTAACGCCACCGGTATCACTTCTTCTGGAACTGCAGCGTCAGTATTCCCTTCGAACTCCGCCAATGGTACCACACTTGGGACTGCGGCTTCTAACTCGAGGACGTTGACGCGGACGACGAGTGCGACGCTTACTGAGTCCAGTGCATCGACGGGTGCTAGCGCGACTGGTGGATCTGCGTCGAGCAGCTCGAGCGGTGGTGCGAGTGTGCCGACTGCCATTTATGGCATGTCTCTTGCCGGCGCTGTTGGCTTGCTCGGTGTTCTCGCTCTGTAAAGGGAGCATCTTTGAACAAGAGGCGTTTGGCTCTGGGGCTGTCAAAAGGGGTAAGGACGGGATAATGCTTCCTCATCTTGTGTATTGAAAAGAATCGACAGGTGAAGATACTGGATATACGTGGATACGGTCCAAATCGCGTACAGTGCGATCTTAATGCTCTTATCAATTCAAAGGCTCTCTTGCTCATACTCGCCTCATGTCTCCTCGTTTAATCATCTAGGTTCTTTTCTCCAGCATAGGAAGATACAATCATATCATGATGTTCGGACAAGAGTTCGTAGCTCCCATGGCCGGTCAGGCGCGTCCGCTCGGCGGTAGGTTGGTGTCTAGCTCTTCGTCGGACGGCGCATTTGCTGGCAAAGCATGCACTCCTCAGCACTTTGTAAGATCTACTTGATCATGCATTGGTTTATGGTGAGAGTTGAGGCAGGAGAAGTGAGGTCGGTTTGGCAAGGCTGGACTTTCTACGGCATAGCATCTTCGTGCCGCAAGGCCGCGCGCGTCCCACCTTCGACGTCAAGCGTGACAACAACATCAGCACCTCCAACAGCACATTGTTCGTCATCACGAGACACGGCATCAAAAGTTTGCTGCCGATTGTACAGCAGATCTCCGATGTGAACACTCTGCACGCGGTTCCTGTGCCCCTCAGAAGATCTCGTCACAACCTTCATCCAGCTCCTTCAGAGCCCGATATGTGATCATCGCGTGCGCGCAGGAGCAACATTACATCACTGTGATTGTCTTGCCTCACGGCGCCCTTCAAGCCATTGATGGTCGTCGAATGACATTCTGCCAGGGAACAGCAACACGGCAACTCGCAGGCAAACTTTTTGAACCTTCAAGCCCAGTTTCACTCTTCCCACCAAGAAGCAAGCAGCTGTTTACTTGTATATATACCCAGCCTTCCTATGCGCCGTAGGCAAAAATTTTCGCAATGTCTTACAGAATCTTTAACACAGCATCAAAACGAGCTCAACAAGTCACCTCTCAGATCTCTTCTAGACACCAAACAACACAGCAAACTATCAGGATGGCTTCTACCACTCAACTCAAGCTCAACACGGGAGCCAGCATCCCAGCTGTCGGGTTTGGAACCTGGCAAGACAAGGACTCACAGCAAGATGCCGTTCACACAGCGCTGAAGAACGGATACCGCCATATCGATACCGCACGCATCTACGGAACCGAGCCTGCCGTCGGCGCTGGCATTCGAGCATCAGGTGTACCCAGGAAAGACATTTTTTTGGTCACGAAGCTCTGGAACAACTCGCATGATCCCAAGAGCGTTGAGGGTGCCCTCGATGCAAGTTTGAAGGACCTTGGCACAGACTACGTCGACCTATACCTTATGCACTGGCCAGCGCCTTTCCAAGACGGAGATTCATTCTTTCCTAAAGACAAGGATGGCAACACGATCAAGGGTACAGCGGACTATATGGACACATGGAAGGCGATGGAGGAGTGCTACAAGAAGGGCAAAGCCAAGGCTATTGGCGTGAGCAACTTTTCCAAGGCGGAGTTGGAGAGAGTGATCAAGGAGGGATCGGTTGTCCCTGCTGCCCACCAGCTTGAATGCGTAAGCCGGCATTGTTACAGTAGTTGAATATAATTTGCTAAAATTGTCACAGCACCCGTGGCTCCAACAACCCACCTTCGACGACTGGCACAAGGAGCAAGGCATCCATATCACCCAATACTCGCCTTTCGGCAACCAAAACGAGATCTACTCGAAGGGACAAAAGACGGGCAAGTTGATGGAAGACCCAACACTCGTCGAGATCGGAAAGAAGTACAACAAGAGCGGCGCTCAGGTGGCACTGGCTTGGGGCATCGCCCATGGTCGATCGGTCATTCCCAAGAGTAAGACAGAACACCGGATCATTGCGAATTTGGAGGGTGACTTCAAGCTCGACCAGGAGGATGTTAAGAAGATTGACAGCATTGACAAGAAGATTCGATACAACGATCCAAGTGGAAGCTTTGGCTGGAACTTCTACACCGATTTGGATGGCAAGGAGTAAGAGACGAATCTTCTCCTTGGAAATATGTACGATGATGAAAGATCAAGACCTCTTCTGTCAACAAACAGATCGTAGACACAACAACAAGTGATTAGCGCTTCGTGCGCTTCTAATGAAAGTCGATGTAACCATAGAATCATGACACAAAGCATTCACGATAAGCGTATCAACGGGCCTGTCTATCCTTATCGCCGCTAGTATGACTTTAGTCAAGTGCTCGAGCTCTCGTACTAGAGGGCGTGCTAGTGATGCTATAACAAGCCCCTGTTGTCCAAGGGTTCGGTTTTGGAGATGGCGTCAGTAGATCGTGCATGCTTTCATCTCGTCTGTTCATCACCGCCTGGGTGTTCTTCGGGAGAGGAAGACATGTTGGGGTGGAGGGTCAGTTGGATGGTGAGTAGTGAATCTCGAAGCCGCGAGAAGTTGTGTCTTGGGCCAGGAGTTGTTTTGCGCAATTGTCCCGTATCGCAGACATCGATGTAGATGCCACCGAGTATTCACTTACCAAGTAGGGCAGTTCCAACTTCCAAGACGGAGCATGACAAACCCTCACGTGCGGCAGAGACATGGCGATGTACACGATGTACATGTTGAAACATACCGGTCGGAGCGCCATGTTGTGGTGGCGTTGTGCAAGTTGTGCCGCATCTCCAGTAGGATCAACGGTTTTCATCTCCAGTATGGAGACTACGTTGAGGCTTGTTGTTCGTAGTGTAGAGGATGAGGGACTGAGGAGGAATAGTGTGAAGAGTCCCCTGCTTTCAGAGAAGATGCCTGGCCAGAAGCTAAAGCGGGCGGTTCCTGGCTAGCATGGTAGCAGCGCCCCTGCGCCAATGGAGTCGTGCGCAAGCGCCGAGGGGAAGGATTCTAATATCCGAGTAGAGAGGTGGAGGACTAAGCGCTCTAGCATCACGCTCCTTTTCGCCAACCACCCCAAATCAACGGCCGCCAGACCTTTGCCGTGAGATTCGGAGGCCCGCCATGCCTATGCGGTGAGAGGCGAGTGGACGACTGGACCTGGCTCTGCGCGTGAGTTCTGAAGATCCGTGAACCGTTCGCGCTTCCCTGGTCGCATTGGCTCCCTTGAATATCGTGAGACGCCGTTACCGACCGAAACAACAAAAGCCAACTTAACTCCCATCCGGTCGACATGCCGCAACCGGCCCACCATTCGACCTCCTCGTCCCTGGCGGACCTCGACGACTCGCCCTACTATCAGTATCAGCAGTCCCAATCCCACCACCGCGATACCACCACCGCCGCCCAGCCCGACGCCTACCCGTACGACCACCACGTATACCACCAATACGCCCACGGACAGGGGGGCGGTCCTGTCTATACCACCGCCAGCAGCCAGTACAGCGGGAGCGGCACTGCGTCTCGCTCAGACTCTCCAGCACCCCGCTCCACCGCGGCCGCCGTAGCAGCAGTACAAGCAGCGCAGGGAGGAGCAATCAGGCCCAAGCAGTCCCTGGCGTCCATCTCCAGCACTGGCAAATCTGCGCATGTGCCTTCGTTCTCCGCATTCCGCTCTCAGGTCCCCAGCGCCATCAAGCCGCCGCCGAAATACGCCTCATTCCAGCAGCAGAGATCGCCGCGCGCCGCGTCCTTCAGCAAAGCTGAGAGAGCGTCTCCTCGGCTTGCCGACCCGACTGCCAGACCACTCTCTCTTGATAGCCCTCAGCCAAGCGCGCGTCCCAGCGAGCTCTCGCTGCCGAACACTACCACCTCCGGCGAGGTTGAGAACAGGGACACTGATCGGTATGTATCCGAAACATTGACAGGCATTGCATTGTCCTCTGCTGCGTGTATCCGTCTGGCACTACAGCCGTATGCTGACTTCCGCCAGGTCGTCGTACAGTGTTCCGATCCGATCGTCTCATGACCGCAACGACTCTATAGATTCACGAATAATTAGTACAGTCCCTTCCTCAGCGTACAGCAGTCCACGACAATCCGGCGTTCCCAACGCAAAGCATGCTTACGAGCACACACCTACCCGTCACGTACATCATGATTCGAGGTCTAGCATTGATTCGAACGAGCAGCAGCTGTCTCACTCAAGGGCTGGGAGTCAGTCGTCAATGCTAGCTACACAACAACAGGTGCCGACTATGAGTGTACAGCTCGACGGCGTGCAGAGGACACTGTCGGACGAGTGGGAAGACGGCTCGCAAAGCTCTCAGCCTAGGAGACCCAAATCACCGGCAGCTGGGATAAGTCGCTTCTTTGGCTGGAACAGCTCTCAGAAAGGGGCTGAAGACCACTCGTCGCCTACAATCACCTTCTCTGAACGATCTCTGTCGCCATTGCCTTCACCTGGACCGGTTAAGAACTTGCCGGTACACAGCATGGATGGCAGGAGGCTGTCGGCGCGGTTGACACCGCCCGGCTTGGACATCCAGAAAGCCAATGGCAGCGGTGCCTACTTCGACGACCCTCAAACCCCTCTTCTTATCGGCGGCAATGATGCGCATGTGCGGGAATTGGAACGTGAACTATCACATATCAGCTCCGAGCTTGCGAACTCAATACGGAGGGAGATGGAGTTGGAGGATGAAGTCGACCGCATACGTGCGGAGATCCCTATGATACCAGCATCAGAGCTTGGTATGAGGCGGAGCAGCGACTATTTCTCCGATAGTGGAGCGAGTTCCACAAAATTTCCGATCACCGATGTCGATGCCAAGCTCGAGCAGCTAGACAAGCAGGTCAGGAAGGTTGAGCAGGAGAAGGCGAACTTGAAACTCGAAATGGCGTCGAAGCTCCAGACCGAGCTCAACAGGAGAAGAGACCTGGAAGAGCTGGTACGAGATCTTGAAGATCAAGCGGACAAAAGGACGGGCGGTGGTGCCAGAGTGGTAGAACTTGAGACTACCCTTGATGAGACTAGGAGACGTCTTGGGCAAGAAAAGGAGACCAAGCAGAGCTTTGAGGACTTGTACAGCGCGACAAAGCAAGAGTTGGAACAGTACAGGAATGAAGCGGAGAACCTACGAAATGAGGTCGTGCCTCAGCTTAAAGCACAAGTGGAAGGTCTTGAGGCTCAAGCATCAGACAGTCAGGCGATTGTGTACGAGAACACGCGCTTACAACAAGAGTTGGCTGCTGTGAGAGAGACTAGCAACCACTCGAGATTCAACAGCATTGCTGAGGAAGGAGGTGTTGCGAACGCTGGACGGATGAGCCTACAAAGAAGCGGTTCACTAGCTCGAAGTGGCAGCCTCAGGCGCGGCGGCTCCGTCAGTATGAAAGAAGGAGGTGGACGACAAAGATCTGGATCAGTCAACGCAGCGTATCCTGATGGTGTTAAGGAGATCGAGGATCAAAGAGATGCTTTGCACAAGGCTCTCAAGCTGCTTATTAACCGATATGAGAGGCAGCACATAGATCACGAGCGCGCTATTCGGAAGCTGACGAACGCCAAAGAGAAGATCGAGAATATCACACCGAAGCGAACTGCTTTTACGAAAGAGGTTGCTTATCTGAAGGAAGAGGTGACGACCTTGAGAAAGCGCACTGAGGATGCTCTCGAGCAGAAATGGCAATACGAGAAGAACTTATCTGGTCTGAAGATGGACCTTGATCGAGCAGAACAAGAGACTCGTGGACTAAGGATCATTCTCCAGGATAAGGACGAGCTTTCAGCACCGAGCCAGTCCAACCAGTATGGCGACGATGATGATCAGCAACTAAAGCTCAGCATTTCTCGAGCGGAGAATGAGCGAGATCACGCACGGCAAGTGGCAGCTGACTACCGCCAGCGAGCTCAAGCCGCGACGGATGGCACTTCTGAGGAGCTCTTGAGATCAGCTTCCCGCATGGATAAGCTGGCAGAGGAGCTCGAGAGCCAGGTACATACCAACAGCAAACTCCGAGAACGCCTTGCCGCAGCCGTTGCCAGGGGTGAGCAGGAGCAAAAGGATTCTACTCGCCAAATTGAGGATATGCAAAAACGACTGGCAGGCATGGAAGACAGCGTGCTGGCGGCCCAGCACCACTCCGAGACCACTCTCGCAAACCACGATCAAGAAGTCAAGCGTATCGAGGATGCTTCTTCGCCTCAACTCCAGAGACTTCGGATCTCTATCCCAGAACCCAGCAAGCTCGCACCATCTTCACCACTCCTGAAGAAGAGCCCGAAGCTGGGTAGCAAGAAGCTCAGCGAGACCAGCCTGCTCGAGATGAGCCGAACCCAGCTGCTTGAGCGCAAAGTTCGTGAACTCGAGGGTCTGCTCCGCGAAGCCGAAGAGGACATGCAGACCGTCGTGGAGAGAGTCACACGATCCCAAATCGAAGTCTCGGATCTCCAGACCGAACGCGATGCGGCGCTCACACAAATGCGCAAGCTTCAGGGGCAGATTATCCAAGAGAGGGAGAAGGCCGATCAATTGATGCGGTGATAGTCAAGCTTGTGTGGAGTAAGCATCGCCACCAACATAAGCTCCGGTTGAGGACGAACCCTTTTGACATGGACGATCATTATGGAAGGCACGCGATGCCTTACCTATCTTGTTGTTGTATCTCTGTTACTGGACTAGACGGTTGGGCCGGACTCTTGGAACTTTCTTGGATTAAATGGGCGGCATACGACCCTACAGGTGTCTATTTGTACGAATTGTTTTGGACAACGCCGCTTTGCTTTCTGCCTTGTACAGACATGGAGAGGATGCTTGGAGCTTTTCTTGGGCTTGCATTAGCGATGGAGTCAGTCTGTTGTTGAGACATTTTGTTTAATTATAGTCTGAACCAATACCAGAAGAGCTGGATATTCATTTAATGGGGTTACGTTATTGTATGATATATGTTAGAAGGAGGATGCAGCCACCTTTGCTGGCGCTACTTGTGAGAATAGGAGAGATAAAGATGCTCGAACTGAGAAGAAGAGTGAAGATATCAATCTGCCGTTCACATTAATCCAAGAGCTCCCCGCCGCCTTTGACGACCACCGGACTAAAAATGCAAATATGCCTTCCCTCTCGTGGTGCCCCGTACATTCCATCATGCCATGCTCATGCTCAGCATTGCTCGCTGTCATGTCCCTGATGTTCAACCTCCTCCCTCCATCTCCACTTGCAAGCCTCTCCATCACGCTCTCCACCTTCGCAAACGACTGCCTCACCCTCCCCTCAAACTCCTCCATCGCTTCATCCACCGACCTCAGTCCCTGTAGGTCTTGCTTCTCGACCTTTTCGTTTCTCTTCCTCGATAGAATCTGTCAGCGGTATGGGATTCGTCGTCGATTCACCAAAGACGAATGCCGTGTATCATAAGACCACAAGGGTTGGGTTGGGTTCTGGTGTAGACATACGGGAGGAACGGCATGTATTGCTGGATTTGCTCGCGCGATGCCTCTGGGTGTTGTTGTTGAAGGGGCGGAAGTCGTCGTTGTTGGTGGAGATTAGACGGCTGTCAATG
This sequence comes from Nothophaeocryptopus gaeumannii, assembly GCA_031771865.1. NCBI lineage: Eukaryota > Fungi > Ascomycota > Dothideomycetes > Mycosphaerellales > Mycosphaerellaceae > Nothophaeocryptopus > Nothophaeocryptopus gaeumannii. Next base: position 3,139,735 of record JASISA010000025.1, read on the forward strand.
GGTGTGATTGGGTGGAAGAGTCTTTGGGGGTGTGAGTGGATTGGAGTTGGAGATGGGGAGGGGTCTGAGGCTCGTCTTCGCGCGAGTCTTCATGTTCCTCTCCATCGTCCTCCCGTTGGTCATCTCCTCCATCTGTGTCCTCTTCCCCATCGTACTCATCAAGACCAAGACTTAAGTACATTGCCGGATGGAGACAGCAAGAGGCTATGCTCTGAGGACAGCCAGCGGAAATTTTTGAGGACGACATCGGTGCTGTGAGCAAAATCAAGAATAGAGTTTTAATGACCCAAAGACTTTCTGCCCATAGATCAGATAAACGTCATGTATCGAAGGTTTCTCATCACATCGTCGAAGAAGGGTGTGGATAGATGTGCGCCGTCGACAATCATGTGCAGAACCCGAATATGCCTCCAACAACATTGCGCCAGACGGTACAGTATCAGTGAACAAGAACCGTGTGGGGTATATCAATCAGACTGCATCAAATAGGTATCGTAACAACAGGGTCGAGTGAGACGCGGCCAGAGCTGGAACGTATGCTCAAATGTACGAGTATCCTCTCTTTCGGGACGCTGTTTCAAACGTTAGCGGGTCTCGTGTGTCCCCTCTCGCGTGGATGGGATATTCTACTCACATCTGGCGACCAGATCATCAATATCATAGATTCCGGCCTTGTGTCTGCGATTCTTGCTGCCTCGCCGACGAGAGACCGGAGCGACGTATTTAACTTCTTCATCGTCCGTCAAGAACACGACCTCTGCTTCTGAGGCCCGCGCACTGGACTTCTTACTTCCCTTATCGTATCGCCCTTCCATAAGAGCGTGGAGCTCTTTGAGACTTTTGCCATCGTATATCGATGGAGAAGATGCGCTATCTGGCTTGACTTCCACGACCACAGGCTCCTCGAACTTGTGTTCCTTCGGTGTATCTTCAATCGTCAGAGTATCTCTCAAAGTCTTGTATAGAGACGACGTCGAAGACTCTGATTTCTTGGAAGATGCTCTGGAGCTTTTGGAAGATGTTGATCCTGTCAGACTGGGGGCTGCAAGCTTGGGTGGAAAAGGCCACCAACGTCCGTCTCTCCATGTGATGCGACGATTCGCCATGTCATAGAGGTACCAATCACGACGGCGTGGGTCGTAGAACATGACCTCGCCCGATTCATAGACCCGATAGGTTGGATAATTGCGCGCGAATGTCAAAGGCATCGGACAATCAGCCCGATAATGCTGGCGCTTCAGTGAGTCGTAATGCAGGCGCCCAGTCTTTGCGTAGATGAAGTCCATTGTCTCTGCATCATAACTGAAGTAGTCATGGTTGAGTGAGTCCCAGACAAAGGGTAGAGGAGTTTCCGAGGCGGGTTGAGTGACTAGGGAGGCGGTATGCGACGGTAAATCGTATTGCGGGACTAGTTGTCGCATGGTCTGGGTCTGCCATGATGAGGGTCGACGCTTGTATTGAATAGCAGGAGGCTTGTCTTCTGGCCACTGATGGTATGCGAATTGAGGAATAGGGACTGCTTGCGCCATGATCACCGCTGCAGCATGTTGATCTGATCTGTCAGGAGGAGCAAGATGGGAGAACGAATGAGGACGAAATTGCATTCCTGCCCAAATATTAGTAGCATCAGCGACCCCGGACACGATGGCATACTTCCTTCTGGCGGGCTACATGTCCGTCTACACCGGTCGGATCACATGGTCAAGCCACCAAATGCGGCACACCCATAGGAGACATAAGACACCGGAGCTGGGCAGCTCACACAACTTGTACAGACCCGGCTAACCGTATTGACAGGTGAGAGGCGGCATGTCCATCTCACTGCATCCATGTGCAAGACGTGTTGATAGGTCAGATCGGTGCTGGCGTTGGAGCCCAATGCAAGCAACGTCGTGGTGGCTTCCCAGCTCGGTGGGTGAGCACTGCCATATCTGTGGCCGATTCGCGTGCCAGACCAGGATCTGTGGTGCGGATGTCGTGCATAATCGACGCTGTCTGCGCTGGCAGGAGCAAGACACTTTCACATGTGCCGGACGCTCGGGTGTGGGTGAAAGTCGAAGCTCGCTTGGTGAGGAAGCGGTAAGAAATTGTTGTGGCCTGAGGCACGAATAATCGGACTCAGCTCACTAGTCCGAAGCTACTCAAAACTTCGAGCTTCACCTGTTCGAGATCACAACCAACATCAGCATCACTCAACACGCCTCGAGTTGTCGCGTCGCCAATCGCGCAAGATGAGTGGCTGGGCAAAGGCTGCGACGGCAGAGGGCAGGCCTTATTACTACCACAAGGAGACCAAGGAGACATCATGGACCGCGCCGCCCGGCTTCGTCGAGAACACCTCTGCCGATGACTGGAGCGAAGCCAAGGCGACTGATGGCAGATCATACTATTACAACGTGAAGACGCGCGAGACAGTGTGGGAGCTTCCGCCAGAGCTCAAACAGCAACGCGAACAGCAGCAGCAGCAGAATGGGACTCCAGACTTTGTGGCTGGCGGTGGATTTGGCGGGGACAGACCTCAGTATGATCGTGGTGGTCGAGATCGGAGAGACGACCGTCGAGATGACCGTCGAGATGACCGCCGAGACGATCGAGGACATGGACTTCCGCAAAAGCCGTCCTTCGACGGACCACGAGGTGGAGGTGGTGGAGGTGGGATGCCATGGGAGTCACGCCAGGGTATAACTCATCAATTGCGTTGAACGATTTCAAGCGCAGCATCTGACATTTTCTACAGAAAACATCGGATTCCGTGGTCCAATGCCTGCCAAGACAGATGAACCTGAGTACGGCAGCACCGAGGCCGCCGAGGAGGCTTTCTTCAAGGTCTTAAAGCGACACAACATCACACCTGATACCGAATGGCAGGATGCTTTGCGTGCTGTTGTCCGCGAGCGCGACTACCGCGCGGTTAAGGACCCCAATGATCGCAAGCTTGCTTTTGAGAAATATTGCGCAGAGGTGCGAGCGCAAGAGAAGGGCAAAGAGAAGGAGCGCAAGGAGAAGGTCCGCGAGGAGTTTCGCCGAATGCTGTCTACACATGACGAGATTGAACACTACACGCGCTGGAAGACGGCTCGACCAATTCTCGAGCGCGAGGCTGTCTTCAAGAGTGCTGGTGACGAGGACGAACGCCGGCGCATCTTCGATGAATACATTCTTGAATTGAAGAAGCGTCATTTCGAAGAGGAGGCGGAGAATCGTAACAAGGGCGTGCAGGAGCTGGATAATATGCTGAAGCTGCTGATTCTCGATCCCGACACACGATGGGCAGATGCAGAGGAGAAAATCATGCACAACGAGCGCTTCGTATCGGACGACACATTCAAGTCTCTTCACAAAGTCGATGTTTTCTACGCATTCGAGAAACACATGAAGGCACTGGAGCGTGTTGCGAATGAAGAGCTTCAGAAGGTCAAGAAAAACAAGTTTCGCCGCCATCGACAGGCTCGTGACAATTTCAAGCAACTTCTCAACGAGAAGGTGCGCGAGGGCAAGATCAAAGCCGGCGCTCGTTGGCAAGATGTCTTCCCACACATCAAGGATGACGATCGCTTGACAGACTACCTTGGCGTGCCAGGGACCGAGCCAATTGAGCTATTCTTCGACGTTGTGGAGGACGAGGAGAGGAAACTGCGGGCGAAACGCAATGATGCTTTGGACGTCTTGGAGGAGAAGCGCTGGGAGATGACGCTCGAGACCTCATTGAACGAGTTTGCGGAGGTCTTGCACGATCATGCAAGGACTGCGAGCTTCAAAGACGAGGACGTGAGCATGATATACGAACGACTGATGGAAAAAATCAAGCGCCGTTTCGAAGACAACAAGATCGACGCCGAGCGCCAACAGAAAGCCGCAATCGACGACCTCCGCTCCGCGATGAAGAAAGTCTCACCACCCATCCGCGTCGACGACACCTACGAAGAAGTTGCCACCAAACTCGCCGGCCAACGAGACTTCGACTCCGCAAACGAAGAAGTTCGCCGTGCCGCATTCGATAAGTACATACGCCGCCTGAAAGAACGCGAAGAACACGACCGCGCCCGTCGTGATCGCAGCCGAGATAGAGACTCCTACCGTGGCAGCGCCTCCCGCCGCGACGACCGCGATCGTGGTGACCGAGGAGACAAAGACCGTCGCCACCGCACCCGCACCCCCGAGATCGACGCCTACGAAGCCGATCGTCGCAAAGCGCAAGCGGACCGCGAACGCCAATACCGTAAAGCTTCCTTCGGACTTACCCCACCACCTCGCGACCGTGACCGCTACGCCCCGGACGACCGCCGAGACGATCGCGGACCTCCACTCTCCCGCCGTGGCGAATCGATTTATGACCGCGAGCGGAGAGAGCGAGAGATGGAGCGCGAGAGGAATTACATGAATCGTGCGGATCCGAGGGATAAAGCGAGTAGGGCGTTGGATTATGGGGATGAGGATCAAGTTGGGAGTAGGCCGCCTAGTGTGCGGAAGAGGAGAGATTCGGATGCGGGGAGTGTGGTTGGAAGGGATAGTAAGAGGGCTAAGAAGGGAGGGGATGATGCTATTCCGGAGGGAGTTTTGCAAAAGGCAGAAGAGGAGGTGGAGTTGCAGAGTGGGAGTGAGGAGGGGGAGATTGAGGAGGGTTAAGGGATGTTACGGTGGGAGATTAGGTTGAGGCCAGCTCGTGAAGACGTGAGAGAAGGGCGGCAGATGCATACAAGCGAGGAAATAGGTGATGGGGGTCCATGAAAACCTGATAGACAAACAAGATGAGTGTGAGCAAGGGCGAGCAAATGCTCAAACGAGCGACTGCATTCAAACGCTGTTGCTCTGCCCCCAAAAGCAAGTATGATCATCAAGCATGCATATCCGCAGACTTCAATCTTCATCTCCTTCTCTCTCAGTCTGCGGTCAAAGCCGTTCGGCAGCCATCAATGGCTAGCATAACCCCCTTCATGCCGGAATGGACAGCCCTTGCCGCATCATGCAGCTTTTTTTCATCGCTCATCAAGTCGTACCGCGGCACGGGACAAGTCACAGACTTGCCATTCTGGGTCCATGTCCTCATCATCTTCGTCCTCTCCCCACTCAGCTTGCTCCAACGCCTCATCGGCACCGCATTTAATGCAGCGCCTGCGCTTGGTGCCAACCTTGGACGAGCATGAGCTCAGTCGATCTTTGTAAACCCTTACAACAGCCTCGGCGAATGCTTTCAGGACTCATCTTCCAGGAAGAAGTAGCTGCCGCTGGCCTTCTGCTCAGTATCAAGCTGAGAGTTCATCTTGTTAATGCGTGGGCGATAAGTGTTCGGGTCACGACGGAAGGTGACGTCCAAATTCTTCAAGAATGAGTTGCAGCCAGTGAGAAGGGATTCTGGCCTCTGAGCGCGAGCCTTCTTGGATGGTTGACCGTCGAAGACAATGACTCGGTCTGCCAAGTATGTCGCCATGACGAAATCGTGCTCGACGATGAATGCAGTCTTCTTGGAGTGCATAATGAAACGCTTGATGACACGCGCGGCGACGATACGCTGCTCGGAGTCGAGGTAGGCAGAAGGCTCGTCGATGAGGTAGATGTCAGCTGGAAGACCGAGAGCGAGGACAATGGCTACACGTTGCAATTCTCCTCCGGAGAGGTTCTGTACTTCTTGGTCGATGAAGTCGTCCATCTTTAGGGGTTTATAGACGTCGGTCTGGAACTGTGGCGACAAGAAGGCGGCCTTGATCTTCTTGAAGAACAGCTGTCGGACCGTGCCCTGGAACTTGGGGGTGATCTTCTGCGGCTTCATGGAGATGTTCATGGGAGGGACCTTCTTGCCATCGTCTGGCTTCTCGGCACCCGCCAACATCTTACAGAATGTGGTCTTTCCAGTACCGTTCTCACCCATCATGACGATGATCTCGGAGTCGGTGAACTCACCAGGATTGATGGTAAGGTGGAAGCCTCCAAGGGTTTTGGTCATAGGCGGGTAAGAGTAGGCTCGGTTCTTGTCGTTCATGAAATCGTCGGATGCTTCTCCCACCCTGAACTGCAGAGATTCTTCTCGGAAACGCAAGTTCTCGGTCGGGATGTTACCGTCCAGGAAGATGTTGATACCTTCACGGACGGAGAAGGGGGCGGTGACTACACCGTAGACGGCTGGCTTTCCGTAAAGAACGCAAATGTAGTCAGAGAGATAGTCCAGAATAGACAGATCGTGCTCGACAACAATGACGAAGCAGTCTGGACGTAGCAGGCTGCGAATTATACGACCAGCGGCGAGACGCTGCTTGACATCCAGGAAAGAGGACGGCTCATCGAACATGTAGACATCGGCCTTCTGGACGCAGACCATGGCAATGGCGAAACGCTGCAACTCACCACCGGAAAGTAAGTCAATATCACGGTCCCAGACCTGAATCAGCTCCAGCTCTGTGGTAATTTCTTCCAGTCGCTCCTTGTCGACTTGGGCGCGCTCGGTGATGAGGTGGCCAACGGATCGCTGCTTGCCCTTGACGGCTTTCGGGATCTGGTCCACGTACTGCGGCTTGGTGACGGCCTTTAAGTTGTCCTCCAAGACTTTGGTGAAGTAGTCTGCCCGATATCAGTATCCTGCCCATTTTCAATGTAGAGTGTGTTCTCACTCTGCAACTCAGATCCTCTGAAGTACTTCAGAATCTCTTCCCAATCTGGCGGGTCATCGTACCTGCCCAAGTTGGGCTTCAACTTGCCTGCCAGAATCTTCAAAGCCGTACTCTTTCCAATACCGTTCGTTCCTACTAGACCCAGCACTTGACCCGGGCGGGGCATAGGCAGTCTGTGCAGCTTGAAGCTGTTGGCGCTGTAGCGGTGGGTGACCTGGGTCTCGAGGTTCGTGGGCAAGTTGATGATGTTGATGGCGTCGAAGGGGCACTTCTTCGGACAGATACCGCATCCAATGCACAGTCGCTCAGAAATGAAGGCGATTCGGCTGCTGGCGTCGACTTCGATGCAGAGCTTGCCCGTTCGCACAACTGGGCAAGCCTTCTTACATTCTTGCCGACATTTCTTGGGCTTGCACTTGTCCGAGTTGACGATGGCGATGCTGGGAGAGGCTGTTAGGGGAGCTGTATCCGGTCAATGTGAGGTTCCAGAAATCACGCACCGAGTCAGCTTGTCCGACATGGTTGCTGAATTCCTCGTGCAAGTTGGCGAAGGAGGAGGAGTAGTCGGCCAGCGGACAATATGAAAGAAACAAGAAAGGCTGCCTGGCTAGCGGCGGCTTCTCGCTTTTGGGTTGTCTGGTAGCTTGCCGGCGCGCACACAGCAGGTAGCAGGTAGGAGAGTGAAAGCAGAAATTCGGATGTTTGACGGTCGTTGCGGTCAGCCTTTCGAAATCAATTTGATTCGACGGCGGGGTTGTGCTGGCAAGTGGGACCCTCGGATGCCCATGAGATCATGAGATTTCAGGCCTCAGGCAGGAACTCTGTGGGCCGGAAGTCGCAGCTCAAAGGGCAATGCTCCCGTCTGCTCCGAGGATTGAAGAAGCACACGACCACCAGGATCGATTGATGGTGCAGACTGCTTGCCAATGCTGAATGATCAATCCAGCTTGCTGGCTGTTCACATGCATTTATATATCATAAGACGTGCGAGAGTGTTCATCGTTGGCTGCTAAATTGAACTTTCCCACAACTTCTGCTGCATGCTGTCGGCGCTCGGCTTGGCTGCTTCTCTCGCTCGTCAACTTGCCCTGTGCCTCCAGACTCGCTGATCCAGCCCGTCCTCTTCACTGAACATCCCACCCACCACTCTCCGACGAGCAAATCTATTCCTGCCGCCGAGGCCAATGCAATCATGGCCTGTAAGTGAAACGACCTCACCGCTATTGTCTTCATCGCGCCTGCAGAAATCGACCTTCCGGTCCCGAGTCGGCCTCCCAGAGCACTCATCAAAGGAGCCTCGCGAACACCATATATCATCGCCAACCGACCTAGATCCGCTCCGAGACGCCGATAGCTACCGCTCTCAATACTTCTCGACCCGCTGAAGCGCCCGGAAGCCACGTCCTGCCGCCGGAGACCGTCCGCAGCCCTCCAGAGCCATCACTCGCCAACTCATCACGAGGCCTCATAGTTCGGTCGGACTTGATATTTCCAGCATTTGTACCGGAATCTCTCTCGTTCGGGCGGGGCATCTGGTCGCGTAGCCTTGCCGGCCGCACCTGCCAAATTTTGACTCGAGGCGACCTCTGCAGCCTGAGAAATCGTGCTGACCTCTTCATCTTGCAGCGGGGCCTTTACTCGTCCCAAACCACCAGCAGGCCTCCCACGACATGTCAATGACCAATGGACATTCGTCTGAGGCCGACGCCGATCTTTTGAAGCCGTCGCCTCAGCTTCCGCGTAGCGAGAGCGACCTCTCCGACCTGAACGACCTTCCTACCGCTCCCATTCCATCAACAAGCGCTCCGCAAGACGAGATCATATCAGAGGACGATGCTATGCATGACATGGCAACTTCTGAGCTCGACGAGGATGAAGATGCGCCTGGGGAGGAGGACGCAGATTTTGACGAGGAGACTCCGCCTCCGCAGGTCATCGATCCCATGGACCACGACAGATCATCATCCGAGTCCGCATCAAGACCAGGCAAGCGGAAAGCAGACATGGACGAGGAGGAGATGTATATGAAGCAGAACCCCGAGCTTTATGGTCTGCGGCGGAGCGTACGTGACGCAAACTCTGCCAAATCCTTACAACAGCTGACACCTTATCGCCAGGGCCGTGCTCGACCTACTAGGAGAGTGGTATGTACCCGCCTCGCAACACAAACCCGTTCGTTGCTAATGTGTCCAGATCGAGAGCTCTGATGAGGACGAGGATGAGGACGATGTCAACACCGGCAACCGACGGAAACGACAGAAGATCGCTGTTGCAAGACCGCGTATGTTGCCATCCGCTGCCTGACCACTTCTCCATGGCATGCTGTACTCACTGATCTCAATAGTGTCGATTCGCGATGACCGAGACTCCTCCCGACCGGTCACTTCCGAGGTATCAGGATCAGAAGAGGACGACACATATGGCGGCCAGCGCGGACGTACTTTCGCGAAGAAGCACAGACAAAAGATGCAGGCCGTTGCGTCTGGGTCTGGTACGCCGCAACTGGGCGAGGTCCGATTCTCAACTCGACGAGCAGCCAAAGTCACCAATTACGCCGAGGATGACGGCCTTGACCTCAGCGGAGATGATTCAGAGAACACGACGCCGAACTACTGGGCATATGCGGAGGAGGACAACACTCCCGCCATTGATCAGGTGCTCAACCACCGACTGGTGGATGGTGTCGGTATGCGAGGTCTCTTCATCGTCGCAGCAAAGAACCCACTGACACCGCCTGCAGAGACAATTGAGCCTCAGAAGCATGACTACGAGTTCTACGTGAGTACCTCTTATATCACATGATACCTGTACATTCACTCACAACCCGTGCAGATCAAATGGCAGGGCCAAGCCCGCTACCACGCGACGTGGCACAAGTGGGCGGAGCTTTCTGCCTACAAGGGATTCCGTCGTCTCGAAAACTATTTCCGCAAGATTGTGAAGGTGGACCAGCAAGTCGCAACAGATCCCGATGTTGCCGCAGAAGATAAAGAGCGTTGGAACCTCGATCGAGAATCATACCTCGACTCGCTCAACGACTACAAGCAAGTGGAGCGTGTCATTGGTGCAAGAGAAGGCGCAGAGGGCACAGAATACTTTGTCAAGTGGAAGGCCCTCTTCTACGACTCCTGCACCTGGGAAACGGCAGAGCTCGTCAGTCAAATCGCACAAACCGAGATCGACCGATTCCTTGATCGCTCGGCCAAGCTACCGGTTTCCGACAAGAACGAGTCGAACATCAACACGCGATCATCCTACAAGCCGTTCCGCACCCAACCTTCGTACATCAAGGGTGGCGAGCTGCGCGAGTTTCAGATCCATGGTGTCAACTTCTTGGCTCACCACTGGTGCAAAGGCAACAATGTCATCCTGGCAGATGAGATGGGTCTCGGGAAGACAGTGCAGACAGTATCGTTCATGAACTGGCTCCGGCATGATCGTCATCAGCATGGACCTTTCATCGTTGTTGTTCCACTGTCGACAATGCCGGCCTGGGCAGATACCTTCAACCTCTGGGCGCCTGATATCAACTATGTCGTCTACAACGGCAATGAGGCTGCTCGCAAGATCATCCGCGAGTATGAGCTTCTCGTCGACGGAATCCCGAAGAAAGTCAAGTTCAATGTGCTCTTGACCACCTACGAATACATCCTGGCGGATTCTACGTTCCTATCGCAGCTCAAGTGGCAATTTATGGCCGTCGACGAAGCCCATCGACTGAAAAATCGCGAGTCACAGCTGTACGCCAAGCTCATGGACTTTGGTGCTCCAAGTAGGCTACTCATCACCGGCACTCCTATGCAAAATACGCTTGGTGAGCTGTCAGCGCTGATGGACTTCTTGATGCCCGGCAAGATCCATGTCGAAGAGGACATCGACCTTACCTCAGAGCATGCCAGCAAGAAGCTTGCCGAGCTCACAGATGCCATCTCGCCATACATGATCCGACGTACCAAGCAGAAAGTCGAGCATGATCTTCCGCCCAAGACGGAGAAAATCATTCGAGTTGAACTTTCGGATGTGCAGCTGGATTACTACAAGAACATCTTGACCCGCAACTACGCTGCCTTGAACGCAGGCTCGAAGGCTGGAAAGACGTCCCTGCTCAATATCATGATGGAGCTCAAGAAAGCTTCCAACCATCCCTTCATGTTCCCAAGTGCTGAGGAGCGCATACTGGCCGGCAATGAAAGCAGAGAGGAGCAGCTGAAGGCTTTGATTACTTCAAGTGGCAAGATGATGCTTCTTGATCAACTTCTCACCAAGATGAAGAAAGACGGCCATCGAGTTCTCATTTTCAGCCAGATGGTGAAGATGCTGGACATCCTCGGCGACTACCTTCAGCTTCGAGGGCACCAGTTCCAGCGCCTGGATGGTACCATCGCCGCTGGGCCGAGACGCATGGCTATCGATCACTTCAATGCACCGGGAAGCGCAGATTTTTGCTTTTTGCTGTCGACTCGCGCTGGTGGTCTGGGAATCAACTTGATGACTGCGGATACCGTCATCCTCTTCGACTCCGATTGGAATCCACAGGCAGATTTGCAGGCGATGGCTCGAGCACATCGAATAGGGCAGAAGAACCCGGTGACCATTTACCGATTCGTCTCAAAGGACACCGTCGAGGAAGAGGTTTTAGAGCGCGCACGAAACAAGCTCATGCTGGAGTTCATCACCATCCAGCGTGGTGTGACAGACAAGGGCGCCGCCGAGCTTGGCGAGCGCATGGCGCGCGCTGGTGCAGGTACTGCAGAGCCGACTTCTTCCGATGACATCTCACGCATTCTGAAGAGGCGTGGCCAGAAGATGTTTGAGCAATCGGACAACCAGCGGAAGCTGGAAGAGCTCGACATCGACGCTGTCTTGGAGAACGCCGAGGAGCATCAGACCGAGCAACCGCAAGGCATGACCACAGACGGTGGCGAGGAATTCTTGCGCAGCTTTGAATACACTGACGTCAAGATTGATATTGAATGGGATGATATCATACCCAAGGCCGAGCTTGACAGGCTCAAAGAAGAGGAGCGCAAGAAGCAAGAAGAGGAGTATCTTGAGTCCGTCATCGAGCAGAACCAGCCTAGGAAGCGTAAAGCGGCTACGGAAGACAGTCGAGAGCAACGTGCGGCCAAGAAGCGAGCTCGAGAGGCAAACATGCAGCACATCGACGATGAAGGCTCCGGAGACGATGATTCTGATCATGGGGCTGATCCTCGACGGCCACTTGGCGAGAAGGAGTGCCGTCACCTCATTCGTGCGTACGAGCGCTTTGGCGCTATTGAGGAGAGGGAGGATGAGATCATTCGCGAAGCCCGACTCATTGGACGAGACGCTGAGGTGGTGAAGGCTACTCTGAAAGAGATCATCGATACAGCAATCCGTCTGCAGAGAGAGCATGCCGAGCAGTTGGCAGAGATCGAGCGGACGACAAACAAAGCCGTGACCAAGAAGGAGAAGAAGGCCGTTCTCTTCGACTTCCGCGGAGTTAAGCGCCTGAACGCACAGACCCTTACAGAGCGGCCAGAGGAGATGCGCATGATCCGCGACTGTGTTGATCAGACTTCTGACTGGCGCAATTTTCGCGTGCCAGAAGCATCAAAGCCTGCGACTTACACTTGCGAATGGGGTGCCAAGGAGGACGGAATGCTTTGCGTTGGCATAGCTCGTCACGGCTATGGCGCTTGGGTACCCATTCGGGACGACATTGAGCTTGGCCTGTCGGAGAAGTTCTTCTTGGAAGAACACCGTGTCGGTGCAAAGGAAGAGCGCACCAAGACTGGCGACGACAAAACGGTCGCAAAGTCGCCTGGCGCAGTCCACCTTGTTCGCCGTGCCAACTACCTGCTCAGCGTGCTGAAGGACAAGACCAGTAACGGTACTAACGCTGCTGCGAAGAGGGCGCTCGAGAACCATCACCGCAACAATCGCAGACACGTGGGCCAGTTTCATGGCCGCCTGTCGACTCCAGGGCAGGCAAGCAGCCCCGCCCCGCGCAAACTGCACAACGATGGGCGGAGGTTCCATCAGTCCGACATTCGGAACAGTATGGACCGTCGCACACCGCTGCACGGGTCTCCGAATGGTCATCGTGATGATCGTGGCAAGCATCGTTATTCCGAGGAACGTCGCCCTGGCCATCAACGCAACGGCAGCTCGCACACCAACGGCGTGCCAAGAGCCCTGACCGAAACAGAGCAGCGCGCCCGCAAGATCCTTGATCCCATCGGTCAAACCCTCGTCAAAGTCGCAGGTGCTAATAAGAAGCGCATGCCGGACGATGAAGCCAGACTGAGAACGATCAAGCACAGTATTATCACGATTGGCAATCACATCAATGCGCAGATTCGGCAACTTGGTCAAGATGCCATGGAGGACAAGCTGTGGGACTACGTCTCGCAACATCACTGGCCACAGTCTAAGGCACAAGACAAGCGTGTACCTGGTCACAAGCTTCGCGACATGTACAAGAAGCTGTCTGGAAAGGACAATGCTGCGGCTGCAGCAAAGATAAGCCCAGCGAAGCCTAAGTCTGCTCCCTCAGGAGAGGCTGGATCGTCAAAGGTCACCAATGGAACTGGAGTGCCCCAGCCCGTCCTGATGGAAGAGCCCGCTAATTCTGAACCGAAGCGTGATGCCGATCTCAAGCTGGAAGCTAAGCGAGAGTCGCCTGCTGCGCCTGCTGCCCTGGCAGAGGTCAAAAGCAAAGAGGATACGACCATTGAAGCCCAGAAAGCAGATGGCCCCAAGCCAGAGCTCCAGAACGAGATTTTCGAAGTGAAGGTCGAAGAGTAGAAGCATGCTCGCGACCCGAGAACATGCTTGTCATGGAATCGACTTTCTTGACCTGAATGCAACTTGCACATTCTGCGATACATTGAAGCGAACATTCATACGACGATTACACTGGAGATGATACCTGGCATCTGGAAAAGGCGTACAGAGGACCTGTCGATACAGCGCAGCTTTTCTTTTGAAGCTGCGCTTTTGAAAGCATACACAGAGGCTTGCTTTTGCAGCCCTGTCTGGAAAAGCGAAGGTGTTTTGGGTGGTTCATTCTTTACTACATGCCTGCTTTACATCGACCTGGCAAGTTTCGTAACTTCATGCATGAACAGCACACTGCCGGCGAAGCGTGTCTGTTGGGCGTTACATATTGCTTTCGGGACCGTAATCGAACAGGAGAGGAGAAAGGAGGGAGAGGAGAAGGCGAGAGATATGTGGAATGATCACCGAATACGTACGTGACTATGTACCCTCTGTACCACTAGATATACTCTTGCAGGCGAGACGATGCCGATAAGCTAGAGAGCAGAAGAAGAAAAGACATTCGGAATGATACGTTCAGTCAATTTCAGCATTATCTTCCATCTCACATTGCCCAATTCTCGAGCGTGACACATAAAGTGAGGTCGAGGGGTGGACGTGAAGTCGTGCACGGACCAAGCGTTCTGCCGAAACTCAAGAAAGCTCCGAGCTTCAATCTTCATGTGAGCGCTCCTCTGCGAAATTGCTGCAACAACACTTTACTCACTCACCCTCACGTACTCACCCTCACGTACTCACCCTCACGTCTGCCGCCGATCATCAACCACGTCCGGAACTCAGATCCTACCCATTCCTCCCTCGAGCATCACGCTATACCCTGTCGTGCCCGCGGGACAGCAGGCCACGAACCTCCGTCATGTCTCTCAGCGCATACCTTAATAGTAAGCCTCACACCACCCTATACGTCCACTATGTTCAGCTCACAGTGTGACCACTAGCACGGACTGACAATGCGACCTGAACAGAGAAAGTATGTCTGATATTAGTGGACGGCCGCTGCATGGTCGGCAACCTCATCTCTTGCGACCAGGTGACAAATTTGGCACTCGAAAACTGCGTCGAACGAGTTATACGGAGCCCTGACGAGGACGAGGCAAGCGAGGAAGAACCCAGAGGTCTATTCATGGTACGCGGAGACAACGTTGTGGTCTGCGGACTAGTGGACGAAGAGCTTGATGGGAGCATAGACTGGACGAAAGTGAAGGGCGCGGAGATTGGGACCACGAAACATATATGAGGAAAGTTCGCTCTGGAGGAATGATGGATGGAGCATTGGGGCAAACTGCAAAAGTAGGAAACGCATCAAGGGAGAGCGCAAACATGTCCGACACGCCGGAGAAAACGAGCGGACTCAAATCTTGCTTGACGCGCCCGGCGCGTGATCACTGCAGAGCGAGGGGAGCACGCAGTCGGAGAACACAGAAGAGGAATCTCGCAGGTTCAGAATGAGAAGTATGTATCTCACACTGGCGTGGTCCTTTCTTCAGCCAACGTTGACACTTCTTCTCAAGACAGCGATGCAGCTTGGGGCTAGCCTCGCACAGTCATTCGGGCTTTACACTTTCTCAACGCAGCATGAAGCTCGCGCTCACTCATGGCATCTGCACTGGTACCAAGCTCTTTCCGCAGGTTCGACACGGTCTCGAAGGCCACTCTCAGTTGACCGAAGACATCGTCCACGCGGCATCTATTGCGGAATACAAGGCAGTCGATCCAAATAGCATAAAGCACAGCCAGGATGCTTATTGTCGTGATGAGGAATGCTAGTAAGAGAATAAACGAGAAGCCCCACCGATACTCGGCTCCTGGTTGACAGGTCCCGTGTTTCGCGATACTGTCCAAATCCCATACTTGGGAGCCGAACCCAATATAGCAATTCGGGTCTGCTTCGAGCAAGGTGTAGTTCGTACGATTGGTACGTTCCAATAAAACGACTGTGACGTTGTCCTATACCTCATGCCTTCCCGGGCCAACAGCTTGACCTCAACACAAGTGAACATTGAAGCTTGCTGCATACCAACTACAAACTAAGCCCCAATATCCCGAACAGCGACGTCTCTCACCAAGTCCCATCTATCAAGATCAACCCCTCCACACTCTGACACCCGCTTTCACCAGGGCGTTCTTGATCTTGACGGCTTCCTCGTATCCGCGAGTCCCCTTCTCACGATCCTTCAGTGCCTCAATCATACTGTATCAGGCTTGAAACTGACCATGCGAGTACTCATATTGAAACCGGGCCTGCGTGCCTGTCTTCTCCGGATTATCGCGTCGATTCAGCCAGCGCTCAAGCTAATTCAATTCGCATCATGCTCGGCGTATGAAAGGCGATTGCGGATCGAGTGGATAGAGAAACTCATTTTTGATCTAGAAAATTTTGCCGGACTGGTTCACCGGTCCCTTCATCTTTCGCCGCAATCCTTTCCAACCGCTTCTCCGACATCCTGTTCAGAAATGTAATAACATGTCCAAATCGAAACCCTTGCACCTCGACCTCAATCACTGGAGCTTTCTCCGTGGCGTAATCGAGAAGTTCATTTCGGATTGGGTTGTTGACTCTGGAGAGACTCGAGGCGCTGAGGACTGAGCGGCCGTTTGATAGCCAGGGTAACTAGGCGATGGGGTAGTCCTCGAGGACTTTCGAGTAGATTTATTTCGCAGCTCTTCTGGCCGTGCGAGGAGCCGGGAGAGCTGGCTCGAGGTGCTAGTCGGACTCGGAATGACTGCAGTGGTTGAGTGTGCTGGGCCTTGTTTCGAGCTAGAGGCAGCAATGCGGCGCTTCTTGGCTGGCGGCATGGTAGTGGTGGTGTTCAGTGCAGTGGTGCTTGGCAAAGAAAATTGTGTAATAGAGGATGTTGAGAGTTGGGTGGAGATGGTAATTGCTGCCGCTAAATCAGCTGGAGAAGGCCATGTGAATGAGCACAGACCCATGTGGCGAAGTAGGCTTCAGGCTCTTCGCCAAGGCCGTGCAAGGCTACATCTCACTCAAGCAGAGTGCAACATCTTTTTAGGTCTACCGTACGGTACGTAGCAACTCGTTCCATCCATATTCCTGTGACCCAGGGTCGTCTTATCATATTTAAAAAGAAGCTTTGCAGCGCACTATCGCGTTCTCTTATGATTCGATCTCCTGAAACATATCAAACTCCCAGCCAAGATTGCGACTGAGCCTCTTCCCGTACGAATGCATCAAGACCGGATTAACAGATCGATCGTGGGGCTCATGCAACACGATAGAACCCTTGCATCTCGTAACGTCGCGGAAGGCTACCGAGGAGCCTCCGTTGTCGTGTCTTGAGGCTAGACCGCAGTCGATCAATGCATTTTCGAAGTCGCCCCACCGCACGTTGGAATTGGCGTGTCGGCCGTACGAGACAAACATGCGGCGCAGGATGTTCATGGTCTGGGCATTGACCAAGATGCGATCTGAATCCAAGTTGATGTCGTCCATGGCTTTGGAAAGGGCGACAACGTCAGATTGCTGAATATCAGGGGATTCCGGAGACGCCTCGGCTGGCCGAGTCTTGATCTTGACTTTGCGTGCAGGCGACACTGATGTTTTCTCGTCATCTCTGCCCCAGAATTCTTGAGAACAAAATGGCAGCGCCGACGAAGAGGCTTCCCGGTTTCGAACCTTCTCCTCTGCGAGAGCTTCTGTGCAGCGTCAGCATACCACACATAACATCGGATGCGGCGGGAAAATACCTTTTTTCTCAATCTCAGCTAAGAGCTGTCGGCGTTCGCTTTCACGGTAACTCTTGTATTCCTCCGACATTCCCGCTTGAACAACGGCCAGGAAAGTGTTGCACTTATCCGAGAGACACTTTAATTGCTCAAGCTGCTTGATCCTCACCCCACGGTATTCGTTCCAATAGGCGCAAAGAGCATCATGGCTCGCGTCGGAATCAGTGACTGACTTCCGGCTGAGCTTGTTTGTGGCAATGGGCGTGCGTAAGAACACCTTCAAGGGCCGCCAAAGCGTATTCGTGTGTGCAAGCAAGAAAGGTGGTATGTTGTTGACATATTTGCCGCCTGTCCAATGATCAATGCTAAGGAACCGTGCTGTAAAGCCTTCACAATGGCTAAGCTTGATAGGATTGGGCCGAATCCAGGACGATGGTACTTCAGCGACATGATAGCTTCGTCAAGTGCTATCATATCCGCAACGCAGTCTTGCAAGACCGGGTGCAAACGATGCCGCTCGCGCTGCATGACACGAAGGAACAATTCCGGTTCATGGGCATCGAAGACATCATGGTTCTGACACTTGCTGAAGGCCCAGAATAACTTGTCCTTGTCCGATTCGACGCGCGTGCTTGCTGTGGGATGCGCCTCGCTGCGGAAGACGAAGTGCTCATCCAAGGTTCCGAGATATACTGCTAACTTCCGTGCCTTGGTACGGAGCCTCCTGAAGCATCCACGCAAGGCGTAATCGAGAACAGCCAGAGCCTCTATGCAGCACAAGGGTGTGTCTTTCTGATTGTGCTCATTTACACCATGCTCGTCGAACAATCGCGCGGCATACTCAGCTTCTTGAGCGGCATAATACCACATGCGATGGTCATCCACGCTCATCGTCAGCAGACTTATAACCATGCCTTGCCGAGAGTCCACTGATCCGTGGTTGTGTTGACCGAATTGCTCACAGGGAGCAAGCAGCTGTCGGACATGAGCTGGATCAGTCTGCAGAAGCCAAGTCTCGTCTGCCGAGGCAGCAAGACGATCAGTGAGAGACTGAACAATCCGGTTCAGTGATAACGAAGGAGCATGTTTGAAAGCATCGTTCCTCGGTCGAACCATAACCTGAGCGTTGTGGACCGTAAATTGCACTTCACTTAAGGTGTACCACTTTTCGTTTCCCTTGGAGCAGTCCTCAAGTCCACTATGCAGCAGTGATTTGACGATCTGCGCAAGGAATTCGGATAGGATACACTGGGATTCAAGCACGAGCTTTGACCGAGGAAAGCCTATTGCCCGCCCCTGATGCGCGGATTCTTTCTCCCATTGGGAAAGCTGTCCAAACGCTCCATCATCTTCCATGACGACGCAGTGTGGGTTGTAAGATATCTCTAGAGCGGCCCAAGAGAATGGTGTCTTCAGCTGTTGACTGTCAAATGAGATCCATCGAGACGGCCTTGTGAACAGCGCTGATGGATTAACGCGAGCAGGGCGTTGGCATCTTCGCTGAGCATCTCCACGTTGAGATATGGCAAAAGTATCGAGGTTGTGTAGTCTGCCGCGTTCTCCTTGCGCATGACTAGATTTCGTCACATGACAACATCCGTCCGGCGCTTCAGAATGCCAGGTAGCGTTGACGCCAGCAACGCCGCCCGCTTCGTAATGCTTTTCTTCTGCCACCTTTTCACCAGTGTGTCTCCGTACAACTCAATGTCGTTCCGCAGCTGGCCGAAGTTGTCGCGCGTTGCTCGACACAAATGATCGATTAAAGCGGTGGCGTCCTTGTCGCTGTATTTGTCGGTGTACCTTAGGTTTTGGTATGTTTGCTGCCAATGCAAGGGCAGGTAGTGCGTTGAGCATGTGTCACATGTCTTCGGACAGATTGGTGGAGTTGCGGCAGATGCATCAGGGTAGCTGAGGCACTCGAAGCCAGCAGCCACAGGCCCGAGGAGATGTTCTTTGCCCTCTGGAGCGTATTTGAAGTCCAATTTGTTTTCCTCGATGAGACAATCGATGAAGTCGAGACCTAGTCCGCTGGCGGTTGAGCCTATTTGTCGTCTGGTTTTCCTCCCGGACATAATGGGCTGCGGGGAAGCCATAGCAGAAGCTAAGGGCATCGAAGGCATTGGCAAGTTCGAGATGCGACTGTTGAGAGTCGCATTTGGTTGTGTTTGGCAGATGCGAAGACGAAAAGCGGTCAATAAGTACATCAAGACCTACTGTGCGGCGGTTGTTCGAGAGACACGCGCGGTTCATTCACTCACTGTGCGGCGTTGTGTTTCTGCCGCGGTAGCAGATTGAGGTATTGAGGGTCACGTCTGCGGTTGAGGTGTCCGGCCTTCGCGTCTCGGTGGTGGCACGTGTGGGTAGCGGCATTTCAGCCACACAGCACCGAGATAGAACATTCTGGTGGCTGTTGAGGCAGCGATGGGGCTAGTCGCGGATGTGAAAGTGTTCGAAGCAGATGAGAAAGCGGACTACAGAAGGTGAGGTTTGGCTTGGGTGGGGCGTCCAAGCGCATCTGACCAATAAAATTCATAGCGGGCTTGGCCGCAAACTCAAACGCGAACGTCTTCAAACGCGTCTTCCCCTGCTCACTACTTTCACACTCCTACATTGTATCAAATACGGGCTGTCTCATAGCCTTGAACACTGGTAGCGATTTTTGGAACATGGCTATTTCGTGCATCAAGATGCGTGACCAGCAGAGAGCTCGGTCGAAGTCTCCTTCACAATCGAGTCTCGTTTCTTCCCCTTCTGCAGGCAGCCTGAACGAAGCCGGACGCCCGCGTCTGCTTCACGGCATGCGAATCTGATAGTAAGTCTCAAACTTCACAAGGAGGGGCAAGACACTTCCTGGCGCACGTCTGACTCCGAAATCTTCTTCTCTTCCCACGCTCGTTTTCCATCACCACAACGTCTCCTCCGCAAACATGGCGGATCCCCATCCCAAACACTGCAAGCACTGCGCGCAGTGCCCTGCAGCAGCTGTTGCTGCTCTTCAGACGATCATCGAGGAACCAGAGCGCCAGCGCGCCCTCCCTGATCCTGCTGAGCTACTGACTAGGCGAGAAGAGAGCCGTCGACAGAACCCTTTCAGTGACTACCACGCCCGATCCGGATTTGGCTGCCTACTGGAATCATCGCCCGAGTCGAAAGCCTCGCCATGCAGCTGTAGAGGCAATTGTGTGATATGCGCCCTCCAATACAGATCCGAGACGCTCCAACAGGACAGTCGACAAACATACACCGAGTCCTTGAGCGACGAGCAGGCGAAGCAGCGCATCGATGCCTTCAATCACACTACGCAAGGCAACATTGGCTACATTATCGATGTTCTTCGGGACCGGGGAGATGCTATTGCGAGGCACTGGCGAGGCCTGACCGAAGTCCGCCGATCTGACATGCTGTCTCGCGTCACGCCCAGTGTGCGCGCCATGTACTCGTTCGAACGAGGCGCATCTCGACACAACTACGACCCGCGCGTCGTCCGAATTCTGCCTGATGTGACTATCAACGCGCTCGCCGGCAACCCAATGCGCCTACTGGCTCTTCTGAATCACCGTACCGAATTCCATCCGGCAGCATGGTTTCCATTCGACCTAGCGAGAGTCAGCAAGTCGTTTCACTATGGATTGGAGCACACCTACAATCCGCATTGTGTCGCGGTCAGCGGCGACTCATATGGGACACTTGTACCCTGGGAGGCAGACTCTGCTCATCGTGGCGACATCGTTGGCTTTCCGGCAGCATACTTGATTTTCGAAGCGCACAAAGTCCTATCCGAGGTGCTGCGAAGCGCTCTCAACATCGTTCTCGAGGACTTACCTGAGGACTCTCCTCTTGGAGACGACCACTGGCGCGAGCTCATCGAAACGAACTTCGAGTGGGAAGCCGAGGAACAATCAGTCCATCTACCACAAGCTTTCCTACCGCCACGAAGTCTTACGCTCAACATCTCTCGTGTTATCGAGATGATCCGCGATCGACGCCTCGAAACGCAGGATGAGCTTCGCCTGCTGCAGACGGATCCATCCTACATGTACCAAGTCTTGCATGAACAGCGTAGGCTGTCTTACTTCCAGGAGCTGCGCGTTGGGAAGAGGCGGCTCCTTCTGTTGCATACCATTCTTAGCTTCGTGGTAAAATACCTTCATTGGAAGTTTGTCGAGGATCTGGCGGAGAGCCTGGCTCGACACGTCCAGCAGGACGCGTCAAACGTGCACTGTGGCGCGAATTTGCCAGCGGCGTGCGAGGACGCCTGGAGGCTGCTCGACCATGCTCTAACAGCGACTCAACAAGTGCAGCTACAGTGTCTGTTCAATCTGCTGGCGCAAAGCTGCCGCTTTGCTCATCATTTCGACTACGACCAGGATGATTTCCACTATTTATACGGAGTGTCAAACGATCTTCCAGTAGTGGCTACAGACCTCTCAGAATGTGACGATGTCTTGTTCCTGGACTTGATGAGCCTGGATCACAAGAATCATTATCTGTTCGCAACCTCGCTGCACGTGAGATTGATTCAGCAAGACATCGATGCAGCGCCCATGAAGGAGGCAAGAAAGGTCCCTTCCCGGGTTTTCCCGTACCTGTCGGATATCTCAGTCATTGAGGACGCGATGGCCATCATAAAAACGCAACGGCCAGCGCCATTGAACGATAAGAAGCTGAAGCGGGATGACTTACTGCAGACACCGGACAGTGGACGAGAGATCTGGCAAGCATATGGAGACCACATAATGGTGCTGAATGCGATGCGCGACAGGATGGATGAGCTTCAGCGACCCATCGAGGCTCTGATGGAGCTACGTGCACCGTCAAAGACCGTCCTACCAGACGCGGTTCGAAAGCTGCATCAAGGCCGAGACGCTTTGGACGAGTTTTGGGCAGCGATCCGACGATGTATCTCGGAAAGCAATCCCATCCTACATCCTGTCGCGAGAACCACTTCCCAAGATTTGCTGCTCTCGATGGTGAGTCTTTCCCATTCAGAGAGTGTCCAGAAAGAGTTTGAGCAGGAATGCGAGGAGCTGCGCAAAGTGATAGAGCTTCAAGGTCAAGTTTCGTCCATTGCGTGCTAGAGATGAGAGAAAGAGCTAACGGTGGTGCAGAGTCAGAGAAACGCGACAAGAAGGACGCCCAAGCGGCGAAGCTTGCAAAGTACGTCCCGCAAACACACTGGGGCTGGAAAGTCGACGACAGGCCTTCTCCCGCACCGATACCGCCCAAAATCAAGACGAAAGGCCGGCCCTCACTTCCCAGCGCCGAAGACGCAGAGACCACGACCAAAGCAGCAAAAGTCCCACCAGACAGTGCCTGCCCGAAAACCAAAAAGATCCTCGTAACCGAGCGAAATCGCGACATCATCCTTCAAGCAATAACGCCACAGCCCAACGCCAAGAAACCCGTGAGATGGATCGACTGGGTCGCGGCCTTAGGCGATGCAGGTCTGAACCCTCATATGAGTAGAGGAGGTGGATCCAGCCTTGCCTTCACGGATAATGGCGAGACGGGTAATACTGTCTTCTTTCATAAGCCGCATCCTGAGCCGACTGTCGATAATGTGCTGCTGAGGATTTGGGGAAGGAACTTGAAGAGGTGTTTTGGATGGGAGGAGGGGATCTTCGGGGTTAGGAGGAGGAGTGAGGTGGGGAATTGAAAGCAGCAAAGAGGGGGGTGATGAGGGTGAAGAGAGGGAGGAAGAGAGGTCGTGTCGACGCACTAGCGTGAGTAATGTTTCTTTTGTGCTGACTTAGTTTCTATGATACCCAAGAGCCCCAGGGCATGTCCAACGAGAAATCTGCAGAGATGAGCAACTTCTCACGACCACGTCTGTTGCTGGCGCACCGATCAATTTCTCCACGCGCCCTAATATCCAGGTTCACTCGTGAAATACAATGTGCGTATGCGCTCACGCTGCGCTCTCTCGAAGATTATCCAACACTCTTCATCACCTTCTCGACATTCACCATTGGCGGACTCCGCTTTACCGAAACGACCTCGACGCATCCTCTCATATAATCGAGCGAGTCCTCCCGTCTCCGTTGACCACCACCTCCGAACAGGCCTGGTATGAACGGTATCGCGACGGCGGACATCTTCTTCTCGCGATCGCGAGCCTGAAGCCGGACACCCAATGTTTCGATCTCGTTCTAAGAATTCGAGGTCAGCATTCTCCTCGCGACATTCCTGGGAGGAGTGAAGACGTACCCTTTTCGAGCAGGCCTCACATCCCTCTGCATCGCACGCGGGTTCTAATCTCGGTCTCGGCGCTGTGACATTCCCCTTGACGGTTGTTGATCCATCGTCATGAGAGATCACCAGGGCTGAGTAACCGATCGGCGGGCCAGCGTAGCTAGACTCCTTGTTGGCGCAGGCCAATTCTGGAGATGAAGTCGCTACCAGCGCGGACAGGGTGAGTGGCATCTCCTCTCGTCGTCAGCTTCTTCTTCAGCTGGTGTGATTGAGATTGAGGAGCGCAGGGGGGAAGGGTTGCGAAACGGGTTCGTGAAGAAGTCGATGTGGATTTTGTCGAGTGTTGTGGGTGTGAGGAGGCGCGTGGCGGTGAGAGAAGAAATCTTTTCTTCTGTGTCGGTGATGAGGTTGGCGGTCGAGATCGAGATGGCGTGGTTCTTGATCGATGTGTTGAGATGTGAAGTGATTGGGCTGGGAGTGAGGATTCTTTCTGTTGCTTCTGTCTTTCACTATATCTTGTTTGTTCGCAGCCTTCTAGATCTGGAAGATTCGTTTGGAACATTGTAGCAATTGGTGGTCTTTGTAGAGTGGTCGTGTTTGAAGTAGTCCCTATTGTCGCCGCTTTTGCATTGTCGCATCGTTCAATGTGGCAGGCATTATAGCAAGCAACTTAAGTGAGTGAATGCTATTCAACAATACAAGGTGTCTTGAGGGCGACGTGCAATATTATCCAGAGTGGCCTGCCTACTTCCTTAGCGTCATCATAGAAGACAGAAGATGATTCTATCGAACGAGTTGTGACCCAGTGCATAGGACGATGGCTCCACAAGAAGCTCATGAGCTTCTTCATAGGGTCTCGGGTTTTAAGCAGCAACTCGGAATCCTCTGTCAATGCCACAGCGATCTGTGTCCTCAACTGCCAGTTCCCAAGACTCGCCATGGATGGTAGAGATGAAAGGAGGGGTTGGACATAGGCAAGAGATTCACAGTCTTCGGCAGCTACCAAAAAGTGTATATCTCTGATGTCGCGGTCGCCATGCTCAAATGATTGATCTGAAGAGTCGCAACTGATGGGGTGCTCTCACAATAGCCCTCGTGGAGTCTTCATTCACCTAAATAAGCTCTCGCTTTCGTTTCCGCTACCGTTCCAGAATCCAGATCCCTGTCAATCGTGTGACAATGCGGGGAGAGCTTGTGAGATCGTCAGACCTCTGAATGACGCCTCAAATGTCAGCATAAACACCCTCCTACCTGCCTTCTCCCTACTATGATATATGGATTACATCCTCTAATCGACCATGTTCTCACAGTTTAGATTACCTTCCCTGCCGTCTTGGGGCGCCTTCAGCGGTGGTATCAGAGTCCCAAAAGCGAACGTCTACGAAATCGAAGAGCAACCCGAGAGGCGGGCCCGAACACTGAAGCACCTTATCAAGGCGAACCACATAAATCACAGCATCATCTATAACGAGCTTCGATTCCATAACCACACACCGCATATCCTTGGCTCGGCCTACATCTTTGGAGCGGACGCAGACGAACTGAACTACATCTACGAGAAGGAAAGCGACAACCTCGAGCCGTGGAAGGATAGTCCTGGCGAGATATCAAAGCATGACTGGAGAGAATATCTCGGGAAGAGAGAGTATGACTGAAGAGCAGATGGAACAGAACATAAAGCTTACGGACACGGCAGATACCAACGAGCGTTCATCGATTTCTTCGAAGACCAGCTAGTCCAAGAAGGCTACGACTGGCGTCGGTTACTGGACGAGTATCTATTGTCGGGGAAAGAGCCGCTCATAAACAACCTCATATCCGGCCTTGCACATCCACTGATACACCTTGGATATGCACATGAGCTATCTTCCCGAACGGTTGCTATCGAAGCTTTGGGCTTAGCCGCCTGCTTCTACAACGACTGGCATATCTTCCTCGACGACCCGAAATACACCAAGCCTGCACCGCAACCGACGGACTCGCTGTTTAGCATCTTGGATAGGGTCCGAACCGATCCGAAATTCGACAACTTATCTGATCACCTGGGCAGCGACAATATCGACATCATTCTTGGCAAAGAGGAGCTAGCATCGGCGGCATTAGAATACTGGAATTCATGGGATCTCAAGAAGCCGACTGAACAATTTGCGGAATCTCAAAAGCTTGCTGTGGCTCTGGTAGTCGCAGCTCAGGAACCTGGCAACGATAAAGGCTACGACTTCTTTGCCGTCCACCTACTGACCAGCTCTCACGCTGTGCGAACGCTGCTGCCTATGCTCCCTAGCAAGTACCACGTTCCGCTAGTCAGGCAATGGTGGCTCTTTACACTACTAGTATACATCGCTCAACTACGACCGAAGATCAACATCGACAACATCAAGCTCGTTGAGCTCGAGGGGCGGGATTGGAATTACGTCACAAACAAGGCTGTAAAGGGCAAATACCGGACCGATGCGCATTACGTGAAGGCATTGCGGTGCATGCATGAAGCGAGCAAAACGTGGGGCGATGCAAACCAGTTCTACCTGAAGGCTGCCGTCAAGATGGCTGAGGAGTTCCACGGCTGGGGCGGTTTTGGGCCGAGAGATGTCGAGGAGGCACAGGACGCAGAGAGGAATGGAGGGAGGAATGGAGGGAGGAACAGGAGAAGGTTCTCTGGGCAAGGAGAAGGGTTGTATGAATATGATGTCTGACGCGACGAGTAATGGTGTACGTAGGGTACTCTGCTTCGAAGTTGAGCGGATTTTCTGGGCTTGATCGGAACCGTCTCCAGGATTGTCTGCCACTTTGCTGACGAAGCTCGAGGTGTTGCGATCCCAACACCGTCTCCTCACGTCTGGTTAATGCTTTTGCATTGCGCCTGCACAACTCGAGTATTACAGTCTGTGACAATGGTCTTTTGCTAGGAACGTCCCAGAAGGCCAGCGCACCGGGTTAATACTCCCCATCGCTCCTTCAGTCTGAGCCTCGCCAACGGCAGTGCTTGCTCTTGCCTCTCTTGTGCAAGCTCAACGACAAAGCACCCGCCAACGAGCACGGTCACTTTCTGCGATACTGCGTGCAGATGCGAGCACGCCGAATACATAGAATCAGCAAGTTGCACACCGGATGTTGGAGCCGGAGTCGAGAAATTTTGCCAGTGTGAAAGCAGCGGCAGTCGAGGCCAGGAAAGAGAAACTGTCATGGATTTGTGGGCTGGGCTGCAGATTCGTACGCCAGATGGTTTGAGGCAATTGCCTGACTCCTATCAGTTGACAGCTCATACCGCAAATCAAGGCTGGGAGGCTGTGACGTTGGGCCCGAGGGCTCAGATCGCTGTTGATATGCAGAGAACCGCTGTCCCGATCCCCAGAATTACAGTACGACAAGATTGGCTGCTTCTACTAACGACACTGAAAAGTCTTTCTCGTCTTTGTCAACCACTTGCAAGCCCAGGAAGCTGTAATCTCGAGAGCCCAGGAAGCTGAATGTCAGCCTCGCAGCAACTCATTCAGAGTCTCGAACGGTCATGACTCCCTAGAAGAGCAATCGATATTTCGGCCCAGTACCGCAGACCTCAAGGAATACGTAGGCAAGATTCCTCGATTCTTTCTACGTGGCATTTATATTGCAACAATTTGATCACTCCAGCACATACGGCCACAGGCACACGCGAAATCAGCATCCCGTCCGATCTGCCATGATAATCGTGTGACCGCGAGATTAGTACTATAGTGCGTGAGCATATGGGAATCCCTCGTGCTGTATGTTTTTTGCTTCTGGTGCTTTTTCCCCCAGCTTTTGCTTCTCCTCTGTTGGTTCGGGCCGATGATCATTTTTGTCCGCGACGAACGGTGGCGGCGGCAGCTGACCCTCGAGTAGTCCTTGGTTCATGCTACGCGTTGGAGAAAATGAGTCAAGTTGATCAAAGATATTGTCATTTCTGGCTCTTTCCTTCAGAGCGTCTCGAGACTTTGCATAGCGTAACGCAAGCAACGCGACTTTTTCCAAAATATCACTCAAGGGTATCATTCCACATTACAGTTTCTCAGACGGGACCCAGCCCGCTTGATCCGATTCCGATGCAGCCGTCGTCCTGCCCAAATAAATGCATGGAGTAGGATCTCTTTGAACCTAAATTGTCACTCTCTGTTCTTGGTGTTGCCTCTTCTCACGCCTTGAACTTCACCTCCCTCCCCTCTTCTCTCTTCTCTTCTTTTCGATTGACGCTCATGATCCTCTTCCCACCCATGGAAGAAACGGTGTCGATCAGTTTTCCACTCCTGTGCAGTTCCTCGATGTCGTCGCCTCCACCGATCGATTTGCCGTTGATGAGAACGTTAGGCACGGTTCTTCGCCCTGTTGATTTGTGGAGCTTTGATTGGAGGCCGGAGCCGAGAGTGTGTTGATCGAGTTCGACAACGTAGGGTGCTGGGGAGATTGTGTAGAGGTCGAGAAGGATGTGCTGGGGTGACAAGTCAGAATACCGTCCCTTGGCAAGATACCAAGTGCAATTTGTACGTACCTTCGCCTTCTTGCTGAAAGGGCAATAGCTCTTGCTGAAGACAATTATAGGTCCTTTCTTCAGGATATCGTTCAGTTCCCTCTCCACTTTCGCTTCTAGTTCCGCGGCTTCTTTCTCCTCGTCTGTGAGCTCTTTCGACGCCTTCGCGCCCGAGCCTATGTTGCCAACCTTGGCGACGCCATCATCTTTGTCGGCCGCGGGCTTGTCTTGCACGACTTTGCCATCGTCAGCTTTTGAAGGGAGCTTTTTGCGACCGGCTACACTTTTCTCTTCTGCTGCGCTTGTGGCCTTAGTCGCGGGCGGATCATCTTCAACGATTGGTTTCTGCTTTTGCGGTTTAGGTCCAACTCGTTCTTCGTCTTCGTCTTCTGATTGCGCCGCTTTCGTTGCCGCCGCTATGCTTGTGCTCGTCGCAACTTCTATCGCGATATCGTGTTCTTTTTTCAGTCTCTCCACCCTTTCTAACCGCGCCTTTTCATCTGCGATCGTAGCGTCTCGTTCTGCTGCACTCTTCTTCTTCTCGATGTGCGAAAGGGTGTTCTTGTAGAAGGCGGATTCGTGGGTGTTGGATGCGCCATGTGTGACGTAGTATACGATCAGGAAGAAGAGTAGTGTGCTGAGGCCGATTACGCGTAGTTGGCGACTCGAAGGCATAATGGTAAGGTTGAAAGTGGAATCAGGCGCAAGCTCGTATCGAAGGAAGTCGCCTGTCAATGACAATCGCAAAGGAGTGCGTGAAAGGAAGCGCTCCGGCGTGGTGAGTGAGAAATTCGAAGAGAGAGTGGGCGAGGGAAGGATGTCGTCAAAGAGCACAGCAGCTCTTAGCATGCACGGAAGCTGGTGGAGTAGTAGGCTGTCGTGTCTTGCTTCGTGACGATGAAACGATCGAAGAATGTCTTGACTCGTCCGATCGACCTGCGAGGTATTGCTTAAATGCTCGCTGATCCAATCACCCTGTGCTGACAGCCGCTGATTCACGAAGCCTCTCTTCTCACTACGTTCAACCTGGTTCTGATGCAGAACGACAGATTAGACCTCTCTTGTTCTCTCTTCCCAACGACGTTCCTGACTAGCGAAGCAGCACCCCTTGAAGGATCTCGACCTCGAGAGACATCCGAACTTGGCCTGGACATGGTTGTACCCCGCAATGCAGCCCACAGATCACCATGTGCGCCCAGACACGTGTCGTGTAGGCCCGATGAAGCCACCGACTTCCTCCTGTCTTGCTCACCCCGAAGAACTCCTACAACGACATCAACAACCTCAGAGACTTGTGGTTCCCAACACCTTCAGCACCACCCAGGGATCATCCGAGGGGCAGTCTGCCCATCACACCGTCAAGGCAAGCCATCCATACATCTCACAACTGTCTCGCGATTCAATGCCGCCTTCTTGGAATCTCGGACGCATTGTACAACCAGTCGCGTGAACTACGTCGACGATCAGGCATGTTTCCGAGACAATGTTCACCTTCAGGTTGGCTATCTGTTATCGCGACCACTACGGATAAGCTCTTCGGTTCACGCTGGCTGAGTATCAGAATGCCCTTCCATTTCATCTCCTCTTCTGCTCTCAGTAAGCAGCCTTAGGCTTCAATGTAAGTGGCCTTCCTCTGTCATTTAATCCTGAACAGCACATCGGCCTCAGCGATCGATACCAACCACAAGATGCGTGCTTCAGCCTCAATCTACCGCGAGAGCCATCTCTGTTTTCGCAGAATGACGAGCTTCGAGCAAAGTACATTCGCCAATCAACTACTCAGGCCCGTCGTGTTGAATGGCGGCACAGCTCCATCCCAACAGCAACAGACGACAGCGACCACTTCCAATCCCCGCATCCGGCCTACAAGTATTTGCTGGACGTCTTCCAGATCCTCGCTTCTCACGTCCACCTGGTCCAGCGATAGTCTCAGTCAAAGACGTCTTTCTACAGGAGAAACCATGGAGCCAAAACACAAATAAGTCGCATTTACTTACCCGACCATGGCCCGCCCTTGTCAAACCCCTCCTGTTTGCCCCAGAGCGAGACCATTCCTCAACAGCTATCGTCAGATTGGATCAGACCGAGCAGGCAGAGCACCTTCCCCTCTCCGGCTACCGCAACATAGCAATCCAACAGCACAATCGAAGCATAATATCATTTCGATCAAGAAATCAATCACCTTTTGCGCTGAAGCCACGAACCGCAAACTTGCGCAACAACCAAATTATATATATTTAAAGACAAGGACCGAACCAAGTATTCCTCTCGTTATAAGTTCAGAATCATGCAAGATCCCAGTCGTATATTCCTATTTCGGCAAAGCAAGTGTTCCAGGCGGGCAAACGCAAAATGCAAAATGCAATATCCAACGAGTGAGTCCTGAATCGGACACACAGAAATGGAAGCTATCAAATATATATTACTCTCACGCATACGATGGTCTCATCATAGTCAGAATATATATGCACAATGTGTCCGCATCCGTATAAGAATAGCCAACTCACTTGAAAAAGAGGAAGAAGAAGAAGGAGAAGGAGAAGCTTGGCAGTAGTCCGTCCGCAAATGCTGGAATTACACTTCCATGAGCCAGGGCAAACCAAGCATACAGTACCAGGATCTCTCATCTGCAACAGGAAAAATGCGGTATGAATTTACGAAAGCACGACAAAACCGGCCTTTGAGTGTCAACAACGTTTCATTCTTGCCTTGTTTCACTCCCTCGTAGCTTTATAAGGTCTACGCTTCCTCTCCACTTGCCGCGGTGGTTTGTCGCTCCACCCAAAAGAATGAATGTCTACTCTATCAGTCTTTCACCTACCCCCGTTCTTGCGCCTTGTCAAAATGCGTCTCCTGTCCACTCTGGTCCGCCCATGCTGTCGTCATGTGTGCTCGTAATTATTTACATTCATGCTTCTTGAAAACCCCTAAACAAAAAAGATATATGCCTTGCTTTTTTACAGTCCGCGTCTGGATGGATGATATCTGCTCCCGAAGTCCTCCGTCTGGCTTCGACCGAGAGCCCTGTGTCCATCAGGGACATCAGCATCAACACCCAGCGCGCCACTGCCGGAGACCTGCCTAGGTAACTGTGGAGGCGCCGCCAACGTACTCCCGCTCGTTGTCGGAGGATGGATATTACTCTCATCCGTATTCAACCTCCAAGCCGCCGGGCTCACCATCCCGGTCCTCGGATCCAGACGATTGGTAGGCGTATGACTAGCCGTCGCAGTCCTCGACTCTTCGGGAATATCAGCCATCAAAATGCCCTTCTCAGCCATATCGTCTTCCACCCCATGGCCGCCCTGATGCCGTCCGAAGAAACGGTTCCTATGCAGGCACTGCGAGCTACGCTCTCTACTATTGTCCGCCGTACTACGTCGCATCAGACCGCCAGGCACGGATTCGTCGCGTCCCGTACTGCGACCTGTCTCGGTACTAGCACGGGCTCGCTCCTGAGAAGCGCGCGATCGTTCGCGAGAGGCGGCGAGGACTTCGAGGCGGGGGTTATCGCGATTGCGGTCTTCGTACACGTCGCCAGACATGTCGCCCATAGCGGCGTAGCTGTTCATTCCCAAGCTGAAATCGACGCGTTTGTTCATTGCAGAGAGCGATTCGCCACGTTGTCTGCTACTCCTCATGATCGAGCCGCTTCGCACGCGTGACTGCGCGCCGACGGAGCCGCCAAATTCATCCTGGCCTTGAGGTGGGGACACAAACGGCGGATCCTGGTTTCCGGTCTCGCCTGGAAGAATACCATGTGGCTCATCTGGGTAGCCATCATGTCCAGCGCCAGGTCGACCGACGTGCGGCACATTGGACAGGTACATTGGAAAGCTCTCGCGCATACCTGGCAAACGCATGTATGGTCCTTCGATGCCAAGCTCCTGCATTGTAACCATCATGGCGCAGAAGAATTTGTTGCGACGGGCCAGACGAAGACCTTCGTTTTGCCAATTGGACTTGTAGAAGAAGACAACGTTGAGAACCATGCTGTGAACGTCGACAATATCGCGCAGCTCGGTCAAGATATTGCCCTGGAACTCGCGCTTCTCAGCCTTGACAAATTCCAGCAGTTTGGTACGAAAGCCATCAATCTGCTCCAAGGTAGTGCCGAATTTGATAGAGATCGGTACAGCTTCTGCGAGGCCACCGGATCGCCGTTGATTCAGGATGAAGAGTGTGTTGAGGTAGCTGTTCGGCGCCTGCACAATGTGACCCTCCATCTTCTTGAACTCGGTGTACAGCAATGAAATTTCTTTGACGAAGTAGTCGTCGCCTTTGAGAAGAGAGCCAGTGTTTCCGTAGATGCCGACACGGTCGCCAACATCGAATGGGTGCTTGACGAAGACGAAGATGACGGACTGAAGGAATTCCTGAGCCGTTGCGCTGAAGAGCCAGGACAGAGCCAGGACAGCACTTCCAGCTGAAGCCAGAACACCAGCAGCCGAAGTCGAGATCAGCGACAAGAAGACCAGAAGGACAATAACGAAGACGATGAACATGAATACATCATCGAGCCTGCCGATGACGCTATCAAGATCTTTGAGCGAAGCAGTGATACTCTTTCGCTCGCGGCCAATCTCAACGCAGACAGCTTCCAATTCTTCCATGGAGATGTCGCCGTTCATGTCCTTGTCGAACATAGTAAACGCGGCATTCGCCTCGTCGTCGTTGTCGAAAGCGAATCGCAAATCGTCAGAGACGACAGTCTCGGTTTCTTCCCTTGCGAAAGTTCGGTAAAGGCGGCGAGCCAGGACTTGGGATCCAGCGACAGAGCCTAGGAGGGCCAGAACCACCTGGGTGGGGTGCGTGCTCTTCATGACTTGCTTGCCTGTAAAGTCACCGGCGACTTTTCCGGCAACATCACCAAACTGTCGCAGCGCTTGCTTTCCGGTCTTTGCAGCCTCTGTCAAGATAGCAGCAGGAGTGCGCGCGCCACTACCAGGGGCTCCTGATTCTTGCTCAAATTCGGCGTCCTCCATGGCAATCTTTTGCTTCGAAAAGGTGTAAAGTTTCGTAAGAGAGCCAATCTGGAATTTGTTGAGCTCAATGCGGTCCGCATACGTTCTCAAATGGAAGCTGATGGCAATGAGTTGAATGATGATCTTCTCCACAAAGTTGAGAACAGCTCCCACAAAGATACTGACCAGCACCTTGTTCATGGTTCCCATCCACTCAGCGGTGTAGCTGTGTGGATGATCACGTTGGTGCCAAGTCATGGTCGGCAGGAATGAGATTTCTATCGCTAGCCACCAGAAAAAGATGGTCGCTGGGATCTCGAGTTGCTTCCCCATGTCGCGCCACTTCTTGCTGTTGTTGGTGAAGAAGCTGGAGACGATGCCGATGGGGTATGGGAGGCATTTGGCAAGCATACGTCCAGCCCATAGCGTGAGCCATACAATTTCGAGCCAGATCATGAACCACCACATGGTAACTCCGCCGACCACGGCGGTTGGAAACTGGAAGATGCCGAGGAGCAGGGGAATGAGGAATATCAGCGTCACCGGCGCGATGTAAGTGAACCACCGCACGAAGACGTTGGACTGATGGACGCGCTTCAGGAATTTTCCAAAAGCCGTTGTTGGGTTTTCGACCGGCTTGTAGACCTGGGTCTTCTCGTGGACGGGGTTCGTAGCCTCATCGAATTCGTCGACATGCTCTTCCCGTCTCCTAGACCTTGATCGATGGGTGTCGCCGCCCTGACTCTTAGTCCTGGAAAGATCGTCTTCCTGTGCCTTGGAAACCTGTCGCTCGATCTTAAGCAGCTCAAGATCGTCATCCAGACGGTGAGCCTGCTCACGAGTGATGGACGCAGAAGTGATGCCACGAAGAGGATCGCCAGGCTCGTACTGTGTTTCCACAGTCAGATGGCTCCCACTTCGTGGGCGCCGATGTTCTTCCACGGAAGCTTGTAAGTGCTCTTTCTCTTCGGACCGACGTGGCTGTTGGGCGTGTTCATCGCCTTCGCCAACCATGGTCCCTTCCCCGGAGCTGTTGTTTCGATTCCGGTCGGTATGATTAACATTATATGAGGGTAAAGAAGGTCTCGGCCTCTCTGAGCTCGAGCGACGTTCTTGTTGGCCAGAAACGCTCGTGATGTGGGGAGGTAGAGCATACGTTGGCTCCGGCCGTTCGTCGACGGGGGTCGTCATATTGATGGGTGTTTGCAATCCAGCGAGCGAGTGAGCTGGAGAGCAAGAACAGGGTCTGAAATGATGGAGTTGGGATTCGACGAGGGTGTCGTGTGTCCTGTTCAAGGGACTTTGGAGGTGGGCGGCGGGCTAGTGGATGCCCTGACGTATATGCCGCTTAAGGATGTATGCAGAAGACTGGAGGCGAGAAGGCGGCGTTGTATGCGCTGGACTATGCCTTGAGGTGGAGGAGGTGGGGATTGCGATGGATCTTGCGTGCGACCAGGCACACGGGAACGAATGTGATCAAGAGGAAAGAGTTATGGAGATGGGCCCACTGAAGAAGGTGTTTGCGAGGGAAGCGCGAAGCAGTGAGGGGAAGGAGTGCAAGGTAAGTGGCAGGCACAAGAACGCGGGTCTTCTCAGGGATGGAAAACCGCTCAAAAGTCATTGGCGAGGCAGGAACAGAAACAGGAACAGGGCATGCACAACCGCATAAACTGTGCGCCTGTGTGTGAACGGTGGGTGGTGAGACCGGTGGTGCTGCCGCCCAGCCGCCGTCGTGTCGCGCCAATGAGACATGGACGGTGTCTAATCGAAGAAAGAGTTGGGGTGCAAGCCCTCAATCGACGCCGCCACAACGAATACAGCCGGACCGGCATTTCGACTGTTGAGATGGTGACGACGATCAATGCAGCAGTATGGAAGTTATGCACAAGAGCTTGCCGGTTGCCAAAGCTTCACGGAGCTCCCACCGGCGAACTACTGTACTGCAGTGTTTGCCGACCGCCGTTTTGCCAAGGACGCCACCCGTATCACACCCGCTCCCACGAAAACGCGCCGCTCAAGATATGCCAACGGGAACTTCTACGAATCGAAGGGGCAGCTCGTCGACATGTTCAGGCCATCACGCTGTTAATTCTCGAAGACAGCTGCGAAAAGAATATGACATTCGCGTGAACCTACCATCCCTGGCCTGTCATACGAACGTTGAGAACAACCACATCCACCGGCATGTCCCATGCAGCACCGCGGGCAGATGTCAAAGCCAGGAGGTGGTCCAGGAATGTTTCACATCGCCACGCCATTCGTGCTTCGGTCGAATTCTGTGATGAACCGAATCTCCCCACGGCGCGCTCGATCATGATCGAATTTCATGTGAAAGGGCGGTCTTCAGGGATCTCCGCTTGTGACGGTCCACTTGACACGTCTGGCGCCCACTTGCCGACGTTTCCTCTGGAAAAGCGCACTGGAAACTGATTTTGTCGACGCGACGCAGCAATGCTGCTATCTCGAGCCTGCGCAAGGAAGTATTGATCTTCCTTCTCTGTCGCCTCGGGTTTCTAGAGTTCTAGGAGCCTAGGAGCCTCCACTTGTGAAGGCAGAGTCTCTGCAGAAAAGATTGAATGGTCTAACGATCAGCAGCATGCAGTAGTACCTCTGCATCTACAGCTGTAGCGTTTCTACGCCTCCCTCGAAATAGGCATACAGTGGCAAGTAGTACGCCACTTAGGGAAGCTTCTTCCTGCTATTCGGTTACGACCACATGTACCGGATATTCATGTTCCGCTGAGTACTGTGCTATGCATCAAGCATCACTCCGGTCTATGCTAGTACTAACAATCTCAGCATTGGACTACCTTGCAACCTCCAACAGCACCCTTGTAACCTCTAAACAAATCCCAACTCCCAACCTCACCATCCCAAAATCAATACTCTGCTCCTGACTACTCGTTTTCACAAGCACAGATCCATTCTTTCTGTCCGCAAACAAATGCTGTCCAAAGATCCCCAATCCCATCACAATCTCATTCTCTTCATCCACCAGCCAAAAGTCCCTATACCCTATCTCCCCAAAGCCCAAACCTGAGAACCCCGGCGCCCACGCTCCCTTCGCGAACGCCTCTCGCACACCATCCGCTTGAGACGTCCGAATCATATCCTCGGTCCAGGACTCAGGAACCACGACTTGACCAGATGGGGTTTTGCCAGAGTTTGTGATGAGTTCCCCAATTCGAGCGACATCTCGTATGGAAGCGCATATTCCTCCTGCCGCTCGAGCATCCCCCTTCTCATCCACTGCAACCAATGCCTCGTTCTCCGCACCCATCGGCTCCCACAGCAACTCCTGCAGTACTTCTGCGTACCTCTTCCCCGTCGCACGCTCAATCACCCATCCGAGAAGATCTGTATTGACAGATGAATACTCAAATGGTATCTGTCCGTTCCCATCTGCGGGGAGGATTTCATTCGGTTCGAAATTCTCAATAAAATCATGTAAATTCGTATACTTCTCACTTCCATCCAACGCATTCCAGCCCGCAGCTGCACGATACGCATGCGTTTCATCCGCGTATTTCGCCCCGGATCGCATGTCCAGGCACTGTCTGATGGTGATCCCTTGTCTTCCATAGAACGATTCCCGCACCTCTGGAACATGTTTAACGACTTGGTCGTGCACGGAGAGTTTTCCCTGACCTTGAAGAATCCCCACGAGCAAGCCGGTGATGGATTTCGACATACTCATCAGGATATGTCGGGACTCTGGACCGTTTCCATTCGCATATTCCTCATGAACCACTTTCCCGTGGTGAAGGACGAGGAAGCCATCTGTATGTGAGTCTTTCAAAGCTGTCGGTAAGTCGAGGGATGGGCCGTCTTTGGTGGGGAGGGAGAAGGTCTTGAAGGAGGTTGGGGTTGAGGTTTGTTGGAAAGTAGATGGGTTGGAAGATTTCTTGACTTTGTGCGTGTTCAAGACTTTGTCGACGTTAATGAAAGATTTTCGGTTGATTGGATGGGTTCGCCAATTCGTCAAGTGGAGTTCTTGCGTGGATGCCATTATTGCGGTTGTTGCTGGTGGTGGTGGAGGACTCTATTCTTTCACTGCTACTGCTGTCTGGTTCTTAACGATGCAATCCCTCCTCATATATATGACCTCAGATACACGGCTTTTGCTTTCGGCGTTATAATTCGGAATGTTTGTTGCTCTTTCAGAACTTTGTTGGCTTGGATGCTGCTGAGTAGTTCTAGTGGAGCGGATGGTACGGCCGAGGCAAGGAAGCAACTCCTGCTAGGTCCCAATGCCACCGCAGTAGCCGAATCCGACTTCACGCATTCTACAAGGGGGTGCCTGACAAAGCTCTCGGCCGACCTGATCAAGCAACGTAGTCGGGACATGTATGAAGTTGC
This sequence comes from Nothophaeocryptopus gaeumannii, assembly GCA_031771865.1. Taxonomy (NCBI): domain Eukaryota; kingdom Fungi; phylum Ascomycota; class Dothideomycetes; order Mycosphaerellales; family Mycosphaerellaceae; genus Nothophaeocryptopus; species Nothophaeocryptopus gaeumannii. The sequence continues at coordinate 3,176,841 of JASISA010000025.1, forward strand.
AAGATATGTAGGCAGCAGCCATGTGAGAAAAACATGCTTGAATAGGAATGATCGTTAAATCTGACATTGGTATTCTGCCTAAAAGGTCCAATTTTGATCAACATTGAGACATACATTCTGTTGAGTACGTTGCTGCTTCACACTCTTCCACCAAAGCACCCAGACTTTCCACTGAGCAGCCTTCCCTCATCCCTCCAAAATTCCTCACGGCGGTCCATAGAGAACCCCCCTCCTCTGCCTCCAATTATAAGCCTGAGGGCTGCCATACGGCCTCTCCGTCGCAAAATGATGCCTAATCTCCCTCCCGACATCCCCCTTCTTCTTGCTTCTCTGCAGAGTGTTCGTCCCGGTCGTATGGCACAAACTAGGAAACTTGGGCTTGCTCTCCGGTTCTCCCGAGAAATACAGGAGACGACCATCTTCGAAGAGGTCGTCTCCCAGAAGAATTTCGATGCTCGTGCCCGGACGGATGATATGTCCGAAGATGGACGTGTAAGTTCCTTCGATGAGGCGGATATCTTGAAGGATGAGGAGGGTCAGAGGGGCTCGCTTGACGAAAGTAAAGAGGTCGGATTCTGTGACTGTAAGGCCGCGGAGACGGAGCCAGCAGAGGTTTGGAAGGGGAGCGTTTTCAACGATGCGCTGGATGTGGCGTTCGTTGTGCAGATCTTCGTGATCTAGGACTGGGACGCGAAGAGTGTGGAAGTGGATGTCGAGCCTCTCAACGTCTGGACACAATGACAAGAGTCCGGGTAGACCAATGAAATTTGCCTCGTCGTCTGCTTGAGCCTTCAGATTCTTGAGTTCAAGTTGCTGAGATTCTTCGTCCGGGGTAAGGGGAGCCGCCAGGTCGTCAGTACGAGTGGATGTTTGTTTTGCTCTGACAATCCCGCGGCCTGAGAGGCTGACGGACAATGCTTTGACTGCGCTTAAAGAAGCCTGCAGACCCAAATGCTTGAGATCAAGATTGCTGAACTCGTCGCAGGCTACGGAGCACCGTGGAAGCTCGCTGTAGATGTCGATCTCCTCCACGGGAAGCTCACTCTTGCCGAGAGCTGCCAGAGTCGTCTTTAAAGTGTCTGCGGCGCGTTGCCAGACATGATCGAAGCCGTCCCAGCTGCTGCCTTTGAGTGGCGGAAGTCTCGTCTCCGCATCCTCGCGATAAACAGCAATATCAAGCTCAATTTTCTTCAGAGAACCCGATTTACCATTTGTTGTGACATTCCGGAACGCTTTTGCCATCAACTCGACATCGGTACCTGACTGATGTAGATGATCCCACTCGGCCTGGCGCTGCTTCAACACGTCGACATCCTTTTGTGCCTTCTCCAGCTCCTCTGGGCTGCACTTCTCCTCCGTGGACATGAACATAGGACCTCGGCTCTCGGTGACAGTTCTAGTCTTCTTACGCAGACGAGAGTCAAGCTCTGAGGTATTGTAAATTATGCCAGAAACTTTCAGATCTTCGATTAAACATCCCAAAAGGCCCGGGGTCGTGGCATCAGCGAACTTCTTCAGCTTCTCCGCTGTCAGGTCCAGCTGGCGCCTCTTGAAGATTGATTTGAATCGGTCCTGAGTCGCCTTAGCGGCCACTGTGCGGCTCGTCAAACGCAGGCTGCAGATGTCGGAGACGTCGAGGTAGACATTGATGGCTTCGACGATCTCGCCTGGACAGCTTTCGATGCCAGATGCCATTTTGCCTTACGGTATTATTGGAATGTGGAAAGATGAGCAGTAGATGGTGTCAGGAGAAGACTATAATAGCGTGGCAGGAGAACAGAAAAGCTGATCACCATGGCCAGAGGTACATGGCGTTTATAGCAGCCAACATTTAGATGTGGGGGTTAACTCGATATTGGTGCCTGAGGCCAAGATCAGCTTGCTGCCTGGAGGCGCTATCGACAGCGACTACAGGAAACCCTTCAGCGCATCCATAAAGGCTTCGTGGTTCTCCAAGAATGGCAGATGACCGGCCTTGGGTATCGACTTGAAAGTCGTGTTCGGGATTCCAAATTTCTGCATCACCTCCGGTATCTTGCCGTCGCCCTCACCCGCAATGAGCAGTCCTGGAACGCTGATGTTCGAAATGCTGGGCTTCAGATCGTAGTCGCTCAATGCGAGTGTGTTCTGCGTGAAGCCTTCGTAGTTCGACTGAGCTGCCATCGGTACCACCCGTCTGGCATTTGACGAGTCATGGTTCTCAGGTGTGAACCAACGCTTGACTGTGACGTCTGCGAGCTCTGACATGCCTTTCGATTTGGCCAGTTCCCGACGTTCAGCCCATGCTTGGCTGTTTGCGGGACTTGAGGAAACGTTGCAGTCGCAGGCAACGAACCTCTCTAGCATATTCGGGTGCCTGATCGCGAAGTTGATCGCAGTCACACCGCCCATGCTGACACCAACGACCGCGTGCACCTTTGAAATGTTCAGACGGTCTAGCAGGTACTCCAGGTCATCCGCCAGTATGTCGAAGTTGGTGTGATTGCTCTTGTCGCTCTGCTGCGAGTATCCACGAGAGTTGTAGCGTAGCACACGGAAGGACTTCCCAGTGGCACCCGTCAACAGCGCCTTTGCTACATCGTCCCAAATATGCAAGTTCGTCATAATGGAATTCACACAGACGATGACAGGGTCGGTAGGGTTTCCTTCCAATTGAAAGCGGAGTTCAGCGTCATCGGTAGTCAGTACTGAAGATGGAGGCTCTTCCAGTGCTTCAAATGTATGATAGTGCTGCCAAGTACGCTGCTCAGTCCAGAGAGCTTTTTTTATGGTTGCGTTCTGTGCACCTGCGGCTACTGCTGCCTTCATCTCTGCGCTTTCGAGAGCCTTGCTTTCCTTGAAATCGTGGACCCCAAGGCACTCGATCTGTCCAGAGGGGGGCGTGCCGTTGATGCCGCCAACTAACATCCTGAACCTTCTGGTCCGCAACCAACCAGGGACTTTGGACAGCATGTCAATGTGCTCGCCTTCGTAGAATCTATCAAGTTCTTTCAGGTCAGACTCGTTTATTTTAATAGAGACAGCAACAGTGACTGGCGCTGGCCCATTGAACTCGCCGCGGACCGAATAGAGGCTGTAAATTTTGCGATCCAGTGAGTCGAAAGTTGACATTACTCCTTTCTCCCGCAGTGACCGCTCCTCTCGAAGGCGGGTGTAGATCCGCTTGGTGAGACTAGAGAGGTCTGAAACATCGTATACAGCTGACCATTCCGGCTTCTGGCCATCCAGTGCCTTGTATCGGTCTCCAGTAGTGATGAAGGGAAGCCGCAGTCGCAGCGGGCCATGCTCCGTGTTATACCAGACGTGAAAGATGGTCTCGTCCGTGTTCCAGCCAGGTTGGATGGCAACTGCAAGATAGCCTGGACCTTCCATTGTGTAACGTCTGTCTTCTGTGTATTCCGGGGATTGAATGCTGCACGAAAGGACAGCAGATGCAGAACCGGGCAATGCACTTACACGTTGGAGGAGCAGTCGGAAGCCATCGCATCGGCAGTGGGGAGCGGTTAAGGATTCAACCACTGCTTACCAGGGAACGAGGGAAGACGCAGATCAAGGAGGCCAGTCCGCTCTCGACTTCCATACCTCACTCGCTGCAGGGATGACGCTGATGAAACGTCAATTGTGTGCGTGGCTATCACTCCTGATGCCGATAGATTGGAGGTCGATGGAAAGGATACCTGGACTTCTGCACGGAATGGAGTTGCGGACACAGCCGTGGTCGCAGATGACGTGCAGGTGCAGGTCAACGAGGGGCAGCTTCCAATGTTTCGAAGATCGTCTCAACGACATCCAGCACATCAAGTTGCCAGTTGACGCTGTACAAAGTCGTGCATGAGCTTTTGAAAGTCTTCCACAGCTTAAAACCCTTCAAGATGTCTGCTCAAGCACCCAACTTCTCCACTGCTCCCTCCGACAAGGACACTCCAACTCAGGATCGGGGCATCTTCAACCAGGAAGCAAACAAGCACCAGTCTCATCACTATCTGCGCATGTACGGCGGCCAGGCGCTCAATGCAGCCATGTGAGTTTGACTTAAGCAGACTCCGAAGTAGACAGTCGTTCTGACTTGCAGGTAGGTGGGGATTTGGAGCTACGCTAGGAGCTGATGCTGCTAATGCTGCTGTTGGCGAAGTTCGAGTACGTGATCATGGACGACCGTGCGACTTCATACATACTTACATGCCCGGCAGGAGTGGTGGCGGCATTAAGCACCGATCTCTAAACTCATCTTCAAACATCGAAGCTCGACGATCGACACTACGATCTTGCCATACGAGCAAACCCCGAGAGACATGAATAAAGATATGGTACAAAAGCATGGACAGGAGTAACAGGACCAAAGCAAAAAATGATGGGCAATGGTGTCATGGTAGGCGGACGAGTAACGAAATGGAAAGTGCGCAAAGGCAAGAGCATGTGACAAATCAATATGGCTGGTCCATCTCCTAGCGCGGGACTACAATAAATAGAGACGAGCTGTACGATTGGCAGTGGCGATACGAAATGAGTGACTTGTGATGTGGAAGCTTTGACGCCTCTGCGCGTTTGTTTGGAAGTGCTATGGTAAGTGAATGAACGCGCGGGCCATGTAAAACTTACACCAGCTACGTCACTTTCAGAACGCGCCTGCTCTTCTCTCTCCTCGACCAACGAACGAAGCAATTCGACCTCCGCAACCACCAACACCAGCGCTTTCACAATTATCACCCCCCTGACCGCCTCAGCCAACACTACCGCCTCCGTCAGCACCACTGCACACCACCGAAATGGCCAAGATCACGGAGATCCTCTCCCAACATGGGGTGATGACCTCGGTCTGCAGCACCCTGTCCGCCGCCGACATCATCCATCTCGCAGCGACGCGTAGAGAGCATTGGAACTACATCGCTAGTAACAAATCAGTCCTCGAGAAGCTACTCGCTGATTCCGTATGCGATGGCCGCGGCGTCGTGGCGCAGGCTGAGAAGTTCGGCTTATGGGATGGCGATCCAACAAGAGTGACTGAAATCGCGAGTAACAGGGTGGTCGAGTCTAGTGGCTAATGGGCTTTAGGCACTAACGTTTGACAGTTGTGCATAAAGTGATAACGATGTCAAGTGTCTGATACGTTCGTCAGTAGCCTCAGTAAACGCCGGAACTAGTTCCCAATGACGATAGCTTGTAAGTGAAGGAGACCGATGATCGTAGATTGAAGCAATGGGGGTCATACTTTAGAGCAGAGCATGTTTGCGTATTTGCCGTTTCATCATGATCATCGTAGCGAAGACCAAATAGTACCGACCGCTTCTTACAAACATCAGACAGGGAGGTACCCTGAGATGGCGGAAAAGACAAATGGCGATTTTGTTGGATCCGAGACTCAATTGTTCCATCAAGTCGAAGAGAATAACCAATTCAGAATTTTAAAGAAAAAAGCTGTGTCCGCTACACGAACGGTAGCCATCTTCATTCAATCATATAATACTCATATCAAACATACCGAACGTTCCTCGCTCACGAGTCTCTTCCTGACGTTACAGCTTGTCCTCGATTTGGAAAGAGCTTTCATACTCCTTCCTCTTAGCATGGATAGCCAGTCCTTCGACCTCGGGATCGGGCTTCCTAAGAGACGCCCTGACGACAGCAGTAATGGAAGTCTGCTCCTTAAATAGCTCGTCCATTTGTTCCAAGCTCCTTCCGTTCGTTTCCGGATAGAGGAAGAAGATGAGGAGTGGGATGCATGTGCCGAGAACCGCATAGACGATGTAATATTGGTAGCCTAGGCTATCGATTGCGACTGGAGTGACCATGAGTACGGTGAAGTTCCTATGACCAGTATTAGTGTCTCTAATTTTGATTAAGATAATGTCAGAGTAAAGCCAACGGTTCGTGGTCGAGAACGAGGTCATCGGCATACGCAGTCGCGAAGGCGCAATCTCGGTAACGTAGAGGTAGTTGCATCCTAGGAACCCGATTGGCACAAAGAAATTGAAGGAGAACACGAAGAAAACCGAAGCGATCTGTGCCGACTTGTTGCTCTTTGGGAAGCTTCCTGCGGTCGCGAGAGCAGTCATGCACAGGGACATGCCAACGCCGCTGAACCTGAAGAGCTTGCGGCGACCGAAGCGATCGATCGTGAAGAATGCAACGAAGGAGGGAAGGAATTTCCAAGTAAGACAGGCACCGGACAGAATGCGGGCGGTTTCACTGTCGAATTGGAGGCCTTCTTCGAAGATGGTTGTCGAATACGAGGAGATGAGGTTAGTGCCGCACCACTGCTGGAAGAATTGCAGTACGAGGCAGAGCACGAATCGGTACAAGATCTTGTGCTCGCCCATCGTGAACAGATCCCGCTTTCGAGCCGCGTGCGATGCATCCTCAAGTGTGAGCTCAATGGCGAATAGCTCGTCAGAGACATCCTCAGGCGCCCGATCTCGAAGCTGCGCAAGATTCTTACGAGCCTGCTCCATCTGACCTTTGCCTGCCAGCCATCGTGGGCTTTCCGGGAAGAGATACATGGACGCCATCAGGATGGATGAAACGATGACCGGGACGACGAGCGGCATACGCCATGCCAATGAGCTGCCCTTGATCTGGTAGAGAGCCAGATTGATCCATGCCTGCAGCACGTACCCAACGCAGATGAACAGTCCGCCGATGACAACGTGTTGTCCGCGGTTCTTGGCTTTCGAGCATTCAGATTGCCACACCGGAACTGTTGTAGACAGAGCACCTACTCCGAGACCAAGTATGAATCGTCCGACTGTGAGCTGCGCGAGGTGAAAGCTGGTGCATTGGAGCACCTCACCAACCCAAGTAAAGGCACCCGCGAGAAGAATCGTTTTCCGTCGTCCGAGTGGGTCTCCGATCCAGGAACATGCCAATGACCCGAAAAGCGCCCCGAGAGTGCAAGTCGCGACGGTGACGCCCTTTCGCTCAATCAATGTTCATCCAGCTTTGCGCAGTGAGTGTATCTCCTCACCTGTATTGTGCTGTTCGTCGCTTTCTGCTCGCCGGTCGTATGGAGCGTATCGATCTGCGGAAATGTCTCGACCCAAGTCTCGACACTGCCGTCTATTAGCCGATGACACTCAGGAACCGATCACCTTGGCAGTCAGATGTCTTCTCCCACGACACGTACCTCAGCAGACCTCCAATCCAGATTGATTGTAGCCAAACGAAATGAAGCTGGGCAGAACTACTAGCAGCGTCTGCAGCAACTCCAACTTGGAGCCCCTCAATTCCATCATGGTGGTGGAATTCCCACGCTAATCGCTCGCACGTGGGCGTTAGAAGGTGCAGCCAAGAAACGCTCCAAGAAACAGTGCGACAAGACCAAAGGCTAAGCAAAAGGTTGGCAGTGGGTAAGCAGCATTGATACCACCACACATTCGTCCTTCCGCCGTCTCGGAGCCATGGCGGAGACGACTACTTTCCATGCTAATGCCGTCGCAAATTGTGCGTGCTCATGCGGACCACCTTTTTTCTCCAGTCCTTTCACAGGGTGACTCTTATCTGTGACAGAGGAGCCCGCAATTCGGCCCGTGGGGACACTGATTGCTTCTCCAGTGGAGACAAAGTCGGGACCCAGTGCACGTACGCTGCACGCGAGGCTCTCGTGTCAGGGGCAGAAGACCTGATCAAGTACATTCCGTTTGTGCCAAGCTGGTAGAATGGCAATGTTGTGGACTGGATATGTAAGGGCCGTCCCATGGCGTGTATGTAGTTCGCATCAGACGACAAAAGATATCTCGAATGCCGTTGCCCCGTCTCGGCGTAAGCGGCGTTAGACGGCAAGTAGAAACACACCCTCCGCCTCCAAATTCTTTTGCAGTTTGGCGCAGCCGCGCACGGCGGTTAGAGATTTCATGCTGAAGTGCTGAGACCATGGGATGATGGAGAAGTGGGCCACCTTTTGAACCGGTCACGGTTGACCACCTCGGCATCCGCGCAACGTCGATGGAAGCCGAACAGAATGCCGGAGGCACTGGTGTCATAACATTTTGTCGCGACAATCATGAATCCACCGACCCTCTTTTGAACACTTAGACTTCCGAGCCGTGATGAGCTGAGCTGTGCCTCACCGCATATTGTGTGCCGATGCCGCCTTTCGGTGTGATTGAATGATGTCGAGGGCCGATAGAGGAATCCAAGCTCACTAATGTAGACGTCGTGTTCGCTCATCATGGTCGCATTGGCGGATCCTCACAATAATTGGGGCTGGAGTTGTCTGACAACCGAATGCTCACTGGTACAATCGCTATCTCTACGCTGGTAGCCTTTTTCGCTGTGCCCGAACGCCTCGCTGTTGGTATACCGGTAGTGTACAGTCGCCCAACGATGAGGAAACTTACTCCTCCTCGTCGTCGTCCACGATGCGTCGTTTCTTGACCCTTTGCTGTGGCATGTCATCGTCCTCCTCGCCTTCCGCATCTTCCTCATCTCCCAGGGCACTCGGCTGCGGCCGATCACGCTTCGGCGTCCTCTCGCGCTGCTCTTCCACGATACCGTCGTCTGGGTCATCATCATCTTCAACCACTTCCTCTTCATCACTAGGAGCAACAAAGTCGTCTTCTTGGTCGTAGCTGTCTTCTCTGGTGAATCTTTTGCGGCCAAAGTCTTCGTCCTCACTGTACTCGCTGTTGCGTCGCCGCCTAGGCTTCGCGCGTGGCTTAGACGCTGCTGATCGTCCACGACCGCCGCCTTGCGTCTCGTCGTCTTCAAGCATGCCCACGTTGAGACCACCGGACCGGCCGTGTCCAAGACCAGCACGTCCAAGCACACGCTCGTTGCGTAGACGCTCGCGATCTTGCGCATTTTCTCGCTTCTTTCGATCGCGCATAGCCTGGCGCTCCGCGTGCTCTGCAAGTCGTCTTTGCAACTCTGGATCCTGATCTGTTGCTTCCAGTTGTCCAGTAGCTCCGCCAACCTTCGTCGCGTTCGCCGCTGATGCCAAGGCGGCCTGCAGCTTCTCGATGGCATCATCTTGTGCATTGTCTGTCTGCTTTATAGAAAGTCCCGCCGTGATCTTGTGCGTGACGCGAAGTGCTTCTGCTGTCTCCACAGGCGCGACAAGGTACGTGTATGAGTCGCCTTTTGGAGTGTTCTTTTCTCCTTGTGATGCACCTTGCCTTCCACCTTTCGATGCGGCTGATATACTCGTTGGTGTTGGCTTGATCGGATTCCGTTGAGGCGGTGCAAGAGCATTTCCATCAATCTCGTATTGTGTGCTCGGGTCGGAGGCGAGCTGCAACGTCAGGGAGCCGTCTGACCACCTGTTAATGCGGGCATTTGATTGTAGTGTGGAAGGATCTGAGGGCGAATGCCGCCAGCGCACGGTCGTCATGGCAGTGTTGAAAGCAGAGAAAGTCGCAGAGGCGGCTTTGGAGTGGTGATCGGTCTTGGGCGGCTGGAAGGTTGTGACCTGCCATGCTTCTGGCTCGAGGGACATGAAGTCTGGCACCTTCATCAAGTACATCTGCAGTATGCATTAGTAGTGTTCCAGTAATTCAATATGACACTCCCATACCTCGCCGTCGCTAGGCTCCGGAACTGGCTGTCGCGCGACCTCCATGTCCTGCGATATGATCTCCCGTTCCTCGAACTGCTCCTGCTGCTGCTCCTCCTCGTGCGCGCGATCGGTTCTCCCCAAGTCGTCTCCAGAGTCGAGCTCTTCATCATCCAGGTGTCGCTTGCTGGGGGAATGTCAGATTGTATGCCACTTTGCCAAGGCAGACCTAACCTACGATAGTTCGTCTGCCTCTCCGTCATCGTCGTCGCCAAACAGGTCATCACCGCCGTCGTCTCCATCTTCTGGCTCCTCGGCTGCAGGTTTTCTCCTTCGCGATGTCTGGACATCTTCGTCGTCCTCATCCGCGTCGCCGTTCACGCCATTGGTGCCCGCTTCGCCGCCCGGTGTTCGCTCTTCATCCTCCAAGCGCTCTTCTACCGGCGACTGTTCTGCGGACATCGTCCTAATGCCCTTCCCAGCTCTTGCTCTCGTGTCCAAGCCCTCTTTTCAGGTCCAATATGTGGTGCAAGTCCGAGCTGGCGGTGGTAGAGCGTGTAGGGCGCGTAGAACTAGATGTCAGGGAAGAAGTGCAACCGAGCGGAGCTCGTGATGGGATGGGGCCAACGACAATGTTCGATACGGGCTCCAGAATACAAACCAGAAGATGTCCGTCGCGACTGCCAGTTGCAGTAGGAATGGGCTTGCCGAGGGACGGGACGAGCCTAGGCGGATGCGGCGAGACCCTTGAAAGCTCGCTCCTGAGAAGGTTGTCCCTTTCTCATGCTCCAACTCGCGACACTCTGTCGTGAAACGGCTTATCTCCTTTTCCTTGACACACGCAACACCGGCCTCCACCGACGCTGACATCGATTGCTCGGCAACCTACCAGCTGGACGTGAACATGTCGTCCTGGATGAACAATCTGTAAGTACGATAAGCTTTCCTTCATCAACTGTCGGTGAAAATTGGACGAAGCTTGAGGGCGTGCCTGCATGGTGGGGAGCAAGGCCGACTCCATTCCGGCCTTCCGTTGGCTACTCTGTCCTTTTCAGTCAGCAGCCAGCTATCGCAACTGGAGGGCAGAGTACGGGGAAACATCGACGGAGTTTTGGCAGGGAGCTTCTTGGTGGAAGGTATCGTTTCATTCCTCATTTAAAGGCGGCATGGCGGCGAGCGGGCATCTGGACGAGCGGCGGCGACGGATCAGCAAGAAGCATCACCGGTTGGACGAATATGGAGGGACTGGGCTTTGGCACTGGAACGGCTCTCTCATATGGCGGCGAACGATGTACGGACATGCTATCGGGTGGGAAATTCTAGCTGTTAGGGAAAATGACCTAGGCCGTCATACTTTCCTCGAGCGGTGCTCAGAAAGCGTAGAGTATGTGCTTCACGAAACTGTCGACTTCCTCTGAGCCCTAGATGAGCAGTGTTGGAAGCACACGAGGATCTTCAAGGAGCAACCACGAATCTGGCTTGGCGATCAATTTCAATCAACTTCGAAGCCACACAGAATCAAATGGACTCTTATGTGCAGCACATCGACATCGCTGCGATACGGTCAGCTCTACGCCACGCCTCCGACGCTTCACAACGATTGAGATTCCCTCACAAATGATGTTGGACGACTGGCCGAAAGAACCTTGAGACATGGAAGCGACCTCCGTACCATCAAATCATCAGAAGCTGGAATTAAGGCCAGGACGAAGATCATTGATGTCTCAGTTCTTTCCACCTACGATACACGACTGTAGAAGCATGGACTACGACGCATCCACCGAGAAGCAGTGGCGAAGTTGAGGTGAAGGCGCCTCTCAGACATCTTGAGGCATCATCTGTTCCCTGGCACGAGAAAAGCCTGTGCAAGCGTGGAGTGAGCTGTGCCTTTGGAAAGCTGGCGACCAATTCGAAGCGTAGGCCAGAAAGCCACCCTACGAGGCTTCATCTGTCTCCGTCTAAGAGGAACGACTATGGTGCCCCAGGCTTTGACTTGTCCCTAGACGAGCAGCACCCGCGACGGCCTCCGCCCCCTGGCCCTGGTCTTCGGGTGTTGGGCGAACACGTGCAGATACCGTTGACTACATGCGCGAGGATGACGACAGCCACCCTTTTCTCCTTGAAGCTGCAAGGCAGTGAACCTCACATTGCCTGATTCCTGCAGATGTCAACGGTCGCGCATGAGTGAATGAGCGTTGGAAACGCTGCCTACTGCGTCGATGGGTCATGAGGCCATTGTCACACAAGTGAGGTTTTCACAACCATATAAGCACTGCCCCTCCGCTCAGTCACTCTCCACAAAACAATCGCCCATCATGCAAATCCCACAGACTTCCGAAGGACATGCCAGGAGCCGTCAGCCTGCAAACTGGTTGGAACAGATCCCCAGGAGGTGCCGGCCCGCCAAGCCATCGCCGCCTTCTCCGCCGCCGCCTTCTATGCTGGAGAAAACGGAGAAAGGCTTTCGCTTCAAATTTACTGACAACGCTTTTAGTCGCAACTTTGGCCGTCAGCCAACTCGCTCGAGCCCAACCAACAGCCACCAGCCACCTGCACGCACAAACACCTCGTCTCCATCAGCGTACAGCCCATCTTCCGCCAACCCACCGACCCTTCCGCCAGCTGCTGCCAATACCATGAGCGCCAACGAGCAGGCCCACCAGAGCAACAAGACCAGCAACAAGAAGGTGCCACAGTTTTTCCGCGAAGACCAGGCTGCGTTCATCGTCAAAGGCAATTTCACTACTCTCGCAGCCAAGCCTGCCTACATCGAGGAGGGCGAGTGGATGGCCCACCAAGGTATGTCTCGACCGTCTCTTTGCGCGCGAAAACTTCAGCTGACTTATCATCGCAGTTGTTGAGCAGAACCGCCTGCTGAGTGGCATGATCATCATTTTCCAAACGGAGGATGCCACGAACGGCAAGTGTCTCTGCAACGAGAAGAGCTGTCCGGCCATGTCGGCTGGAGGGTGAGTTGTCGCTCCATTATGAAGTGTCAAACCGCTGCTAACGTCTACTACTCAGCACCACCTACACATGGATCGACACCAACCGTAACCCCATCAACCTCCCTGCGGCTACCTACATCAAGCACATTCAGACCTGGGTCGCTGGCAAGCTTACGAATGACGCCCTCTTCCCCACTAACACTTTCCCGCAAGCTCCACCGCTCCCACTTCCACAGAATGCTGCTGGCGATCCAAACAACTGGGTCGGCAAGACCTCTGGTTTCCCGAGCACCTTCGAGAGCGAGGTCAAGAACATGTACAAGCAGATGTTCCGCTGCTACGCTCACTTGTACTGGTCCCACTGGCTGCAGTGCTGCGAGCTCGGTATCACACAGAGCTTGAACACCTGCTTCATCCACTTCATCAACGTCGGTCGCATCTTCGGCTTGCTCAACGACCGCGACACGGAGCCCATGCAGCCACTCATCGACTTGTGGATCCGCCGTGGCGACCTTCCATCTGAGAATGTGGCGAAGAGCAACGTTGTAAAGCCAGCACCAAGCGAGGCCGGTGCCAAGACCCCAGCCGCCGCTGCTCCAGGTTCGGCTGTTTAATTGAACATCAAGCGGAGCAATTTACTGCATTGAAACTGAGGATGAAAGCATGAGAGGAAGGCGTACGGATTGCATTGGGACACTACAACGACAGAGAATTTTCAGGAGCTCTGCACACTACTGTAACGTAGCATTGGACGTAGGCGACGGCCTAGGCAGGTGCGCTGGTTGCGCCTGACCAAAACATCATGCATGAGAGAGGATCGAGAGAGAGAACGCGAGCATACTGCCTCTTCAAAGTAAAGCAGTGACTAAGAAACCACCGAATTGAACTTCAATCTGCTCAAACACACTCAGCCCCGTTCTCGTAAAAGCATCACTCGTTTAAACCAACCTCCAGATCAAACCGTTTTCCTTCCCCTCATCTTCCTCGTCCTGCCCATCACCGCCGTGCAAGTCCAAGCCACACTCCTCCACATCCCCTCCACCACCTTGAAAGTCTGCACATTCCCACTCATCACACCAAAAACAAACAAAGCCAACCAAGACAGCACAAATACGACCGCAAAAGATATCCAGAACGTGCGAGCAGAGTATTGGATATTGTCCAAGGGAATGGAGAAATAGCCTGTCATGAAGGAAACGGGGAGGAAGAGGATTGTGCATTTTGTGAGGAGCAGGGTTATACGGGTGAGGCGGTCGACGTCGAGGGATTGTTTTAGGGAGAGGAGGCTAAAGGTCTAGGGGGAAGAGCATTAGCGTGTGTGGTTCGAGATCTGAGGTGGATAAGGCTGTGATGTACTGAAATATAGCTGTTAGGGATGTGCGGTGAGGGGTGGGTAGGTAGGAGAAAGAGGACGTACCATGGCAACGAGAGCTTCTTTCTGCTTGATGTATTCTTCGACTTCGGAAAGAGCGTAGAGATCGATGAGGTCGCGGAGACGTTTGAATCGGACGCGGGCGGCAGAGGAGAGGGAGACTCCGAGCATGCTTTCTTTTTCGCGGACGACGATGACTCCATTTGGGCCGGGACGGATTGTGTTCAGAGAAGAAGCTTCGGATCCTACGACTTGGGAGTTTTGCAGAGAAGCCGAGGTGGCAGATTGAGGTTCCAGCAGACGATCAATCAGGCGATTGTAAGACTCGTAGTGGCGGCGAAGTACGCCAAGCTCTTTACCGATCTTGTCGAGGCGGTCGATGTGTTCGAGTTTGGGCTGTTCAAACATAGACTCGCGAATTCCGGAGAGCTCGATACCGAAGCGAGATTCTTTGCGTGTGACGAGCGTGTAGCTATTGTGCCAATTTTCGAAAAGGTAGTAGAACAGCAATCCTGGGGCATCGGAGTCGCGATGAGCGGTTTCTTCTGGTGTTGAGCCAAGGCGGGTGCGAATGGGGAGCAAAGTCAACGGGTTATGTTCCAAGAGCGGTGCTGAGGTGACGGTGCTGAGTGAGCGGAAGACGTTGATGAGATTGCGGCGAGCTTCCATAAGGATACGGTGTTGCAAAGGAGTATAGAAACCATTGGCGTAGGGGAATGGATCTTCGTGGATGGAGATAACCGTCGAGTCCTCGCACAGCACAAGCCAGGTCCAAACGCGAGAGCAGTACGGCAGATATGAATGTTCCTTGTCGGCGTTGACGGCGAGCGCCGACTTGGTTCCATACAATGAGTTGTAGCCGATACAGACATAGTTGCGGCCAAAGTCTGCGGACGAGTAGTGCCAAGTTTCTGACGCTTTTCTGTACAGGTTCCCACGCGAGGCACTGTCCTTGCTACAGATAGATGACTTCTCGGAGAGCTCATCGTGATTTGCCTTCTCCGTGTCCAGGTCCGGAGCTTCGACAGTGACAAGCCGGCGACCCCAGGCAGATCTCCTACGGACTTTTTTGGTCAAGGTTGAGTGCGAAGTCATGGAAGCTGGCTGCTTCGGGTCGGAGCACATGAGCGCCAGCAGTCGAGGAGAGAAGTCGTAGCGCCTAGCCAAGACATCCAACAAGGCACGCTGCTGGAACGGGTACCAGATGTTTATCCAGCGAGTACTCAGGCAGTCGGGCTTCTCAGTCTCGAGCAGAGTCTCAATGCTCTTGACCGGAAGATCGAACGCTGACCATGCTGTGTCGTCGCTGAAGTCCAATATGAAGTTTCTTGTGGTGCTCGCTTGCACAGCTTGCACAAGGCCATCCAAGCTCGATGGATTCTACAACGCGTTAGCACGTGAAGCATGAAGTGGCGTGTCTCACGGAGTATGGTGGCCACCTACGTCCATACAACGGACAGAACTGTGCACATCTACGTCTCCAACAGATAGATAGTAGTCTTGGGCATCCGAATTGTCGCCTGTTCCGTTCCCGTCCGGATGTTCCATGTCAAGTCGCAAAAGCAATCCAGGTAAAAACTCACGCTGGAGGAGCAGCTGCGTCTATTTCTACCACCAGAACCCGGCTCTGGTGACCATTTGGAGGCCATCATGATGTCCGCCAGCTGTGACCAGATGTACTGTCAAGAATAAAGGCAAGAGAGCATCATGCAGCCATGTGGTGAGAAATGGTTAAGACACGCGCATCACATGCGGGTGGCTTGCTGTACCTGCGTACCTGAAGAACGCTTGCCGAAGTTTTGCCGCTCCGTGGGTGAGTGTGAGACCAGAGCGCACCTGCATCCGAAGCTGGAGTCACAACTTCGAGCGTGAGTAACATCAAGCTGTTCTTTGTCTTCAAGACGCCTCGGCTCCCCTGGGATCGAGATTCCCACCCTACGTCTGGTATGAAGAAAAGTGCCAGATAAGGAAAATGAGACCAACTTACTCGATCGTGAACTTACCAAACCTGCTACCGGAGGAATATAGCGTGTACAACGCTGCCGCAGCATGCCTTGCCGAGAGATTTCGACAGCTGCGGTTATTCGCTTTGAGAAAAAGTCCTGAGGCGTTCGCCTCTTCACATGAAGAAGAAGCGGCGCAGGGGCTGGACCACACAATGGAGCGGCTCAGTGTGCCTCATGCGGATCACTTCATCGCTGTGAAGCCAGCAGTTCCTGCCTGGACCGAACAGACACGCGAAGCTTTCTTGTTGAAGTGAGAGCATGATCGTGTAGTAATGAGTTCATTTTGATGCTATCTAAGAGGTGGCAGAACTGAGGTTCTTAAGTACCACTGGTTGTTTGCTTCGTAACGCTATCAAAGACAGTGATGAGACACTCTCTTTCAACATTTCTTGAATCAGTTGTTTGCTGCCAACTGGGTGGGCGTAATGGTTCTCATCGGACCTCTGGCTGGATCCGGCTCAAATGCGGCAAGCGTGACACGAGATTCTCCAGCAGTTGACAACAGCTTGAGCGCGGCCGATAGCGACAGAAAGACGTCATCCAAGGAGCCGCTACATTTTGACCTAAATGGGACGTTCGTAGACCCAAGCTATCGTGGCCAAGGACTGGGGCTGGCGCTCATAGATGCGGTGACCAAAAAGGGTGTCGCCGCTGCAGAAAAGATTGGGACCAGCGCGCGCTTTACCACACTAATTGACTCGGAGAACAAGGCTGCATTGCGAATGTTTAAGAAGATCGGGTTTCGAGAAGTCGGGGAGGAGCCCTACGTCCAACGGCCACGCTTGCGCGAGGGAGAGATGAGGTCGGAGGAGCGTGTTGCCATTCAAATGGAGATCCTGATGCCAGCGAGGAGCTCGGTATAGCCCGTGATATGGATCGCTGACAGCATTATGAAGATCATGGCCGCCGTGGGGCTCCCGCGTAGTATTCTGCAAGGCAACAAGAATACATTTTTGTCCACTGGCTTCGCGCCTACCAGAAGCACCAGGCGATGACGATGTCGTGATTCATGTCGTGACTGTGATGAGAACCACATTATCTAGCAAGTAGCAGCTTAAACTGGATAATCTCGATGCATTCTATGTGGTAGAGGAGAAAAGTATATGCTTTCCAGTCATCACTTCTCTTCGAGGTCACCGCCCGCACGTGACATAGGCAGCTCTTGGCGCTCCCACTACAAATGTCTCCGCCCGCCGCCACACCCTGCGCTTTTCTCTCTCATCGACAACAACAAGCTAATTGACTAAACCGAACTACGCAAAGCCGCACCATTAACCACTTTAAGAGCGTTATTGGAAGACCACCATCATGTCGAAGATCACGGTCGCTGGTGTGCGTAGCAACGTACAGCAACTGCTCCACTACTCCAACGAGGAGAAGAAGCGCAACTTCCTCGAGACTGTCGAGCTCCAGATCGGCCTCAAGAACTATGACCCTCAGCGTGATAAGCGTTTCTCGGGTACCGTTCGCCTCCCAAAGGTCCCTCGCCCGAACATGAGCATCTGGTAAGAGTAGAGCACAAAGCGCAAAAGACGGACGGGACACAATGCTGACTGTGGTGGTGATATAGCATTCTCGGTGACCAGCACGATATCGATCGTGCTAAGCACGGAGGCGTTGACGCCATGTCCTCGGAGGATTTGAAGAAGCTCAACAAGAACAAGAAGTTGATCAAGAAGCTCGCGCGCAAGTACGATGCCTTCATCGCTTCCGACTCCCTCATCAAGCAGATCCCACGTCTCTTGGGACCAGGTCTTTCCAAGGGTACGTCGAGAACCGCACCCTCACAGATCCCTCTTTCCACACACTAAAACATTTTTCCACAGCCGGCAAGTTCCCAACTCCCGTCTCCCACGCCGACGATCTCTCCGGCAAGATCACCGAGGTCAAGTCGACCATCAAGTTCCAGCTGAAGAAGGTGCTCTGCATGGGTGTCGCTGTCGGAAACGTGGACATGACTGAGGACGAGCTGATCGGAAACATCATGTTGGCCATCAACTACCTCGTCTCCCTCCTGAAGAAGGGCTGGCAGAACGTGGGCAGCTTGACCATCAAGGCAAGCATGTCCCCACCAAAGCGTCTCTACTAGATGCTACGCGCTATACTATACTCTCCGGCTATGTCAAGATTTAGGAGGGGAATAGATGGTGTGTGGATATTCATACCTGCCTGCTGCTGATGGATGGTGGGGTTGGATTGGCTGCTCCGAGAGTGTGGGCTACTTTGAGTTGGTAGTCTGGTGCTGCTCGCCTTTACTGGCTGAGTGGACAATAGAGCCTCGAGTCATCCAATTTCTCTTCCACTCCCGTGTGTGCGATACTACTGCGGACATTGTGTGCTCTTCGTGCGCTGGTTCCGTCACCCGCTCAACGTAGACACGGCTACTACGCTGTCCCTGTTCTCGTACCGTTCGTCTATTGTCATTTTCATGCATCCTCAGAGGGGACAGGAGAGACGGCGAGAGGAGACATCACGGTAGGTCAAAAGAAGAGCAAAGGAAGAAGCAGGCATGTGCGATATTCGCTTGACGTAGCTTTTCATTCCCATCCATTCCATACAAGTGACGTCCGTGAGGAGGTGCCTTTCTAAAACTTGGGTTCCGAAATCACAGTGTCTTTCTTTCCCTTCGTCCCATTATTAAGTCATACATTCTATCCCATACTCCGTGGGGAACCGTCTAGATCGTGATTGATGTGCATTTCGAGATCGGGATTGAAGCTGCGTGCACAGCGGGAATTAGGTTCCGATGGCAGTGTGAGGCTGAGTTGTTGTTGTTGTTGTTCGTATAGCAGCGAGGTTGGTGAAGATCAATATTGAATCAGGCAACGGCGTATGAATGCACAGTCGCGTGTCGTGCTCAGAAGGTGTTTCGGCAGTGAAGCTTCGGAAAGCGGTGAGGGCGTGGTCCAATAAGCACCCGTAGCGGATGGCTGCGAACATGAACCTTCATATGGAATATCAACGCAGACCACACATGGCAAGCAGTACTTGCGCGGTTTCGTTCTCCCCGTTGACGTCTCCTTGGTAGCCGAGTTTGCCCCGTCCACAGCTGGCGAGCGCGGCCGGTGTCTGCGAGTAGTCTTCGACTGGGGAGGGCGGGAGGACTAGCGACTGGATGTGGGAAGTCGTTGATGGCAGATAGACGGCGTCCAGTTTGTTGACAGCCTTTAGATGGAGAGCCTTCTGGCTGTAGCGTGATGCAGCCCCGGTGGTGTCAATACGTGTCATGGCTGGATTGACTTCGTGCTCAGTGCGGTGGTAGTCCCCTGGTGACCATGGCATGCCCATTGATGTAAAGAGCTTCTCAATTTCCACCGGCTGGGCGAAGCTCGCAAAGTGGCAGCAGAAGATCAAGGTCCCACCAGTGCGCGTGAATTGGAGGGCCTCATCTCGCAGAGGCGAATTCTGGTCTTCGGTGAGGGCCTGGTCGGTGGCGAGCACGATTGGTCTGAAGTAGCCGTTGAATAGGACGCTGGCCGCGGATCGAGATGTAATCGACTCCACGTCTGCTTTCGCCCTCAGGAGTTGGAGAGTTCGTCCATATTGCTCGTCGAAGTAAGGCTGTTTTCCAAGTTGCAGCAATACGACTCGAGGTCGCGGCCGAGGAGGTCCAAAAAACGGCCGGGGTGCCTGTTGTGCAAGGGAAGAGTAGACGGCGCTTCTTGTCGGCATGCTGGACCTGCAGCTGCGGCGGCGGAGGAGAAATTAGAAGTTAGCATCGTCGCGGCGTGAAAGAGAGATGTGCGTCTATATAGAGGGATGGTTCGCGAAAAGCGGTGAGTGACACCGCAAAGTGAAAGACCAGGTCACAGGCGTCGGTTTCAAGGGAAGTTCGGAGAGCCAGGGCCGTGCCTGGGAAAATCTCTGGGGACTAGAAGGCAAGCAAAACCCAGTCACAGGGAGGGCGGAAGAGGAAGCGGACGGATCCAAAATGATCAAAAACGTGCAGGCACGTGAAGGAGGTGCGATGCGAGTGAATGCTGCGCGTCTCCTGCATCGAGAACGTCGTACAAAGCGGTCGCTTAATGTCATCTGTGAGCGGTCACATCCCTTTGGCAACGCGGTCGTAACACCATAGCAAAGCGAAGCGCTGGGCGTCTATTGCGGCACCCGATATTTCATTAATGGAGTTTGATTGTGAGCAGCCTGGTAGATGTCCGGGGCGCGGTAGATTTGCGACAGCGTATACATGCAAGCAAGAGCATCCTCGAACAGAGAAGTCGGTGAGAGAGGTCAGGCCAAGCAACAACAATTAGACAACCCAACCAGTCGTCTGCCAGCGTCGGTGCTCGCTTCACCAGGCCCGCTGACTTCGCAAACCTGAGGCAGCAAGATTG
Source organism: Nothophaeocryptopus gaeumannii (assembly GCA_031771865.1). Classification (NCBI taxonomy): domain Eukaryota; kingdom Fungi; phylum Ascomycota; class Dothideomycetes; order Mycosphaerellales; family Mycosphaerellaceae; genus Nothophaeocryptopus; species Nothophaeocryptopus gaeumannii. The sequence continues at coordinate 3,196,991 of JASISA010000025.1, forward strand.
CTTTCACGTGACAGACCTGGTCCCTGACGGCTGCAATCTGGAAGTCGCAAGCTGGCAGGCACATCTTCGTCAGCCACAACCACCACACATCCACAACTTAACTTCCTCAACGACATCGCCGACGGGATCGAGTGCCATTGAAGGTCAGTCTGCGCATCATAAACCCCCGCTGTTGCCTTGCGACCGAGTCGAGGCGGCGGTCAGCTCTCCGGCGGTGGAGAGCCCATCCTAAATTCAACCACAACATCACGACCGCCGGAAGAACACATATACCCCATTGCCAAGGCAGTCGCATTCCTGCACCTCGATAAAACGTCCACTCGATCGCGGCACACGCATGCGCTACATCGACATATGCTAACAACACTCGGGGCAGCAGCACTGATCCACGCAATACTCCGCCTCTTCTAAATCCTCCACATCTGAAGCGCCACACACCGCCAGTATGGGCCTCACATTCTCGAAGCTGTTCGATCGCCTCTGGGGCAAGAAGGAGATGAGAATTCTGATGGTAGGATTGGACGCTGCCGGAAAGACCACCATCCTCTACAAGCTCAAGCTGGGTGAAATCGTCACCACCATCCCCACTATTGGTGCGTAGTACGAAGATTGGACACAAACGGAGTCGCGCTAACAACAGCGCCTGTGCAGGTTTCAACGTCGAGACTGTCGAGTACAAGAACATCCAATTCACCGTGTGGGATGTCGGCGGACAGGACAAGATCCGACCGCTGTGGAGACATTACTTCCAGAACACTCAGGGTATCATCTTCGTCGTCGACAGCAACGATCGTGACCGTGTGGTTGAGGCTCGTGAGGAGCTGCAGCGCATGCTGAACGAGGACGAGCTGCGGGATGCGCTTCTTTTGGTCTTCGCCAACAAGCAAGATCTGCCAAATGCCATGAACGCTGCCGAGATCACCGACAAGCTCGGACTGCACAGCTTGAGACAACGCGCATGGGTATGTCGTACTCGCATATGAGGCGCACGAGTTGCCCATACTGACTTTCATCGCAGTACATCCAATCCACTTGCGCTACTTCCGGAGACGGTCTCTACGAAGGTCTTGAGTGGCTCAGCAACTCGCTGCGCAAGGCTGGTCACCAGTAGACACTCCCAACCACGATGCACGCACGTCAAGCCACGAATCACCCAAAAGGAACACAGCAACACGATTCCCGTGCGCAAGAACCACCTCCATCTTGGACTCAAGTTTGCAGCAGCGAGCTAAGCAGAGAGGAGAAAGACATAAGGACAGGCTGTGGGAAGGTCTCGGACATGGGATACTGGTGTCTCTTTCTTCTATCTTGCCATAGCTAGCATGCTGGTGTCATGTACTCTTTTCCCGTCACTTTGCCTCTCTGCACGAACGAAACGGATGCTGCTTTACCGGTTGAGGCTGCATAAGTATCAGGCGGGGCTACTCTGCAAGGCGTTGATTCTTCTTTCCGAAGGAGATATGCGTTGTGACAAGGTAGCCGCCTCTAGGAGAATGAAAGTCTGCATTTACTTAGAATTCCGATCCTGTTCCTTGCTAAGTCCTGGTGCCCGAAGCATCATACGGTTCTCGAGACCAGTAAGACGTCCAGTGCGAGAAAGTCTGTTGAGCCTAGGAACTTAACAGATGCTCCTCGGACCACAAGTCATAGTATACTGCCATGGACCTATCGTGCTTGTTCAGGCAAGTAGTCGTGTGTGAAGCTTCCTTGCCGGCCTTGGCGTTGGTTAGATCGGCGGGGCAGGAGCCGAACTGTGCCTTGATGATGTGAGGCAGCTCTGGCACTTGCACATGCGGCTCCAGAGACCTTGTACTTTTCGCTGTCGTCAAGCTCAAACATTGCTTTACCGTCCTCTCTACACCACCACGCCTCTTCCTGCGCCTGAAACCCTCCCCCTCAGCCTTGAAGCCTAGATTCGCGCTCCGTGCCCGCAGATGACTCGATAGCATTGAGCGACTTTGCTTGCACCGCATAGCCCATTCGTCTGTGGTCCGAAGTGCACTCCCAACTCCTCCTCCTCCCATCTGATCAATAACATTTCGTCAGCGAATTCGAGTCTGGATACCGGTACTGAGTCGCAACGATGGCACAACCCCTCCCGTCGAAGGAGCAAACGCTCTTTCGACACCTCGTCCAGAACTACGAGTCCAAGCAGTACAAGAAGGGTATCAAAGCGGCCGAGCAAATCCTTCGAAAGCACCCAAATCATGGCGATACACAGGCGATGAAGGCACTTATCCTCAACAACCAAGGGAAGCAAGATGAGGCTTTCGAGCTTTGCAAACTTGCCTTGAAGAACGCCATGAAGTCTCACGTCTGTTGGCACGTCTATGGCTTGCTCTACCGAAGTGTTAAGAACTACGAGGAGGCAATCAAGGCATACCGATTTGCTCTTAGATTGGATCCAGAGAGCCAACAAATACAACGGGATCTGGCCCTGCTACAAGTTCAGATGAGGGACTATGAGGGATTTGTTCAGAGTCGCAACCAGATGCTTCAGCAACGGCCACAACTTCGGCAGAACTGGACTGCGTTGGCTGTGGCATTTCACTTGAACGGGGAATTGGACAAGGCGGAGAACGTGTTGCAGCGTTACGAGGAGACGCTGAAACAGCCTCCACCCAAAAGCGACATCGAACACGCCGAGGCCGTGTTGTACAAAAACTCGATCATCGCGGAAGAGGGAGACTATCAGCGTGCGCTTGAGCAACTCGAGCCCATACGAAAGTCGGCGTTGGATCGGCTGGCGGTGATGGAGGCCAAGGCAGAATACCTCTTGCAACTTGATCGGAAAGAGGATGCTGAGAAGGCATATCGGGCACTGTTGGATCGAAACACGGAGCGAAGAGCATACTTTGACGGGTTGGAGAAGGCGCTCGGTCTAGATCGAGAAAAGGCAGAGGACCAGGAGAAAATGCTGCAAGTGTATCAGAGCTATGCGGACAAGAGCTCGCGAGCCGACGCTGCGAGGCGGATACCGCTCGACTTCCTTCACGGCGATGCGTTCCGGACACATGCAGATCAATACCTGCGGAGAGCTTTCGCGAAAGGTGTGCCCAGCACATTCGCCAATGTCAAGCAGCTATATGACGACTCGAAGAAGCGTGATGCAATCCAGGAGCTTGTCGAGGGTTACGTGAACGAGGAGCCCCAGACGAATGGCGGCGCAGAGCGCAGCGAACCAAATGGTAGCACCGACGGCTCCCACAAGGACGATGCGTCGAAGGCGGCGCTACGCTGGTCGCTGAGTGTCAACTACTTCCTCGCGCAACATTACAACTACTACCTGTCCCGCGATCTCGCCAAGGCGCAGCAATACATCGATAAGGCCATTTCGCTCAACCCTGCCAAGACCGATTACACGTACCACATGACCCACGCGCGGATATTGAAGAACCTGGGCAACGTGGAAGGAGCATCAAAGGCGATGAACGAGTCGCGTGAGATGGATCTAAAGGATCGCTACATTAACACGAAGTGCGCCAAATACCAGCTTAGGAACGACCAGCACCAGGACGCGATCGACACAATGGGCCTGTTCACGCGAAAAGAAGCAGTCGGCGGACCTCTCGGAGATCTGCTCGACATGCAATGTGTGTGGTACATCACTGAAGACGGCGAATCCTATTTCCGGGAAGGCAAGCTCGCGCTCGCGCTCAAACGCTTCAAATCCGTCTACGAAATCTTCGATGTCTGGCAAGAAGATCAATTCGACTTCCATACCTTCTCTCTTCGAAAAGGCATGATCCGAGCATACATCGACATGGTGAGGTGGGAAGACAAGCTTCGGGAACACCCATTCTTCACACGTGCTGCGCTGTCTGCTATCAAGATCTACTGCATGCTCTACGACCGTCCCGATCTCGCCCTCGGTGGTCTGGTGAACGGTAATGGCGAGAGCGCCGCTGATCAGAAGAAGGCCGCGAAGAAAGCAAAGAAGGAGGCCGAAAAGGCGGAGGCGGAGCGGAAAGCTGCCGCGGCAAAGAAGTCGCAGCCATCAAAGGATGAGGAGGGTACGCTCAAGAAGGAGGATCAAGACCCACTCGGCACGGAGCTGCTGAAGAAGGCTGGCGAGAAACCACTGGAGGACGCGATGAAGTTCGTCGCGCCGCTGCTTGAACTCAGTCCGAAAAATATTGATGCGCAGATCGCAGGGTTTGAGGTCTTCATTCGAAGGAGTAAGTGAACTAAAACATATACACTGTCCCGTGAAACCAGCGCTGATGATCTTGAACAGAGAAATTCCTTCCCGCCCTACGCTGCCTCCTCGCATCCTACTCCATTCAACCCGATCACCCAGCCTGCCACGACCAGGGCGGTCGTCTCAAACTCGCCCTCGACACTGACAACACTCTCAAATCTCTCCCAGAACAAATACAACAAGTACTTGAAGAAACATACTTATCCAAACTCAGTCCGAAGAGTCTAGACGAGTGCAACGAGGAGTACCTCGAAAGCCACAAACAGAGCGCAAAGCACCTGCAAAGTGTGGTGAGGTTCAGGAACGTGCTGAAGCCCGGTGCGGAGGAGACGAAGACGAAAGCCGTTAAGGATCTCACTGCGACTCTTGAGCTGAGGGATGCTACATTGAAAGATGCGCTTGAGGGGTTGCAAGTCCTCAAGGATCTTGGTGTGGCGCAGACGGAGAGGGAGAAGTACGTTGAGGCGGCAAAGAAGAGGTGGACGGAAGCGACTGTGTTTAAGGCGTAGAGCGTGCTCTGGCGAGACATGGGCATGCGGGACTAATGTGATGTGGGTGACACTCGACAGTGGACGCTCCACTGTGCCTTGATGGTTCTACTTGCATACTGGCGAGGCGCTGGGTGAGAGGAAAAGTAGATCTTGGTATAGATTCATAGCGATGGCAGGCAAGGCAGAGATACAGAAAAGAACACTGCTAAGATGGTCCTATGTAAAGTGAACAGACTCGTCTAGTTCACATTTCCGCATTGGTCGGTGGCTTATCTGCACGTAATCGCAGCGGTGTCGTTGCCTAACGCCTGTGAACTCCTTGATCCGCTCACCCCGCCATGCCGTGCGCCAGACTCCCATACAATCATGTTTTGATCATTGTCAGAGATCATTCAGGCATCATCACACTCATGCTTCAATCTCCATCTCCACTTCAACCTTCTCCTTCACAACAGTGTGCTCATCGCCAAACAAACCCTCGATCCGAAATGGCTGCGCCATCGCACTGACAATCTTCACATTCCCGTCCTTCACAGCTTGCTCTTGCTTCTGCTGATCCAACGCCGATAACTTCAGTCTCCCTTCATTCAAATCTCCCAGCACCGTCAACGCTGCGGCATTGAGATTGGGCACTCCTCCTCGTCCGAGACGTCCGCGTTTCCGCGCTACGTCTACCAGGAAGCGGGTTGTTGTGTCGGAGTTTGCGGTTACGAGGGGTGGGAGTTGGTAGTAAGCGAGGAGTTGGGGGATGCCTTCTGGAGTGGCGCTGAGGCGGGTTATGAGGCGGGTTACGGGTTTTATTGGGTCTGCGAGGGCGGATTTGGGGAGGGTTGGTTTTGCAGGTACCGGCTCGTCGGGGTTTCTGGGGTTTGGTTTGGTAGTCTTCTTTGTTGCGGTTGATTTGAGGGTTGCGTCTTGGGTGTCTTCGTCGTCTTCATCGTCTTCATCCTCATGGTCGTCGTCGGTAGGTTTGTATTTCTGCGCTCTTGCTTGTGCGGATGCGATGAGTGCTGCCATGGGGTTGGAATACTCCTCCATCTCATCATCGTCATCTTCTTCCACCTCCTCAATGTCTTCGGGGTCTAGCAACTCTTCATCTTCATCGTCCTCAGCAGCCTCTGCTCCTCCAGTGGCACTGCTCTCAACCTTCCGCCCCTCCCTTTGAGCGCGCGCAACGTCTCGTCTTCGTTCTTTCTCCTCCTCCTTCCTTCGCTTGCTCTCCTCGATCTCTGCCAGCACCTTGTCCTTGTATGGAAACAGGTTTGGAATTCCAGGATCTTTCTTCAGACGACTTCGCCATTGCGGGTTCTTTTTCGCTGCTTTGCGATCCTTGCGCTGTTTCTCGGCAGAGGCTTTTTGGATTCTGTGCCGGAGACGCACGGATACGCGCTTCGATTGTGGCTTGCCGACCTTCATTTTGAGCTTGTGGTGGAGGAGATGATGAGGTTGGCGAGGGCAAGTGTTGAGGTGGAGGAGCTTTGGAGGTCTCGAAATTTTGGCCGGAGATCGGAATAGACTTCGCCGACGAGCCGTTAGAACTAGCTTAAGTCTATTCCCCTGCTACCCTTGATCAACGACTACAGCACTTCCGTGCTTCCTCAGCCTTCATCAACTACTCCATCATGTCACCTTAATGTCTCCAGCTGCGCTCCATGGAAAAGCGCGCCGATGTTCATACGCTCGTGAGGTTACCTCATTTGCACCACGTCCGCCTTGACGGGTCCGCAAGGACGGGGACCGGACATGCTGCATACCTCAGCATTTTACACACCATCATTCAACCGATGGGTGGCAGAAGTCCGCATGCAGCACAAAATAAGACTTAGTGCCGATCAGAAGCAGTCGAAGTAGGAGGACTCCGAGCATCTGGACCGATGACAGACCCTCGCCGTTCACCGTTTGACATCCAGCGATGTTGTGTTCCGGCTGCTCCTGGCGAAGCAGCAAACAAGATTTCTTCCGATCTGGACAGCTGTAGGAAGGGCTTTGCGCGTCCCAAGGCTACTCGCTGACAACACCCCCTCCAGGCCCGCTGGGGACCAGGGACTTCAGGATGCATCTCTACAAAGAGTTGAAGTCCCCACTGACTACATGTTCTAGATCATGGCAAAGATTTAGCTTTTCACACCATCTGTCGCTTGAACAAATACAGCACTCCCCACTTGAAGCGGACTCGGATCACCTATCAGACTCGGCTTCTCAGAATTGAGAGAAGCAGTTGTTCCCCGAGTGGTGGCCCGGGAGTTATCATGCCCACTTGAATTTCGTCTGCAAGATGAGGGCGACATTGCATCTGGGTTATTGTTCAGATTGAAAGCGAAGCAATTCCAATGCGGGCGCCATGCTAAGCACATGCAGCGCTGGTGGCTTGTGCCACATTTACAGCGCACGATGTCTCCCCACCCGATTTTCGCTGTTTGAAACACTCGAAAGGTCGGCAGGTCCAACGACGCGGTCAAGTAGTGCTGCCTGTGTTTCGGCATACCGATTCTCGTTATCACGCGAGCAGAGATGCGTTCACGTTGACGAACGATCGACACCGAAGCCCAGGATTAGGCGCAGCCGGCCGACAAGGCCTTGAGTTTGCGTGCCTGGAAGGCTACATTTATTGTTTATCAATCAATATATCGTTATGCAGTCAACAGAGTCCTACGGGCGTCTTGTCCCTTGTTGACAATCCTTTTCACGCAAGACCTAAATACCCGCGGAACAGTACCAACATGGTAACTCCTCAAACCACTCTATCAAGTATCGTTCCAAAAGATTGCTTGGATAGAGAAGTTTTGATGGCCGACTTAGACGTGGACGAATTAGATGGGGCCATAAGCATGAGCGACGCCTCCAATGCGACGAACGAAGCCGATGAGTACGATTTAAGCGACGACAGCGATTTCACCAATGCTTCCACGGAACCCCCTATGGCCGCCGCAGTGGAAGGTCTGAGTGACAGCTTGGGAGAAAGCCTCGATCTCCTTCGCGTCGACGGCAGCTTCACTGCCGCGGGGACGTCGGGCAAGAAAGTCAAACCGTTGCTGGTCATCGGGACATCACAGGTCACATTGCCTCTTCGAGAGATCTATGGGGTGAACTTCGTACCCCAGCGATGCGAGTATGAGCTCGGCTGTGGCCCAAATCCATGGCAAATCGGACCAGAGCATGTCACCATCCGGAGTCAGGCATTCCATCAGCTCATGCCCTCAATGATGGAAGGAGCTAGGATAGGACTAGGCATGTCACGTTCTTGCGCCGTCACCGCTGAACTGGACGGATCATTGCTTTTTGAGAAGGGGGCCCTGACGAAGGCAAAGATCGAGTGAGTACTTCGCCAAAGTATGCGGTCCACAAGTCTGATTGGAATCAGGAATCTGAGCTCATCAGACACCTGTGGGGACAATGCTTGTTTGTTTGCCTTCCAAACACCAAGGCGGATCTATCACCATGTCGCTGGCCGACGGTGAAGCAGAGTTCGAACCATCACAGAACCACATATCGTATGTGGCTTTCTACACAGATGTTTCAGCAGAAATCACAGAGATAAGAAGCGGCCATATGCTCTGCTTTGTCTTCAGGTTGATACAAAAAGAGACGCCTGCGGGTTCGGCTTCTCGAATCGCGGACAGACTGAGGGCCGAATTAGCATCCTGGAAGTCCCTGCCTGGTATGGACCAGCAGCTTCTCCGTATGCTCGGTCACCGGTACGAAGCTTCAAGTATCCGCATGAACTGTTTGCAGGGGTCAGACGCGCCCATAGCGCGATTGCTGGTCGAGCTGTCGAAGGAGATGGATTACTCGGCATATCTTGCAATGCTGCAGCGTGAGGTGCATGATACCCTCACGGAGATTGAAAGCCTACACATCGGTTTGAACATCACTAGTCTACATGACCTGGATGGCAGCCGACTGGGAGGAAACATGCCCTTGAAACGACATCAGGTCTTACAGCGCGACGACTCTTGTACGACCCGTTCTCCAGCATCTCCATGGGCTCTCATGCTGGTCAAGAAGGCTGCTGTGCCTCGGCTCCTTGTGAGAGTCTGCTCGGATAACGATAAATCTGGAGAATAAGATGAGAGTGGTGCCGCTGCGTTGATTGCGGCATACGTGCACAGGCTTCGTACACATCTTAATGACACAAAGCTACGAGCTGAGTTAATACAATCGTGCGATCACCTTGTGAAAAGTAGACGCCAAGGCATGAACTCGCAGCAAGCTGTAGCATTGGCGCCATATTCGTTTCCCAATCCACGAGTCCGCTCAATCGCCAAATCCAAACACCTCCTCACAGCCTCTTCCCGCTTCCCTGTCAACATCTTCCAAGGAACATTCAATCCCCTTCGTCGTCCTCTTCGCGGAATGACTCTTCTTATGAGCCGCATGAGTTGCATTTATTTGTACATCCCTTAGGGTCTAGTGAACAAGCGAAAGGCCCGAACACTGAGTGATGATACCAGCCACAGTCTTTTCCTTGCTTTTTATGTCTAATTAGTCCAAGTCGCTTTGAGGTCCTTATTTGACTTACACGACAACATCCGCAGACCGCTGGTATAGTGTATGGTTCCGCAACTACAGATTGGACGGCAAAGTAAAGAAGTCCTAAGGAGAGGAGAGTGCGGCGGGATATAGTACGGCCGAACATATTGATCGAAGGCCGATAATTTAGCTGTAGGAGGAAGATCGTAGCAAAGGTTGTAGCCAGTAAATTCTGGAAGATAGTGGATATATATAGTCACTTGAGAAAACGTCGGCTATCGGCGGAGGTAAAGACTTTGCTGGTCCATTTCCTGGGCCTCACGATCTATGAGCTTCCTAGATACGCGGGTAACAGGGAAGCCGCATGTGATTGACAGTGGTTAGCGCAGGCATATAGCTAGTCAAAGGGCGCCTGAACTTAGAAGGTCTCCGCATCTTGAACGAAAGTATGGTTAAGACCCTTGATATGTCCTTGACAACAGCTTGTCTGAGCAGCGTTTCAAAGCTATATGCAGGTGACTCGCGCTGCTCGTCACTCTCCGCCTGCGCTCTAATCGACACACTGCTCTCTCATCGTTGTTTCTAACACGTGGGAGAGTCGTCGAAGCCAAGAAGGCCGTCTTTGACCGAGCTCGCTCTTGCTCTTTCTGAGAAGTGACTACGACCGAGTAATCAATCTTTGGGATGCGGTGGAAGGTTGGCGAAGAGCTTCACATTGTTTGAAAGGGAAACAGAGGCATGGGAGAACCTCGAATGTCGGGCATGCAACTCGTGCGAAGAGGAAGATAGATGTGATAGAGACAGATTGAAGGCTGAGAGACACTCGTGAGGTGTTGTGCCTGATGCATATCACAAATTAGGACGGGCAGTCCACCTCACTTCCAACTGCTTCTCGAACGATAGCAGGAACACACAGCATTCTCGTGAAACATTATGCTCTACCCGCGTATGATCTTTACACTTCCTATCTGGTCATGAGTGCTCAGCATCGCAGTAAGTAAACGCGATGGCCAAAGCGTGACCTGACTTCAGGGATCTTCGGCCCCGGGGCAGAGCCCTGTTCATGACTAAGGGTCATATCAACTTCATAGTGTCACGTTACTTTGACCTCAAATCTACCAACCTCAGTTACACTAATATGGCCCTTTCTCATCTATACAGGCGTCGCTATCGCCTAAAACACTCGCAGCGCACTCGCAGACGGCCTGCGCGGCTTGCTGTTGTTATGAAGCAGTCATAGCTGGACAATAGCAGGCTGCGTAGGCCGTATTGCTATTTTGAACTGATGCTATTGTAAGTACTACTATTGTCCTTTTCACTCGCAGCACTCGTATATCTACTCTTTCTTTTCCTTTGCTTACTATCTTAGCTACATCAACATTCTCCCGTCAAAACTACAAGAATACTACTGCCGCGATGTCTCAATTCCGCCAACCAACCACTACTACCACCACCGACTTCTGGCATGTCGAAGACTATCAATGGAACGAGTGGGTAGCCAGCAGCGAGTCTACCAATAGCAAGGAGCGCAAGTCAGCTTTGAACAATTTAGGAAGTTTGATACGGCTGGCCGTATCACGGAGACTAATGAAGGTGAGTTAATTGACTCGTAGCTATTTGAATCTACTCGCAGACACACTCGTAGGCAAAGCCGCTCTATCCCTTGCCCGTGGTGCGAGTGCAAGAAGAATCCGCAGCCCTGTATGGTGTTCAAAGACCGTGGAGATCTTGCGTGTGCCTATTGCAAGCGGCATGGAAAGTCTGGCTGCCTTGCCAATGAAGCCAAGGCTGAAGATGAAGACGAAGATGAAGATGAAGATGAGGAGATGGAGGATGTCGACGAAGGTGGTGTGCTTGTCGAGCCTGCGAGTGCTGTGAGTGCTGCGAGTGGAGAGACTGCTGGTCTGCGTGCTGAGAACGAGAGCCTAAAGACTAAGGTTACTGATTTGGAGGCTCGTTTGGTTGCCATTGAGGCTAAAGTGTCTAGTCTTGACACTGAGATGGAGGCTGCTCGTCGTGCTGGCTTTGTGGGCTTTCGTCTCGGCGCCTTTGAGAGTAGCTTGGTAGACAAGACTACCGGCAAACCTTGGTACTAGATAGCAGTGTCAAAATACGAGTGCTGCGAGTGCCTGAACCTGAACTCCATTCCTACATACGAGATATATCTACCAACTAAAGAAATTAATTACCCTTCATCGACCTTGTCTTCCGCGTTGACGGCTCCACAACCAGCTTCTTCCTTGGCTTCTTGATATGCGTCTGGGCTGGTTCAGCAAGTGTTGGAGGTGCTGGTTCAGCTACAGTTGTTGGAGGTGCTGGTTCAGCTACAGTTGTTGGAGGTGTTGGTTCAGCAACAGGCACTAATTCTACCTGCTCCAGCGGAGCAGCGACTTGCTGCTATATAGCCTCCTCAACAAACAACGACACCTCCGTCTGCTCAATAATAGTATCCAGCCTCTCCGAAAAAGTATCGCGAGTTGGTTCTACGACCTCATAATCTTCTTCAACAATAGGAGCCTTGGGTTCCTTCTTGACGAACCATTCACTCGGCGAGTCAAAGCTAAAACTACTGCTTAATTGATCGCTAGCCTCGCTAGTTAGATCAATGATCTCTGCACCAGCCGGAATGCGATAAGGACGTACCGATAGACCAGCGTTGCCTTTAGTAGGTGATGGAGGCGACAATTCACTACTGGCCTGGCGTTTGTGTCCACTCGCAGCAGTACTCGTAGCAGCACTCGCAGCAGTAGCACTCGCAGCAGTACTCGTAGCAGCACTCGCAGCAGTACTCGTAGCAGCACTCGCAGCAGCCTCGCGAGCCGCGTATGCCAACGTTGAAGAAGTCAACTGCGCACGGCGAAAGACTGCGGCCGGCGGCGAATTGTGTAGCGGGTCACTCGTATCCGCATTGGCAGCACTCGTAGTAGATTTGGCTGGACTCGTAGTACTGTCGTCCTGATCCGCTATTCCGCGTTGGCCGACTGGTTTCGTATTCCAGCGTCTGACCCGATTGACGAGAATTACCACCTTGATATGGACTGTCGCATTCAATGCTGACCATGGACTGCGATGAAATGGCAATAGCATCTCTTCGAGGTCATCCGATAGTAGATTGTGTCTGCTGGGCGGATTGGTTCGTTGGTATCCTCATCAAAAGATACACAAAGGAAGGAGTCTTGATGCGGGTGTATCAACCATTGCTGTAAAGTTGGTCCAGCAGCCGGAACAATAACAGTAGAATAGAGCCAGTTCCTACGCATGTCTTCGTTGCGGCTCGGCAGCATATCAACCATATGTTGATAAGTATCAAAGAAGCCGTCCAGTCGCCATCTTTGTATAAGCTCCGGTTCATCGTAGTGCCAAACATCCGGAGTTGACAACGCTGAAGCCTTTTGCTTCTTGTTCTTCGGCGTACGAATATTGACAAGCACTGTAAAAGCCTCGCACCGAAAGTGAATCTCTCGGCGTTGGGCTTTACCCTTGCCCTTGCCCTTGGATGAAGAGGTAGATAGTGGTGCACTCGCACTCGCACTCGTAGGAGCTGGCGATGCAGCTGGACGAGAGATCTTGCGGTTGGTAGAAGCCTTAGGACTGAGGGGATCGATACCAGCGTTGCCAATATTGCGGCTGTGTGACTTCTTATTCTGCTGAAGAACGGTGTTACCACGGTTCGAAGAGGTAGTGCCGAAACCTTGAAAGCCAGTATATGTACTAGAGGCTCCAGCTCCAATAAGCGCACTCGCAGCACTCGTAGAGGCTCCAGAAGCTGCTCCAGTAGGCGCACTCGCAGCACTCGTAGCTGCTGGCCGTGCTGCTAGTAGTGGAGAGGATATGAGAGGCCCGTCATCTTCTCGGTAATGAGGATTGTGCACAAGGCAATAGGGGCATCGGAAAACGTTGCCAAGATCACAGTGATATATCACTTGCTTCTTGGACTGCGCACAGAACTTAGTCCACTCAAGATCCATTGTTGAAGAAGGAGGTAACGCTGAATACCCTTAAAGTGGCTGACCAGCAGCCTCAAATACTGCTCTGGTTCGGTCACTCGGCTGCCTCTGTGTACTAGCAGCAGGCGTTTCAAACTCCGGCAGATCTCCGCCATTGTTGACATACTCATGCGCTGCAGTGCGGAGGTGATGGTATGCATGAACATGCAGCTTTTGCGGCCCAGGCAATGCTGATTCCTCACCACCATGAAACATGATTGGATAGCCGCTAGTATGAAGCATATCATTACACCACTCGAGAGATATTGGAGGTAGATATGCGAGCAAATCTGCGAATAGAATCAGCTGGAGTGAACTACTAAGTTCCAGCTTACAGCATCCCCTGCGAGCCTGCGAGTGCCGCTGCGAGTGACATGGGCAGCTACGAGTGCCGCTGCGAGTAACATGGGCAGCTACGAGTGCCTAGCTACGAGTGGCTCCGGCAGTTACGAGTGTGCACACCGCTACTTACCAAACTCTGCAATCTTGTCAACCCATTGCTGTAAAACCGGATCTTCAGTATCCAGTAAATGCCCGTAGAAGTCACCGCCGTGAAGCTCCGGATAGTCGTAGAGATTGTTGGGCTCTCCAGCTACATGCTTAGCAACTGTCTGTTCGTTGTGCTTACGGATTGTATGAGTATTCCAGCAGTGTACAAACTCTCCAGTTGTATACCTCATTACGGGGATGTAGATTGCGAGCCAGGCAATACGATCTGCTTTAAGAGCTGCGTTATAATGCCCTTCCTCTCGGAGTTGATTGAAATAGTCTCTCCAGCGGTTGAATACTGACTTTGCTGCCTCGCCCTACCAGTGCTCAATAGTCTGATTTCCTTTGCTTGTTGTATACCAGAAGGCATCGCTGAAAGTGATATGTTCGCTAGCAAGGTGCTCACGTAGGAGAAGATGTGCGTCCGCAAGCATTGGAGTTTCAACGCCCTGATCAGATCGTATGATATTAGGCATACGGCCGGCCTTGTAGATCGTGATGATGTACTGTGCAAAAACCGAGAACTTGGTCTTAGCTAGCGGCCCAACAAAGTACCAGATAATCTTCCTTGAAAAGACGTCGATACAGGCGTAGATCGAGCATCCATAATCAGCCAGCTTACAAAAAGCATCAATAGAGTATACATCATCAGCTCCTCGAGCTTGAGGCCTTACGCTACGAGGTTTACTGCGTTTACCAGGTCGACGGCTCTCAAAAGCTGCTGGCACCTTGGCACGGGCAATACGGAAGATGCGGTCTCTACGAGTGATCAGCGAGTGCAGCCTACGAGTGCGAGTGCCTGAGTGAATGAATACAAAGGCGTACCTGCCAATGAAGTGCCATTTCTCACGAATAGTTTGGGCCAACTTGCGATATCCAAAGTCCTGTGCAGCACCATGCCCAAGCACATGGTCCAATGCCTCGCTAATAGCGGCATCCACCTCTTTAGAAGATTCTGCTGGATACCTCTTATATAGGCCTATATCACGCCTCAACCGCTGATATTGTATGAGGGAGATATTGTAGCCATCTGCCTGTAGATACTGAACTTCCTCTCATCTTTGTACGAGTACAGCCAGAAACGCTCAATAATACGGGCTCTGAGGGCATTGTCTACCTGTAGAGGAGCCTGTCGAATACGAGCACCCCACTGCTTCAGCCTCCTCTTCAGAGTCTTGACAGATATATCAATATCGTAGTAGGTTCGTAGATTATCGCATATCGCAGTGTATTCGCGTCGGTCAAAGAAGATCCAGTGCTCAATCTGGGCTCGCACGGGCTCGAGGTCAACGGTATGAGGCGCCATATGCACTTGCGAGTGCAGGTACGAGTGTAGGCACGAGTGTAGGGCAATATAACGAGTGTAGATAAGAGTGTGGAAGCCGAGGCGAAAGTTGATATGACCCTTAGTCATGAACAGGGCTCTGCCCCGGGTCGCGTCACAACGCGTCTTCTTGACAGTCGTGCTTTCTGTGGTAAGATTCTCGTCCTCACGTCAATTCCCCTCTGACCTGACTATCCTGTTTGCCTCCAACTTGTAGAGCCAATATGGGCTGCAGTACTTGGGAGATGGAGAACATGAGAGACTCGGATGGTGACGAAGCTGATTATGACGAATTCAACTGGGGACGACGGAGTGTTGAGGAGGAGGAAGAGGAGTCCGACGAAGAGGAAGACGAAGAGTCCGAACAGGAGTCCGAATCAATCAACAACCGAATTGGCCATGTACGAGCGCCGCGACTTGCCTTTTCCGACATCAAAACTGAACTGAGAACTCACCTGGCTAGCCTTCATATTGAAGGCGACTTCGTAGGATGTGGACCCATTGAGAATTTCGTAGATCCAGCAATATCTGTGCGTGGTTCGGAGCCTATTCAGCTACCTCTGACAGAAGCAGGCGCCAACGCGATGATGCCCGCCCGAGCAGACGTCGAGCTTGGATGCGGTCATAACCCCTGGGTCCTTGAATCAGATCAAGTCGTTGTAACGAATCCTCAGTTCGGAAATATGGTCTCCCATCTCCTCTTACAAGCAAAGCAGCACTTGGGGATCTCGAGTGACGTAGCGCTTACAACAAATCTTCAAAGGGTGGTCCTTTTCGAGAAAGGTGCTTTGGACGCCAGCAAGCCGGATGATAAGGTCGAGTTTGCATGCTATGCAGATGGAGAACAACATGGTTCACATAAAGCGCCCTATACTGTGGGCAGTCTTGCCGTCTTCATGCCTTCCAAAAAGACAGGTGGCGAATTCAATCTCCTTCTGTCCGAGAGCAAGCAGGATCTCATGCCTAAGTATGACGGGCCAGCGTATGCTTGCTGGTACTTGGATGCGGTCCAGAAAATATCGCCGATACAATCGGGTCACCTACTTTGTCTCTTGTATGACATCTACTCGCCGGATCCAGCATTGAATGATGGAAAGTTGCGAAACCCTCATCTCCAGAACGTGCTGCAGTCGTGGCGCGACCTATCTGACAGCCCGCCCATGCTATTCTCAGTCTTCCACCAGAAGTATTCAGATTCCGGGTTCTGTCTAAGGCAGCTCAAAGGTTCCGATCTGACCCAGACCACGCACTCATTCAGTCACTACCGCATTTTGGCTTCATGGCCTTTCTTGCCAGGATGGAGAGGAAGGAGAACACTGGAGATGAGAATGCCGGGTACGAAGTGTATCAAGATCAACTCAAGCTGGTGTCATTATTCGACCTCGATGGACGCCCTGTCGTGAATACGGCTAGTACTGTGGAGGCTGGCTGGATTATCCAGGATGACGTGTTCTCCGACGATAGAAGCCCGGATGAAAAGGAGGAAGGGTGGGAGGATGCGACCTATTACGACAATTATTAATGGAACGACGTAAGCCGATCAGCCATACGTAGCGGTACATACTGACTCCTTACAGTGCGTCGTTTTGATCAAGGAGAGCCATCTGAGGAAGTTCCTTTTGGAGGGCCTCGAAACCAAGGAGAAGGGTAGACGGTATGTGAAGAATGACCGAGATCCTTTGAGAGATGTCGCCTCTATTTTGGATTACTACATTGGGGCGCATCGTCGGAACGGCGAAGACAAGGCCATCCGAGTCCAGCTGAAGAAGCTATGTGCCCACATCGTTCATCAGAATCAGCTCGCCGCTGAGAGAAAGAAGAAAGAAGACTGGGTTTCACACCCATTCTCCGATGAAGCAATGGAAAAGGTCCTTGACGCCTTGATCTCGATGAGCCTCAACAATCAACTTTCGCAAACCGTCCGCTGCTTCCAAAAGGCTGTTCCGACAAGAGTCATGAAGACTCTGCCGGAAGCAATGTCTGAGGCCACATTTGAGAACATGTCAGTCCTGCGTGTGCATCCACATCTTTGAAGCTTTTGCTAACGATCTACAGACTTGTCGAGACCATGCCTAGTTACGGGACTATCTCTTCACGGGTCGACTTCTTTCAAGACTTGCTCGGAGAGGACCTCCATGGTTTAGGAGACAATATCTACCACTCTGCAATTAGACATCTGCTAGAGTTACTTCGAAGTCTTGCTACGGGCGGCGCACTCCCTGCATCCACAGGCGATGGATCGCCAGAACTGACTGAGGAGGACGGAGCAGCTCTTCTGGACCTGCTCGAAATTTGTGATGAAGAAGACATGCTGAACAAGATGTGGGTGACCTTTCTAGTTCATGAAGAAGACTTGCCACGCAGCTAATGCTTTGCAGTGTGATACCGAGCGTCCGCAAAAATGCCACGAACGGGCCATTCGCAGTCGGGTTTCTGGCAAGTTTTATTGCGAGGCCTCCTAAAGGCCTGTCAGAGGAAGCGCTGAGGTTCACATTTCTGGACCTCTACATCATGCTTTCATACAATGTCGAAAAATCTCAAACACAGCCTCGACCTTACCCAAGCCGCAAAGCATCCCAAGAAGGCTCCAAGCGGCGAAGATTCCAAACAACTCTTGGAGAAGCCCTAATCGATCTGGTCGTCTTCACACACAACCACATCCAAGATCACAACGTCCTCGCCATCTTGCTCAACAAGATTCAATTCGGAGCTTCACGACTATCACCAGAATCATACGGTACGATCTATATGCCCCTCATCCGTAAGATGCTTCCGCTACTCAATGGATGGGCTTGCAGAGAGGAAATTGGCTTGACTGCCTTCATCCGATATCTGCTTCACTACTACGTGGCCAGATATGTGGGCCAACAGCCAGCGGCACAGGCGGACTACCGGCCTCCTCCGTACGCCAGCGCGAGAAGCCGACAGAATCGGATGCTGGATGCTCAGCGGAGGCAGACGCGAGCCAAGGAAGACTGGAAGAAACGTTGTGCGGAGGTCCACATGCAACTGCGAAGTCTCGATACCGCAATGCTGCGCAAGGCCCTCGGAGATGACTTCAATCGGATTATGAATCTCTGGGATGTAGTGACTGACTGGGACAGAGCGCCCGCCTGTCTGATGAGGAAGCCGTTGCAGAATATGGCCAACCCTCCCAACGTCGCTAGGCCGCATGCTGGTCCTGATGGGTTGAAGAGGAAAGCCGAAGTCATAGAGTTGGATTTGGATTGGGCGCACGACGATGCTTCGTCCGACTGATTGAGTTGACCGTCTGATCAGACCGATCCACTGAGAGACTGTCATGTCTCGAGTTGGCAAGCTTTGTCTTTCCCTGGAACATCCCAGTCCCAGCTAGTGTTGCCAGGCAATCCATCGACAGTTCTTCGAAGTTGGACAGCACTGGAACCTTCTCGACCACGTTAGGACATTTTTCAGGCTGTCAGCATACATAAATACCTCACCCCCGATAGTGGCACTCACAGATGTGCATCTCTGGGCTCAAATGTCTTCTTTCACAGCTAAACTCGAGCCCAAGCCACCAACTGCCCTCATCCTCTGGTGGGACAGGACCAAACTCCGCGTGCAATGTCCCTTCTGTCATCGCGAACATGGACATTCTCCCGGCAGACATCCGACAATTGAAGAAGTGCGCATGTGCGACTGCGGAGATCCAGATATTGCCGGCCATTATCGCCTGCTGTACCCTTTTGACTCTCATCCGGATGCAAAGGGATATGGATGGGAACTCGACAAGAACGAGGGCAAATTCTACACGCTCAATAAGAACGGTCGCCTTGTCGATCAGAAGGACTCGCCATGGCCAAACGATCGGACGGCGGTCAAGCCTTCAGTCAAGGTTGAAGATGGACCCAGAACGGATTCTGAAAGCGATTCTGATGACAGCTTATCTGGCCTGGCCGATCAAGCCGCCAACCTGGGATTAGGTAGTGAAGAGGAGCGTCCTCGGCAAAGTGCAGAGGAAATCTTGCGGGAACTTTATGGAGACCCTGACTACCGCCGCGAAGTGTACATGTCAGCTGCTGTCGACCGCAATCGATCCGAGCTCGAATGGCTTTTCAACAAGTACGGCGACGAAGAGTTCGTAGCAGCCTTCGATCCTGATACCGGCGCGAATGCGATCCTCTTTGCAGCAGCGGAGGAAAAGGCACTGCCTACCATACAGTGGCTGAAGGCTAGAGGTGTCGCCATCATGAATACCGACATTTACGGCCGAACTCCCTTGATGGAAGCAGCACTCTGGGGTCGTGTCGACACTGTGAAGTATCTCGTCAAGGAAGGGGCCAATGTCGACGTTGTTGATGGAAACGGTATGACCGCGTACGATCTCGCGCGCGATGTCAAGCGTAACAAGGAAGAACGGAAGACCAGAGCAGGGACTGTATATCGCGAGCTGGCTGGTTCTGATGAGCGTCGAGCAATCATAGCGGCATTTCTGAAGCCTCTCATGCGAGCGTATCGACGAGAATGGACGTATCAGGGCTCGCCTGTCGAGCAGATGGGCTTCTTCAAGCGGTCTTCAGATGGCGGCCTCTCGCTCTTCAAAAGTGTGGTCTCTCTTGCTGTGCCGCAAGGTCAAGGCCAAAAAGCCTTCGCATCCATGGATCGCGGTCCTGAGTATCCGATCGTCAACAGCATGAGTGGGTACTCACATTCTGGCTGGCCGAACGTAATCGACAATAGCAGGTGGATGAGAGAGGTCCTCGAGCTCGGCAAACATCTTAAACATGAGATGTCCGGATCAAATGCGTCTCATGCAGAGAAGCTGTTAGCTGCCTTCTGGGTCAAACACCATGCGCTCGGGTGACCAGAAGATGAAAGCGACACTAATTCTGAAGTTGAATATATCGGTGAAAACGGCAGACTGTCCGATGTGGCGCCCCCGTCATTGCCGTCTACGGTGATCGTTGTGAGCAAGCGGTATGTATGTGAAGACTGCCAGGAATTTTTCGAGAAGTTGAACTTCGAGCTTGGATGGAGGTTTGGTATTGAGCTGAAAGTCCGACCAGTGGGAGACGGGACGTAACGGACTAGACTTTAGTCGATATCATCAAAAAGTCTTTCAAGCAGCACAAGCAGCCAAATGAACACCGAGGGTCATTGACAAGGCTCATCGCCGGTCTCTCACTAGGGAGCACACTTTAAATGCCTCAAACGCGACAATAACAGCTCAGAGGGTTCACGTTAGAGAACAAGGTAGTCTAGGCCTCGACTTATCTCCTCGAGCCGACAAAGTTCTATGCCAGTACCGTTACGCTTGATGTGCTCAAAATGTCGCATTCGAGAGAGAGGCAATGAGCTTTGTAACCTGTCCTTGCGGCTTCACCCCTAAAGCGACAGCTTGGGCCTGAATCGCCTTCCCCGCCTGATAAGGGTATTTCAAAAAGAAAGAAAGAAAGCCAGAGCAAATCTACAACTCATCAAACAACTTCCTCAAAAACGGATCTTCCGTCGTCTTCGGACCCAACATATTCGCAACAGGGCTCGCCAACCCAGCAATCTCATGTCCAAGCCCATCCAGCGTCTTCGCCATGGTATGGACTCTACTTCCCACAGCACTCCTATGCTTCGCGATCATGACGGCCAGGACGAATATAAGAAAGCCCGCGACGAATGCCCATACAGCTCCGTACCGGATGCGACGGGCTTTTTGTCGTTCTTTTTCTTGGCTTTCATAGGCCTCTACGCGGTTGCGGGCGGCCTCGAGGCGGGTATTCAAGGAGTTCGTACGGTCTTTGGAGGTCTTGAGTTGTGAGACTAGGTTCTTGATTTGTCGTTCTTGACCGTCGAAGTTTCCACATTGTTCCAAGCTCTTCTTGGTTTCATCTTCCAATTGTGATGTCTCTTCTTTGAAGCTGGCATGTAAGCGAGTGGATTCTTCCACGAGTTGTTGCAGGGCTGCTACAGTGTTGCGGAGGATCGAGGCTTTCTCGAGAATGGCGTAATAAGTATCATCCAACTGTCTTGTGGAGCTCATAGCGATCTCCTCGACTCCTTTCAAGCTGTCTCGCAGTTCTTGTTCTCGACGCGTATTCTGCTTCTTGGCCTTTGTGATGTCTGAGGGTGACACATGCCTTCGCTGGGCAAGAGCCCTTTGTTGAGCTGCCCATTCGCTGGCAGCATCCCGCTGGTCCCGCTGTGGTTGCTGAGAGGCATGATGCTGATGGCTGCCACTCCCTCGCCTACTGTTTTCTGGTGTCTTCTTGTCCCTTCGCAGTAAGGTGTCAAAGCTGATGGGAGGCCTCAACTCAATGGCTGACTGTACTGTCTCTTTCGCTGCATGGCGATAGCCGTGTTCTCGCGAGGATGTGAAGGCACGGTTCCGGAGACTGCTGGAGTGTAGGCGTTTGTGTAGGGACGACTTCTCGTGACGGCTGTTCTCAGGTGCTACCGGGTCGGTTCGAGATCGTTCGGGAGAGAGCTGGTTTGGATCGACATTGTTGGTCGTTCGAATGGTTGGTAGAGGCTCGTGTTTGTCTTCCTTGGAGAGCTTGCGCGAATGGTCGGCGGGTGGATAATTACTCAACATTGGTGGCAGCGATATAAGCGGGTACGGACGCGATCACGTTGCTGCGCGAGAGCCGTCGGTGTAAATTGGCATAAAGTCCCAAAAGAGCAGTATACCCGTATGTGATAGCAAGCTAAGCTGGAGCTCGTTATCGGGTCGAAGTGAGGTCGGTTCGGAGTCGGCATATGCAGTAGATTTAGTCTTCACGCGTCCCGACAGGTGAATGCAGCGTGGCTTCGCGGAGGTTTGCGACCTCGGCACTTGGCATCAGTGCAATTGTTTCAATCCCGAAGCCATCGTCGGACAATTTCAGCGGACTACGAATCAGCCATCTGGATCAGGTACAAAAGCCATTGCGTGCGGCCGGCACGCGTATGTTCACAATGACAATGACAGCCTGCGCTACGAGACGGACCTTCAATACTCTCCTCACCGCGCCGCCTGCTCTGCGTTCGGAGGTTGCTCGGGAAATTCTGACTGGCGTGACGAGGACTTATACGACTATATCAGCACGCCGGCCCAAACTGCTCCAGAGGAACGAGTCTCACGCGTACGCCGCAATATACAGAACTACAGCTGGACGATATATAATTACAAGAAACTTCCGATCATCGGCTTCGTCCTTCGAGTCCACTACAACAACTTCACCGATTTCGGCTACCGAGTCCGCTACCGCCAACTCTTCCTCCAACACTAAACAAGATCGACAACAACGCACACCTCCTCGGTCTGGAGGCCGCGTCCGCCGCATCCTCCTCACAACCTCTCTCATCTTTATCTTCTTCACAGCCGGCTTCACCATGTCCGCGGCACCCCTCACTGAAGCCGTCAATGGCTTCCTCAACCCACCAACCGACGAAGAAACCCTTTCCCTCTTCGAACCCGAAACGCCCACCTCCGCCGAGATCAATGAACATATCGTCAACCACCCATTGGCAAAGAAGCTCCGGGCTCAAGAAGGCATGATAGAATCGAGACCACAGCTGAAGATCGCTCCGGCTATGAGACCGCACAATTTGACAGGAGGGATACTTTTGGGCGAGAACAAGATTGAGGTTCCGCCTCTTACCTTCTCGGAGAAGGAGGCTGAGTTGCCTACGCTGGTTCAGATCTCATATCTCGGACCTGCTCTCTGGTAAGCCTATACCTCTATTTTCACAAAGATCACACCTCACCCAAACATCTTCACTCTACCTCGGAGCCTCATCCGACATCTGAGACAATTCCCCTTCCCTTTCAACTTCCCGTCCTTTTGTTCCTCTTACTAACCCACCGTTATTAGCGGCCACCCCTCCATAATCCACGGCGGCCTCCTCGCAACCCTCCTCGACGAAGGCCTCGCCCGCGCCTGTTTCCCCGCCCTTCCCAACAAAGTCGGCGTAACCGCCTCCCTCAAAATCGACTACCGCGTCCCTTGCCCAGCAAACTCCTACATCGTGCTCAAGGCTGAAACAACAAAAGTCGAAGGGAGGAAAGCTTGGGTGAAAGGATGGATTGAGTTGCTAGGAGAAGAAGATGGGACCGGGACGGAGTTGGTGGAGGCTGAGGCGTTGTTCATCGAGCCGAAGCAGGCGAAGCATATGGCTAGGGTTAGCAGTGCGACTTGAGCGGATGGACGCTGCTTTGATTCAGGATGCAACGCTTGGTTGCCGGCGCTAAGTCCATGAATCCGCCAGGCAAGAAGACTGCGTAGAAACCAGTCTTGCTACTACTGCTAGACAGCATGCTTACTAAGATAGCTTACACTATCGACGACTTCACTTGCAATGCTGCAATAACGTTAGCTTTCGGTAGCTGTATGCGTATCGGCGAGCTCGCATATAGTACTAAAGAAGCGGAACCGAGACATTCGCGGCAACTCACCTCACTCGCGGCGATATTAGCTTTAGCGCTAGCAACGACCATATGCTTGTGAGGCTTAAACGATCCAAGACTGCCACCGAACACCGTGGTGTCCGCATATGCGTACAATACTCAGGGTTTCCCCGACAATCTTACTGGATCGAATGCTCTTCGTACTAACTACCGGAGCCTTTACTTACGCACGTATCTACACGGTAGTCAAGGAGCGAGTCGCTAAGGCTGGCTATACCGCTACAGACTACGCTTGTTATTCACTTCGGCGTAGCGCAGCTCAATACACCTCTAACAAGGGTATGACTTGAGAAGAGATCATGACGCTAGTATAGCGAAGGTAGGCCGGATGTTTCGAAAACGTTACAGGCTCTCCGAAGCTCCCTATACTATAGTACCCTCCGACACGATATATCTAGGATATCTTACTATTATATTTGAAACCGAGTCTTGCTTTCCTCTTTACGAGCTACATAAATATTTCAACCTCGCCTATCCCTCACCTTTGCTAAACAACTTTACTCTATTACTAAACGCAACACGTAACACAGCTACGAACTACTACAACATACAAAACGGCTACGAACTACTACAATATACGAGCAAGTTACAAAAGGTATAAGTTACTTATATCCCAGCTAATTACCTCCAATATAGACACTAATGTTAATTAGGATGCTCTCTTTGCGGATTATAATGTTGTGGCTTTTAGCTACTCCAATTGCTTTCGCATGCGATTTTATATGCGATTGCTGTCCCGGAGTATGTAGTATATAATTCTGTTCGGCGATTAGTACAACTTAGGCTAACTCGAGAATTTAGGGTTGGTTGCATTCTGATCCAATGCAACCGGACAGTTGTGAATGTTCATTGGATTCACTAGGTTGTGGGACGCACTGTTAACTGAAAGATTGGTCTCTCCTACTACGACCTATCGATGTCGCCGATAGTACTGTGTTGTGGAAAAAGCCTGTTAGTCTTCGGCTCGTAGAGCTGCAGGAGGCGAAGAGTTGACTCGATGTTGGTTTGAATGTAGATTTGGCGTGTAATAGCATCTAGGAGGCTTTTTTCAGCTCCAAATATCCTAAGCTCTTTGCATGTGAAGACCTGCGAGTGAATGCATGGGTTTTAAGCCCAAATAACGCGTTCGCAAGGACACTATCCTCGCCCAGCGCCGGAGGAAGCGCCAACGCGACGCTCGTTGAACTTTGAGGGGACGTGGATCTTGATACATGAGTTAAAGAAGGGCCTATCGGCGCAACTCGCGAAGAAACGATGTACTTTCAAGGTCGTTGATGTCGGTGAAGGCTGGAGCGGCTGGAACTGGGCCACAAATTTATGTGCAAAGCGAGGCTTGCCTCGTCCTTTGAGAGTGTTGCTGGACGGTCATGCCGAAGGTGCGAAGCAGAAGGAGCTTTGTAATGTCGATTGGCTCCATCCGATAACTACTGACGACGATCCAGCCACCGAGGAAAAAGCCTGCTACAAGCAGGTACTGGACAAGTTGTTTGAGTGGAGTGAGAAGAATAAGAAGGGCCTGCAGCTCGATATGTGCTTCTTCACGAAGGAAGAGTTAGTGGCAGCTGGCTCGTCCGCCGAAGCATATCTTCATTTTATTGTTCTTACCGAAGCCACACTCGGCTATCTCAGTAAATTCGTCGTAGAACGCCTTGTTCTTGATGAGGGAGAGGTGAAGGTGGCTTGAGATGGTGATATTCTTTCGCGAATGTCTTTGAATAGAGGCAGGCTTGGCTCTAAGCCCGCCGGACATGATAGATATAGAAAAGCCTCAGTAGCTAGCGAGAGCTCAGCTCCGCGCCGGTCTGGGCGTATGTTAATTGAATGCACTTTGCATAAACGCCCATCCGATCAATCCATTTCCATGTCATCATCATCAGAATCCCTTCTCCGTTTAGCGCCGCGCTGGTTTGGTGGTGTATGAACATAAATGCCCTGGGATGTGGCCCATACTGCTTGTCGAGACAGATCGTCCCCTGATTGCTGGGACCCGACAGTCTGTGAAGACCCAGCCAACATTAGGTCTTCTCTCTGTGGCATAGGAGGTGGAGGCTTGGGCTTTAAGAATCGAGCATCAGTGGATAGTGGTGGGCGAAAGCTTTTGGCGGGTGCGTTTGGGTCGATTCTGGTGTTTCGCTTGCTGCTTTTCATGGATGTATGATACGCCTCTGGAGTGATTTCCTTAACATCCTCCACATCTAAAGTGGCATTTTTGTCACTCTTCGCCTAGAAGTTGGTGCCCTCGGCAGGCTGCGGGAGCTTCTTGTTCGCCGGTGCCGCCATGTACCGTCGAATCTCAATAAGAATCGTTTCCATGGTGAAGTCGCGTTTCCAGATGCTGAGCGTGGGGAGTTTGGTCAGATCAACCTGTTCAATGATCAGTCAGTGAGCTTGAAATTTAGAGTTTTGTGATGGTTGGTATGGCTGACCTTTCCTGACCGCTGATCCACACAAGGCAAGTTGACTTTGCTGATGAATGTGACTTCTGGTGGGCTGTCAGGGTAGTTGGGCCCGCATACTATCTTGAGCGAGTAGATGCGGTTCTCGTGTACGCTCTAGTCTAAATCTCAGCATTGAACCTTTTCGCCTGGCCGTCTCTTCATATGGTTGTACGCACGTGAGGTGGGCCGAGAATGGTTCCGTTCCAGTTGGTCATGAGCAGGTCGTCGCCCTCGTCCAGACCGTAGGAGCATGCCTCTGTTGCACCTTATCAGCCATTGTCCCGTCCAGCACACACCATCTCCTGAGCCTCACCCGCTCCCAGACCCTTCTCACCCTTCTCCAGCTCTTCAAGCAGACGAAAGTTGCGAGGTACTTTCGCTCCCATGTCTGCGGTCTTGTGTTCTTGATGGGTGTAGGACGATCGACGATGCTGACTGTTGGCTTATCGGTATGAATGTGTATCTATGTCGTTGTCGCTGGCTGTGACAGAAGCAAGGCCAGGCTGTTTGTTCGAATCTTGCAAGGTGATGCTTGTAACAGCAAGAGCGGCCTCAAGTGTCAAGTGTCAGTCAGTCTTGATGGGGCAGGCGGATGTGGTGGGGTCCAAGACCGGCAGAAAATAGCCGATTCCGAGGGCGGTGAGGGCGGGAGCGACCCGAAACATCGCCGACCTGCGCAACAATACCGAGCCAGACGGTCTTTACAGCATGAACGAAGCCTAATGCATAATTGAAACGATGACCACAGATATCAAGGAGCGATTTGAAGCATTCTCCAAATTGACTTTCCTGGACGTACACCTCCCCAGAGCATCAGACTTTGACCCAGCGACTTCGATTCGAAATGTCACCCCTGAAGACATTGTGAACGCGCCGACAAGGCGGAATCTGTTCTTTGGTACTGACTCGCTTGGCTTCGGGTGGTGAGAGTATCCACTAAACTCGAATGCGTAGATGAACAAGCCAACATCTTGGTGATTCTCAAGACTCCTCAGCCAGAAGAAGCCGTACGAGACATACTGCCTGGTCTGGAACTGGTCATTGGAGCTCATGCTACAGATGCTGTTCCTCAAGGGGTTGGAAACGCTGCTTCGGCGTCTGGAAAACATGATTTGAATTCGAAGTCTTTCCCGGCTAGCAGCTTCGTTGAGATTGTGGCGTTGGAAGGCAGGACCTATGTAATATGGAAGCCTGTCTTACACCTCTCTAGACCACGATCGGGACTCAAGAGACCTGCCATCTACTTCACTGCGAACCTCACAATCGCAAATGCGCGGCAGAAGGTACCTATCAGGAGTAAGCAAGAGGAACACCTAAAGAGCTTTGAGCCATTGCCTTGCAATGTTCTTGAACCACTGCAGCACGATCCGGCGCTGAGTAACTCCAACGTCTGCCTTTTGGAATCTCGCATTACGAAAGTTGCTCCAAAGCCTCCGAATCTTGCAGACTCCATCAAGCCCATCCGTGGAGCGTCAAAACGAGCCTTCCCAGCCGTGCCTGCGCTCTTTACCAGGATCCGATATTCCACGCTACCAGACGCGCTTGTAGCCAGCCTTCATCTCGAGACGTCGAATTTCATTGCTGAAACAGTTCAGATCACTGAAGCGAAGCTTGACATCAGCAACGCCGCGGTCGAGGATCTTACGAACATTGCCTTGCCGCTGGATACTCGAGGCGGGGACGAAACCATCCTCCTCTTCAAGCTCGCGCCGATAGACCACAAGTCGCCCCCTACAGAAGAAACCGCAGTCCACATTTCAATCAAAGCCGAAGCCAGCCTCGATCAAGGATCACAGATCCCTCTTGAAATTCAATGGCAGGCCCACGTCGATCTCTCGCGTACTTGGCAAAAGCCAATATATCGCTGGTCACAGCCTCTCAAAGCGACTTCTCATCAGAAGTCGCTCTCCGTTCAGTCAATCCCCAAGCCGTCCATCGACGCCGGCTCGCGAGCCAGTGATGATTTCAGCGGAGGTGGCGTTACGTTTAGCTTCACAGTCTCCGCAACGACACACGCGTCCGAAGAGTTCAAGCTCTCTGTCCATTGCACCAACCGATGCTCCCGCACGAGACGTTTCGGTCTGGTCATGTTGCAACCTCGTAAGCCCAGGACAATAGCACTGTCCTCTGCAACAAATCTGGCCGAAGCGGACCTTTTGGCTGGCATTTTCAACGCTCCTGCGTTAGAACGTACGAAACCGCAGGATGTGCTAGATCTCAACCCAGATGTGAGAATTGGGCCTTTACAGGCTGGAGCTTGCTTTGAGACACACATGACTTTCAAGGCTCTGAGGACCGGTGTTCTAGACATGGGGACACTAAGAATTGTGGACCTGGATACAAGACAGACGGTCGATGTGAGGGAGCTGCCGGATATTGTTGCTTTGGAGAGGATCGATGGATTCGAATGATCAAGGCGCTCCCAGGACCTCTCACATTTATCATACGACAGGAGACGCGTTCCGAAGGAGATCCGCTCTGCTCTTACACGACAACACAAGACAGCAACGCGGCTTGAACGCCGATGCCAAAATACAAGTACCGAAGAGTGAGAGTGCGACTGAAATTCTTCGTACTATTCAAAGCCCACAAGAGTCGTAATCGTACGAAGCTTGACGTTCTACTACATAAAGTCAACGCCGCTGTCCGCAACAGTACTTTTCTCCACATATGGAGGTTTATAAGCCGCTGTTCGGGGAAGTTGAAATCATTGAAAACGACTCGCATTTCGGGGGCACTTGTGTAGCTCTAAACCTAGATCATCACCGAGCTGCCCACTGTACCGACTGTGCCGAGACTGATCTATCACATCAGCTTAGAGCCTGCAATCTGTCTTCAAACGTTCAGTTGAAGGGCACTGAGTAGCAAAACCAAATCAGTCAGCACTTTTAGCATCTTCAAATACGCCCTCGATCCTCGTCCGTGAACCTCCTAAGTCACAGATGTCGGACCAGTGCAAGCAAACCCCTCAGGACCCTCAACGTAACTGCAAAGGTAGTTGCTCGCCGGTCCTCCGGTATCCGTGCTCGTCAATTGGATGTTCTCGACTTTGATATCAGTGCAAGGGGTGGTACCAGAGCACTGAAATCGAACGACATCATTTGTCTTCAGCGTTCCGCGGATATCGTAGTTGTTGAAGTCGCTGATTTGGAATTTGCTCGTATCGCAATGTGCTCTAACGCCTTCGAAGTTGACGCACTGTGTGATTTCGAGCGCATGGTCCACGTCGTATAGAGTCCAGTTATTGAAAGTGACGTTCTTGAGAAAGCCTGTACCGCCTCCGCCACCGTTTGGTGGGACTCCTTGCTGTACACCGGTCCTGAAGAAATGTCAGCCTGGGTTCCGCCTGCGCGCTCGTTTAGAATGCAAGTCTCACCAAGTCTTGATGTAGCCGCCTTGATGCGAGCCGTGCATGACGATGTTGCGTGCCGTGACATTCTCGATCGTTTCGTATTCGCCTGGGAATTGGCCGATTGAGCCCATGGCCATTCCACTGCCGTTGTAGAAGGTACAATCTTCGATAAGAATGTTTGTACTGTTGGCTTTCTGAGAGATGTTGTCATCTCCGCATCTCACGGTCCAGCGAGCGAATGTGATGTTGTTGGCGTATATGGTATCGGCACCTGTATCACAATTCAGCATGTGAGTATTAGCACGAGATAGGCATACGACCATACCATCAGTATTCATATCCGAGCCGCCCTTGAGATTGGTATTATTGACGTAGACATCCTGCAGCAAAACGTTTTCACTGTTGATGAGTGTCATCGTCCACATTTGGCTCTGAACGAAGCGAATGTTTTCAATCACTGAGTTGGTCAAGCCATCAAAGGTAATCTGATGCGGTCGGTTCGGGTAGTTGCTGATGCCGTGCGCAAAATCGTACCACACTTGACCGTCTCCATCGAATGTGCCGTAGCCATTGCCATGCAAGTGCACTTGGTCGCCACCTGTTTGCAGTCAGCACATGCTACTCATGATGTGCAATCAATCTGCCAGGCAAACCGAGGCGAAACGCTGTCGACTGGTTCTGATATCCAACGGGGAGTGAGTTGGCCAGCCAGTAGTTGATGTCGGAGTTATCCCAAAGTAAGGTCCCTTGAACGTCAACCTCCACGTTGGAGAGACCCTCGATCTTCAAGACTGAAGCGACGTGATACGTGGTGTTGTCGAAGATGACTTTGCCGTTCTTCCCGCAGCGAGCGAATGCGTCAACAATATTCGGAGCGGAATCGCCTCCGTCGGGTGCGCTCTTCACGTGGCAGATGTTGCTGCGAGTCTCAGGACCTGGATGTATCCACGGCGCTCCTGGGTAGTATGACGGAGTATCCCATGTCTTGGAGCCTGGTTGCTGCGCGGGTGTTCCAAGAATTACTTGCAGCCAGCCTAGACCGACCATGGCGAGAGCGAAAACCCTATTCATATTGTCAATGAGATATCTCTGCGCTTTGAGTGTGGTCAACGACAGTGGAGTGTTTTGTTTTGAAGGTGGAGCATGGTGCATGTGTAGGTGCGCAGGATGAAGCAGTGCATGACATGGCCAATATCCTTATGCATTGGCGCATAGCCATGTTGTAGCATATGGTTCATGTGGTTGCTGGGCGCACCGATCGTATAGAAGACATGCAATTGGTTTTACTGCAGCACGAAACCAGATTTGCATCGAGAAGCGGAGGATCGCGAGTCATCGGCTCCCCTGGCGGAGATTTAATGCAGAAGCTTTGCAAAGTACAGCGATACAGGTCGATCCTCTCAGCAACACCTGGAAGCAAGTTGTCCACTCTTCCTCCGTCTTCCAGGAGATCTTTCGGAAGCAAGAAGGTACATACCGGGGTTCGCCTCCACGCCAGTTGAAGTCCAAGTCCTATCGACGTAGGACGTGAGGGAGAAATGAGGGTATTCGGCCTGCTGTGGATGCTCGGAGCGCACCAGGCGGGAAGGAGTGCGTTCTATCAATGCATGATCCAGCAGCTCAGCCTAAACCGGCTCATCTGTAGCGAAGAGGAGTGAAGGAGTGGTAGTGGTAGCAAATGCTCGGTGTGAGACTGTGTGTGCTTTGCAGTTAGGTGAATGACCGCAGGCGATGTCATAAGAGATGCTCAGGAAGAAAGATATGGGAGATGGAGGAGGTTTAGGAGACACGCGGGAAGACTGGGAAGACATCAGACATCACCCGGGTGTCCCCCTGCTGAACCGGTGCCAAGGCCGGGACCGACGACGACATCATCATCACCGTGTCACGAAACTGACGCGGAGAACCACCACGTTGCCAGTCACCGTACAACATCCCTCTCAAACATCTGTCTTCTCTTCTGCCCCAAGATGGAGCACCATGCTCCACACAAGTCGGCCGTCTTCGAGGGCTACTACAGCAAATTCGACCTCCCAGACGGCGCCCACCTAGCATTGATATGCTGCGAGGTCAAAGGTGCCAAAAAGAAGCCGTACATGGTGTCTTTCACGTATGTGCCGAAGAATGCCGGGCAGACCTACCAGAAGGAGGTATGGGTTGATGAGATGCGGATGACAGAATGGACCAACGACCGTGGATTCAGCATTGAGATGCCGGGCATTGGTTTCTTGAAATGGAACTCAGACTCCACGACCGAGTATGAGCTCAATCATTCAGATTTCTCATTCTCAGCGAAAGCGAATTCAAGGATTCCTTGGTCACGACATACCAATACTCCGGAAGGTCTTCTCGTCAATCTTCCTCTTCCCTTACATTGGCATGTTCAATCGCTAGCCTCAGAGTGCACTTTCAAGCTGAGAATCTCCGAGCGTAAACTGGACATGTCTGGCCTGGCTATGGTCCACGAAGAGAAGAACTGGGCGCATTCTTTCCCATCTGCTCACATGTGGCTACAAGCCCGCGATGGCGATAGAGGGTTTTGCTGCGCTGGGGGACAAATTCTGGGCATGGAGGCCTTCCTTTTGGGCTACCGCAGCAAAGACCTGGAGCTCGACTTTCGGCCACCTTTTGCTGTTCGCCTTCTGGGCTTGGGACCTTTCATGTCCTACACTCATGACTGGGATTCACGCACATTTACCCTGACTGTTCAAAGCTTTCGGCAAAAGCTGACCGTCAAGGCGTCTGCTCCGAAAGGCACGTTCTTCTCACTCAGCTCTCCCTTTCCCGAAGGCCACCGTGAGAACTACCTTGGACAGAGCTTTCGGGCCACATTTGAGATCAAAATCTACCAGAGTGGGTGGTTCAGCGGGTGGAAGTTAGTACGTGAAGACCAGTTTGAGAATGCGAGCCTAGAGTTTGGAGGAGGCTACTACCCACATGCCGGCAGTAGCCAAAGA
Source organism: Nothophaeocryptopus gaeumannii (assembly GCA_031771865.1). Taxonomy (NCBI): domain Eukaryota; kingdom Fungi; phylum Ascomycota; class Dothideomycetes; order Mycosphaerellales; family Mycosphaerellaceae; genus Nothophaeocryptopus; species Nothophaeocryptopus gaeumannii. The sequence goes on from JASISA010000025.1 coordinate 3,229,100, forward strand.
TTTCATTGAAAGTCTGCGAGAGCACGAATTCATCACTGAGGCCCTTGCGTGTGCCGCAAAGGAGAAGGCTCATTGCTCCTGGTTGGCTTGCTACTCCGCATGGGGCTGACAACGAAGCTGCTGTCCCGGGCCTCACCGCTAAGATCAGGACTGACCATTGCTGGAGAAGGTCTTGCGGATGGAGGTGTTCTTGGAGTAAGGTTCGCCGACATGCTCTCTTCTCCATGATGGTCTGCCGAATGCCAGGCCAGGATGTTGCGAGTTTTTCCATCGCTATTTACGAGACTTGTGCGAGAGGCGTTACGGCGACCCAGGACTGGAGAATCAAGGTCAGGGCCAATTGGCCGCGGAGGGGTGGACTGCTCGGTGTTAGTGGATCTATTAGCCGAAAAGATGCCTTTGAAGCACTAACTGTATCATCCAGCTCAGAGAGGTGCTCAAAGAAGATGCTCGACCGACTGCCACTATCGTGACTGCGTCTCGGCATCGATGTACTATCGAGCATCTGCGGCGGTCTGAGCACCCCAGCGGGCACCATCCCCGGACCTCCTTCCGCCCTCCTCCCAGGTGTCGCTGGCACAGGCTTCGTCAACGGACCAGCGACGCGCTCGCCTTCAAGCTCGCCGAATTGATCAGCACTCTTCGTGTTGTTGGACTGGCCGTGGGAACCTACACATACCCTCAAGTCAGACAAAGCTCCTAGTGTCCTCCACATCGCGGTAGATACTCCGCTGTCTCGTGTGCTGGGGAGCATAGTACGAACCTCCGTTTGCTGCATACGCATCGTTGCTTGTGCTGCCTTGGCGATGATGGCCGCTTGCTGCAGCAACCGCTGCATCTTGGTTGAAGCCGTTGAAGTACTGCTCTGAGGATGCTATTGGCGCGACAGGTTTCAGAATGCTCTTTTCGTCCCGCTCTTCGAGCTGTCTTCTTCTGCGGCGGGCGAAAAAAGCGATGAGGAACAAGATCAAAGCCAGTCCAGCAATTCCACCGACGACACCTCCTGCAATCGCTCCCGCGTTTGAGCCACCTCCTCCGCTTGATGGAGCCACTGTTGACGAAGCGCTTGCACTTGGCGACGGGGAAGCGACCGCGTTCTGATCGCTCTTGTAGCAAGTGACATACGTGCTGACCAGCGCTGTCGCATCGTCGGTCGACGTCTGCACATTCCTTAAATAACATAATCCAGAATCGTTCCCCACGAAGGAGAAACCGACACAATTTCCATCACGCGAGCAAGTCGAGAAGCATTGTCCATATCCTCCTGCATCCACTTTGACGATCTCATACGCACCTCCTGCGTTGGTGGTCGAACATTTGATCAGATACGAGACACCGGACTCGTCTTGGAAGGTGTCAAGTGAGGCAGCTGGGCATGTTGGAGCAGGTGTGGCGAGCGTTCCTGAGACGGTCGTCGCTGGGCCTGTGGCGTCTGCTGTTGCTGTACCTGTCAAGCTTTTGGAAGCGCTGGTGCTCGTTGCTGATGCATTGGCTGTTGTCTGCGTTCCAGAAGTCGATGCTCTCGAAGTCGAAGCTGCTGTCCCTGTCCTGGTCGTCGCTATCCCGGTCCTAGTCGCAGTACCTGTACTAGTCCGCGTGCTCGAAGCAGCTGGTTTACCCACTGTGGAGATCGTCTGCTGCGACTCTCTTGCTTCAAGCCCAGCAGCATCGATGGCAGTGCCGGTAGCTGCCGATTTTGTCTGCTGGACTTCCTTCTCATGAAGAGCTCCTGCGCATCCGCCTTCGCTCTCGCATGGATTGGCAGCACAGCATCCTCGGTATCCATTGTTCGGGCAAGAGTAATATGTCAACCCTGTTGCGCAGGATCGTCTTTTCGCGATCTCCAGAGCGGAATTTTTGCCTGTTACTGTAATAGAGGCGGTTGGAGTATAAGGGGCACCTTGTGCTGCTTGAAGCAGGGCGCTCGCCCTGCTGAGTCCAGCACCTCTTCTGTTGCGACCAAGCTGCCTGGTATTGGCGGGAGCGTTTTGTGATGTGTCGGTGGCCGTGGCGGATTCAATCGTGGTATTGAAGGCTTCCTTCAGCGCCTTGGCGACGCCCGTCAGGTCTGGGACGATCATCCTCGCTAGGGATGGAGAGGCATCGAGGTAGTGATAGGTATACCGGAAACCTCATGCTCATGACAGAGCCCAAGTATACGAAAGCATGGTCTTCTGCTCCATGACGGATCGGGAAACAATGAAACAAAGAGCAGACCATCTCTGGTCGTCGTCGCGCCTCATGCGGCTATGTCTTCGAGGCAGAAATCAAAAAGAAAACTCCTCCTCAGGCCGGAAAACGCTACTCTGCGAGCCGAACATCTGATCCTCTTTGAAGTTCTGTCTCTCGGACCGGAGTCAAAACAACGACGACGTTCCCTGAGGTTCGGTGCATGACGTCCAGGTCATGCGGAGAAGCGACCGGTCCGTGGATTGTGCCCACCTGGGACAACGACGCAAACGGCTATTCTACATTCCAGTCAGTGGCAACTCCTCTCAAAGCAGCGGTTTCTCGCTCAAAAGCGCTGTATCTTACTTGTCTATAGAGAAGATATCTCGGCCCTGTTCAAAGTTTGCTCTTTCCACGTGCGGATGCGACGCCGATCCCACTCAAGACTTAGGAGGCGAGACTGTACACACAAGCTGTACGACGTCAGGTTCATCGTTTCCCAGAACGGGAATCTCTCCTCCGTGGCGGCATATGTTTCCATTAAGTACTTGCACTCAGAATCGCCTTTTCTCTTCCCTCCCATCGAATCTCCCTATTCTCCTCTCATACCCAGCTTCTCCCATCCCCTCTCCCTCTCCCTCTCCCTCTCCCTCTCCCTCTTCGTCTCTCTTCCTCTCCCTTTCCCTCTCCCTCTCCCTCTCCCTCACCCCTCCTCCCCTCCAAACTTAAACCATTCTTCTCCAAACCACCTCGCAACCTCCACACAACCCGCCATCCTCATCCTCTTCACTCTCGTCTCCTCCCCCGTCGCTTTACAGATAACACAGTCCCCAGCCAGGTCCCTACACCTCCAAATTTCCTTCAATCTCCCCATCCTCCCTTACAACCTCCACAATCGTATCCGGCGCATTGGATCTATCCCAGTGAGCTTTACACGCACTCACGCGCTCACCGCGAAGTCTGTGGGCGTGGATGTTGATTTTTGATGCGTGTGCACGATTTCTGGGAGTGGGAGAGTTTCGTAGGAGCGGGTTTCGAAGATTCGGGAGAAGTGAAGCTGGCGGGTTGGAGAGGCGTGGCGGTCGCGGGTCCAGAAGAAGGCGGAGGGGCCCAAGGGGGTTGATGAGTTGAGGAGAGGGGGAGGGAGAGGAGTAGGTGGCTTCGAGGTCTGAGAGGGCTTCTCTATCTTGCGTTGAGATGTGTTCGATTGAGGTGGTGGGTTGGGTCTGAGATGAAGGGTCGATTGTGTCGAGCGGGAGAGGGTTGATTATGATGAAGGGGTCGGTTTGGTCGTTGAGGGGGTTCTCGGTTGATTGCAGAGAGGGAATTGCTGTTGCTATATCCCGGAACGAGCGTCTGCTGGTGGTGTCGGGTTGAGAGGGTCGAGTCGTCCTCCTTCTATTATTAGTCTCGAGGTCATTCCCTTCCTTCAATGTAGTCTGGGTCGAGAAGTTGTCGCCAGCTTTGTGCGGGAAGAGAGGACTGTTGCTGCTCCTGCTGCTGTTGCCCTGATTCGACATGATGTTGTTAATTAATTGCAGTATAGTCAAGATCTTCGAGGTAGTGAATGTTGAGTGTTTAGCGGGTTCTTTATGGGGAGAAGCGCGAGGCGCGCTGCTTATGAATGATGCAGACCGGTAAAACCCGAAACGACAAACGCCTTCCATGTGATGAAGTCGTGCAGGGTGGCGGATTGGATGAATATGACGACAGCTGCTACTTTTTAGCTGCCAGCACTTCTACACATGCTGCTTTGCAGCGGATTGTTTCATTCGCTTACATAGCCACTTCATGGCAAAGAGCAAACCAACATTCAATCCTCGGAGACCTCACCTACTTTGGGACTAGATAGCCTTATCGATGCGGTACACGAATCAGCTCGTCAGACCTCCAGCCAACGTCCATAGCCATAAGAATCCTTTCCACAACCCATATTTGAACGTCTCCTGCACATGTGCTTCCCTGAGCCGTCTGCGAAAGCATTCACAAAGGTCTAGTGCAGGTGAGCCTGAATGGTCTAATGAAGAGCAGTCCGGCTTCTATCGGTGCTTTGTAGTGGCCCGCTCACACGGGCTCTTTCATAGGTTGAGATGATCAGTCTACCTTTGCGTACGTTGAGACTTCCGTCTGGCTATTATCTCCAAACCTTGAGAGGCGCCAAGTCAATCTATCCTCGGCCAGAAGAATCAAAGGTAGGAGATCAAAGAGAGTTGGAGTAGAAGGGGAAAATCCTTTTGATGAGATAGAAGTGGAATTCAATACGTAGTCGGTATTCGGTACGTCTTCCATCTCTAGCGTCGAGGTAGGTGCCAAGTCGCGCGCGGCTCGACTAGCAACATCACGGCGAGAATCGATAGAGACAGGAGATCAGAGCCTAGGTAAGAGGAGAAAGAGAGAGAGAGAGAGAGAGAGAGAGAGAGAGAGAGAAGGAGAGAGAGGATATGCGGGCCTGAAGGCGAATTGTGAGGGAAGATAAGTCAGTGGATTGAGACAGCCAGTCTATCCTGAAGTACATTGAGTATCCAGTCTGGCCTTCATCGCCTGGATGAAAGAAGATGTCAGATCGCCCAGAGTGCAGGCATCAGTTCCGCCGAGGTGCACTGAGCTAGCAGCGCAAGAGTAGAGTCTGTTTATACGTTAGTATGAGTACATGAGAGTTTTCAGGATACCGCTGACGTACCTCAATCAGGCTTGATCATCACATTTACAGCTTCGCCTTGACGCCCGCCATGGCGTTGATCTTCTCATGCTCACAAGTTGCAAGCACGGCGCTGTCACTTGCCCGCTTCAATACAGCTCGAGCTGTACCCAGCGTCCAGCCCATGTAGACAACCTCGCTCTCAGCGGTGACGAGCTCGTCAAATTGGATCGGTCGGAGGAACTTGATGTGCATGTCCGTAGACGGCCCATCCTTCTCCCAAAAGCCCTTCTTGGCCAGAAGGTGCAGAGCAGAGCTGGTCACACCGTCGAAGAGGACCGTGATGGCACCAGCGTGCACTGTCCCGAAGGGGTTGCTGTAGTGTTTAGGGAAGGATATGGAGAATGTGACCTTGCCTGCGGTGCCGGCTTCGTTAGTCGAGGCAGACTGAATGTCGAGGTGGTCGAAAATTCCGCAGTCGAAGTTGTTGTTTGGTTGACGAGCGATCATGGCTTCTTTGTAGGCGCGGACCTTGGCGAGTGCTTTCTCTGGTGGCAATGCCATATTCTCGATGTGTTGATCCTTGTCGTGTTGATCCTTGTTGTGTTGATGTCGTCTTTAGTCGCTCTGGTCTGAAATTATGGTATCTTTTTTGGACGGCGACTACATATGTCATTGCATTCACCGCCGACGCATGTGACTCCATTCCCTTAGAGCCGCATTTGGCCTCCGAAAGCCGATGTTAAGTCGGCGAGCATCCGTGAAATTCGAAAGTGCTTGCCGGTGATGTTCTTGAACCGACGAGGGTGGCGATTTAGTCTCCAGAATCGTCGACCAGAGTGAGTGAATTCACGGCCTGGATAAAGAACAGCTATGGGCGCACATATGCCACGAAGCTTTTCTTGCTCAGAAGACATCTGATAATCAGCGCGGTGTCTTGAATCTCCGAGGTCATATGAGACGGATGCTTCTTCTGTGCCAATATTGATGACAATGAGGAAGTAGATAGCTGAATATGGCCTACCTCACGCCGGCTGGTCACCTATGAACTTCATAGCCGAGCTTCACCGCGAGCAGGCTTGTCCTGTCCGTCTCCATCCCGGCAGTCATACAAGAAGCCGTTGCGCATAACACTACGTGCGTTTAATTCTAGGGCGCCGGGCTGAGCACCATAACGTGCCGATTGTTGTCCCGCATGCGGCATGCCACCTGGGCCCGATCATGATGAGGTGCTCTCGCTAGCCGCCTTGTGCATACACTGCAGCCCCGGAAGCTGATCCGAGAAGCCGATCTCGCGTACATGGCTCAGATGCAGGATCGCGTACGCCGTGAAACATGTGCTACTGTATCTTCGTGATGCATCATGTGGTTGTTGATGCTTGGTGCAGGTGTGAGTGATGGGCTTTGACGGTGTGAAAGTGGACGACGATGACGCGATTGTTGATCTTTGTGATCGCCAAGAACTATCCAAACGCTGTCGCCAAGCAAGCCATTCATCAATCTCATATATGAAGATCTCACTGCAAGTCATGTTATGGTCTCATATCGCGCTGCCCGAGTCCCAAATGCCGTCCCGAGCCTAATTCTATCGTGCTGCTCAGCCTTGCGATTCGGAAGCTCCTGGTTCTGGTTTTGTGGAGAACTGGACATCAAATGTTGCTCAGGGGTGGGCCTTCGAAAAGTCTGAATCCTTGTGTAGAATATCTGGAGAGCGACGCGGTAGTCTTTATAGGGAGCCATAAGGCTACCATCTCACTCTACCAAAACCCGGTAATCCCAGGATTGGTCCAAATCTAACCTACGCCTTCGTACCACTAGCTACCGCCACCAAGTCACACCAACCCCTCCATCGCCAACCCACATACAAGACATCACATATCTTGAGAGCTGGCTGCGTCCTCCATGAGCAAGACACATGTGCAGATCTTGGCACCAATGAGCAAGCAGCCCAACTTCGTCTATGCGAATTCAGACTACGACCAAGAACAAATCAAATCCTCAAGTCGACAGGTCCAATCTCAGACTAACGAGAATCCTGGCTTTGTCTTCGTTCCTTGCGACCAGAATGACGATGAGGACACGAGGAAGAGCTCGCGGAAGCTTATTCGCTCCAAAGCCACAGCTTACAGCCACCGAACAGCTCCCAGAGGTGTCGCTAAATCCGAAGTCAGCTTGCGGTTGGTGAACAAGACCGAGAGCAGCGATGCATCAAGGAGGACCTCTTCCAGCTCATCGGTCAAGACGGGCACAGGCAGTGGCAGTCCAAAGTCGAGCAAGGCAAGCAAGCCGACCAAGAAACGAATTCGTCAACAGAGTCCACTGCATGACAATAGACATGCCGCAACCCTCGCCAATATTTCCAGAAAGAGAACGAGGCCTTTCAACAAGCGAGAGGGAACCGACAGTGGGAGTGACCGAGAACTGTCCCCTGGCCCATTCGAGACATATCTGCCAGATCCCCTAAACATGGACTGTAGTATGCGAGACCCTTTCTTCACCTATCCCGTCCGGTATCGAAAATGGTACGGTCAGCTCATCAATCACTGGTACAATGTCACGCTTCCGAGGTCAACTCGCCTCATTAAAGCTTCGCCAGACGACCTGCAAGCTTATACCGTCTGGTCAAGACGACAGGAGATTGCTGAGCCTGCTCTATTCTATACTTCGCTGTTCTTGGCAAGCGGCATACCGGTGGCGAATGGCATGTTCCCACTCAAGGCGGCGTTGTTCTTGCGCCAGAAAGTCGTTCAGGCAATGCAGAAAGCCCTTAAGGATCTTGAGAGAGCTACGAGTATTCCGGTTATCTTGGCTGTTGGACGTATTGCGTTGCATGAGCACATCTATGGCAGTAAGGAAATGGCGCATACGATGCATCGGCCTGCCCAGCTGCGGTAAGCACAGCATCTTGTTGCGTAAGGACCGCTCACTGACTCAATTAAGGATGATCAATATGCGAGGTGGTCTGGCCCACCTTGGATTGCCTGCCACCACCGTACAGCTCATGGTATGGTATGATGCCTTGATGAGCGCCGAGACTAAAACGGAGCCCTACTTCGCCGATGTTCCGAGACAGATGGCCCTACATTCATACACTCCGGAGGAGGCCGTACATGTCACGAACTGGTCTTCGCCCAATCGTACTGCTCATCCTGGATATGATCAGAAGCCAACGAACAGGGTGCCAAGGAGGATGGAAACTCAGATGAACAATGTAGGAAATACGAGAGGAAGCTAAAGATCGCTGCATACCGCGACTCCCCTACATCAATGAGATGCCGAACCAGGAATACGCCCCGATTTCAATACCTGCTCCATCTACCTCAGTTGTCGCAAGATTTCCACAAAAGCTTCCTGTCCTGACTGACTGATCGTGAGCCTGGCTGCTTAGGTGGAGACGTTCCTTCATCCGATATTCAAGTGCAATCACAGAGTACCAACAGCCAGCCAAAAGCGAGCGCGGGCTCGTTCTTCCCGGATCAATCTCTTAACAAACTTGAGATATCTCTTCAGCGCCTTCAGAATCTTGTTCATCTCCTCGACAGCCCTCTCGGTTCGAAACGATCCAGATCCCACATTCGAACTCAACGCCTCCAACTCGCTACGCCACATGTTCATGTCCCGAGAGTGATCTTAAGGCCTCGTTCCATCAGCACTACGACGAGCGACTCGATAGGATATGTCCACGGCGGTCCCTCTCTTCAACGGCTGCTCCAATCGCTTGAGCCATCTTTGCAGCAAGAGATGATCATCCCAGGAAGCGGCATGGTGCAGCGCTTCTGGACCGTGCGTGAGCTCGAGCTCAATGATCATTCTTCGCTTGCCTGGGTTTGATGTGTATGCTAGCGTCTTCAGCTGCCGATCGGAAAGGCGATTAAGGAATGTGACGACATGGCGGAAGTCCATGTTTGCAACAGCCGCGATGATAGGCGACTCCACAGAAGCTACGTCAAGGTACTCGTTCCTCACCTGGTGGTTGACACTGTTCAAGGGAGAGCGACTCACCAGTGTGCCGCGGCTTTGTGGAGGCGGTCTAGCTGGAGCTTCGGTGGAGGCGATGTAGCCATAGACTTCGTTACGAATTTCAGCTGGCAGGTCGAGGAACTGGAAGTGGTTAGGCGGGTTGATGATGGTAGTAGGTGGTTGCATGCTGGTTTCTTGTGGAGCAGCCCTGTTGAGTGCGTGAAGACTGCGAGAAAGACCAGAGGAGGAGGAGGCGGGCTCGAACTACAAATACTGGCTGGCGTGCATGTGTGAAGAGCTGGGACCGAGTTTCGGAAGACTCTGAGAGTGAATGCTCGATCTGGGAGACTGTCTTGGCGCCTTATACATGTCTGCTCGTACGATGGGACAGCCAAGAGCAACGGAGCGAAGAACATTGGAGCATACACCAAGGCGGAATTTGAGGCAGTGCCTCGCACAACGTTGTATCCTTCCTCGATCTCATTCTAGAAGGCGCAAAACATCCCTCTGTACAATCTGATCTTCGTTTTCTTCTATTTCTAATCTTTGATACAGTGCTATGAATACCCCACCCAAATCTCACACCGCACTCCTTCAGCAAACGACCACGACATTTCCCACCTTCTACCCCCCTCTTGCGCATTTCTCACGCATGTGCCGTATTCAACGTCGTCTGAATCCCTTTCTCCTCCTCCCTCTTCTCTCTCTCTTTCTCCGCCTTAACCTCCTCATCCTTCGCCCCAAACGCAACCCTGCTCCGCACACCTTGCATCTCATCCTTTGTACAACTAATTCCACTACTCTCTCCATTCCCATCCTCCCCATCCTCCCCTCCCCGGTGCTCTCGTCTCTGCCGCGCCAACCTCACTTCTGGCCTTTCAGGTTGTCCGCCCATGGAACAGAGCACCGTGTCTGAATTCGCGGTCGGCTCGTCGAGGATGAGGAGTTCGTGTTCGGTGAAGATCCTCGGTAAAATGACCCAGCGGAGTGGGATGAGTGCTATGATTACCACTGGGAAACCTATCGCGGCGATGGTCTGTGAGATGGCGACGCTGATCGCTACAGGCACGATTTGGAATATTCGGAAATAGAGAATGCGCCATTTGGAGAGTGTGAGGCGCGGATCATTGGGGTCGACGAATTGTTTCTCGGAAATGATGAACAGCAAATCTTGTGTGATGTTGAAGCCCGGGATTCCGCTCCATCCTACGACGAAGAAGACGCCTGCGAAAAGGCCCAAGGGCATGGTGTGTAGGACAATGAGGAGTGGACCGGTCATGCAGCCTACGAGACCGAGACACATGAGGAAATGGGAGATGCGTTGTTCGCGGACGCGGTCGGCGACGATTTTCTTATGGTTTCGTTTGATCCAGTCATCGTTGGGGGCGTCTTCGGCTTTCTCTTTCGTTACGGTCAGGACGTCGCGGTACTCAACTAGGGAGTCTGTGTGAACGGGGGCTTGAGGGACGAGGCCGTTGGGGAGAGGGATGCCGATGATACCTGCGATGAAGCATGTGCAGCCTAGCAGGAAGAAGTCCCAGTGGAAACCGGCGGGCTTCTTGAGAGGGAACTGCTTTGCTTGGGCTGTGAGGGAGCTGACGTTGTGATCGTAATAGAAGAGCAGGGTGAGGAGGATGCCGATTGGGAGGGCGACGAAGACCCATTTGACGGGGAGATTCCAGAAGTCGACGAGCCAGCTTCTGTCTTGACTTGGGTAGAAGGCGCGGGTGTGAGGGATGCGGAGAAGTCCGGCACTTTTGATTCGTCCAGGTATGTGTGAGAAGCCTGTCCAGAATATTGTTGCGATCGGGTATGCGTAGTCGGAGAGTAGCTTTCGCCAGTATGGTCGCATCCAGATTGAGCCTCCGAGGCTCTCAAGATACCATACAGTAACCCAAAAGCACAGAGCTATCACAACGCCAAGGTATCCAGCAGCAGCATTCGATTCATCAAAGTTGGCCACCAGCTCTTCTACTCCTTTTATCATGTAGATGATCGACACGTACGTGCCGAAAGCGTTGCTTGAGAAATCTGTAATGTATCGCATGTAGTCGCACCAGTTGAAGATGGCTGACATCCAATGTGTGATGGCAGCCCAGATCGACACCCAAGCAATGAACTGTGGATAAAGTTCTCGAATCCCTTGATCGACGCAGATGTCGTATATCGTGTAGTTGAAGAGCGAAATCAGACCGGTGATGCCGACGACGGTCAGAGGCTGGGCAGAGAACAAGGCGAAGACGAATGCTGCCAGTGCTGATGAGAGAAGGGCTTCATTGATTCCGAAGTAATATCCTGTTCGCCTCATCATGTCCAATTCGAAGGCCAATGCGGGTAGGAGGTTGACGAAGAAGATTCGTATCGTCCCTGCTACGGTCCGGTAGTTGAAGCCATCTGTGATGTCGCTCCAGTAGTATGGTAGTCTTCGTCTAACGTCCCAGTACATTCCACGGAACGGTCGCAACGTTCGATAGCTCTTCCATCCTGTAAGACCTTCCCAGGTGTATGGATCGTTGGCGAACGTCTTTGCTGTGTTAACTGATTCGCTTTCAGCCATGATGTTGGCTTCTTTTGAAGGATGTTCTTTTCCGAATTCTTCCCCCGACAATTAGATATTAGATGTTTTTCAAAGCAAACAATACGCCAGTCCAAGGATCGGTCGTTCGAAGGAGCAGCAAGTTTTAATCAGTTGTCTCCGAACGATATGTATAGTCAGAAGCAGATGCAGTACGCCCAAGGATTTCGCGGCGCTTTGAGAGAAATGTCCACCAGATGATTGATACGAAGGTGGATTTCTCGACGAGATGTGCGTAGGCCGGTTGAGTGAAAATGGAGCAGCCGACGGTCAAAATAGAGTTCGCGCGGGGACATTCTTGCCAAGACATAGAGCTATCGCGATGGAGATTAAAGTCTGTCCGGGCAGAATCAATCATTCACTCACCTTCGCCCCATCGAGCATCGACCCACGCCTGTGGGAGTTGGAATCATACATGGGTACGCAGTCATTTGATGGATCGTTCGCGATCGACCGATCTTTGTACCTTGACGATGTCTATCAGGAAAGACGCACCAATGGTGTCCAGCTCCGCTCCATACATGCTATGAGATTTCGATAAGAAGCTACTTATTAGAATACTCCGCTGCCTCAGGTCAAGGGTCAACGCGAGACAGTTCCTGGACTCCGACCCAACACGGCAATGCTTCCTGCTACAGAAGGTCTGGGCTCGATTCCAATAACATCTTTCCGCCAATGGCACTCGTCTAGGTCGCTGAAGAACCTTTGGAAAATGTCCCCCTCGCAACCCGAGAAGCCTACTCTGTGTCTTCAACAAAGGTCCGCTCCAGCCCAGCCTTCTCCGCCACCCGCTTTACATGACCAGCAAGATCTTGATCATCGAACGACTCCGCCAGGACATGGATGATGATCGGGCAAGTCTTCTGACCGACCTCAAAGTCATTGTTGAACTTGCGCATGATGCAAGTGCAGTCTAGCTCGATGAAGCGCTTCTTGTCCCACTCCATGTCCTCAAATTCCTCCACAGTTTTGGCTCGCTTCTCAAGATGTGTCTCCCAATCTTCCGGGAAGCTGCTCAACACGGCTGGCTTCATGATTCATTCACCTGCTTGAATATCAGCAAGAGAAAGCGACGCAACGGGACTGCTGGGCTTCTGAACGTACTACTCTTGCAAAATTTGTTGAAGGCCAACACGGAAGCATGGAAGCTATCGTCCTTGACCATGGCATTCGTGAAGTCCACTACTTTCTGGCCATCGATTGAGTCGCCATTTCCTGGAACCAGAAATGAGAGGAATGACTTCTGTTGGGCGATGAACGTCTCCCTCTTGTCGCAGCAAGGACAACTCGTCTCTCGTGGTCCGTCGATGCAAGCTGGCTGGCTTGAATAAGGTAGAAAGCCAAATTCGTGAAGGTCGAGTAACCCAGGGACCATTGAGAGCGTCTCATCGTGAACAGGGCCAGCGTAGTATGGAGTGAACTCGATTTCGCCTCTCAGGTATGCGCGATTGAGCTCAAGGATGCGCTCCCAGCTGGTTGCTTGATCCCATTGTGCTTTGACCTTCTTGTCGGCTCTGGAGTACTTTCCTGCGAGGCGACGGTTTGCACGATCGGCGACACTCGTCTTGAAAAGACCTGGCTGGAGGGCGGATAGGTTGACTCCCATGATGGCTGAGTGTTTTCTTGGAGGGGAAAGTCGGAGAAGCTTGAAGAGCAGGATCCTCTTTAAAATCTACATTTCGCTGTTTACTCTGGAAACGCGGACCCTTGGCCAGGCATGCATCTACAACAAACAGCACTCAGCATCGTGCCTGAAAATGCGCCTATATCCGCCACGCCAAAGGCTCATCAAATCACAAAATATGCTGATTGCCGAGTAATCTATCGACCCTGCTGCTGCTCCTGTCGCAGAGCTGCCTCGCTGTCCTCCAGCGTTTTCTGCCAATGTGCCATCGCATCAGGAGTTGCTCGTCTAACCATCAGCTACATACAGCGTTAGCATTTCCGCTCCTTGCAAAAAGATCTAAGTGTTTTGACTTACCCATTTGACGCCACCTTCCATTGCCCCTGATTTCTTATCCTTCCCCTTTCCCTTCGCCATCTCTTTATCTGCCCTCTTGATTTTCCTTTGATTATCACGGTTTCCAATTCCTCGCCCGAGCATTGCGATCGGATCGTTGCGTCCGATATTCTGGAGTGGTGGTCGCACGTCTGAAAGGGGAGCAAGGAGATTGCCGTATGCAGCTATCCGGTCTTCGGGAGTGGACCCGTATGCGGCATTTCCTTGATCTGAGGATGAGACGCCGACTTCTGCGTCCACGTCTTTGGTATGGCCGATACTGGTCATGCTGTCAGCGAGAGCTGTGAGACTAACACAAACAGTGAGGCACTTACCACAACTCCAATCCGTTCGGCACAAACAACTCCAAATTCGCCTTCGACAACGATTTCGCCACCGCAGAAGCATGTCCAAACGCAGCTGCAATGCCAACGCCGAATTGTCCGGCCATCAAACCAAGCGATGCACTACCCGGTCTACATTCCTAATCATCAGTCCACACACTCTACCCATACTGGCCTGGGGACACTCACATGAACCACCCAGCAATATTCGCTCCCTTCTGGAAAATCTGTACTTCTGGATTGGGCACCACAGCAACATTGATCGTATCCAACAACCTTATAAAGTCATCCCGATAGATCCCGTACTGCGCCAGCTCGTTGCTGTAGCCTCGAAGGAAGGGTTTGCCATCGCCGTATTCGATCTGTGGGAGAGCTATTGGTCGGAAGCCTCCAATGCTAGAGGCGTACTGTTGAGAAAATCGAAAGCCAGAGTCGTTACCCATGCTCCTGGAATCGTAGCCGCGGGATTGGTAGCCACTATCTTGATACTCCAGATCTTGAGACACCCGGTCTTCTGGCCCGCGAGAGCTGTTGAATGGATTCGCTCGGGATCCCTCATCCCGATACGGCGACGACATGTACTGGTTCTCGAAACTCTTCTCGCTCCCATATCCAAACTTCCGATCATCGAAATATCATCGTACTGTGAATCGTATTGCGAATCATACCTCCTCCTTGGAGGCGAACTTGATCTCGCATATCTTCCCCTTGGCTCTTCTCGTGGAGGAATAGGCGGCGGAGGTCCTCTCGGGAGGAGGAGACCGTTGTTGTCTGAGGCGTAGGTGCTGCGCTCATAGGACGGTGGAGGGGATTCGCCTCGTCGGTATGAGGATGGGGGAGAGTCTCGCCTGTATGAGGTGGAGGCCGGTCGAGGGGAGGAACTTGGGCGGTTGGAGGAAGAGGAATTGTTGTTCATGAAGGGGATTTTGGGACCGTTGAAGCCATTGTTTACTTGATTAGCGCCGAGGGCTGCGCCGATGCCGTCGCGGATTAGACCCATTGTGTTCTTGGTTTTATGGACAGAGGTCTATGTGAAGAAGGTGAGTGCTGAGGAATTCGTGTAGACGTGAGTTTGAGCAAAGGAGGTGCGCTCATTGCTTGAGGCCATTGTGATACTTTTGTACGATTCCTCAACTGACGTTGACGGCGTTTGCGCACATGGCGTGCACATGGTATGGGAGCGACACTTTCTAGGGCATACTGCTCGAAGCATTCGTCGGCCTGCCTGTGGTGGTCAAGGCCTACGCAATAGGCAACATCGATCCAGCTTGCAGCGCCTCGAAAGGCTGAAAGGGCTCTACGGAGAAGAAATTAGGGCATCAATCTTTCTCGTTAAGTGGTAGAGACCTAAGTTTATGCCCTGTGGTCGACCTGTGGCTGTGACATGCAAAGCTTACTCACCGACCCTACGCCAAGACAATCCTTCCTGAACTCCATTTCATTCCGCGAAACTGCCGGCTTTCCACGTCCGCGTCATAAACAACTCTCTCTCTCAATCCCACAACGACTTCACTCGACTCTTCCAAGTCCTCGGCCCTTCCGGCTCTGGCTCCTCCATCGCTTCAATGATATCCAGGCCAGACTTCAAATCCACTTTCGCACTTGGAATCACCCATGGTTCCCTCCAAGCGATCGCCCTGTGGATGAAGTAAATCGCGAAGAAGATTGGAAGGCCAATGTACGATGTCAAGAAAGTTGTAGTCGACCATTGACCTTTGAAGAAGACTTCAAAGCCGTTGCAGAGGCAGAGGATGATCCAGCCTACCATGGAGATGTAGGAGGCGTAAGGCTGGATGATGGAGCGGTAGGGGAGTTCTGTGACGCCCTGGAGATTGCAGGCCTTTCGGAAGCGAAGGTAGGTTATACAGCAGCAGGTCCAGGATATGAAGCCCGCTGTGTTCGTGCTGGAATAGGAGTCATTATTGCCGCAATCGTGAATGGACCGAGGTGACTAGGACTTACAGATTGATGAACCAATTGAAGACTTTTCCACTGGCTGAAGCAACATTGAGGTAGGCGAGAAAGGCGAAAAGAGCACTGGCGCCCACAGCCATATATGGAAGTCCCCATCGATTGCAACGGGTGAAGATTCTAGGTGCACAGCCAGCCATAGCGAGGGAGTAGAGAGACCGGCCGGACATGTAGAGGTATGAATTTCCTGAAGACCATGCTGAAGTGATGATTACTGCGTTGATGACAGAGTCCAGTCCATGAATTCCGGCATTCTTGATTCTATTCAAGTCAATCAGTATCAACCACTCGAGTGTGTTGTATGGTTGAGCTCACCCGATGACCCACGGACTGGCCTTCGCATCGCCCGTTCCTGAGACAAGATCCTTCGAATTACTGTTGCACATCACTCCCACTGCCAGCACACCACCGATGTAGAACAACATCAATCGCCAAAAGTAATGCCTAGCAGCTCGTGGCAGATTCTTCCTAGGATTCTTCATCTCTCCTCCCGTGATCACCAAAAGCTCCGGCGCAAAACTAAATGCAAATACTGAAAATATAGTCACATAAACATACGCCACGAATCGACCAGTATCTCCCTCCGCCAGGTATGGTTTCGCAGCATTCCCGTTCTTCCAATATCGGAATCCGAGTCGATCGCGATGTGGCCCACCTCCCCAGAACAGAATGAAACTCAATACTAGCAATCCCGTAATCGCAAGGACTTTTATCGAAGCGAACCAAAACTCACTCTCGGCGTACCACCCCACAGGGAGAATATTCAACCCGATTATCACCACAATCATAATCGTGATCCATACCGCGACATGTACGGGATTCTCCCAATAGTTGATCACGATCGCCGCGGCTGTGATTTCATACGCCACGATGATTCCGAAGGAATACCAGTATAAGTAGCCGAGAGCGACACCTAAGGAGCGGGATGTGTAGCGCGCGGCGTAGTGTGCCATGGAAGAGCCGTCGAGAGGGAGGTAGGTCGAAAGTTCGGAGGTTGCGGTTACTATGCTGTACATGAGGATGGAGATTGTGCAGTAGCCTGCGAAGAGGAGACCGGGACCGGAGCGGTGGAGGGCTTGGCCGGAGCCGACGAAGAGACCTGTGCACGACGGAGTGAAATGTGAGTTTTTGAAGGGCTTTCAAGGATGCGGAATGGAATGTAATGGATACCTGTGCCGATTGTACCGCCGATAGCTATCATCTGGGCTGTTGAGGGTATGTGTGGTTAGCGATGCGGAGATCCTGAGAGTGGGTGTTGGGATGAAAACTGACCATGTCTCGACTTGATGCCTCTCTGCGTGCCATGTTCTCTAGCTTTGATGATTTCTCCATACGCAACGGTAGTCGAATCCGTTCCCTGGGCTTCATAATTCTTCTCAACAGTGCCGGAGTCGAAAGCCTTGACGCCAAAATTAGACTCTACATCTTTGGCCATTGTCGTGGCTTCTGATTTTTGATGCTGCTGTCGTGCAACGATGGCGACACAGTGGGTTAAACGTGAGACAGATCTCAGTCTTTAGCCACACGGCATTTGTAGCGGTCCCTATCTTTGGAACTGGGGTCACCTTCCGGAATGAGAGAGCGTCTTATCGAGATACAGCATGGCAAGGCGGTCCTTGGGGTTCACATGGCTTATGAGTTGATCGAAGATAAGCTCCAAGCCAATCCTACGACCGTCCGGGATGTCGGCGGTCTGGGGTATCAAGGGATCAGAGCCATCGGCACCTATAGCTGACTACTGTCGGTAATTGTAGCTCTGGTGGATAGAGACGGAAGAACCGGTGCAGTGGGGGGGATGATTATTCTAGGAGATGTTGAAGGATCTATGGTTTCCTGCATAGGTGGGGATAGCGTTATCGCAGGCTGGGCTTTGAGCTCCAGACTGGCAGGCATTTTCAAGGATGCATAGCTAGAACATGTCCTCCGCCAAAGCCAATCTCTTCTTCGTCTCATCCTCCACTCTCTTGGCCCACTCCTCGTTCCATGTCTCCTGATCAAGCACGCAGCGGTGGAGGATTGGAAGTGGCACCAAGTCCTTCGCACAATACTGCTTGATCTCCTCGCTCATCGGACGATCATCACAGAAAGCAAAGCCATTCTTGCAAGCAGCATCGTCGATCTTAGCCTTTGCTTTGTTGATATCGCCCTTCCAAGGGCCGACCGGTCCGTAAATCTTCTCCGTCTCGTCTTTGCCGAGGACCATGTAAGCTCTGCCTCAAGATTGCGCCGAGCGCCAGGCTGCCTTATCGGCATTCGAGAAACACCGCCGAATTTTGAGGATGACGTTCAGGCCTCGAACCTTGGCGCAGTCTTCTGATTCTCTCGTGTGGCGATTATGCCCAACTGCACATCGATGACGCCTTCGAGCTTGATGCCGTAAAGTTCGTAGAGGGCGCCGGGGTCCCTGCGGCAGTCGAAGAGGAGGATCTTGTAGACGGGAGAGGACAGAATCTCTCCTAGGGAGAGCTGGGAGGACGGGTCGGGAGTGGTGAAGGCGAAATCCCGGAGACAGAAGACATCGACGAGGAAGACCATGTTGATTTTCAGCGAAGAGCGTTCTCCGTGAGAGTGACCTCAGCGGCTACTTCCGGCTTTCCATCTAACAGTATGGTCTGTGTAGCTTCATGTGAAGCACCTGAGTCGACCTCGGGCGTGGTAGCAGGAGCAGCAAGTAGACTCACCGATTCAGCGGCGTTGTCGGGGTCTCTTGGGAGGAGATCTCCCGAAAAGAAAAAGGGAGGCGCCTGTTCGATTTGATCAGAAGATGGTGCAGGCGCCGTGGAGGCGGAGAACGACGCAGTTGAGGCAGAGTTGGTCGAGCCAGACATCTCGTTATCGGCGCGGTACTCGGACGTTTCGGCGCTCGTAGTTGTGGAGGCAGTAGACGGTCGCGGCAAAGCAAACCGTGGTCGAGGTGTGAAGTGGTGCTGCAGTAGTGGAGCAGCGCTATGGAGGGAGAGGATATGGGCGGTATTGTGGATGCTCATGTTGACGATGTTGACAACTCGGGGTTGTTATAGGCCGCGAAAGCTGGCGGGCTTCAGTGAATATAAAGGGGTGGACGAGGAGCATACTCCGTAAGAAGCTGCTGTTGTCGCTGCTGATACAGCTGTCAGTACAAATCACTAGAGATTAGTGCGGAAGGATCTGTGTAGATTACGAGGACGTACAGCAGAGGCTATCGAGTCTGGTGTTGATGAAGTTGTTGTCAGCAGAAGAGGAGCGCAGTTAAGTGGTGCATGTGCTGTCGTTATTGAAAGGCGCGTAGCAGACCGCGAGGCAGCACATGAATGAGCACTTGACACCCGCGAAAATGCAGAGATAGCCCGTGTGAGACACGCAAAGCCGCCTCTTCCCGCCCGCTGCGCTACAAGAACCTTCTAAGAACGGGCCAGGCACATGCACGCTACCTCCTGCCGCCCTGTTGCTCGTTCACCTCCACCCTAATGCGTGCATACCTACCTTCAATGTACGTGCCAAGTGCTCTTGTGCCCGCAACCAGCTCGACCTCACGCCAGATTGGATCTGACTGTGCTTTGGAGGCTGGATTCTCGTCTTCATCGTCGCTCGAGTCCCACCACTCTGGCCCTTCGTATCCACTGTCTCTGCTGATGATATCATGATCGCCAGTCTCCCAAACGAGACGCAGTCGCATGGGCATCACGCCTAGCCGCTTACCAACAGCGCCCAGTACGGCGTAAACGCTGAATGTCTTCGGAACCAG
This sequence comes from Nothophaeocryptopus gaeumannii, assembly GCA_031771865.1. Taxonomy (NCBI): domain Eukaryota; kingdom Fungi; phylum Ascomycota; class Dothideomycetes; order Mycosphaerellales; family Mycosphaerellaceae; genus Nothophaeocryptopus; species Nothophaeocryptopus gaeumannii. The sequence goes on from JASISA010000025.1 coordinate 3,248,480, forward strand.
GTCTTCCCAGGTCCTGCTTGACTGTTCAGGTGCGTGTCCTAGGGCGAGAATGAAGGTAATGTCGACAAGTCTGGCGGCCAGACTGCTTGGGTCAATCGCATCAGGCTTCAGTTCATCATTGACAGCCGGCTCGCCGTACTCTTCGCACAGCTCTCTATACCTGGGATGCCTGGCGACAACTTCTTGCCTTTTCTCTACCGGTGCCTTAGCGAGCTCTGCCGCGATCTGATTGAGATAGTACGTCTCCGCATTCAATCGCTCTTTCTCTGTGATCTTGCTGTAGTTGAGCGTCTCTAACTGTGGAAGCCGTGCGACGGTCAACATGTAGCCATCGTCCGCTGCTAGAGCTTTGCCATCCGCTGCACGAAGTTCTTTGTAAAGTGGGTTGCCAGTGACCCGCAAGTGCCTTGAAGATGGGTATGCAGTTGGCAACAAGTCAAACAGCAACCAGGATGAAATCGCATTGTATCCCAAATCGATGTCGACAATGGTCTCACTCAGAGGTGAATGCAGTCTGGCGGCAGAGTCATGCTTCATCAGGCCGATCGGGTTCTGCTTCAAGAGCAGTATCTGCAGGCTCTTGCAAGACGAGAGATTTTCAAGGTCGGTCAAGGCCAAGAAAGCGTTGCCGGTAAGATCTAGCTCTTTCAGCGTCGCAGGCAGAGGTTCCTTGCCAATGTATGAGAGACCATTGCTGGCCACTGTCAGGCTAGCGACATTTGGAAAGCTTGCGGCAGCCAGCGAGATCTCATTCCATCTAAGCAGAGTGTCCGACAGGGCCAAAGTCGTCACGCGGGTAAGAGAGGCAGCCGAAGCATCGTTCAAGATGCGAAACCGGTTGCCATCCAGGACGAGCCTCCTCAGCTTCGGGAACAAGGCACACAGGTTCTGAATCTCCTGCAGAGTCTCGAAAAGATTGCTGCTAAGATCAAGCTCGGTGATCTCCTTGCAAGTGTCACTGATGACTTGCTGTTCAGCCTTCAGGTCCTGACACCGAATCCTCATATGGTCCAATACAATTGTATGAATGCCCTGCAGAGCAGCTTGGCGCTTCGCAAACTTCTCAAAGCCAACTTCTTCGGCTTGCTTGCTTGAGAAGTACACGACCGCACCTCCAGTGCCGGCATCTTTGGGCATGTACTTCTCTCGCAAGGCCTGATAGAAAGTCCTTGGGGCATCCCATGGCTGGCTGGGTCGGAGGAATGAGGCTGGTGTAAGAGATGTGCTTCTGCCTGGGACGTGAGTTCAAGCAAGTGCGTCAACAATGAGATGTGGAAGAGACATACACTCAAAGTACTTCTTCCCATCGTGGGTCCCGTCGTGCTTGCCACGCGCTGGATCGTCCCATTCTACTCCAAGCCATTCGCCTGACTTGTCCGCCACGGGACCAACGTATCGAATTGTGCAGAGTTGACCTTTCAGACTGAGTCGCTGGCCAGCATAACGAATAGTCGCCATTGTGAAGAGCGGTACATGATGTGTGAAAGTGAGAGAAGATATCCGCGACGGTGAAGACGCGAAGTAAGACAGAGTGTGATGGGTGCCTGAGATTCTGCCTGAGCGCGTGTCTCAGAACCAGCTCGCCCTCGCCCCGCGATCAACAACACCTTTCCGCCAACATACCAAAAGCGGCGAAGCACACGAGAACCAACCCAAGCCACCCACCACGAATTACAAAATGGACAACGTACAAGACTGGGCTACCTACCTCCTCGACATCTCCCACCACATCCCACCCTCCTACGCCAGCTACGCCCGCACCGCCTACTATTACGCCAACACCGCAAAATCCTACGTAAACCCCTTCATAACCCAACTCACATCCAAACCCGACCTCGCGACCATCGCTCTCCTCCTTCTCATAATCTTGGTCAGCCTGAAAATCCTCGATATGCTGTACCAAACCGTCATGTTCTGGTTCCGGATGGCGAGGAAGATCATATTCTGGGGCGGGCTAGGAGTGCTTGGGCTCTGGGTGTATACGAGGGGGCCGGAAGGAATAGCGGAGGATATTGGGTATTGGTGGGATGTGTGGAGGGGAGAGTATGAGCATTGGAAGGAACAGGAGAGGGTTGCGAGGGTGCTTGGGCAGCAGTATCAGGGTCTGGGAGGGGGAGGAGGACGGGGGCAGCAGAGGTGGTATTGAGATGCGGAGAGATGGGAGTTATGGTTGAGAGGGCGACGAAGACAGATACACGGCGCTTTGGGCTTTGCTGGAGGGCTGGGGTTGGGCTTGGGACATTTCGCCAATTGTGCATGAATGGAAATTGTGGGATTAGCGACGGCGCTTTGAGCGAGCGGGATGACATTGCTTTGGGTTGAAATTAGACGAACAGGGCTACAGATAGCCACGACTGGTATGATCAGGCACGACTCTGCTAAGACTTTGCGTTCATTGAGCTTGTCACATTGGAGTGGCTCATTTTGCTAATGCTCTGATGTTTCCGCGCATTTCACATATCCTCGCTGGGCTGCATGTGAAAGTAGCGGATCGCACTAGCGTCACGTCCGCTGACAAACGGCGCTTGCAGCGACACATAATTTCAGCACCATTAAGCGCCAGCACTTCGAAATCGATTGCAGCTGCATCTTGGATAAGTTCGACAACAACGCGCACTTGAGCAAGAAGGTCTGTCCGGTTGTTGTTCACGTGCTGGCTAAGGAGTGGGAGGATACCGATCTGGCTGGACTTGTGAAGGAGGTTGCGGAGGAGGTTGGTCTTGAGCGTATTTTCGCCGAGGAGAGCGCAGATGAAGAGTAGATTGCTGCTCCTGCTGGAAGAGAGAGTGAAAGCAGGGAACTACTGGACTACATGGCTTCAATGTGGAGACTGAAGATGACAGATCGTTACTGCTGACTTGAAATGGACCGGAAAGGCCCAATCTGTCGAGAGCTGTCAATCAATCCGCAGCTGAGACTCACTATTGAACTCATTCCAGACACTTCTTCCCGTCGATTACTCTCAGAGACATGTGAAACCGACATTTCGCACTAGTGGCCGTTAGTCTGACATTCATCTTGACGCATTGAACATAGCTGCAACCATCGATGACGCCTTCACCATGCAGGATCTTGCACTCGATGAAGAACAGCGCCAGGTCGAATCTAGCCTCGTTCAAGGGTCTTCTTCGAGAGGACTAGCAAAAGATGGAGATTTATTGGACATCAATCCTAACCTAGGACCCGCCTCTGTGTCAAAGAACGTGTTGGTCAATCATCCAATGAGCTCGGAGGTACATTTCAGGTTGAAGTGGGAATCAGGCTATGTCAAGAAAGGGCCAGTCCATCGATTCTCTCTCTCCAAGATGCTGAGAGGAAACCATGCGAACCAACTCGCAGGCGGATGATGAAAAGTCAAGCTTGGAAAGAGAGGGAGTAGAAGATGTGCATGCAATCCAGGAGTCTCCAAAGTGGCAAGAGGGAACCGACCGTACAAACGATCTCGCAGGCCGGCGACGCAAATTGAGCGTGAGAAGACGGAGTGGCAGAGAGCGAGGCAGATTTTGATCCGCGTAAGACGAAGGTGCTGGGGGTCTTTGATGGGAGGCATAAAAGTTGCTGATCATTCGCTCTTGTTGTGAATGTTTTGGCTAAAGCCTTTGAGGAGGGACGGGATTTGGCCCAAGGAGGCTTTGCGGATTGCTGAGAAGGTTGGAGCGGAGGAGGACTTTGTTTGATTTGGGATGGGAGAGGGACCGTATTGGAGCCAGTCACGAGGAGGAGGAAGATGAGGCCATGGAGAAGATGAACCAGAAATAGAAAGTATAGGGACTGGTACTCTATTCGTCAAGAGAGTCTTCTGGGAGCAAAGACATCTCTAGCAGAGGATGACAATCCTTCCCTCACGAGGCCCTGGGCCTAACGACAACCCCAAAATCGGTCGGCTTAACAAACCAATAATTCACCGTAGCCATCACGTCCTTCTTCCCAGCCGTAAGCTCCAGATCAAAATTCTCCACCATCACCGGCACAACCTTACAAATCTCCAAATACGAAATATGTCTCCCAATACAAGTCCTGCTTCCCAATCCAAAAGGCATGTAGTGTGCCTCCATGACCTTCAATTCCTCCGCCGTAGATCCTCCAGGTTCCTTCTCACTCTTCTCTAACCACCTCTCAGGGCGGTATGTCGCGGCGTCAGGTCCCCACACGTCTTGGTCGTAGTGCGCGACCCAGGTGTTGATGCCGACTTCTGAGCCCTCGGGGAAATAATGGCCGCAGATTGTGGCGCCGCCGGATCCTTTGGGAACTTCGCGCCAGAGGGGGAGGCCGGTTGCCGCACATACGCGGAGACCTTCTTTGATGCATGCTTGCAAGTAAGGGAGGTTCTGGCTTTCTTTGAATAAGATACGGTCTTTCGTCATCCGGCCTTCGGAGATAGCGAGGTCGAGTTCGGCGCGGAGACGGGTCATTGGTCCTGAATTGGTGGTGAGGTGCCAGATAATACTGCTGAGACTGACAGCTGTAGTATCGGAGCCTGCGATGATGTTGGATAGACCGACCATGTAGACGTTATACTTCGTCATGGCCTTTTCGGGATCTTGTTCGGCGTCCATTGCTACGTCGAGGAAATCCCTGGGAACGCCTTCTTCAGGCACATAGCGCTTGCCCAATTTCTCGTCTGTAGCGCGTTGGGTCTCTCGCTCCGTGATTCGGGAGCGCGTGAAGTTCATCAGGTATGTGCGAGCTGCAGCGCCGGACTTGGGAAATTTCTCCAGGATGCAGTAGAGGTATGGGTGGATCCAGACGTAGATCCCTACGAGAGTGGAGTAGACGAGATTCGCGTCCAGAGATGCCATGCAGTTGGCTATGTCTTTGCCGGCGTCGAGGAAGCCGAAACGGCGGGAGTAGGTGATGTTGCCGATCATGTCGAAGGCGTAGCTTTATGTCGCGCGATCAGCGAATAACCCGCGTGAGAGTGAAGACATACTGTGAGCTTACCATTGCAGCCAGTGATGCATATTGACAGTCCTCCCGTCGCGGGTCATCTCTCGCAATCGTTCCTGGAAGACATCTTGTGCTGAATCGACGTACGCCTCATAATGTAGGAGACTACTCAAAGAGTACATGCTCTGGAATTTCCGTCTCGTTTCAGTGTGTCTCTTGATATCTCGATCTGGGAACATTGTCCATCTGTCGGGGCTCGGATGTTTCCAGCCATCGTACCAACTGGTCTTGGGCATTTTGGAGCCGATTCCATAGACGGCCTTCTCCGGCTGGGTGATCGAGTACAAGTTCGGTCCTAGACGGACAACCGGTGCATAGAATTCGCCATTCTTTGCATACTTTCGATGCAGGGCAATGTTGTCCAAATGAGCCTTGCCTTTCCAGACACTGCTAAAATACCATAGATTGGAGAAGCGAGCGAGGATCGGACCCGGTACATCGCGCAGTGGTGTTCTGACAGCCACGTAGAAGGTGTATACAAATTGGAGGAGTATGGCCAAGCCAGCTCCGTAGAGTATGAGGGCCGTGATCATGTTTATAGACTGATCTAAGAGTTGCAGCTCTCTCAAGCTGATCAGCTCAAGTTGAAGACTGTCAGAAGAGGATTCTCAATTCAATATACCACCGCGACCGCGCTTTCAGAGCGGTAGGTCGGACAACCTGTAAGCCCTCATAGAACTACCTCATCGACCGTGTTGGGATTGGTGGCATTGCCGAACACCACATCCGGCTGGAGGGGTAAGTCTTCTAAGCCATTGGGACTTGCAGCTCTGAGCGCGCATTGTTGCACTCATCACACTACTCTACTTCAGAATGTCCGCCGGGGGTGGAAGAAGCTTCCGAATAGACCTGATCAATGATATGTGTTCGCGGCTGAGGCAATCGGTATGATGAAGGCCCGTGAAGAGTCGGATCCCAATCTCGTAGAATTAGTTCTAGTACTAGGAGACGCCCACCACCAGTGCTGAAGTCAGACAGGCTGTTGGTGAGAACTGCTACTGACTCCTCCCTTGTTTTGTTCGAAATGTTGCACCTGTGACGATATTCATCAGGTCTCTTCACGAAGCCTGGTGGTAGAAGTCGGAGACTTCATTGGTCGATGTACGGCTAGAACTAAGGTACGGTACGCGTGAAGATCCCAGCCAGAAACATCGCGTCGTCTTGCCAACGCCAAGGAGCACCTGAAGCACTCCACCGCCTCGCACCTCCACTTGCAGCAATAGCAATAATAGGCATTGGGTCGAGACCCTCTTCCCTTTCTCAGGTACGTATCAACACATTTCCTCCTTCTTCACACCCACGCTCATTAACATCGCACAAAATGTCAGGTCCTCTCACCGTCCGCAACCTCACCGCCCAACCGCTCACGATCAAGCTCATCGAACGCTATGAGACGCCCATCAAGGATGCCAGGCGCGGGTCTGCAGGCCTCAGCACCATTACGAGGAACATGACAACACTCATGAGCAATGTCACTGGAAACGGTTCGCCCACAAGAGGCGAGTTGAACGAGAAGGCCCAGAGCTTCGCGCAGCAAGATGTAGACATAAGAATGGAACCTTTCTCAACACACAAGACCGACATAAAGCTCACTGAGCGCGGGCTGAATGAGGTCGTCAGAGTCACTGTACAGGGCGATGGCGGAGGGAGATGGAGAATCGACGTACCCACGCGGAGCTCTGCGGCGGAGAGGTTGTCTCCTCTTGGCCCCGACCCGAAACACGACTACAGTGGCATATATCTCCAAGACCGACAGTTTCTTGGACTCATGGAAAATTGTCACCAGCAGGCGTGGATGCGAGAATTCAATGACGACACAAACATTGCGGCATTGTCGATTCCAGGCACACACAACTCTCCGACCTGCCACAAAGCACTGCCTTCCGTCCGGTGTCAAGCCGTGCCTCCACGCGAACAACTCGACAATGGCGTTCGCTTCTTCGATATCCGCGTCCAAGTCGCCAACCCAGACGACAAGAAATCTGTCGATTTGAACCTCGTTCATGGAGTCTTCCCAATCTCACTCACCGGAAGTAAGAAGTTCCACGGCCTGCTGGATGATGTCTACTCCTTCCTGGACGCCAACCCTTCTGAAACTGTCATCATGTCCCTCAAGCGCGAAGGTCCCGGAAATGGCACCGACCAACAATTCTCTGACATTCTTCGCGACCATTATACTTCTGGCGATGCGGAGAGGAGATGGTTCACCGAACCTCGCATCCCGCGTCTCGGCGAAGCACGAGGCAAAATCGTTCTCTTGCGCCGCTTCGCACTGGCAGACCGCCTTAGAGGCGAACACGATGGACGAGGCTGGTGCTTAAACGCCGAATCCTGGGCCGACAATACCCCCGATTGCACATACGGCGACGTGCGAGTACAAGACTTCTACGAAGTCCTCGAAACAGAGAACATTGAAAAGAAAATCGGCCTCTGCTGCGACCACTTCGAACGCGCCGCCTGCGTCGTCTGTCCCGTGCCAGGCGTTACTACTGACGAAGCGAACCCCGTACCTGCAGGACCTCTCTACATCAACTTCCTGTCAGCGAGCAACTTTTGGAAGGCCGGGTGTTGGCCTGACAAGATTGCTGCGAAACTGAACCCAGCTTGTGTGGGTCACTTGGTGGAGAAGCACAAGATTGGGGATGGAGGCGTCGATGATCAAGGTGCGTTCAATGGAGATGGTGGAACTGGGATTGTGGTGTGCGATTGGGTTGGGAAAGACGGTGACTGGGATCTGGTCAGGTCGATTATTACCATGAATTCGAGGTTATTGAAGCAGCAAAGGGGTATTGGGTGGCGATAGAGTCAGTCGTCGTTCGACGCCTCGCGAGTCTGTGGAGACCATGGGACAAGCAAGCTCTGTGGCGGCCGACGAGTCGGATATAGTCAGTACGACGGGCCTTGTGGATATTGACATGCGAAGAGACAGCAGAAGATGTACAGCTTGCCGGATATGAAAGACGATCACAGCGTTGACGAAGATCATTTGCGTACACATCGTTTGCACACGAAATGGGCAGTGAAAGACGCAAATGTCGATTCGGATCGATCTCCGATTGGTACTGTTAAACTTACAGCCTTTACAGTAACTCAGGTCTCAAGCTTGCTCGGACGCCTTCAAAGAACTTTTTACGCCGAAGCCGGTGGCTGTCTCTACCTGCATGTTGGTCTTGTTCTGCAGCAGGCCGGTTGGTGATGATCAAGTGGTCAATCTCTAGCATTATCTCGGGTTTCCTTCAAGCCGATCTCCATCCATCGACCTTATCCAGATCGCACGATACAGCCTGAGGGTTTGTGGGACATTGGGAAAAAGCTGGCGGCTCGGTATGGGTGTTACATGTCGAGACAACGAAGGAGAGCTGACGGAGCTGCTCTATGATGACTGCTGTCAGTTTGCATGGTGATTGGACCGCAGGTCATTTGCGTCTGGGCTTCAGGACGATGGTTTGGCTCATCCATGGGCTTTCCGTGGTCGAACCTCTTCCGATCGGAATGTCTCTGCCCCGATGAGTCTACTCTATGATTGCGGCAGCTTCCAGGTCATTCTTCGCCCGCTGCATTTCAGAGCTTCACCTCGAGCCTGAGAAGTTCGCATTCGATCATGTTGGTGGCTGCTGAGCCGCGTCTCGTGGATTGCCGTGCTGCAGCGGACCTGACCAACCTCAAGCGATGAATCACTTTGGGCCATTTCGTCTTCTGATAAGGCGAAATTCCGGGATTGGATCGAAGAGCGAGGCCAAGACTTTGGAGGAATCCAGGGCATCTTGCATTCGCGGTCGGCATTGCCAGTATTATGCTTTCTCAGCCTCGAACCCACTGCTTCATTGCGATCAAAAGGACTGCTTATACCATCCCGCCGTTCCTCAGCCCCGAAAGGATAACCGAATCCTGAGAACATCAAACACAAAGCACTGCATCAACTCCTATCAGCCGCATCAAGCCTCACACCTCATACCTTATACACTTCTCACACCCCAGATCACACGCCTATACAAACGCGCAGTACACTCAGGCAATCGCGACAGTCAAATTACTCCCAACACTTACACTTATCTCTGCACTCTCCTCAAATGCCACATGACGTCCGCAAGGGTCTGTTCAGCTGTCTGGGGTATGCGGAGAAAGTTCAAACCAAGCTTTACCGGTTGGCGATCCGAAGAAGCTTGGCCAACGAAGAGGCTCGGCGCTATCAGTTCCCTTGCCCTCGTACACTACTCGTCGCTCAGGAAGAGTGGTAGGAATCTCGCTTGCCGTGATTTTGCGATGAGTGGCCGCGTGTACACTCGTTCGTTGCGGTGTCCATGAATAACCCGAGCTGGTGCAGGCCAAGACTTATATAAGACGGCTTCTTGCATGGAACCATGATGCTTAGATGACCACCTGAAAGTCTCTTGGAGTGCTGTGCGGTGCTGTCGGCAAAGCTGACTGAGAAGGGAGTTATTCCTGGATGAGGTCTATCAGCCACTGCATCACTGTCGATCTTCTTATCTTTCGCGTTTGACTTGGCGGTCTTTGCAGGAGATGCACTCGCATATAAATGGACACCATTCCAACGACAGATCGGCTGCTAGGCTGTCTGACGATACCCTGCGCGAACAAGAGTTTCCGAGATCGGATAGTGAGGCGACGCTTGTTGAGCTCCAACGACCTAGTACGCAGAACACATTGCAGAACAACATGGATCGAAGACGGTCGAGTGGTATTGGTGGCGCTGGGAACATGCGTTTGTCTTCCACGTCGCCCTCTCTTGGAAAGGAAGCGTGGTACTGACGTCCTCCGTAGGCTCCACGCGTGCAGAGATGAAGGCACTTGACCAGGAGTCCTCAACACAGACACATCAGGCTGTGAACAATCCATCTAGCAGTGAGGAGAGGCAGAGCGAAGGTAAGCTGTCCATCGGTCTGGGGCTGGATCTGAAAAGGCGGAGCTGATGTTTTCGCAGAGGCCCGTCGAAGGAGTTCAACGTGGTCGAGAGCGAGTGGCAAGTCGTTGATTGACCGCGTTTTGCGAAGATCGTCGGCGGTCGACACAACGAGCTAGACAGACCCCATCACATCTAGCTGACGGTGGTACTCGGCGTATTGAGGTAGTCGAATGTATGGTAATCGAAGCCTTTTTGATTCTTGTGAAATCGTCGCCTATCTTTCTAACCGAAGACGTTTTGATGACGGCTGGCACTGAAGATGAGCGTCATGCCACAAAATCAATTGAGCTCCTTGCACACTGACGAAGGCGCAGACAATAGCTTGCCATTCCTTTTCCGATGCGCGAGCATTAGACGGTTCATTCGTCCTTGCGTGGTGGCTTGTCCGCATGCATCGGCACTCCTCCTGCAGATCAAGCTACTGGTCTCCATGATCTTCAGCCTCTATATGTCTTCTTCTTGCTCTTACACCCGCAATTTCTCGTATAGCTAGTCGGACAGGTGTCATGAATTTGGCAGTTTGATGTCGCAAGTGAATCGAGCTCGTGGCGTCCTTGGAGGCATTTTCAAGCATCCATCCCTTCAATTAGACATGAGATAGAAGGCAGTGGCTAGCGTCATAGCTCTCCTGCACGCTATACAATCATTCAGAAGGTAACTAAACCTGCAAGTTGGGAGGCTTCTGTGTTGTGAAAGAAGAGCAGCAACATCGGACTGAAGTTTCTCCTCGCCGAAAGCACAGACCAAGGCACGGAAGGAGTCAAGCTGACCATCTTCGACATCGCGAGAAACAAAGGCATCCATGCGGGTTATGCCCATCGAAGCGGCCCAAAGAGCGTCTACTCCTAACTTAACAGAGTGGTCATGCTTCACTGGCCGAAGCCTGCAGTCGATGACGCCAGGCCCTGTGGAGAAGCAGGCTGAGGCGCCAGAACATCCTTCAATTGCAATACGTAACTATCTGATCAGCAAGAACACGCTCACGCATTGCCATCACCATTGCCATCATGCCTTTTCTCGAGCAGACGATTGAGACCGTCCCTGGTGCTCCGAAGCCGAACTTCAATGCTTACAGCCTAGTCGTGCGGTCCAGCGGCGACACCATCCATGTTGCGGGATGGATGGGTGATGACCCAGAAACCGGGAAGATCGTCGAAGGGGGCGTAGGACCTCAGGCGGTATGTCCAAAGGGCAAAGCGATATGCTCTTGCAGATATTGATGGCGCCACGCTCTAGGACCAAGCAATGCAGAACATTAAAACATGCCTGGAAGCCGCCGGGTCTGGACTCCACAAGATCGTACGCCGCAGGATGTACTTTATGGATATCCAGCGAGACTTGAAAACAGTCATGGACGTCTGGGACAAATATGTCCCCAAGCCAAACCCAGTCAGCACTGCAGTTCAGATCAGTGGACTGGCCAAGGAAGGTGCTTTGATTGAGATCGAAGTCGAGGCCGAAGCGTAGCCGGTCTCCCACTCGAACTGCAACTCCTCTTCTTGGAAGTCGCACTCTCGCATTGTTCGAACACACCCACACGACGCTTTAGCGAAGCCTTCCCTTGGCGACGCCCTCCATATGGAGAAGATGCGGATGGAAGTGGAGGTAGAGAGCTTGCCACTCGGGCCAAACTGCGGCGAACAGTGTCATTTCTACAAGTGCCTCCAAATGCCGGCATAGTCCGCTCGTGCACATTACTATCCAGATCCACCATGGCCAAAAAGTACGATGCGAATGACCAAAGGCCAAGAACGCCAAGTTGAGTTCATACAGACCGGCAACGCTGTCGGTTTGCCCTTTCACAGACAGCGCCGGCGTGAGTGCAAAGTATGGACACGACCGACCACCACGGTAAGGGCCCTCGGCCTCTTCCGGTTACCGCATGGGCGCTATTTCCTTGGGTCAATGGACCATGTTACTATGGCGAACGTGTTGATTGCATAGGTAGTGCCTTAGTTCATGCTACAGCGGATATCGTCAAGCGGCAATGCGATCCTCGAGGCTGAAACTGGCCGCCACAAATTCGTTTGAGGACGCCCTTCCCAGGCCACCTGCGAGTGTTCCTGCAAGTATCTGTCGAAATGGGCATACTTGGCGTGATTAGCAGTACGACTGCCGTATCAACAATACTTCTGATTCTTCGCAGCATGTCGACCTCAGACACGCGTTAATACCCTGACAGTCCGTCAAACGAATGGCACGTATCCATACCAGAACTCGTCACTTTGCGTGGATGGTAGAGTGGACGACCTGGTATCTCGGATGACGTTTGAGGAGAAAGCCGGCCAATTATTCCACGCGCAAACATCCATCGGCGAGAATGGTACTCTGGATCCAGGAACCACAACGCGGAATGGTAGCCAGAAGCTCATCAGCGAAATGTTCCTTACACACTTCGACTTGGCTGGCGCTGTCGATGAGGTCCGCGAGGCCGTCGAGTGGTATAATTTGATCCAAGAAACCGCATTGAGCACCCGGCTCGGCATACCAGTAACACTCTCCTCTGGCCCAAGACATACTTTTACTGAAAGCGTTGGGAGTGCTATGTCAGCAAATGTTTTCTCTCAGTGACCCGAGAGTCTTGGTCTGGCTGCTCTGAGAGGCACAGAGCTCGTCCAGCAGTTCGCCGAAGTGGCGCGTGAGGAGTACAAGGCTCTTGGACTGCCTGTTACTCTTCATCCTCGAATCTATGTGACCACGGAGCCAAGATGGGCCCGAATTGCCGGCGCCATGGGCGAAGATGCAAATCTTACTTCCCAGCTGGTTGTCGCATATCTGAGAGGCTTCCAAGGAGAGGAATTTGGTGCTCATTCTGTCTCAACCATCACAAAGCACTTCCCTGGAGGCGGGCCCATGGAGAATGGAGAAGACAGCCATTTTACGTATGGCAAGAACCAGTGAGTGCTACTACGACTATCTTCAGTTCACAGTCATACTCACAAATTTCAGGGCGTGCCCTGGCCACAACTTCGATTATCACCTCATTCCAATCAGAGCAGCCATCGCGGCTGGCGCACGTCAGATCATGCCTTACTACTCACGCCCTATCGGCACTGAGTGGAAAGAAGTTGGCTTCAGCTTCAACAAGGGCATCGTCACCGACTTGCTGCAGCACGAACTTGGTTTCGAAGGCATTGTCTGTTAAGACTGGTGTCTCATTACTGATACCGTCATTGCTGGCCAAGACATGCCAGCCCGAGCGTGTGGTGTCGAGTACCTCAGTGAGCTGGATCTTCCTAGATCAATGGAGGCTGTTGAAGCGGCTTTCGAAGATGTGCCATTTGACACTGAGGATCCTTGTTTTTCGATCTGGTGATGAATTGATGTATGCGAAGAGTTGCTGAGGGAAAAGGAGTAGACACATAGAGGCACGTGTACGTACTGAACGGATCAATCTCGGTTGTGCTTTAGCCCTGCTCTTTACGAGCCTGGAGCACCTCTCACATGTCAAGGTCGTTTGCAACATCGCCTTTCTTGCAGAAGATGGCAAGGTCCTGCCCACAGACCATGTCTGGTGTTATCGCCCGAGCGGAGACGCAATCTTTGCCGTCGGCAATGAGCGGTGGGGCAATGACGTCCTCCAAAACCTTCCACAGCATTGGCTCGTGTGCCGAAGGTCCACATTGGCATTCATGTCACGCCTTGCGAATACCTGTTGGACATTCATACAGCTAGAACTATCTTGTAACGCATCCATCTAAGCGATAGCGAATCTGCGATATTTCCCCGGGCTTGGACATGATAGACTGAAGAGCTCGTGCCCTCAGCATACCAAGGACCGACTAGACATAGATTACAGCACTGCATTGATCGACCTGACCGTTGGACTTTGATAAATAATATGCCTTTCAAATCAACATTTCCAGACCTGACGATTCCAGAATGCAACCTCCTATCCTATCTCTTTCCCAACGGCACAGCAGAAACCGATAAGCCACTATGGATCAACGCAGACGACCCAAACAAATCACTCTCAGCAGCCGATACCCTTCTTCTGATCAAGCGCCTAGCTGTCGGCCTCGACGGGCTCGAAATACCGAAGGGCAAAGCTATCATGATCGTTGCCCCAAACCACATCTACGTTCCAGTCGCTTTTCTCACGGCCATTGGTTCCGGGCGCATCTTCACGGCAGCAAATCCAATTTATACCGTTAGCGAGCTGGTGCATCAGATGAAGACTGTCCGCGCTGCTATGGTTCTGGCACATCCCAATGCACTTGAGAAGGTTGCGCAGGCGGCGTCAGAAGCTGGCGTGCCGGCTGATAGGGTCTATCAGTTCTCAGATGTTGAGGCCACGACGGCGGATCATGATTTGCGGGACTGGCGGTCTATACTGGCTTCAGAATCTGAAGCACAGAGCTGGCGGTGGGATCCGCTGGAGGGCGCTGCTTCAAGAGAAACAGTTTGTGTCATCAATTTCAGCTCTGGAACCACTGGTTTGCCCAAAGGAGTTTGCACAACACATTACAACTGGGTTGCAAACGCGATGCAAGTCATTGAATCTCGACTTCACAACACTGGACAGACCGTGGATAAGCCGGCAAATGATCGATGGCTGGGATTCCTGCCGTGGTATCATGCTTATGCCCAGATGTTCACTCTTGTGATGGCTTGCAAACTTCGACAGCCAGTATACACGATGACTCAATTTCAACTCGAGCCGTACTTGGAGTACATCACCAAATACAAGATTGTCAACTTGCAGTCTGTACCTCCAGTTGTCACAATGATGAGCAAACGGAAGGGGATTGAGCAATTGGATTTGAGCAGCGTGAAATGGGTCATGAGTGCAGCTGCCCCTATGAAGAGAGATTTGCAGAATGACATTAGCCGGAAACTGGGTGCTTCAATTGTACAAAGCTGGGGGATGACAGAAACAACTTGCACGGGTCTGATGATTCCTGGCACTATGGTAGACGATAGCGGAGCGGCTGGCTACTTGCTTCCCAACACCGAAGCTAAACTCGTCGATGAGGAAGGGAAAGAGGTTGGACCTGGGAAGGTCGGAGAAATCTGGGTCAGAGGGCCACAGATGATGCTGCTATACTGGGAGAATCCGACTGCAACCAAAGACACGAAAACGCAGGACGGATGGCTGAAGACTGGAGATGTCGCAGAACATCGTGACGATAAATTCTGGATTGTCGATAGACGGAAAGAGCTGATCAAAGTGCGAGGCTTCCAAGTCGCTCCCGCCGAACTAGAAGCATTGTTACTGGAACACGAGGCTGTTCAGGATTGTGCCGTTGTAGGGCTTCCCAAGGATGACGAGGAGCTTCCGCGGGCTTATGTCGTCCCAAAAGACGAGACGCAGGCGCAAAATATTCCGGAGATCATCCAGCGATATGTCTCTGAAAAGGCTGCAAGACACAAGAGATTGACTGGTGGTGTCAGCATCGTTGAAGCGATCCCAAGGCTGCTTAGTGGGAAGGTCCAGAGAAAGATTGTGAAGGAGTGGGCGAAGCAAGACGCTGCGGAGTTGGGTACAAAGACCAAAGCGAAGCTCTAGATTGTCATTCATATACTCGGCGGTACCTGTACGCGATGCCGGCTCTCGTATGGAAACCGAAGAGCAATTGCGATTTTCGGAAAGTTTCTGAAGGATCGCTGGGAGGACGCTATTCAACCTTCTAGGGTACAAGAGGCGGCTAGCAGGATGAATCAGCACACCGTTTCGATACTTGACTTCACCCCGCTTCGGATTGTATGTTTTCTTGATCAATGCACAAGTACATTCTTGGAGACTTCACTGGCGAATCATGCACATCGCGATCGTTGGCGGCGGCATTGGAGGCTTGGTCGCAGCTGGATTCCTTGCCAAGGCTGGACACACAGTGACCGTTCTGGAGCGCAAGGCATCCTCCCAGACCGAAGAAGTTAGGCAAGGACTCAACCAGACGACTAATGCTCGAAGATGTCTGTTTCAACTCGGGATCGAGAAGGAGTTCATGGAAGCTGCAGATAGTGGCATGGATCTGCAGATGCGGAACTACAAAGATGGGTCTTGGTTTAAGATCATACATACGCCGAATGGGTATGCAAACATATTTCAATTTCCATCAGACATTGCTCTTGCTAATTCGAACAGCCACTCTTTCATTCACCGAACGGATCTTGTTCGGATCTTACTGGCCCATGCCACCAAGGCTGGCGCAGAAGTCCTCCCCAACGAAACGTTCGACAGCATCTTTGCCACCGGCAACGACGTAATCATAAATCTACGAAGTGGCAAAACGCTGCAGGCGGACTTCGTGATCGGTGCCGATGGTATCAACTCCAAAGTCAGGCAAATACTCTTCTCAGAAGAAGTTTACGGACCAAAGCTCACTGGACACTGCACCTTCCTCGTCGACGTTCCCAAAGCAGTCATGGAGAATGACGAACTCGCTGCCAAACTATATGAAGCCGGCAAGCATCCTTTCCAGTTCTGGATGGCTCCGGAGCGAAGTATCGTTGCATGGACCATGAGCTCACGAGGTCTGTATCATCTACAATTGAACGATCACCAATACGATGATGGAGCTGCATACGGGAATTACGATGACGGAAATCAGAGTAACATTGCGAATGTTACAAATACAGACGCCGTGAGGCAGCGCTGGGGAGATCACGAGCCGGCGATCCGACATCTACTGAAAGAGACATCGGTGTGTACACGCTGGAAGATCGCGGAAGTGCCTCAGCTGCCTTCATGGTCAGACGAGACTGGTAGAATCATCTTGCTTGGTGATGCTGCTCATGCTTTTCCTCCCGTACGTATCGTCCCTTGAGTACGCTCTATATCGCATGCTCACGGCTACATAGTACTCTGGCCAAGGCGCCGCAACAGCGATCGAAGACGCAACGCTTCTCGCTACACTGATCGTTGACAACGGCTCAGCAAGATCACCTCGCGATATTGCTCAGGCATACGAGAACTTACGTCGACCACGTGTTGACGGGTTTCGAGAGATCATTCGAAATAACATCGAGCAATGGTCCAAGTCTTTCGAGACAGCTAATGAGGCGAGAGAAACCTGGGCTGAGGAGAGGGGTAAACGTACCGAGGATGGAGAGGCGCCGAAGAGATATCGGTGGATTGATAATTATGATGCGATTGCTGAGGTGAGTACGCTAAAGTCCGGTACGATGCATTTACTGACTGGTCATAGGCGAGAAGCTATCGCTTTGATTAGAAGTTATCGATTACACACAATACTTATACCTCACGGTGAGACCGAGCAACATCATATTTTGATAACCATTTTTCCGACTTGCTTGCCTTCCCACAGATACTGAATCGCCTTGTCTGCCTCATTTAAGGAGTACGTCGAATCGATGATATCGTCAAATCGTATGCGAGTTGCCTCCAGCGCAGCGACAAGATCTTCCTGATCAGTTCTTGAGCCAGCGTTGATACCCCTGTAAAGGTCAGCAGATGTTCATCGACAAATTCATTCTACACTCACCTCAGGTTGACCCTCCGATCAATGAGCGTAGGAAGGATCTCTTCGGCCTCGCTCCATCCCTGTCGATTACTCAAATAGCCAACCACGCTTACAATGCCCCCTCTGCGGGTGCATCTCAAACTCCTAACGACTGTCTGCGGGCCTCCGTTCTCAAGAACAAGATCCACGCCAATACCATTCGTCAATTTCAGGACTACCTCATGCCAATTCGGATTGCTCGCATAATTGACAGTCTTGATAGGAACCGGACCCGGAAATCTCTCGACAACCTGCTTAAGCTTCTGATCACTCGACGACGACAGAATAATATCATATCCAGCCGCCCTCGCAAGCTTCACAGCGAACATCGACACCCCTCCCGTACCTATCAACCACATCAGTACCAACTGGTTACATCACCACACCGATTACATTGTTCTTACTTACCTTGTATGAGCACACTAGCCCCAACACAAACCCCCCTCAACGCACTCCAAGCCGTCACCCCCGCACAAGGGACCAAACACGCCTCTTCCCAAGGCAGATAGTCTGGCAATTTCGTACATACCCTCTCCTCCAACACCAACCAATCCGCCAATACCCCATCTTCATCTGCCGCCAACCAAGACCTCTTCACCTCGCGGCCAGTGATGTTCTCCGTATCGGTTATGGGTCCTGCGCGGTCCCCCACAGCAAATCGTGTCACGCCGGGGCCTATGGCATGGACGGTTCCGGCTGCGTCGTTGCAGAGAATTCCGTGCGGGATGACGGGCCAAGGGTTTCCGCCATTGGCTATGTTTGCGTCGCGGTAGTTTAGGGAGATAGCATGCACCTTGATCAGAACCGAGAATGGAAGCAATGGGTCTGGTAGCTTTTCTTCGATGATTTCAACTTTTGGGGCTCCCGGGGTGTGATCGTCTGTTCTGCGGCCTGCGCGGCGGGTGCTTGGGAGGGACATGGTGAGTTTTGGCCGATGAAGCTGTTTTCACGAGGGCGTTCAATGGGAGTGACAGGGACATTATATTGTCGTTTGGGGACACCTTAGTTTGAGAGCAATGCTAACATATCCTGACGGAGTTGATCTCCACTTTCTGCAGGAACGAGACGAAGCTCTCGTGTGAAATTACCCAATTGGGATAACCAAATGCTACGACAATTTGACCTGTTTGAGGTCCAATGCTCTTGGACCTATATCCAACTGGTAAACATTCAGATAAAAAGAGCGTCGAAGGATCGATAAGGGAGCCGGGGTTTTTCTTCGTTGATCACCTCTCTAACCACGTCAATCATCTCACCATACTCGCAACCATGGCAAACCCCAACAAGGGAAGCCCCGAAGACTACGCATGAACCGCATCGATGTCTTCCAACTTGACCTGCCCTACTCAGGCGGAACCTACCATCTTTCCAACAATCGCACCTACACTTCCTTCGACGCCGCAATCGTCCGCATAACAACCCAACACCGGCGTCTAAGGCTGGGGCGAATCAACCCCTTTCGGCACAAACTACATAGCGGCCCACGCCTTGGGAATTCGCGCGGCCATAGCAGAAATCGCCCCTCATCTCATCGGTCTCGATGCCCGGCGCGTCGATCGGGTGAATGAAGTTATGGAGCAGGCGTTACTGGGGAACGAGAGTGCAAAATCAGCGATCGATATAGCATATTGATACATTTTCGCAAAGTGGCGTGGATTGCCGGTTTGTGAATTGAGAATTCTTTGGCGGTAGCACAGAACATCAGATGCCGGTGATAGATTCCATACCCGTGGGTGAGCCCGAGGAGATGAAATCGCATATGGGAAAGATGAGATGGAAAGGGTTATGTTTGTCATTCCGTGAAAGTAGGAGATGATCCAGGAGAGGATCGCGAAAGCTTTGGATAATGAGAAACCTGGGGAGTTTCATCTTGTGCATTGTAATGGCGGGTTGACAGTGGAAAGCTGTTTGAGGATGTTAAGACTTTGTTCTGGAAGCGCCTTGTGTAACGTGGAGGGAAAGTGTTTCATTGAGAAGGAGGCTCCGACCGATATACCGATTATCTGGGACGAGCTGGCGACTGATGATGCTGCCATCGTAAGAATGATTGCTGATGATGCGAGTGAGGGGGTTCATTTGAAGATTTCCAAAGCTGGGGGGTTGACTAGGGGTCGACGTCAGCGGGATATGTGTATCGCGGCTGGGTATACCATCTCTGTGATGGATACGATTGGGTCTGCGATTGCTTTTACGGCGATTGTGCATTTGGCTCAGACGATTCCGGGGCAAAATCTGAGGTGCATTCTGGAGTGTAGAGAATTGGTGACAGTGGGGACAGCAGATGGAGCATATGAAGGTGCCTTCGATGTTAAGGATGGCAAAACCACTGCACCTACTGTGCCTGGATTGGGAATCGTGCCTCGTCTGGACGTTTTGGGCGAACCCCTTGCAAACTACTCATAATCTGCAACATGTTAGTAAAGGCACTTGACAATGTGATCAGACGAATCTTGGTCTGTCTCACGCAAGCCTTTTCCACATTCCCAAATGCTGCCTTTTCCGTCAGCTTGCCATTCCAGTCAAGCCAGGCCCCTCCAGGCCATCAATCATTCCCCTAACGCCCCTAAGACTAACACACTTCCAAGTCCCCTCTCCGCTTCCATACCTCCTAAACTCCAGCATTCCCACAGCAGGCATAACGATATCGGTGGCCAAGCCCATACTTTCTCCGTTAAAGTAGATCGTTGCTTTGCCGTCCTGTTCATCCACCTTTGTATTCAAATCGAAGATGCGAACCCGGAAATCCGGATAGTGCGTCGTGCAGTACTTGTACATATTCATTTGCTCCTGGAGGTTGCCTGGAGCTATTTGTGAGGCGCCTGGTGGTCGTTCGAGGTCGCCTACGAAAGAGCTTGCGACATTGTCGGCCCAGACTGGGGAGTTGACTTCGAAGTCTCGTGTATTGATTGCATTGACGAACAGATGGGCAACATTTTCGAGACGGGCCGCGATTTGTGAGCTAGTATCCTGCTGAATAATCGAATCCGTTCTGGCTTTGTGATCTTTGTCGTCGTCCGGTTGCTTGATTGATTGACCCATAGCTTGTGATAGCAGCAATGAAAGCCAATGAGGTCGTGGGGTAATTCGGAATTTATTGACTGCAATCATCATGGAGAAGGTTCAATTCCGCTGTCAGGAGCAACTCTGTCGCTGTGACATCCCCAGCTTCTCACCTGAACCTCGAAGCTTATACAGGCATTGGACATTTTGGATTTGGATGTTCGTATCTGGACCCTAATCGGCTGAAGAGTGTAATGCACCACTGACGCGCCATCACGGCTCTCGTGTGTTCGCATAGCTCTTCACCCACGGGGGGCGGCATCGCGATATTCTTCCTAGATCGATCGCCATCATTCGATCAAGGAAGGTCCCGAAGTGCGACCTCTCCAGATCTTGGTATGCCGGGCGCAATGTCGGCGTACTTCGAAGTTAAGGAAGCTGGACAGACGCGTTCGAATCCCCACGTCCAGATGATCTCTCATCGCTCTCCCTAGCACTCGCCCTACCGTCGGATGTGCTGCGCTTAACGCGCTTCTGGACGTTACGCGGAAGGTGCCAATCGAAGGTAGCATTCTTGTCGGATTCGCATTTCGGTCATTTGATCACCCTGTCTTGGATCGAGCTTCTGCTCTCCCGATATGCGCACGCTTTTCCCACGCTTCCCAATTTCCTTGAAGTTCAGCCCGAACATTCATATTATCCGCCTCCGGTGGCCTTGCATCTCCCGAAGCCTCGTGCATAGCAGTATCATCGCTAGCAAGCTCCAGTTGATTCTTCTCTTCGCTTGGCAACTCGGCTTTGCCATCTCCCTGTTCTGTAGAATCGCTGCCAATTCGACTTCCTTCACGTGAAGCTTTCGTTGACGGTCTTTTCGTCTCCAGGGAAGTAGTCCAACAACAAGCAGGATGAGAGAACAGACTCAGTCCATCGAGACTTTAATCGAAGGCGCTTCATTCACCATCGACTCTGGAAGCGACACCTCATTCTAATTTATCCCACCACCCACCACCTCCCTGCACGCATCGCCTCCCCTCCACGTCCCCCAGCCACCATCCCCATGGAACTCAGAGGGCCGAGTTAAGCTTTGGCTCAGTTCGCTTGCGGTCACGAAGACGCGTGAATGGATTGATTCATCGTCCATTTCGGTGCGCTCAGCATAGTATTCCATGAAGTCAGTATGCAGCAGTAGAAATTTCGGACATCTGAAAGAAGGCTGCTTCGACTGCTCGCTCAAGGTACACTCAACGCCAATGGAAGGTCGTCCACGGAAAACGTTACTCTGTACATTAGCATACTACATGCGTCGCCATCCGATCTACCAAAGATTTTCCTGTCGCACTTTTACGACCATACCCTCACAGTCCCATCGGCACCCGCACTGACAATCATCGCCTCGGTCGGATGCCACTCTAGATCCAGTACTCCCAAATCACTCTTGATCTTGTGTCCCTTCAGGACCTTCAGTGGGACAATCGTGGCGTTCTCCATAGAATCACTCGTCACCTTTCCGTGGAAGATTTGCAGTGTGCCATCATCGGACGCGTCAGCGAAGAGCGGGTAGCTCTGGTGGAACTTCACGTTCCTGATAGCCTTGCTGTGGTATCGCAGAGTCTTGTAGGGCGTGTTTCCGAGATCCAGGTCGTGCCAGAGGAGACGCCTATCGTATGAAGATATCAAGAGATTAGAGCCCATCGGATGCAAGTGAATAGCAGAGATCCAGCGGGCACCAGGCATGAGCTCTTTCTCAAGTCTTTGCAATTGGAGGTCATAGACACGCACCCGTTGGCGGGTTGCAACGAAGAAGAGCGGTCGGGAAGGATGGAAGCAGACTGTCTGTGCAAGACCCTTGAGTCGGCGGAAAGGGTGTTGCGTTTGATGCTTGCTGAGGGTATGGATCGCAACAGCAGTGGAAGTCGCAGAGGTTGAGGGAATGACAGTTGAGAAGTATTCGCCCCGTCGGTGCCACACTAGTGTCTTTGGTGTCGATCGAAGGGTGAGAGTGAGAAGCACGCCCTCGTCTTGCAGTGACGTCGGAGGTCGTGCCCATTGCGCGGTGGGTGCTTTATCGACACCAGCAGCTGTCTTCGATGGGTTCGCAGCAGCATACCCAAAGCCTGCATCGATGAGGTCCCGCCCATGTTCTTGAACCTCTTCTGTGTACGATATAAGCGGAGGGATCATGAAGTAGACCGTGTCCCCGCAGCATGCCGCAAGGATGCATGTGCTTTGACCAGGACGCCAGCTGACGACATTGACGGGTTCGTCTTTAGACAATCTGAGCCGCCATTCCTGCCTCGACATCTCCAGGTTCCAGACTCTCACGGTGCCATCATCACTGCCGGACGCAACATATGTGCCGGTTGGGTCAACAGCGACTGTTCTGACCCGACCTTCATGGCCTACAAAAGTCTTGTGCAGTGTAGCCGGGAAAGGCTTCAATTCGGAAGGATCAGGGAGCTTCGGAAGGAGCGACTCAGGATCAATGTTGAGTTTGCTCCGTCGTACTCTCGGTGCGAGGTACAAGTCAAGACAGCGCTCGAACTTCTCCTTAACGAATTGACCGTAGCCTGCAACTTTGCGCAGCGCAGAGTGATCTTGCGGCAAGAAATCGCGGTCCCGGTCTTCTGGATCAGCCTTCTCCCAGGCTTCCCGCTCTTGCTTGTCTGGCAGATACTCTGGTGGTGGATGGTAGCTCTCAGCATAGCCTGGTGGTGGCAGTTTGGGCGCAGGTACGTTCATCGGGTGATCAGGCCGCGGTGCTTCGTTTGCCCATACATCGTATGAAGCATGGTCGAGCTCGGCCTCTTCTTGTTCCCGCTCCTCGTCCGTTGGTTCGTGGAACGGCTTTATCCTACCCTCTTTAATTGCCTTCACCATCTTCATCACACGCTTGTGCTCGTGCATCGACGGAATGAAGCGGCGCTTTGGCTCGGGAGCAGCTGACAAAGGCATGATCTCCTCCATCCCCTTGCCGGTGAACCATTCGACATAGTCTGGATATGGGTCATAGCCATCGCCAGGTGCCTCGTTCTTTGTCAATTTCTTCAACGTCTCAAGCTCTTCTCGGCTAAGCTGCAGAGGCTTGCCCGTGGTAGGATCTGTCAAGCCAGTCCATCCTTCCGGGATGTCTATGCTGTCTAAGAGGGAGTCCAATGCTTGGCCCTTCGCAGGTCTTACGATGCGTTTTCCATTGATGTCATATCCGATGTGAGGGTATGCATCATAGTAGGATAGCGGGATGTTGCCGATGGTATTGGTCGCCACAGGCGCATCTGAATCGTCGGAGTCGTAGTTGGGTTCGATCTCGCCGTACACGTATCGGTCATTGCCATTGGCGTCTTTTTCGATGCGATAATTTGGCTTCTCTGTATCTTCCTTCAGAGGCCTCATGGGCGTCTGGGGTGAAAGTTCTTGTATGTCTCTACCAGTCTCGCTGCCCATGAGTTTTTCCGGTGTTGGTGGCTGGCCATTTGTTTTGAGAGTTCGTATTTGCTCACGCACATCTTCCTCATCGTCATCTGATGACGGTATCTCATCGCTGTCCAGCTCCTCCTCTTCCTTATCCTCGTCTTCTAGATCCGCCTCGCTGTCGAGCTCCTCCTCTTCACTTTCTTTCTCACTGTCGTCAAAAGCCCCATTCAAGTCGCCGACATCATCCTCGCTCTCACTTTCGGGTCGCGGGACTTCAATCACCTTGCGCTTCTGTCCTGCTCTTTGCGCCATCATGTATCGATTCAGAGGCCGGTAGGAAGTCCTGGTGCTGCTCTCCAGAACAGAAGGTCTTCAAAATTTCCATGACCCCAAGCTAAGCTTTCCCACAAACTCCGATTGCCGACAGATCCCTGTCGAAGGCTACTCCCGATGCCAGACTCTTGACTTCAATCCTTCGATTTCCAAGAGACTGCCACATATACAAGACAATACGCTTGCCAGCACAACATTTTCAAGCTGGTCAATGTCTTGAGCATGCGCAATTCCGCAGATTCCCGACATGGCTCGACCAAGTGCGAGTTGCACGCCATGTGCTACACTTGTTAGGCGCGCCCTTCAGCTGAGAAAGCAGGGATCGACGCTGCGTCAGAGGCACCCGCGAGAGAGTAGTTGTGGTGGCATGCAGCCAGCACCGTGAAGAGGAGCCTCCAAGAAACATGACTGCGACTGCCACTCTGGAGAGGTCAGCTCCCGACCGCACCTTGTCTCGCCTCGCTTCATCAGCAGCCGGCTTTGTACTCTTCGCCCAGCTGCTGAGCACATTTCGTTTGGTTCGCTCTCAGTCTGCCTACGCCTGGCCCCACTGACTACTGCATCTCCAGCCCTATCCACCAAGTGGGCTGCACAGTTTCCTATCTCAGCTACTGCTACTCCCCTTATACTGACCAAGAAGTGAAGGCTTATACACACGTTTCGGAAACATTTCAGATCCACTGCCTTTGTCTCCGGTTCTCACACGGCACCTTCCATTGACACTGTAGACTTGGGTACGGGACTGAGAACTAGCCATGGCGCAAGAAACGCAGGTACAGACGGCAGATTCGAATGCAGCCGCCAGCAGACTCCGGGCCGCTTGCGATGAGTGTAGTACGCCTTCAGGTTCCATGTCATGTTGCGTTTCTCGAGCTAACAGTTTGGACTGCAGGAACGAAGAAGCTCAAATGTTCTGGTGACCATCCAAAATGCGGCCGCTGCGGTCGCGAAGGCATCACCTGCGTGTATTCACCTCAAAAACAAATGGGCAGGCCGAAGAAGCGACAACGGCAAGACGATGATCTACTCCACGCATCAAATACGAGTACGAGTAAACGGCATGAGACAATCTTATGGGGCTCGAACTTGGGAGTACATGGCACGAACGATGTCGGACTAGAAGGATATGAGAGCCTGTTTACACCAGGTGGGAGTCTACAGCCGTGGATGAATGACTGTTCAGACTGGCCGACAGATTGGAATGGACACCATGGACAAGATATCGAAGCTGTGCCAGGCCTGACCCCAGACAGCTCGAGCAACAGTCCTCCAACCCTGCAACTACCTCCCGAGCTCCGGAACACCAACTACCCAGCCCACGCAGACGAAAGTACCACTCTTCTTCTCGACCCGGCATTGGCTTCGACCACGACCACGAACTGCCTTCCTGGTGGCTTTCTACCGAACTGCGCCTGTCTGAGCTCCATGTACTTGACCCTCAACAACCTCCAATCCATGGACCAGAACGAATTCACATTCCCGTTCTCCCTACACCCACTCCGCGAAGCCATGTCCACAGCCTCCACAGTCCTGACCTGCACCGAATGTCCCAAACGCTTCATCACAGCCATCCAGAACGTCCAGCTCATCGGAACGCTGTTAATGTCAATAGCAGAACGCTTCTCCAAAGTCCTCGAAAACATCACCTCGGAAAGCATACGCGCGGAATTAGCAGGTGAGACGAAGAAATTCCGTCTCGCAGATCTGAACACGTCGACTTCGCATCTGCATACCGGCGGTTTGGGATGTGTAGCCGCTTTCTCGATTAATTTGAGTCCGGAGGAGTGGAGGAATATGGCGAAGAAAGTCGTCAAAGCCGAAGTCCACGGACCAGAAGACGGGAATACATGTTGTCCTTACTTTCTGGGCATTGCGAAACAGATGGAAGAGAGACAGACCAAATGGCATCAGAAACCTGTTCCGGAAGATTTTCCGAAGGATGGAGAGGGAGTGCCGATTGGGAGACCACCGATGATCTTGGAAGGGGTCGATAAGGAGAATGGGGAAGAGGGAGAGGAAGTGCTGGGAGCTGATGCTTTGGCTATGAGAGATGCTGCTGTGAAAGCTGCTGGGCAGAAGTATGGAGAGGGGGAACATCATTGTTTGAGGTTGGTAGGATTTTCAAGGAGGTTGGTTGGGGGGTTTGATTGGAGTTGATGAGAATGGGACAGAGTTGATGAAGAGATGATTGATGATTTATGAGAGTTACAGCCTCGCTCCGTCATCTTGGTCGCGTATGGAAGGTATATGTGTTATGCTATATCACCACAGCTTGCGGGCTTCTGTAATGGCTCGCACGACCGACTTGATATCATTTCTGCATCACTCTGGAAGCTTGCCCACTCTTCTAAGATCGTGATTCACGACGCATAGGTTGATTCTCCCCGTTTTGCTATTCGTGGACGAGCAGCCGCTATTTCTGCTCGCAGTGCCATATTCGAGCCATTTGTCTTCGCTCAAGAGCATGAGCGGTATGGCCATCCCAACTCAGAAACGCCTTGCTTCTTCTATCTACCCGCGGCCGGGCGTTTGGAGTGTTCATAGTCGTTCGTTCGATCGAGCAGTCGTGATGTTCACCCAGCTTTTCGTAATTTGTTCAATGCTGCCATCACGCCCTCACCTAGATCCTCGTCAGCTGGCTTCCGCTTCTTAGGCGGTTCCAAAGCCGGTTCGGGAGCAGCTGTCGATTTTCTCTTTGGCGATGGGATAGCAGCGGCGTTCAGTGCTTCTGCCATTGCTTCTTCGTCGTCTCCGAAGTCGTCTGCCACATTGATGTTCTCAGCGATTCGGGTTGAAGGGCGCTGGTCGGCGTCTCCTGATCCAGGTTCAGTCGCAGTTGTCGGTCGACTCGGTCCAGGAGCAGGGGAATCACTCTCGCCTCTCGTAACGTCTCTGCTCAGAGTTCCCGCGCGACTGATCGGCTGCGTAGCCATGAGATTCAAATTCTCCAACTGAATCCCCCTCTTCGCGGCCCTCTGAATCCTAAAAGGCTCACTAACACTCTGACACCACATGTTCACTTTCCTCTCCCCCCATCCCGCTATCGCCGCTACTTCCTCATGTCTTGCATTGACAGCCGTTCGGATCGTTCCAAATTGCGAAACGAGGGATACAGCGTCGGTTTTATTGATTGCTCGGGGCGTTGTGATGAAATCAACCATACGGTCTGCGTAGGTGGTGGATTGATGTTGTTTGATGGAGGTGGGGGCGGCGTGCTCGAAAGTTTTGAAGAGTTCGATATACCTCGCTCCCTCTGCCGCGCTCCAACATAGGATTATGGTGACATTGTTGATGACGGAGGTTTTGGAGAGTTCCTTGAGGGATTCTTCGTGGTTTTGGATATCGACCATACAAAGGATTATGCGGAGAGCGTATTTTCCGGCGAGCGATTTGATGCGTGTGTAGATGTATTCGGGGTGGAGACGATGGTATTTGAGGGAGAGGAACAGCGCGCATGTGGTGACTCCCAGAACGTAGTCGGCTGGTATGTCGCCGTATTCCCAGGGCATGGATTTGATCTTTTCTAAGACGGGGTTGCCTTTCTGACGGGGAGAGACGATTATGGAAGCTGGACCTGTTCTCCGTGGAAGTGCCTGAGGTTTAGGCTGTTGGACGCCGCCTGTGCTGCTCGATGTTCCATTTTGACGATCGAGACCTGGCTGTGGCCTCGCTGTTGTTGATGGGTTGGATTGGAAGCGAGAGGTGGCGTTGGATTTGCGAGGCAACGGACCAACATCTTGAATCTCATCGGCCATGTCGTACGTCGCTCTCGTTGGTTACAAGTCTAATGAGCATCGCGAAGTGCTTTACATCGGCGTGGTTGTCGGCTATTTCTGTGAGAGTTCGCGTCTGAGTTGTGTCTCGACTCAGGGTCGTGTCGTGGCCAAAGTTAAAGGCTGACGGGTGACAGGGATGCTGGATCGCGCATCCTGGCCCGCGCTTGCCGATTTGGGCTGCCACCAAGACCCACTTTCTGGCCTGCGCCGACGACACTCACTTCTTCCCTCAGCACAGCGACATCCGCCCAGCGCACATCTCAACAACACCGCCCAGCGACCACCAAACAAATCCGCGACCGTCGATAGTCCCGCCGCACTGGATGAGGACTGATTCACAGGCTGCGCCGTGAACGCCGCCCGCCGCTGCGGAAGTGAAGGCCACAACGTCCGCTCGTGACACTCTCTTCACTGCGAGCGCCCTCCAACATTCTTCCATTGGCATTGTTACCGACTCCAACCACTTTCTACGAACGACACCATCGATACCACGCGTCCGATGTCTACCGCTGAAGGAGAACGCTCCCCGAAACGCCAGCGACTAGACTCTTACTCTCCCGCGAGTCCTTTGCCTAGCGCAGAGCCGACAAAGCCCTTTATCCCCAACACGCCGCCACCGTCAGTTCGAATGTCACCGTCATGGCAATCGCAATCTGGATACCAAGCGCAACAAGGTGGTAGCAATTTCCCATCGCCGCCGAGCACGGCAGGTTTTCAGAATCGAATGGCTGGTCGAGGCAGTGAGGCGGGTGGTGATAGTGGACGCCAGACGCCTGCATCACAGGACGATCACGAGATGCGCAAAGACGGTGATGGTGATGCCGAGATGACTGATCGTCAGGAGAGTGGGAGCGGAGTCGATGCGAAGATGGCGGACCTAGAGCACAGAAGAAGCGACCATGAGCGGTTAGGAGCAGGTGCAGATGTTGCGGCAGCGCCGGTACAGCTTCACAAACTCCCCACTGATCGTAAGTATTCCTTGCACTTGGCATCCTCTGTATGCTTTGTGCTGTGCTAAACGAATTCCCACTCTGCAGCTATCGCGCCTTCACGGCCGCACGCGTCGCAGAACCTGATCGAGCTGTACGGTCTGCAGCGGATCCAAGCACAAGTCGCGCGGAAAGACCCTGTCACGGGAGCCAAGAATGCGCTGCGAAAGTCTTACGCTAACAAAGTAAAGGCGCTTGGGTTGGAAGGCAAGAACAAGGCGAATCCTAACCGGGGAGAGCTGCAAGGCTTGATTGACCCGCTGTGGGACTCCCAGGTAGAAGGAGGCAGGACAATGTGGCAGGCGAGGTGGGACGGACAAGAGCTCGAGAATATCAACGCTCAGAACGACCTGCTAGGAAAGCTTGATGCGGCACTCAGCCTGCAGCCAGGCCATCTTCCCAAGCAGGAGCACGCGTATTGGAAGGGTATACTGGGCTTGGATGACATCGCTGCAGCTAAGGGCGCGGCGCCTGCGAAACAAGCACCGGTGGCGGCAAACCCGCAACTTGCGAAGACTGCGGCTGCGGGCGAGATGCGCAACGCCGCGAACAGACCGGAGCGAGCGAACAAGAAGCGGCGATACGACGACAGCAGCTTCGTGGGGTACGCCGAGGGTTACGATGATGATGGTTATAGCACTGGTGGCGTGGATGACACGGGAAGGCGAAGGGACTCTACCAAGCGCCAGAAGCGAAAGGTTAGTGTCAAGTCCCCTGGCTTTTATGCCATAGAACCACCGCAGATCTAGCAAGACTGCGGTGCAAGCATGAATTTGTGGGCGACACCTGAGGCACCTCGGCGAACGGTGGCACGCATACGCGAGGCCTTCAGCTTTGTGCGAGCCAGCATTGCCTTTTGCTTCGCCATGAAGAGTTTCCGAGTTGAAAGAGCAGGCAATGGAAAGCACTTGAGGTTTCGAGATGTGCCTGTTCTCGAGATGCAATTGGACGTATATCTGGTGCATTTGCTTACGTTCATGCAGGACTTCCCTTCAAACGCAAACTCGCCGGCCTTCACGAACGGTCCCAACAATTCCAATATGGTTGGCGTCAGATCCACTTAGAGACGTGGTGAGAGTTGGGAATATATGGGGAAGTTCTACTTCCGTTTCTGGAGCAAACATTGAGTTGCCGAAGGCTCGCCGAGCGTGACGCGACTTCGGCGACTTCGCTTGAGGAACACTCCAACGGTGGCGCTACATCTGAGCCGCGAAGATGAACGCGCCTCCGAGATTGATCGGCTTGAGCCGGAAGAGTTCGCCGAATTACAAAGATACAGTATGCGAGAGATACTGCGTGACTGATACTGATACTAACAACTATACCCACGCTGCGAATGGACAGCTTCGGATGGAAATGTTTTGACTGCGATCGACTGACGCGCTTGGCTGGCGTTTTTGTCGATATGATATTACGGGCCAAAATGGTACGGGAATGGGCATCGTCGGACTTTGTTTTGGCGCATCATGGTTTTAGGAGCGACTATGGGACAGGCGTCTTGAGTTTGATGACGCTATTACGGCTGGTTTGCGCTTGACGAGAGGCGCTCTTGATTTGGAGCCTGGTTGCGTCTGCTTGCGCTGTTTCGATACCAAAGACCTAGATTGCTGAGGGAACAGATGCTGAGATGAGATGCAGCCCCCTTTGGGATTACGTACAGAGAAGAGAAGATGATCAGGACACCAAGACATGCCCTCTCTTTCGCTTCCACGCTTACCATATATGTCGTGAATACAACGCTGCATCTGAAATGTCGGATGAAGCTGATCGGACATGTTGATGGAGAATGCGTCACGTGACTCAGCGGCCTATACTGAAAGTCGTGTCGTCAGGAGTTCACTCTGCTCTGCCACTCCGATCAATCTTCGTGGATCAATAACCAAAGATCCATCAAGCCTACCCCCAGAATAGCAAAATGCTCAGGTAGTCAGTGACAATTCGCATGAAGACAGAAATGTCTGATGGAGCGAAGAATAAGAAGAAAGCGAACTTAGGTGTGTCCCAGCAAACACGCCACAAATCACTCCATATTAAACATCATACAATATCACATTAGACTAACCAGGTTTATAAGGCTTTCACTTCCTCGCCGGCCTCTCCTCAGGCTGCGCCTCCGCAGCTCTTCTCCAACCCGCGGACCTGCTCAAAACCCGCGTCCAACAAGCGCAGCAAGCCTCTACCCTCCGTCAAGCCCTCCGCGATGTCCTGGACTCCCCCAAAGGTATCCGCTCGCTATGGCGCGGAACCGTACCCAGCGTTATTCGGACAGGATTTGGTTCGGCGCTTTATTTCGGCATGTTGAATCAGATGAGGGAGTATGTGTCTCGCATACCGGCTGAAGTGGGCGGTAAAGGCACGATAGGAGGGGGGGATGGGAGGAGGAGTTCTGTGCTGCCGAAGCTTGGGAATGTAGCGAATTTGACTACGGGAGCGGCGGCGAGGGTTGCGGCGGGGTTTTTGATGAATCCTGTGACGGTTTTGAAGGTCAGGTATGAGAGTACGCATTACTCTTACACTTCTTTGGCGGGGGCTGCGAGGGATATTGTCAGGACGGAAGGGATGAGAGGGTTCTTTGCGGGGTTTGGAGCGACGGCTGTTAGGGACGCTCCGTACGCGGGACTTTATGTTTTGATCTATGAGCAGAGCAAAGCGCAACTGGGGCATTCGGAGGATATCTTCCGCCTTGGACCCAACGACCCGATTGCTGGCTCGGCAATTGCTGCATCAGAACGCAGCGCTTCGACGAGTGCGAGTATCAACTTCGTCTCGGGGGTTGTGGCGGCGACTGCGGCTACGACATTGACGAATCCGTTTGACGCGATTAAGACGAGATTGCAGATTGCTCCCCAGAGGTATTCGAATATGGTGAAAGCGGCGAGATTGATGTTGAAAGAGGAAGGGGTGAGGAGTATGTTCTATGGGTTGAGTCTGAGGATTGGGAGGAAAGCTGTTAGTAGTGCATTGACTTGGACGGTTTATGAGGAGTTGATCAGACGGGCGGAGAGGGTTGTTGTTGAGAAGAGGGAGGTGGAAGCTTAGAGCGGATGACTGTACGATTAAGCGCGCCTTTGCTCGAAGGCAATGTGTATGATATGGCGGCGAAGACTCTCAGCTAATGACTTGTACAGTGCAACATTGAAAGGCGAAGTGTCTCGCCAATAGCATCTAGAGCGCCATGCTTTCTAAGCTCGCAATAGGCAGGAAGTCCACCGCGATGCTGTCTAAGAATGGTCTGGAGAACACCATGATGGTGTTCTCAGTCTGCCCTATCGTGGAAGCTCATGTAGAGTATGCAAAGAACACACGATCTTGTCGAGCCAATAGGCATAGTCACGGCCGAGCAGCTGGGGTGGAGGATCCAAAAATGGCGCTGAAGTTCCTCCGCTTCAGATGCTTGTTACCCTTGCATTTCACGTGTCACAGTATGCATGACTCCAATTGCGTGCACCGTCGCACTTTTCGCCGAACTGGTGTGTTGTCGGTATTGTAAGCCTTTCGGCACTCCGAGCACAATGTGTCAGCAACCTGGAGCACAATGAGATCCATCACATGCATAAATCTCAAAACGAGATTGCGCTTTGCCTAATAAAGGACTTAACAAAGGCAGCTAATTTAGCTAATCGATGCTAGACTCATGTCGGCGACACGGCAGCTGTGAGCCGACTCCGAACATGCATGCGCGGGAACGCTCTTCGTGGCTGGGCAACCGGAGCAGCTGGTCTGGTATCGTTTCAACGGTTTCTTCTGCAGCTAGGCGTTTGATGACCAGAGGGAAAATCTTGCTGACGACTTCGTTGTTCGTTTTCTTCATCACGTCTTCGGATCGTTCATCTTGCACGGAGGAGTACATATACCATCTCCCGCCTTCCCTGAGCGTTTGAAGCATCTGAAGTCCATTACACCATCACTGTGCAGACATCACGACTACTGGAAAACACGCCAACACGATCTCAACGTTTCAGCATACTTGGACCGTGAGACGACCACCGACTCCACTTCAGGCTGTCCTCTCCTAGCACACAAGTCCATCAGTGGTTCCAAACACAACAACCAGGATGTCGGAGACTCGCAGCATTGTCGTAGTAGGCGCTTCGTTCGGCGGCCTGGGAACTGCGCACTACATCGCAAAACACGTTCTCCCAAAGCTCCAATCCGACAAGAGCGCAAAATACATTCTCAACATCGTCGACACATCGACCCATTTCTGGTGGCATATCGCGGCTCCCCGCCAAATCGTCAGCGTCAAGGATCTTACGATTGAGCAGAGCTTCGTGCCCATCAAGGATGGCTTCAAGCAGTATACCAATCTTCAGGACTCGATTGTTTTCACGCAAGCTACTGCGACTGGATTGGACACTACTGCTCGACGACTGACGCTCTCTAAGAAGGATGGTACGACCGACAGCTTGGAGTACTGGGCTCTGATTATCGCCACCGGAATCAAGACTCCTACTCCGCTTACTGGATTCCACGGAGAACACACGATCTCGGAGAACGCGCTCAAGGAGATGAACACCAAGCTTCCCTCTGCCAAGAACATCGTGATTTCGGGTGGAGGACCTGTGGGTGTTGAGACGGCTGGCGAGATTGGTGCCTACTACGGTACCAAGGCCAAGATCACTCTCATCGCAGGCTCCGACAAACTCCTCCCGGTTTTCAACAAGTCCCGTGCTCAAAAAGCGCAGAAGCTTCTGGAAAAGGTCGGCGTGGAGGTCCTCTACAACGTCAAAGCTACAGGCACACAAGCTGGCGCAGACGGAACGACAGAAGTCCTCCTCGACAACGGCAAGACGCTTCCAGCTGACGTGTACATTCCCGCATACGGCGTTACACCCAACACAGATTGGCTACCAGAGGACCTGAAGAATAGCAAGGGCTATGTTGCAACGAATGCTTCAACGCTGAGAGTAGACAAGGCTGGCGCGAGGGTCTACGCAGCCGGAGACGTCGCAGGAACTGACACAGGCGGTGTTTTGAACATGTACAATTCGCTTCCTGTCGGCAACGCCAACATCGCGCATGATCTGCTGAAGGAGGCGAAGGCGGGAAATGTGCCAGAGAAAACGTACTCGTTCAAGCCGGCGGAGACGCAGTTTGTGCCTGTAAGTATTTTCTGTGAAAACTTGGGGTTTCAGAAGAGCGTATGCTAACATTTTGATCAGGTCGGCGCTAAGACCGGTGTCGCGGCTTTCAACGGCTGGACGATTCCTGGCTTCGTGGTCAGCTTCGTCAAGGGCAAGGACTACATGGTGTCCATGAAGGGTGGCTTCACTGAGGGGAAGAAGTTCTAAGCTGGAGGACTGAAAGGTATTTGGATATGATGACGATACAGAGGGATGTGTGTGTTTTGGATTCTTGATATTGCTGATACCCGAGGTTTTTGTCTATAGAGATACTAATGGACTCCTTGATGCTCGCCGGATCTCCGGACTTTCATATATTATTCGACAGCAAGTTCAGTTGGATGATTTGATTGTGAATCCACGGGCTATGCATGCACCACGAACCTCCTTCAAGGACACCGAACGCTCTGGCACTTTCTCATCGCCTCTCCGGTGATCGAGATTGGAACGAATTGCCACAGTGCGAGCGGTACAAGGACCATCCTGAGCTGGACTTTGCGGCGTGTCCAGTGACATGTCGCCGTTGCGAATGTTGCGAATACCTACAGTCAGACGTGTATTGCCGTCACTTGGACCTTCTATGGCAACGACATCATGATCAAGGAACTCGATCGCGGCTGCTTCTGGAGGATGAGCTCCCTCCACGGACTAGCTTCGTTTCCGTTTTGCTTCCATACACCTTGCTGTGCTCTTTTGGAATAGCATGTACAGCATCATCCGGACTCTCTCGGAGAGAGTTCCAGCAGAGCCAGCTTTCATACTTACTTACACGGCTTCAGAAAGCGTCGACTTATTGTCCGTCGGGTCTCACTTCCTGGCCAGTGCATCTCTCAGGCAGACCGCATCTGAGTTCATATGCTGGTGGGATCCAGATGTGCTGAGGCGAGTGACGGTCTTCCACGAGCTTTGCCTTGAATGAGGTTTTTACACAGTGCCTCCGGATCTCATTCTGAGTTTCACATTCCGGCTATGCGACCTCATGCTTCGGACACTACGCCAGTCAATTTCATGGCATTTCCATGGATCGCTCCGCACACCGTCGCATTAAGTGAGCTCAGAGGCCTGTTCACAACATCAGCTGTTCACCAAGTCCATTATCAAGGCAAGTGATGGTCTCGCACGGCCTGCATATTCAGGCCCACCTCCTGGTGTTCTTGAGTGGGTTCTTACATGCCTTTTAGATCCCCCTCGGATCTTCACATTCCCGGTTGCCTTTCTCTGAGGCAGAATACACATATTGCCATATGCTGGTGAAAATCGGATCTAATGGAGCAGTGACATGTTCTCACGGATTGCATCTTGAGCACGACTTACGAGTCGCCCTCGAGTGAGCGTCACATGCTTTTGGGATCTCACTCTGATCTTCACTCACTAGGTGATGCAACTCTCAGGCAGAGTACGTGTGACTTCATTTGCTCATCGAGATAAAATCCGCTGGAGCAAAACATGGTGTCTCACAACTTGTTTATTCAGAGCTACGTGCGAGTTCCTCTCATTCTGGCTCTCACTCTGATCTTCGCTTACTACGCCAGGCATCTCTGAGACAGACTTCATATGACTTCATATGCCCATGGGGAATGGAAAGGATTATTTGCACCTCTTGGAACTACTACACGCACTTGAGCCACAAAAATCCTGGACTTTTTGTCCTGAGCTGCCTCAATAATGACTACAACGTGGCTGAGTTGTGGTCATCCAGGTGCGTCTCATCTGACCATGAGAACTAATTTATTTAGAACTGTCTCTGGATTCTGAGTAGTATCATCCGGCCATCACATACGCTTCATGTGACCGACTCTAAAGTCGCAGCTTTTAACAACTTCAGTGAAGACCTTAAAAGAATCCAACTCCGAATGCAATGATCGCGTTGAGACGAACATCATCCACGAACGCTTCCTCCCAGATCCACAACACTGGCTTGAGTCAAAAGAGGTCAATCAAGAGGGCGATGAGACGAGATCATCCACAGACGCTTCCTCTCAACTCCATGCCTGTCGAACAACAAGACCGTCGATCAGCCCGCGTCCAAGCGCCTTGACGCTGGCCAGAATGAAGAGGAAGAAAGCAACCAGGAGGGTTATAATCGTGCAAAGACGGTCATCATTCACATCCGCTTCCTCCCAGCTCCTCGCGTACCAGGCAACAAGACTGTCTACCAGCGCGTTCCCCGAGCGCCGGAGCCCCGGTCCCAATCTAAAGAAACGGAATAAGAGTGCAACAATCCCGCTGAGAAGGACATCATCCACGGAGGCTTCTTCCCAGCTCCCAGCGTACCAGGCATCGTGACTGCCGAATGGGAGAGCAACGATCGTATGAAGTCAGACATTACCTACGGACGCTTCCTTCCAGCTCCTCCAACCCAGGCCAGACGCAAAGGAGATGAATTACGGGGTCAGCGACCGCGTAAAGACAGAAACCATCCACGGACGATTCCTTCCAGCTCCACCCGTTTGGCCGATGTCTGGTCATGTCAGGTGTATTTCAGCGGATTTACCACCAAAATCCTAGAGATGCGCCGAAAATCGAATTGTCTGGTTGCCATGTTGAGAGTAACGCATGCTCGTTGGAAACAGAGATACTGAGAGTGTTCGGACTTCGCGACAATCGAGTATTGGGAAAGATCTATGATTGAATGTATGTGAAGGTCTTACATGCCAGGTTGACACAGCTCCGTCTCCGCCGAGTGTTGACAGATCAAATTACCAGGTTTGAAGACAGACCAAGTTCGTGGTGTAAGAGCTTTCGAGAAGGAGGCTTTCGAGGCCAACGGTGTCGAGTGAAGGGCAGACACGGGACATCTCATCGGTGGTGAGGTGAGGGCTGTCAGCTCAAGTATGGATATGTATCTGTGCTCAAGAAGAGAAGTCTGGGCCCGAATTTATTCTGAACCTTTGCACACTATCTGGAAGAATACTATAGACCAGTCATTATCTCCTCGTCCGGAAGGAATACCGAACTATGCGGTTGCGATGCCGGGAGCAACGCGGGTCCGTTGGAAACGGAGATGCTGAGAGTGATTGCACTTTGCGCTGGCCCAGCCGATGGTAAGGTGAAGGTCGTCAGCTCAAGCTATTTTCTGCTCGGGCTCAAAAGGAGAGCATTGTACTGGAACTGCTTCTGGACTGACTGGATACTCACGCATTTCGGGTTGCGATAATGAGAGCGACACACGTCCGCCAAAAATGAAGAGGCTAAGAGTGATTGTACTTCACGCCGATCGAGTATTCCTTGTGAGGCGAAGGCTGTCAGCTTAAGCCATTATCAAGCTCTGGGCTTAAAAGGAGATGCCTAGACCAGCGCTGATTGTAGACCTTCGCACATCTACCTTGCAGAGTACTAGGAACCTGCCAAGGCAGCTGTAGCATCACCGGGTGATGCTTCGCCGTTGTCACCACCGGACACGAGTGCCCTCTCGTCAGCGCCACCCGGAAATGCCGGTCTAGAAGCCCAGCCTCTCCCCAAAGCCGAAGGTATGGCGGAAAGTGCAGAACAAACCTAGCAAGCCAAAGCCAATCACCAGATGAGCGTTGGACGATTTCGCCTCTGTTCCAGAACGATCTTAGCAAAGATCGCAGCATTTTGGCCTGCGTTTGGTCACCAGAGGTGCATCTCAGTTGCCGACACAATACTGGCCGATGTCTGCTCATTTGCAGTGCACTTCAGGGATTTTACCACTGAGATAGTAGGGTTTATAAAAATGTCGTACTATCTGGCTACGATCTTGGTAGCAGCGAGCCTGCTTGGACTACGGATATATTTGACACCGGATGCCCTGATGGCCCTCTTCACTTCGCGACCCTGCAAGAGGATCCGCAAGTACTCGGTCCAGATATTTGATGTGAACTGGAAGTCGGATGAGAATGTGGAGGCATTATGTCTTTCCAGGTCGTGCTCTTTGGGCATTGAGCTGAATCGATTGTCATGCCGACTTTGGAGGATGCTGTGTCTCTACCATCATCAACCACTATCGACGAATCTCGATAGGAGTCTTGCTGCTCAGCCCCGACCCAGGACCAAAATTGTATGAGCGCATCCACACTTCTGAGACATTTCACTGTCTGCGCGGTTGCTACCATAATCACCGCCGTTCTGGACAGCTGAGCATCCGTCTTTCAGAGACTTAAACCAGCCAGTGAGGATTCGTCACTCACAGCAGATATATACGTACGTACTACGAGCTGGTCCGCATCCACTCAAAGAATTTCATGGCCTCCAAGCACCAACACTCCGCCAATCAGCAACCAGCACCATTCGCCACGTTCAACCCTGTCGTTCGGCCGAAGAGCATGCGCATCCAGATCCGCTATCGCTGCCTCATGCGTTGAACCGAGAGGGAGTAGCTACTCCCGAGGTCGCTGCGCAAGTAAACGATACACTTGGGGGTGGAGGATCGTCACAAGCAGACGTACAGAGCGCTCGTCAGCAGCAGTCGATGTGGTTTCGGCGTGTTTTTCGAGGTTTCCCCACCAAAATTGGCACACATTCACAGAAATCGTAATCTGCGATTGCGAGCTCGAGAGCAGAGTGTGCTGGTAAGTACTGGAGAGGCTGGGGCCGTACCTCTTGGGAAGAAATCTCACACCGTGAATGTGATGATGGCGCCCCCTACATCACGGCAACTGTGGGAGGTTGTGCATACCAGACTCAGTAGCATTTGGCTCGCTCGCACATCATGGAAGATAGAAAAGGATCTCCGCCTGCGCTTGGTGGGAACGGAGACCCTGTAGCCTTACACGGTTTTGCACGAGGTGTCCGCGATTCTGAGAGCAGCGGGGAGGAACACTATTAATGCTAGCGAACATCTTCCTTGCAAGCTGAACCGGGGGTCGTAGGAATACCGAGCCTGGAACTGCGACAGGACTCAATATCTCTGGCTCCTCATCAAACACATAATACAGGAGAAAACTGAGCATTCGAGGAGTTTGCAGCTCTGGCCGGGTTGTCGGCTGCTATGCTTGCTACATATCTTCGGAAGTGGCGGGTCCAGTATAAGCAAGATTCACGTGCTTCTCGTACACATGCAGTCCACTGTGCATGCGGAACAGATTAGCGCCGGATGCTGCGGCCTAACTTCACCTGCCGTTGCCACGTGAAGCCACAGTCGTTGGTCCGAGCTTTACGCTCCGCCCCTTTTACCTTCAACTGCTCTCACAATCACAACGTGAACCTGTACATCGACCACTACAACGACAATAAGTATCACTCTGCTTATCATCAGCACGTTTCGGCCTTCTAGACACCCTCTCCGCCTGCATTGTCAACAACAGGACGCAAGAACATACGCCGCACAAGATGCGTTTCCTCGGAGCGGAATCCATGACTTGGGCTTGGTCTTCGCAATACTTGCATGAAAGCCATGCTTGTTGTATAATGAGGCCTCGATCCGGAAGCTTCCATGCACGGCAGTGGCATAGTGGAAGCCAGAAAGCAAAGCTGCTAGTTGCGTTGTTCGAAGGCTTCCAGCGCTTCGTAATAGTTCCCGTAGCATGTCACTCGATCTCAATAACAGAGCGTGGGACACAATGTATCCAGGAACCTGAGAAGTGACATCACGGACTGTAGTCAACATGATGCAAACCGTGAGCACAACCAACAGTGCGAAGCCAGCCACCATAACCCACAAAGAGACATTGGCAACGTGCAGCCGATCTTCGTAGTACTCGTCTGTTGTTTCCACTGGAGCAGTTGATGGGCGTAAGTAGGACTCAAACATGCTATGAGCTGCTAGTCCGGCATACATTTGCCGAATCGTGGTCTGGTAAATGTTCGGGTCAAGGAACTGCTGAATCGATCGGTCACCATCCAGCGTTCTCAAAGCCACATACCAGTGCCCGCGTTGAGCATCAAGACCAGTGCCGTCCATGTCCACTTTGTCGTCGACCATTTCTTCAGCTTCCCACAGAGCAGCCATGACCAGTCTACCCAGCTGCACGCCACTCAGACCAGGTAATCGCCTACTTGAAGTAATCGGACCCAAGACAAATTGATGCTTACGTGTATCGTTGATGGGACGAGTCCTCTCGATCGTATAGTCAAAGTCGCAGATGACAGCAGACATTTCATGTGGAACGCTGACAGTGAAGCTGGTTGAAAATGCAGGGTCTGTATGGTTTGTGAATGTGGCGCTGTCCTCTAATAGACCGTAACGTTGATGGCAGCTCACATCGGAGTCAAGGATGCGTGCATTTTCATCGAGTAAGACTGAGTACTCCTTACCCAAGCATCCGCAGTACGCAGCCGTGATCCAATGGTGAATCTGCAACTGTGGACACGGAGGATTGTAGCAGTTTTGAGCCATTTCTACATCATCCATAACGAGTGTCGGAGGCTTTCGAGGGCCTTCAGAGTACGTCGTAGCGCGTAGTTCAATCATCGCCGCCGTATTATCCGATACGTATGACATCAGTTCAGGCTCAGCTATCTCGCAAGATATGTTGGGTGTGAAGACATCTACCTCGGCCGTCCATTTATGAGCATCGAGCCCAGTAGGTATCGTGAAAGTTGCAAACACCTTGTCGCCTTGTTTGCCCACGGGAGTGCTGATCTCGCCATCATGAAGGCCAAGGTATGTGTAGACTGGATTGGAAGAAGTGGTTGCCTCAGTCCTAGGAGCATTTTCACCAAAATACGATGCATTCCTTTTCGACAGCTTCTTGCACCCATGAGTTGCTGAGGTTGAATTCCGTGCTCATCCTGGATGGATTGACTGATTGCTTCAGAGTGGGTGACAAGACAAGCTGTCCAGTAGAGAAGAGTGTCACAGTTTTCAAGAGAGCAAAGACAGGCCAATGACGGTGCTGTAGCGCGCGACAGAAAGCTGTGACATTGAGCGGAGAGATGTAGTCGAGAAGCACACTAGTTTGCGAGTCCTGCTGAGCCTTGTGCATGTTTTGCCAAGGTTGCATCATCTTGCAGTGATAGTCCACCTGTCGCCATAGACTGAGGACGATCACCAGTATTGCTGTCGGTCCGTAAGTCCAAGCGTAGTGATTTGAAGAAACGATCAGCTGAAAGCCGTCTTGAGCTCGATTGACCCGCCACATCACTAGTAAGGAGGCGGCCAACATGGTAAAGACACTGCAGAACAAGCACAGGACGTAGGTCTGTAACCATTTTGGACTCCAGAATCGATGCTCAGGAGCGCTTGCAAGAGTTTTGCTCTCCAATCCATCGTCGCCGGATTGAGAAGGCCTCCGCTCAGAGATCGCAGAAATAGGAGGGCCAACAGCTTGCTGTGACAGAAGGCCGGAGGCAGGTGCGAAGTTGAAGTCAGAGTACTGACTCCCTTCATCATCTGGTAAATTATTCATGGCAACAAACGGAACGGCGTGAGGATGCTTGCGTTCGTCGGAAAGAAGCTAGTGATCTTCGAGGATTGATCTTAGGTGCCGCGAGCTTACCAAGATGAGTCCAAACTGCCAAGGTCGCACAGCATGAGGCTGCATTTACTGAAAGTTCAGCTCCTCGAGAGCTTCATGCCAGATGACCAGCATGGCCATCGAGCGTCCGACGCGTCGATACTGACGTTGTGCTTTGCGAAAATGAGAGCATTCATCTGGCTCAACAAAAGGCCCCTTTCTCTATAGAACCGTTGCGGCCAAGTTTCTGGCAACGTACATTCACTTTGGGTTGTAGTTAGGTCGCTGAAGTTGCCTGGAAACGTTTCGTGACCTCCCTTGCATTACAGTACCTCATCAGCGGCGGACGACCGGTCAATGACCTGCCAATGCCTGATACATTAGTCGAATAGGCACCGTCTTGAATTGACATCATCAGCTCGCTGAACTTCATGCTTGTGCGCTTCAATAACGGAGCAAGCGGTACCGGGCCTGGAAATGATTATGTCTCAGATCTGACTGCTTCTTGCCGGAGACCATTTCAAGGATGAGGCGAGTACGTGCAACAAATCTGGGCAGATACGCTTGAGACTCCATTCAGTGCGGTCGCAACGTGGGGAAGGCCCAGCATTGCGTGGGAGCCAGGAATAAGTATCTTGATGAGAATCAGGTCCTGACGTGAGGCGTAACCTGCAATTGATGCGATTCCAATGTCAAGTGTATCGTGCTATGCGACCTGGCTGATGGGCCTCTGTGCCCTGTGTGATCGCCATATGTTTCAGGGAGGGACGGCTGGATCTGGGATTGCTGGCGAACTTAATAGACTTTATTACTCGTTATATATCTAACCGGTTAAGATTTATCTAGATTATCTCTTAGCTCGTCTAAGAAGCGAATATCTAATATATTAGTATAATCGACTATAGTATTATTACCCGATTTACGAGGGCTATATTACTAGGAACCTCGATTCTAAAGTAACCCATGTTAATTGGTCGAAAGAGATGCACCTATCACGTGACTTTTAGCGCGAACTCTAGTTTAGCTAGATTTAGTAGAGACTGTACTTTACACGCCTGCATCTTCCCTGCAACACGAGCGATTTAGCGAAAACTTATAGGCCTTTCAAAATATGGCACGGTTAGCGTGCCTATTAATTTTGGTGTCGATGCGACCGTAGGGTATCGTGTGGTTTAACAAAATGCGCCCAGTATCTCACGCCAAGCCCGCTACGCCCTCCAGTCTCAGGGTCTAGGCAGCTTTGAAGCCCTCTTTCACGCTCGCTCTTCAAGCCTAGGTAACGATTAATCAATGGCCAATCAACATTAATTGGAGCCTACTAAACTCGGGCTAATCCTTGGACGTAAGTCCGCGAGATACCTTGTCATGGTGGCCTTGAGTGTAGATGTAGTCGGTATGGTCGACAGCGGCCTCCTCGCG
Organism: Nothophaeocryptopus gaeumannii; assembly: GCA_031771865.1. Lineage (NCBI taxonomy): Eukaryota > Fungi > Ascomycota > Dothideomycetes > Mycosphaerellales > Mycosphaerellaceae > Nothophaeocryptopus > Nothophaeocryptopus gaeumannii. Next base: position 3,291,226 of record JASISA010000025.1, read on the forward strand.
CTTCTTCTGGGTGTAGATATGATCCGTATGATCGACAGCATTGTTGTCGGGAGTCCGGATCTGGACGACATTGCTGCTGTGGCCAGTAGGTCTGGCCAAAGCCTGTCCGGAAAGGCAGAGGAGCATGACTGAGGCTGCGGTGTTGAAAAGCATGGTGTAGTCGTGGTTGTAAGCTGTGTCGTATGTGGTGGTATTGAATGTAAAGAAGTGTCGTTGCTGAAGTGTCGCTTTATGACTTTGACAGCGAGACGAGGATTGCGAAACACGAGCACAATGTAGTGTTGAAAGCGTCAGCGATGGACCGGGTTGACTTGGCGTCAAGGCGCCTTATTGGTGGCATGTCCAGAGATGGCTCTCGGGTCACAAAACAAGCCGAACGCTTGTCACCAAATTTCTGAGAGGGATATTCGGCTTCTTGTGTCACCCGAGAGGGGGTGGTAGCGAGCTCCCTTAGCCTGCATTGCCTCGAGACCCTGGAAGTGAACGAAACAGCCGAGTTCATCTGCCGCTCGTCGATTGAGTGCCGTCGGAGGCAGTCGTTGCTCGCTTAGCTTTGATGAAGGTAGTCTCACGAGAGGGTCATGGAGCCAACCCTCGACGTCCTACATCAAGCTACAAGTGACATCTTTACACTCGTCGGCTTGTCTGATATTATTCGTGGCGGTTTGCATCCAGGTCGTGACTGCCGAGAGGTCCTCACGAGCAACGAAATAATCATCAGACAAATTCAGGTGATGCTCATCATCGGTGGACGAAACTCCTGTAGTCCTCATCGCCAGCAATCTCCTCGAATGTCGGAGATCGACCGACGTCTGGTGCTCTTCGATACCATCCGGCACGCCGTCTGTCATGGCAAAATCCTTGTCAAGTAAGCGCAAACATCTGGTACGCCGTCCGTCATGGGCAAAATCCTTGTCAAGCAAGCGCAAACCTCCGGCACGCCGTCTGTCATGGCTAAATCCTTGTCAAGCAAGCGGAAAATGCGCTTGATACTCCGCCACGGCTGCTGCTTCTCATTACGCTGGGACTGCGAAGCGAGATCGACCTCCGTGTAAGCCTGCTTGCGAAGAGTTTCGAACTCTAGCAGGCCATTACGCGACACCGTGTCTGGGATCATGGGATATCGCTTATTGTTCTGTAACCACCGATGACCAAGACACAGCTTGGTATGAGAGTGTAGGATATCCTCATCCATGTTGCATGTTGGTAAGCCCACGCCAGTTTCCAGAGCAGTCTTCCTCCCTCGCAGACTCCTCTCGTCCAGCCTGGGCACTGATATGAAGGCTTGCCGTCTACGAGAACGGGACATTGAGGCGGCATGCTAAAGCATACAGGAAGATGCCCATAGTATTCGCACAGTCTGGTTCGATCTCGATGTTGATCCGCGTAAAGTGAGTCATCTTGATTGTCAGAAGTTGGTTGAAGAATGCCAGTGGTCCGTGGCGATCTGCCGCGACCATTGCGCCGCAGTCTTGTTGCATAGAGAACTCTGCATCGCCAGAGAAGCTGGAATCTCTTGGTTCAGAAGCACATTTTCGTAGATCTTCAGATAATAATATCTCTACATAACATAGACTAAATTAAGTAAGCGTTAGCTAATTTTCAATAGTTAAGAAGAGCCTAATATTTCTATTATAGTAAGGATATAACGTATTCTATAAGCGAGCTAGTTATAGAAGCGAGCTAGTTAATTTTCCTTAGTACGACTAACTTCTAAGTTAACCTACAATGTCTCAATAATACAATACGGAATTATCTAATTATGAAGGTAGAATTATTCTTACTCTCTCTACCTACTACTAGCGCTAATTTCGAAGCCTCTAAGGCGTAGCTATAGTATATAAAGCGTAAGACTCGGTAGTTAGTTTTACTAGCCTTTACTATCTATAGCTACTTACTATACACTAAGGTATACTAAGGATTATTTAATAGGGAGCTATTCGTATCTTAGCTAGTCTACGATATATTACCGATACTAGAGGATAGACTATAGATAATCTTTATTATAGATAATACCTCTATCTACTATAGTAAAGACGTAAAGGAAGCGATCTTATTAGCTAGCTATAGACTCGAGTACTTGCTACTATACTTACTAGATCTAAATCCAATCGAGTAGACCTTTAACCTACTAAAAAAGGTTATTAAAAAGCATATCCGCGAGGTAGATAGGTTCTATAACTTCTAGTATTACCTTATATAGTATCTATAGCAATATCGTAGCGATAAAGCGTATAGACTCTTTAAGTATACTAGCTATAACGTCGATAGCGAGGATCTAGAATATAACGCCTAGGAGTTCGCTACTTCGGCTAGCGCTACTTAGAGTATAGATCTTAATAAGCGTAAAAGATTATAGGCGTAATATATATAAGAGGACGATAATAGTGTATTGTCTAAGAGTAGTAGAAGTAACGATAGTAAGTCTAAGAAGTCTAAGGTTAGCGATAACGAGTATAGTCTTTACTAGCCCGACGAGTTCGTACTTAGCGAGCTACACGTACTACTTAGCTTTAGGAGGTATATAAATCTTTAGAATTCGAGCTTTACTAATATATATACTACGATCCTAAAAACGCCTTTTATTTTTATATATTTATAGATATGTTTAGGTATAACTATACCTCTAAGCTCCTCTAATTATCCTAAGGAAATTCGTGTCGTCGTAGGTATAGTTTATATACTATATTAAAGCCGGATTTCGACTATTCCTTTAGCTCCCTATACTTACCCTTAGGTATAGCGGCTAGTTCCGTACTAACGTTACTCGCTATACTACTCGCACGTAGTCGCAAATAGTCCTTAATCGCATCTCTTACTCGTACCCTTATACTAGCCTTTAAACCTTCCTCCTTATTAGAAAGTGCAGCTATTAAGGAAAGTTATATAGTGTGGACCCTAGCTACTTATGTAGGGTTGCCTAAGGCATTTATTAGCATATTAGCCTTAGGTACAATATTCTTAGGAGATAAAGAAGGCTACCTTTTATAATATTAGTTCCTATATAGTACTACATACCCTTCGTAGCTATAAGATAGTAAAGACTAAGTTCCTCTACTATCTACCTATACTAAACGGAGTCTACTACTTCCTCTACTAGGCTAGAAGGTTGCTTTTGCTTAGCGATTTTCGATAGGTTATAAGCCCGGGTTAGCATACCCGTAGACTCTAGTATAGGAGTAAGAATAGCCCTATGTTAGTACTAGTTACTCGTACGCTAGTACTTGAGGTACGAAAACGAATAAGGAAGAGCTTAAGCCTTCTCCCGTCGTATTACGAGGATACCTTAGACTTGCAACCTAAGGCGCATTGTTACGCACGGTATCTCGCTTGTCAGGTGACTCGCTTAATCACGTGGAATGGCTTCTTTGGAGAATGCGTCGGCAAGTGGAACGAAGTGAAGGAAGTCTTGGCTTATTCCAATCAGTGAGATTGTAACATGAGTTGAACACGATGATTGCTAGTCAACCATCGAGACTATATACCTAGAGGTTCCTCAGAGAGAGCGTGTGGCTCTCATGCTCTCATGAATCCTCCTGCTCTCATCTGAGAGCGTGAGAGCACTCGGCAGCATGAGAGCACCTTGCAGCGGGTATTGCCGCCCTTGGCGCGCACCCGCGCCGCATGGATTGGTTGGTTGTGGCTTCTCTCGGTTCGATCCGTAACACCATCCTCTTCTAGTCTAGCTCGTCCCGAGCTAGCCATAAGCTGCGTTGCCCCGTCGCAAGGCTTCTGTCCGTAGGTCTCTCTGTTCTCCTTCCTCTCGTCATGCCATCTCGCAGGAACCGAAGCAGCACTCTTCGTCGAGAAGAACAAGCCGAACGAATCGAGAACCTAGGAAAGCTATGCCTCGTTCCTGCTCCGCTGCGTGGAGCTGAAAAGAGTGTGTCGGGTCCACATCAACTCGGGTCGGTGTGGTTGCTGTACAAAGGAAAATCGTCGTGACTGTAATATCCGAATTACAGAGGCGGAGTGGCGTCGTCTCCGAGATCGCCGGAAAAAGCTTGAAGCCAAGTTGGATGCAGCCCGTCGCGCGGCCCAAGAATCGGTGGACAGGGTAGAGGCTGCCCGTCGTGAACTTCGCGCTGCGCTGGAAGCGGATGATACCGTGATGTCGAAGAGACAGCGTCTTCGGTTGGAAATGGACCGTCTTGAGGAGCAGGAAGCGGAGGCGGTTTCTGTGGAGGAGGCGGAGATCCAAGATCCCGAGTTAGAGGAAGACAGTGCTCCAGCTGCGTCCGGTCCTCCGTTGTCCCCTGCTACCTGGTCCTTAACAAATGGAGTTCTTGACGACTTTTGGAGCGACCCTTATGCCCTCGGCCTCTCGGAGGTCCTGGTGTCGTCCCCCGGGTCTGGTGAAACTGTCGCAGGAGCTGCGGGCAGTTCGTGAGGTGGCCCTCCGGTTCCCAGGTATTTTCTGAATCGTCATACCCCTTCCACTTGACAAGATACTGATTGTCCTCGTAGTCCAGAATTCTTTCAACTTCGAACTCGTTTTCTTCCTGTGGGACAAATGAAAATGTTTCCTGACAAGGTGTCTCGGCGTCGGCTGGTTCCAAAAGAGAGATATGGAACACTGGATGGATCTTCGCATCCGCCGGTAGTCGTAATCGGTAGTTGACCGGTCCCTTGGCCTCTTCAACCAAAAATGGCCCGACCTTCACATGGTCTAACTTCTTGGTCTTTCTTCTCGTTTTGAGATTCTTTGTAAGGAGATAGACCTTATCCCCCCTCTTCAGCTGAGGCGCCATTTTTCCTTCGTGCTGTCGCGATTTCAGCAGGTTTCCTTGTTGTTGAAGGATGGCTTGGGTCATCTCCGAGTGAACATCTTTCAGCTGGTCAACCGCAATTATCGCCCCCGGTGCGTTGGGGTGAATGCCAGGTTCGCCAAACAGGTGTGGTTCCTTCCCAAAGTTTGCGAAGAATGGCGTGAGACCCGTCGTCTCGGATTGCTGGTTGTTGAGTGCGATTTGTGCCATGGGTAGGAGTGATACCCAATTGTCCTGTGCGTAGTTGATGTAGTGGCGTAGGTATTGTTCTAGTGTCTGGTTCATCCGTTCGGTTTGTCCGTCGGTTTGCGGATGAAACGCCGTTGATAGCTTGTGTCTGATCCCGATCGCGGATACGAGTGTCTTCCAGTAGTTCGATGTGAACAACTTGTCTCTGTCTGTAATGAAGACCTTCGGGAATCCATGGTGTCGGACAAGTCTATCCAGTACAAGGTGTCCGAGTTGTTCTGCCGTGTATGTCTCACACGCAGGAATAAAGTGCGCGTACTTCGTGAGTCTGTCGACCATGACCAGTATCATGTCGTACTTGACTTTCGTTGCTTGATCCGTCGATCCTGGGAGTTTCGTAATGAAATCCATCGTAACTTCGTCCCATGGTTGTGTCGGTGGGCTCCGGAATGTAAGTTGTCCGTACTTCGAATGTCGAGATGCCTTGTTCTGTTGGCATTGAACACAGCGTGCGATGTATTTCTTGACTCGTTCTCGCATGTGTGGGAATCCAAAGTTGCGTTGGATAAGCTCTACTGTCTTCGAGATTCCTGGATGTCCATATTGTGGATCGTTGTGATGGTGTCGGATGCACTCGTCCTGTCGGTCCTTTGGTACTTGGTACTTTCCCTGTGCGATAGGGAATTGTTCTGCCTCGTCCTGCAGAACTCGCACTATGTTGTTGAACTCCATTTGGTTGGCACTCAGGCTTCCGTCCTGATTCGTCTTGAGTATGCTATGCTGTACTCGTTCCTTCCCTTCCATGTAGTCACTTCGTCGGCTCAGTGCGTCGGCTCGACCGTTGTCTTTACCGGGTGTATAGCGGATTTCGAACTTGTACTGACCAAGGAGCTCCGACCAGCGGGTCTGCCGTCGAGTCAGTTGTTTAGTCGTAGTGAAGTAGGTCAGATTCTTGTGATCAGAAAGAATCGTGAGCCTAGGTGCTCCTTCCGCGTATACACGCCAGTGCTGCAGGGCAGCGACAATCGCAAGAAGTTCCTTATCATGGATGTCGTAATTCTCTTCTGCAGGAGTCATCTTTCGTGAGTAGTAGGCTACCGGGTGTCGCTTCCCGTCGTGCTCCTGTGTGAGACACGCGCCTATCGCCATATCCGATGCATCTGTTTCGATCTGCACTTCCTTCGTACCGTCGAAAAGTCGAAGCGTTGGCGCTGTGGCGCACATTTCTTTGAGTTTGTCGAATGCCTGTTGGTGTCGTTCTTTCCACTGGAACTTGGTGTCTTTTCTCGTGAGTTCCGTCATTGGTTTCGCAATCCTTGAGTAGTCTTGGATGAACTTTCGATTGTAGTTCGCGAGTCCAAGGAAGGATTGTACTTCGGTAACATTCGTGGGTTGAGGCCATTCGTGTATCGACCGTGTCTTTGCTGGATCGATTTGGATTCCTTTCGTACCAAGGATAAATCCAAGGAATTTGACTTCCTTTTTGTGGAACTCGCATTTCTCTGGTGCTGTCTTGAACCCTACTCGTGTGAGGCGTTCGAAGACTTCTTGGACTTGCTTGATATGCTTGCTTAGTTCTCCCTTGGTATAGACCAAGATGTCGTCCATGTAAGCGATAACACAGACGTCAAGCAAATCTCGTAGTGTTTCATTGACAAGGTCCTGGCATGAGGCTGGCGCATTGGTAAGCCCCATTGGCATAACCAGAAACTCGTAAAGTCCATATCTTGTTCGGAATGCAGTCTTCCACTCTTCTCCTTTCGCCATTCGTATCGCGTAGAATGCGTCTCGGAGGTCGATCTTTGTAAACCAGTCTGATCCGGTGAGTCGATCTTGTGCTTCTTCGATGTTCGGTAGCGGATATCGATTCTTGATCGTCATGTCGTTGAGTCTTCGGTAATCAACAACCATTCGTAACTTCCCGTTCTGCTTTGGTACGAAGAGAATTGGAGAGCCTGCGCTTGAGGTGGACTTCCGTATCCATCCTTTGGCTAGCTTCTCCTTCAGCCATTCATCTAGGGCTTTGAGCTCTTTCTCAGATAATGCGTAAATGGGTCCCCATGGAGGCTCTTTCCCAGGCTGAATCTTGATCTTGTGATCCCATGGTTGGTGTATAGGTAGGGCTTCCTTGCCTTCCTCTTCCTGAAAGAGTCTCGACCATCTTTGGTACTCTTCAGGGACATCTGGCGCTGAGATCGCCATCTGCTTTCCAGGATTGCCAGTTCCTCGTCCCGTGATTCCGTGACCTGCTGGACCTACGCAGTGTCTATCCGGGGTGGCTCCAGTCTCTGGGCTCAGTGTCGGCGCAAGCTGAATTGTGCACAGCTGTTCTTTTGCCTCATCCGCCGCGTACTTTCGACGCTGTACGGGTCTGATACGGGTGGCACTTCCGTATCCTTCAAATGTGAGTACTCCTCTCTTCCAGTCAATTACTGGGTTGTGCTTTCTCAACCAAGGCATGCCTAGCACGATATCCCAGCTGGCCATAGCTGTGACATCTAAGACAATTTCCTCGTGGTGCTGTTGGATAGCCAGTGGCAGCGGTATCGTCTCGCGCTCCACACAGAGTAAGGGTGATCCGTCGACCGCGATCAGTTCATACCCTTGTTTCTTCGTCTGGGTAGCTAGTCCAGTCCGTTTTACAAATGACTCGGATGCAAAGTTCCCGCTCGCTCCGGAGTCGATCATGGCACTCGTCTTGAGTCCATTGACGATAACTTGTGTGCAGAATACTGTTGCTGATGCTTGAGCTTCTTGTGTGACGTTTAACTCCCTTCGGCCGCTCATGCCTGAGGAGTCGATCCTTTTCCCGAGACTGTGGCTCTGTTGTCTAACCAGTCTAGGATCTGTATACGTGTTTCCTCCAGTGTTTTGGCCATAGTTTTCTCTTGTGGCAACTCGTTGCATGCGTATCGGCTCTGACATGCTTGTGCTTGTTTGTAGCCATTCTTGAGTTCTTGGATCGATGTTCTCATCTCGTTCGTAACGACTTGTCCGTGCGGTGTTAGGTATCCGTACGGTGTAAACCAGCTTCCAATTGGTGGTCTTTCCCAGATGAATGTTGAAAACTCTTCTTGGATGTCCAGCCTGGGATACCTCCAGAACATTGATCGTAGTTGTCCTAGGAAGAAATCAAACTTAACTGGGTTAAGCAGTCTTCCTCCTGTCGGTGTTCGTGGAAAGATCTCTTCACTGTTGCGTGCTATGTGAAGGATCATCTTGCGTATTGGTTCCGGTGCGTCCACGCTAAGGTGAAGTATTTCGTCGTTGTCATCGTCCTCACTGGATTCTTCTTCTTCTTCCGAGGTTCCTTCCTCAGTTTCATCGTCACTGGATGACTCTTGTGGGTTCTCCGGAATCTCAGGTAAGATACCCGTGATAGGGTAGTCGTCCGCCTGAGTAGCGACATCCATCACCACTTCCTCCTGTGGGGTCCCTCAGATTCATTGGGATTTTGGTTCTCCTTATCGCTGTCATCAGCGCCCCAACAGGTCTCATCCAAATCCTCCTCGTCCGGCGTTTGAACGTGACGATCAAGTTGTCGTAGTTCGTCCGAATTGGTAAGTGTCGGTGTCCTCCAACTGTGGTGTTGATTGGTGGAACCGGGGCAGGTCTTCGTGGCGCAGATGGCCAGTATCCTGCTTCCATCTTCGAGGAGTAGTGTGTTTGACACGAATCGTCATAACAGAATCGCCAGTGAAGGCTTCCGTGACCGTTCCGCAGTTCCCGACCTGTCTCGTCAGGTAACTTTCGTGTCATCATACCAAACAATCGTGGCTTTTGTTGATCGGCGCCTGTCGTTTCGTAGGCTCCGCGTCCCACGTCGTGGTTTCGTTGCATCGTGTTGAACTGTCGTTGCACCATGTTCTTTGAACGACAATTCCTCGCATAGTGGCCTTCCTTGCCACATGCATAGCAATTCAGTTTCTTCTCATTTCTTCTGGGCGAACTCTTGCCCTTCCTACTTCCTTTGAACGGGCGACCTTTCTGGGTTGCATTGAACTGCCAGTCCATTGCATCGGGGTCACGCTGTTGTCTCTGAGGTGGTTTAGACCACCCATCGCGTCGTCCCGAGGGCACATAGCCTGCCCTTCCCGTAACCTTGGAATCATAGCGTCGCTCCATGGCTCGCTCGTAAAGTTGGTCGTCCAGTTCAATCGCCGCTTTAATCAGTTCTCCGAGGCTGTCGATCTTTCCAGAGTATCGCATCAGTTCATCCTTGACTGAGTCTCTGAGACCTCGTCGGAACATAACTTGGAGAGCATCGTCGTCCCAATCCGTGATCTGAGCGTGCTCCTGAAACTTGGCTGCGTAGTCTGCCGTGGAACCCTTCTGAGTGAGATGTTGGATAACCCGGACCGCGGTCGAAACCTCGTTCGAGACTCCATACACCTGCTTCATTGCGTTCTTCATGTGATTCCAGGTCCTGAAGATTCCCGTCGAATCCTCGTCACTGTCCAAGTAGTTCCTGAGAAAAGGTTTGATCCAGTGCTGCACACGTCCTCGCATAAAGGTCGTTGCGAAGAGTGGCTTCTGAGCTTCGGTCATGTCGTTAAACTTGAAGTACATGTCCATTTGGGTAAGCCAGATGTCGAACTTGTCTCGGTCGCCATAGTAGTAGTCCGGCTTGCCGACCTTGAGGGAGTTGTCATTGGTATGGTTGGCAAGTGCATTGATGGCCGACTGAGATGTGCTGGATCGTTGGCGAGAGCTTCCTGCTTCGCTGGGGCGGAGTTCCCCTTCCGGTTTGCTGGAGAGGCACTCATCCTGAGGGTGTTCAAAGTGTTACGCACGGTATCTCGCTTGTCAGGTGACTCGCTTAATCACGTGGAATGGCTTCTTTGGAGAATGCGTCGGCAAGTGGAACGAAGTGAAGGAAGTCTTGGCTTATTCAATCAGTGAGATTGTAACATGAGTTGAACACGATGATTGCTAGTCAACCATCGAGACTATATACCTAGAGGTTCCTCAGAGAGAGCGTGTGGCTCTCATGCTCTCATGAATCCTCCTGCTCTCATCTGAGAGCGTGAGAGCACTCGGCAGCATGAGAGCACCTTGCAGCGGGTATTGCCGCCCTTGGCGCGCACCCGCGCCGCATGGATTGGTTGGTTGTGGCTTCTCTCGGTTCGATCCGTAACACGCATGTAAGCCGACGAAGTACTTAGTAAGGCATATTGCTAATACCCTTACCTTTAGTAAGGAAGAGCTCTTCGAGCTACTAACAACTTAGCCGGAAGAGCTTATAGTTCCGGTATCTATACTATACTGCCTTTCCGCTTCTTAGGCTAGCCTTAAGAACTAACATATAATTCTAATATTATAGCTAGCCTATATTACTAGAAGCGTTCGTTCTTTTATTAAGATAATATACTTCTACTAGTTACGATAGCCTCTATAACGGAATCGGACGAGATAAGGGGTTTTAGGATCCCTACGCTAGATAGAACTAACTAGTAGAGATAGTTTAGGCTTATAAGAGATCGCCTCGAAGGAAAAGGATACTAGTCGACGATTAATAACCTACTAGTAACCGCCTATACGGGAAATAAGATAACGATTGCGACTACTACCTAGTAGAATACAATCGTAAATATTACTACGACCGAAGGCTACTTATTAAAGAACGTAAGTACGCGATTTGAGATTAGGAGTAGGATCTTAGAAGATAATAAGGACGAGGTTTTATCCGCTATTATTAACTAACGAGCCGTAGACATTTGGGTATACCTGTATAATAAGTACTATAAAGTCTTTCCTACTAAGTCGATAGCCCTTATAAGGGAACTAGTTAGCTTTAAGATAACTAAAGAGGAGACAATTAATAAGGCATAGGCAAAGATTACCGTAAAAGCGAAGCGAATTAGTAATATTAATACCTAAGAGATATACTATAGGGAGAAAGCAAGGTATATGAAGATACTACTTAATGCTCTACCTAAGAGGTTCTCTATTACTAAGGACACAATCCTTACTTAGAGGGATTTGGACGTTAATACCTAACTCCTCCTTCTCCGTGCCTAAGAGGCAAGAGATAGTACTAGGGGTTATGCGTACGCCGCTATCTATTAGAAGAAAAGCTTATACTACCTCTACGAAGGACCTTACTAGCTAAAAGACTACCTAAGCCTACTTACGGCTAGGTAGTTTATTAAGAAGTCTTAGGGATAAGAGCTAACCTTAGAGAAGCTAACTATTAGATCTAGTTCTAAGACCGGGGGAAGAAAGAGATCCCTACTAAGGTAAAGGAGAGGCCTATTAAGCAAGTAGTTATTACTTAATAACCTTAAGGCCTAGATTAAGAAGCTATCCAATTAGGTAGCTAGCCTAAAGGTAGGAAAAGGGACTTAAACTAGGTAAAAGAAGAAGGGATTTGTAGCCTAGGAGTTAGACCGCTCCGCTTTATCTAATAAGGATTTAGATGTTCTATCTAATAAAGATAACTAGGATAAAGTAGTATACTTAACTATAGAGGCAAAAGGCAAGTATTTAAAGTTAGAATAGCTACTTAACTCTTGTGCCTTATCCTATATAACTAACTAGCCTACCTTATTTAGAACTAAGACTCCTTTAGTAAAGAAGGTCTAGGTAAAGGTAGGAGGAGGTTATATTAAAGCAATATATGTAGGACAAGCAATTTTAAGTAGAAGAAGTAGAAAGACTGTTATTCTAGACCGTGTCTGTCACGGGCGTGGCCCGGTGACACCTGAACACCTGGATGCACGTGGTTTGGATGCTTGGTAGTGTACCAAGCATCCGGATGAACTTCGGCCGATCCTCGGGGCTCGACTAGCATCATGTGACAGAGCCACGTGACTATGCCAAGACCCGGAGAAGAGTTTCTTCTCGACGCGCAAAGATCCGGTCTTCGACTCTTTGCGCTACGTCCTGTCAATAGGATTGACCTATATGGTTAATACAGTGTCTATCCAACCTGTCCGTAGCTCCCTGTACCGTTTGTGATTAGCAACCTACTTCCCGACTCCGGCCCGTGACAAGTCTATACGCTTTATCGCTACGGTATTACTATAAATTGAAAGTCCTAGTAATCCACGCCTATAGGGCTCTATCTATACTTCCGCTAACTAGTTTTCTAATTATAGGCTATCTTATTAATAAATATAAGCCTATCTATAGGCTACTTCTAGTACCGAATCGTCTAGATTACTCGTAACTACGGATTACGTTCCTTCGCGACTCTTCGAGTAGTTTTGCGGCTCTAACGACGATCTTGTAGTACACGTTAAAGCGTATATAGGCGTACCTTAATACTAAACTTATTATTTAACGCTATTATTATTTTAGCGTAATACGCGTCCGGGCGCTCTAAGAGATAGCATAGTAGCTAGGTTTCTTAGTCTTCGGTTATCGTCCGCGGACGGCTACGCCTTATCGACGGCTAAGCTAAATATATCTCGCTAAATACCCTCGATCGTTCCTTCGTATAGTATACCGTTCTTTTAGTAATAGGTAGCCTCGTCTAATCGAGTATTTAGTTAATAGTTATACCGGCTTTAAATCACAACTTTAGGAGCTTCTAGAAGCCGATAGGTAGTTTAGCTAGCTTAGCTATTACTATAATACCTTAGAATTAATAGTCTAGACGATTTACTAGCTAACTTTAGCTTTATTCGAGTATTCGGGACTAATTCTAGTAATTAAGATGCAGCAGACCGCTCTTACGGCCAATTTGTCATAGTGCGTGAGTCCAGCGAATCGGAAATATGCCGCAGAGCCCCAACTGACAAGCATTATGCGGCTCACAGTATCAGGTTCTTCAGGGAAAACCGGAAGGATGCGACGTCAACGTTGCCGATCAGACGCCACAGCCGTTCAGGAGCCGAACAGCTCGAGCTTCCAACACGGAGTTGGGTCCCGTCTTCGCATTTGCATTTCACCACCAACTGTTTGTGCATATCGTCTAATAAAAGATCTATCTATCGTTTCATACCGAGCCAAACACTTTCAATTGAATCATCAAAATGGCCTCCTTCCTCCGCCAGACCCCCCGCCTCGCGCTCCGCTCCAACCCCAACCTCACCCAACTTTCCACCCGTCGATTCCTCAACTCCGCCACAGCCCCCTCCCTCTACGCCGCCCACGCCACAGTCACAGGCGCCCGTGCCAACGGCAAGGTCTCCGCCGAAAACCTCGACTTCTCACTTGGTATGCCCAAGGACCTTGGTGGGAAAGGCGACGCGACGAATCCGGAAGAGCTCTTTGCTGCGGGGTATGGAGCGTATTTTCAAGGTGCGATGAATGCTGTGGCGCCGGGGTTGAAGATTAAGTTGCCGGAGGACAGTGTGGTTGAGAGTACGGTGCAGTGAGTATATCCCACGAGGAGAGGAAAGGGCAAAGGTTAGGAGTGCAGGATAAAGCTTGGTTGGGGAAGTCTCGACCGAGCTGGACTCTCGACCTGGAGTGCGACCACCAAGCTCTGGCCTGCCTCTTCCTGCTCCTCTCCTCTGGTCATATTATTGGAAACATCTGCTGATGTCTTCGCAGCCTCATTGGAAGTTTGAAGGAGATGGACATTGGTATTCGAGTTGACATGAAGGTCAAGGCGAGCGGCATCAGCAAGGCTGATTTGGAGAAGGTGATTGCAAAGACGAAGGAGGTCTGCCCATACTCGCGGGCTACGAAGGGCAATGTCGAGACCACTGTTGAGGCTGTTGTCTCGTAGACTTTCACCAGATGTCGAGACCGGATCTGAAGCTGGGACAATTATAGAGTATAGAATGTTGTAGGCTTGGAACGCAATGTAAGATGTTGAATCAGGAGGCAGAGACTCTGTGATCCTTGACATCTTTCCCATATTATATTGTTTATTGCTGCTGCCGATTGAGTAGGTACCTTGGTATCCCGTACTCGAGCGACGGGAAACCCCCGATCGGGCCTGGCGTCCGGAATCGCGTGAAAGGCGCGCAGCGTTCCTTACCTCGCGCTTCCCGATCCCCTCCCCTCCTCTCCTCCTGCTTTCACATCCTCCCCTTCCTACCTCCCTTCCCTCGCTTCCCTTTCATCTCTCTTCTGGTCCTCCGTTAACTGATCGTATCTACCGTATGCAGTCCGCGATCCTCTGCACGCTAGTCCATCCGATCCTGTCTTTATCGCCCCCGTTGACCCTTACCTGAAGTCGACCGTATCTTAGCACTGCGACTGCCTCGACATCCGGCAAAAACGGCGACGCAAGAAATCGCGCATGACGCATTGCGACAACGGGTGTGCCAGGTGCCGCCTACGCCTCGTTAGGCACTCATCGCTCGACCGCGAACCAACCCCGTGCTGTGTCTGCAACCGCTGCGCCGCCTGCTCGATTGGCTAGCAAGATATCGTAACGACGCGATGCGCTGCGAGAAAGGCCGGCCTCTTTCCGCGCCGCGCGTGGATATTGGCTGTCGTGAGCTCCCGACGACATCCTCGCGCCGCTGGCAAGCAGATGGCTTTTGGTACATACGTCTACCTGCGCCCCGCCGCTCGAAGGTACTGGCTCTTGTGAGCCCACGCTGATGTTCCACGTCGCTCGCAAGCAGATTGTCTTTGGCACACACCTCAATCCTTACCGCGGATTGATCTGCGCGAAAACCTCGAAAAGGTGACACACAACGAGCGTGCTCGGAAACAGGGCAACATGTCAGGAGATAGTGGTGATATTGCTGCTACTGGAAAGTACGCTGCCGCTAGAGAGAGAGGCCAGGGAAAGGGTAAGGCCAAGGCTCCTGCCACGGAAGTGACCGCCAGTGAGAACGGTGACATCAACGATGACGATGAAGATAACTACACATCTGCTGGCATCCCCAACTTCCGCCCAGAGAACCGTGCTGTTCAAGACATCCACATTCGGCTACAGCAGAGACGTCTCAACCAACGTTTGCCGAATTAGAATCACGACGACGACGTCTCGGAGCCTGACGCAGACTATCCAACTGGCAGGCCTGACCGTGATCCATACGCACTACCGCAAGGTCAAGGACCACTTCAGCCAGCCAGGCGACCAGCAATGAGTTGGCCGTTGTTAGACGAAGTCCCCCTGTCGGAATACGACCGCACGAATCCCTTGTTGGCAATGGCCTTTCACTCTTCTTTTCTCCATACGGAAAAGCAGACCCAACGCAAGCCCGCGAGAGAGAGGTGAAGTACGCAGATGCTATTGATCATCTACTGAAGTGGAAAGCTCACCGATTTGCGAAGCACCCCGGTTTCCGTATGGCGTTATGAACACTGCGATGCGCCGCCAGGTTGATGGCCAGGCGAAGTATTTCACCAAGAAGTACCAGGATAACGGTGGTGAAGTGACTATCGACGACATCGAAGCTGCCTTGTCTGCTTCTACCCATGACCGTGCCGCCCGTAACCTGTTAGATTTAGTTATTCGTACAGCAAGCAACATCCGCGGTATGCGCTACTACCGGTTTGTCCGAACCCGCAACCTGGAAGCCTACCTTTACTTCCTTGGCAAGCCTCATTTGTTTCTGACGGTCAGCTACGCGGACAATCGTTGGGAATCGCTTGCCCGTCTAATGCCGGACTTCGACTCTTGGCAACGCGGCACATACGTCCAGAAGATGAAGATTATGCGCAAGAATCTCCGGGAGAATCCTCTCATCGCTGCTGTCCACTTTGAGCGTCGTTTCCGGGCGTTTCCCAACCATGTCTTGAAGCCTAAGTTCTGTGTTGTGGACTTTTGGTACCTATTCGAGTGGCAGATGAGAGGCAGCGCGCATGTGCACTTCTTTGTGTGGTGTGATCCAGATACCGCGCCTGTCAATTCCCTTAACCTCAATGTGCAGTATTAGAAGGACCAATTCGCCGAGTTCTGGGGCATGCATATCCATGCTATGAATCCAGCACCTGGCGATCGTGAGAGAGGCATCTCTCCGCTGAACCCTAGCACTGCAGAGCTTCACAACGACATGGCAGATCTTGCGGAGATTGTCAACTTGACCCACCATCACAAGTGCGGCGAAAGCTCCATGCGGCCGTTGAAGAGTGATCCGAACCAGATGACGTGCCGTTACTACTTACCTTACGCAGTGATTGACAAACCGCGAGTTACGAACGAGCGCAACCTAAAGCACTTGACGTTTATCGCGGCCGCCAATAATCAGTGGCTGAACCAATACAACCCGTTGATGTCACTTGCCTGGCGTGCCAAACACCGACATCAGCCCTGTCACAACGTGGCAAGCCGCGAAGGATTATCTTGCCAAGTACTGCAGCACAGCCGAGAAGAAGAGCGGGGCCCTGGACGAGATTATGAGGATTGTCTTTCCGCAAGTCCACCGCGACAGGCCGTTTCTATTCTTTGTAACTAAGGTGATGAACAAGCTCGTTGGCGAACGCGACATCTCAGCACAGAAGACTGCTCATATGAACCTCGGCTTGCCTCTCCAAGTCGGTAGTCGTACCGTTATCAGCATCGATTGCAGACTACGAAACCGGCAAGATGACACTGTAGAGATTGAGATTGGCAAAGGTAGTAGCAAGAAAGGATCCATTCCGTGGGAGAAGTATATGGAGCGGTCCAGTCTGCCCAAGGTCATTCTCTTTGAATACTTGACTCGCTACAACACACACGCTAAGAATCTTGACCGACGTGTGCCTCTTCAGCGCTCTACCGACTATCGACTACTCAACTACTTTCCGCGGTATGAGGCTGACGTAGCTGGTCCTAACTACGCGAACTTCTGTTGTATGAAAGTCCTACTGCGTTGTTCATTTGCAAACGAGATCCCTACTCTGCCGTATCACTTCCCCGAAGCTCCACACAACACGTTCGTTACATGGGCCGATGCGTACCAATAATGCAGAGACAACCACGCGGATGGAGTTCGCTCTACGCACTTGCTGGACTACCACGGCGCAGAGCCTATTCTCAGTAGAGACGATCTCGGAGATGAATTTCAGGCGCGGCCAGACGATGATGAGGCCAATTTACACGCTGCATACTTTACTCAGCCGGCTGGTGAGCGTCCGGGTTTGAATCAAGCATTGCGCAATGAAGATCCGGACGCCCTCGGAGATCGCGCTCAAGACGTTTCCGCAGATTGGAGTGGCCGGGTTGGCAGGTACCATGAGACAACGATGACACTCCATTTGATCCGGATCCTCATCTTGGCAAAGGGTAGTTTTGGAAGCAAATGAGGGAGCGCTATACTATCACTCTGGACGTTGCTACCCAGTCTTCACGGCAAGCGCAGTTCCTTAATCGGCACCGGCGGCAGGTTTACGATCTGTACATCGATTACTACAGTCAGTTGGTCAGCTGGAATATGAAAAGTCGCAGTGGCAATCCTCCTCCGCAGTTGCGTATCGATCTGGATGGACAAGCCGGCACTGGCAAGTCATTCTTGATCAACACGATATCCTCGCACTTGCAAAACGCACCGCGTCCCCTACCTAGCAACATCGCTCCCCGCTCCCCAATCGTCCGTATTGCACCAACCGGTCACGCGTTTTACAATATCGATGGGCAAACGCTTCACTCCTTCTTCCGTCTGCCGGTCAATTAGCCATTCAAAGAATTGAGCGAGACTGCAGTAGCTGAGATGCGCACCCAGTTACGAGATATCTACTACATCACCGGCGATGAGAAGATCATGATTAGCCTAGAGCAACTGTATCAGGTAAACAGCGGCTCAAGCAAATCTATCGCGGGCACAACGACACGGCGCTGTTCGGTGCTGACAAGCCATATGGTGGGATCAATATACTCCTCGACCGAGACTTCTGGCAGCTGCCTCCAGTGCTTGCTACGCCACGCTTTCGGCCTGTGTATACTATTGGTGGCACCAATCTGTCCGCTGCCCTTGCCTACCTCAATCTTGACACGACTGTCGAGCTTACCCAAGTCAAGCGTCAGCAAGGAAACAATTCAACAGCTATTGCCTTGCGTGAGGCTCTCCAGGCTCTACGTAACAATACGCTTCAGCGAGATCACTAACACACCCTAGCATCCCGCTGCCGCTCTGAGCTGAATCCGATCAAAGTCAAATCATTTGAAAGTGCACCCCAAACCTACTTTAACAACGACCCTGTAGAACAAGCTAACGGCAACGCTCTGAAGGAGATGTACCGAGTCGTCCTCAACATCCAAGCAACGCATGATCATCCATCGACCACACCTGCTGATGCGAAAGCCGCACAAGGACTGGAGGAGGAACTGAAGGTGTCTGTTGGATGCCGTATGATGCTGACCGAGAACCTGTGGACGGAGGCCGGCGTTGTGAACGGACGCCAGGGCATTCTATATAACATTTATCTGGCCTGACAACACGCAAGATCCGCGTAGAACTAAGCCTGCCTTCCTGCTCATAGCCTTTGAGGGATCGAAGGCAACTGCCCCTGCTCTATTTACATGGAACAACATGAAGGTCCTGCCGATCTATCCGAGTTGCCGCACCTTCTACTTCAGTCCAGCAAGCCGTCCTCGGCAAGCAGGATCCGAAGCATGGAGACAGCAGTTTCCTTTGACTATCTGCTATGAGATGACTGTCCACAAGGCCCAGGGCATGAGCCTTGAAAAGGTCGTCCTCAATGTCGCAGCAAATGAGCACTCCTCTGGCCTTACATATGTCGCTGTTTCTAGAGCAAAGACCCTCGGCGGCATTATGTTCGAGCAGCCCTTTGACCTCGAGCAGTTACAGAAGCTGAGAGGCGGACAGACGGCTGAGTAGCGCAAGGTCGATTATGATCGTCGACAATTCGAGAAGCTGCCACGACCCTCCACTGATTCCAGTAGGCAGTTACTTCCCCTTATGTCTGAAGGCTTGTTGCACTTGGCCTCTCAACCCAATCGTCCAAGTGACAACGTTGCTATGTTAAGCTCAGACATCTACGATCTGAATCTTGATCCTTCTACTATCGCAGCCGGCCGGGCATACCAGCAACAAATGCAGCATGAACACACCCCAGTTTATGAACCAGATCCGCCTATCGACGACGAATTGCCTGGCTTAGGCACTCCTCAAGCCCCTGCTCTGTTGCCTAGCGATCCCCAGCCAACAGTGATTCGCGATAGTCAGAATGCCAATGCGATTTGCGCCAGCCGGAAGGCCAGTGTCGTCCCCAACAGCCAAGTGATATCCGGTAGCCAGCAAGAGGGCTATCTTGACGGTGCTATTCGACGTACTCAGCAAGGATATCGAGATCTTCTTGACGAGGCGGTTGCAAGGGCCCAGCGACGGCAAGCTGAGCGAGAAGAACACGAAGAGTCTATGGCAAATGATTCAGACTACCAAGCCGGAGTTTGAGCTGAGGAACGTCAACGCTGTGAGCAAGAGGCTCGGGAGATGAACGAGATGATGGATGACAAGGAAGCGACACAGGAGGTAACACAGGACGCTGAGGATATGGGCGAGTCGGAATGATTAACACTGAGAATGAGGCTGTATCGCATATAGATTCCCCAAATTGAGTTAGATCGCACACTGTCTCAAAATTGAACAAGACCTTCGCCCACCCGTGATCTGCCTCCGGCGAGCACAGGGACATATTGCAGCCCAAAGTCGTTGCCTCCCTATCGTCCGCGTCGCCATCTCTTAACATATAAGAGCCTTTAAGAGCAATAGCAACCCTTGTAATACCATGCGGGTTGACAATTGGAAGTACACCCTGGCGGGTTCCCGCTATCGCATCTTTAGCCTTGGATCTACCGGCAACGACTGTTTCCGCCGACTCGAGAACTTACAATGTTACTTCGCATGCATTGTTGCCTGATTTGTCGTTACAGAGTAGCGCACAAGTATGATTGCAGTCGTGGGGGACTCCATGAGTGCTACACTTATGATAGCCGGCCTGCTAGCGTTTAGTATACTATAATCAACGATTTGGAACGGCCACCTGTGATTAAGTACGCAAGCACAAGGGCATAGGCGGCACGGACAATGGCCACTGTCTCTTTAACAACACCTACCTGGGCTAATGCGATGTCCCTCTGTTCGTCCTGCCAGCATCTCCCACGGCCTCCCTGGCGCTTCAAACATCCGGACGACTCCTATAGAATTACCTCGAGCCTGTAAGGGCCTAATGCAGGAGTCGTGGGATAGCGTCGAATACGCGCCCACCGGAGCGATACGCAGCGTGAAATCCTCCAATCCAGGCCCCTACAGAGCCGAACATCGTCGAGGAAACCTGCGTGCGGGACGGCCGTAGATGGACGTAAAGAGGGCACTCCGGTTTCCTTGCGACTCGCGATCCCCCGTATGGCAGCTAAGGTAGCTATCCAAAACGACCACGACTTAAGCTCTCTAGTCTCTCAGCTGCCAAGGTGCCAAACCTGAGACTCCGACCGCGTCTCATGCAAACACCCTTCGCGCTTCACTTCACAGCAACATCAACTGACCAGGGAAATCAGCCGGCATCTCCGGCGGAGCATGAGCAAGGCTCATTGCGTCAGAGATTCTATTGTACTTGCCTCCGTCCTATACTATACCGAGAACAGCATGACGTGGAGGGATGACTTCGAGCATCGAATTGAACAACACCAGCGGACTCCATACGATCAGATCAAGCGAGCAGTCCGAGATACTTCTGTTGAAATCAAGACCGAAGCCGCTGCGGCTCAAGGTAAATGTCCCTTATTCGCGCTGCCTGCGGAGGTGCGAACCTTGATCTATGAGTATGTGATTGGGAGTGGCGTTGTCCACATTCGCCATCGAGAATGCGATACGACGGACAAGCCCTTCGCCATCTCGCGGTATAGAGATACATCCAAGCCAAGTCGTCGTTTGTTCGATGTAGCCACCAAGTTCACCCACGTCGTCTGCAACAAACTGAACCTCTGGGACCGTGATTATCGACTTAGCAGAGAGACTAGCGATGAGCCAGAAGGACTTCCACTCTCAAATTCCTCAAGCCAGAACTGCCTATCACGTCGCGACAATATTTTACCGTACGAACTAAGTCATCATGACTGTTACGAGGAGACCGTCAGGCTGTTCGAACAAAAAGACTACATGGCAGGCTGCAGTGACTACCATCCAGAGAATCTGCGAATGAGTGGATGCAAAGCTTGCCAGGCTAAGCATGATCGGACGTCGCAAGACTATGGGCCAGCGCGGCCGGATGGTCTCAAACGGATGCTCCAAGACTCTGCTGTGAACGTCAGCATCCTGCAGACATGCCGACAGATATACCGCGAGGCCTGGCATCTGCCGTTCATAAACTACACCTTCTACTTCTACGAACATCCTTTGGGAGTAGCTGCAGACTTTGCCATGCGCATGCTGTACCCCCATCAGCGCGCAGCTATCGAACAAGTCCACGTGACGGAGATTATATCAGCTCGACAGCTCGTGGAGGTCATTGGCTGTCTAAAAGGCATGAAGAATCTGCAGGTCAACTTACCCCAAGGGTGGAGCCTGATGCTTCAAGATTCGGAGGGTGTGCCGTACTGGACGATACCGACAGCTTTGAAATCGGTCCAAGTAATTGCAGGTTTCGATTTCGGCACGCCGGGCGAGAGGCGAGACAGAAGACCATATGCAGAGAGCGTTGAGAAGGCCCTTCTTGCGCCGATCGGCGGACCAACCACATGAAGCAAGAAAGTCTTCATCAGCGCTCCAGCGATCATAAGCAAGACGATTCAAAAGAAAGGTGGAGAAAGATTTTCAATTGCGGACCTCGGCAGTCCAGCGCAAAATTTCCATGGAAAAGTAAAACCAACACTGAAACATCCGGAAGAGTCGGCCGTCCTCCCCTCCCTTCACACCTGCCCATGAATCGAAAGCTCCCAAACCTCCACCGCCCACCCCTGGCAGCGCATCACCGATGCACTTAGATCTCACCAGCGTTCATCTGGAGGATACATCCAGCGGCACCGCCGCGAGGAGGTACAACACCACCGTAAATCTAGGGCTGGCTGTTAACGTTTGTCTCGATGCTTTGCGGCCTTTAGGAACTCACCTTCTTGATCTGGAGGACACATCCAGCGGCACCACCGCGCGGAGGGGCAACTCCTCCGTAGATCTTCTTGATCTGGAGGGTGCAACGGGCCTCATAGGGCTTGACCTTGTAGGCCTCGGAAAGGGGCATGGCGGCGTCGAAGGTGGTGAACATCTTGAGTGAATCGGTTGGGTTTGGAGAAAGCTTGTGATGTGTGTTGTTTGGTTGTCTAGTTGTTGGTTGTGAGGACTGTGTGTGTATCTTGGTGAGAAGAAGAAGGGACGATATAGACGTGCGGGATGAAGGGATTTATAGATCTCTGCACGCGGAAACTTGGGATAAGGGTTGCAGCTATTCTGGGTATGGGGAATCTCCGGATTGACGCCTGTCAAAGATGGACTGTCGGGTAAGATTGCATCTGAATGGTAAGGCCTGGCCACGCGAACGGTTTTGTTGGCGGTTCTTCAGGAGCTTAGTATTGTTAGCAATGCCAAGACTCGTGAGTGAAGGAGAGTATTTCTTTGTTGTAGTTGACATTGTGCGCAACGAGAATGAGCTTGAACGTGGAAGTGACAACGACTGAGCGGGATGGATTCTTTGGTGAAGAACAAGCTTCGCTGATGGATATTGTAGGTGGTTTGTCCTCTGTTGCGTTTGCAAGCAGGCTCGAGCGGCTGTGCTCTTCAAGAGCAATTTTGAGCTTTTGACGAGGTCCTCGATTGACTCTCCAGGCGCAGGCGAAAGGCCAGATCTTGGTAGCGCTTTTATGAGCATGGTCAATCGTTACAGGAGAGGGATGATGTGGTAGGGAGAATGCCTAGGCTAGGTAATCATCGTCCACTCTCCCGCACAAGTCTTTAACTGCTCTCAGCGACGCTTCTAGACGCCAGATCTCAATTGCGCTTATGTGAGCGTAGTGGGCTGATGCAGAGCAGAGATGATGCTGACCTCGTTGATCTCTTCTACGCCCCTATGACGTGAGATCTCGGTCGCGCTTGTACGAGCATGGTCAATAAGTATAGAGGAGAGACGGTGAGATACGATTAAGACCTATGCAAGGCGATCATCCTCTACACTCAGTCCTGTGCCCCTATTCTTGTCCCACTTGCTTCCCATTTCTGCTTAAGCCCTTCGTATCCTTCTTCTGCTGACCTCCTCAGTGTTTTCTAGAATGCTAGATCTCTTTTCTACTTTGGCAAGTCCTTTCATCCTTTCGGGACTGCCTTAAGCTCTCAACTTAAAGAGCGAGTGGCTAGTTCTCAATCGCGCTTTTGTAAACACAGTCATCTAGAGCAGAATAGAGACGATGCATTTCGATGGAAGTTTAGGCTAAGTGATCATATTCTGCTCTCCCGCCCACGTCTCTACTGTTCTCCCTCTTGTTTTGACCTTTTATTCTTGTAGTTCGTATTGTTCTCTTACTGATATTCTTGATGTCTCTCTAGCCCATTTATATCATGTCTACTTCGGCAGCTTCTCCCATCCTTCTGGGATTGTCTTCAGCTCTTCGATCGTCGGATCCCGTGGCGGCTTGAAGGCAGGATCCTCAGCAAGACCCAAGCGCTTCTACGATTCCTCCATGACCATCTCCATGCGCTTTTCGCTGAAGTCCCTGTGCGTCTTGAAGTAGGCGTACATGCCGGGAAAGAGCAGTTTCTCCTTGCACCGAGATGACTGATAGCAACACAGCTTGGGAAGTTTGTGCTCAATTGCTGCAAAGAATGGTCAGCTGATATCGACAAATCGGGCAATCTCAAGAAGTTTTCGGGATGCTTGACGTCTCAAAGTCAAAGCATTTCGGATAGCTGAAGACAAGGCCTTCCAGCGCTTGGAATGTTGACGACGTAGCGCGAAGAAGATTCGATAAATACTGCGATGCGGGCACAGGAGAGCTGATCAGCATCGTCCAGAAAGGTGTAATATCAAGTTGCAAAATCGCCTGAGGCAATAAAGTGTGATGCGAGCAAGTGACGACAAGAAATGATCACAGCTGCGACGTGGAACATATCTGTGAGGCGACATACGGCTTGACGACACCACTACAGGGCAGCCACCATCAATGAAATGGATGAAGAGTCAGGATCACTATTCGAAAAGCATACAATCCCGCCAAGATGAGCAGGCTCGGCCAAGCTCGAAGCTTGTGGAAGTGAAGTACGAAGAGCATCATAGATGAAGATGCATCTGAGAGTCATGCACCACCAAATGGCCCTAATAACCCATTTCGAAATGGGTTAAGGCTAGGTGATGCCAAGCCCCAACCCAACCCAACCCATGATAAGGTTTAATGCTAATCGACAGTGAACACCCGGCCGTCCCGTCGGACGTACTTATTAGTACTGCCAGTATGTGAATAGTAAGCGCACTTTCCATCGAGCACAATACAAAGATTCATTGTAACTATGCCCAACACTCCTTCCCTCGGCATGATTCTGCCACTCTCACTGTCAGTCGCACAAGCTGTGTCTCAAGACATTGTTCCTTGGCAGTCATTTGTATCAGTAAGCAGTACCTGCAGAATTTGCCGAGACTTTGAGTCGCCATTGACATCCTTCCAGAGACCTGACATCCTCGCTCCTGTACTCAACGTCCAAGTGTACGACGAACAGGCACTTTCGTCGGGTCACATCTTCCTGTCAACGTGGCATGACAGCCAAGTGCTGAATGGTCCATACATCTATTCAAATGAAGGAGTCAGTACGAGCCCGGCCTTTATCGTCGTAGTTGTCAAGCTCAAACTGATCAGCGTGACAGGAATTGATATGGTCCGGTCACAACCCATCGATCCCTGTTACCAAATACTTCAACTTCCAAGCTCACCATCTTTCGAACGGATCTACAATCCTCAGTGTCTTCCGCGGCGACTCTGATCATGGGCGTGGCAAAGGACATGTTGCACTTCTCGATTCATCATATCGTCTGCTTCGAACGATCGAAGCACCTTCGGCAGAATCTCTCGACTTCCACGAATTCCAGCTCCTAGATGATGGCCGCACCGCGATTTTCGTAGCTTTGAAGCCAAAACAAGCCGACCTAACGGCTCAAGGAATCATCGATGGAACGGGATGGCTTCTCAACAGCGTCTTTTACCACATCGACCTCGAAACCGACAAGATCATCTTCGAATGGCATGCCACAGACCATATCCCTCTTAACGAAAGCGTCCTACCACCTTCGATCCATCGTTTCGCAGGCATGTCGTACCATCACGCCTACGATTTCTTGTAAGTGCTCTCTCAGCCCCTACTCAAACTACTACCTACCGTTTCAGCCACATCAACTCTGTCGGTATCTTCCAAAACGGCGACTATCTCCTCTCAGCTCGACACACAAACACCCTCTATCGCATCTCGTCCCTTGACGGCTCAATCATCTGGCGCCTAGGCGGCCCGAGCTCATCATTCATTCTCCTCAACAACCTAACATTCTCAGCTCAACACGATGCTCAAGTCCTCCGCGAAACCCCATTTGAATTGATACTCACACTCTTCGATAACGCCTACAACGGCAAATTTAACACAAGCAACACTTCCTCAACCATAACGATCTCCATTGACCTCCAGCACAAGACCGCTCACCTCCTCAATCGTCTTTTACCCTTGGAACCAGGTCTCTCACAAAACCAAGGCTCTGTCCAGACTTTATCAAATGGCAATACTCTCGTTTCATGGGGTCTAATCGCTTCATTTTCCGAATTCTCTCCTCCACCAAACAACGAAAGGGTTCTGGAGGCCGCATTCGCGGAATTAACGACGCGAGCCTATCGTGTCAGAAAATATTATTTCGTTGCTTCACCTCTTGAGCTCGAGATTGCTTTGTATATCTACGCCCGTAATCGTACTGGAGCGAGTACATTTTTCTGGATGTCCTGGAATGGCGCAACTGAGATTCGGGAGTGGAAGGGGTTTGATGCGGAGACTCAGAAGGAAATTGGAGGGGTTGCGAAGGAGGGATTTGAGACGGGGTTCCAATATGAAGGAGGTTTCCTTGAGAGAGGGTATGTGGAAGCGATTGATGAGAAAGGGAGGGTTCTGGGAAGATCGAAGGTGGTTGAGACGATTGTGCCGGATCAGGGATTGAAGGATGTTTGTGGGGAGGAGTATTGTTTTTTACAGGTTTTGCCAGAGGAAGGGGGAGAGGAAGAGGAAGAGGGAGAGAAAGAGGAAGGGAAGAGGATTGTAAGGGGAAGCAGAGGAGTGAAGTATTGGTGTAGGCTTCTGGGATTTGACATGAGCTCGATCAATACCGTTGTGTCGTTCGTGGTGGGTGTTCTCATTGGGAGGATAGCGCACGGTGGTCGACGAATGCTTGGGGCTCTGCTTCGTTAAGTAGGCTTTTGAGCTGTCCTCCCAGAATGATAGTCATGTGGATGGCCTCAGGCTCTAGTACGCTGAATAAAGCATTTTCAGTCCTCCGTGCTGAGGAAATGAAGAATCGTCAGGCAACGCAAATCACTTCGACCTAGGGACAGCTAGTAAGCATACATCGGAAAGATGTGCCGGAAAGCATTCTCGCCACTTGTGGACTCATCGCAGAGCCAAAAGTTCATCACAATAAAGCAGAAGAGCTCGCACAGCTCATCGCGGCATCGAAGCCTGCGCAGCATTACAGTCTCCAATTACGCCCACAAGATGCTGGCAGCATAACTATGGCAGTTATGGGTCGCATGGACAGCATCTGCTAAAGATATTGGAGTATGGCGAGCTTCACAAATCTTCAGAGGTTTCGAGCTAGGATGCTGTTTGTGTACAGCAGAGGAACTGGAGGAGGATCGGTCAGCGTGTTCAGAGAACAGCGAAGATTTCCATCACCACACTTTGGGACACCTAAGGTTTGAGGTTAGCGTTTGTGGCTCGACTGCGCCATGATATCTACCCATTCGCAGCTTATTCAAGCTAGCAATTCTCGCTCTCCTGCTCGACAGCTTGATGGATGTGGTGCTGTCGTCGAGAACATGCCATGATGGATGAAGCGCGAATGAGCTCAAGTCCATTAGTCAGAGAAGGACGAAGGCGCGTGCGTCCGGATCATCATCTCACTACTGGGCCTCCTCTTTGATGAAGAGGTACACGCTCTCGTTAGCTTCCTGGTCTTAGCGATTTGATCTCTGTATTGCGTCAGCTCTCACTTCATTCTCTCATACATAGTGTGACATCGATACATACTCTGGACTTGCAATGCCACTCACGCCTTCAGACCCTCCCACATCAAAGCATGAGAGCTGCTCGTGGTCTGACCAAGAGACACTTCAGCCTTAACAACGTTCTTGACGAAATCCAGGACAGTAGCCAAGGTATCAGGCAGCTGAGATTTAGCGGAGACGATTGTGTCCTCCCGCTAGCTGCCAGAGGCCTCCAAGAGCTCTCCAATCTCCTTGGTGATGCTATGGACGGCCTGCGTATGGAGGAGAGCGCTTATGACCCGTCGACTAGTCTCTATATTATAAACTATTATCACTTTATTACTAGATAATTCTATATTATTAGTAGTATAGATATTATTTCTTAAGATTACTAATCCCTAATTAGGTATAGGAATCCTTCTATACGCTCTACTATATATTCCTATAGATCTACTATTACTTTAGAATTTATAACTCTAGAAAAATTATCTTATCTAATCTAACCTAGTAGGTTAGGGATTAGACTAGAGATTCTCTAAACTATAGTAAGACCTAATTAGTATTACTAGATAAGAGCTTAGTATATAGGTAAGTCTTTCCTATTTTAGACTAGTAGATTAAAAAGAATAGACTAATCTTTAGCGTTAAACTAGATACTTCTCCTATACTTAGATAACTTAAAGCGCTTAATTCTATAACGTATTCTAAAAGCGAGCTAGTTATAGAAGCGAGCTAGTTAATTTTCCTTAGTATAACTAACTCGTATTATAGATTGTTTATTTTCATCGCTATTAAATAGAGAACCTATGAATATTATACTCTTATCGGATTTAGAAGACTCTTCTCTATTATTCTAATATATACGGGTATTATATCTAGACGCCACAGTGGGTTGACCTAATTGGGTTGGGTTTGAGTATGGGTTGAAATTTCAGAAGTCCACACAGCTACTTCTGTCAAAGACAGTATTTCGACGGCTAGTGCGAGAGATTACTCTTACTTTTCAGACAGGCCTTCGATTTCAAGCCTCTGCGATAGAGGCTCTTCAAGAAGCTGCGGAAGCGATGCTGGTTTCCGAGTTTGAGAACGCGAATCTATGCGCGATTCACGCAAAAAGAGTAACACTACAGCAAAAGGACATGAAACTTGCGGCTCATTTCCGTCGCACGTTCGGTATCACATTCTAGGGGAAATTTGGGGTATACAGGTAACCTTCCTTGTATCTGCTTTAACTCTCAGAGTTTCACTTACTAATTTAGCCAAGAGATTGCTGCCGACCACGATCTGCCGACCACGCAGCGCTGCTGCTACTCCATAGGGCCTCAGGGCTTCTCATCTAGGCCGCAACCTCACCTCTGCCTCAGGCAGTGAAGGTGAGCTCCGTGACGTCACGGGTGAGGTTTGCGGCCTCGCTTACAATCCCCCGCCGCCGCCGCTGTAAACAAACAACATCGCCGAACCCTCCACCTCCACCACCATCACCACCACTTCCGCTCGCCCGCGCGCGCCCGCGCCCTGCGCCGACCGCTTTCGCACGTATTCTCGCATAAAAGCCTCGGATCTTTCAGTATCACAATCGAAGAAATGTGAGTTTTGGTGGCGCCGTCGAAGGATGCGCTAGTGCTGACCATGGAAATTAGTATGGCGCGCACCAAGAACACTGGCGGCCTCGGCCGCAACGACCTAACCTTGCATCGAAGGCGCCTAAGGCCAAGAAGACTAGCAAGAGACCTGCAGAGATGAAGAAGACCCTGTCATTGAGAAGAGAGCTGCAGAGTGTTGGTACGAGTCGCCGAGGAAAACCGTCGCTCTGGAAGAAGCATGTAAACAAGGATGATGAGGGAAATACGAGACCTCTTTGAGAAGGGTTAAGAAAGGCAGTACGTATTTCGTGGTCGGCAGAATGTGGTCGGCAGATACTAACAGCTGTGAAAGATAATGCGCTCCGCGAGATCAGATTCTACCAGAAGTCGACCGACCTCTTGCTGAGCTTCAGCCCATTCGCTCGCCTATGCCGAGAGATTACTCACGACCTCGACACCCTCAGGTACTGCCTCCCACTGAGATTCGCTTCCAGAAGGAGGCACTCCGCTGTCTGCAAGAAGCAGCTGAGGCAGCTTTAGTGCGGCTGTTTGAAGGTAAGACTCGATGATTTCATTTCATGAGAGGCTGTACTAATAAGTATTAGATTCGAACCTCGCAGCGATCCACGCCAAGCGTGTTACCATTCAGCAGAAGGATATCCAGTTGGTCGTGCGCTTGATGAATAGATGGAATATCTACATTTTCGGAGAGCCTTCGGCATAATAACGTGTAAGGATGATGATGATGATGACGAGCTTCGATCGAGAGATCGACAACGATGATTTGCAATGGCATAGGGGCGTTGCTGGAAGATACCCACTGCTAGCTCTAATGAAAATGAGCCTTTTGTAATAGCTTTCGAATAAAGAATGGAGCGTGTTTTCTAAGGAGCCTATGTCTATCTATAAGAAGTCTTACGTACAGTGCTTACCCGTAGAATCGTGGTCGGCAGAGCGTGGTCGGCATTTTGTACTTTCGTTTTGGTCTTCGAGATAGCGGGTTTCGTGCGGGTATACGTGTAATATTCTGCGGGTACCCAACACTCAACCCACTTTCGTACGATGTACTCAATCATATACGTGACTTTGTAGGTAACCCGCTAAACCTGCCAAATCTAACCTGTTACCTGACTTTCAGGGTAACAGGTCATTTTCAACCTGAACAGGTACCCAACCAAACCCAGTGTGACGTCTAATTATATCTAGTCCCTCTATAATTACTATATCGACGCTAACCTAGTAGTATACTTTCTAAGGCTCTACTACTACGAGCCTTCTTTAATATATTTACTAGTAAAGACGCAATTGCAGCTACCTATTCTACTACTATACTATACTCGAGTATACTACCCTTCTAAACGTACTTTCTTTTACGCGCTTTTCGCTTTATTACTACTTCTAATTACTCTTTAAGGTCGCGAGTACGGGCTTATAGAAGAGTAGCTTAATAAAGTATTAGTTCCGCACCTTTTATAAGCTAGGATAAGGCATTTTAGGCTATTGTAGGAGATCGATTAATAGCGCTACTAATAAGCTTGGCTTGTAACCTAAACTCGTGCGAATTACTTAGTATCTTAGACTACTATAATGTCTCTTGTAGTAGCGGTCCTAGTAGGGTACGTAGGCGTATATCAAGGCGGTTAATAACTACCTACGGGTCGATAGGGACTAATCCTAACGCCTAAAAGGCCTTCTAGTAGTTCTACTCTATAAACACGTTAAAAAACGCGTCTTTAAAGGCCGGGAGGAATATTTCCTTATCGATATAGAAGACGCGTCGACGCGCTAAGTCCCGGATACGTTGCGAGTATTTTATCTTTAGAGGCGCAAAACACACTATATCTAGTAGCTATAGGATATACGACGAGTAGGCCGGTATATAGATGTTACGGACCGTCTCCTCGATCACGTGGATTGGCCTAAGAAGCGTCGAACCTCGGAATGTCTCTCGGTGATCAGAGTCTTGAGAAGTGTAACCTTTACTCAGAAGAGTAGTATTGAGTTGAGCACGAAGCTCCTATCTAGCTGATAAGGAATGTTCTCTATATACTCGCCTTCCTTAGTATTGCTCTGTCTGCTCTGTCTGCTCCGTTGCTCTGCTGAGGGAGCATAGAGAGCACTGAGAGCAATCTGTAACGGGATCACCCGTTGCAGCTGTGCCTCAGATTGGTTGGCTGTCATGACTCCACGACTTGGTCCGTAACAATAGAGCGTTAAGATCTTATGTTCCGAATAGTAATCCTTAAAATTCTAGCTAAGATAACTCTTATAGCTATCTAAGATAAGTAGCCTATAGCTAGACGCTATAGTAGGTTAACCTAATTAGGTTGGGTTTGAGTATAGGTTGAATATCTTAGCAAATACCCGGAAAAGGACTACCCTATATAGGTTTCCACCTACTAAGCTACCTAAATATAGGTAATATCGGATATTATATAGGAGTATTAGGTTATTATACTAAAATCGACCTATACGAGGCCTTCGTAGAATAGTAATATAAGTATAAAAGTAGCGTACGTAAGTAAAAGAGCGTAGTCGGTAGAGCGTAGTTAGTAGATTTATAGATTCAATACTATAAAGGAAGAGAATATAATACAATTATAGTAAGAAATAAGATTTTAGGTAAACGAAGTAGCTTTAATATTCTGGGATAATACTATTAATATACAATCTAGATATATAAATTCAAGCTTTCGATAGGTCGAATATATTACCTACTACTAATAATAATAATAAATGTATTCGAGCTAGCTACAGGCCGTGCCCCTTCTAGCATATCTACATGTTGTAAAAGAAAACCCTGTAGAAAGTGCCTACAGCGTAAAACTTCCTCCCTTCTCTGTTATGCCTTACACCCTACTGCATCTTAGGTACTATAGAACCAATATGTTTGCCCGTAGGCAGCTGGCTGACACGCCAGAGTCAACATCATCCTCCTTACTTGGGTTCGAGATCTCCGGCCTGCTCTGGGAGATGTTTGAGGGTCCACTCGAATTGTCCTATGGGGAGATGCCTTATTGCCCACGCTGCGGTTTGTCTAGGAAACTCAGTAAGCCATCTTCTCGCGTCCTGGCTTCTAGTGGCTAAGATGAGTTCCCTTCTACTCTCTCGCATGTTTGTACAGTAGGCAAGGTAGTGTCGAGCTGTCCCTCTATCTCCACATTCGCAGTAGGGGCTAGTGTCGGGCACCCCAACCTTGTGGAGGAAGTGAGGAAGGCCAATTGTCTCTGCAGGCATATGATTACGAATCCCCGGCTGACGACAGATCCACCCCACGGGGTGGATCTGAAATCACACCGGAGCTACATAAGGTAGGGTGACAAGTCCTACCCGCGCTTTCCTACACGAAGGTCTCGACTCTTGCTGCGAACAGCTCACTACACACCCCAATGTTTCGAGGGAGAGGCCCAGGCCCCGAAGCCTCTCTTCCTACGCTCCATACCCTGTTTGCTCCTTAAGCCTTGGTCACGCTCCTTCGGTTTGCGCCGCACGCATACCGTTCGCTTCTCTTCCAAGACCGACGTGCGCATCCATCCTCTCAGGCTGGGCAGACAGTGTCTCAGTCGCTGCCATTGCCCACCACGCCCCAGGAGAGCGACTCCCTTCGCGTTACTATACCGCATCTCTTTGGATATAGCCGGCCAAGTCTCGCAGGTTTGCTCGGATAGTAGTTCCTCGCCGGGCAACTACCTCCTTGCGTTTCCACCTACTAACCAATACGCAATGTCCCCTCGCACGCCTCCTTCTGTCCCCTTCCTCCGCTGCCACCGCCCGCCTCTCTGTGACCCCGCCTGCCCGCTCCTCTATGTGTTGCATCCAGTGTCCCCAAGCTCTTCTGTCCAACCGCTGGACTAGGTGTCCTGTGCTAACCCAGGTAAAACCCTCCCACCCGCACTTGAGTGATCAATAGGCCCTTACGGTCTTCGTGCCCATTCCATTGCCCGCCAACTGACGCTGTACTCCAAGCTCTTCAACTCCGTCTGCCCCAAGTGCATAACGCGTAAACAGCCGGCCTTAACAGACGCGCCTCGATGTAGTTTCGTCAAGTTCCTTCCGAAGACGTGTATCGATTCTCTTGTGTACCAGAGGTGTCCTGTCCGCAGCTTAGGCAATCGGGTTCCGCGGCTCCCCTGTACGCTTCGTAGGAAGAGCGGACTCGTTTCCTACACGAGTAAGCTGCTGTCGGATGGTTTTCATACCCGTTTTGATGGTAGTCCTCTGTTCGGTGTGGTCTTGGCGCCGCCGCACAGTATCAAAATGCGCCCGGAAGTCGCACTCCACCACTCCCGCTCCATCTGAGAAGATTTGGCTCTGCACAGCGAGTGCGCAGGTTCGTAGCCAGCACCACGTACAGGTACTTCTCGTCGCTGGCCTAGGGACATATGTAGGAAGAGGTAATCCGAAAGGAATTAGATACTCTTATAGCGAATAATACCTAGGAGGTAGTAGTTCTACTAAAGGGGGTAAACCTCGTAACCTTAAAGTAGGTGTTTAATATTAAAAGACTAATTAGTAGTACTATCGAAAAGTTCAAAGTACGGCTAGTTGCAAGAGGCTTCTTATAGAAGTACGGTATCGACTTTACTAAGACATTTGTACTAACTATTAGGTATAAGACTCTACGAGTCTTTATAGTAGTAGTATACTACGATAACCTCGAGTTATACTAGGTAGATATAAACAATGCATTTATAGAGAGTTACTTAAAGGAAGATATCTATATAGTCCCTCTACTAGGAGTTAATATTCCTCCTAATATAGTCTTTAAGATTCTTCGGAGCCTATATAGTTTAAAGTAGGTAGCTCGGGACTAGAATCTCCTTTATATCTCGAAATTAAAGGTAATTAGGTTTATTTAATCTAAGATTAACCCATGTCTTCTCCTTTAATAGGATAGAAAGATTATAATTCTAATACACGTGGACGATATCCCTATCGTAGTACCTAAATTAAGAGATATTTTATAGTTTAAGAAAGAGCTAGGTAAGGCTTTTAGGATTAAAGATCTTAGAGAGCTAGAAAAGATCCTTAGAGTTAAGATTATAAGAGACCGTTTAAAGAAGACTCTTAAGCTTAACTAATACTACTATATTTGAACGAATTTGGGGAGGCGGCATTACCAAAACCTCAGAACATACGGAACCTATCAAGGCAATACACGCATCCAAAGCACGGCTACACGCCGCTGTTGGCGGGTGCGCAGTCAGCGCTCGAAAATACTGATTCTCAGCATCAGAAGAAGAGAATTCTCTGCCAAGCATGGCCAGTGCACAAGGCTGTGCTGCCTCAGGCACAGACAACGGACTAGAGCCATTTCAAGAGGTTACTGAAGAAACTACTACAGGCAGAGATACAGGAGTATCAATCTAGCTTCCTACCCAACCTCCCAAGAGAAGGGGTATAGAGAGAAGAACGCAGCAGTAAACAAGAACCAGCAGGGTCCCCTCTCACCTTGGGAGGCCCTGAAAGAGATTCAGAATGAGGCAGCTGAACTGATGCATCAGAGTCAACACTCCTCCCTCCAACCAGAGAGGGCAATCCAGATGATTCTGGATATGATTCACTCAACTGCAGCGCGGACCACGAAGCGCACCAACCAGGAAGCCACTCTGGAATCTATCCAACGGAGTATTACACAGATTCAGAAGAAGATAGAGCAGAGTCCAGGACCAAAGACAACCTGGGCTACAGTCGCAGCCCAACAGCCAGCCCAGCTGTCTAGCATCAAAGCACAAAGAGCTGCGTGCTCCCTCAAGATTCACGTAGACAACGAAGCGACTAGGGCTGAGCTTAGGGATGCTGAAGCTACCCGGATTGTTTCGCGTTTTACTACAGAAGGAGGGAACTGGGCACATGTAGTCGCAGTCAAGAAGGTCCCCGATGGACTAGTTCTCACGACTACGGACCCTGCAGCAAGGAACCGAATGGCGGCAGACACCCAAGGCCTAGGCAAGGTCTTGAAGGAGGCAAGAATAGCACAGAAAACCTTCCCAGTCCAAGTCCACTTTGTTACAGTTGCAGGAAACGACCCTACTACACAGCGGATCCAGTCAATTGAGGAAGACAACAAGCGGCTAATACCCGGAATCCAAGTACAGAATGCCTGGTGGAAGGGCCAGAAAGCTATAGCAACGGGAACAAAGAAACAGAGCACTCTAGTAGTCGAACTGAAGACGGTGGAAGCTGCCAGAGCTGCGGTAGAGAAGGGCATTATCATCTCCGGAGTGCTCCACGACACTGAAGAATGGGACCACCAATGGACAATAACACAGTGCTTCAACTGCCAAAGATATGGCCATATCGGCACAAGGTGCACAAACGGTACGGTGTGTGCAAGGTGTGGAGGAAGCCATAACATAAGAGAATGTGCGCACGAGAAGCTTGCAGAGGCAGACCGATTAAAGCACAGTAAATGCGGAAATTGCAGTCAGAACCACCCAGCTTGGCACTATATGTGCTCAAAGAGACAAGCAATCAAGGACAAGATTCAGAGCATGAAGAAGATAGGGGCGAGCTACATGGCTAAGCTAACCTACAGTACTCCTAGCTCTACTTCTCCTCTGCCTTCCCCTCCTCTACAGCAAGGAGCGAATGGGGAGGGAGAGGACAAACAGCTACCCGGACAAGCCGCGAATATGTCCCAGGCAGGAGGCCAATAGGAACAGCAGTAGAGAAGCGAACACTACAGAGGTTTGGGAGGCCAGTTGGGGCGGTGAACAGGGCTAAGACCATTGTACCGGAGCAAGGACAAGGGTCAATCCGACGAGCAATACAGCGGGATCAACCACCAGCTAGTACCCAATGAACACACAACCGACACTAAGTATACTGCAGGCAAACGTACGGAAATCACAGGCTACCCACCGGCAGCTACTCGATGACAGCCAGAAAGACATTCTCGCTATCCAGGAGCCATACACTAACCCAAGCAATGGAAGAACAGTCACACATCCGAAGTACTATACTGTTGCAGGGGAAGACAAAGACAGGAGAGTCGTATTCTACGTCCATAAGAAGTACAGCCTGTCCGAATGGTCGCACCGGATTATGAGTAATCAGAAGATCCTAATCTCACTACAAACGACAATAGGAACTGTACACCTCCATAACATCTATAACTGGGATGCGAGGCTTACAGTGGAGGAGCTTTTAGAAGGTATTGAGGAACCGGGAGAACACGTTCTAGTTGGAGACTTCAATCTTCACCACCGTTGGTGGGGAGGACCGTTAGTACCACAGGAGGATCTTAGAGCAAGAGAGCTACGAGAGGCGTGTCGAGACACGCTATACCTAGCGACACCCCTAGGCCTTGCTACCTGGAGAAAGACACCACAGTCCCAAACTGGGACGACGATAGACCTTACTCTTGCAACAGAGGAGATATCAAAGAGGATAACAGCATGTCAGCCAGGCAAGGAAGACATTGACTCTGATCATATCAGCATAGAGACAACTATTGACATAGGGATACAGGAGGAGACGAGAACAAGATGGATGTGGAAGGACACTAACTGGGAGGAGTTCAGAGAGACGCTCCAAAAGCTCCTACCTACAGCCGAAGGGATGACAACAAAGGAGGATATAGATAGCACCGTGAGTGATCTCAGCAATGCTCTACAAAGACAAGGGACCTTGTTGTCCGGCGTAAAACATATCGGCCGCCAGATCCAAGGAGTGTGCCGGTGGTACTACATGCGATTCAGGAGGCTCGGCAGGCAAGACGGCATGCACAATGGACAGGAGCGAGGAGCACTGGAAGGAGTGGAGGGCACGAAACCAGGAGAAAAAGAGAACTATCCAGACAGAGAAAAGGAAACAGTGGAGGACCGCGGTTCACAAAACCGCTAGCGAGCCACAGGGAATGTGGAAGCTGGCTAAGTGGGCAAAGAACAGCGATAGCCCTATTCGACCTCCCCAGATGCCTACACTAACACACAATAACGATCAGTTCACGACGGACAGTGCGAAAACAGAGATCCTACGGACAGCCCTTTTCCCAATGCCAGAGCCCGCAGACACATCAGACATCGAGAGCACCACATACCCAGAACCTGTCAATATAGCATGCGAAATTACAGAAGAGGAGGTACGAAAAGTAGTCCAAAGACTGCCGAACGACAAGGCTCCCGGCCTCGACGAGATACCAAACAGATGCATTAAGAAGTGCCTAGCTCAGCTACTCCCTATCCTCCAACGCATCTTCCAACAGTGTGTTTCAATTGGCTACCACCCAGCCCAGTTTCGGAAAGCTAGGACGATTATGCTACAGAAGGCGGATAAAGACTCATCTACTCCAAAGGGATGGAGGCCTATTGCCCTTCTATCGTGCATTGGCAAGATACTAGAAGCAATAGTTGCACGGAAAATAGGACAGGCTGTACGGGAACATAAGTTGCTTCCTCAAAACCAAATGGCGCAAGCGGGTAGATCGACCGGAGACGCACTACGGTACATCCTTCAAAGCGTTCAGACTGCGTGGAAGAAAGGCAAGGTGGCCTCGGTGTTATCACTTGACATGACAGGAGCGTTTGACAAAGTCAATCACGAACGGTTAATCCACAACCTACGGTGCAGGAGGATTCCATACTGGATTACAGCTTTTGTAGCGTCATTCCTGAAGGACAGAGAGACAACAATCGCTATCCCCGGATACGAGTCACCGGCAGCACGAGTGGCATGCGGAATCCCACAAGGAAGCACCATCTCACCTATCCTGTTCCTCTTCTTTACAGCCTCCCTCCTAGAAGGAATGGAATACACCGAAGCAGTTGGGTTTGCAGATGATACATACCTCATTGCAGTGTCAAATTCGACAAGAGGTACATGCGAGGCACTAGAAAAGGACCACAACAGCTGTCTACAATGGGCCTCAAGACATGGAGCTAAGTTCGCCCCTGAGAAATACAAAGTCATGCACTTTACAAGGGGCACAAGGAGCACATCCGAATCCCAGAGAACACCCAACATCCCGTCGCTCCAGAGTGGCCCAGAGGACACAATGAGGGTCCTAGGAGTAATCGTTGATAAGAGACTCAAGTGGCACGCACAGATAGAGAATACCCTTACAAAAGCAAAACGGCTAGAAGCTGCACTACGACGGATTACTGCTGCTACGTGGGGCGCCACGGTAGAGACAGCCCGTAAGCTATATATCTCAATGATCAGGCCAGCAGTAATGCACGGGAGCGAGGTATGGATGGCAGGAAAGGAGACTGGAATCTCAAAATGCTCCAACAAAAGCTACGGGTAATGCAGAATAGATTCCTACGGATAATCCTTGGGGCCTACCGAGCTACACCAACGCGACTGTTACACAAAGAACTCCAGATCGAAGACATTACCGAGTATGGGAAGAGAACTGCTATAGCTGCAATGGCTGCGCAGAGGCAGAGGCCGGATATACACCAGGCCATGCAAGAGCTGAAGGGGCGGATCCTACTAAAGTGCGGACAACTTGGGGCATATAGCAGACGCCTGAGAAAACCATACAGCTCGCCACTAGAGCAGACAGACGAGCAGGCTACTATCCTACGGTCCCAGCTCTCTCACATAGACAGAGCAGATCCAAAGAAGACTCGGAAAGCAACATGGACTATCCTCCAGGGCCAGTATGAGCGGGACGAGTCACAGAAGTGGGACAATGCTAGGCGCGAAGGAATCCTCCCACTCGCGTTCAGGACTCCATGGAACACCAATACCAGGAGCTTTATCGAGGGCTTAGCAAAGCCCAGGCCGCGATAGTGTTCCAGATACGGTCAGAGACAATTGGCCTTCCTCACTTCCTCCACAAGGTTGGGGTGCCCGACACTAGCCCCTACTGCGAATGTGGAGATAGAGGGACAGCTCGACACTACCTTGCCTACTGTACAAACATGCGAGAGAGTAGAAGGGAACTCATCTTAGCCACTAGAAGCCAGGACGCGAGAAGATGGCTTACTGAGTTTCCTAGACAAACCGCAGCGTGGGCAATAAGGCATCTCCCATAGGACAATTCGAGTGGACCCTCAAACATCTCCCAGAGCAGGCCGGAGATCTCGAACCCAAGTAAGGAGGATGATGTTGACTCTGGCGTGTCAGCCAGCTGCCTACGGGCAAACATATTGGTTCTATAGTACCTAAGATGCAGTAGGGTGTAAGGCATAACAGAGAAGGGAGGAAGTTTTACGCTGTAGGCACTTTCTACAGGGTTTTCTTTTACAACATGTAGATATGCTAGAAGGGGCACGGCCTGTAGCTAGCTCGAATACATTTATTATTATTATTATTACTACTATATTTAGAATAACCTTACGAAGATAGGTATGTCCTAGGAAACCTCTAATCCAACGCTCTCTCTAATAGATAGCTATAAAAGCTTAAGACACGTATAGCCTTAAGATAAGAGGTATAACAAGGTAGCTTATTAAAGTAACATTAGGACTTGGATATAGCTAATAGTTATAACAAGGCCTAATATCGCATTTTCGATTAGAAGGCTTGCTTCTTATATCTTAGATCCAATAAGATACTATAGACAAGCGTTAAAGAAGTTAATAAGATATCTACGGACTTCTTTAGAACTTAGCCTTATCTTTAGGAAGAATAGAATAAATACCCTAGTTAGATTCTTAGACTCTAATTTTGCGATAGATAAAACAGATAGAGTCTTAATCCTAGGATATGTTTTCCTCCTTTATAGAGCTCCTATTTCCTAGATAAGCAAGAAGCAAAAGTTAGTAGTAACGTTAACGATAGAAGCTAAGTACATGGCTATAAACGCTTGTACTAAACAATCTTAGTTCCTCGTAGTACTCTTAAGGGAGATAGGTTACCTAGAGTTAGTAGGAGAATATCTATTCTAACTACTAGTATAAGCGAAGAGAGAGCGAGTTAAAGGAATTGTCCCTATTCTTATTAAAGGAGACAATTAAGCAGCTCTAACTCTAGTTAAAGATACCTATATCTATAAGAGATTAAAATATATTAATATTGCCTATAATATAGTTAGGAGGTTGTAGTAGTAAAGAAAAATCAAAGTTGAATATACCCTAATAAAAGAAATAGTAGCTAATAGGCTTATAAAACTAAAGAATAGACCCTAGTTCCAGGAGTTTATCTACTAGATTAAACTCTCAAGGGAGTAAAAGGAAAAGATAAGAGGAAAGAGGATTAGGAAATTAAGAGAGTCTTTAAGTTTAGAAGGGAAGCCTAACCTTAGGCTTTCTTAAAGATAGCTATATGCTCTCTAATCCTAGCTATTATCTAGGCCCTTGCATTACTCTTAATGTCCTCTAAACTCTACTAGTAGAAGACAATCTAGCTCTAGCTTAAAGGGGTATCCTAGATTAAACTAATAAAGATCTATACGTTGTACAACTCCTTAACTAGAAACTCTATAAACTTAGTAGACATAGTATTATAACCTTTAAAGTTATCTAGAAACATATTATCTATCTTATATATAGCACTAACCCAAATACCCTTGCTATTAGCTAAGATATTAATAGAGTTGTAGAAGGCTAGAAGATTAGTACTAAAGATATTCTAGTAGGCTACTAAGACTCGGTTTCTATCCTAGTAGAGGAGGGTAGAGGTAGTAAACTAAGGAGAGAAGGACCTAATCTTATCTATAGATAGTATTTAAAGGCCCGGCTATCTCTAACTCCGCCTAGTACCTACTATTCTAAGAAGAGTTAGTTTCTAAGTATAGGTGAATAGTTCAATTACCTAGTTATCTTAAAAGTTTTGCCTTTAGAAAAGAGATAGTGGTTTTTAGTTAATCTCTAGTATTAGTAATAGTAGCTAATTAGTTCCTCTAGTTTTAAGGCCCTACTAA
Source organism: Nothophaeocryptopus gaeumannii (assembly GCA_031771865.1). Taxonomy (NCBI): domain Eukaryota; kingdom Fungi; phylum Ascomycota; class Dothideomycetes; order Mycosphaerellales; family Mycosphaerellaceae; genus Nothophaeocryptopus; species Nothophaeocryptopus gaeumannii. The sequence goes on from JASISA010000025.1 coordinate 3,331,585, forward strand.
CTTAACTAAGCTACCTATTACTTATATGTAGGTAATTATAGAGGAAATTATATACTATATAAGGGTACTTGTGTTACGGACCGTCTCCTCTGTCACGTGGATAGGCCTAGGAAGTGTCGAACCCCGGAATGTCTCTTTGGTAACAGAGTCTTGAGAAGTGTAACCTTTACTCAAGAGAGTAGTATTGAGAGATTGAGTTGAGCACGAAGCTCCTATCTACCTCAGTAGAGAACGTGATCTATATACACATAGGAGATTCGTGTGCTCTCCTTGCTTTCTCTGCTTCCTGTGCTTCCGGTGGAAGCACTGCGAGCGACGAGAGTACTGTGAGCGAGCTGCAGCGGAACCTCCCGAGGCTGAGCTGCAGACCCGCGCTTAGACTGGTTGGCTGCCATCGCCTCTCGGTTCCATCCGTAACAACTTGCCCTTAATATCTAAGTAGGAGTATTGGAAAGTGCAGCTATTAAGGAAAGTTATATAGTGTGGACCCTAGCCACTTATATGGGGTTGCCTAAGGCATTTATTAGCATGTTAGCCTTAGGTATAATATTCTTAGGAGATAAAGAAGGCTACCTTTTATATTACTATATTAGTTAATACAATTAACACAATATTAGTTCCTATATAGTACTATATGCCCTTCGTAGCTATAAGATAGTAAAGACTAAGTTCCTCTACTATCTACCTATACCGAACGGAGTCCACTACTTCCTCTACTAGGCTAGAAGGTTACTTTTACTTAGCGATTTTCGATACTCCTTCTATTTAGCCTTACTAAGATTACTTAGAGTCTTTAGATTAAAAGCCTTATCTTTAGTATACTTGGCGATAGTAGTAAGATCTGTTACGGACAAGTCGTGGAGTCATGACAGCCAACCAATCTGAGGCACAGCTGCAACGGGTGATCCCGTTACAGATTGCTCTCAGTGCTCTCTATGCTCCCTCAGCAGAGCAACGGAGCAGACAGAGCAGACAGAGCAATACTAAGGAAGGCGAGTATATAGAGAACATTCCTTATCAGCTAGATAGGAGCTTCGTGCTCAACTCAATACTACTCTTCTGAGTAAAGGTTACACTTCTCAAGACTCTGATCACCGAGAGACATTCCGAGGTTCGACGCTTCTTAGGCCAATCCACGTGATCGAGGAGACGGTCCGTAACAAGATCCTCCTCGTTCCCCTTAAAAGTAGTAGCGTAGCGAGCCTAGACGAAGAATATAATAGTTAGCTAATTCGGCGCTATCTCGTCTACGGACGGTATCTTTAATAGACTCTTCGACGGCGTGCCCTTTATAATACCTCTACTAGCTAGGCCTAGATAAAGGATATAAGCTAGGTTATTCCTAAGAACATTCACGATTACTAGTAGCGGTATAGTCGTAGTACGCTTAGGCGTCTTTAGATAGACGGGTCGACTATAACCTTTAGCTCGCGCTAACTTCTAATATTTACCTTTAATAATACCCTTAAGGACGACAATTAGCGGTAAACTATCCTCTACTATACGCCTTTTCTCCCTTACTACCTTTACCTATTAAGTTAAGAAGTACTAGCTAACTAGATAGTAACTATTAATAGTCTCCTTAACCTCTATATTCTACTAATAAGTACCTCCGTCTATCGAATTTAGATAACTTGGATTTAGGCACATCTACTTAGCTTTAATATCGATAGAGTAATCGCTACTAGCGTATATCTTAGCAATAATTAGTACTACGTTCGCTACTATCTACTTAGTCGTAGAGTTCTTATTTTTCTTCGCCTTAATCGTATTAGATAGCGAGAATAAAGGAAAAGGTACACGTCTACTATCTATAGAGCTACGCGGCTTTACTATAAATACTATCTCTATCTACAAGTTCTTCTTACCCTAGTCTCGCTACTTAAAGAGCTAATCTAGTATACAGCTATATACTAAGTCCTCGTCCTTATTATTATTATCTTTCTACTATTTATCTACGAGCTTTAGACTCGTACTGCTAACCTTAGCGACGATAGTAACTTTATAAGTAGCATAAAAGCCCGGATTAGCTACTTTAATTAGTACCTATCTATACTAGTAACGTACGTTATTACCTTTATCTTTAATAGCTTTTATATACTTCCTCGACGTAGTAGCGACTATAGTAGTATCCTTCTTCTTAGTTACGTTAATTATAGTCTACTAGCTTATATAATCCAGCTATAGCTAATCTGGATCTTCTTCCTCGGCTATACTAAAGTCTAGAGTTATTACTATAGTACTAGTAGCGATTATAGTAACGTTATTAGTATCGAATAAAGACTCTATAGACGTCGTTACCTTAGTAGCAAATCCTTTACTAGCTCGCGTAGTAATCGTTTTAGTACTAGCTACTATAGTAGAGCCTTCGGTAGTACCGGATCCTTTATCCTCGTATATAGTTATTAGATCTAATAACTAGCTCTTACCTCGCTTCTTACTACCTCTACAGAGTAGTAGAGGGCTAATCTTCTTAACTAACGTCTTCGGTAATAGTTTACGAGCAACTAGCGCAACGATATCGTCGTCCTTTATAGCCTTATTTAAAGGCTTTAGCGTACGTATAGATCGACGCTACGTAGCCGAATCGTTATTATTAGACATGCCTATAACTACCTTGCGACTTAGATTACGATTATTATATTAGTTAATCGTGATTTAGGATTGCACAGCACCCTAAAGATCATCACGACCGAGATACAGTGATATAGCGGTGAGAGCCTGGTCTTCAAAATCGGAAATTTCGGTTCAGCCCTAACTGACAAGCATTATGCGGCTCACAGTATGGACCCTCCATCTGTGCGACCTGTCACACGGTTGGCGAACATGTCGTGCGACAACAGATTGTTTGTCTTTGTCCACATTCATCGGACATCAATCCAGTCATTTGGAAAGCAGCCACGCCATCCAAATGGTGGCTTCTCAATTGATAGGAGGGAGCATCAGGAGGGCAAAGCAGAGTTGGTTTCTCAAATGCCTGTTATACAATGGAGAGGGGAAAACCTTGACGGCCAACATGTCACGAACACTGCGTGCTACGAGGGACGAAGGCAACCGTCGGGTGGTCGAACGCCTTGTGCATTGCACGAATCGAGCGGCTTCCCGTCAAGAACAAATAGAGGCGCAATAAATGAGAAATATCCGGACGAAGCTCGGAGTCAAGATCAAGATCACCAAGATATGTTCTGTCTCGCTGTTCCATGATGGCTGTCGGCATGACTTTTTAGAGTCTGCCTTCAGGTAGGCATGCAAACAATGCTCGTTGCTCTTCTCCCTTCCTAGTTGACCTCCGCAAGCTGCGTCAACAATTTCCCCTGGTTACTCCCATCAAACAACTTCAACCACGTCTTAGGAATATCCTCAAATCCAGCCTTAACAATCGTCTCCCCCTCATCAATCTGCAATCTCCCTTCACTCAACGCCTTCTCAAAAACCTCCAGCGCCTGCGGGAACTCCTTCGCGAAATCCAACACAATGAATCCCTTCACCTGCACCCGCATAATCACAATCTCAAACCAATTCTTCAACCCCGTAGTCCTCTCGGCCGCGGTATTGTAAGCACTGATAGCTCCACAAGCAGCGATACGTCCTCCTCGTGCCATACGAGCCAGCATCAGATCGAGAATCTCTCCGGCGACGTTGTCGAAATAAACGTTCGCAAAACCATCCGGACCTGGCGTAGCGGCCTTCAAATCCTCCGCGAAGGAAGAAGACTTATAGTTCAAACACTGATCCGCTCCAAGCTTCTCCACCCAGCGACATTTCTCATCCGAGCCAGCGATACCGATGACTTTCTTGCAGCCGATGATTTTCTTGGCAATTTGCACGGCCATGGAGCCTGTGGCGCCTGCTGCTCCGGAGACAACAACGATATCGTCTTTGGTCGTATTGCAAACGCCAGTGAGACCGAAGTATGCAGTAAGTCCAGTCAATCCGAGAGCGCCGAGATAATGCGTCTTGCTCTTGCCGGCAGGCAAGTCTTTCGCAGGCTGGGACATGGACGCCTTAACGACCGCATACTCCGACCAACCAGTCGGTGCAAGCACGATATCTCCTTTCTGGAAGTTTGAAGATTTCGACTCGATCACTTCAGCGAGGCCACGGGCGTGCATGGTGCTGCCAATCTGGACCGGTGGGACGTAGAGTCTCTCTGAGGAAATGTCCGGGTCGATCCAGCCTCGCTGCGCTGGGTCGTTGGAAAGGCAGAGAAGCTTGACGAGAAGTTCATCGTCCTTGGGCTCGGGAAGGTCGGTGTCTACCAGCTTGAAGGTCTGTTCTGGGCCGTCCAATTGAGGAGTGTCGCGTGGCTTGTGGGCGAGTTGCCATTGGCGTGTTTGGACCATGTTTGCGATGCGCCTTGGTGGTTTAGTTGATGTCGGCTGGATTGTGACCTTTCAGTCTGTCGAATTGAGTTCTGAGAGAGAATTGCTGCTTTAAGTAGGAAGACCGGCAATTTTCCTGCGAGATACAGCCGAGATTTGGCGAAGTGGAGATCGTTTGCACCAGAAACTGGAGAAGCCGCGCCACAGGTGTCCTGTCGGTTCAGGGTCGATTTCAAAGCAGTCGTGCACAGAGAGATGAATTGAGCATTGCCCGAATTACCCGAATGGCGTGGGAAAAAGAAGATCCGGGAGAGTCGATATGTATGACATAACTCTTGCATGATCGTACTTGCCTAGCGTGGTTAGCCGAACGGGCAGAGGAGTAACCTTGTGAAGTGAAGGCAGGGACAATATGATCAAGAACATCAGCTCGTTGTAGTGGTATATGAATAGAGGCAGCACTGATTCGCACATTGCTCACTTGCAAGTCACTGCTACCTCAATGGCGATCGAAAGCAAGTGCTGTAAGAAAGCGTGGCATAGCCAAGAGGACGGACAGCCGTCCTTAGACTATGGCCTCAGCTTATTCTCCCCTTGCCCCGTGAGTCCACTGAATCTCCATTGCTTGATCATCCGCACCGCATCTTGAGCGTTGAGCCTCCTCTCCAGGCTATACTATCACCTGCCGAAACCCATACCCTCAAATCGGATCCCATTACCAATAGTTGAATGCTCAAGTGTTGGCAGAGTCGGATATGTGAACTGCTTTGCGCCTCCTTTCTCAAGAGCAGCCTGTGGCCTTTCCAGCTCCAAAATCTCTTCTTGCACCTGACGCTCCTTCCCACCCTCCCTCCCATGCCCACAATACCACTCTTCATCTCCTCCTCCACCTGCACACGCAACCCCCATCCCATCCGCACTTGTCTCCTCCAAGCCCACCACACACCTATCCCGCTGATGCTCACTCGACCTCTCCTCGAAACGTAGATCACGAGCTGCGTGCTCTACAGCGTCCAACAAGTCCCGCCGCTTCTCCTGTCCCGCTAGCAACTGCGCTTGCAGATCCTGAATTCCCTTGTACCCACTCCATCTATACGGCTTCGGCGGTGATGAGGTTGGCTCGGTCTGGTCCTTGGAGAAGTTGATCGCTGGCGGTGGAAATTTCTTCAGAATCCCCTTGAGGGGCTGCTTCAGCTGCTCGGAAGGTGTGCACTGCGGTGGCAGGGTCGGGTAGGCCATCCCGTTACGAAGTCGCGGGATGTTCAAATGAAGAGTGTAGCAGAGGTGTCGTGTGGTGTTGAGTTTTGATGTAAAGTCACACCCGATGTTGATTGTTGTAAGGTTGTTAGTAAAGCCGCGCCTTCCTTTCTTTGCAGCGTTTGTTGGTTGCTTGCATGTGAAAGGCCCTAGCGTGCTTGAAGTTTCATGCACAAGCGCTGAACCGCATCTCTCCATTGCTGCAAGGGACATGGCTACAGTTCAACGTCTTCAATTCTCGCTCCAAGAGCATCCTCATCTCTGGCCGCTGTCTACATTGTAGACTATCTCTCCCGCTCATCTAATCCTCCGCATGTTGTATGCATCCTAATTTTCGACGCGAGTGAAGCATGAAAGACCTCCCCACCCAACGTAAGGCCCTTTCCTCCCAAGCCCAGTTTCATTCTACTCAAGAAAGCAAAGCCGTAAATGTTCTTGAAACCAGATCCAACGCTATGCTCAAACGCTGCAAGAACGCACTAACAAGCAGCAAATTAGAAAATATGAGACTCTTTGAGAGCTCAGAGATCCATGCTCCATCGCTCGCGGACCTCTCGTTTCGTATGTTCGTGCACCCATTTCAAGGGCTCAAAGTCGGGCGTGTACCAGCTATCAAACAGCTCAGGCCGGATCGAAAGCTCACTCTCCTCGTGTTTGTGGCATGTCCTAAAGACCCTGCCTTGTGTCATGCCTGAGCTGAGCAGCTTGTCCGACGTCGCGACAGTAGAGCGGCGGACGAGCATGTCAGGATTTCCAGAGCTATCGCTACTGCTTTGAGGCGGTGTGGGTAGGTCGTTCTCCGTTGGGTTTTCAGGCTTGAGCACGAAGTCCGGACGGAAGCGGTCAGCCGGAATGCTGTTGTCCGAGACAATGGTCGACAGCTGTGGACGGGAAGCTGCGTGATGCGTGGGCAGGCTTGTAGCTGCCAGCTCCGGCTTGCGCATGACCGTATCGACAGACTCCTCGGGACTCCTCGTAGGTATTTGGATCGGCGCAGGCCGATGTTTCTCTTTCGGAGAAGGAGTAGTCGCAAAGTCGCGTTCATTTATTCTATCGTGTCGCTGACCAATGGATCCATTCGCCGTTTGGCTAGAGCTTTGGCGGGACATGGCAATCGATGCTCCTGTGCTTCTCAGCCTCTGTTCCAGCAACGTTTGGCTGGCTTGTCGGGAGAGATCCGTGATACTAGGACTCAACCGACTTCCTCCACTGTCACTTCGGCTTCGAGTGGTTGCGCGCTCCTTCCCATTCATGACTTCTGCAACCGGCGGTGGCTGGAACATCCACATCACCTCCTCTCTGGTCTCAACTTTGGTGACAGTAGCAGGGTGGAGATCGTTGACAGGTGGATTCCTCCTGGGATGGTAGCTCGTACTCGTCATGCGAGAATCGTTGGTTCTCACTCGTTCTGGCGCGCGTATGCCTGCGGAGTACTGAGATCCGTCAAGGTTATTTGTCGAGCCCCAGAGTTCCTCATCCTCTCGCTGGTACGATCGGAAGTTCCACCGGCTGTCATTGCTATTCCCGCGATGCGGAAGATCGACTGAGCTGGGATGAATGCCTCCGCCGGAGATGCTCCCTAGCCTGCCCCCTTTTGCGAAATTCTTTGTCCTGCTAGTACCAGTATTCGTCTTGCCCTTCCTTCCCCTGGTGACCAAAGTCGGGCCAGTTGCGATCTCCGAATGCCATCCTGGGTTGGTCGAAGATGGCTCGCCGGGATGTCTGTAGAGGTTGTCCTCTTCCTCTTCGAGTGCAAGTCTTTCTGCTCTCGATATTGCGGCTTCTCGTTTCCTGGTCTTGCGGTACCTCGCATCAGCGCATGGTGCACAGGACAGGTAGTAGAATATGGCAGATTGGATGCCGCGGTGAATGGCCATGGCCTAGCTGCAGGGTTGTGGTTCGAAATATTGGTTATGCGCAGTCTTCTTCTGTTGTCTCTGACAAGTTCATGTATTCAATGTCGGATCGTACGTGGCTATATCTTCTGATCGAAATGCATGCTCGCAGATGGCCGTTCGTATGGGTAGGGAGCGTGTTTGGGTGTTGCTGGTAACATTCGGGTCTGTATTTCACGAGACCGTGGACAAGGAAGTGATGCTGGTCTTTGGGGAAGCGCACACCACACACCACACACCACACACTCTCGGAAAGGCAGACGGAAGGAGGGACAACGTGTCGTGGTATGGGCAGACCCTCTTGCTATTCGCGGGCGTCTGGGTGAGTAAGACTGGCAGCGGCGTCCTGCGCAACGCTGGAAAGGCGAGGATCGAGTGAGTGAGATGGGGTCAGGTCAGGTCAGGTCAGCGTGATGGCCTGAGAGAAGGTCGGTGATGGCCGGCACAGTCGACCGTCGCGTCTGAGAGATGTCGCGGTGCTGTCGTGTGACTGCGGAGTTGACAGACTTGGGGCAGACTTGGGGGCAGAAGGGGATATCGAGCGACTATCGCACAGTGCGGCGTGAGGGATTCGAGGGTGGTGTCACAGGTGTCGTCCCTGCGCCTTGGTGCTGCGACTCGTTCCCAGGAAATGAGATCGGCAAGTCGAGCGTGCGTCGTATTTGAAATGCCGCCGCCCGACCGTGATGGAGATTGTCCGAGGGCTCTTTGTGCCCGAGACAAACACTGTAGTACAGTATTTGCACTACAACAACAACAACAACAACAACAACAACAAGGGCACGGCGGCGGTGGACATCAACTACGGCCAGTGGCCTCTTTGTAGGGACCTCCTCCAGACGCATCTCCGATGCAGTGGAGCCTTGTGTGCCATGATCCATCCTCGGCGCCGCTGCCAAAATAGAGCACCGCTACCTTGCATACCGATCCTTGCTTGCTGCAAGATAACGCCAGGCCGGCACGTGGTGATTGACCCTGGCCAGGAGCAGAGAGCGGCTCCTGCGCTGCTGACCCTTTACGCTTCAAAAACCACCAACGTGCCTCCAACAACTTCCCTCAGCACCCACGTCGAAAGCTTGCGGTCCGCGGCCAGCAGTCATCGAACCTGACCGCTACCAGGATTCGCAGTGTGGTCATGCGGGAGTATGGAGCGGTGGGCCTACCACGCGATATGCACCTCTGTACGGGTCCGGAGAAGCTCCAATGAAGCAATCCTCCGGCGTGAACTGAACCGTTACGAGCTACAGGAGGCCACTCCAGGCTATTGAGGAACTGTGCACGGCACTCTGTTGCAATGAATGACAGACGAGAAAGAAACAGTCTCGACAAAGAAGCAGAGCAGATCGCAAACCATGCGAAACCCCGGCCTGTTTCTGCTACCTGGATCGTGCTCTGTCATTTCACCGCCTGGACGAGCAGTAGAAAATTGCTCTCTTATCCTACCCGGCGGACGCCTTCCTGGACCAACCGCGGTAGCGCCTATCTAGAGGCGATGAAGGTCGAAGAAGAGCTCATCCGGTCTTCAGATTCTCTGCTGGATCTCTTGACTGGTTCCAAGAGGTGCTCTGATTGGCGCAGTTCCATCAGGCGCTAGCGGGCGCCCGCAGAGCGAGAAACCGAAGGGCGACAAGATCCTTACGACTGTTTCCCCTCTGCCTCTAGAGCTTGGCTATACATGCGAGTTGGGCTGCCCTATACTGCCCTTTGAAGTTGTGCTTTGTGGAGCCGACAAGGTGATATCAAGCCTTACGGAAGGATGAGCCAACTGCACCTGTTCCGCAGTGGCTAATTATGAACCAAGTCTCATGCCTACCAGCGTATAGCTCGCTATACTAAAACTATATACACTTATTTCGTATATAATGTGAGACTTCAGATAATATATTTAATATAACTTCTAATCCTTGCTACGAGCTTTCTGCACACCGATACAATAGCTCCTTCGTGTCAGCACAGGCTTACTACGACCAACTTTTGCCCAGGCCATGTACAGGACCAGCATGCATCAGCGACTATCCGATCAATCCTTCATCCCTCCAGTATGAAGACACCAGCGTGATCCGGCGCAGCGATGGAGTCTTCTTGCGCTACTCTAAAGGCAACAATACCGGTCTGGGCATTAACGTAGCGACTACCCCTTTCCTCTCTGGCCCATAAGACTACGCTTTCACCGTCCTTGATGGCCCACTCAAAAGCACATGCGGCGCCGAGAATGGCCACTCAGGAGCATGGAGATGGGCACCGGAAGTCCATTTTGTTAATGGAACGTACTATTCACACTACACTGTCGAATATCGCGTCGCAGGACAAGTCTGCTTCGATCAATGCGTCGCTACAAGTCCCTCTATGAACGAAGGCTCATAGACCAATCACGGATTCATGAAGCTCCCAAATGCAACAGCTATCCAATCTAATGGAGCAGGAGGCTACGGTCTCCGCGACCCATACGTTCGTCTCGACGGCAATCTCCTCGCAGACTCAAGTGATCCACAAGGGGTAGTACAGCCACTCTACATGGTGTTCGGATCCTACCAATTCGGTCTCTACAGCATCCCGCTCGCAAACCTAACGTCCGCGATGCCTGACGCCCCAGCTCAGCTGATCATCGCAGAACAAAACCAGCCGCCTGGTGAGCAGGACGATAAATCCGGGAACCACACCGAAGGGCCGTATCAGCTTGTCCATGGCAATTGAATCTACCTCTTCTATCCTCGTGGCCAGCTTTTGTGCGGCTGGAGGCTTGCCGGCGAATGAGGTCTATCAGACGCAGGTTTGTCGCACGGCGAAGGGAAATGGACCGACAGGGGAGTAGTTTGACCGGGATGGTGAGAGTTGTAGGACCGGTTGAGCTAATGGGGGGAAACGACCTGGCTCTATTTTCCTGTACTCAAATTGTGGTATGTGGGCGATTCCTCGTCGCGGCTTGGGTGTGATTGAATTAATGCGAGTATTGTAGTCGATGACACAACGAAGTCGTCAGTCTACTAACCTGGTTCGGTGGGAGTACTGAATAACCCGGACGACGGCTTGATCATGTGGTATCAGTGTGAGTTTCCAAAGGAGTTATATCAATGTAAAGTGTTCTCTTGCTGATCAAATCACATGATCATCAAAAAAATACCGGGAAGGCCGACCTTGGGATTGGACACAACTACCTGTCGTTTCACGACGAGGAATGGCCCATTTTGACAGCTACAAGGACTTCATTGTTTCTTCTTTGCAAACGTTCGAGCTTCGTATTTCACCTTCAGAAGTGGATGCCAAGGGCAGCAGAGGTCATATCAAGACCCAAAAGCGAGCTAAGACTCCTATGTTTGAGACAAGACTTCGAGTAACATATTCAATGGCTGTCAATGTAGCGATCGATATTTATTGCAATGTTACTGCTCTTTCACGTGTCAGGAATCAAAACGAGACCCTTCCCCAAAGTGCTGACTTCATCAGGTGTCATCATGCATCATGCGCGTCTGCCAGCGCCAGAGCTCTCGTTGATCCATCGCCTCTCCATCTGCACTCCTAACACACTTTGCATTGACCCCCTCCCAACAACGACAACACTCACCTCTTCAACAGTGCACACTTAAGCTCGACGGAATTAAATACACCAAAGCAATCAAAATGTCCTCCAACAACGAATCAACCCAACCTTCTCTCGTCGGTGGCCATGCACAATACGTCAAAGGCCAGGCCGAGGTATGCGTTCCCTCCAGCACCGTTTCACGAGCAGCTTTACATTTTTTCTTCTTCACAAATATCACCTCTGACACTAAAAGCAGGCCGGCATCGCAGCCATCTCCGGTTCCACAGCATGGCAAGACTCAGCGGACAAAGACCGAAAGGCCGGCGTCGATGCGATGAAGCAAGCTTCCGCCAACAGGGATCCACAACGCGATGGGCTAGGAAAGGCAGAGGAGTTGGCGGGGAAGGCGGTTGGTTGTGAGGGGATGGAGAATGAGGGACAGCAGTCGAAGCAATCATAGAGAGGAGGATAGGAGGAGAGGAGAGGTAGGAGGTGATGATGAGGAATGAAGCGATGAGATAAGAAACGAAGGATGACAGGACTAGGATACCAACATATCCTAAACGATGCCTACTCTGTATGCATCCCCAACATCTAAAAAAACCCCCATCAATGCCCATCTCCCCTCACTGCTCACAAATCTACGTCTCCCCCTTCAACAACCAATAATTCATACAAACACAATGCCTCTGCATATGCGGAAACCATCCCGTCCCACTCATTTCCCCCCTTAATCTCTCATGCGAGATATCCTCCATTTCACTCCCACACCTCCTGCAAATCCTCAATTCCACTTCTACCCCTCCCCTCCCCTCAGGAATCTCACATTTCCGAATAACATCGATCCTCCTGCCCCCAGGCGATGTATTGGTCGTATTCGCATTCCGTAGACCCAGACATTCTGTATCCCAGAAGAAGAGACGGGAGAGATCAACGTTCTCGAGAAGTTTCGGGAGGGATTTGTCGAGGAGTGTATTGACAGGGGACTCGAGTTCGATGGGGATGATTCCATCGCAGATCATAGAAATTTCCAGTTCGCCGCGACGAGCAGAAACGGGTTCGCCCATTCCGGCTGAAGCGTAGGCGTTTCGGACACTGGCGTCGAATTCCGAGAGCATAGCTTCGATTTGACTCAATTTGAAAGGCAGACCTTGGGCGAGATCGAGCATGGCTTTCATATCTTGCGTTTCAACGACACTTCGCGCGCGAGGGAGGACGGCTTGTAAGGTCTGGAAGTATTTTCCTACCCACATTGTTTGGAAGCGGAGAAGGGCGCGGGAGAAGCTGCAGAGGATAAGGTGGAGGGCGGGGCTGCCGGTTGTAGAGATGAGTTGTTCGAAAGCGTGTCGTGGGGATGTGCCGAATGGGAGGTCGCGTTTGACTGTATCAAGGATTTCGACGATGTAGATGAGGAGGTCGACGCACCATCGTACCAAGCCTCGGAGGGAGTGGACTGCTTCTACTGGGATAACTTTGACGTCTGATCGGCTGAGAGTTTGAGCGCACGCTGTGCCTGCTAGGCGTAAGTTCAACATGCAGAGGGCGAATTGAGCGGCAAAGGTGCGCTCGCCTGTGACCGGGTTGCTGCCAAGGGCTAGCTGTGCGCTGAGGGTTCTTGGGACCAGAGGCTCTTTCAGGACGATCATCTGTTGCTTGTTTGTTTCTTGTACCGTGATATCCGGGCTGCGGTTCAGCATTCTGAAGATCATCTTGATGACCAGTGAGCGGATTTCAGGTGTTATGTTATGAGGCAAAAGCGCCAACGTCTCATCGTTCGACATGTTGTTGTAACATAAGAACGCGTATTGTCTAGCAACGCAGACCGCTGCCGCTTCGATATAAGCTTTGTTGTCGGTAATACCGTCTTCGACAGGTTGCCAGCCGTGGGGAAATGCCATGGCCTGGGCAACAATGCTCCTATTAGTCCGAACTAGAGCAATGCCACTTCCGTCTGCCGACAAGGCGACGTGAACATTGTGCTCTCCCGCTAAATGCTCGAACCCGCACTGTGGGAGGTTCGCAACTGTATCTGTACTTCCAAAAGGCCCGAGTGCGTTCATCGTCGAACGCTCTCGTAGATCCAGGCCGCCATCGCTCGCGCCGAACGCGAAAATTGTATCGAATATCTGCGACTCGAAGCACAGCACAATCTTGTTTATGATGGCATCGGGTTGCCTCTTCAAGACGGTGACGGGGTTTAACACAGCGTTCGAGTTGCTTCCTGGCTTCAGCTTCTTGAAGCTTTCATGCAGTGTAGGAACGAATGACTCTACATGCCATCTTGCTACGACACTAAGCGAATGACTCTGGTGTCCGTTATTGGGCATGGCGGCGTGTGTGAAGATGGCGACGACAGTTGGGAATGTCGGGAATGTCGATTGTGCCGCTTCCGGAACTGAAGGGATAACGCGCAGATGCGTGAGCTTTGCCTCGTCTGCTTGCTGAGCCCGTACGTTCTCGACAGCGGTCAGATGATGGACATCAAGCGTTGGGTTCACCATGGTCAATGTCATGCCCTGCCCGCGACTGTGTTGGGTCGCATTCCAGTTGATGGAGACTCGATACAATCGTAATCGCGATCTGTAATCGTAAGTGACGGCAAGCAGATCCGCCCCATCCTCGCCGAGAGCGGCGTGGGATATGAGCTCATCGGAAGAGCGTGGTGAGTCCAGTTGCACGCTGATGGAGGACCAGGCTTGGCCCTCGTTCTGGTAAAGCAGAGTAAGCTCGGCGGAGCGACTAATGTGAAACATGGCGTGTCTGCTCTCAGCAGGATGATGTGCTCTCAGCGCATGCTGGTCTCGTTGCCTCATTCGCGCCTCCCATCTGTCGCCGTTCTTGTGCGCCGCATCTATATATGGACCCTGTGCTCACAGTAAGCAATAGATCAGATGGTCCTGCGCAAGAGAGCTTGCCTTGAACTCAGCGGGATATAGCGCCAACCAGTGCATGCCTACAATAGCACGCAACTCATTCTGAGCTGCGGTGCGTACAAGGCCGTCTCCTGTGGCAGGATTCATCCTCCCAAGAGCTCCGGTCAAGGTGTATATGTGCATCACGCCGGTGTCATCGACGGCTGCGACATCGATACCGATGCCATCAAACTGGATGTGGACGAATTTGCGGCCGTCGGGAGCTTCGATGGGGTGTTTCGATTCAGGACTGATTTTCCACAAACTAGTCTTGGTGCTCCGGACCATGGCCCGAAAGGAGATGTTGGAGCCATCGGCGGATATCTGGGCTATACTGCCTGTGTTCGCCCATGCGAGCTTTCTACATAACCAGTCATCACTCAAGAGCGTTTGGAGGGCAGACATGATAAACATGAGGACGTGACTGACTCACGTGCAGCATCCACGGCTCTGCAACTCGGCCACTCGTAAGATCAGAGCAGCAGGAAGTGGCGCCTGAGGCATCTGAGGCATCGACACGGCCAGACCGTCGGCAGCTTCGCCAAAGAGGTCGTCCATGTTGGCGTCCATGATGCCAGTGTCGGGCATCTGGTCACCCATGTTCGACTGGTCCATGGCGGTGGCATCCATGGCGACGGGCGGGCGACGGGCGGTGTGCCAAGCAGACCGGGCTTCTTATATGGAATCGCAATTTTCGACACGGCAGTTGGTCTACCGAACGTCCTACTGCGGACTACATGAAATCGGCAGGCGGTGGTGAAGACCGGGGTGGTGGAAATGAGTTGTGGTTTCAGCAAACTGTGTGCGGACGGGAGCTGCTCATGGTTCGTCCCCTTCAGCCTTCCACCGTGACACGCGCCAAGCGAGTGCACGGCTGGCGGAGACGACGACGCTGACCAGCTGCGACGCACGGCAGTGGGAAAGCGCTCAATGGCACTTTGAAGGTATGCTGAGACTATCAGTGATCCTTTTCCGATCAATCAATATAGGGTAATTCAAAGCTTGGGATTGAGACCGGAGGCAGTTGGGGGCTTTGTTATTCCATTGTTTACGGGCCGAGCAACCGAGAGCATCTCTCCAGACGTCGCCGCATCCTCGATCCAACCTCCTCCTCTCACCCTTCACCACACCCACCCACCCACCGAACATCCACCGCCTTCCCGCCCCCGCCATACGACTGCGCGATATGCTGCTATTGTCCAGTCGCTCTTGAACCACCCCCGGACCCGCCCGCTGCGCGCTCTCTGCATCTGCATCTGTCCTCTGTCCTGCGCCTTCCCGCATCACCGTCGCCATGACAGACTCCGACTCCGACGCGTCAGGCCTCTCGTCGCCGCTGTCGAGCGTGCCTTCTTCACCTCTCACGCAATTCTCCCGCTCGCCGACGCCGCCCGACGACATTATGCGCTTCCGCTCTCACGCCTCCTCGGATCCATACCCATCCCCACCCGCATCACAACAAACATCGCAAAGCGGCTCACCTGTCCCGGACCACATGGAGTTGAGAGCAGGTGCAGGCTCAGCGTCCGATAAAGACGGCCCACCACCTGCTAAGCGCAGGAGAATATCACAGAAGGAGCGCACCACCGAGCATCTCGACTTGCGCGTCGAAGGCATTGATCCCGAACAACAACCCCAACTAGACCGCCTCATCAATGTCCTCCATAAGCGCCAAAAGATCGTTGTGATCGCCGGCGCTGGCATTTCCGTATCAGCAGGCAGTACGTTCTCTCAATCACCTCTACGCCTTTGACGCGTCCAATTACTAACAAAAACATGTAGTCCCCGATTTTCGCTCATCGCAAGGGCTGTTTCAGAGCCTGAAGGACGAATACAACCTCAAGGGCTCCGGCAAGCACCTCTTTGACGCGTCTGTATACAAAGATGACGTGTCTACGTCCTCCTTCCACGATATGGTCAGCACCATGTCGCGTCTCACCAAGGATGCCAAGCCCACCGCGTTCCACCACATGTTGGCAACCATTGCTCAAGAAGATCGCCTGCTTCGCTTATACTCGCAGAACGTTGATGGCATCGATACATCACTAGAACCATTAAAGACATGCGTGCCTTTGCACAAGGAAGCCGAGGGAAAATGGCCTCGCACTGTACAACTGCACGGCGGACTCGATCATATGGTCTGCTCAAAATGTCACAGCCTCTCCGAGCTGGACGCGACTTTATTCTCGGGACCTGTGCCTCCCTTGTGCCCGAGGTGTGAGGAAATTAACCATCTCCGCACAAACTTTCAGGGCAAGCGGAGTCACGGAATTGGCAGATTGCGACCGCGCATGGTACTGTACAACGAACACAACCCGGATGATGAGGCGATTGGGGCAGTGACAAAGGATGACCTGCGCAAGAGACCCGACGCTGTGATTGTTGTTGGCACTACATTGAAGGTTCCTGGAGTTCGACGAATTGTTCGCGAGATGTGCGCTACTGTAAGAGACCGAAGAGGCGGTGTTGCAGTGTGGATCAACAGCGATCCACCACCCATAGCAAAGGACCTGGAAGATTGTTGGGACATCATCGTGCAGGGTCCGTGTGATGAAGTTGCGAAACATGCAGCAATGCGCAAATGGGACGCGCCCGATACTACTGAGGACGTTGTGGAAGTTAGCGACGAGGTGGTGAAGGCAGCTGCGGCTAGGAGCATGAGCGTTCAGCTTCCGGGCTGCACGCTCAAACATGCGGTCAAGGAACCGCTCCCATCAACACTCCACAGAAACAACAGCTTCCGACCGCCTCTACCGGATGAGACTCCGAAGAAGTCAATGGAGCGTGGACCCATCGACTGGAGTCCTCTTAATACGCCGCGCAGCTCGATTGTCCGCAGCATCGAAGAGGCAACTGATGACAGTATCACGGTGGCCAGTGACACCATCGACGTTACTCAGAGTCCGAGTGGCCTACTCACACCTTCGAAGTCCCAACGCAACTCGCCAGTCAACGCGCCGTCAAAGACGAAGCAGCCGAATGCAATGGCGAAGCTCCAAGACGCGGCGAAGAAGCAGCAGAGCACGAAGGCCACGACAAAGAAGACAGTCACTGCACCGAAGAAGAAGTCGAACGTTAAGTACGTCAAACCATCAGCTTCGCAGCAGAAGGCCAAGGGCGGGAAAGGCGTGAAGTCGAAGAAGGACACTCAGCCTACGAATACGCTGAAGAGTTCACTGGGTGTCAGCAAGTCTTCAGCAGTTTCGATCAAGGCCAAAAAGGACGACTTCGAGAAGCCAGGAGTGAAAAGTCCCAGCAAACTCCGCCAGGTCGTCAACATGTCATCTTCCTCACCCGCAGAGCCGATGCATCCTTTGAGCCCGCAGGATCCGCGAAACAACGCGTCACCAATACAGACGCAAGCGTCAGACGTGGCGCTGAAGCAACGGGATGATTCCAACAAGACCCGGATGAGTGTTTCGAGCATTATGAATTGATTGCTATCTGTTCCAACGCATAGTAATGTCTGGCATCTGGAGGAGATGAGATGCATTGCGAGGCGCTTAGGTGTTTTGAGGAAGCGGCCTCTGTATGAGAGGCGTGCACGCTACGCATCTGCAAAGCAGAAAAGTCCCGGAGAGCAATCATATTTTGAGCATGTTAGAAGAGACATGTACGCGCATCGCATGGAATGAGATACCCGAGATGGACAATGTATGAGCATCCCTCGGTGGATGCGGCGCCCTTTTTCGCAATAGGATTGACTATCAATACAAGACACCAGTTCTCTCAAATTTACAGTTCAAGCGCACTTTTCTCATTCTTCGTATGTTACAATCCTTCATGGGTATCATAGGTTCAACATCTACACTCTTTTCGGTCTTTTCTTCATGGCTCCCTCCCCTGGCGCATTTTGCCCCGGGCCGCAGTCGTCGTTTCTAGCATGCCTAACGCGCTCTTCTCTAGCATGGTTATTCATCTTCCCGATGAGAGAGAGGTGTCTTTGTTTCTTCAGCCGTCTCAGAGACCCCTAGTTCTTCTTCGACGTCGTCGGCACAGGTGCCCTTTCTGCCACCGGTAGGTCGCGACCACTGCTATCCTTCATGCTGACCAGCCTCGGTGGTGGACTTGATGCTGTACTCACGATTCTCTTTCCGCCTGCGAGACTTTCTCCCACTACCTCCTCTTCTGAACTACTGCTTCCTTGGCCATCTCCAGTGTTGGAGCTCCCGGTCTTTATGCGACCTTTACTCCCCCTTCTCTCTTCTCGCCGTCTCCGTTCTTCTTCACGTTGACTTCGTCTCCTATCACTCTCCAACATCCCTGACCCTTCCCCCTCCTCTCCATAATCTTCTTCCTCCTCGAGAAGTTCCCCGTCTGCGCTTTCGACATCTGGTGGATTGATCCATTCCCTAGGAACCATACACGGCAGAGCGAGACCGATGGATGCGGCACGGTTGACGAATCCCGGAGCAGATTCGCCCGTCAACGCCTCACAGAGAGCACTCGTGAAATGATTACAATTGTTCGTTAATAAATTATAATTCACACCCAAGAACTCATCTGACACCCTCTTCACCGTTTCTTCTATCTCTTGTGGTGTTTTGAATGTGAATCCTTGGAGTATACTCATTCGAAACGTTCCGCCAGGAGGCTCGTAGCGCGGTCTTGTGTAGTAGACGCCTGTGATAGAGGGTTTGGGATGGCCGCCGTAGGCGTATTCGCGATTCGCTATGACGACGCCGGAGTGCAGGAGGGAGCCGCCGATGGTCCAGAGGAGGGAGGAGAGGCGGCCGGGCTGGACAAAGAGAGGTCAGTCGGATGTGTGTTCTGGAGGCGTATGATTCGGAAGCTGTTGAGGAGGAGTATGGGAAGGAGTATGTAGGACATACAGGTAAGAGGTCATACACATTAATCGTTATCTCTGTTTTGGTGAGCGTCGCAGAGGAGTTACGAGAGCCATGGGAAGCTTGGGACGATTTGCGCGTTCGTTTTGGATTTGTTTTGGAGCTTGATGCCATTGCCGTGTTCGCTGAGAGTACCAAAAGGTGTTTTACTAGGGGAGAGATATGAGCGTGTGCTCTGGTTGTTCAGCGAATGTTGAGAGTTGGAGCCGCGCCTGCTTCGTCGCTCCTGGACCATGCGGCTCTCGCGTGGTCAATGCAGGTGGGGCATCTCGGCATCTCCAGCTTCTCCACGCGAAGCATGCAAACCCCTGTTCATATCTCTTGGCGCGACTTCAGGTCGTTTTCACATCCGCGTTCTGTGCTTTCACACCTACATACACATCTATGACCATCTTCTTGTTCGTCGCATATGGAGGCTGGACACTATGCAATCCTGCTGCTTCTCCTGCTGAAGTCGAAGAGAAGTTTCTGCGATTGACAGCTGGATTTTCAATGCGTACACCGTCTACAGTTAGCCCATGACCCATCTATCGCGTCTGGCTTCTGCATGGAGCGTCCATGCCATGCTAGCAAGGCGGCGGCAACTAGACACTCTCCAGCCAGATCGGCGAGCATACATTTGGCGACCGTCTTCATGAGGCAGCTACCCGGCAGACTCTGCACCCGAAGTGCTAACGTAGCCGTGGCTGGTCTGATGGTCCAGCAGGTGAGTCTGCTCTGTAATTGACGTGAGTTAGGCGAATTACGGGGAAATATGCTGTGCGCGACTTTCACATGCTGCAGCCTGCAAATGCAGATGAATGACTGTGACGTCAAACAACGTTTGCTCAAACGAACATTCTCGCAGTTTTGGCCGCTTGTTGAAATTGCAACTCCAAACGTCACCACGATCTCACTATCTCGACCCTCTTTACGCTGATCTGGTCTGATCGTCGCACCATGGACCCAGAAACGAAGGGCAAAATGGAGGCAATAATGAAAGACTCCGACGTGGGCCAAGCACTGCTGCGATTCCAGGCCAAACACAAGAGAAACCCTACCATGAGAGAGTGCCGCGATATCAAAGGGCTCCGTGAGGGCATCACAAGCTTCATGCAGGATCTTGAAAAGCCGACAGAAGAAGACGGCTACGCATACAGCTCATTCTCATACCAGTCAAGCGGCGCACCCCCTGGCTGCTCCGAGTCTTGCGACATATGCAGCTCGTCCTATCTCTCCAGCATGCAAGTCGCCTTGTGTCCCTACACGAAATCCTATCAGGACGTCGAGGCGCGCGACAAGATCAAGCAACTGAAAGCCTCGGCAGAAGATGATTACAGCTACATACGCGGGAAAGTCGAGAGACACGGAGACGCTATCATGAAGAGATTCCAGAAGCGAAACGCATCGAAACGTGCTGCACTTATCAGCGCTGCAATGCCCGACATCTATCCTCGAAAAAGCACCTTCACGTCCGAAATGCTCAAGGGAACAAGCTCGGTGCAAAACCTTGACGCAACTGGCCGAGTGCCAAGGAAGACACACTTGCTACCATATCTGAATCTGGAGTCACTCAGTGCTAGCACTACCGATCTGCTGGCGATGCTATTCTACCGCACCAAGCACAGTCCGACTACCTGGGCGGCTTTTGATTCTCACCAGCTTCATTACCAGCTCTCCAAATGCGTATTGGAAGCTTCTTACAACCCTCACTGTGTTATCATGCACGGAGATGACTTTGGACAACTTGTGTCGTGGAACTCGCGGTCTTTCCACCGTGGAGACACGATCGGCTTTCCTCTCGCGTTGCTCTTGTTCGAGGCACAGTCTCGTCTCTACCAGTACCTGCGCTCCACCGTGGACCTTCTACTCCCTGCCACAGCTGATATGCCCCGCGAAGGCAGCAGCGAACTGCGCACAATCGCAGCCGACGGCTTTCCCTCACAGTTGGGATCGATCGCAGTTGATACCACTCAGGTCTCGGCCTTCTCTCCACCTCCAGAACTCGATATGGCGCAAGTCGTGGCGGCCTTCCGCGCTCGGCTAAGGGCTTCGGAAGATGAGCTTTGGCTGTTGCAGACTGATCCCACTTATCTGCGCGAGCATCTTGCCAACATGCAGGGCTCTATGTTCTCTGCTCACTCAAGCGCGGACGAGGTGAAGAAGCAGACGGCGGAGCTTGTCATGATCAACGTCATTAAGCTTCAAGACTGGCAGTACCTCCTCAAAGAGGCTGAGATCACGCAGCGGAACATGAACAAAGGCGTAGGGGCTGTCACTGCCGGGGAGCCTCTTCCTCAGGCCTATGATGGAGCGATCAGCTTATTTGAGCACGCTCTTCGGGAGCAATTCCACACACAACAGAGGCATCTTGGTGATCTGCTCATATCTTCCAACAGTTTCAGGAAGTATTGCACAGGAGTTGACGCCGAAACTGGGGCTTTGAAGATTGAGAGCCCTACGGGCCGGAAGGACGCTATCTTCTACCACATTCTGGAACTATTACGACATGACGACCGAATTTCGTTTCCGGCATCACTGCATGTTCAACGGCTCGACGAGTTGCTGAGCAAGGCGTCGGAACCAGACGCTGGCCGAGTCGATCGCCTCATGTATGCAGTCATGTCGGACATGGCAATCATTGATGACACGATGACGAGGCTGAAGCTACACCGACCACGTGCAACTCCTTCGAAATCTTTTCTCGCCCCTGAAGACTTTGGTCAACGTCCTGACAACGATTCGAACTTGCTATTCGAAATGTCAGAGAACCTCAAATCGCAACAGGCAGCGGCGTTCATGAAGCGTATGTTGTGTCAATCTATGGCGGACATCAAGCTCAACGAATGCTACGACGAACTCCTGGAGCCTCTGCGGAAGTTCTCTACCCTTCCACGCCCATCGGGGGGAAAGTCAACAAGGATGCTTTGGATGCACTGGACAAGTCTCACACCGACATGTTCGACTTTTGGGCTGCCGTTAGGAGCTGGCGACTTTCGGCACTCGCGATATGGTACTCGCCAGCAGAGGCTAAGCGGCTTCTGTACAGGATATTCGGCGCCACAGTTGAACAATACCAAGCAGAGCTGGCCAAAGACCGAGCTTCCTTCGCGGCCGCGGTCGAAGCCAAAGGTGAGTGCATGTGCTATGTCTCTGACAGATCATCTCTAACCAACTTGCAGGTGTCCAGAGCACGCGGAAGCGAGGCGCAGCATCTGCTAAGCCTGTGCAGCCGGATGCACTCCAGACGGTCTGGGGCAAAGAGTCCACATGCCAGGCCGACACAGGTGGTCCAAAAGACAAAGTCAAGACACGCCCTACGGCTCTGGCATCCGACGAGAATGGCGAATTGAGCATAGGTAACCTGACCATTTCTAATGATGGTAATTGTCAATGCCCTCAGATCGCCGTCAGCAAACAGAACTTGCCGTTGTTCGCCCGCATGTTTGCTCCTCTCCACGAGGTCAAGGGTACTACGAAGTGGGTTGACTTTGTCGCTGGCCTGGTCGACGCTGGCTTCTCGGTCACCCCAAATACTGGCTCTGCTGTCACCTTCAAGGACACATCAGGCAAGGGCGCCATCGTCTTCCACAGGCCTCATCCGCTCCCAACGGTCGACCTGATCATGCTGCGATCAATGGGCAAGCGTCTTCGGAAGTGGTTTGGCTGTGGTCAGGAGACTTTCGTGGAGCGTCGATGAGGGAAGATGGAGGGATTTCCAATCACACACATCGGACAAAGAGTCGAAGAGATGGAACGCGAACACTCACCGTTGACGAGGCGTTGCTTCCACGGCCTATGGGACACGTTCTAGCATGGTAATCAAGCAGTAGTCCGCACAGAAGACTCGATATAGCAATCAAGGGCGTTCATAGTCAACATCAGTCCCATAGAATCGCAATTTTATGCAAACATATCTTAACAACTCACATACGATTCCCTTGATATACCATCGGACTTGTCCGGCACAAACCTCCACGCCCCCAATCCACCCATCTGCGCAAACTCCTTTCGTCTCGTCCCTGGCAGGGCACTTATTCTCGGACTTAAATCGATGGGCCGCAGCGTGGCAGCAAGTGAAGTGTGGTCGTCCGGAAGACAGGAACGGACCCGAAACAACCACGGGTGGACCCCACCGTGCCCACAAGACCCTGGCCCCTCAATATCGAGTAATTGCTCTACAGTATGCAATTTAGTCGGGTCCGGGAGATCCACAATGTCCCGGTTGCCGGCACACGCTACGTCGGCTGTCATTGAGCTTTGACTTTGACAGTTTTCGATTGTACGACGGGATGATTGGAGATGACGAAAGTCCAAGATGTTTTCTGCTATTAATAGTTCTATTCAAAGTTTTGATAAGATCGAGTCAGTCTATAAAGTTATTGATCGTCAAAATTCAAATAGAACTACCGCATTCACCAAAATTCATTCGAGATTCAACAAAACGAATTCCATCAGGCCACGGGCATATCCTTGATCGCAATGTGTAGGATGACAGAGAACGTGGTTGCGTGCGCCTTGCGGGGCAACGCTATCACGCAGACTCCGGGGTTCCGGTCGGCAGGCTCACGCCTCAGATCTAGTAGTGCACTGTATCGATAGTCGCGATTGATCAATATCCATTCCCTCAGCTGGCTACTTTCTCGCGCCAGGTAGCGGGTCATCTTTCGAAGGAGCAGGCAGGGCAGGCACCGACGCGCACGAATATGTATCGAGAGGCGCCCGCTATTGTTGTAGTAGTGGCCTACCTCGTTACTCCTGCTATCTCCTCGATACGATAAATTGTGAAGAGATCACGAGCGATCGATCAATGTCGGCGGGTCAGGTGAACTTCGAGTTCATTAGCTCGAATGCGAGTTCGAGAGAGGAGCATGATAACTTAAAGAGGTTGGCGAGGAGTCATGCTTCAAAGGTGGTGCGGAGGAATAAGAAGGACGAGGCGAAGAAGAATAAGCAGTTGTCCAAGAAGTGGACCGGGAAGCAGTCAACTGCAACACGCCAGCAAGTGGTTCGAACAGTCTCCTCGTCGACTGAGGAGGTAGTGGAGGATGAGGGCATTGGTAGCTCTGAGTCAAGTCCAGACGGCGAACAGCCTCCAGTTGCCGAAGAAGTCGACAGATCTGGTGCTGCTGTTGCGAAAACACTGTCAGTATATCCATTTCCAGCTCGCACATTATCGCCCACATTCGGTGCCATACCTGGCTCGACGATCGACGCCGACGACTTCTACGCCGCAACAACATTGCCTCTCGCAGAGGTAGCAAGCTTCTGGTTCAACCAAATATGGCCAAATACGGTATCGGAAGAAGGCGCTCAAGTGTGGTGGGGCGCTTTTTGCGAGCATCCGGTGATATATCACGGAATGCTGTTTCGCTACGTCGTCCACCGAGAATCTGTGGGGCTTCCATTGCCTGAAGCTGCACATCGCGAAGTGCTGCCACATAAGATCAAGGCCATACAGCTGATCAATAAGATGTTGGAAGATTTGCAGGGTTTCAACGTTGAGCTGGCCATTTGTGTCATCATTTGCATGAGGCATGAGCAGGCAGAAGAAGAGCCGGCAGGAGTGGAAGATGTCAAGCTGCTCTTCATCCCACATATGCCCGCTCTTAATATGACGACCACATATCGGCCCTCGCAATATGTTGAGGCACATACCCGGGCTATTTCCTCTTTGGTGAGTCGAATGGGTGGTCTGGACCAGATCACGTTTGCTGGGGTGGCACAGTCTATCGAAAGGTAAGCTGTGTCTCGATGGTTGTATTGGGCCAGATGCTGATTGTAGACAGTTCAGAGCTACTGTCCGCCAGTCACTTCCGAACCAGGCCTTCGTTTCCTAGCCCCTGGTCGTTCGATCGAAAGCTGTTGATGCAGCGCGGACTCCTTTCGTTCAAGGAATTGGCCAGGTCTCCAGGCAATGGATTTGCGAACGACATTACTGGTGGACTTCCGGACGAAGTATTGTCGGTGTTTCTGGATTTGAGCTGCATCGACAAAGTCATGGCGTCTCGGCGGGACACTCGACTTCGTGCGGATGACTTGCAAGTCATCATGCAGGCACGGAACGTAGCACATCACCGGCTGCTGTCGTTGCGAGCTTGGAGTGAGCTTAGCGACGGTGTTCGTTCAGACTCTTACCTGGCGACTTATGAGTGCTGCCGCCTCACTGCCATCTTATACTCCAATGCAGTCATTTTCCCGCTCGCACCAGGCAGCGACTGGTATTTGCACATTCTTGCCGACCTCCGGAAGCTGCTCGAATGTTGTCAATTCCGGAATTGGAAGCAGGATGTATCGGCTATGCTGATCTGGGTTCTATCGGTGGCAGGTATTGCTGCTTTTCGGTCCAAGCACCGAGCGTTCTTCAAGACGATGCTCCGCGACACGTTAGTCAAGGCCGGCGTGCTCTCCTGGAAAGGTGCTAGAGAAATCGTCAATCGGTTCGTGTGGTCGGACTCTGCGTGCGGCCATGGTGCGGCAGTGTTGTGGGATGCCTTGGATCTTGAGTGTCTGTACGAGTATGTACAAGGTATGGAGAAGGGTGCAGATTGAACGGAAAAGACTCTCCAGAAGCGCTGCTCAATGTCAAGCGAGAGCGCCAGCAAGTCGTGTTCGGCAGCCAGCCGTCGGAGAATTAGACCGAGTGGAGAGGCATTTGAGCCTGTATGGCCTTGCTCCGGCTTGCGGCATAGCGACGCGTTGTTTGAGAAGATTTTCAATGCTCAACTTGCTCCAGGCTCGAATGCAAGACTGCACCTCCGCTTTCAACAGGCAAACATGCGGTGGCTTTGGGTGCGCTGCCACGAGTCCCCATTGTCATGGGCATTTGGGGAGCAGCACCTGGCTCGCTCAACTCGTGGAATTGAGCACACTGGGCCTGTAGCATTCGGTGCCTTTGATGACGGAATGTGACAGAGAGTGAGTGTACTCAGCCTGATGACGCGGTTTCGAAGCCCCAGCTGAAGGCCTGTACTGCCTCATGATGAGCACAGCCTGCACATTGCAAAGCCGATACATCTGTCGTGGTATTGTGACCAGACATTGGCAGGTCGTATGCCGTACATCGTGCAAGATCCTTTTCGTATCAACATGGTGTTGTGAGATGCAGGAACGAGAGAGAGAGTTTGCCAGGTTTCTTTGTATAGACCCACTTTGACGCTAAGAGCTCACTAAGGCTAGCGAGGTGCGGGAGGATCCGAGAGAAACTCTCTTCGACCACCTACAGGCGATGGTGACCAGTAATCACTATATCATGAGCAGTATCATAGACATCCCGGTTGCTATCTCTGATATCATACACTGGCTGTGTCTTTGTGCGGCTGTGACTACGATGTACGATGTGTAAGGACGCCCTCCATTGGTAGGCAACCATGGACGCTGCGACCGCTCGGGGAGAGCGCGTGGAAAGAGCATGACGAGGGAACGGAGCACTTGCTGTTACAATGCCATCGATGTCGTCAAGGACATATAAGAGGACAGGCGTAGCTCTCTTGTAGATGGTCTGCAAGCTCTATACCTTCAACATCCCCAGCGAGACGCGTAACGAATCATACACCAGAAACTCACACGTTCAAGATGCACGCGATACACTTCCTTGTCTCTACAGCGGCCGTCGCGCTAGCCTTACCCACGACTAGATCCACCACTGCTCCCATCAGCACCGAGGAATTCGGCCTAGTCATGACCATTCCTTGGGCAGACAACACGCTTTTCTCCCTCAACGCCGTCCAGAACGGCACCAACCCAGAACTGGTCATCGTGGGCGAACTGTTGGCAGCCTGCGCAGGAACTCCGGCATACTTCAACGCGACTG
The DNA here is from genome assembly GCA_031771865.1 of Nothophaeocryptopus gaeumannii. Lineage (NCBI taxonomy): Eukaryota > Fungi > Ascomycota > Dothideomycetes > Mycosphaerellales > Mycosphaerellaceae > Nothophaeocryptopus > Nothophaeocryptopus gaeumannii. Next base: position 3,358,130 of record JASISA010000025.1, read on the forward strand.
GTGCACCGCCATCGAATGGATTCAACTACGGCGCTTTGAACTTCGACGTCGACGGAACCTCATACGGACTTTTCGCTGCAGACGTGGGCTACATATACGGCAACCACGCGAGCGTATCAGCTCTCAAGGATAAGCAAGAGGATGAATGGAATATTGGCAGCACTGGTGTTGTGTCTCATCAGATGACTGCTGCTTTTCAAGGGCTGTTTGGTATGTTGACCCATCTTTGAATTTATTGCACTGTGCTAACAGTGACTGCAGTCTGCAACGCGACTGTGAACGGCGAAGCTGCAGCAATTCTTGACTTTGGCATGGCACAATACAGCGGAGAGCCGCCTGAGGGATGTGCCAGGACGACAGTCACGAAGAACTGTAATGTACCTGGGAGCACCGCTACATGTTAATGTTGGAAGACACCGCGCTGTTGGCTGCCATGTAACGTGATACGACATCCATTGGAGACCCCAGCATATACAGTTTCAGAACCGGCATCACCACGAATGACGGTCTTCTACACTTAAACCAGCCATCAAAGCACATGTGCCCTACTCATCTAATCCCACCCTCAACTCCCCTCTCCGCCGCCTTACCAGCAACAACCCCCAGCATCTTCTCAATCTCCTTCTTCCTCTTCCCATTCACAAACGCCTCCCCCTCTTTCTCCAACCTTCCAAGCAACCCTCTCAACGTCCTCTCCAAAACCCAATACTTCCCCTCCTTCATATCAGCACTATATTCTCTCTTCAACATCTTCATCCAATACCCCGCTCCCTCCTAAACCTCATCCTGATAACTTATCGTGAGTGTCTTCAACCAATATTTGATCGCTAGCAGAGACGCTTGCGGGTATGCCTCTTCGTCTTCTCCTTTCCCCCAGGTCGAATCGTCGATCCTCAAGCAAATATGAAGTTTCGCTCCCACTAACTTATCCCGTTGGAATTGAGTAAGCTTTCGGGCTGCACTATCGATATAGTGAAAATCCCCATTTTGTACCTCAGCTGTAAGGGTGCGAAGCGCGGAGGATGTGAAAATGGGGAGGTACTCGTTATGGCTTCGGTGGGAGGTGAGGAGGAGAGAGGTTGTGGGGTTCGTTAGATGGCCATCGGGGAGGAGGATGATGGTGCCGCACGAGGCGAAGTTTGAATAGATGGTGTTGCGGAGTTCTCCGGGCAGGTCGAGTAAGCGGAAGGGGGTATTAGTGGTGTTGTTGGAACCAATGGTTGCTAAAGTTATTGGTTTGCAGTGCTTAGACAGTCCAGGATCGGTGTGTCTTCAGCTGCGAAAAAAGGACATATGTATAAGGAATTTGCTTTATTCACTCTGACACCTTTCATGGAGTATGAAATGTGGCCTCTCTATTATTCAATGGCTGTGGCGCTAGAGCAGTACGTCAGTAGTATGTGTGGACCTCTTCACAGAAGGCGAGGCATGAGACTCGTTCGACAATGAAACGAACGAACAGAGTGCGAGAGGATGTGTACTGATATTCTCATGTATACCTACACATCGCCGCTCTCATCGCTATCCCAATCTCTTCAACATCGCTCCTGATCCCCAAACGCCTCTCATCAACCCCGCCCATCCGAGGTCCAGCGCTCTTATATCTCTCCCACAAAACCTACCTCAACCAATTTCTCCACTGGCACATTCAACTTCTCAATCTTGCTTCTCGAATTCTCCCTCACCCAAAGGAACAATCCCAACACCATCCTCTTGACAATATTGTACTTTGGTGAGATGCGCATCTGCTGCTTACCAACGAGATACAACGACTGAGTGGCACAAGCATCATCAAGACGGCGAAGACGAGAAGCGGTAAGAGCGTCCATTTCTTCGTTGGAGAAAACTTTCTCGCCGGAAGACGGGGCGGCTGAGGAGCCTGAAGGTTGGAGGACGCCGCTGATGATGGCTTTGCGGATTTCTTCGTACACAAGGCCGGAGAGGTCGGGTGTGATGACGTGGTCGCCATACCCATGACGGATTGTAAGGCGATAGACGTTCTTGACGCTTGTGCGGGTGACTTCGAAGCGATCTTCGTCGGCGACGTGAGGGATGGAGAGAGCGCGCATGTGCATAAGCACGACAACGTCCATCTGAGCACGGAACTTCTGCAGCCATTGCTCGTAGACTTTGGGCGTGCAAGCGCCAGCTTTGTCGAAGAAGATACCGATGCCGTCGATTTCAGCTAGTTCGCCACCGCCGTGTCGGTCTGTGAGGGCCAGATGGCCCTCTGCGCTCTTGACAACTAGGGAGGAGAGTTCGTTCTTCTCTTTGGCTTCGCAAGTCCACTGCTTCTCTTTGCCGTAGCGCCAGAGTGTGAAGAAGGCGGCAAGAACCGCGGCCAGCATGAGCGTGAACCAGGCGCCATCCGGGACTTTGGTCATCGAGGAGCTGAGGTAGAGCCCGTCAAAGGTCGCAAATGGAAGCCAGACGAGGAAGACGATAGCGGGATGGATGCGCCAGACGATGACGGCCACCAGCGTGACCAAATTGGTCGTAATGAAGGTGACGAGGATAACGCAGACTCCGTAGGCGTGGCCGAGTCGAGTCGTGTTGTTGTAGACTGCAGTGACGACGACACAGCCCACCATAAGAAGCCAGTTGGCGAGTGGAATGTAGACTTGGCCGTGATGCGTGGTGCTGGTGTACTTCATCTCGATATGAGGGAAGTAGCTGGAGTTCATGATTTGTGCTAGGAGCTGGAAGCAAGCAGTAATAGTGGCTTGTGATGCGACGATGGCTGCAAGAATTGCCAGAATCAGCGAAGGCCAGAACATCCCCGGTGGCACGGTGTTGAAGAATGGGTTCTCCCAGGCCGATGGCTTCACGGACATGTAGGCAGCTTGTCCGATGTACGCGAGCAACAGGCAAGGATACGCCAAAACGACCCAAGAGAGCTGGACAGCCCGACGGTTGAAGGCACCAACATCAGCGAAGAGACATTCGACTCCGGTAAAGCATAGTAGAATTCCGCCGAGGCTCTTCCATCCATCAGTGCCTAGACGCACAAAGTACGCACCGGCGAAGTATGGTGAAAACGCTTTGAGCACAGTGTAGTCGTAAACGGCCAAATTGTAGATACCGAAGCAGCCGTTCCATACCAGCCAGATGATGACAATCGGGGCAAAGCAGGCCGAGATGCGGTGTACTCCTAGAGGCTGGACAAGGAAGAGCAGCACAAGAATTGCGCAGGTGACACCAACGATGGTGGACGTAGTGATACTGTCGTCCGCAACGGAAATGCCTTGAATCGCTCCCAGGACAGACTGCGCCGGAGTCAAGACTCCATCAGCCAGAATCAGACTGACACCAAACATAGCAAAAATCTTGAGCAAGCCGTGGGCAATCGTACTCTTCTCTAGCCAATCTCGAATACCTCGATTATGCGGGTGGAGTTGGTTGGTTTCGTGTCGTTCCATCTTTATCAGCGAGTGGCCTCTTGGATCACGCTTCATGATGTCGCTGTATCGCGATAGTAGGGTGTAGATGGCAAAGGTACCACCCTCGCCTTGATCGTCGGCCCGCAAGACGATGAAACAGTACTTGATCGTGACAATAATCGTGAGCGACCAGATGATGAGGGATACCGCGCCGAGGAGATCAGCCCGAGACGGCTCGCCGGAGAACGTTGACGAGTAGACATAAAGTGGTGAAGTGCCGATGTCACCGTAAATGACACCGGTTGCCTGATAAGCTAGCCATACCATTGAAAATCCTGTGAAGACCTACAGTTGGATCAGCTTGACTTGGAAGACGAGCCCAACATTGCATCGAGCTCGACAGGGGGATGATATTTCATACTTGCTTCTGGCGGTAGTCGCTTTCACGCAGCTTCGGTCCAGATTCTGCGAATGACTCTGCATCTGTCTCGTGAACAGATATTCTGCGCTTGTAGGCTCCATTCGCGCCGTCTTTCAATCGCGACTGATTGATCGCATCCTCGCTGTACTGAATGTTGCCTTCCATCATGTTGTTGACAAGGACGTGACGGACGAGGGACAAGGAAGAGGAATGAAGGTGCGCGTTCGAGGGCGAGAGACCGAGATAAAGAAAGGGCGACTATACCCACTCTTTGCCAAGCTGGCCTAGTCCAGACAAAGGTCCGCATGTGAAAGATACACCGGAGCGGTCGGACTGCTCTGCTATTGCGCGTGGCGGCAGGCTTCGAACCACGTCTATCCATGTGGCCAGACACGCGGTGTTCGCGCGCGTGCAGAGATAAGATTGCACGACAGGATCCGTCCAGATCTCAGGCTTGGGATATCCGGGGGAAGAGGATTGCGGGTCTCTGGTCGGCAACGTCTCATCCTTTTGTGCGCGATTTTCTACTCCAATCTGGTGTCAAGTTGCGCACATGGTTGTTGGGACCATGCCGGATTCGATGCGGGATTTCGGGCGACTGGGCTGGCAGCCGAGCCGTGGGAACTTCACCCCATCTTCATGCGAGTCGAAGTCGTGTTACCATTGACGCTTGGAAGGCGGAAGATAATGCAGTACGCCGTACGTATTCTGGTCATTGAATTGACATATCCGGGCTTTCTTTGTCTGTTGACATATGTCGAGAGTGGAATAGAGTTTGGGTTGAGGTTCGGGCCTTCCCATGCTGGCGGGCTCAGCAAATAGTCCGTGCCCCCATATTGTCTCACTTCCAGGCACTCTCGCCACTTCGTATAGCTCCATAAACACTGTCCATCTCTGACCAAAGTCTTTGATCAATCGCATCTCTTGAAGATATTGATCGCTTACATATAATGTCCATAGAGCCCTGAATAATGCTGAGGCTCGCCCAGCGCAACCTATAACGCTCGCGGTACATATAGGTGCCCGGCCCGGGAAACGCGCCCAGCGGATTCCCTTTACGTCGCATTTCACAACTTCAGTACTACGAAGATGAACATCTTTTCTCTAACGAACGACGAAGGAATTTGCTGTAGAAGGGCGCAAAATTTAGGGCTATATAAGACTCTAGGTAATTTGCACAACTCCTTGCTACATATTAGGAAACCAACTTCTTACTTACCTAACCGTAAAGCTCCAAATTATACTACTATAGCTTCCGTAGTACCTTGGACGCAAGTCAAAGCGCTCTCCTTCGACATTTTCGGCACTCTCGTCGACTAGGAGAACGGCATCGCTTTAGCCGCACGCGCAATAGCTATTGGGATAGACGTGATAGACGCGATTGTTGGAGGCGCAACGCCCGGGCGATAGGCGATCTAAAGGTACTCATTATGACGGTGACGTGTCTATGCGAATCAGTAGTATACAGATGCTACGCTTTAGGGATGCATGTCACATTCATCTTGCGAGCGAAATGGGGTGAATCATGGAGAGATGGAGAAAGCTTGAGCCGAGGGATGAGGACACAGCTGGAGCTTGTAAGCCGGCTGTATGCGGCATTGAGTGTCTGCACGTCAGGTGGGCAGGCAATAGACCAGGTACAAAAAGATGCTTCAAATCTATACAATTAAATGCTCAAATAGTGGGTGCAGAACTATGTCGCCGATGCGCCTTGCTATGCCCATTGCCTGAAGTGCCGTTGTGCACAAACGGATTCTGGTTGTTCTTCAGCTCTCTCTTTGCTGCGTCTAAAAAGAGAGATCCCCAGTCACCTCGCTCGGGAGGGGGAGGCGGCGCTGTCAGTGTCGTCTGCTCGTCCATCGAAGTATAAGATACTGTGCCCTGTCCAACGCCGTTACGCCCTCGTGTCTCATTAGCGCTTTCCTAGCTGGCCTGGATTTCCTTGGCCTGCTGAGTCGCGAGTGCATTATTCTCCGGAGCCTGCCGGTAGAGTACGATCTCGCTTTGTTTGAAGTATCGCCGCGCATCCTCGTCAATCAGCACCAGCGACAAGTAGTATCGCGTGCTGTACTTCTTGTTGACATCTCGGAAGGTTGGGGTGAGGTCGAAGCCGCCTAGGAACAACCGGATCGGAATGGTCTCGCCTCTCGAGGGAGAGCCGTCCATGATCTCGAATCGCACCAGTGTCTCCGATTCGTTGTATTGGTTCGGCGGTACGCCTGTCGTCTCTCGCCGTATTATTGACAGCTCCATGTGCCGTATCTTTAACCGCACCAGCAGGAAGTAGATGCGCCCCACGATCACGTCCTTCAGATGATACTTGCTCTTGCTGTATTCAAACTCTATGTGCAAGCAGTCCTCGATTCCAACATCCATCTTGATCACGCTGTTGCTCTCCGGTGGCTGCCTGTAGGAGTACACCCAGAGGTCCTTTTCGCGCACCACATCTGCCATCCGCCGCGATACGGTCACTCTAAGAAAGTATCGGAGCTTGACGTTGATGCCGTGATATGACTCGTATGGCTTTTCGACATTCTTGAAGGCGAACGGCAGTGTCACGGGGTGTTGTAGCTCGCCAGGTGCTGCTAGCTCGGTCTGCAGTGATAGGAACTCGTGGTGGGTGCCGCGGTCGAAGAACATCTCGATAGTGCCAATGAACTGCACCTTGATGCCGGTATGCTCCAGTCGCTTGCCATCTTTCGGGCGTATGGTGACGGCGCCCTTGACCGTCTCTCCGTCCAGATACAACGGGCACTTCTCGCGGCGGTTCTTGTCGAGCTTGGCGTCTACTGTTGGTCGGTCGTCGGTGTTGTCGAGGACGATGTCAATGTCCAACGGCGTCGAGAAGGAGAAGAGGGACATGGCGTTGGCCCTTGGTTGTGTCCGAGTGTGGGCGTGGTATGCGATCTTATTGTCTGCGCTGTTTCGTAGCCCGGTCGATAAGTGGAGTGCACTCCAGCTGCTTTACAAGCCTGAGGCAACAACAAACAACAAGTTGCTCCTGCTCTCCCATCCACGAGCAAGAACCTTGATGGCCGCTCCAACAACTTCACTTCATCATGCATCAACTGTGTAATGACCTCTGTCACCTACTATAGACACCGATAATGTCCCAGAGGCCGTCGTGATAACTGACACGATGGCTTCCACTGCACGCTTCGTGTGGAGGCCGTTACCGGACAGTCGTCGGCAGAGTAGGGAGGCATTTTCACCATTCATATTACATCTTCCCTACCTACTCACCCGGACAATCACAGCCGTCTGACTGAACCTTGAGACCTCATTTTGTCCCCCTGACATTCCACTGACAGTATACAGCTGACCTCCCCTGAGATCTTGATTGAGAACTCACCACAATGCTCGCGAAAGACGAGTTCATTTACATGTTGGAGAAGGAGCAGACACTGATACTGGACGGAGCACTGGCGACTGAACTGGAGATCCGTGGCCATAACTTAAACCACCCGCTCTGGTCAGCGTTGATCTTAAGGGACGATGCATCCAGCATTGGAAAAGTGCATCTCGATTACTACGAGGCAGGCGCGAATGTGGCTATCACAGCATCTTATCAAGCGGCGACAGCTGGCTTGACGCAGCACGTTGGCGTCGACGAAGATGGAGGCAAAGCCTTAATCAGACGTAGCGTTGAAGTCGCCCGTGAAGCTCGGGATTCCTGCAAGACTACCATAGAAATCGCGAAAGGGAGAGCTTTGTGGGTTGCTGGAAGCGTTGGACCATATGGAGCATATCTTGCAGATGGGTCTGAGTATCGAGGTGATTACCACCGGAATCTCGAAGAATTCAAAGACTTCCACCGGCCACGGATTCAAGCGCTGCTCGAAGCTGGAGTCGACCTGCTCGCGTTGGAGACTATTCCCAAGCTCCATGAGATACAGGCATTGCTGGAGCTACTAGCCAACGAATTCCCGAGCGCGATTGCGTGGTTGAGCTGCACTATGAGAGATGCTGAGCATCTCAGTGACGGCACTCCGTGGCGAGATGTGCTTGAGCTCGTCAATAAGTACGATTCTCACATCGTAGCCTTCGGCATCAACTGCGTCCCGTTTGCTACCAGCAGCAAAGCTCTAGAGAACATACAGAAGCTTACCCAGCTGCCTCTCGTATGCTACCCAAACTCTGGCGAGACATGGGACGCCACAACGAATACTTGGCATGGCGAACGCCCAGACGATGCCATTGCTGGCGAGGATCATAGCAGTCCTGCGCCAAAATTCTCCACAGAGCTTAACAGCTGGTATGCGAATGGGGCGAAGCTGATAGGAGGCTGCTGCCGGACTGGGCCATCCTTTGTCAAAGCTGTCCACGCTCACTTCCACAAACAATGAGCTCGGCACTCGATATGCTTCAAGACAGCTTCAGTTCTGCATGGTCTCCGACCCGGCTCGCTCAATTTGAGTCGTCGCGGCGCCGGAAGCTGTAGTCACTCTCTGCGGTACCTGCGCTAGTGAAATTGCGTGACGAAAGACCCCGCGAACAAGAGAGACAGCTATCCAATGGCGACATATACAAGATAGATTTGGCGAACAAAGAGACGAGCTGCTGGTTCTGATATACAGCTTCACGACCTCACTGTTTCTAGTTGGCAGGTTTCTGGGCATCGACTATACCACTGAATCGATCTCATATTGCACTCATACCAGCCTTCAGTCCTACTTCTTGGCAACATGGCAACCAGCAACAAAGTCGATGCGCCAACCGCAAATCAGCAGAACTTGATCGATTCGAATGAGAAGTATGCGTCCTCGTTCACTGAGGGCCATCTGGCCCTGCCACCAGCCAAGAAGTACCTCGTGGGTATGCAAATCGTCAAACTTCGACCATATATCAGTTACAGAGGCTCACAAAATCTACAGTTACCTGCATGGACGCTCGCATCGACCCCAAGAGCGCCTTCGGCATCAATCTAGGCGACGCCCACGTCATCCGCAACGCAGGCGGGAACGCTAAAGACGCTCTGCGTTCCATCCTCATTAGCCAACACCTCCTCGGAACTCGCGAGATCATCCTCGTCAAACACGTACTCTCCCCCTACCACCCCTTCAAGCCCCCTCCCACTAACATCTCTGTCGTAGACCGGCTGCGGCATGCTCACATTCGCCAACTCCGACGCCTTGAAAGTCGTCGCTCAGAACGTCGGCACGGGCGTCCTCGCTTCGACGTATGATTTTCAGCCTTTCCCGGATTTGGAGAAGGCTGTGAAGGATGATGTGGAGTGGTTGGGGGATCATAGTGCGCTAATCAAGGACACTGCGATCAGTGGGTGGGTCTATGAGGTTGAGACGGGGAAGACCAAGCAGATTGTTTGATCGAAGAGAGCTTTTCGAGTAGGTTGGATGGATTGTGTGTATCTGTGAGAGAGGGTTATTTTGGAAAGGATGTGCGGAGATTGTGTATTGTGTATTGTCTCTGTGTGTAATGGATGTGCAAAGTTTGCGTGAGGATATGTAACGAGACACGAAGGGCAGGCAATTCTGTACGAGCCCACTTCAGCCTTCGAAAGACGTCAAATTTTTCAATCCGAATTTGCCTTTTGGTGGCCTCTGACAAAGGCCCTAGGGTGGCACATTCGTGTAGTAAGTTTTAAGACGAGTTTCAATGTCGTGGTGAGTCGTATCGAAGGCACCAGTAATCGACTCACTTACGATAGAGCTTTCTCTGTCAGGAGGCAGAGCGTCATGGAATAGCCCTTGGTGACACCCTACATGGCGCGATGATATCTCTAAGCTCACCGGTCTGGACTATACGGATGGCTTGACACTATCGTAGCTCGAGATGCTAGGGTGCCGAGGGAGTTGCCTTCTCCAGCTGCCTTCAGAGAGACGGACAACGAGAGAACATCTAGTGTGGTTATATGCATCAGGACATGCCACCTAGCGAAAACTTGCTTGCTTGACAATTCGCTTCCAGCTTTGTTAAGCCACTTGATCTCTGCAGCATGTTTTCCTTTCGTCATTATGCTGTGCAGATCGAGGACCACGTCAACGAGAAGCATCATCACCGTGATGCTTTCGGCAGGGTCACACAAGCATATCGCCTTTCCCATTACTCAGGCTGGTTTCTCGACCCAGTGGACGGTCGACTGACACCATTTAGAGTCCAAAGGGCAGGGTCGCTGGAGAACAGGATGGCTTGGTGTCTGATTGTCGCGTCTAAAATGTGCACCATGTACCCAATCTTATTGTTTTTCTGTATAACAGGCACCGTTGCGGTGCTGCTGCTCGTAGGCCTTACTTTCAGCGGTGTGAAGTAGACATGACAAGACAGATGTTGACATGTGATGTAGATATTGACGCCTAATAACCTCGGTGGCGAGGTGCGCAATGGCGGCAACTACGATCCCATATTGTATCGGGAGTGCAAGTACCCCAAGGCTGCAGGAAACGCCGTTGAAAATGAACCCAGCAACGTCTCAGGGGTCAGTGAAGCTGAGGACAGTCCGCTGCTTCCTGCATACTCCATCACAGAGCAAGACGTCGAAATTGGGGGTCACAATCCATGCCTCAACACTTTCCCGAGACCTCGGCGAGACAAGTTGCTGGGCTGGTACTGATCAGGGATTCAAAGATGACACCATGTCTGAACGACTGCTTGGACCAAGGAATCTTTGCTTTCTGGACGATGCTGTGGATCATGATAGCGACACGCCGCCATATCGTACCCGCCTGGTCACGGACTGAGCTGCAGAGAACAGCCATGTGCTAAACCCAGTATACGTCTTCTTGTCCTTCACGCGCAAGCATTTCTCTGTGCCAAACGAATCCGACCAAAGAGTCTGGAACGGCGTGTCGGCTCAAGTAGATTTATTTGGACTGGGTGCTAGGGCGGCGGTCCAAGATTGGCAGGCGCTCACCATATTAGGTATCAAAGCTGCGCGCGCGGCGAATGTGCCTGCATTCTGGCCTGACTTCAAATGCTGCCAGAAAGACGACGCGGATGCAGGTCTGAAATCTGGCGGGAAGGCTGACATTTATCGGATCTCCGACATGGTCCGGGCAGCTCATTCCATGATCGTCGCTCTTGGCGCATCAAGAGACAATCGAGAACAGTCGTACAGTGACGCTGTGAAGTCGACCTGGTTTGAAGCATGGGACAAGCGAGTCTGGACCGTTCCCGTGGCTTTCTTGTGCTGACGCTCTACACTCTCGTGGACACTTTCACCATGACTGCCACTGCCTTCTACGCAGAGCGTCCGCCGACAGCGGTCATGGTCTGTAACGGTGAAGGCGGCATGCAGCGGGCCATTTTGTGCTCGTACGAATGGCAGACAGAACTCTTCGTCCGTGAGACGGTGGTCTGGATGAAGACATTGGTCCTGGAGAGGATGAGCAGGGTGAATCGCTTCGCATTCTGTCTGACCCGAGAGGGAAGGGAGACTCCTTGCGCAAATTAAGAGCCCGCTGGTGAGGATTGAATCTCTTCAAGGAGAAATATCGATGTGAGGTTTGTGTCGAAGTGATGGAGGACGGCGAGAGGTCGCGTCGCGTGTCGACCGGGATCTGGCGGGGCACGGATCGAAGCGGAAGCTTCCAGTCTTCGGTGGCATTGAGGCATGACGTTGAGGTTGAAGACGCTCTCTATATTTCTTTTCAGAAAATATACATGTAAGCTGCTCACTCATACAACTAATCGACCACCTTACGAAGCAAATAACATTCCAAGTCCAATCTTACCCGGACCGTTGACCAGAAGAGAGAAAAAAAAAAAAAACCACGATGGCCCCTCCAGCAATCATCGCGCCCTCAATCCTGAGCGCAGACTTTGGCGCATTGGGCAAAGCATGCTCAGACACGATTGAGCAAGGCGCAGACTGGCTACATGTCGATATCATGGACGGTCACTTCGTCCCCAATATGACATTCGGACCCCCCGTCGTAACAAAGATCCGATCGCACGTCGACCGACCCGCACAAGCTCTTGGGAAAGGAACATTCGACTGCCATATGATGATAGCTGAGGTACGCTGAACCGAACGAAGTGAGGTCGAGGAGATGAGAGAGTGATGTTGGTGAGGCTATCGTGCTGACCAGCACAGTAGCCGAAGAAATGGGTCAAAGACTTCAAGAAAGCCGGATGCGATTTATACTGTTTCCACTATGAAGCCGCTATTTCCTCCACAGCTGCCGAGAGCCCTGAAGAGCATAGCGAAGAGAAGACGAGTCCGAAAGAGATGATTAGGTATATTCATGAGCAGGGAATGAGAGCCGGTATTGCGATCAAGCCGAAGACACCGGTGGATGTGCTGTATGACATATTCGATAACGAGAAGAAGGAGGAGGTGCCTGAGGTGAGTTCGAAAAGGGCATACTCCGGAGGGTAGAGATGCTGACTTTCGGAACAGATGGCACTTGTCATGACCGTAGAGCCTGGGTTCGGAGGACAAAAATTCATGCCGGATATGATGCCCAAGGTTGAGGCACTGCGGAAGAAGTACCCAAACTTGAACATTGAAGTGGATGGTGGACTCGGCGAAGGGACAATCGACACAGCGGCAGATGCTGGTGCGAATGTCATCGTGGCCGGAAGTGCTGTCTTTGGCGCAAAGGACCCAAGTCAGATCATTGCTAAGCTGCGAGAAGCTGTTGAGAAGAGAAGATGACTGCAGGTCAGTAGACTTTGATGATTCAAATGTCTTGACTGCATGGGCGAGATTGTTGTATCTCAGCCAAGACGGCTGCCCATGGCGCATGAGTCTTGCATACACGCATCCAATATGGAGATCTGCTTCATTGAAAGCTTGCCTTGAATAATAGTTCGATAGGCTACAGCGAAGCTGTCATGAATCTGGCGACTTCATGTATATGCCGTTGTTACTCTGAAGGAAGTGGTCACTGCCAACGCAAATGGTGTTCAATGAGGTGTTGTTATAGCATTCCGAACAAAGAAACGCGATCTCTTGGCGCGTTCTGAAGGGGCTCGTGTAACCTGGTCCGGGCTACTGCGCCCATGAACCTTAATGTTGCTATACTCGTCCACTGAGCAACCAGGACCAGCGCCTCATCACACAAGACCACCTCCCTGTCGCTGTCCAGAGCTTCCGAAGACCCCGTCCATTCTAAACTCTGAGGTGTCGTGTGTACTGTCGCTATAAGTCCTCCTCCAATGCGGCCCTCACAGTAGACATCGCATCGTTCCGCCTGCCGACCACCGCGCCGCTCGCCAACCATGGCGCCGAGAGACGAGAAATCTCACGAGGAGTCCCAGCCCCTTACGGGAGCCGAACGCAATGCTCGATATTCCGAGGACGAAGTAGGCCGCCCATCAGCATCTTCGGCATCAACGAGCTCCTTCATCCTTGAACACGCGAACGACAAAGTCGCCATGAAAGCCGAAGGCGCGCTCTACTCGGATGGTCCCACTCAAGAGATGGAGATGGAGGAGCAACTGGCATGGCAACGCTCCGTAAAACCAGCAGACAAGAAGGCGCGCAGAGTTTTGTATATAATGGTTGGTGTTGGACTTGTAGGATGGATAGCAGCACTATTTTTGTTTCTGGGACAGGATAGACGTATACCGCATTCTGCGAGACCGCATGACCCGCATGCTACGAGTACGACGGGGAACGGGAAGAAGGTCACGCTTGATCAGGTCTTGGGAGGACAGTGGGGTGCTACGCAGCATGCGATTGAGTGGATTCCTGGGCCGGAAAAAGAGGATGGGTTGTTGCTTGAAAGAGGAGGCTCGGAAGGGCGAGATTATTTGGTCGTGGAAGATGTGAGGTATCGAGGCGAGACCATTGATGTTCAGAAAGAGCACAGCAAGACGCTCATGAAGAATGGATACTTCATGGTTGGAAGCGAGACGATCGTGCCGAATGATGCATTTCCCAGCGCAGATCACAAGAAGGTGATGATACAGAGTGATGTGGAGAGCAATTGGAGACATAGTGTCGTTGCGCGATACTGGATCTTCGACGTGGAAACGCAGTCTGGGGAGCCGCTGGACCCGGGCAATGTCAATGGACGCGTCCAGCTTGCGAAATGGAGTCCGAAGAGCAATGCTATTGTCTTCGCGAGGGACAACGATCTGTTCATCAGGCATCTTGATTCGGATGTTGTTCAGCAGATCACTCATGATGGAGGCGAGAATCTCTTCTACGGTATTCCGGATTGGGTCTATGAAGAGGAGGTGCTTGCTACCGGTGATGCGACCTGGTTGTCTGAAGATGGCAAGTTCGTCGCTTTTTTCAAGACAGATGAGTCAAAGGTCCCGACTTTCCCTGTGCAATACTTCTTCAGCAGGCCTAGTGGTACGAAGCCGAAGGAGGGAGAGGAAAGCTATCCTGAGGTGCGCGACATCAAGTACCCGAAAGCTGGAGCTCCGATGTCTGTCGTCAGTCTGCTCTTCTATGATGTCGAGAAGGCCGAAGTCTTTTCTGTTCCCATCTCTGGCGATTTTGCGGACGATGACAGGTTGATTACAGAGGTAATCTGGGCTGGCGAGACTGGCAAGGTCCTTGTGCGCTCCACCAACCGAGAGAGCGACAATCTGAAGATGATCCTCATCGATGCCACCAAGCGTACTGGAAAGACGGTCAGAGAGCGCGATGTCCAAAAGCTAGACGGTGGCTGGTTTGAGATTTCTCACACGACAACCTACGTGCCAGCAGACGCTAGTAAAGGCCGACCTGAGCATGGCTACATCGACACCATCATTCACGAGAATTACGACCACCTGGCGTACTTTACTCCACTGGACAACCCGGAGCCGAAGCTGCTCACAGATGGCGATTGGGAAGTCGTGGGCGCACCTTCCGCGGTGGATCTTGAGAGGAACACTGTTTACTTTGTCGCGACCAAGGACGGCAGCACTCAGCGCCACGTCTATACCACAAAGCTCAACGAAGGACCGAAAAGCATCGAAGCTGTCACCGACACGAAAGAGATCGGCTACTACAAGCCGTCTTTCTCAGCTGAGAGCAAGTTCATGTTGCTGACTTACGAAGGTCCCGGCATTCCATGGCAGAAGGTGCTGGCCACGCCTACCAACATCAAGGACTCCTCCCTCGAGATCGTCATCGAAGAGAATAAGAGCCTCAAAGAACTCGCGCAAAGGACGGAGCTGCCCATTGAGATCTACTCCACAATAAACGTCGATGGCTACGACTTGAATGTCGTCGAGCGCCGCCCGCCTCACTTCGACGAAAAGAAGAAATACCCAGTCCTCTTCTACCTGTACAACGGTCCAGGCTTCCAGCAAGTTGATCGTAAATTCAACATCGACTTCCAATCCTTTGTCGCCAGCAATCTCGGCTACATTGTTATCACGGTCGACGGGTTGGGCACCGGATACCTCGGCCGCAAGCACCGCACCATCATTCGTGGCAACATCGGTTACTGGGAGGCATACTCCCAAATCGAAGCTGCCAAGATGTGGAAAGCCAAGAAGTACACTGATAATGAGCGGTTTGCTATCTGGGGCTGGAGTTATGGTGGTTTCATGAGTCTCAAAACTATCGAGACGGATGCCGGCATGACATTCAAGTATGGTATGGCTGTTGCCCCTGTGACCGATTGGAGATTCTACGATTCAATCTACACCGAACGATACATGCATACGCCACAGCATAACCCATCTGGCTACAACAACGCGACCATCTCGAACATGCAAGGACTTGCACAGAATGTCCGATTCCTTGTCATGCACGGCGTCTCAGACGACAATGTCCACTTCCAGAATACGTTGCAACTACTCGACAAGCTGGACATGGCCGACGTGAAAAACTACGATGTCCACGTCTTTCCGGACAGTGATCACTCGATCTACTTCCATAATGCGAACACGATCGTCTACCACAAGCTGAGGGATTGGCTTGTGAATGCGTTCAATGGAGAGTGGCTGAGGACTGATGATCCGAATCCATTGCCGAATGGGGCCTATGGGTTGCCTTGACTTGGCGCAGGCTCCGTGACTGCCTTCACTTTCGTGCTTGCGAAAAGTCACATGCGCGTGTGAGGGCGCTCCTTCTCTTTCCGAGGGAGCCTTTACCGTGTCTGTGCGGGCTGCCCCACTCACTACTCACTACAAACGGCGCGAAAGCACCTTCCCACCGAGAACAAACACGCGCAGCACTTCGTAGCACCCTGAACCAACTCGAACTACTTTGCACCGCCATCAACATCAAGATGGCCGAGCCACCCGACACCAGCGATTCGCTGTGCGCGGCCAATTTAGCGAAGATGCTCAACAGCGGCGACATATCCAAGGCGAACCACGACGTCCTAGTCGCCCTGCTCCAACACGACAAGCGCGCATGGGAGCAGCGCACGCAAGAAGCAGACATGACGATCACGATACCGGGCAACATCACCATATCACAGACGATGCCACATTCGAAGCTCAACGCGGCCTCACGATGCCTCAACGTGCCCGAACTCCTGCTCATGATCTTGCGCAACCTGGATGCAGGGATGCTCATCATACGAGCTCAGCTGGTGTGCCGCCACTTCCGAAGAACCATCCAGAAAGATCTCAAGCGTGAGACTTTCAGGGCGCCAGACTTCTCCGCCGCGCCAAAAGCGCTGCCACTAAGCCTTCCTGGCCTTATGAACACCAACATCTCCGGATCGAATGAACGTCCTGAGCGCCGTGTCTTCAGCGTCTATGTGAGCAGTTTCGCCAGAGCTGAAGCAGCCGCCAGATCAAGCACTTTCCGGAACACCTACATCTGCCAGCCACCCTTGTTGAAGCTTAAGCTAAGCGTGACTTCTTTTCCTATGAGGTTCGCCAGGAATTCTCACGACAAGAGGCGCTGGCGGGATTACGAATTCGTGTCGTCTACTGGGCTCAAGTATGGAGACATCTTCGATGCTATTGATGAGATGACGAAGACCGGCGTTCTTCAGCGGTACTACGAAGACACTGGGAATCCGCGTGGGAGTATATTTCCCCTAGAATGCTTCGGCAAACTTTCCAAGCCATCAAGCGTGCAAGCTCAGTCGGACGGAAATGGCATGGCCTAGCTTGCAAGGAACGAGACGAGGAGACGATCAGAACATGACGGAGGCAGGGTAGAAAAGGGATACTACTGCACCGAAATTGATGCGTGGAGCACAGTGCGGGTGACGATACGCCAGCTACATCATAACTGAATGAACAGAAAATGAAACATGAACTCATCATCACCTCGTTCTTCTTATCTACTCTACGTCCATCTGCGTTATGCTGTCTCACGAGATTGACCAACCCGCCGCGTCCCTCTCTTAGCGTCTGCTCCATTTCGCTCCTCCGAAGACGCACTCTTCTTCGACTCCTCCGAAGCTCTTCGAACACTCTGCGAAGGCCCAGCCTTTGGCTGTTGGCTTTCAACACCCTCCTCCAACTCGCGCAATGTATCTTCACTCCCCTCACTCTCCCCATCCTCCCAAAGCTCCTCAACACTACTCTTGTTCACAGCCTCATACCACTGTAGCAAACTACTCAGTAAGAACAATGCGCTACCCCACGTCGTCGACAAGAGGCTCTCATATTCCATGTCATAGTTCTCATGTCCAAACGGCGCGAATGTCCCGAACAGTATGAATCCTATACTCCCCAACAACGCTGTAAACCCCACCCACCAACCCAAGAGACGGGGCTCAGGCCTCCACCAATGATCCTGCGTTTCAAGTGTGAAGAGCGCAGAGCCGATTATGAACCCCAAACTCGCAATGATATCCCACATATCATACGCCACCGTCTTCTGCCATGGTTTCAAATTTTGCATTATGGGAGGTAGACCGACGACTCCTAGGATGAGGAAGAGAGTGGCTCCGATCAGTTGGATTGTACATGCCCAGAAACCGATCTCGAAGCGATGGTGGTTTTTGAAATTGTAGAAGGTGGGGTACCAACGGAAATCGTGGTAGTGGCGCGTGTAGGAGGATGAGACACCGAGATTTAGGCTGTCGCCTGGGCGGCGGAAGGGGGCGAAGAGGCGGCGGTGGCGGTGTTGGGGGTCGGTGTATTCCCAATTTGCTTCGTGGTTTAGCGTTTCTCGAACTGAGGTTACTTCGTCATTTTCCTCCGAGGGATGTTCAGATTTGCGGCGGAGGACTTTCTTCCTCACGAAAGGGTGGAGACTTTCGTCGAACAAGTCTTTTTGGTTGTAGCCGTCTTCTCCGTTGTTAATTTCGACCAGACGCCGCATCGCGGAGCCGTTAAAACACCCGTCGTTGATTGGTTCCAAATAGGAGAGTACTGCTCCGATTTCATAGAGCAAGACACCGATCAGACCTGATATGCCCGTGACCCAGTGTTTGCCATGAAAGTCCAGCCTGGGATACGCGATAGTGACCCAGGCGACCAAGCCGTTCATGATCCAGACCACAGATCCGATGGCGAACCAGAAGGATACTTGCCATGAAATATCCCAGTATGGCCAGACTGTGCACATGCGCCAGAGGCCTTTGCGGATCTCGGAAATGCGCCAGGTGTAGTAGGGCGCGGGCGCGGGCGCGTTGGCATCTTGCTCGTCGTCATCGTCTGACTGATTTCCTCTCGGGTCGACTGAAGCAGATCTGGACATAGCGACCGCTATACGGCCTTTTCTATTATCTCGAGCGCGCCATAGCACTGCGAGTTTCTTGTTGGGGTCTGACGTGACTGGATTGACGGGGATGCGAATAAATGTTGGGTTGAAGTATTTGAATGCTCCCTTCTTCCGGACGCTGGGGACATGAATGTGGCCTCTGACGGCGCTCGCTGCAGTCTTGACTCTGTTCAAGACTCTTTCTGCTGTGCGGGTTGAGCCTTGAGCGCTGCCTTGCTTGCTAAGTCGTGGACCTTCATTTTCGTTGTCCGGTTGTGTTGAGCCTGAATTTGCTCGCTCTAGATGAGTTTGACCGAGTTCGCCTGCTTCAATTTGAGCGAAGTCCGTAAGGTCAATTGCCTCATTTGTTGAGTGCGCCATTTTTGATTAGTGCAGCATAGACTTTGGCAGCTCTCGGATAATAGTGTACGCGGTCCATGATATATGACAGCGCGATGGTCTCTCATGTATGAGGGATATATACGGTCTCTTCCAGAGATTTCGCACCGTGCGGAGATTGTCCTCAAGCTATACAAAGCTTGGTATTGATACGGATGAAACATGAGGTGCTGCTGTGCCAATTGAATAGGCTTACCTTCGGAACTTACCTTTGCGCCTCGCAGCCGGACGACGGGCGAGGCTGGTGAACTGATGAGAAGAACAAAGTGAAGCACGGAGCTGCTCTCGATACACGTGCGACGAGATGGATGCGATTGAGCACATTTGGTGTCGATGGGAGAGGAGTTCACGGAAGGTGACGTTGAGGACAAGTTTGCGGGGAGCTTGGCGTCAGGCACCAACATCTTTCGTCACGCGCCTGACTAGATACATGTACATGTAGCTTCCTCCTCCAACCATTTCTCTGTGGACAAGATTGTTATTGATTCTTGTTATAGTATGCTGCTAGGAGTAGAGCGAACGGTCCGACCGACAATTGAGCACTAGACTGTGTTTGTCTGATACCAGACCTCCTCGAAGCGCAAAGGCAACCCAACCACACTCCTCCGAAGCCGGTGTTCCACTCTACCTAGTACCTGGCTCTCCGAAGGCATACCTAGACCTCAGCGCAACGCTACAACACGTCTTCGGCGAGTACTGGTTCTCATACCAATGCTACGGTCCCAGCCGCTGGTCCACCGACTCAGCCGTCAAGGTGCCATTCGTCGTCAACGCGAGCGGAAAGGTCGAGGGATTGAGATTTCAGGCGGAGGGGGCGATGGACGAGCTCGCTTTCTCCGAGAAGGTAAAACGAGTGAGTATCTCTGTCTCACGAGCGGAATCGATACCAATAGATTGCAAAAAAAGCCGCTGTGACACCAGCAACATATTTCGCCAGAACGAGCGTAGCGTCTCGAATCTGCTCATGTTGTGTCCGCCTCAACTTCGTCGTCAAATCTTTCGAATCATTCGTCCTCGGAAAAGGCGTGTCGGGAACATCCTTCCCAAGAAACTCACAAAGTGGTTCCCACCCCTCCCCAAGCCTATAAACCAACAATTTCCTTCCATCCTCTTTCGCCTTCTCCTTTACAGCTTTCGAATGCTCCCGAAAAATATCCTTCGCCCTGGCCCGAATCTCCGACCTCGTCCAGCAGTTCATACCGCCTCGCATGCAGAGCGCCATGGTTTTCATGTCGTGTCGTCCGAGAAGAGGTTGGGCGTAGTAGATGAGGACTTCGGTGTACCAGTGATAGATGTATGTCTCGACAATATTCAAAAGCGAAGGATACCAAGCGTCCACATCCCGCTCAACAAGAATAAATTTGGCATCAGGGTAGAACTCCATCATTTCTCTCCAGACACCCCAGTATGGCGCGCTTAGTACGGCCTCTCGATCGTTCACGAGCGGTTCAATGTCGGCTTTGGTGAGGAGTTGTTTTTCGTAGTACTTTTTCCGGAGGACTTTGAGGTAGGCCTCCGTGTCGCCGGGTCGTTCTTGCAGGTTCAGAGAGTGGTAAGCGTTTTTGTAGCCGAGGTTGCCGAGGGCGTTGTACATGCTGAAGGAGCCGGTTCTGGCCATTTGAAGGGAGATGATCCGAAGTTCGTACGGTTTGCGGTCCATTGTCGATGAGTTCGTAGTGATAGTACGCGACGGTCTTGGCGGGTCAAGAAGTGTGAGCGAGTATATCGTATTTTTGTGTGTCCAATGGATGCCACTTCGTCCGAAACAGTCAATTCTTTAAAGCCCTCGTCAGCTTCAGCCTTGAGGAACCGACCGAGGAAGTCTCACGCTGAGTCAGCGACTGTGTCAACGGAATACTTCACGAGGTGAGGTCGCCAATAAGAACCTAATCAGTCATTGCTACAGCTCTCGCGAGTTCGACGCGCCTAAAAGCTCGCGGGTCCTTCCACCGAAAGCCCTTGAGAGGGCCATCCTTTGTCTTCTGGAGTTAAGCTCGGGTGTCCAAGGCACTCCGCGCATTCACGGCAGGCCATACACTCCAGGAAACCACGCAAAATAGCGGACAATTCCCAGTTCACTGTATCTTGAACTTCACGTCCAGGCCTGGAAGTTCAATGCCGCTCAATCTCGTACTCCAGAGCTCTCCATCCTTCATGGGTAAGGCCTTCGTCAATGTTCCAGTTGTGATGACTTCTCCTGGTAACAATGGCTTGTTCAACTCGTCCTTCGCGAGCAGTTCCGTCAGGTGTCGTAGTGCATTGATGGGACTTCCAAGAACATTGGCTCCTTTGCCTTCGTCTACCTTCTCACCATTCCTCAACAGATCGACGTTGAACTCTTTTAATTGCTCTAGAAGACCAGCATCCGCCTTTCCACGCAGCATATTTCTCGGCCCAACAAGAAGTAGTCCATGCAATGCAAAAGCTGCTGTTGTGTCGGCAGCTGTGAATCTCCAATGCGGAAAGACGCTCGCAACAATCTCAAACCCGTGAGAGGCCCATTCAATGCACTCCAGCATTTCAAGATCACTCATGCCAACGTCTGGAACGGACTTCAGACCAAAGATAATCTCTGGCTCAATACGTGGTTCCAACGCATTCAAATGAGAGATATTTGCAAGAATGGCTTTCCCTTCTCCAATCTCCCCGGGTCCAGGCAAGTCCACAATCGTGTTCTGATACATGTAGCTCCAATTACTCGCATCTACGCCGTACTGGGCCCAGATATTCTTATTCGTAAACCCGATCTTGCGGCCTGCTACCACTTCACCATTCATCTCGCGTAGCTGTCTGATAGCAGCGGCGATATGATAAGCTTTCTCTTGGTTGAATTTCCCCGTCTGGGCCTTGGAGAGTAGCGGAATCTGATAGTTGTGCGACCTGGCATGTTCTGCG
Source organism: Nothophaeocryptopus gaeumannii (assembly GCA_031771865.1). NCBI lineage: Eukaryota > Fungi > Ascomycota > Dothideomycetes > Mycosphaerellales > Mycosphaerellaceae > Nothophaeocryptopus > Nothophaeocryptopus gaeumannii. The sequence continues at coordinate 3,379,752 of JASISA010000025.1, forward strand.
AAAACCGCGAGCTTGCGAATTGGATCCGGAAAGCTCTCCCACTTCGATTTCTGCCGAAGCATGCCATCTATATCGTTCGCCTGGGTCGCCCATCTTCTTTGCTGGCATGTTCTTGATGTCCTGGTGAGTATCCTTGGGACAGTTGCTGTCGTCCGAGTGAATGCCATGATATTCTGGTCGTGGAAACGCTGAAAGATCCGAGACGGAGGGATGCCGAGAAATTTGAAACACCAGACGCCTGCGCTCCCCTGATGAATGCGATGAAGCTCACGACATGAGCGATATACGATCGCGAGAGGGTGTCGGTCCAGAGGCAAATCTAGAAGCCAATGCCGAGGGAAGTCAAATCTAGACTGTACCAGTGGTTGTTTGCTTACATAGTCACGCGCTTCTCTGGCTGTACAGACCTCACCTTAGGTGACATTACATTGGAGTTGACAGGCGGAATCAGCATTCGCTCTGATCGTGACAGAGCTGCCAACAGCAATGTCGAAATGGGCACGATCTCCTGCACCGGCGCATCTTCCCACTGTGTCGAAACATGCAACATCGACGGCCTCGAAATCGATTCCGTCATAGCCTGCGACGTAGGAGAATGCGGTCTCCTCCTGCAAACACCCGAAACGCACAAATCGGAGCTATAGATGGTGAAAATGTAGACACCGGTACTGGTTATGCGGCGCTCCGTATCGCAAACCAAAACAGCCGTCTCGACGATGGATCTTACACACCTAACATCTTCATCCATTCCGTGACCTCCCGCGACGGTGGAAGGGGACTCTTCTGCACCCCCGAATCCGGCGGCGCACAGGTCGGGAGTCTCGACCTTTCAGAGATCGGTTACAACGCTATCTTGATCGAAAATTGCTATGGCATTGATGCGCAAGGAGGGACCGTGATTGGTGGTGGGGAGGTGAGGATCTCGGCGGGGATTTGACCTAGAAATGAACTACCAGCGAGCCTGGCATGAGCCTAGCCTAGCCCATCTTCCGCACATGTACACGAAGACTATCAAAATCGATCCACTCACCCGCGAACTCGCCATCCTCCTCCTCAACTTGCCAGTTTTCATACGCCTCCTCGACCTCTTCAACCAGTAGTCCATACAGCTTCTCTACCCCATTCTTTTCATCAGTCGAATTTTGTACCTCCCAGACCATTCGTCATTCTTCGTTCGGCACAAACGGCCATTGATGGACAGAACGGCGATAACGCGGCAAAGGCATGCCCACCACGAGGCCTGGGAGCTGACTCGGGAGGGTAGACAGAAGCACCAGTATAAGAGGCGACATGATAAAAGTTGATGCGTCTATCAGGATATCGGTTTGAGGCGTGGGAAGGATGTGGAAGTTTAGTTTTTTGACGAAGAATGCCTTGTCACGTTTTCGTTTCGGATTCGAAAAGCCTGGGTCTTGGACGTAGATGGTAGTCCTGTGTCTAGAGGAACGTTGTACTAGAGATATGAGTAAAGTGCAAGCCTTCTCAGCGCTCGATGGCGATGTCAGGTGTGTGAGGGGTGCATACATAAGCTTACATTATCCAAGAAGACGACGAGATGCATCATGACTCCGGTTGGGCCATGACGTTGCAGCTCGAGTGGCTGTTTGAATTCTCTAATATTGCCTGGCGCCATGAATATCGCTGTACGTATTCGCCATCCTTCTGCAGGTCGGCGAGCTTCGAGGTCATCGACCAACCGTTGTCGACAGGCCGAAGCGAGCCAGACTGTTTGGCATTGTTGAAAGAGTACAAACAACTGAGCCCGAGCTGGATATCGCCACTTTTCAGCGAGCTGTTGCGACCGTTCGACGAGCGTCTTAGTTGTCTGGGCGGCATCGTTTGCTGGAAGTAGGCGGCCTAGCGTATCGCGTCTTCGATTTCGATTTCTCATGATGCTTCGTCTGCTGATTCGTGCAATGTGAAATGCTGGTGAGCTTCGCGAAAGGTATCCAAGACGCTGTATCTGAGCAAAGGCAGTGAGTGCATCCGAGAACGCGCCTACTATCTCCATGTCATTCGATGAGCAGGAGCCTTAGAGCCATTATACTTGCCCTGCGCGTTTCTTCATCGTGAATTCTTCACGTTGACCCAAAAATGGCTCATCAAGCAGGTGACGTCCACAAACGCGCTCACCCTATCTATTCCAATCTGTGAGCAGGAGCCTTTGCACCAAAGATACGTACTTGCTTTCCTAAATTCTCGTTGAGTCTTCCGTCATGTCTTCCTCACATGAACCCACAAGTTCTTCAAATTGAATCTCCTCCCCACGAACTCACACTGTCGCTCTTCAGCGAGCTCCGCATGTTCAGCATATTGCTTGCACCCACAAATCCTGCCAGCATCCCGGTACAACTTCGCAGCCTCCTCCACCAACTCCACATCTTCTTCCAGATCCGGCATATCTTTCTCCTCATACTCATCCTCGTGAACGAAGCCAGAGTTTGAGCCGAGATCTCCAACATCCACACCGTTGTTCCGGTCGATGTGCCACCACGCCTCGTCCCTGATGGTCTCTGCACTCCATACGATGTCAGCGAATGAGTCGCCGACACTGATTGCTGGAAGGCAGGTGTGATCTAGATTTCCAGACTCGTCGCAAAAGGTGTAGAACTCATGCTCTCTCGGTATGAATGGACTCATAACAAATGTCGTGTCGTCGATCAAAATTTTCTGCAGCCGGACATCCGAGAACCGTGAAGCCAACTACAACATACAGCATCGATGCATCAATGGTCGAGAATCCTGGGTCTTGGGCGTAAAGCGCTATCGGCGGCGCTCGTCTCCTTGCGTTGTCAGAGGTCACTACAGTACGCGTCACGGTCAGTGGTCTATTGAGTGCAGAACTCACGGAGAACTCACGGATATCCACGATGTCCAAGAACACCACCAGCTGCATAATACTCTTCCAAGGCTCATCGTTGTAGCATTTTAGCGGGGAATTGTTCAAAGGACCAAGCGCCATCAAAACAGCTTTGGTAATGCGATAGCCCCCACCCGGTCGATAAAATGCGAGGCGCTGCCTAAAGTGATGGCGGCACTCGGAATTTGTCCAGAAGAGCTTTGCAGAATTGTAGAGATCCAGCATCTGAGCCTTGCTGGCATGCTTAGATTTGAACGCGATCTTTTGTGACTTTGATAGCAAGCGTTTCCAGGTGATGGGCCTTCGACATTGCCTTTCAGGTCGGCTAGCAGGCGCGCCTTCGGCCTTTACTCGTGTTGTGTTCTTGGGCATATTGGTGTCTGTGTTCGCGATGATCCGGTGATCAAGATGACTGGGAGGTAGAACTGAGTGCGATCGTGCAAGACACATGTATGATCAGAGACTTACTGTCCTCATGTCCTCAAAGGAAGTCCTTGGCGCCAAACTCTAACTCAGAATCTGGCAGATTCGCTTCGCTTTGTAAATTCTATGCAGTCGCGCTCAGTTTCGCGAGCAGTCTATCTTCTACTCCATCTAAAATGTACTTGTGCTCGATGACTTCAAGGTTTTCGATCTCAGCCTTGAAGAGCTTGTCCGGATCTTCTGCGCCACCCATTGGGTTCTGGCCCATTTGCGCCTGCGCCATTTGCTGAGTGACTTGCGAAGCAGCTAAATGGTGTCAGCACGGATGAAAATCGATTACTTGAGCGCGTAGACTTACCGTTGTTGCTCCCGAGGATGAAGTTGTACACTGGCTGCAACCCAAAAAGTGTCAAAAAGTACCAACTTAAACTCGATACCCATCTGACGTCCAAATCTCTAGTTCCAACACCAGCTTGAAGCATTTGCTTGAATTGCGGGGTCAGCGGAAAAGGGAGCTTCACTGTTCGCGAAAATCATTAGTATGTCCTCTCTCAACAAGCCATGCGCTGATTGCCCTGTCTTCCAGATGTGGTGACTTACTAATCACGTATCCCGAAAAGAACGCATTGATCCAACCCATGATCAAACTCTGCGGCACCATCATAGCAACTTGTCCCTTCATCATGCCCATCATACCATCCATCGCGCCCGGATCAGTGAGCGGATTCCCCGCCGGCTTCCCTCTATTCTCCGGGTCTGCGAGGAACTTGCCTTCCTTTACACCTTCAATAAAATACTCTTTCCGCTTCTCAAATGACGCTTTCGAGATCTGGTTTGCGTTGACGCGCAGGGTCTGCACACGGAGGAGAGAGCGCTGTTGGCGGATTTTCGCGAGAGGTTGCTTTTTTGGTGCGGTTTGGAGGAGCGTCGAGAGGTAGTGTCGGAGGATACCGGTAAGAATCATTACGATTGTGATTGGGAGGAGGATCCAGTAGCTGTATCAGAGATACAGTGTCAGTGCTCGATAATGCAGGAGACTTCTTGAGGAGCGCGTACAAGAGAGCAGGATCCCGATGGATCTGCTGTTCGACTGGGCCAGCCATTTCTACGAGATGGCCCGTAGCGGCGAGACTTTTGCAGAGGGAAGGTGGGCAATGAAGAGGGTGATGCTACGCAGCAAGAGATTCACTTGAAGTTGAGCTTCACATGCGGGCATCGGAGGTTCACACGCCAAGACCGACAGGGCATAGAAGCTCAGACTTCGCGAAGGCCACCTTACCTCACGTACGACTCAGACAACTTCTTAGTACCGCCCTGTAATCAATACACAATGCTATAGGGGCTTTGGAGTTGGACAACACACGACAAAACCATGGCCGAATCACGTATCTCCCCCTACTCGCTGAACGAGCTCAAGAACACGACCGACGACGCGCTGGGCAACTATCTGCGCGGCTTGAACTTTAAGCAAGACAACTCCAAGCTCGACGTGCGGTTAGCGGTTGGATATGTTGCTGTGATTATTTCGGGAGCCACATTCGCGGCGGACTACAAGCTGGGTTGGGAAGCGACGAAGTATTGGACAGCGGCTGCTGTTGCGGTGTACACCCTCCTGAATGGAGTCTTCACATATTGGCTGTGGTTCGTGGAGAATGGATTGATCTTTGAGGGAGAGCGAGACGGGAAGAAGGTGAGAAGCAATGAAAGTGTGGTATTGACAAGACTGGCGGTGGGCTGACCCTGGCTCTTGAGCAGATCTCGATCTCCAGCAAGACCAATAAGCATGATCCAATGTACTACCTCGAGGTATCCTGTACGAAGAAGGGTGACACAACAAGCTCTCGACAGATCAAGGCACCCTTTACAGCATGGTTCACCGCAGACGGCTTCTTCGTTGCCAAGACATTCCAGCAATGGCTCGCGACAAGCATTGAGACTGTTGGCGACTTCGACTCTAAGAATGCTGGTCATGAAGAGAGAGATGAGCTCGCAAGTCCTACCGCGAAAGTCTACCCGGTAGTCAGCGACGAGACAGATGGTTTGGCGAACGTGACGGGTTCAGATGCGAAAGCAAAGGGAAGCCAGAGAAAGAGCAAGAAGAAGGGTTGAATAAACACGATGCGATAGAAAGGTACTTCACAAGGCGCAGTCACATACTGCATCTGACGAAAGGCCACGAGATGGTGAGTGACCGTGTAAAAGCACGGGCGAGGCTGAAATGATACCCTTCCGCTCCGAAGCATCTCTCGGATCCAACTCGTCACACGCTGGGATCAGGTCGAGCGCCGGCTGGCAATCTGATGACTTAATGTGTTACTAGCCTCGAAGAATGGATGCAAGTTCCAACGCGCTCCAGGACTTATGTGTTCAGGTTACGCTTTCTTACCCCTCATGTCGACGCCGATGATGGCTGGGAGTGCTCACATGATGTTGAGGAACGCCAAGTTCTCCCTGTCCACCCAAGGCAGTCGCATGTGTCGAGACACCTGACGAAGCTTCACAGATTTTCGACTGGACGAAGTCTTCTCTTCGTCCTCAAGTTGTAGACTTCTCCAACACATGACACTCGATCAAGAACACAGCCGTGCGAACATACGATGAAGCTATCCACGGCGTTTAGGACAATCCCAAATAGCCATCGAGTATTTCTGCTACTCGTCATCCATGAGCATCAACCACCAGTGGAGACTGCACACAAGGCATCCGAGTAAGCACGCGTCTGCAATAACCTTCGAATAGGAGACCTTATGACCAAGCTGCGCAGATGAACCTCAGCAGCAGCCTTGGCGAATTCGTTAATGGTGAACGCCAAGCTCTGCTTGTTCACATCATCCACTCAAGGCAGGTCCATTGGTCAACAGGCTTTATGGAAAGCTGCCAAGATCTCCCACCGTACAAAAGTCTCGTCTGCCTCGTCGAGCTGTCACATACAGCAAAGTTTGGCACCGACACTAATTCACCGAGAATATGGACAACGCCGCTTTCGGATCTGAGCGATTGCCGACGTACGAGGAAGCTACGCACGGCGATGAGATTGCGCAGCAGAGACCGGCGGAAAAGGTCACTTCTAAGTATCTGTCGGATGACCTCCCTCCGGGTGATCTTTCACAGCGCATCCGCCTCTACAACAAGGAAGCCGCGCAGGCTACACTTCAACGCCAACCTTGCGGGACTGTGCACAGTGCGCTCGACGTTGCACGACTTTACGATGACATGAATCTGGGTAACTTCATTGCCCTCGCTGATCGCATGAACGAGCTATCAGATCCGCTTTACGCGTCCTGGACCCGCAAAAATCCATCTCCAGACCACCCACGGATGCCTGCAGCTCAAATGATCTCACGGCTCAAACATGCCAGAGGCACTAATTTCAGAAGATATGACTCGCAAAAAGTCGGAAGAAGCCAGACTGCTACATGCATGTCTTGCTCAGATACTATGCTCAGACTATGGCGTTTGGCCCTGGAAGCCACACAATGCCCCTTTCCCAGATCATGTGAAGTGGCTCTGGTGCGCGAGATTAGTGCATGAGCGACAGCGGCCTCCTCGAGTGCTCTGGTATCAGCGCGTCCCATGGAGGACTGTCCGCAAGCACGATGACGATGAGGGTACGTATTCGGCCAAAGCACGCAATGTCCAAGCTAACCACCTTCCAGATCTCAACAGATTGATATACCGCCCAGCAGCTGAGATGAACCTACCTGTCGAGGCAGTCGAGCTCTTCATGATTCGCTATTCACCAAACGTTGACGCATACGGCATCTACACCGGTTGCCTTCTGAAAGTCCTGAAAGATGAGGGTATCGACGCGCTGGCTGAAATGATGCACCGCGACTTCGCACAAGTATTGGGGCCGATATTTGGAGGGAAAGAGTCTTTATTCAGAGAAATGTTACGGAGTATGCTGCGGATTACTGAGAGGCGCATTCCGGCTGACCACGTCTGGGCAGGTCCAAGTCCCGCTTGGTTACCGCTGTTATTGAGCCTCGACATGTCCCCGAGCCCCAGCTAGCCGGAGGAGCCCCAGCTGAGCCCGCCTCCCCGGATCCAGGATTTGGCCTGAATCTTTCTTTGTGCGACACGTTCCACTCTCTACTTTGCACCTCGAGGTCCACCCAATCTGTTGCGAGCGAGGAGCGTCTCAAAAGGCTTGAACTTCGAAGCGTCGAGCGCACTCCACCAGGCCTACGTTGGCTTGAGAACGAGCTCAGGAATACGGACGCAAAAAGTGCTATAGAGCTTCAGCCGGCTAAATGACATTTCATGTTTCTGAGACCAACCCCGGTATCATCGAAGAAGCTTGAGTTTGAAGAGAGTGCCTTTTTCGGACATGACGCATAGCACTTATCACTTCCAGATCGCCCCCTCCATTGCTTCGTGTGGCGAGCCTACCGAATCCTTTCCCGAGCTGAACGAGGGTTTGCGCTCCCTTTAGCCCATTCCACGTGCTTAGGGGCGACTTGTGTATAAGACAGGCACCGAGGACAGTAGAAGAGTTTCTAGCAATTGCTCTCTCCGGAGACGAGGCGTTCTCAATAGCGTGAGTGGGCCTTCGATAGCATGTTGAGCAATAGTCGCAAGGAAGCAAGTTGTCTCCGGCCTTTCACTCAGCTGAACCCAAGCGTGCGCTCTCAGAGAAACCCTCAGCAGGTTGAGAATGGCTCGAGTATGGATAGAGATGCCGTCTGAGACTCCTCGAAATGCAGAGCTCGCGAAGCCTGTCGCGGTGCCTCTCTCCAGCATCAGACACCTTTTAGAACACGGCCTCTGACATCGACACCGTAGACTCCCATTCAAGCTGGAGAGAATTCTTGAATGCTCTTCCATGCTTGTCTCCGAAAGTCGAAGTTACTGGATCAGTCTGGTTCTGCCTTCAGGGGCAGAGTCCATGCGATAGCTGGTGCAAGCTGCTATGTTCAAATCTACTCCGCGCGATAGCGGCCTCATTGATGCTTCGGGTGAGATGAAAGAAGCACAGACTTGAGTTCAGCTACCAAGAGTCGGTCATATATTCCGATGCTCTCTCCAGCAAGCGACGGATGTTAACATACTGACTTTGACCCGAATGCCGCAGATCGTGATACAGGGTTCAGAGGCTCCAAGCTGGGTTTTGGACCACCTCTCTCCGGCACATCAGAAGAAATTCAATACAGCGCATTCAAGGAGATGACCACAGCTTGCTTCTCGGAGGAGGGACTCCCAGTCACCTCACGTGCCCGCGTTTCGATAGTTGGACGAAGCTTCGATGGCTATGAGATGGCATTCGTGCGTTCGTATCGGCATCACGTCGTGGAGACACGCGAGATAGAGCTCCGTCGGATTCTCGCTACTTTGCATCAAGGTCTACGGTGTCAGTTTCCGGTTCAGCATGCTGCGCGGGCTCATTTTGGGGGAGAATTCCTGAGAGAACATTCAGGAACTTCGGTGGCTGGCTGCGCTCCCTGGCCAACTCGATTTGAGGAGAGCCTGAACATTGACAAACTGGAATGTGCGGTCCGGGAGAGTCTCTGCAGAAACATGTCAAGTCTGTGCAAGTAGAGTCGAATCCAGTGGCTTGAGATGGCTCTGATCTTGGAGAGACGCGGCGAGCAGCATTATCTGATCATCGCACTTTGTCAAGAGGCTTATGTGTAGAGTGCTGCGGCAACATAGAATGTATGCTCTCCGTTCTCAATTCTAAGGGCTCTCGGAGAAAGCTGTGAAATCTGCGCAGCTGGTGTTGAATCCTTTGGTTGGAAATGGCTCTGCTAATGGAGAGACAGCTCGGAGAGCGGCATCTGATGATCAGGTTTTACTGCAGGCTTATGTTTCTAATGGCACATATGCACAGACATATGCCCTCCATTCCCGTGATAGAATCTGTGCAAATACGATCAAATTCTGTAGGTTGAGATGATCCTGATCTTGGACAGACGCTGCTTGCGGCCATACCTGATTATCGTTCGCGATTTGTCGAGATTCAATGTGCCTGGTGCTGCGGCAGCACAGAATGTACCCCAGTTCTCGATCACAAGGGCTCTCTCAGACAAAGATGCGAGAACTGTGAAGCTGGATTCGAATTCCTTCGGTGGAATTGGCTCTGTAATAGGGAATCAGTTCGAGCGGCAACTGACCATCAGAGTTCATACTGGCTTGCTTACATGCCCGGTGCACCGGCTGGACTCAATGTCTGCTCTCCATTGTTGTGATGATGTCCATGTAATTTGATTCACATTCGATAGTATCCCAGTGAAGGTTATCAATCGAAAGCATGGGCCAAATGAGTTGCATGTGCTTGAGCAGGGGTCGCGCCAAGCATGTCGTCGATCCCTCCGCGTCGTCGCAGCTCGACCTCGCGTTTCTGCCTTCGAAGCTCTCTCTCGAACATTAACCAACCGACCACGCCCTCACGCCGCCGTCCCCGCCCGTCTTCCACCGATATATCGTCGAGATACCAACGCGACTAGGAGCATGACATTGCGCTCAAAATGCGGTTCGCGAAGCCCAGCTGGCTAATACACGGCGGCGAGAAGAAGGATCACGAGGTATACAGCTGTCATATCTCGCCAGATGGCTCGCGCCTAGCAACAGCGGCAGGCGACGGCCATGTGCGCATCTGGTCGACCGAAGCGATCCTCAATGCATCAAATCCTGCCTATACGAAGCCGAAGCAACTCGCGTCTCTCTCGTACCACTCCGGCACAGTACATTCAGTACGCTTTAGCCCGAATGGCAAATACCTGGCATCTGGCGCAGACGACAAGATAGTATGTGTCTACACGCTAGACCCAGGGCCCCCGGCGCATGCGACCTTCGGTAGCAACGAAGTTCCACCCGTCGAGAATTGGCGCATATTCAGGAGGTTGATTGGGCATGACAATGATGTACAAGATCTAGGGTGGAGCTGCGACAGCTCGATACTGGTGTCGGTGGGACTGGACAGCAAAGTCGTAGTTTGGTCAGGAAGCACCTTCGAGAAGCTCAAGACCCTGGCGCAACACCAGTCGCACGTCAAAGGGATAACGTTTGATCCAGCGAACAAGTACTTTGCGACTGCGAGCGACGATCGGAGCATCAAGATCTACCGCTTCACCTCTCCGCCTCCGAATGCGACCGCGTACGATCAAACGAGCAACTTCACCCTCGAGACGACTGTAACAGCACCTTTCAGCACTTCGCCTTTGACCACCTACTTCCGGAGATGCTCGTGGAGTCCTGAAGGAGCACACATTGCAGCCGCGAATGCTGTAAATGGACCGGTGAGCTCAGTCGCTATCGTCAACCGAGGGAGCTGGGACAGTGAGATAAACCTGATTGGACACGAGGGGCCTGTTGAGGTCTGCGCATTCTCTCCCCGGCTGTTCTGTAAAGATCCAGTACCGGAGGTAATACCCAAAGACTACGTTCCGCCAGGAGCAGTGACAGTCGTGGCATGCGCAGGACAGGACAAGACCCTCAGTGTCTGGAATACAAGCTTTCCAAGGCCATTCGTGACGACGAGTGAGCTATGCGCGAAGTCCATTAGCGACCTTGCGTGGGACCCAAGCGGCGAGACACTCTTCATGACATCCTTAGATGGCACCATTGCTGCGCTTGTGTTCGAAAAAGGCGAGCTTGGGTACCCAGCAGCGGGTGTAGAGTACGAGAAGGCGCTAGCTAGGTACGGAGCCGGGAGAAGGGTCGGTATCGTCGAAAACACCGACGCGCTTCGGCTGGAAGACCAGAGCAAAGGAGCGGAGATGAATCGCGTGGCAGGGCGTATGGGTGATTTGATGGGTGACGGATTAGCCACAGCGGGCGCTCTCCCGAACGGAGATGCGACAGCGAAGGTCGCGACGAACGGGGCGACCACAAATGGAACGGCCGCTGAATCCACACCAGCCCAGGCGCCGCCCAAAGAGCCTCACGTCGAACGCCTGGAGAAGCTGAAGCAGCGAGTGACGATAACGAAAGATGGCAAAAAGCGTGTTGCGCCGCTCTTGCTTTCGTCCTCCAACCAAGGCGAATCGAATCTGCCTAAGCCGCAGCTTCAAGCAGCTGTGCGGCAAGGCGGTGCTGTGTCAGATGAGCCAGCTAAGATTATCGACCTCAGCAAACCATATGATGGATTACCGAAAGGCGGACTAGCGAGTCTATTACTGGGCAACAAACGGAAATATGCCGAGATGGCTGATGACGACGGCGAGAGTCGGCGGAATGAGAAACGAGTTCAAGCGGTCCAGCAGACTGGCGCCACCCCTGTTGTTCATAACACGGAGAACGGATTGGTGCCGGCAAGCGCAGCCACATCTTCCAAGAAGCCCGCCGACATACCAGATGTGCTGCGACCTGCGATAGTCAATCCGAGCATGAGTGTCAGTCAGGTCCGATTGGCCGTGCCTCTGATCAGGAGTGTCATTCTGCGGCCTCTGGACACGAGCAAGCTGAGCACAGAAGGCGACCAACAATCGAATGGGGCTGAGAACCCAGACTCGGACTCAAACTTGGTCTTTGAAGCGCGCAATGCATCCGGACCATCAAGAACGGGACGAGCCCAAGATAAAGAGCCGACCCGGATAACGCTCGCCCGACGAAATCAGACGCTCTGGCAGGACTTCTTGCCTAAAGCCGCTCTCCTCGTCACCGGAAATCGAAACTTCTGGGCAGCATCTTGCGAAGACGGCAGTCTGCATGTATGGACACCAGCTGGGCGCAGACTCATGAGCGCTTTGGTACTGGAGGCCCAACCCGTAATATTAGATTGCCGAGGCTGGTGGTTGCTGGCAGTCACCGCTGTAGGGCAATGCTACGTGTGGAATATCAAGACCATGAGCGCGCCTCATGCACCTGTTCACCTTGCGCCTGTCCTCGACATGGCCGCGCAATCGCAGCAGGGCCATTTGACAGCTGGACCTAGTCTGATGTTCGCGCGATTGAACAGCCAAGGGCGCATCATAGTCGCAATGTCGAACGGCGACGGCTTTGCTTACAATCCCATGATGTACTGCTGGCAGCGTCTCAGCGAGTCTTGGTGGGCTGTGGGGAGCCAGTACTGGAATACAACGGATACGAGTGTTTCGACTGTCACTTCATCCACGAAAGCCGGCGCATCGAAGACAGAAGACAAAGATACTTTCCTGGACGAGATCAATCCGGAAAACATCTCTGCCGGCATCGTACCATTGCTCGAACGAAACACGACGTCACAATCTCTCCTGAAAGGGCGAGCCTACTTCCTCCAAAGACTGGTCAAACAGCTGCTCTCGGCAGAAGGCTTCGAAGGCTTCGAATCGTCCGTCTCAATCGCGCATCTGGAAAACCGAATCGCAGCTGCGCAAACGCTCGGCGCGAAAGACGAGTTCCGTGTCTATCTCATCATGTATGCGAAACGAATCGGCGCTGAAGGGCTACGAGGGAAAGTCGATGAGCTTCTCAAGGGCCTCATGGGTCACATCTTCGTCGAAGAAGATGGTGATGGTAGTGCTGATGCAGGCATTGAATGGAGTAGCAGTGATGAGATCGTCGGCTGGAAACGAGAGGACTTGCTGAAGGAGATCGTGATGGTGCTGGGTAAACATCGCGACCTACAGAGGATCACAGTGCCGTATGCGAGGTATCTGGGTGTTGTGGACGGGATAGGTGATGGTGTAAATGGGACTGCTATGATTACGGATGGGTAGTGAAGCGGTATGTGAGTGTGTACTGATACTGTAACTCTCTTTCTGTTCATAGAGAACGGAGCACAGGAAGCGAGGCGCTGAGGGAGTTCATGCGTGCATGCAAGCTGCGTCGCGGCTCGGCAAGTTGCTGCCTGCACGGACTATCCAAGCTTGCGCTTTCAACTTCAGCTCATCACTCCAGACCAGCATGACTACATTCATAATTCTGCCAACCACAGCAACACTGCTGACTTGCGACAACAACAACATCAACACTGCAAGATGGCGCATAGCAAGAAGAAGCGCACAGGCACGGTCCAGCCAGGCCCCTGTCATAGGGGAAGCTGCGGTCGAGGCGGCCTCGACGAACTCTGAACCGATCATCTCGATCAATGAAGGCGAGACCGACGATGTCGTCGATCCGAACTCCGATCCAGGAGCAATGCCTCCAGGCCGCTCACGTACAATCGAGACTGAAATCCTCCGTGCCTCAGGCATCCAAATCCTTCAGCTTCAACTTCGCTTCACATCTCAATCTCACCTTCTCACCAACAACAATGATCATGGTCAACCACGGCATCTCAACCGCCTGCGCAGTTTGCAAACAAAGGCGCAAGAAGTGTGATGAGGCACGTCCATATTGTGGAAGATGCGTCAAATCATGCCGCGAATGCCTGGGCTACCCAGACGCTGGTGATCGTCAATTCGTCAAGTATGCGGCATCTGCGCAGCCAAGATTGCCTAGAATGGACTCTGGTCGACCGTCGCCTTTGAAAGATGAAGACCGCCATCCGCCTGAAACTTGGCTCTGGGCATTCATACACTGTCGTCCTCTTTGCGCCTGACATTACTAACCGGCACGCAGCAAGCCTCTCCAGACGTGGACTCTGCAGCAATCTCAGAAGGGTACGCTCTTCTTTTGGCCGGAATGCTGCTTCAGCCATCATCGTAATGCAGTTGCTGTTGCTCAGACATGAGTAAAGTGAAGCCTGCCTGCTGTATGCGTTTAGCGTTGCACACGCATGGTCCGAGCGTCCTTCTAAGATGAAGGTAGGGCGTTGTACGGCCATCTGTATTTGAATGCGTCGGCCTCAGTGCTACGAAGCGCGCCTCAATCATCTCCGACATGGCCAATGTCTTGCGGCAGTCGCCTTTCGGACAATGTGTTGGACTGCTTTCCGGCCACCGGTGGATGAGATATCCCGAAGAACGGCCAGACTTCCTCGTACCGTCAAAGCTGTACACAACACCTGTGACGAAGTCGGACATCAATGCGGTTCCTGGAGATGGCGGAACCAGTACAGCAGCACTTGAAGCAAGTTCCGGCCAGTTAGACGAGACTGAGGAAGACGCTGCCCAGAAACAAGAGGCCATCATCATCGACTGGCACTCCGACCAAGATCCGGCAAATCCACAAAATTGGAGCAGCGGCAAGAAGAGCTGGGTAGCCTTTGTCATCGTATTTTACACCTTCGGGACCTACCTTGGCTCCTCCGGTACAGCGCTAGCGTTCCTGATGTCGTCGAAATCCTCGGTGTCAGCCACGTTGCTGCCTCTCTCGGGCTTGCCCTGTACGTTGTCGGCTACAGAGTAGGACCTCTCATCCTCTCACCGTTATCCGAAATAACAGCAGTCGGACGGAACCCGCCATATCTCATCAGCTTCACCATCTTCGTCATTCTGTGCGTGCCGACAGCACTCGTTGACAACTTCGCCGGGCTACTGGTCCTTCGTCTGCTGCTAGGGTTCTTCTGTTCTCCCTCTTTGGCCACCGGCGGAGCAAGCATGGGCGATATATTCAGTGCAGAGCACATGCCCTACGCAATCGCACTCTGGAGCGGTGTCGCAACACTAGGCCCAGCCCTCGGTCCTATCGTGGGGTCTCTCGCTGTCCAAGCTGAGAACTGGCGTTGGTCGAGCTGGGAGCTTCTCTGGCTTTGCGGACCAATTTGGATCTTGATGTTGTTCACTCTCCCTGAGACATCATCGGATCTAATACTACTACAGCGAGCTCGATGGCTGAGGAGAGCGACAGGCCGGAAGGACACATTCGCACGCTGTGAGCTTCGACAGGCGGAATACAGTCCTCGTATGATCGCGTTCGATGCTCTGTTCAAGCCGGTCGAGATCAATCTCAAAGATCCTGCAGTGCTGTTCTCGACACTTTATATGGTGCTGCTGTATGGGACGTACTACTCGTTTTCCGAGTCCTTCCCGATTGTCTATGGAGGAGGATATGGATGGGGCTTAGGGGTTCAGAGCCTGGCATTTCTGGGTGTTCTGGCCGGAAACGCCATCGCGGTGATCGGACATTGCGCCTACTTCCCTTTCATCGGAGACAAGAGGATTGCTGCAATCCAGGCCGAGAAGGGCGGCGTTCCGATCGAGGCTCTTCTGACACCGGGATTGTTCGCGACTTTCCTGCTTCCTGCCGGGCTGTTCATTTTTGGTAAGTTGGCATCGACATGCCATGCAGAGTGTATTAGCTGACACGAGAGACAGCATGGACAGCTGGTACCTCCATCAACTGGTTTCCCAGCATTCTAGAAGTCGCCATATCCAACATCGGCGTGTATGTCCTCGTTCAGAGCATCTTCATGTATCTGGCTTTCGCTTATCCGACATACTCCGGCTCACTCTTTGCTGCCAATGCATTTGCGAGAAGCTCTTTCGCTGCTGCGGCCGTGCTCTTCTCCACGCCGATGTTTCGCAGACTTGAGATTGGAGGCGGCGTCAGTTCGCTCGGTGGTCTGGCGGTGGTGTGTTGCTTTGGGATATATGGGATGTATTTCTATGATCCTACGCTGAGGAAGAGGAGTAAGTTTGCGACATCATGAGGAGCTCGAACGCCTCTTCGATGGCTGTGATACGGAGTGGACAGATGGGAGCAGAGTTGTACGATTGGGGTGTAGAGAGGCAGAACCTCAACTTTGGCGGTGCTCAACGTCCATTAGCTAGCGTGAAGCACATGCTGTCCAATCAGAAGACAGTTCAATCTCCACCATACTCTCCATGAGGTGACGCTTCTCTGTCAACTTCCTGCGACATTTCAACACACTTCATTGCAACATGACTCCAATTCATCTCGACCAGCCCTTTCGACTCTTCAATCTCCCCAGAGAACTTCGTGATCAGATCTACTCGCTCCTCACTGTCGAGATTGGCTTTAGACAAGAAGTGAACACCAATGGAGTCACTCAGAGTCAAGGCGCAGGATTCCATTTGGAGAACGTACCTATTCCTGCTGTCTTGTTAGCCAACCGCAGATTGGCTTTTGAATATTCAGAGGAGCTCTTCGGAAAACGCATCCTGGTCATAGAGGACAAAACGCACTATGGCCTCCACGCGAACGCCAACACAATACCAGCAAGCTTCGAGAAGGATCAAGGAATGCACCGTTTTCCAGCACTTCTTTCTACGGAATCCGCAGACGCATGGCGAAACCCGCATATCACGTCCGTTTATCAAGTTTAATTCACTCCACAATTTTGGCAGCTGCTTTATCCCAGGTTTGCCCTCATCTGTCGAATCTGTGCACCTCATTCTGACCTTCGGACATTCCCCGCCTTCTCCTGGAGAGACTGTAGATTTTCGAGATCCAAGCACCTTATTTTGTCGGCCTCAGCTGGAACACATCAGAAATTTGACAGAAATCCCTAAGATGGAGCAGTTGAGCACTCAACGGTCGCTTGATTCATCTGACCGCCGCCTTCTCTGGAATCGACAACGTGGCTGGAGAATGCAGGAATGGAGGGACTATTTTGAGAGTCAGATCAATGGATAATCTTGTGTTAATAGGTGCGAAGCTGACGAATGGTCTTTGTGGGCTCCGGTGATCTCGAAGGAAAATTTTCCTTGCCATCAACTGAGCGCGCCCTAGATGTCTAGCCACTGATGGCCAAACAAGAGGGTGGATGAATTGTTGCTCTCTTTGTTGCACGCGTCACCATCGCCGCCTCTTCGTGGACTGTTCACCGTGCGAGGGCAGGGAACAGCCGCGGAGCTGGATTTGACTAGGATGCTTTGACTTGTTCTCTGTTCTAGGGTACTGTCTTTGCCGGACAACACTTCACATTTTGCATGGCAGTTGCGGGTCGGCTGTATGAACATTCGTCCTATGGAGTTGGCGGAAATACATATCATGGAGGGCTTTTGTCAGTTCGCGCTAAATTCGCGACCACGATATTCATAAGGCGGTCCATCTTGGTCGGAGCTCAAGATCGAATGTTCGCTGTCGCTCTTCATACACGTTATTGCTAGACCGACTTCCTCCTCAGATAGAGCCATTGACGCTAACAGCTCTTCGCGTCATCCGTTGCAGCCGACGCGTTCCATACAGTCAGTGCTTCACAATTCGACAGTTTCTAGGCATTTCTTTCCAATTCAAACATGCACAGCCGCATCCAAGGAGACGATCTGCTCGAGCTGGTGTCCACCATCCTCAATGGCTCCGCCGACCTGAACAAATTTCTGGCCAAGCGTGGACTTCCACGGCCCTCCTTCACAGCTCCCGCGCCTAGCATTGAGCTCGATCCCGAAAATGCGTCCTACTCGATGCTAAAGGCGCGATCATTGAAGCTGCCGAGTAGCTCATACGACTTGTCCGTGGCCCTCGCGACACCCTCATCACCCTGAGCTTCGAGAACTGCGCCACAGCATCAACGCAGGTTGCGCTCAAGTACAAGTTCGCAACTCATATTCCACTCGACGGTACCACGACGTATGTTGCTATTGCTGCATCAGTCGGGAAGAAGGAAGTAACGCGCGCTCTCGTGGAGCGAATCATTCAGCACACCGCATCGTTTGGGCTGTTCGATGCTCGGCCTGGAGGTCTGGTGGCACGCAATGCGACTTCGGCTCTGCTTGTCACCGATCCGGATCTGGAAGCTTGGATGAACTTGAGTACTACAATCGCTTACCCGGCTGGAGCTTCTGTACCAGGTGCTATAGAGAAGTAGGGCTACAGCATGGAGAGCGACGAATCCGGCTATGGAGTCTCCATTGGCCGAGAGGTCGAGAGAGAATGTAGGATGCAGTAAGTACAACACTACCCCACCCGTGACAAAATAGGAGTTTTTGTGAAAATTATTGAGATGGTACTGACTGACACCCTCGGAATAATCGCGATCGAGATCTCCTGATGTCAATAATGAACCTCAACGGTCGTGAGCGCACACTCTCGGCTTTTTGAAGAATTGTGCAGTGCCTGTTCGCCGGCACTTCGGGTTGCAGAAGGTTCATCGTCCGAAACAAGGGGAACTTTTTTTTCTGGTTGAGATCAGATCACTTTCTCAGATGTACCACAGTGGAAGGATGATGAGGTCGTCACGGTGAATGGGAATTGACCCCCGGGGGTGGAAGTGGAATGGAATGGATTGGGGTGTGAGCAGATCGATCGATGAGATGAAGGTCAGAAGATTTGTCTGCGACTTCGCGATCCGTGGAGATGATGATGATGATGATGATGATGATGTGAGGGTCATTGTCTGGGAAGTGCGATAGGCAATGTTTGGTTGCATCATGAGCATCATGAGCATTATTGAGAGGGCCATCGTTGACCGAAAGTTACGGCTAAGCTATGGAAAAGGGGAAAACTTTGGGCCCCCTCCTGGAAGAAAAAAAGAGATCTGCATTCCGAGGGCTCGATAATGTGTGTCTCGAACTGAACAGATGACTCGTTGCGTTGGCAAATTATACGTACCATCTTCTGAAGGAAAATTGACAGTTGACATTCTAGCTTGCCTCTCTCTGCTTTGAGCTGGGTTGAAACTGCGTAAATGTTCAATGAAATAACGATCACGGCCGTTTAAAGTTCCACTTCCAGTGCCGAAGTGACCAATCCGTTTGACCCGGCTGAGAGACACTCTCATCACGGTTACCATAGCCATGGGCTCAGAGACCCTTTTGAAATGTCTTAAACCGGAGCATAGCGGAGGAAGAAATAAGACGTTTTATCAATTACTAGTCCCTAGAATCAATCTATCTCTCAAATTGCCTTTCCCATCTACTACTACCAGAAGTAGTTTTTTGCAATGCAAAGGTTCCCATGTCCCAGCACATAGCCTCCTGACATCGTACACTAACCTCCAAACCTCGCTTTCCGTTCAACTATGCTGATACTCTTCGCTCGTTGCGTGATTCGATTAAGCTCGTCTTGTATCGTCTGGTGGTGTAATTCCAACAGACCTATCCTCTCACCGGATAGAGTGGGGGATTGCGAAGAGCTCCGCGTGCTGCCGACAACGGAATCTGCACTGCTGGTACTCCCTCCACGGGATGGTGTGGAAGATGGGTGCCAGTGGCAGAGTCTTTTCATCAAGGGTGCCATGTGTTCTCGTAGTTGTGTGAGGACCAGATGTGCGCTGACGATTCGTTGAGCTTTATCGTCTAAACAGCAGCTTCCAATGAACGTAGGTCCGGAGAGAATACAGCCTGTCAGTGGCGAATGAGTTTGGCAATGCTCTTTTGTGCCTAGAATCGCGGAGTACCAGCCGACGACCTTGTGAATGGCCAGATAAGTCATCAGAGGCACTTCTTGGTACAGGGCGCAGCGACAGTCCAGGATGCTGTTCAGTTTGCACAGAGCGTCGCGGCTATGTGAGAGCAGAGCGCCGACTTCCCGAGTATCGGTAAGGGAGCGCTCAGCATGAACGCGGCAGGATGGGTCTTTCGCAGCAGTCAAGCAGTCCTGCGCCGCGACGTGGAAATCAGATACAATGCTCATGACTTCAGTGGCACAATCATGCGTCTTCTTCTGTCGGAGGAGCGGTTCTGCCGTTGCCGTACCAGGACTGGTGTGCGATGATTCTGTGGGTTCTGAGCGATTGGCTATTCCTTTCATGAGCTTGATATTTTTGTGCTCCACAGGCTGATCAAAAGAATCCATGCTGTATTCTTGTATTGGAGGAGTGTACAACGCGGTCGAATTGCTCGTGTTGAGGGACAGATCATTGATTTCCATGCCAGGCTTGAAGTCGTGGGCACTAGTTGTGTCGGAATACGACAGCCCTCTATCCATTTCAACATCTGGCGTTGCATCGAGCATCCAGACGAAATCGTCTTGAAACTCTGATATCGGTTGTGGCGCTGGTCGTTGCTGTGGCTGCTGCTGTTGCTGTAGTTGCTGCTGTTGCTGTAGTTGCTCTGATGTCTGTTGGTGCAGTCGTTGGACGGCCAGCTGTGAGGATTGGTGTTGCATCAGATCCGGACACGGGACTGAGAATGCGTATGGTACAGTTGTGGGAGCAGGCCGAGCCGTGGCTGGTACTGGAGTTCCGGTTCCTTGACTTTGGGGCGTAGGCGGAGGAGAGACGAGAAGACGAGGGCGCTCTCCTGTCCTTTTTGACATACTGTATTCGCACTCGATTCCCTTGACGGCACAGCGATGGCATTTAGGTCGCTCCTTCCCGCATCGCGTTTTCTGAGCACTGCACGCGTTGCAAGAGTTGCGAACCTTTTGCGACTTCCGAACTCGAGCTGGAGCAACCTCGCTGCTGGGACTTTGACCAACCATCCTGAATGTTGAATGTTGAACGTCGAAAGATAGCTTCCAAACAAGGCTTTCTGCGTGTGCAAAAGACAAGCTAGTTGCTCAGGAGCAATAGAACTGCAGAAGAAGGTACAGATAGATGTATCTATCGGGTGTCCAGGCGCTCGGTGTGGACCCTGCCCTGCGGCCGAGCGCGGTTGCGAACATCATTCGGTGCGTCTTGTACCAGGGACTCTTACAACATGCCGCAAGGAGTAAAGCGATACAGTTGTCATGGGGGTAGCATGCTCGCAGTCAGTGGGAGATTCGTGGTAGAAGTTGACTTAGTGCAGCCGCTCGAGTAGGGGCAGCTCAGCGTACGTGAGGTGAGGTTGCGCCAGGTCTGCAGCTATTGTAGATCGCATATTTCTGGGGGATCGACGATCCTAAGTCAACATGAACAGAACAGCTAAGGCTGACGAAGCGTTTGTCCCAAGTAGTAGTGTGCAAGTTGGCTGTGAAGTGGATTTCTGGAAGGACGAAGATGATGGCGCCACGTGTGTTTCGCCGCCGTGCGTCACGTGAGCGGCACCCGTATACGATGCGCAGTTGGCTCTTTCATCGTTCGTGCCTGTTCTCATCGAGTTGCTTCGTACTACCGAATGGCTTCTGTGCTTTTCGGCGCATTTCCTACAGGGTGTCGGTAACCTTATTCTCGAAAGCACATGGAAATGTAGCGTGGTTGCTACACCATTGGCCGCTAGGGCGCCGAGAGGCCTGCACCACGCCAAAGAGCGGTCACAGACTCGCAAACGTGATGGCTGACCACGCGTGCAGATGAGTAGTCGAGGGCGAAGCAGAGGAGCATTGGCGGCATCGACCAGCGTGGCAGCGGAGAGTAGCTCGTGACACGAGGCGGTATACGAAGCGTGTTGTTGCTGCCTGTAGCATGTAGCTACATGAAGCCCTAGGAATAGATACAGAGCCGAGGAGCAGATTCTGTGTGCATAGTGGCTTTGGAGTGAGACAGCGAGAAGTGAGGTTGATTTTGATGCACGCAGACATTGCGCTACCTCCTTCTGAGGCGCTCTAGCGAACGTGCGTGTATGTTCTTGCCTCAGGTTGTAGATGTGGGTCCGCCCTAGTATAGCGTCGATCTGTAATATTATTGGACAGTGCAAACGTTCTCGTGGAGCTTGACAGCGTTCAGGCATAAAATCAGGCATACACTGGAGCGTGCGCGGCTGAATCGACGCTAACGCAACGCTATTTAAAGCCCGATGGGTATTGAGAAGGAGGCAGACATTGCGGTACATCCTACTCCATACACTAGAACTACTTACCACGTGCCAATTCCACTCCAACTAGCTAAACCTTATTTCACACATTTCGGATCAAGCATGATCCAAGGCGCCACCCCGCCCCAAAGAACCACCGCTAAAGATAACCGTCCTGCAGAGCAGATCAAGCCCCACAAGCTATCGAGACCCAGACCACTGGTAAAGTGTAGGGACTGCGACGCGGAGGGCCGTGTCCCGAATGGCAAAGCCACGAGTGACGAACGCCGTAGCGTCCACTTGTGACAGTCTGTTCATCGATAGCAGGCGCAAAGCCGCCGCACCTGTTCGTTAAATTTTTTGGCCTGCGACTGACGACCTCCGACCAATCAATTGTGTTTCATTATCTCAACTTGAAACATATTGGCCCACTGCGACAGCAGTTCTATCGCCATGCTCACCGACCGTCCATTCAACGACAATACGTTCACCTGCTCAGTAGTGCATAACCATCACTCATCGAGGTCTATTGTTGCGATCAATGGTTCGGGTTCATGTATCGCGCCGCGTTGATTGATGGGGTAGAGTCGGCCTTCCGTGACCGTGAACATTCGTCAGCTTCCCCAGCAATGCCATCGGCATCTATCGTCCAGAACCCGCTGCGTTTCTACAAGCTTTCAGGAGCAACGTAGCGCCTAGAAACCCGGTGTCCAACACAGACTGCACTTGCGGAAAGCATGCGAGTGATAGTTGGTAATTACTAGTATTTCTGGTGAGTAACACTTCCAAGTAGCTATCGTTAACGTGGTGAGACTTACTCAAGATTGCTCCTCCCCCCAAAGCATCTTGCTCGTGAAACCATATATTGGATTCTAAGCATAGATTCGTTAGCTGGCTCCTGGCCAGAAGCTTGCCTCTTTGTGCAGTTAACGTCTATATCGTGCTGCATCTCATCCGTCCGTCTTCTGCTTCTTCATAGGCAGCGAAGGTACCTTGAACCCCTGTGAGTCAACCTTTGCAGGCTGGGGGTTGCTCGCACCACCAAGTTGAGTGAATGTGCCACTCTTGAACCACCTATCCTCCTCTGCTTTCCTCTTGCGCTCCATCTCCTGTCGGACCTTGGGGTCCACGAGCTCGATACCTTGCACAGGTGTGAATGCGACGCTCGAAACGGTACCACTTGGTTGCCCACCCACATTTGTCTTCAGACCGCTGCCCACACCAGCCGCCCGAAGGCCTTGCGCCTTCAAAGCACCGGGAGTCGTGAGACCATTTCCACCAAAGCCTCGGAGTGATGTTGCTGTTCCGGAACCTCCGGCAGGAGTGGCGCCGCCCCAGCCAGCGTTCTTCTTCGAAAGCTTCGCGCGGGTGCGTTGATCGACTTGGGTTGCTCGAATCCGTCCGTCGTCCTGTGCCCCAATCATACCCAACCCCTTCGAGCTGTCACCGAAGCCGACTTCGGCTTCTTCCTTTCCGAACGCCATCCGGTTCTGTGCTTTGCGAAGATCAGTCATGGCGGTCGCCTCCTTCATCTTCCGTACTCGTCGACCACCGCGCTTTCGCGATGGCTTGTCATCCGGTGCTGGAAGTGCCTTGATACCGCTGTTGGGTGGGGCTTCAGAGAGCTTGTTGATTCGCTTTTCGACTTGGTCCGCCAGGGCAAGACCCTGCCCTCCAGACGTCGATTCGTGCGCGCCATCGATTCGAGCAGCGAGAACCACCTTCGCTGACAAGATGCGCATTGCTTGGACCTTGAGATCTTGTGGGACTGATCGGATGATCTCATTCTGGTACAGCACTCCCTGATTGCGCACGCCAACATTGGTGGCAAGACCAACGCCTCTCGCGCTCTTCTTGTTGCCAAGGGGAGGGATGTTACAGGCTGGAGTCTTGGCAAGGCCGTTGATGCCTCCGGTGTAATTGATGAGCTGAGCCGCAGTCGAGGACCCTATGAGTGATGTGAGATTGGGCGCGAACATAGACATGCGAGATTGCACATATTCGGTCAGGACAGTCTTGGCATGGTCAAGCTTCAGAGTCATCTGGCATGCGCGTCTGACTGTGGCAAGCTCGGCTTCTGAGAGCGTTGTTCCAGATGTGTTAGTAGCCTCGACAGTGACAACCATGAGAGAAGGCCCATCAAGCACTTGTCGCAAGGACTGGCCCACGACATTGTCTTTGCTTTCGCTGATCGACTTGATGTTGTCCATGGGTCCATTTCCGATGATGGCCACGGCGCGTGCATACTCGAGAGGATTCTGAACAAGAGTCTCCAGCTCGGGGAAGCAGACGGAGTAGTGATCACGGATGAACTTGTGCACTAAGATGATCTCGCCGTCGATTCCGGTCGAAAGCGTGTTGGCCTGTGTTAGTAACTGATACTCTGGGTTGTCCTCGACGTTGCCGACGTTTCTAATCTGTTGACCAGGCGGCAGGCTTCGGTAGTGATTGATTTTCTGCAGTCCCACTTGGTTAGGGCTGTGTCCTCTTAACTTAACGTTGGCAACACTATGGCATCGGCAAAGGAATGTGCTTACCTCAAGTAATGGATCCAGCTGCTTCATGAGTCCTGCGACGCTGCGTACGTCGCTCACGTTCTGCAGTTCCAGTTTCTCCACCCGCGCCTTGGTCTCCTCTTCCGTCTCCTCTTCTTCCATCTTCAAGTGGCTTGGCACGTTGCTGCCATCTAGATCATCGTCTGGTGCCTCCTCGTCGCCGTCCAACTCCATGCTGCCCTTTTGTTGGGGGGCGACAACATCTCGCTTGCTGTCTTTGGCATCATCGTAGCCACCAAAATCCTTCTCGTCGACATGCTCCTCGTTCTCGTCGCCCGAGTCCTCAAAGTCGTTAAGCAGCTCGTCTGCGATGGTTGCCATCTTGGCGGTCGTGCTGGACGCCTACGCGCAGTGGCAGAAGAAACGCGCAGTCTATTTGCAAGATCGGCAGTACAACTACTGAGGCTCGTTATCTACGGCGGCGTTCGTTCAGTCAGTCCGTGATGTTGTCGTTGTTGCAAGGAAGAAGGTCCACAAGTTCAAAGCTCGAAGTCAAGAAGTTGCCCGCGCGCCAAGACTTTGAGTCGCGACTTCTGAACTTTCTCCTTCGCATGTGACAGCGACGACAACATTCGCCTGGAACCTCCGACACCTATCCGACCTCGTCGTCGTTCTACTCTCCAAACTATCACCATGGAGTCCTCGCGCGGCCCTCCGCGGGTCAAGAACAAGGCTGCCGCGCCCCAGCAGATCTCCGCCGAACAGCTCCTCCGCGAAGCCGTCGACAGACAAGAACCCGCCCTTACAGCACCCACCCAGCGCTTCGCCGATCTCGAAGAACTCCACGAATACCAGGGACGAAAGCGAAAAGAGTTTGAAGACTATGTCCGTCGCAACAGGCTTAATATGGGCAACTGGTTCCGCTATGCCGCGTGGGAACTGGAACAGAAAGAATACCGGCGGGCGCGGTCAGTCTTCGAGAGAGCGCTGGATGTGGAGGCGACGAATGTGCAGCTTTGGGTGCGGTATATTGAGAGTGAGATGAAGGAGAGAAACATCAACCATGCGAGGAATTTACTGGATCGCGCGGTGACGATACTACCCCGAATCGACAAGCTGTGGTATAAGTATGTCTACATGGAGGAAATGCTGGGGAATATCCCTGGTACGAGAGCGGTGTTTGAGAGATGGACGAGCTGGGAGCCAGATGAGGCGGCCTGGAGTGCCTACATCAAATTAGAGAAGAGATATGGAGAATTTGATCGGGCCAGGAACGTCTTCGAGAGATTCACAATCGTACACCCCGAGCCGAGGAATTGGATAAAGTGGGCAAAATTCGAAGAGGAGAATGGAACTAGCGATCTGGTGCGAGATGTGTTTGGCATGGCAATTGAGACACTGGGCGATGAGTTTATGGATGAGAAGCTCTTCATCGCGTATGCGAGGTTTGAGGCCAAGCTGAAGGAATACGAGCGAGCGAGAGCTATCTACAAATATGCTCTGGACCGCATGCCTAGATCACGATCAGCGATCTTGCACAAGTCTTACACCACCTTCGAGAAGCAATTCGGCGACCGAGAGGGCGTCGAAGACGTCGTGTTGGCCAAGCGACGAGTGCTTTACGAAGAGCAGGTTAAAGACAATCCGAAGAACTACGATGCATGGTTCGACTACGCAAGGCTAGAGGAGACAGGCGGCGACGAGGACAGAGTACGAGACGTCTACGAGCGAGCAATCGCACAGCTCCCTCCATCACACGAAAAGCGCCACTGGAGACGCTACATCTACCTCTGGATCTTTTACGCCCTATACGAGGAGCTCACAACAAAAGACCCAGACCGGGCCCAGCAAGTCTACGAAGAAGCGTTGAAGATTGTCCCTCACAAAAAGTTCACATTCGCCAAACTCTGGATCCTGAAAGCACAATTCCATTTGCGAAGACAAGAGCTTGACAGAGCACGCAAAACTCTCGGGATGGCCATGGGCATGTGTCCGAAGAATAAGCTCTTCCGCGCCTACATCGAAATGGAGCTGAAACTCTTCGAATTCGTGCGCTGTCGAACGCTCTACGAGAAGTGGATTGAGTTCGACCCATCAAACAGTCAAGCTTGGATCAAATTCGCTGAGCTCGAACGCGGTCTCGAAGATCTGAAACGAACACGTGCTATCTTCGAGCTTTCCATTCAACAGAATGTGCTGGATATGCCGGAGCTTGTATGGAAAGCCTATATCGACTTCGAAGAAGAAGAGGGAGAGTTCGACAAGACACGCGAGCTGTATGAGAAGCTGCTGGAGAAGACCGAGCACGTCAAGGTCTGGATCTCATATGCACATTTCGAGATCAATGTCCCAGACGCGTCCACTTCAGAGGAGGAAGAAGCGCCCATATCCGAGGCAGCGAAGGCGAGAGCAAGGAAAGTCTTCGATCGCGCACACAAGCTCTACAAAGAGCAATCCTTGGTCGACGAGCGGGTATCGTTACTCAACGCGTGGAAAAAGTTCGAAGATACGCATGGCTCGCAAGAGGAAATCGAAAAGGTCGCGAAGATGCTGCCTCGTAAGGTCAAGAAGAGGAGAAAGCTCGACGACGATTCGTTCGAAGAGTACATGGATTACGTATTTCCAGCGGACGACGAGAGCTCGGCGAAGATGAGCAAGCTCATGTTGGCGGCGCAGAAGTGGAAGAGGGAGCAGGAGGGAGCTGCGGAGGCGTAGGAGTAGGAGACATAGGATCGAAGATTTAAATTGCGAAAGGTCGTGAAACAGCTGGCCCGGAAGAGGAATGCGTTACTGTGTCCAGTCACCTGCCTCATGATTCACATGCATTTTCACGGCTCGGCTCGGCTGATCCAAGATCGGGTTTGCAATTCGCCACTATCGAACTTTTCATCAGTTACAGCATCTCGCATGCAAGCCCCAGAAATGCATCCCAACGAGACAAGTGCAAATGCCAAAGGAAAATGCCGCCGGCGCCGCAGTCAGCTACTAGTGCGAACTCGCACCTCTTCGACCTTCCCGGAGAGCTCAAAAACCTCATCTACCGCTACGCCATCCTCGACTCGACCGCGTCAAACCGCATAGACATCACATCCTCCGGCTACGCACGCAGCGCCCTCCTGCTCGTCAACAAAGAAATCCGTCAAGACTGTCTCAAAATCTACTACCTCGAAAACCGCTTTCACGCAGACATCACCGACTACGACTGCAGCCCCCTCCTCAAATGGCAGGGTGCGCTCGTCAGTATCCAAAACACCACGACTCCAGAAGTAGAGATAAGACGGAGGGTCACCATTAGGTACCACGGGCTGCCATGTTGGGGGAACCTGATGAAGTGGATGGAGATGTATCACGCAGGTCGCTGCCAAGGGGCATTGAGGGCTGAGTACGTTGCGGAGCATATTGATGGGGTGGATTCGGAGTGGTTGATAATTGGAGGGATGTTTTCGATGGTGAGCGCGATGATGGGCAGGGAGTGGGAAGAGGTTGAGGGGTTGATGGGGAGCTGGAGGTTTGCGTTGGGGTCGATAGATGGGAGATGGGACAGGGATTGAGGGGATATGTGGCTAGTGGAAAGGGAAGTGAGAGTGTTCCGAGGTCTATGGTGTCTTCTATGGCACTCAAGAAAAAGACATACTCCCTTCAAAGCGCATAAATGAGTGAGAGTGCTGGATGTGAGTTTGCGCTGAGAAGGATGCCAGTCGAGCATAGCAAGGCATACTGAACACGGATGCTATCTACAGAGATATCACTGTGTTGCACAACAAAGACCCATGCATCCACGAGCTCCCTCATATTGATGGTGTGGTGATGGTAGCAGTCACCTTGTGAAAGTAAAGTCAGTTGCTTGGCGGCCGCTGAGTCATCCCCGGCGCGTCCCACCTCAACGCGTCTCCACGATCAACACGATCAACATCGACACTTCATCTTGAGCACAACCACCACATTTCTTTGTATTTGAGCGGCTTTGGTGCTGAAGATGCGACATGAAGCGCTCGTCTAACAGGTCTACACAATATCTCACTCGCCACGATGGCGACACGCACGAAGAGCTTCTTTGATCAGGACCACAAGAAGGTAGACAAGCCATAACATTAACATGCAGCGTAGGCTGATGATGTGAAGGCACGTCCAGGCCAATGGAACAAGAATCCCCACAACAGAGACCGACCGGCCCTCAGCGAAGCCCCTACCAATCTCCCTCCGAAACCGCCGATTCCTGCGACTTCACAAGCCAAATCGAAGCTCCAGGCATTCCAATTCGTTGCTGGCAGTGGAGCAGCAGGAGGACAAGCAGAGGACGGCCAAGTTGGCGGGATTCAAGAGTCTTCATCTACCATATCCCACGTGAGCAGTAACAAGAGTAAGACTCCGCAGCTGCCACATGCGAACACATTTCCATGTACTCCGGGCGCCAGACTACCCATCGAGGACCTGATTGGGGATGTGGACCAGAAGAAGGAGGAAGAGCCTGTGCAGCACTCACCGGAGGAGCAACTAGGCTGGATACCGAACAGCTCCTCCGATCTACTGACTCCTAATCGGAGGAAGCGGAAGCGTGCGAAAAGCTCGTCTCCCTCTTGTCCAGGCTCGTCATCTCAAGCGGACGGAACGACGCAGAAAGGACAGCCCGCGATCATGAGAACACCCGCAGCGGATCCAGCTGCAGACCTATGGCAACGGTATGCCGGAATCAAACAATCGGGCGAGACCCTCAAGCGGCCCGAGATTACCAACCTGCTGTTTCCAGGCTCCCCAAGACCGCTCGAGACGCCGGTCAAAAGCAGCGGCCTGAGGAGGTGGGCGAGTACTGGGAATGATTGGCCAAACAGTAAGACCAAGCGCCAAAGAACGGGTGGGAAGACAAACATCAGTGTTTGGCAAGATCAAACAGCGGTGGCATCGGGGAGCAAGAGCAAGGTTGCAACAATGGTGCAGAAGATACAGGAGTCTCTGGCAACGCAGCGATTGGAGCAGGCGAGGAATGAGACTCCAGCTGCGAAGCCGGCGGATGGTCCATCTAGCTCAAGCCCACTGCCTGACACTGCGGCCGAGTCGTTCCCAAAAGGACACAATACAAGCCCATTGCAAGCTCGGAAACCGCTGCTTCCTGCTCAAACCGCCAGGTTGCAGGCTGAAGCGCAAGAACAGAGGCCAAGACCGCCAGCGCACAGTCTCCGTCCGACTCAATCTGGTGGAATGCGGTTTGACGGGTCTCGACCGATTGGAGACCCATTGAATCCCGGCGCCGTTCCCACCTACTCACTCCAAAGCAAGGCTCCTCTGCCAGCGTACAAGAGACCCTCCATAACTCGCCCTCCGAGCCAGCCGAAGGTTCCGACTGTTGTTGCTACTGTTCCAGCGGTGGTCCCTACGAAGGCTGGGCTCGATGAATTCGATGACGAAGACTTTGATCTGACCGTGGATGACTTGGACGAGCTATGCTCGCAAGCGCCACCTAAGCCGAGTGCGGTACAAAACGTAACCCCTCAAACCGACGCTACTCCACCAACTCGAGCCAAAGTGGCGAACACCAGGCCGCTGCAGCGAGAAGCAACAACGACTATTACTCTTGAAGATGACGATGATGACGAATTCGGAGGAGACGACATCGACGAAGACTCATTCGCGCAAGCTGAGTTCAGCGCTACGCAAGCGTTCAAGGTCAGTCACAGGCCGTGGTAATTTCTCGTATTTGTAAAGGGTATATAGCTTATGAATGTTTAGAAATCGCCGCGAAAGCGCAGTCCCCAAAAAAGTCCCAACAAATTTCGACGATCTCAAGGTAGTACTTCCACCCAAGATTCCAGTTTGAATCCTCGCCTGCAACGATACGTTGTCAAGCAAGCACTCGATGGCGAGTACACCAACGACAGGGGTCGATCGTGCCCAGAGAAGCTGCTCGTGGCAGAAGAAGAGCGTAACAGGCGAACCGCTGCAATCACTCTCCGTGGCTCATGGGCAGCCTCGGCGATGTCACCAGAGACTATCATTCATATTGCACATGTGCGCAGACGCCCGAGCATCAATGCCTCTCCACCCGGCCAGATATTAGTATCCGACGACGAAGACAGTCCGCTGCTCATCGTTCATCCTGACCACATGCTCTCTGCGACCACCGTCGCCGACTCCTTCGACTGCATACGAAAAGCCGTTCTACAGGATCGGATCAAGGCCACTGGAGAGACCAGCAAAGCGATGGTATATGGAAAGATCTTGCACGAGGTCTTCCAACAAGCACTGTCTGTTAATCAGTGGGATCAGGTCTTCTTGACTGATTTAGTCGAACGCACTGTGCAGGCCCACGTCGAAGGACTATGGGAGCTCGGTATGCGAGACAACAATCTCGCGATCGAAGAGGTTGAGGCTAAGATGGGCGAGATTACGGAGTGGGCGGGTATATTTGTTGTGCCAGAGCCGAGTGCCGCGGCGAAGGTGGACGATCGCCAGGGCGAGAAGGTCCTGATGAGCATCAGCAAGCTTATCGCCATCGAAGAGCACGTCTGGTCGCCGCAGTATGGCTTGAAAGGAAACGTCGATGCCACTGTCCAGGCCACCATCGTCAGCAGACCCGGAGCGCCCGACTTGAAGAACTTGATCGCACCTTTTGAGGTCAAGACTGGAAGGACAACGCAGTCTCCTGCGCATCGTGCGCAAACTGCATTGTACACACTGCTCCTATCGGACCGATACGATGTCGACATTGAGGCGGGCATCTTGTACTATCTGGAGAGCTCATCCATGTCTCGCATTGCGCCGCCGCTGAACGAGATCAAGCAAATGGTCCAACAGCGCAATCGACTAGCGGCGTATATCTCTCATGCTCGTAATCCTTCCCAAGGAAATCAGGCCACTGACCTTGTGAGTGCCCTGGCTCAATCCCAGGAGGTCGAAGGCTCTGGGCTGCCAAAGTTACTACGGAACCCATTTAAGTGCGGACGATGCTATGCGCAGCAAAGCTGTTTCACCTTCCACGCACTCGCAGAAAATGGGAGCGCGGACTCAGCTGGCATGATTGATGACAATAAGAAGAATCACAGCTTGACTTGGAAAGAAGCGCTTGAGCACTTGCAGCTGGAGCACAAGGACAAGGGCAAGGCGGAGACTCTGAGAAAGTGGTTCACCAAGTGGGACAAGCTCTTGACGTTCGAGGAGGGAGATCAGTCTCGTTTCCGCAAGGAGCTCTGGATCATGTCTTCTTCGGAGCGAGAAGTAGCGGGTCGATGCTTTGGCAATCTTGTACTCACCAAGGACCTGACACAGACTACGACCCAGGTCACAAGCACTATCGTTGACGGCATTGAGGGCAGCGGCGGCAAGATCAACCGCTTCGCGTACGTCTTCGCTCGCCGTCAGCCTACGAATCTCGCATCATTCACTGAGGGCAGCCAACTGACGGTCGGCGAGCCCGTCGTCGTATCCTCCGAGAAGGGCCAGTGGGCGCTTGCGAACGGGTACGTCATCGGCATCAATCGAAAAGAGATCACAGTCGCTGTCGACCGTAAGCTCGGCCAGTCCAGACAACGTCTGTCTGACTTCGATGAGAAGACCAACCAGGCCTTCAGAGGCACAATGGCTGTTGCTGGCGCATCTTCTGACATCGAAGCCGCGCCTGGTGAGGAGAAACTCCTCTATCGTCTGGATAAGGACGAATTCTCCAACGGATTGGCCTTGATCCGGAACAACATCGTTTCGCTTATGAGCAGCCACCCTATCATCAACAAATTGCGAGGCCAGATCATTTTCGACGCGAAGCCTTCTTTCTTGCCCAAGGCATCCTCTTTGGGCAGGTTTGAGCCGACGCAGCTTGGGGAAATGAATGAGGACCAACGATCTGCTGTCAGCCAAGTACTGTCAGCCAACGACTACGCTCTCATCTTGGGTATGCCCGGTACCGGCAAGACGACAACGATTGCGCACATCATTCGAGCGCTGCTTGCTGAAGAGAAGACCATTCTGCTGACATCTTTCACCCACACCGCTGTCGACAACATTCTACTCAAAATCCGCGACATCGCACCTGAGGGGAGTATTCTGCGACTGGGAGTTCCAGCGAAGGTTAATGCTCAGGCTCAGGAATTCTGCCAGCTTGCTGTGACTCCCCGAAAGACCATCGATGAAGTCGACGCGGCTTTCATGGGCACTCGCATCGTCGCGACGACATGCATGGGTACGAACCATGCGCTATTCAACAGACGCAGCTTTGATGTCTGCATCGTCGATGAAGCCTCTCAGATTACTCTGCCAACGATCCTTGGCCCATTGCTCCGAGCGAGAAGATTTGTGCTTGTCGGAGATCACTACCAGCTCCCACCTTTGGTGCAAAACAAGGCAGCATTGGAAGGAGGTCTGGATGTTTCGCTATTCAAGCAATTGAGTGAGTCCCAGCCGGAAGCTGTAGTCGAACTCGGCCGCCAATACCGCATGTGCGAGGAGATTATGAGTCTCTCCAATGAGCTCATCTACCACGGAAAATTGCGTTGCGGGACCGAATCTGTTGCGAAGAGAACTATTCATGTTCCAAACACAGGCGCACTTGAAGCTTTCCATGGGCAACATGCCGCTTGCATGACATCCAGCACATCTGCCTGCTGGCTCTTTCGCACAACCAACCCACGCCACAAAGTTGTCTTCGCGAACACCGATCCCCTCGGCAAACACGCTCTTGAGACACTCTCTGCCGGCGGCAAGATCACGAATAACGTCGAAGTCACGCTCGCTGCGCAACTGATTCTTTCTCTGCTAGCACTAGGGGTCCCCGCTCCAGAGATAGGAGTCATCACACTCTATCGTTCCCAACTCGCCCTCATGCGCCAACTTCTCCGCCGCGCAGGCATCTCCGATTCCGTTGAAGTCGATTCTGCAGATCGATACCAAGGCCGAGACAAAGAATGCATCATCCTCTCCATGGTCCGATCTAATGAAGTCGGCATAGTAGGTGACTTGCTCAAAGATTGGAGAAGAGTAAATGTCGCTCTGACCAGAGCAAGGAGCAAATTGGTCGTTCTTGGATCGAAGCGCACATTGAAGAAGAACGAACTTCTGGACAAGATGCTGGATATAATGGATACGAAGGGTTGGAGTTTTGAGTTACCTGTTGACGCGGATAGTTCGCACAGCTTTGAATTTAGCACGCAAATTGCGGAGGAGATTGTTGCCAAGCAGAGCCCTAGTCCGATGAAGAACGCTACTGTTGGGAAGAGCCCGTCGAAGAAGCTTGGAGCGAGCCCAAGCAAACGTCTCTTTGTTGCGAGTCAAACGAGTCCGTCGAAAAGAGCGCCGTTGCAGCTTTCGTCTAGTGCTGCGAATCGATCGCCTATGAAGAGCGCTTCTGGGGTGGAGAAGAGGAGTACTAAGGAGGGCCCGAAAGTCATTCAAGGGAGCAAGAGTGGGAGTAAGATGCAGAAGGCGAGAGAGCAGGTTGTTGTGGAGTTTTTTGAAGACTTGACCGGGGAGGAATTTTAGGCTGGATGTGAACAAGGACTGGAAAGAGCTGATTGAAGTCTGGATGACAGTTGTGGGTAGGATGTCGAAGACGTACGGAATACACGAACAGACATCGCTTGTTGTTCATACCAGATCCCTATTGTTTGCCAATAGGATACTGAGGATTGCTGACTACTTCAGGTCCACGGTACCACCACATACACCATCACTTGTGCTGCACAAAGTGTCTGCCAAACCTTAGAACAAGTCATGCTGTCACTCTGAGCGGCTTGCTCATGCGGCGGCCTCGGAGGAAGCGTGTCCAGGAGCGACGAGTCGATGGCCAAAGCAGGGAACGTACAGGCAGAGTGGACCAAAGCAGAGCTTCCCGGAAAGACCAAAGATATGTACGATCTCGAAGGCAGTAATCAAACCGCAAAGCGATGGGAAGCCAATGGTAGTAGAATCCGACAGCAGCAAAATTGCGGCGGTAGCAGATGGAAAACCCATCTTGGCAAAACTCGAGGTCGATTGAAGTTCCCACACCACTGGAAGAAGAGAACTTTCAGCTTGCAGTGAGCCCACTTGAGGAGGCTACATTGTTGAGAGGCGAGGCTTTACAAGGATCAAACGTACGCGAGAGACAAGTCGTCTCGCCCCTCACGCCGAAGGCTGGTCCTGAACAGGGCAGCTCTGCTTGAGCGAGAGGCATGCGCCTTTCGAGCACATCGTAGGCTGTGTTCGCGGCACGAGAGCCGCTTGTCCAACGAGTGAGATGTTGTCAGAAGGGGACTTTGTACTGCAGTGTAACATATCACGGGGGGGGGACCGATGTTGAATTTCTCACCTTGTTTCTTGAGCCATTTCAACTTTGTCAACAGCGCCTCAATCTCCAGGTGTCATATCTCTGGAACCCCAGCGACGACCGTGGCCATCTTTTCCTCCACCACACATCATCATAACCTCATCTACGACAGACACATTCAACTCCTGCTTTCAGTGGAGCAATCCTAACAAGCTAACACCGCTGAAGAACGACCGCCCAACGTCCAGGTAATGGCATTCAGCTTCGGTGCCATCCTAGGCATATCATCAATCATCTATGGGATCTGGGTGGCCCTGTCGAAGAATGACGAGTCCGACTAGCAACAGGGTGCGCCTGAGGACAGCACGCATGCAAAGAACGCCCCGAGCAAGAGCAATATACCAAACCAGAGCTGTCAGGAGAGCGCAACCCAATGCACGAGCTTGAGGGAGATAAAAGGCCCGAGGAAGCAGATGGAAGGCCTATACGAGCGGAATTGGAGACTGGACAGGCAGAACATACGAGCTTGAAGCAATCACGCCGGTCGTCATCCCGTTGGAGGTGAACGATGCTCCAGCAACTACAACACATGAGGTTTTGAAGGATGCACACGAGCATGTCGCATCGCCGCTCACACCAAAGGAAGGCAAAGGCCTCGGTGGAAAGGACAGAGAGTAGCTTGCGGGATTGTATTATGACATTGGAATTTTTTATTACAAGACTCCGGACATTTAAGGGAAACGACTGTGTCAGTATTAAACGCTGTGTTGACACGCTTCCGAACCGCCAACCCGACTCTTCCACGCATCGAGTAATTCAGACACCAAACCGATACTTCTCCCATTACCAGAGCGCTTAAACCGGCCAATTCTCATCATGAGAATAACCCCCCCTCCACACAACCCACCCGACCTAGCACATCCATCGTTCCCCCACAACTCCCAATATGGTCAACATCCGCCAAAGTGCCGCACCTCGTACACGGACAAGGACCATAACCACCGCCCTGACAAAACCCTTGCGGATGGTCGTCCAATGGGAAATGTGGATCACAATCATCTTGATGACAGGAGATTGTGCCAGAACATCTCCCCGGTGGTGGGTGGTCGGGACGAAAGGGCTGCGGTTAGTTGTCGCAGCCGCCATCGCAGCCGCCCGCTGGTCGGTGGTCAGGTTGATAGGGCGGCGGTTGGTCGTCGCAGCTGCCATCGCAGCCGCCCGCTGGTGGGTGGTCAGGATGAAAGGGCTGCGGTTGGTCGTCACAGCCGCCATCGCAGCCGCCCGCTGGTGGATGGTCAGGACGAAAGGGCTCCGGTGGGTGGGGGCAGCCGCCCTCGCAGTCGCCAGGTGGTGGGTGGTCATGATGATAGGGCTCCGGTTGATCGTCGCAGCCGCCATCGCAGCCGCCAGGTGGTGGGTAGTCAGGATGCAAGGGCTCCGCGGGCTTCGGTTGGTGGCAGCCACCGTCACATGGCTCGTCCTCGGGTTCGGGCTCGGGCTCGTCGCAGCCTCCACCGCATTCGGTGTCACGAGGGTGGAATTGGGACTTTTGTTCCCCGTTGACGGCTTGTTCGTCGCGGACTTGGATGGCGGCGGCGTGCATGGCGACGTCCTGGGAGAGGTTAGCGAGTTCTCGTCTAGATCAGTGGAGTGAGGGAACTGACGCCAATGACAGGCAAGGCCGCCGTGCCTGAGATGGCCAAGCCGAAGATGGCGGTGGTCAAGTGTTTGAACAACATGTTGGGCGGCAGTTCTTGAGCGAATGAAGATGGACTGTACGTGGTTAAAAGCGAATGAAGAAGAACTGTACGTAATTAAAAGCGAAGGAAGTTGAGTGTTCTATTCCAGCTTTGCGATGCTGAGTCCTCTTATAGACGCTGGCTGTGCTATTATCGTAGTACCAATGCGGGCGCAAGTAATATCAACTAGGTTGGGTGTGCAGAGCGAAGAAGCCTCGAATTTCCGGAGAACCTGGACGCCCAGGGACGGTAGTCTCTTGTTCCTAATTGATGACCCGTGCTTCTATTCTAGTCAGCGAGACTTGCACAATCGAGCTGTACGTCCGTATAAGGACTGAGTTCATTCGTACAGGGCTCACGGATAGACTCATGATGAGAGGATGGCAAGCGAAGTGTATCTCAAAGGTTACTCCATCTAGCAACGAAGCTTTTCGTCCGCAGAAGTCATCCAAGAGGTGTAGCAGATCTTGAGTTAAATTATGACGTTCACAGCTTGAATGCCGTAACACCCAATCCTCCTGGCGATGCTAGCTCGCTTCATAAACGAGGGCGCGTTGTTGAGCGACTGTAAAACCAATTCATGGCGGTTTCTTTCTGTTCCTCGCTCCCGCGGCTTGGCGATATTGGCTCGAAGAAGTGACATGCCATCACCGACCGGATTTGACGAGGTAATTGCAGCAAGGAGTGCTATCAAAAGTCAAGTCTGCTTGAGCAACTTGCCTATAGCGAAATTGCCGGCACCCAAGAAACATCGCTAATTTGCGACATCGAGGCTAGAGTTGAGTTCAGCTGCAAGGCACCGTGCACAAGAGTCTGTCATCCGGGTGTCTAAGCCTTCATCCATGACTTGCAGTCTCCCCATCGTGTTCAGCCCCGCAAGACAGTGATATGGCAGTCTGGGAATCCTAGTACGGCAGACCAGTACGAGTCCGGGTGACAGCGGTCTAAGGAGAACCGGTTGCTCGATCGAGAAGGGGCCCATGTAATGCCGTCAGGTCGTCACTATCAATACCAAATGTAATCCGGCCAGTTTGTTTGAGAGAGTCGATCTGGAAGAGTGGCTCTGACGTAATTATTGTGTGAATAGCTTTTGTTCTTACAATCGGCAGCAGTCTTTGTGTCGAAGCTACTGGAGTCGAAGACATAAATAGAGATGGTCCGAGTACCTCTGATACGGTGGAATAGCGACAAGCATTCCAAAAGCACCTCGAGCTAATCGTTCGGTATTTGAAGGTTTGTGTTTCAGAGTCTTCTTCCAGGTTCCATGGCAGAACGTATCCGCAGAGTCCCGAATTAAGGACCTGCCTTAGAAACTGGAAGACCAAGAGCAATACCATGGCGGAGATCATTGGATTCGAGAGGCCTTTCTCACCGCAATTCTGATTATCTGCTCCAGTGCCGTTCGCTGGCGACAGTGGCAAATTGCTCCAGCGGAGGTCGGCGGATCACTAAGTGCCGCAAATACATATGGATATATATATGTATATAGTCCAGGCCGAGACAGGACAAGTCGGGATGGAATGACAAGGATCTGAACGATTTGTTGAGAACGAAACGTGTGTATCGTGAAATTGATGATCGAAAGCGAAGGAAGTTGGAAGGGTGAAGTCACAGCCACAGAAGCCCGTGCACCGCCAAGGCCGAAAAGCTTCACTTCACCTTTGCACTGTCTCAAAGGCAAAGGGCGCAGTGAGTGGAATCAAAGACCAAGTTTTGGAAGAAGTTTCTAGTGAGCATCAAGAAACAAGTCTCATTCTCTCACACATCCAAATCTCCAAAAGGCGAAGAACCTCTGTGGCCATCCAAACCCCCCCCCCACCCCCCCCGCGACAGCGCCTTGACCCATCTTCCTATCCTCGTGCCAGAATCAGTCTCACCCAAACGCGGCTTGGACTGTCTCTTGATTCTCTCAATTTTCGTAGTTCCACAGACCCGACATCGAAACAAAGGAGAGCCGCTGGCCGTCTGCGGCGGCGGAACAGCCAGCTTAGCGACGTTCAACTCCAGAAATCGCACAACGGAGTCTTGCCACGAGCGCGAACCCTGCACCATGCCCAGTAACTCGCAGTAGCACGGCTCTGTGCAACCTAAAAGACAGTAATCCATACTTCTTCCGTCAAGGGACGGTATCGCCAGATGCTTCGCTGCCAGTGGCTGGATTCGGAAAATGCCATCCGACGAGCGCCAGACGTCTGAGTTAATGTAGACTCTGTCCGCAATGCCGCTGTTTGAATCGCGGATGGAGACGTGGCGGTTCAAAGTAATCCTGTTGATGTTCCAGCTAGTTCTGAAGCCGAGCTCTCGGATTTTGTTGGCTGTGAGCTGATGATGCAAGAGTTTAAATATGTTTTCCCCGTAGAACACTGTGCTCGACTCTTTGTAGATTTGCAAGAAAAGTTCCGAGATTGTGTCCTGGATAGTTTGCTTGGAAAGTCGGCACGCAACCGGGTGACGTTTTTCGTGCTGGAGACGGTGTTGGAAGATATCCCCACAGAGGCCTTTGCTGAAAGAAATTGAGGCCGAAATTACCCATGCAACTTATTGACGAGACTTCTTTTCGACTCGAAGTGGTAGATTATACGCCCCCTCGCAGCAGAAACATCACGTTGGAGCTCACAAGGATCATTCGATAGATGTCGTTGCGAGTTTCGCCTGGTAGGTCGAGAAAGGTTGTAGTGCGCCGCTTTTTGGGTTGCTTCTTGGTCTGCTTCTCTCCTGGCTTCCCGCCCTGCCACTTGCGGACTACTTCACCCATCATCTTAGAATGAAATGGAAGAGCCAAGAACGAGAGCGAAGACGTAGTTCCTTGGCAAACTTTAGCAAGCCAATGGAGCTCTCGTGATTAGCCTCGTCCATCCCTACGTAAGAGTACGTAGCTGAGTCATATCGTCTACCTTGGTCAAACAAAGATGATTTCTTACTTAGCCAGCGCACTTAGTCTGGCAGCTGTAGTAGAAGCTATTCGCTCTGCGAGCATGAAAAGCCAATGATCCAAATCTTGGCGCGTGTGCTTTTTGGAGCAGTGCTTCAGGAGGGAAGAAGCGGTGGTATTCGAAAGTAGGTAACGTCCGCAGCTATGCAGACTTATGGGCTTGATAAGATAGTCCGCCGTAGTCCGCCGTATCGCGCGTGTCCCACCCGTTTGGTACAACAAAGCAATTTGCGGGAGGATCACAGCAAGGCCACAGGCGGCGGAGCAGATGAAGCTGTGAAGCAAAGGGAGGAGGGAGAAAGGACAGATCGAGCGAGGCGGAGGAGGGGGAGGGGTGGTAGAAGATGGGTAGCTAAGCTTTTCCGTTAGCGCCCGTAGGCCCAAGACCAATCGGGCGCATCCGAGAGGGCCGCACTTTCTCGCCAAGACTGGGCCAAATTTGAAGTGCGGAACACTTGATCTCGACTTGACTTGACCAGACGCAGAGCATTGTCGACTACGCCCGCCCACCACACCGCTCCGAATAAGCCAAAATGCGGTACATCTACTCCCAGGAGACGCTGGACATCCCAGAGGGCGGTACGTGAGCCCCGAACGAGTCTCAATTGCGCAGGTGGAAGGAATACCGAATTGGTAAAAGAGTTGGACATGCGAAAGACGGACAGCGAGACATCGGAGGCCATATATTACACATACTAACAACATCGCTCTCACAGTCAACGTCACCATCAAGACGCGCCAGGTCACCGTTGAGGGCCCCCGCGGCAAGCTCAGCAAGGACTTGGGTCACTTGGCTGTCGCATTCTCCCACCCCGAAAAGAACCGCATCAACATCGAGCTCCACCACGGTTCCCGCAAGAATGTCGCCACTCTTCGCACAGTCCGAACCCTCATCAACAACTTGATCATCGGTGTTACCAAGGGCTACAAGTACAAGATGCGATATGTATACGCTCACTTTCCCATCAACGTGAACTTGGACAAAGACAAGGAGACTGGTCTGTGGAACGTTGAGATCCGGTGAGTTGGATTACAATCTTTCATGAAATCAAGCAGAGAGTAAAGAGATATGAAATGGTATACTGATATGCGGGACAGAAACTTTTTGGGCGAGAAGCTCGTGCGCCACGTCAAGATGCAGCCAGGCGTTGATGTCGAGGCCAGCAAAAACCAGAAGGATGAGCTCCAACTGACCGGAAACTCCCTCGAAGCCGTCTCCCAATCCGCCGCCGACATCCAGCAGATCTGCAAAGTCCGAAACAAGGATATCCGAAAGTTCTTGGACGGTATCTACGTGAGCGAGCGCACCAACATCGTCACCGAGTAAACGACCGCACGCGAATGAGAAAAGCCAAAGAGGTTATGTGTCTTGCTGGACCGGGTGACGATGGACATTTGGTGTTCGCTGCTTTTTCTTAGATGTCAAGGGACACGGCGCATAAGAGTGGGGCCAAGCATCCAAGATTCAGGGCAAAACGTGCTGCTGCATATGATTGTGCTGTTCTCCATTTTGAGCGGGAGGAAGTGCATGAGGGCAGGTAGCCACAGTGAAATGAAGTTCCGAGCTCAACGATACGCATCATCTTCTGCTGTCAGGACACCGCGCGCCGATCGAATCATATCATCACTCAGCAGCTCAAACAACACTTTTGACCCTATCCCACCAACTCGTGATAGAAGACTTTATCCGGTGACCAGGCCTGTGAGGTAATCTATTCCCATCGGCATGAGGTCACTCTAGGCAGGATCTGTGCACTCACGCTTATTGCAGTACCCATCACTATCCCCCCTTCCATTCGAATGCTTATACCTTCCGCTCGAGCAATTCGGCTTTGAACATCCGTCTGCACAGCAGTGTCAGCTTTAGGTTTTCGCAGACCTACTACGTACGGATCTCTTCACTTACGAGAGCTGCACCATCGGCTTCCCGAAGCTCGCCCTGAATAATAAGGCTCGTCTTTGAAGAATGTGGCGTCGCATTTTATCTGCGTCAAATTAATGTCAGTCTTTTTCCGAGCGCTCCGATGACCTGGACATCTTACGTACGGCTTTCGCAGTAATTGGTCAATCGTTGACCGTTCTCGTCCATCGCTCCCCGGACGCAGTCGTTCTCATCGCAGATGTCTGAATGCGGCCGGCATCGATGCCTTACGGCCAGTCAACTGATAACTCACGATTATAGCAGGAGTTACTCCCGCTCGATGTTGAGCGATCACAACGGCGACAGGTGCTCATGACGAATAAAGCCTCAGGAAGCTTCAAGATTACAAGGTGTGAAGCATGGCAAAGAGGGGTCAAGTACAGAATAGAAGGTTTCGACCTATTTTATCAACAGCTCAAGGACTTAGGAGGCAATGCGAACCTACCTGCCAACACATTGCCAACATATAAGCCTCGTCTACGCCTCATCAACGCAAACGAGGCGAATTTGTTGCCTTGCTCGCTTCATAAGGTGGACATCTTGAGAAGAACAGGACAAGGCTTCTCTCAGCTTTCGCTTCTCGTGCCATGCTTTCGGCATACTGAGCTGGGAGACACGCATGGCCGAAGTTCCTAAGCAAGACGAACTGGACGTTACACAACATATCGACGGCGACTGCCGACGAGGCCATGCTGTCTCCTGGACATGGTGCTGATGGCTGGCAAAAGGGTTTCATTTCTGTCACAGATGCAAGTTCTACAGTAGGATTCGGTGTTTCAGCTCGCCGTTCACTACGACGCCGCCGTATCAAAAAGACAAAGGACCCATCGACGTAGTCTAACGCGCGTTAAAGATATTCCACACGAGCGACCGTTCCACAATCCCTCACAAACCCAACGGGCGTCTCCAAATTGCTTTCTCTCTGACTCCAAGCAGACTTCATACATCTCAGAAGTGGGAAAAACTCGTGCTGTAGTATAAGAAACCCAAA
Organism: Nothophaeocryptopus gaeumannii; assembly: GCA_031771865.1. Classification (NCBI taxonomy): domain Eukaryota; kingdom Fungi; phylum Ascomycota; class Dothideomycetes; order Mycosphaerellales; family Mycosphaerellaceae; genus Nothophaeocryptopus; species Nothophaeocryptopus gaeumannii. Next base: position 3,421,703 of record JASISA010000025.1, read on the forward strand.
AGCGGTCCACAAACGGGAAAAATGAATGAGAGCTCATAGTATAACTCCATATCCGTTGTCTTGTAAATCTCGCCTCAATCCTATCCCGCTATCCCTCTCTAGAATCACTGATACGACATCCTCCTCCTCCTCCTCCTCCTCATGACCTACTTATACACCACTGTAGTAGAAGTATTATACCCATAACTCTTCAAAATATCCGCATTCCTCACGTCAGAATCCTGCGGATCATTTCTACTCCCAAGATACAACGTACAATGCTACAAGCCCGTACTAGCCCTCTTGGACAGGTTGCAGGAGTATTCTTGTATAAATTCCCACATACTTATGTCAGTTGAAACATCCCCGCCCATCATACGACTTTTTCTCTATAGGGAGGAGGGTCGCAGGGTCTAGAAAAACATTCATCAGCACACTTCTGGCTCGCGGTGCAGACATCATCAGAGCCGGGATATGTTGTGGGGAAATTTATTCGTCCGGCTGGAGGGTTTGAGCCCTGAGTGACGCCGCAGCCGGAGAAGAAGTCGGAGTATGTGACGCTCCAAGAGTACGCTTCAGAGGAACAGCCTTGTGGTGTAGGCACGGCGTAGATGGTGGTCGTTGTCGTGAGGGCGTTCATGATAGTTTCTTTCGCCTGTCAGGTTCGAGTGAAGTACTGACGGACTAGGCGCCCTCCCGTCTCAGTGCTGCGCTATTCATGCGCTGATCAAAGTTACTCTGTGCTCCTTCTGCCGGCTTTGGGGCGCGTGAGGCGGACTTGGCATAAGCTGTACAGATCAGTCCTGCCAGTGCGTAGCGTTGTCGGTTGATGCTGTTGCTGCGACGTTTGAGGCTTTGACGGCTTTGGGATTACAATGAGCGTCCTCGCTGCTTTCATGCGCTGCCATTGAAACACCTGAGTGTAGTACTGCCCAATATCATGACCCTTCTCCGGTTCTATCTGACAATTCAGTCCTGTCAGCGCCCGGCTCGGCGCCTCTGGTCTGGAGAGGCGGTTGTGGATGATGACCACGTGGTATCTCAGCAACGGCGTGAAGTCAAAGACACTTTCCGGGTCGAGTGCAGTGCTGCATACCGCATGTAGTGTGTTCAAGCTTTCTTAGCAAAGGCTGGCCATTCGTCCCCATCAAAGCAGGAGCGTGTAGCGGCATGTACATTCGTGACATTCTACGCTGAGGACACTGACTGTCAGCGAGCTGCAGTCGGACGTTTCTTGCATGTCATTCTCCATAGGAAAGTTCTCGCGTTCGTTTGTGCAGCCAAGACCTTCAGACGTGCGCAGCTGGAAGCGGTAAGCTGGGATTTCGCAGCCGACAGCCTTCGCTCAATCGAGGTCCACGCCATGACTCGATGGCAGTGATGTATGTATGTCGCGTGCGCCGTGGAGGAGAGGTCGCGTGGCTGACATGGAAATGTGCGAGCGCCCAACACGACTGATGAAAATTCTGCCGAAGTGGCATCGAATCCTCCAGATGCATCCAAAGATCCGCAAAGATCTGATAACCATTCATATCCTTCTCCAGTATATTCTCGGCCCAAGCGAGCACATAATGATGAAGAAATGAAGCTTGGATGGGTATGTATCGTCCAATCCACAACCGAGAGAGTCTTGGATCTCAACGCGATTGTTTGGGAAGACCGGAAGAAATTCGCTCTATGGGGCCGGGAACGGAAGGAAATTCATAGCAAATAAGAATGACCCTCAGCATGTCTCCGTAGAGAAGCCACAAGATGACTTTTAGTCATCCTACTGATGAAGAAGAAAGAACAAGAAAGGGAAGTCTGAAAGCCCAGAACGAAATTTGTACCTCGCCGTGGAGGCTCGGGCGCTAAGGGAATGGCCCGTTGCCGTCCGCATCATTGCTTGGCAAGGCGCTAGACGAGATTCACGACTTCACCTCGCCGGTCTGTTGTCTCCTATTGTCGTCCACGACATTCAACAACCCAAATCGGCATTGCAGTACGCTCGAGGTGACAATGGTTTCGCATAGGGTCTCTCCACTGGTTACCCTAGAAATGAAGCTCCTAAAAACTCATCGCAGGCCATGATCTGCATCGTGACGACCCGGAACAACTTGTTTCCCGGGTCGTCATTCACTTGAAGATGGGCGTCACCATCGCCTGCGGAACTCGCAAAAGAGCAGACGTCTATTGGATGCTTCCTGTTGAGCCACTAGGGATGCCCATACCGCCAAAATGTCCTTCCAGATGTCCTTCATGGACCGTATTCCATCGCCCGATTCGGAAGCCAAGACATTCATTGGACTTTCGCAAGATGGTTCTGCCGCTTCCGGGTCGTCATATGGCTGTAACACAAGGGCCAGTGAGTGGTTTTGATTAGCAATTCTGACAAGAGAGGTAACGGTAGGGCGAAGACGATGTCAAGCATACTTGTATTTCTGTTTGACTGCCGCTATAAGATAACGCAGCCAAGTCCCGCACTGAAGCTACACAGACAGCGCTCACATCTGCAGGTCTGTCATTGAACTGAACAGTGGGCTCTAAGAGCGCATCACTACCAAACATGTCACCCAGCAACATGGACCTCACGCCCGACGATGCATCCAGCGAATCCAATTCCTCAGCCATCGAAGGCGAGTCACAAAAAGCCCGCCTCGAAAGGCTCGGCCGTCAACGACCAGAGCAATTTAAAAGCTTTTGGCAAGAAGTCGGCTTCGTCTTCTCCATCGCCGTTTCCCAACTGCTTAACGAATACTTTGTGTCAGGCTTCACGCTCCTCATTCCCGCCGTCACCGAAGCCTTGGACATCCCGGCATCCTCGAAGACATGGCCTGCGAGCGCATTCTCTCTCGTTGTGTCCTCATTCCTGGTACCCTTTGGACGAGTTGCAGATATGTACGGCGGATTCCCAGTATACGTCGGTGGCTGCGCTTGGTTCTGCGTATGGTCGCTGATTGCAGGGTTCGCGAAGAACGAGCTCATGCTTGATTTCTGTAGGGCTTTGCAGGGCCTGGGACCTGCGGCCTACCTACCTGCTGGCTTGCAGTTATTGGGAAGTGCCTATCGACCGGGATCGAGGAAGAACTTGGTGTTCTCGATCTATGCTGCTATGGCACCCGTCGGAATGTTCAGTACGTTTATCCTAAGATGTTTCGGAAGCACTCTGCTAACATCCTCACAGTCGGTATCCTCTTCGCAGGCCTCTCTTCCGAATTCCTTACCTGGCACTGGTACTTTTATCTCGGCTCCATCCTCGTCTTCCTTGTAACAATCATCTCCTACCTAGCCATCCCCTCAGATACCTACCGCCGCCCCACCGTCAAAATGGACTACCTCGGCAGCATCACCATAATCTCCAGACTCATTCTCATCGTCTTCGCAATAACAGATTCCGCCCACGCCCCTCGAATCCGGAGAACCCCATACATCTTGGTAACTTTCCTGTTCGGCTGGCTTCTCCTCGCCCTAGCCTTCTACATCGAAGGCTGGCACGCCTCCCAACCACTGCTCCCATTCTCCATGTTCAAAACCCCCTCCTTCCGCCCCCTCATGCTCGGCCTCCTCTTCGCCTACGGAACCCTAGGAATCTATCTCCTCTACGCCACCCTCTACTCCATCGATATCCTCCACGCCACACCCCTCCAACTCGTAGCCTGGTACGCCCCGCACGGACTCGTAGGATTCCTGCTCGCGATTTTCGGCGGTTCGGTATTACATCTCCTCCCACCGAAACTCCTCATGTTCATCACCGGCGCAGCGATTATAACCGAATCCGTCCTCTTCGCCCTCGCACCAACAAACGCAAACTACTGGGCATGGATTTCATCCCCATGATTTGCGCAACTCTCGCCATAGACTTTATCTTCACGGTTGCGAATATCTTCTTCTCAAATTCGTTACCGGAAGAACAACAAGGATTGGCGGGATCGATTTCGAATGTTTTGTTGCAGTTGGGTATAGCGCTTCTACTGGGGTTCGCGGAGATAATCGCCACTAAGACGAGTCATCAGGGTTTGAAGCAGAGTTATCAGAATGTTTTTTGGTTTAATCTGGCCTGCGGTGCGATTGCGCTGGTTGTATTTATGGGGTTTGTGGAGATTCCGAAGGCGGAGAGTACGGAGACTTTAGAGGAGGGAGGGCGGCGACTTCAACATGAAGAAGGAGAGGGCCACCGAAAGGAGTTCTGTAGAGCGTGGACGGCGGTGATGTCTTCCGATGTAGGCAGGATATGTGTATAGAATAGAATAAACACAACGTTTACCTCAATCATCATCTTCATCATCGCTCCCAAAGATGGCTTTGAAGACCTCTTCGCCAGCTCTCTTCCCTTCTAGAGCCTCGTTCGTCTCGACGTCTACCTTCGCATGCTCTCGCGTAGCAGGAGCAGCAGCGTTTTCGGATCCACCTTCAGTCCCAGCGGAAGTGAACGATGGCGCCTTGAAGTTCGCCTCCATCATCATCCGATTAATACTCGCCTGGCTGACAATGTCAAGTCTTCCGCTTCCATTGCCTGTCTCTCCGGGTTCATCTCCAGCCGGTCCACCACTCCCCGCAGCTACGTTCGCAGGAGGTCGGACATTGAAGCGTTTGCAGAGCAATCTGGTCGGGAAGAACGACTCCCTCTTCCTCGTCAAAGGTCCATACATTCCCATCTTGGCCGCTTTCTCAGCGGGATCTTCCTCCTTGACCGATGTAGGTGGAGCTAAGTCCGGGGCGTCAGAAGCAAGTTGAGGAGAATTTGTCGATGTAGTGAATCTACTCGCGATCATCCCCGAAACAGGTCTAAAAATCTCCGCCGCTTCGGCGAATTCACTCAATTCTTTAGCCCACTCATCAACACTCGATCCTTGTGGCCCTTCCGGGAGGTTGGATTGTAGACCGGCTGAGAGTTCGAGGAAGTACTTGTACCGAGCTCGTTTGTCTAGGTCTTCGGAATAGGGCATCCAGCCCGTCCTTCCCCTCGCCAATGCGGACGCGGCGGTTTCTTTGCTGAGATGAGGTACGAGATCCCAGAGTGTGCGGCGTTTCTCAGCCTCACTTTGTTCATACCCTTCTGGTGCCTTCTCACCTAGAGCAGGTGGAAGATCTTGACGGCCGCTTGCTGCGGCGAGTTTGGAGCGCGCGGCAGGGCTTATGAAGTCGAAGATGGATTTCCCGGGGAGTTGTTGTTCGCCTAGGAGGGCGGCGCGGGATTTTGGGTCGAGGGTTGAGGCTTTCGCTGCGTCGCTGGTGGATTGAAAGTTCGCGCTCGCTGAGGTGGCACCCGTGTTTTGCTTTGCCGGGTTCCAGCCTGGTGGAACAGTCGGCGGAGGGTACTTGTTCTCTGCGATTGTGAGTGCAGCAGTGGCAAGCACGAAGCCATCAAGAGGTAGACGGCCATCATGACATTTGCGAAAGTTGTTCACGTTGGCGGATCTCTGGGCTAGCCTTTTGCTTGTTCCTGTCGGCTTGACGACGTTCGTGGTGGTGCTAGATGCGGTGATGCCGCCCTTCTTCTTCTTTTTGTCCGCGCCGATGATACGGCTATAGCTGATTTTTGGTCCAACCGAGTACGGATCTTCATCGTCTGAGCCATCGTCGTTCAGTACACCAACTCCAAAGCCAGACTTTTTCAAGGGCTTGGCTTTGATAGACACCTTCGACTTTGGCCGACTGAGGATTCGTGAGTCTTCGCCACTGTCTTCATCATCATCATCGCGATCCTGCTGGTAGTTGTACCCCAGTTTCTCTTCTCCGGCATGGCCCAGTCCTTTGCGATCGGTCTTCTTCACGAAGCTGATCATGCGGGAGTTCTCAGGCGCGAACGAGTGCATCTCGCCGCTCTTATCTCCCTGCGCTCGTCTCTTGACCTTGGGTCCAATGCCCTGGCCTTGGCGCCATCCCATGCGTTGCAGAAGTTTCACACCCTTCGTCTCGCCAGTCGTCTTGAAGAGATCGGAGAACATGCCCTTGTTGCCTCCATCTCCACCGGCGCTTCCAAGTCCAGCAAATCCGCCTTGTGTCTCCAGCTTCTGCGACTCGGCCTGCTCAGCGAGGTCCTCATCGTCCATAAAATCTTCTGGCCGTTTTTGCTTGCCATCTTTGGTGTCCTTGTTGGCACGATTCGTACGTGAAGAGATGAAGGTACTCGGCGTCCATCCTTCCTTCGAGCCTACAGTATTGAAGTATCTGTGAATCTGTCAGATTCTACTCTAGAATATGTCATAGACTATGTGATGATGTTCTTACCCTGCGCTGAAGCCCCCAGTGAAGGCTCCGTGCAATCTCTTTCTTCCGCGCTCATCCGTCACTTCTTGCTTCCATACCGGAACATAGCTCCCGTCGTCTCTTGCATTCTCTTCGAACGGCGGCAGCGCGGTGCCGTATATAGCATACGGCGCGTGGTGCGGAGGTCCATCGCGGTCGGATTCGAAGGCAGCTCGAGAGCGCTTGTAGGACATGGTCTTAGCCTGCGCTCAATTGCCAGCATATTGAGACACTCCGTGCGTTAAATCGTGACTGTAGAGACTTACCTAAGCGTTCGAGATCACATGCGCGGTGGATGTAGGTGAGTGAGTGAGGGAAGGCTCAGACTGGTACAGATTGATGAACTGGCGTCTGACTGCCGGATCCTTCTCTGCACAAGCGAGACATTCGCAATGAGCTTGATAATGGGAATGACGCAGGTGCACAGGTGGTTCTCAAGATGGCGTCTCGTATTCTACATATAGCAGCGGACCTTACCGTCGTGGAACCTCATTCGCCCTTGCGCCTCTCAACCCCAGTCACGTATCCAATCCCACGCCTGTCTGCCCTCTACCGTAGTATCTCTGGAGTATCCTGTTCTGTTCGGAGCAGGAAAGCGATTGTGATGTCGCTATTCATTCGTGTCGAAGTAGAGGAATACTAGAGTTCCGTCGGCTGGTTTGCGCGGAAGTCAAGTCTTGTCAGCGGTGGACTCTTGCGGTGCAGGGGTCTCGGTCTCAGTGTCTGTCTCTCCTTGGATACGCGTGGAACTGCTCCAACTCCCCCAAGCCACGCGATACCAAAGACCATCATCCAAGTCCGACATCGACATCGCCAGTCGCGACCCCTTCACGCCCGCCGACACACTGTCATCAATCACGCCATCCGATATTTACATCAGCCATCTATGCGGGCGCTCATCTTCGCCTGAGCAGCACCTCGCGGTCGCCAAGTGCTGCCCAAGGCTCGGCATCTTCGAGCTGTCCGCCGACTTCTTGGTGCTTGCCTGACCTCTACTTGCTGTGGCTGTGCGCTGGTCGTGTGTGCCTGACGGCACAGCCAAAGTCCAACGGCCTCCCTGCCAACTCAGCGGCGGCCATCCGTTTCAATACCAGCATTACCAGGCCGATGATCGCGAGTTAATCCTGCATATAGAAGCTGCGTAGACTGTTCCACGCAATATGGCTGCCGCCCCAGCAGCCTCACTCCCGCGCACCTCCTCAAACCGTCGTCAGCAGCCTGCCTACACAAATACCACCACCTCCACCTCCACCTCCGCTCCTGCCGGTTCTATTTCGGATCGCGACCGCCCGCATCGTACCCAATCTACATCTCACCGCCCGGCCGCGCCCTCATCTCCCCGCCGGTCAATGTCCACATCGCAGGCGCCACCGACCCCCCAGTCACACAGTCGTCAGCCGTCTGGCAACCTCGAAAAGGTCGCTCGTCGTGACTTCGAAAGATCCAACGTCGCGCGCCCCGAGAGCTCCTCGCAACGAAGGAGTGAGTCGCAAGACCCGCATGTGAATGGCAACGGTGGCCATCCATCGCGTGGAGACTCAATGCGGAACCAAGGCCATTCGCGCACTCAATCGCGCTATAATGATCAGCCTACGCCCGCACCTGCTGGCCAGACCAGCCATGAGACGCGAAGCGGGAACACTACCAATCTCAGGCGGAGGACGACGATTGATGCTACGACCGGTCACTGGGAGCTCGGTAAGACCATTGGAGCGGGCAGCATGGGCAAGGTCAAGCTGGCGCGGAACAAAGAGACCGGCGAGCAGGTAGCTGTCAAGATCGTCCCGAGACAGAGTACCGACACCGAACACCGTACTGCTGCAGAGCGCGAGCGAGCAGACCACAGCAAAGAGATCCGAACAGCACGTGAGGCAGCGATAGTAACGCTGGTCGACCACCCTTACATCTGTGGCATGCGCGATGTTGTGCGGACAAACTACCACTGGTACATGCTTTTCGAATATGTCAATGGCGGACAGATGCTGGACTACATCATCAGCCACGGCAGATTGAAGGAGAAGCAAGCGCGCAAGTTCGGCCGGCAGATTGCAAGCGCACTGGACTACTGTCACCGAAACAGTATCGTTCATCGTGACCTCAAGATCGAGAACATCCTCATCAGTAAGACCGGAGACATCAAGATCATCGACTTTGGCCTGTCAAATCTCTTCAGTCCTAGGAATACTCTGAAGACCTTTTGCGGCAGTCTATACTTTGCTGCTCCGGAGTTGCTGCAGGCGAAGCAATATACCGGCCCTGAGGTTGATGTGTGGAGTTTTGGCATCGTGCTGTACGTACTGGTTTGCGGAAAGGTGCCATTTGATGATCAGAGTATGCCGCAACTGCACGCAAAAATAAAGAAGGGGCACGTCGAGTATCCTCCTTGGCTCAGCCCGGGTGAGTAATGATATAATTTACGCCGCAGGTACCAAACTGACTGTAAACAGAATGTCGAGGCTTAATAGCGCGGATGCTTACGACTAATCCATCTGAGCGAGCGACTATGCAGGAGATCATGACGCATCCATGGATAACCAAAGGCTGCAGCGGGCCGCCAGAGAATTATTTGCCTGTCCGAAAACCCGTGACTCTGCCATTGGACTCGACCGTTATTGATAAGATGACTGGCTTTGATTTCGGTGATGCAGAGATTATCACTGCACAGCTGACGAAGATCATCGAGTCTGAGGACTATCAACGAGCGATCCGACTGCAAGAGAAGCGCAACAACATGCTGCCTCAGGAGCAAGACCAGAAGCGAGGTGTCTTCGCATTCTACAAGCGCAGGAGCTCAACGACTAGCCGAGATACCCTTAACACTCCTTCCAGTGAAGCCGTACAGATCGGTTCGGATCCAGTGAATGCTTACCATCCCCTGATGTCAGTTTACTATCTCGCTAGAGAGAAGCAGGAACGCGAAGCGCGGGAGAAGAACCCTGGTGCCCTGTCGATACCGCACACTGCGGGCGAGAAACCACTGAACATTCCCGACCTGCAAGCTCCTGCTGCAGCACATACTAACACTTCGGCTTACGAGATGGCTGGTGAGAAGCCGACAGGAGGCAGGTCACGTCCGCGCGCGCGGACCCACGGCGAAGACGAGGTGACGCAGGACATGCAAAACCTAAATCTCAGCGAAAAGCCATCACAACCCAATCCGACAATCGTGGAACCCGAAAAGCCATCGCATGGTCGGAAGGAGAGTGTAGCGGGTGGTCTGCTGCGCAGATTTAGCAAGCGCGAGAAGGGCGAGAGACCCAGTCACCCTCCGTCTTCACTTGATAGATACAACTCGGAGACCCCAAGGAAGAGCTTCAGCATGCGCCGCACTCGTGATCGTAGCCAAACGAGGGAGGCCAGTCAGACACGAGAGAGCACACGGCCAGAAACTGCTGCTAGCAAGCAGAGCGAGCTATTATCACCACCCCAAGGCGATGCTCCAGCAGAGCGCAAACCGCGGACGCATGGCCTTGGCAGATCCATCAGCGTCAACTCGAGCGACATGCGGCGGCGACTCACCAGAAGGGGTGTATCCGAAGGGTCTTCTCCCAGGCCGCCCCTCGTGGCTAGTAGCAGCACAGACGGAAGAAAGATGTCCTTCGATCAGGGAAGCAGCATCAGGGAAGCAGCTTCCGATGTTGAAGGCCCGTCCAAACCTGCAAGTGCTTTCGCGAACCGGACGAGATCTATGGGACACTCTCGCAAGGAAAGCATGCAACTTCGTCGAGCGCGCCGGCAAGATGTGCGTACCTCTGACGTCCCAGAGGAGACCGACGCGGAGATGCTCGATGAAGTGGACAGCAAGGGGAATGGCAGCAGTAGTCCTACGGGCATGAAGCCAGTCTTCCTCAAGGGCTTGTTCAGCGTCAGCACCACAAGCAGCAAGCCCATCGGCTTCATTCGGTCCGATATCATCCGCGTGCTGAAGGAGCTTGGCGTTGAATACAAGGAGATCAAGGGTGGTTTTAGGTGCAAACATACACCAAGCATTATGCCGAAACCGGGACCAGACGAGGTCGCTCCGTCAGGTACACAACCTCTATCACCTCCAGCCGACACTCTTCACAAGCGTAAGATCAGCTTTGGTGGCTTCCGTGATCGGACGAATAGCGAGGATCCCAAGACGCCTCGGAAGAAGCCCAGTTACAACAATTCCGAAGAGGAGAGCGAAGAGGAACCACCGACTTCGAACCCAAGACCAAGTATGAGCCATCAACGAACTGCTGGCGAGACGACAACACACGTCCAATCCGATCTCGGAAGTAATATGAACCTCATCTTCGAAGTCGTCCTCGTAAAAGTGCCCTTACTCAGCCTGCACGGGATTCAATTCAAGAAGGTCGACGGAGGTACCTGGCAGTACAAGAACATGGCGCAAAAGATCTTGAACGAATTGAGGCTCTGATCGCGGAAGCAGGACTACCGTGACAAACACGACATTCGCTTCTTTTGAAATCTATCTACGCTTTGGATTGCGTGGCCGTTCGAGACATATGGATCGGCCGGCCTCTTTTTGAATATCTTTCCTTGAGTAAGAGCAAGAGCACGAAATCAGAGCGTTTCGGGTGTGATCATGAACAGCGAGTAAAGAAGGAGGGGATTGCATTGTATGGGCAGGCTCGGAGCGTGCGAAAGTAAATATTGCGACTGCGTCGTGGTTGTCGGTGTCAGTGATTGATGTTGATACGGCTTGGTAATTGAGAAGGAGGGAAATACTGCGATGGAGGTTGAGGCAGAGGCTGAGAAGCATGCTGCAAATATAAGAGAAGACCGAAGCAGACTGGAACGTTCAAATACGTAGCTTTGCACACAATGGAAGCCATTTCAGCTCTCCAGGGCGCTACTCGCCGCCTCTACCAACATCATAAGCCCAGACATGCGCAGATCTTGCAACGACAACCCTCGTTACCTCTCCATCTCCGACCTCTTCTGGGTCTCCTCCCTCCAAACCCGCTCAACAGCCTCAAAAATCCTCCGCGTCTCATCTACCTTCCGACCTGGCACGTCCCGCTGGATGAGATATCCTAAGATCCAACACCAACTTTGCAGGGTTGCATAATCTCGATTGGAGCTGCCTGAGCTGGACATCTCGTACTTCACATGAATGGCCGCGCTCTTCTTCTTGATTCGTGAGACTCTGTTGAGCCATCTCTCCAGTAAAGGGAATTCGTCTAGACCCATATCTCGACGTAGTAAAATGTTTGGCGGTGGGTGAGGGAGGGTTAGAGAGATGGTCATGCTTCGGGGTTGTTCTTCCTCAACCTGTTTAGAAGAGGGGGTGGATAAATTTCCATCGAACACCTGTGCCAGCTCTCCGCGGTAGACGTATTGAGGCTTGTGATCGGAGGAGGCTTTTACGGGGCAGTCGTTCAATTCCTTGTCCGAGCGACGATTCAGGAAAGTGACGACGTGTCGGAAGTCGAAGGCATAGACTTTTGCGATGATGGTGGAAGCGTGCTTGTGCACGACGTCGAGGAATTCGTCCCGGAGCTGGTGGTTTGATAGTGGGAGGCTGGAACTGGGTACGACAAGACGCCCGCGGTTGCGAGGTGCTAGGATTGCGAGCTCGCTGGATATGGAGTACCAATATATCTGATTGCGGATCTCAGCTGGAAGGTCGAGAAAATTGGTACAAGGCCCTGCTGAAATTTCGGGTTGCTGATTCCTTGACATCGTAGCAGATTTCTTCGCTCTTTTGCGTGGAGCCTGGTCAGAAGAGTTAGTTTGATCGAAGTTTCATGTCGATGATGTCGCTTACCATGCCGAGATGACATGCGGGATTTCACAATTCGAGTCGGAGACGGAATGGGTTTTATAAGAAGAAGTTTGAAGCTGCAAGGCTGAAGCAGTATCGTACTTAGCACGACGAATTGTGAAGGATTGAAGCCCCACTTCACGTGGCCGGAGCGAAGTGGCATAGCCTCCTTCAGCTGGCAGCTTCAGTTGTCTCCCCATGGTTGAGTATTCTCTTCAACCCAGGCAGACAGACTTCCAAGGAACTTGCGATATGGCAGCAACTGCGTCTCGCCAAACGCCCAGCTTTCTTGAACTGGCGCCTGAGTTGCGAAACGCCATTTGCGAGAAAGTCGTACAGGACGAAGAAATCCACATCTCCCAAACGTCGGGTTGTCTGGCCAATTCGCATGGTCTTCTGAGAACGTGCAGACAGATCAGTCGTGATTTTGGAGACATGCTGCGAGAACCTCCAAAGAAGTTGCGGGTCCAGGTGTGTGAGCCCAGACCTGTTCGAGATCCAGTAGCTGATGTTCAGCAGGTGACCGACTTCGACTTTCCCATCCTAGTGTCCTTTCTCGCGAGCCTCTCTGAGAAAGAGTACGCAGGGTCGTTGTCCACAAGTTCGAACGCCATCACCATCGTCCTCGTCATGACTGATTCATCTTGGTATCGTCCTGCCGCTTTTCAGAATGCCGTGGCTGGTCTGAAGGCTTGGTTGGCGGTGAGGTGTGATCCCGAGACCAGAGTGGGTGATCCCAAATGAGAGATCAGGTATAGGTGTGGCGGGAGGGGATGCAGCATCGACCAATAGAGTTCGCATACCTGGCTAAGCGTTTCAAAAATGCAACCCAGCCTTCATCATTATGGCTTAATCCGTAGTCTTGACTCGAATCTGCACTCTATGTTAACAGGATTCTCACAGCCTCGGTGACTATTTCCCTCAAAAGCCGGACAGGCATTACTACCACTAGACCGACTACTATAGCTACTATGTTTGATACGCGTTTCGAGGCCAATTAAGATATCATTAAGTATAGTACAGGGAATACTATGTGTATAATCTCTAAGAGCTTCCGGCGTGTCCGTGTAGACTGCGTCTCTCCTCGTCAAATATCTATACATCGCCTAGTCGACTACGTCGTTGGAAGCTTTCAGGTAGCGGTCTTCTACCTTTACTACAATCTTCCTCCCACAGCTGGATTCTCGGCCTTCGATCAACATGTTCCGCCGTACTCTCCTCTCCTTAGGACTTCTTTACCTTACTGTCCAATCTGTGGTTGCGACGTATCCATGTCTTGAGGCAAACATCTTAAGGACCTTAGAGCGACTTAGACTAATTGGATACAAAAAGGAGGGAATCAGCTGCGGCTGGTGCCACAACCTCTCATCAGGTTTCGGTTGTGCAAGGGACTCTCTAGGATGCAGTAATGATTGTACGTGAGCCACGCTCGCTGGGACATCGATTTCGTTCCCTGTCTCGCTAGTCTGGATAGCTTGGACTTGTTATGTAAGCTGCTCAGGAACCACGTACGAAATCGACATTCTTTTAATGCGAGGTTTTGAATGAGTGGCTGCGGGACCTGGAGTTTATTCAGCCGAAGAGAAGGATCGTGAAGGAGGAGTCTGTGAAGATTACTGAAGCCATTGGAGATGCTATTGATGGGAAAGAGAGGGAGTAGCTGGCGAGTGGTTCGGTTTTATGCAGGATGTGAGGTCAAGCGCTCTTTCCGCGCTACTCGGGTCGAAAACGTGCGGAGCTCGAGAGGAAGTCGCGTCGTTCGGGTTGCTGCCTGAGCCATCACGTTGCTAGGCGCGTTGGACGTTGACTTCACCTTTGATTCTAAGACACCGAGCTTCACGCCAACTACCAGCGGCGCCTACAACACCTTGGTGAAGAGCCGCCCTCTGCAAAACAGAGATGGTAGGCTCACTTGATTTCGTTGCTCTCGGCTACTGTCACTAACATATCGAACAGGCACCCAGGAAGCGTCGCGCCGCCAGCGATAGCAACGCATCTGGAACGAAGAAAACAGGGCTCGCTGATCCACCTTTTCGCTTCTTCGCCCTGCCGGCCGAACTCCGCAACGCTATCTACGAGGTCGTTTTCGACAAAGATGACAATGAATGCGTCCTTCTGCGCGGCCGCCTCGCAACGCCGTCTGCACTGCAACGAACCAGCCAGCAGATTCGCGCCGAATTCACACACTTCGTCTGCATCCAGATCCCGGAGATCGTCGTCGACGTCGAGAACTTCAGCTTTCGGGACCTTGTCAACCTCGCAAATAGCTTCTCCGATGAAGAGCTCGTCGCTCGCTCCGGCGGAACGAATCGCACAGTCAAAGCAGTACTCACCATATCGAGGCTTGACTCCATGGGAAAGCTGGAGCCTTCACAAATTACAAAGCTCAAGCGATTTATCAAGCTGCGCAATGATGTCGATGCCAACATCTCAAAGCTGAACATCCACTGGAAGGCCTCTTGCAGCTACGACGACGTTTGTGATTGTCGCGCAGGCATATGGGCACACCGTCTTGAAGGCAGTGTCCAAGCTCAAATGTGGCGTACCGCTCTGACGGAAGTCTTCTTGGCGTGGAAGGACATAACTGAAGGCCAGGCATCTGAGATGCTGGACTTATTGCATGCCGTCTGGAAGCCAGAGTGGAAGAACAAGGATAAGGAAAAGAGAGATCAAGCTTTGAAAGCGTTCTTCATGGAGCTGCGTCGAAGAAGCGGGATGGCTCCACGGAGGGCGATTCGTGCATGGCCAGGGAAGAAGAGGCAGGTCAAAGGTTCGGGAACGCGACGGTAGTGGATCCGTGGAGAGAAATGCACACAGAGGATCTCCGATTGGCGATTCTGGGAAACAACGTCGAGCCTTGAGCTCTCCTGCGACTGAATGCCTCAGCCCTGGAGTGCAACGCTAATTTCAAAGTTCGTGCGTACCAAGGGTTACCAGCTATAAAACTTTGAAGCTATTGGTGAATCTGCAAATTTGTTTCAGGTTGACATGTTGCCCTTTCCCCAGAAAGTGTGAGAACAGAGCCAGATCACTGATACTAAATTCATCAGCTCGCGTGCGTTCATTGGCAGACATGGCGGCTCCTGCTCCAGGCGACGCTGCTACAGGATCTTTCCTGATACCACGATCAACCCTCAAAGATCTCGAACGACTACAAGACCTCCTGCTGAACATCCTGGAGACCCACCTTACCGCAGAGCAGGCCCAGGGAGCTCCTTACGCTACGACGCACTTGCTCGCAGACCATCTCGGAACAATGGATCTTCGTGCGCCTACTTCAACGAAAATGAAAAGCAGAGCACTGTCAAGCCACCGCCCCTGCCTTTGCAACCGAACCCTCAGCCTGTGCGGCCGCGCGCTCGATCACGTCCTGAACGACGCTGGGATCCATCCAGTCACCCCTTCTAGGAAGCTTTCTGCTACCACTGTTGCTCTGACAAATTTGAGGACGATCGAAAGGGAACGTTCTTGGGTCTTCAGCTCTTTTTGGCGGTTCTTCTGATAGTTGCTTATGTGTTAGGGATGTATGTCTTTTTCAAGAGGTGTGAGGCGAAGGGGTTGATGAGAGGAGCGTTGGGTTTGGGGAAAGTTTCACAGATATAGGATTTGGAGGCGCGAATCAGGAAAAGTGTTACCTTGGGAGTTTCTTGTCAATCGAGCTCTCATGGTCCTATCTTTCTTGGGTGGGTATCCGATTATACAATAGAGCTTTGAAAGACAGGTGAGAGCATTGTTCATCCTTCTTAGGAGCTTATCCTAACGAAGTCAGGATGTTCGTCGCTGTCGTCTCTCCGAGCAAGAGATCGTATGCATTTCTCGGTACTCTCCCTGTGCTTCATCCACTGTACACCCTGCTTGACCCCGGTCACAAAGCTAGAAGCTGGGAATCCGATCTGCCCATCCTCCATCACTTGCCCGTCGATAGATGTTGAAGTTTCCCTTCCAGACTGGGAGTGATATCTTCCATCTCCGGAATCTCAGAGAGCTCGGGCGAATACGGCGGAGTACTTAGCGGTGAAGGAGGCCCATCATCGTCATGGGCGGAGATGATCGTTAGGGCTCATACCTCCATCAGCTCAGTCGTTTTGAAGACTTTCAAAACGATCACAGCGGACTTTGGTGTCGCTCTAGCATCTTGAGGAACTGACTGCCACAGGCGGTCGACAAGACCTTCGCGGATGCTTTGAGCGCTGGACTCGGCAACAGCTAAGGCTTGAAGAAAGTGCTCTGACGTCGAGACTGCGGTTGCGTTCGATCGGATTATCCTGAGACTGTCCTCGAGAGCCTTTTGCTTGCCGACGAGCTGCTTCAGCTCATCAGATTGCACCTCGAACGGGTCGTAGTAGTGATCGCTGCGGTCATACCGCGATCGACTGTGGTGAATGCCGACGCTGAGGTAGCAGACCATTGTGACCGATGATGCTCTGTCTTGCAGTGGGCGAGAAGCGTCGGTGTGTTTTGCTGAAGTTCAGTTCAATCAACAGACCAAGGTCCGAGTGGGACGGAAAAAGCGTTGGCGCTAAAAGCGGGAGTCCGTGCACGCCTGCACGTGAAGGCCAAAGTGAGAAGGCACAGATAATCCCGGAGCATTTCATTATCAGCTCGTGAATGGAAGACATTGCTCCTTACTATACGCTCAATACAATATCCTAGATCTTGAAATCTGATTGTGGGCCGCCTTTCCAATCGGCCTCTAGCGCGAGAAGGTTGTCCTCAGCTCATTTCGACATGCGAAGGACAAGAGAGGACAAGACATGAAGCTAGCCATCGCTGTGTCTTTGACGTCTAACAGCCATGAAGAGCACCTCACGAGGGATGGAAAGACGATTGTTAACCAAAAACTTCTGATTTCTTCTAGAATTACGCTATCCAGCAAAGCAGATTCCTCCACCTCCCATCCAGCTCATCATGAATCCCAGTCCAAAATCAGCTCCAGCACCTATTTTCATAAGCGCGAGCTTCCTAAACTCCACTTTCTATCCAGCTCCAGCGCTTATCCTCACAAGGCAAGGGCGAGCTCAAAATCTAGCAAGCTACTCGTCAGTCGCCGCACACTCAGAAGTTCGAAATGTGGATTTGCGACTCACCACCTGATGCAGCGCATCTAGTTCGCTCCAATAGAAGTAGGAGGCGTGGCGTTGACCCACGCCGCCGAAGTCGACGTGGGATGGACGATACCCGTCATTACCAGTGGGGTAGTGTAACCTTCTGGGAGGCCGGTGATGGTGGTGGTGGTGGTGGTGGTGGAGGCCTCTGGCTCGGGTTCGATAAGCCAGGGAGCGATGTGAGGTTTCGGCGGATTAGCCAGGGCCGGACCCGGTGCCCAGGCTGAGGAAACGACGTCGGTGGACACAGGGGCGGCATTGAGAGTCTCCAAGGAAACGATGCCGGGGGTGAAGACAGGCGCTCCAGTAGAAATACCGATCGGTCCAGTATGAATAGAAGCCCTTCCAGTAGGAGCCGGAGTCGTCTTGATACTCGTCTCCATCGTCTTACGATCATTGATAGTGTGATCTTCTGGGACGCCGTCGGTGGAGACAGGGGCGGCGAGAGAGGAGGCCGCGAGGGCCGCCAGGAGGCCGAGGATGTTGCAGGTCTTCATTTTGATTTGGAGGCTTGAGGGTGTTGGATGTTGAAAGTGGTGTTGGTAGTGTGAAGTCGAAGAGTCGAGTGTAGAACAGTTGAGTATCTGAGGAAAGAGGAAGAGAGGAGAACAGTGCTGTGAGTGAGAATTGTATACTGCAGAGGGTGATCGAAATTCGTTGTTGTGTGCGAGGTAGCAGCATGTCCTAAGCTTTGGATTGTTGCTTACCTTGGGCTTACCAGTTCAGTAGCGGAGCAATATTCTTTCCAAAGAGCTTGTAGTAGCGCAGAAGGCGATCTTTTAAGCAAGGTCTTTAATTTCGTGATGCTGGTCACAAGCTTGAGCGCTGTCAGTAGGCAGTCAGATGAGCGACTCCTCATCGCGCGTCGTATCCATCGCGCTGTGGACGAGCGAAAGGTTACAGACTCTCTTGCTGGCAATGACAGAAATCCCTCTGAATCCAATGCCAGCGACGGAACTTCTAGAAAAAGTGATAGTCGGCTGGCTTGTAGCCCGCTGGACCTCGTCCTGGCTTGGATGGCTCGAGCAGCTTTCCCTTCCAAAGCAGAAGACCATTCTTGCGCTCCAGCTCCTCCTCCTCCTCCTCCTCCTCCTCCTCTTCCACTCATCCTCGTGGAGCTCGACCAATATGAAAAACTTTCACACGACGGATTTGAAAATCGCTCTTTGGCTTGGCGCGTCGCAATCTCTCATTCCTAGCCTTCGTCTCAATGTAAAAGGTCTGCGCCGCATCGCACATGTCGCCCATGGTGATGCAATTCCCGCTTCGAGTGTCCAGCAGCCACTTGACACCAGAGTGATTTCCGTCGCGGTTGGTGCAGGAATATTCGGGCTCAATGGATATCGTCTTCGGTGGAGACTGGCATGGGAAGATCGATCCAACGCGCAGGACCAACGCGTCAGACTGAGAGTCGGAGTCGGAGTCGGAGTCGATTTCGTCAAATCTGACATCAATCTGGAAGTTCGCTTTGTTGTTCACCGGCTTGGGAGGTGCGCCACAATCAAGTGTCCAGTAACGATCGGCAATTTCGTCGTATGCTCCAGAGTGGTTGTCAATATCAAGACTTTCGAACGTGGACCAATCGAAAAGTCCGCCTTCCGATCTCACAACGATGGGGCTGAAGAAGTGAGACTGCAAGTCTGGAATGAGACCCATGGCCCTTTGCAACTTCTTAGAGCCGGCCACAACGTCTCGTATGCAGCGATTGACTCGTTGCGCAGCGAGAATGTCGCCAAGGTCAAGGTATTTAAATATGGCCTGGGATTAAGTCAGCTACTTTATTAGGAGCTGTGCACTTGGTATGATCATACCTGTCAACTCAGTCACTCCAAATACTTTCAGTGCCACGCCGGCAGACTTGGACGTCGGCTTGTTCTGTATTGGGACTGTGCTCCAAAGCGAATCGAGCAAGTCTTGTCGCACAAGCGCAGCATTCGACTCGGCCATTTCCAGAACCTCCAAAGCCTGCTCAATGTCGGGATTCTGCTGCAAGAGCATCTTCCGAATGAGCTCATGAGCGTCCGTAAGTGCCTGTTGTGCGCTGATAACGCCTTCTAACGAGCTCGAGGTGAAAGCAATAGAAGGGCGCCTCTCATCATGGCGGTCGCAGAGGTCGTACGGGCGCGACCAGTCCTGGCGGATTTCGACATTTAAGCTGTACGCCATGCTGGTAAGCAGTCTGGCGGCGGCAGGACGCTGTGGGACGATCGTGATAACGTGATCAAATGCGCTAGATGTTGACGGACTTCTAATTCGTGTCAGCTCACTGGTGACTTCAGTCCTAGAAGCTGTTTGGTTTTGAAAGGACAAGGAAACTGCAGCAAACGCTAGCCGCCGGCAGTCCGTGCGCGTTGCTGCAGGTGACAAAGTAAGAGCGCATGAATGACGCGAGAGCAGATGCTGTCAAGATGCATGTGGCCGACGGACACTATGAGAGAGATGCCGCTAGCTACTTTCAAGCGTCTGCTTGTGATGGACTACTCGCCTGCTCACGCGAGCTGCGCTCGAACTCCTCCAATGTCGGAATGGGTAGGCCGTTGCTCCGAGCTGCCTGCTTCGCTGCAATGTACGGCCCCAGTCTCGTCCCAATGTTCTGATTTCGGTCGGTGCTCTGCCGCTGTTGTTCGCGCCTGTGTCTCTTGATGGCCAATCGTGGATCCTGCTCTTTTAGCTGCACCTTGGCCTGCAAGTACAGGGAGCAACGCACAAACCCGTCGGCATCGTGTGCCGCAATGGAAGCGTTTGGACACATTCGATGCTCCGCAGTCAGACGGTGCGCGACTTCGATGATTTGACCTAATGTGACTCCTTTCTCTGAATTGATGACCTCAGTGGGGTCTTGGGCAGATGGCAATGGAAACCGCTCGTAACAGCAGTCGGCGAAGAATCTCAGTGTCTTGACGGGTGGCTGACTGATGAGAAGTTTCGAAGCCCGGCTCCCCAACGTGGGAAGCTTCTTGGCACCATGGAAGATGTCACCGCTGAGGCACACAGTCTGGTCTTCTGTCACTTGAAATCCTTCAGTATAGTCGTCGATGAACATGTAGATGTTTGGGGTTGTTATTGGCAAAGTCACGCGGAAGTCGCAGTCATCGTCAGGCATGAACCCTAGCTCTTTCTGTATTCGTGGTGAGTCCTGAATGGCGTGGAAGAATGTGCGGTTGACTTGTTGCGCAGAGAGAGCGTCGTGTAGTCGGAGAAAGTAGAGAATGCTATGTCGCGTAAGTTTCTGATTCTGGGTATCTCAATTCTAATTCTAGCTCACTTTTCGATCAATTCGGGAGTGGCAAAGACCTTGTCAATGACGCGCTGTGCGCCTGCTGGTCTTCTCTCTTCCACTGGTATACAGTCCAAGACTCTGCTAAGGGAGGACTGCTGTTTCACGAGTGCTTCGTTGGCAGAGATGATCAACTTCTCTGCTGCGTCGCTGAGTGCACCTGTCGAGTGCAGGTGCCGTCGGAGCTCGGTGATTTGGGCAAGCGCATTTTTGCCCTGCCTTTGGCTCTCGGCATAGTCGGTATATACCGAGCGTGCTGGGTTCGGTATGCTGAACTCCATGATTGGTCCTTGGCCAAGACTGCTTTTCGCTGACATTTGGTGTGGACAAGGACAAGACTGTGAGTGTGGAATGGAGGTCGCAAAGTGTCGGAGGCTTGAAAGAGCGTTGCCGATGTGCGGAGGCTTGGCATACGCTGCGAACAAGTGGTGGAGAGAGAAAGAGCTCTCTTAAACCAGCAAAACGCTGTTACGGGTTAGCAGACGTCACCCCAAATGAAATACGATCTATAACTTACGCGTTGACGCAGCCGTCGTTCTCACAGTTGTTGGTAATTTGCGCCCAGCGTCCCCAAACAACCTTTCCACCAGCAGTGACCAGCCCAAGTTCGCTCACATTCACTTCTATGATAGTTCCCTTGGTCAAGACACCAAGTTGCGTGTACATAGGGTTCTGCGGGTTCTTCTTCACGCTGATGATCGGCAGCTGTACAGTGACACCCAGTTCAGGATGTGTCACGTTGGCCTTCTTGTATCGCAGACCCATGGGTCGAATGAAGCGCTCGTATTTGACAGGCCGTCTGGTGAAGTCTGGGCCGACAAATGTGGGCTTTGTGATCATGCGCTTCCAACTCTTTTTGGCAGTCTTCTTGCCAGTCTTGACCACCTTGAACATCTCTTCCTCACTGATACCTCGCACTTTCGGGAGTGGCACACTGAACTTGGCAGCCTTCTCAGCTCGCTTGTTCTTGATCGCGGAGCTGAGCGCCTTCGCGTTGGTGGCATTGCTACGGTCGAGCAGGTAACTGGGGAGAGGCTTGCTGGAAGGCTCGGCGGGCTCGGAAGATTTGACATTCTTCTCCTCTTGTTGCTTGATGGCCTTCTTCATCTGGATCTTCTCCTTGTGTCGCTTCTGCTGGTATAACTTGGCGCGCAGACCACGCAGGTTCTGAGCCTTTTCAGAGGCATGGTGGCCCTCTCTGGCGGCTCGCTTCCTGGTGCGCTCCTCATGGTCCAGTCGGCGACCATGTTGCTTTTGGAAGCGCTCGATGTACTCGTTCTGAGGCATTTCGGCGGTTCGTTCTTATCGTATGGCTGCCGGTGCCAGGTGCGTGAGTGTTCGACGAGAGGAAAATGGTGGCGCGAACTTTTGCAAGTCTCGAATCCAAAGTCTTGGCACGATCGGCGTCGGCAAAACGACTCCCGCGGAGCGAGAGAGATGGCAGCTGCGACCATCGACTCCTTCTCTGGGTCTGGCTTGATGAGAAATCCATATCCCATTGGCAGTAGTTCAAGAACATACAATGCTATCGCGAACACTCCAACGAGCGCTGCTCGACACGCGTTCCACACTACCGCCAACGTTTCTGCTGCCATGGACTGCCGGCCTCACCACCGTCTCGCACAGCACCGATGCTCCCAGCGAACCACATCCTCCGGCATACAAAAAAGACCTGGCCGCAAGCCAATCGCTGCAAGATCAACAGGCCAGGCTTGAGAAGGGAACTTTCAAGCAACAGCAGCAACAACCACAAAAAAGAGCCACCGCCAAGAAGTCGACGTCTCAGCTGCCAGCCCCAGCACCAAAATCAAATGGCCGATTGAAGCTCTCAGAATCAGTCCGGGAGCTGCTGCCGCTGTTACAGGCTCAGCATGCACACTACATAACAGCGCACATCCAGGGTAATCCGTACCTCATCACGCAGGGCGACACAGTACGCCTACCTTTTCTTATGCATGGAGTGGAGCCTGGCGATGTCATCCGTCTCAACCGCGCAATCAATCTAGGAAGCAGAGACTTCACACTCAAAGCGCCAGCGCCTGCACCGAAATTGAAGAGTCAAGCAACAAGTTCGTCGAGAGTCCTTGATCCAACAACCGGGACACTAGCGAGTCACTCGAATGTTATGCCTCAAAGTGAGGGCAATGCCTTGGCTCCACACTTCGTTCCGCACATTGCCAGAGGCAAGCACTCGTACATCGACGACAGGCTGTTCGTCTGCAGAGCGGTTGTGATGGGTGTAGAGAGCGAGCCAATGCGTATCAAGGAGAAGACCAAAAGGAGGCAGCGCCATGTTAGAAAAGTCAAGAGCAAGCATCGGTATACCATTCTGAAGATCAAGGAACTTCGGATTAGGAGCGCGGAAGAGGTCGAAGCGGAGTCGGTCAATAAGGCATGAGGCAACCCCATGATCGCCCATGCGATTTGCTCTGATGGCATCATCAGCCATGCGGCGCAGCTTCGAAGCCGGTACGGTCCTTTGACCGCCAAGTCCGTGATGACGGAAGGCTTCGCGTATAAACGAGCAATCGATTCGATTGGACATGCAGGCCGCAATGTCGCGTGATTAGAGAAGTCACGCCTGGCGGACGGTGTTTTGGTCCGTTTATACGTCACGTGATCTCGATTCGGTCCCCGACTGCGGTTCTGAACAGCAAACTGCCACACCACCCGGCTGGCCGCCGTTACGCGGACCATGCAACAAGAGCTCCTGCGAACATTCGAGTAAATAGATATGGGCGCGCTGAAGCCGGCACGGACTCTTCCGGCACATAACGCCAAAGGGCACCAAATGCAGAATTGCAGCTTCATGATCAATCGAATCGGCTACAAATTTCGATACCTGCTCCCTCTGCCGGTTACCGAGAGCCCATGGTTGCATTAGGCTGATCATCGATTACTCTGATGGCGAACTTACCAATGGGATCTCGTAAGTCAGTTGCTGCGGGCTTTTCATGCACTGCCTCTCCAACTTTCCACTGGCAAACTGTCGCTGTGATCCAGCATAGCTACAGGAATAAACATGCCGGTGTATGTCCGACTCAAGCGAAGGCAGCAAAGGATTTCCACGTGCAGGTTCTTCCGCCACATATGATCCAAATTCGGCGCCTCACCTCGTCCATAGACGCCTGCTATTTCGGTACCTAGACTTCAGACTCATTTGCATTTGTATCAAGGAAGCCCAAATGGCCTAGAGCCCTTCATCGTTCGACTTGCATCCCTTAGCGTACCTCATGATCTCTTGTGGCGAGTCTGTTGGCTCTCTCGGAAGAAACACGTACCCACTCCTTCAGCTCTGCAGATCCTCCATCATGCATGCCAAAACAGATCTCTTTGCGTCTCCACCTCGAATTACCACGGCACTTACCGTGATCACGGATGTTACGTATCATGTCGGGTATCAAATGTTGAAGAAGACACCTGCCACCACAAGTATTGAGGCCCTCACTGGGAGACCAGTCACGCGATGGCGACCGACCCGTCCCTTACTGCGAATGATGGCGCCAGCAACCCTACCCTGCCACCCACGGCAAATCTCGACGCCAATATCATCAGCTTCTTCAACAGCCTCAGCCACACGAACCTTGGCAATATCCAGCGCCTAGAAAACCGACTGCGTGGCTTGCCGCCGTCGAGGACTGGGTGGTCCTGCAGGAGCTTCTTTGATTCGGATACAATTCAACGACCGGTATGGAGACCGGTCACTGACCAGGACCTGGATAAATGGGCCTTCGTCTGCGCTCTTGAGAGCGGCTTGTCAACGCTGCAAGGCTCGCTGGTTGCCATCCGCAACGAAGCCGGTGTGACGGATGTGACGCCACCTTATGACAGTACCGCTCTAAAGCAGGCAGAACAGTGCCATGCGTCTCTGAAGGAGCTTCATCGATCACTGCTTAATCAAGTGCCTATGCAAGCGCGGCCAACGGCGACGTCTGCAGCGGTGGTGCAGAGGGCCTTCGGTATCCCTGAACTACTTGAGAGGGTGCTGCTTGAATGCGAATTGCCTGACTTGCTCGCCGCGGCTCAAGTGAATCGTGGATTCTCTCGGTCATTCCAGGCCTCGACGAGATTGCAGCAGTTGACTGGGTTGAAGCCGTGCACTAGAGGATGGACGTTTTCGCCTCTGGCTTCTTCGTTCCTCGTTAGTCGAGGTTTGATCGTACGACTTCAGGACTACCATAGCCAGGGGTTGCCATTAGCGGATGACGAGATCGTTGTCACCGCGACCATCAATCCAATCAGCTCGTCGAGAGGAACTGTCGACGCCGGTGTACCTAGAGTCGGAGAGCACATCGGGAAGATCTTGGTCTGCCAACCTCCTATCCATCGGATGCAAGTCAGCACAAGTCAGTCCCATGGCCCCAAAACACCATCTCGACCTTCAGACTGACATTTACAACCAGGCTGCTGCTCCATTCCCATTAACCACCAAACCTCTATCTCGACCCTCCAGCAACGCGACACGCACCTCGCCACCCATTCCTCCATTTCCTCCGGGAACGGCCTCACTCTGGCGCAAATCCTCGCCGAAACCTCTCGCCTGCAGGAAGAGCATCAACATTGTCCCGACGCACACTCGACTCAGCATCGTGAAGACGGAACAGTCATTGTTCAAGTGTATTTCGAAGGCATTGTGCGTCTTGCAGCGGATGATCCGATACTCCTGAGGCGAAGAAAGGAGAGAACGACGAGGGAGAGGGGCCAGAAAGAGTTTCAGGAGAAACAAAGGAAGATGGAGAGGTATGTTACTGCGAAGAGGGCGGCGAGGGGGGAGGGAAGGGAAATACCCACGCTGGAGGAGTTTGAAGCGGAGCAGTTGGAAGCAAGTGGCAGTGAGATTTATGAGTAGTAGCTGCATGTATACAGTAATGCTTTCGTCAGTAAAGTTCCAATCCTGAGTGTCCAGAAGCCGTGGCAAGACGTCCTGAGACCAACACTAAGATTTGATGCCACAGTAAATACCGTGGCTTGCTAAAGATGTGCTTCGTCCTCAGAGCTAGAGGGGAATGAAGATGTGAGGTCGTATTTGACTTTCTTTGTGATCGGTGGTCATGCCATTTTGTGGTAATATGTGTACGCAGAGGAGAAGCGCTGTAGTAAGCATCAACAGGCACATCTCTTAATTAGGATCGTGCGCCGATGAGTGAGCGTCACATTGGGCACACGCCTTGTTAGTGTATTTCCTCTATCAGCTGTCATCTAGATGCCCACAGCTATGGATTCTCACCATGCATTCGTCGTTTGCTGTCTTCACGAACTCATCATCGACCTCCATGTGAAGCTTGACACCATGTCGATTATAGAAACTGAACCCCCTCGCCTCCTCCCATTTCTCCTCCCCATCGACCGGTCTCATCGCTCTAACCGTCTGTACAACCCTCACAACCGCGTACGCAAGAATAGCCCAACCCAGTTCCCTCCCAGGACACCTCCTCGGTCCTGCGCCAAACGGCAAATACTCATACCTCTCCGGTTTGCTCTTCTCCCACCGTTCTGGGACGAAGCTATCAACGTCTGGTCCGAAGACGGATGAGTTGCGATGGAGGGCATAGTTGCTGTATGCTACATAGGTTCCCTTTTCGACCAGCAATGGTTGATCTCTGTGCTTCCCGCCACCGCTCGGAAGGACCGTATCTCGCGTGGCAAGGCGGCCATGGACGGCGAGAGTCGGGTTGAGGCGGAGGGTTTCGTTTATGATCGCGCTCAAATACGCGAGACTCTTGAGATCGGAGGGTGTAGAAGGAGAACTGCCGTTGAGGAAGGAGATTTCGTCTCGTAGACGGGCATAAGCTCTTGGATTTCGAGCGAGATGCCAGAAGAGTTCGGTGAGGGCGATGTGGACTGTATCGTGGCCGGCGAGGAAGAGGTTGAGGGTCTCGCCTCGGATGCGGGTGAGGTTGGAGATTTGGGAGGCTAGGGCTTCGATTACTGTTGAAGGCTTCTGATTTTGACGATTTGTGTGAGATTGAATTGCCTTCCGGGCGCGGGGATCAATGGAGGCAAAGAGACGCTCTTGCGCAGGTCCAAATTGTTTCCGGAAGAGCAATTTTGGGAGGAGCTTGCCGAAAGATACCAAGGGGGTGATAGCTCGCCCTATGCGTCCGAGAGTCGCGAAGTCATCCGCAAACTGCTGGATATCCTTGGATTCCGATTGTGTGGCATCCTCACCAAGAAAAAGCTCAGCTACCACGCCAAAAATGTATTGCTTGGCCAACACTTCGAAATCGATCTCTTGGCTTGCGCTTCGGGAGCTTTCGGATACGAGCCGCTTGAGCATAATTGCACAATGCTTCTTCATGACATCGAGGCGAGAGTCCAGGTTGCTCAGGCTAGATCGTACCATCGACCGTGAATGTCTCCATTCGTTTCCGCTTGTAGTAAATATACCCTTGTCGAACAGAGTGCTCACGAGCTTTGTCCTATGCGGTATCACGGTGTACGAGTCGAAGTCTGTCGCCATGATCGTCTCCAAATTGCGCGGGTCGATCGTGTTGATGACATTGGAGAAGCCCATGCGTGCCTGATATGTCTGTCCATAGACGGCGAATCGTTCGCGAAGGCGTCGCGCAAATTTGAATGCGATGATGGCCCGGGCATTCTCAAGTATGAAGTCCAGGCCGAAGATAGGGTCGATGTGGCTGTACGAGGCAACATCTGGACAGCATTGCAGCTGCCTCGCCAGTTGCTTTCTTCGTTGCTTGCTCAAAAGGAATGCGAGAACGGCCACGACGAGCGACGAACAGGTAATGAGTTTGAAGAAGTCGGAGTTGTTGAGGCTGAATGTGAGAGACATATCATAGGTCTTGTCAAAGGTCGCAACCGCTTTTTTGCATGCATCGTCCGATCACTACACATTTGTAAGTACCACTCAATATCTCTTTCTTTTTCTGCGCAATATGGCAGCATGCATGCCGGCGGCAAGGCGTTCTCAATCGACGTGAGAGAATGAATGAAGCCGCACAGTCCGTTGGAACTCCGGCCTCAGGCGGCCTGCAATCAAGTGCTATTGCATAAGTAGGATCTCATAGGCTCCTTGCGGGCTGGATGCATGACATCGCGGCGCACGGAGACAATCTGTTTACGGCAGTTTCAGGATGCAGCGCTAACGTCGTGGCTACACACAACCAACGATTATTGGTTTCGAAAGATGTCCTGCAGCGATGCGTTGCTGGCTTGGCTGCTTTAAAGTCCGGTTCCGACGCCGAAAGAAGATGTGAGTCCGCACGACCGATCGCAAAAAGCACGAGTCGCTGTCGTGTAACAATAGAGATCGGGCGATGCGCGAAGCTATGCGTGAGCGAGGAACGATGCCTTTGATAATCAGTGAAGGGGAGTTGTGGGCAAGATCTGCTTTGCATTTAATATGCGACTTCTCGAGATGATATGAGTGTGTCGCCGGAACGACACGATCAAGCAGCAAAGCTCCTGCTCGAGGCGCTTTTAGATGAACACCACGAGGATGAAACCCTTTACTTGATCGGCTCAGCAGGTTCAGTTCCTCAGTGGCTTGGCTGAGCATCTGCAGTGAGTCATGAGAGGGTCTCTTGAAGGACTTCGCCCAGGTTCGAGCCCTTCTTTTCCACATTAGCTAAAAGAGACATGTCTGGCTGGCGGCGCTGCGGTAGGAGAGTCGCACTCAACGAGCGGTGCAGAGTCCGAGCATCACGAGCACACGTGAGAGCGCCTGGCATGTGACACTGATTTGGAGAAGGAGCTGGTGATGCTCAAGTGAATGTTGAAGGGGGATTGTTTGGAGCGCAGAGCTCGAGGCATATGCAGGCATGTGCAGATCGCCGCAGAAGGCGGGAAGGCGGGAAGGCGGCAGGCGCCACGATACACGGGCCAGATAATCCTTGTAGCAGCTGCCGTATGCCACGTTTAGATGATGGTGGTGAGGCGGCAAGCACAGTCGCTGTCTCTGTTTCTATCACACGGCCTAACAACCTCCGTTCCTCGTTGCGCTGATTCCAATGTGTACATTAGTGCGGCATATACGACGAAGCAGCATACGGTAGAGGGAGTCGGCCATGCGACAGCTACGCCTCGTGCTGGGCGCGCTGCTCGGTACGTTAGCACTACAGGCAGCTGGCAAGAAGGATAAGCCCGACGTCGAGGTCACCGAGTTCGACGAACAACCGCAGAACCTCCTGTATTTCGAAGACAGCGACGTCATCCTCGCCACGAAGCCTGAGGCCCGAACTACATATCGCTCAGCCGATGGCGGGAAGACCTGGAAGCCGCTGGACGGCGTGGAGAAGGGCTCAGTGTTGGAGGTCTCAAAACACCCTTACAACCACGAAGTTGCGGTAGTGCTCACCGATAAGACGACGCACTGGATAACGAGAGATCAAGGGGAGGCATGGAAGTCCTTCGAGACCGATGAAATGCCTTCCATAGAGCGGGAAGGCATTGTCTACCACGCGAGCGATCCGGACCGCATGATATTCCAAGCCCAGAGGTGTCATGGTTTCCTCTGCAAGGATCTCGTCTACTACACAAAAGATGGCTTCAAAACGACGGAGCTTTTGAGCAAGGACGTTACTAGCTGCATTTGGGCCAAGAGCACCGACCTGTTCACCACTGGGGACGAGAAACTGGACAAGGACCGCGTGCTATGCATTGCTCGAGGCCAGTTTTCATTCTTTTCAATCCACAACCGTGTTCTGATATCCGACGACTTCTTCGAGTCAGACGCGGTCGAGCCTACCATCACGGATGGTAGGACAGTCGAGGGTATCGCCAATATCGCGGCTGTCAAGGGATACGTCGTCTTTGCAGCCAAGAGCGAGCATTCGAATGAGATGGCTATGTATGTGACAGATGACACTCGGATCTGGCATCGTGCCGAGTTCGGCGAGCACAAGCTGGAGGAGGACGCCTACACACTGCTGGAGAGCACGAACTACAGCATGCAGGTCGATGTCATGACAACCAAGTCTTTCAACCCAATGGGCGTGCTTCTTACCTCCAACAGCAATGGCACCTTCTTCACCAAGAACATTGAGCATACAAACCGAAACAGGCACGGCTACGTGGACTTTGAAAAGGTTTCCAATATTCAAGGCATTGTCATGGTGAATACTGTGGACAACTGGGAGGAAGTGGAGCGTAAGTTGCTTGCTGACAAGAATGTCGTCTCGAAGATCTCCTTCGATGATGGTCGGACCTTCGAAGACCTAAAGGCCGATGGGAAGACGCTCCACCTTCATTCCGTCACGAAGCAGCGCAACACGGGCAGAATATTCAGTAGCCCTGCGCCTGGAATTGTTATGGGAGTCGGAAACACCGGCAAGTACCTGAAAGAATACGACGAAGGCGACCTCTACGTTTCCGACGACGCCGGCTTGACGTGGTCGAAAGCGCTGTCGAAGCCACATATGTACGAGTTCGGCGCTCAAGGCTCTATCCTAGTTGCAGTCGAAGATGGTGAAACGGATGAGGTCCGATGGTCGCTGAATCATGGTAAGGACTGGGAGAAGATGGAGCTCGAGGATAAGGTCAAGCCGTACGCGCTGACCACCACACCCGATTCAACGTCTTTGAAGTTCTTGATGCTAGGCACCAGAAAAGGTGGCTCGAATCCTCAGCACGTGGTCATCGCTTTAGACTTCAATGGCTTGCACGAGAGCAAGTGCAAAGACAGTGACTTTGAGAAGTGGTCTGCTCGAAAGGACGACGATGGAAAGGCAACGTGTATTATGGGTCACAAACAGTACTTCATGCGAAGAAAAGCGAAGTCTGATTGCGTCGTTGAAAACAAGGATTTTCAAGACCCTGAAGAGAGGAGAGAAGACTGCGAATGCACCGACCAGGACTTCGAATGCGACTACAATTTCAAGCGCGAAGACGGCAAGTGCGTCCAGAATGGGCCTATCATTGCTCCAGACGGCATATGCGATGGTAGCAAGAAGACTTTTATGGGTTCATCTGGATACAGAAAAATTCCTGGCAACACTTGCAAGGGTGGCAAAGATCTTGCAAAGGAGGTGGAACGGGAGTGCGGTGATACTAAGGCTCCTCCCGCGTCTGGCGAAATCGCTGTCGAGCTCACCAAGTTTAAAGGCGATAAGATTATTGAGCAGTATTATCTGGAGCGGACAGAGCACAGCTCCGGGGATGATGAGACAGTCCTTATGCGAACCGATCGCCGGGAGGTCTGGAAGACTCATGACCACGGCAAGAAGTGGGAGCAGGTCTTGAAGGATGAAGATGTTCTGGCCATTTACCCTCATCAGTACATCAACGACAACGTCTACTTCATCACCCCAGGCAAGAAAGTGTTGTACTCGACCAACCGAGCCAAGACTATCAGCGACTTCAACGCGCCAGAGGCACCCAATCATGACAACATCCAAGTCATGACATTCCACCCGCACAACACCGACTGGCTCATTTGGACTGGTGGAAGGGACTGCAAGAATGGTAAATGTCAGACTATCGCCTACGTCTCAAAGAAAGGTGGAATTGACTGGGAGCCGCTGCTTCGCGGAGTCCGAAAGTGTCAATTCGTCTATAGAGAAGATCGACAAGGCTCTGATCAGTTGGTGTTTTGCGAGCAGTACGAGAACGAGAATCCTGACAATTCACTCCTGCTCCTAAGTAGCGACGATTGGTTTGACCACAAGAAGGAGATAAAGCGCGATGTGATCAACTTTGCTACAATGGCTGAATTCATTGTGGTGGCCGTACGCGACTCGGAGGAAAAGACCTTGAGGGTGGATGCCAGCATTGACGGCGTAAACTTCGCAGACGCTCATTTCCCACGGAATTTCAAGGTCCCTCACCAGCAAGCATATACTGTCCTGGACTCGAGTACCCACGCCGTGTTTCTGCACGTCACAGTCAACAACAAGGAAGATTCTGAGTACGGCAGCATTGTCAAGAGCAACAGCAACGGAACATCATATGTGCTGTCTGCAGGAGAGGTCAACAGGAATCCTTCTGGCTACGTTGACTTCGAAAAAATGCAGGGCCTGGAGGGCGTGGCTATCATCAATCGCGTTGCAAATGCACCAGAGGCTGATGGCGGAGCCGCAAAGAAGCTGAAGACCTTCATTACACACAACGATGGTGCCACATGGGCTCTCCTTGGTCGCCCAGACGATCCTCCGAAAGAAGTGGGCAAGAAGTTTGGCTGCAGCGGCAACAGTGCCCAGTGCAGCTTGCATCTGCACGGCTATACTGAGCGCAAAGATCCACGGGATACTTTCGGCTCGCCGAGTGCCGTCGGCTTAATGATGGGCACTGGTAATGTAGGCGAGTACCTGGGCTACAAGAAAGAAGCCGACACCTTCATCACGCGTGATGGTGGTTTGACGTGGCAAATGGTCGCCGAAGGAAACTGGATGTGGGAATACGGCGACTCTGGCTCCATTATTGTCATTGTGAGTGAGGATGCGCCTACCGACAGGGTCAAATACTCCCTCGATGAAGGCAAGACCTGGATCGAGTTTCCCATCGGGCACGGAATGGCTGTCGACGACATCACCACCGTTCCTAGCGACACCAGCCGCAACTTCTTGCTCTGGGGCAAAGTTGACGGCGAACTTGCCACCATCAATTTGGACTTCAGCGGTATGAAGGAGAGGAGTGAGCAGTGTAAGCTGGACGAGCAGGATCCCGAAGCCGCAAGCCTCGACTACTACCTCTGGTCACCCTCCCATCCTCTTTCCGAAGACAATTGTCTCTTCGGCCACGTTGCCGAGTACCATCGCAAGAAACCAGATCGCGATTGCTTCAATGGCCGCGAGCTTAGGCATCTCCACAACATCGCCAAGAACTGCACTTGCGCACGCCAGGATTTCGAATGCGACTACAACTACGAAATGGACACTACCGGCACCTGTAGACTCGTGGATGGCATGAGCCCGAAGGATCCCGAAGAAGTTTGCAAGGCTGACAAGAGCCTTGTCGAGTTCTACGAGGTCACTGGTTACCGTCGCATCCCACTCACCACTTGTTCCGGCGGCAGGGAGCTTGACAAGACCTCGTCGCCTTACGTGTGTCCTGGTCATGATGATGAGTATATGAAGAAACACGGAATATCTGGCATTGGTCTCTTCTTCGCCATCACGATCCCCATCGCTGCCGCAGCAGGCATTGGCTACTGGGTCTGGCAGAACTGGGACGGCAAATTCGGGCGTATTCGACTTGGCGATGGAACTGGCTACGGTGCTGGAGCTTTCGACTCCGATGCGCCTTGGGTCAAGTACCCAGTCATGCTTGTATCAGGCATTGCAGCTGTGGTCGCGGCGATTCCTATACTCGTAGGTAGTCTATGGAGAGCCGTAGCGACGAGAATGGGCAGAAGCGGCGGAGCAGGAGGTTATGGATATGCGAGGCCATACACAAGTCGTAGTAGCCTCCAAAGAGGCAGAGGAGATTATGCCGTTGTTGACGAGGACGAGGGGGAGTTGCTTGGGGAGGGTAGTGATGAGGATGTATGAATCTAGGTAGAGTTCGATGCTTTGCTCCTTTGGCGAGTATTGAGTTGATGTGCTTGCTTTTGTGTCTGTAGATGTACTCATCAGAAAGCAAGAGGGTTATGCAATGCATCATGAATGTATGTAGGATAGACCATACATCCTTTTCAACTGTTTACGTATGTATTTTTGCTCTCAGTATTGTCACTGCCGCGTCGACTTCTGACGCAACCTTCATCAGATTTGACCGGAAACCCTCGAAGCCGAGGGACGACTGATCACCATCATGGTGCTCCAAATTCCATCCAACTCGCCTCTGGCAACATTCTCTACAACAATACCATCGTACATCCATCTCTGGACTCTTCTCCAAGCAGCATCCTCCCCAAAATCCAGCGACTGCTGAGCTATCATGCTCCCGCCTGGACCTTCCTCATGTAGTCAGAATGTACGAACGCCGAAGGGCGACGGATTCGGCATTGGTTAGGTAAGGCGATGCTCCTTTGGCATCGATAGGTAACCATTCCTACGGCAAGGTATCAATGGCTTCCTTATCACAATTCACACGATCTTCTGTCAACAAACATTCCTCAAAGCTCGTAAGAGGCAGCCCATCACCATGTTCATCCAAACCCTCTCCCTCGCCGCCCTCGCGGCCACGGGCCTGGCGAGAGAGATCACATTCCCCCCCATCTCCCCCATCCAAGCACAAGCAGACCAACGTCCCATGGGAGGTATGCGTATGGTTACAGCCCCCGGGATGAGCGAAGATATATCCACGGCGATGTTTGGCGGATTGACGACGTATGCGAACTTACCGTATGTTCACTGTTTTGCCAAGGAAGGTGAGGAGGTGGAGAAGTATGATGTTGCGGTTTTGGGGGCGCCGTTTGATACGGTATGTATCTTGATGATTGATGACGGTGGATTGAGGGGCGATGGGGATGATGTGTTTGAGGATGTTGAGGTGTTGGGAGTGGAGGCTGAAGTGAAACTCGAACTGACGAGATGACAGGGCGTAACTGCAAGACCAGGAGCACGATTTGGACCTGTTGGGATACGGCTTGGGTCAAGACGTATCTCGCCGGAGTTTTCATTCAACATTTATACGGGCAAGAATGCGTTTCAACAAGGGTTGAAGGTCGTTGATTGTGGCGATGCACCGCTTACCGTTCTTGACAACACAATGGCGTTGAAGCAGCTGGGCATAGCTCATAAGGTCACTTCTGGCCGCACTGCCAACTCATCCGAATACTCTGTCCCGCGCATAGTGACGCTTGGCGGAGACCATACGACAACCCTGGCTGCTTTGAGGTCGACTATTGACCACTGGGGGCCAGTCTCGGTCATTCACTTCGACTCTCACCTGGACACGTGGGATCCTGAAGTTCTAGGTGGAGGACTCTCTCACTACGCTGGCGTCAACCATGGCACATTCCTTCACATCGCTCATGAGGAAGGCCTGATTCGAAACTCCTCAATCCACGCAGGCATTCGCGCTCCAACATCAAACAAGAAGTATGATCTTTCAAATGACAAGGCATGTGGGTTCCACATTCTCAAGGCCAGAGATCTCGACAAGATCGGAACCGCGGGCTTCATCCAGAAGCTGAAGGAGAGAACAGCAGGGACCAAAGTCTACATCTCAGTGGATATCGATGTGCTTGATCCTGCATTCGCGCCAGCCACAGGAACCGCAGAAGTCGGCGGCTGGACGACGCGAGAGTTGTTGACAATTTTGGATGGCCTGAGCGGTATGGAACTAATCGGGGCTGATGTTGTTGAGGTTGCACCGGTGAGTCCTTCTGAAGCTCGGTTACCCATTGACGGCCCAGACCCCGTGCTGACTTCTCTGCAGATCTATGACAACCCTGGTGAGACAACGACGCTTGCTGCAGCAGGGGTTGTTCACTCGTTGATTCAACTGATGGCTGACAAGCCTGTCAAGCCGGTGAAGAAGGTTTGAGCATGTCGCTGAGGCACTAAAAGGATATCTACCTCTCATGATTAGCACTGGAGGGGGAAGAAGAGGATCTGACGTGGAAG
This sequence comes from Nothophaeocryptopus gaeumannii, assembly GCA_031771865.1. Taxonomy (NCBI): domain Eukaryota; kingdom Fungi; phylum Ascomycota; class Dothideomycetes; order Mycosphaerellales; family Mycosphaerellaceae; genus Nothophaeocryptopus; species Nothophaeocryptopus gaeumannii. The sequence continues at coordinate 3,456,515 of JASISA010000025.1, forward strand.
GACTGACAAGGGAGACCGGGTTCCAGGACCGGACGTTGCTGGCGCGAGAAGCATGACAGAATCGATGCAGGATATCATGTGCGATATTGCAAAAGAGGGCAGGTGAAAGAGATAGATGCAGTAGTCATCACAGAGCATCATGGTATTCTGAGATACATATGCGCAACATCGGTAGGGGATTTGTGATCTGTATTCGACCAATCTACGCACCCGACTGTTCTCCACTTTTGCAAACCAGTCTACCGGTGACTAGCGTGACGATTCGATGTCCTCCTCCAACTTCACATCAGTCTCTCTGCATAACCTGCCCTGCAAGAAGTCATCAACTGACGCTTCCTGACGCCCAACAATACTTTGTCGATACCTTGATACAGCGACCATCATGTCTTTCGAGCCCAAAGTCAAGGTGGAACTGGACGAACCCAAAGACGACATCATCAGCCTGGACTATCTTTCAAAATGCGATGGTATGTGTGGCGTCAAGAGAACCACATCTCATCCCACATGGATCTTACTCACATGCATTCTCTCGGTGACACAGGCACGCACGAAGGATACCCGACATACGTCGCCATCAAAGTAAGTGAGGAAACCCACCCTTTCTCCAGTTTTCTCTACGCGCCGTCCGGTCCGTACCTTCAAATCTTCCAGGACCTGACTTTGGGATTCTTACTCCAGGGCACGATCTTCGATGTGACGGGAAATAAGGCGTACGGGCCTGAAGGGTCTTACAAGGGTGCGTAACAACCTACGAAACTCATCGTTGTCGTTGTGTCCAGCTTGTCGGGATGTGGCTGATGCCAAGGCCTACAGTCTTCGTGGGCAAAGATGCATCTCGAGCTCTGGCTCAGTCATCTCTCAAGGCCGAGGAATGCCGGCCGGATTGGGAGGATCTGAAGGATGAGCATAAGAAGGTGCTGAATGATTGGTATACGTTTTTCAGCAAGCGGTATAATATTAAGGGGACTGTTGAAGGGGCGACGAATACTGGGAAATGACTAGATGGGTCGATGCTTTGAGTGCATGAGTGATTGAGGTTGAGAATGAGAAGTCTGATTCTCATTTTGGTGACAAGATGTGATGAAGAAGTTCCCTTCCTTTCTTTCGCAGCTATTGCACTTGCGATCCGCACAGAAAACGACAACGAGGTATAACCCAAATCTCAAAAGTCCAGGTCAAAGTCAAAGCAAGCAGAGCCACTCGAGAAAAAGCATACGATCCAAACGCCCATCCAACGCCGAAGCCCATGTCCAAAATCAAACACAAGTCGCTAATCCCCAAATGTTCATCCGGCTTAAATTTTCATAACTTCATCAGATATCGCTTGTCTGACCGTTAACGATCACTGTTACAATCTCAACTGAGCTTGCTGCTGTCGACGCATCATAGCTTGCTGGCCGCATCGCTGGCAGATTTGATTGGCGGAGATCCATTCGCGCTTGATTGACCATGCGCCGAGACATTGGTGGTTGATGTCGTTGCGGGCGAAGTGGCAGTGCTTGATGAGACGGCGGCCAGCGTGGCCGCAGTGGAAGTGGATGACTTCGTACTGGAAGTGACGTTAGAAGGAGAAGATGGTTGATAGGGAGGATCGGTGGTACTTGGCACATGTTGGATTGGAAGGTGAGAAGGTCGATGGTGAGCTGTTGACAGTGATGGTGAGGTGACGGTGCTGTGTTGAAGAGTCTGGAGGACACCAGTCAGTGTGTCTCTCGCCCAGTATGGGAGAGATGATCCTCACTTGTAAGTCACAAGCAGCCTCACAAGCACTGACAGAAGTACGAGCAGAGCAGACCACCAAGCGCAAAGAAAGCAAAAGTCCAACGAAGAGGTTCAGTACAAGTAAAGTAGAAGAAGTATCAAAAGGCCGACCGACTTGATGATGAACAAGAAGTCCAATCGAGGGAAGCACAACACCTTTATACCACTCACCAACGCAGTCTCTCCACTCGCCCTTCTCCATGAAATGAAGCCAAAGAGGTGCACGACCCCATGCTGTAGCTCATACACATCACCACCAGGAGCACATACTCCACACTCGACAGGCTCAGGACGCAAAGATCCCAGTTCCTTCGAGGCGCAATCATCCTGGCTCGAATAGTCTGTCGCCACAACCCGCGATGCAGACTGCAGTCGTAGACCCAAAGATTGACTTGCAGATTGCAGAAGCAGTGGCAGGCTTCGTAGCAATGACGCAGTAGCCGTAATCTCAGGACCCTCCCTTGTCAATGGATATGGAATAGGAGGTACAAAGCCAGCCTGCAGCAATGTCGAGCATCCAGAACAGGAGATTCGACGTGGTAGGTGCAGTAGTAGGAGGACGTCCAAGCTTGTTCTTGCTTCATCTTGTCTTCCCTGTCAATCAAGTCGCGAATGCATGGCAGCATGGCCAGACAGATGCTCGAGGAACAAGCGGAGATTGTGATACCGCGATCAGCCTACCAGACTCCAGCAAGTGGTCGAGCAGTTTCTGCACCAGATCGATGGCACAAGAGAAGTATCGGACGTGGCAAGAAGTTGCAAGGGTTGGTCAGGTCAGGCAGAGGAGAGAGCTACCGGACCGAAAACTGAGCTCGTCGACTTTTATGCTATCTATCATTTTTACACCGCTTTTCCATTCCCGTAGCCTCAAGTAGCGAACAATGCATTGTCTTTCCCACCCACGGGATGATTTTCGTGATTGGCGTGGGAGTCGCGGCTGGGCAAAAAGCAGCATAGGAAAAAGGGCGCTGTTGTCGTACGTCTAACGGGAGGCATGATCCGTGCCGTGACAGGTGACAGGGTCACAAGATTGAGTGTAACGAGTGGATGGCGGTCCGCTCATTCCTTCAGCCCGGTTGAGCAGCTCGAGCAAGCGGCAAGAAATCGCGGATGTACGTTGTCGAGACGGGAGGATACATAATGCTGCAGCTTTCCACCGCGGATGCGGCCGTCGTTGCATGCAACCACGGCAACGCTCTAGCTCAGTCTGGTATTTGTGTGCCGGTGCTACGGTACCCCCTGGCGAAAACCGTGCTCGATCCTTTGTCCCTTCCTCTGGAAAAGTGAGACCTGATCTGAGATGCGCCTCCCGTGAAGGCGAAAACGGATACGTGCAGTCCGGGAGGATTGAGCGTTCCTTCCGCTCGGATAGATCTATACTGCACGCGTTCAGATTCTCTGCCATTCTTTATGATCGAAACGGTACAAGTCACCACGATGAGGGTCTGAGCGCTGTACACCGTGATAGATGTGCTTGAGCGTTGACGTGTAGTACTCGTCGTCTGTGCATCCGTAATGGTCTGACCACACGCCGTGAGACTGACATGTGTGTGACGAAGGCTGAGTATGCTCCTATCAAGACTTCCCACCCTTGCGAACTTTCCGCATCGCGCGCTTGCGACCGATGATTCTGTTCCTGTTGGCTAGCTTGTCGTCAATCGGCTTCTTCGTTTCTTTGGTCTTGTCCGACCCGGCTTTCGTAGCCTTCGTCGCTTTCGACTCGGGCTCCCGCTTGCGCTTCCGCGAACCCTGCTTGTCGCTTTTCCCTTTTGCTCTGGATGAAGTCTTCGACTCCACTTCGTCTTCATCGACTGGCGCGCCGTTCTTGACGGCCTCGCTGCGCGCTCGAGCCTTCTCCTCTTGCTCCGATCTGCGCTTGACCACTTGGGCGTTCTCGATGGCGAACTCCACGATGAGTCTTTTCTTGCGGTCTTGAACCTCTTCTCGGCTCAACTTGCCTTTGCCCTCCTTGTCAATGACCTGATAGTCGACTGCATGGCCATTGAGCCAGCGCAGACCCATCAGGGCATTTCGGTGGGTGTGGTACTCGATGAAACCATAGCCTCGACTTCTACCAGCCCCACTTTCTTCACTGACCTTGCTACCGCCAGCGCTTTCGAACACAACCTTGGCTTGCTTCACGATACCCTTGCCAGCTTCTCTTCTGGCTTTCTCTGCAGCCTGCATCTCTTCGCCACTCCGAGCTAGCTCCTCTCGGGAAAGCTTCTGACGACGTCCTTCCTTCACATCCGTGGCAAATCCAACCACAGCCGCTCGTGCCAGGTCTTTCAGGTCTTTCGATGTAACACTACGGGGAAGATTGCGCACTGACAGCCTTGTGAGACTGAGATGCAGGGATGGATTGCTCTCGATCAATTGCTTGCGTTGCTTGGCACTTGCCTCGCGCATAGCCTTCTCGGATGGAGGAAGCTGCTCCCATAGTTTCGACTTGGATGAGATTGTACCCTCTGAAAGCAAGTATAGCTTTCGCTTGTCGTTGTCGCGCTTGTGACGATGATTCACGCCTTCTTCGGTCAATCGATTCGCCTCGGACTTGTCAACAGCCCGTGTCACTTGCAATACTCTGCCGTCAAGAGTGTATTGGCCCGTTGGGTCCGCCATGTCATTTTGCAGGATGGAGTGCGAAGCCTGAGCCGGCTTGCCGTTCTTGCCCCTCTCTGGACCAGCAGCAGTCAGGCTTGAGGGAGCATTGCGAAGGCAGGCATCGGCGTCTTCCTTATTGTAGAAGCACACAAATCCCGTTCCCTTCGAGCGCTCTGTCCCATAGTCCATTACGACTCGCGCATATCGCGTGCTGCCAAACTCATGGAAGTGGTCCTCAAGGTCCTCGTCCGTGCAAGTGAATGGTAGATTCCGCACGAAGATCGTAGAAGAGCGGTCTTCGGATCGGTTCTTGAATGCATCCTCCTGGTCTCCAAGATCCACCTTCACGTCGTCCTCGTCATCTTCATCCTCTTCCTCATCAGCGTCGCTGTCTGCATCGTGGCCTTCAGAGTCTTCGTCTTCAGCATCCTCATCCTCATCATCAAGCATCTCTTCATCCCGATCAACGTCATCCGCGCCTGCCTGAGCATCATCAACCTGTTCTTCTTCCTCTTCATCAGCTTGCTTCTTATACTCGTCCTTCCCTACAGCCCAGTCAACAGCCAACGTCCTCCCATCAACTTCTTTCCCGTTGACTCCTTCAATAGCTTTCTCTGCATTCTTCTTGCCTCGCATAATTACAAAACCAAACCCAGCCAAGTGTCCAGCCTTTGTCGGGATATAAGCCTGCTTCACTTTGCCATAGCTCATGAACAGCTTGCTCAACTGCTCAGAACCCTTGATCGACCAAGGCAAGTTCCTCACAATCAGCTTCGGCGGCTGCTGTGGCTCTTCCTCTTTCTTCACCTCACCCTCCACTTTCTCGCCGTTTCGGTGTCTTGGCTCGGCAACCTCCACGCGCAACTTCTTCCCATCAATGATATGTCCGTTGAACTGCTTCTTTGCTTGTGCGGCATCTTCGGCATCCGCAAAGGTTACGAACCCGTAGCCACGGCATTCTTTCGTCGCAGGATCCGTGACAGCTGTCGCATGTTTGACGGGGTATGAATCGGAGAAGAGCTCGGTGAGGGACTCTGTAGTGGTGCTCGCGGGGAGAGAGCGGACGAAGAGGGAGCGTCGTTGTTGTACTGCCGCCTCTTTCTCTGTCTGCGGTTTCTGCTCGTCTGCTGAGGGAGCTCCGTTCGCTGGGGCAGCCTCGTCGTTTCGTTCGTCGGTATGGCTCTCAACTATGGCTACACCGCCGTCTGATAGCCTTTGCTTCTTCTTTGCGTGCGCCATGGCTTCTTGAGATGTAGTGAATGTGAAAGGTTCGGATGGATATCGAACAAAATTTCCCAAAGTCCGACTGAACTAAAATTTAAGCTCATTTTAGGTAGAGTTCCATTGGCTCACAAGGGTCCTCTAAACCTGAGGCATCAACTGGCAGTAGACATTCGAGGAAATCAAATATCATTTCTCATCATTCTTATAGCTCTATGTATATTATCGAGCATATCTCCATTACCGCCTGAACGCATAAGCAGACCGAAGCGCCTGTATTCCGCACCGAAAGCATTCATCTAATCACAGCTCATCAACTCTTCTAGAACAACTTGTGCTCCAGAGTCATGTCATTCTCCGGCTCCAACCCAACACAGGCCTTCATGATGTTGACCAACGCACTCCTCTGCTTCGCAAGCGCGTTAACAACAGGCGTGCCTGGCGGAGTCAGCGGAGCCTTGAGCATGTAGCTCAGTACGCTCAGCACAGTGTGGAAGTTCTTGAACTCCGCCTCGCCGTCCTTGCGCCACTGGATGCGGGTGAAGAGCTCCGTGATGAGGATCAAGTCAATGATGAGTGGTGACGCAAGCAGAGAGTCTTCGCACACGTTGAAGATGGAGATGGTCTGGTGCCCGCCCATGAACAGCTCAGCGTAGTACTCGTCCAGTGCGCGCTTGTGGTCACCAACGGCTGGCATATACTTGATGACGACAGTGTGGTCTGGATGCTCATCCTTCTCGTAGAGAACGTTGTTGGCGGCGACCATATCGTCAACGACGTTAGATTTGGAGATCTCCTTAGAGCGGAACTGTTTCTGCGACGAGAGGTTCTTGCCGTCGTTGTTGCCAAGGTGGTTGTAGCTGGCAATGGAAGTGAGCTTGATGCCGGCGTTGATGAGGAAGTCAACCAACGCAGACTTCATCTTTGTCTGACCCGACTTGAAGTCGTCGCCTCCGATGAAGGCGTTGTGTTGCTCGGCGAGTTGGATACAGCCTGGAACGAAGGTGTTTTGTGGAGAGCCGTTCACGAAAGGTGCATTCTCCAGGATACATGCAACAGCGAAGACGGTGGAGGGAGAAACTTCCTCGTGCCCTGCAGCGATGGAGTCCATGAGGTTCTTAGCTGTGTCGTTCACCCCTGGGACAATGTCGGCATATCGTTCAGTGTTGGCCGTCCAAAGAACGATGACTCTGTCAAGACCGTTGACAGACTTGAAGTCGCGAATGTCCTTTCGAATGTGCTCGACATGCTCTGTGGAAGCCTTGGAGCCAGGCACGACATTGTCGGCTCTGTCGCCCTGGTTCGCTGCGATGAAATCTGGGTAGTAGATGCTAGGCAGAGGCTTCATGCCGGCCATCTCCTTGCGAACGAAATGCTTCAGCATTGGCTCCAGAACGGCCGCGCGGTCCATAGCTGAAGCCAGGTCCATGCCACTGATGTCCCAACCGCCGATGACAAGGTCGTTCGGATGCACCATAGGCAGCAGGCTTTGAAGAGGAATGTTGACATCGTCGCCGGTCTCAGCGTCTGAGCCCAGCTTCACAGTTGAAGACATAACGACTGAACCGTAGTAGTTGGCGGTCCGCGGTCCCTCGCGAGTCTCCCAAGTGAGCTTGCGGCGGTTTGCAAGAATACCAGCAGTTACTGTGGTGCCGTTGTTGCCACCCCAGCCAACAAGCATGACGCCGACTTTGCCAACGTTACGCTTTGTCTTGAAGTCGTAGACAGTATCGTGAGGCTGCGCAACAAATTTGCCATTTGTGCGCTGGACCTCGGTGGTACGGTAAGTGTACTTGCTGAGGATGTCATCGCCGTTGTAGTTGACATTGGATGAATCAACAGTGAAGTCACCGGACTTGACACTTCGCAGCTCAGCAGCACTCATTCCAGTGACAAATCCCTCCGCATCGTTTGCGTGGGGTGCCATAATTGCGATTTTCTGGAGGGGTAGTAGCAGTAGCTATGGATAATCATCAGTGCCAGCGACGGCAAGGTGTGAAAGCATGACAACATGGTTTGACTTACATTGTTGAACAGAGCGTGCGGATGCCCTTTGTAATTCTCCCTTGGTCAAGTTTCCTTGATTATCTTCTGCAGAGTTTTGAGGTGGCAGGCAAAGAGAGTTGCAAAATTGGGCAGGAAGTGTAGAACAAGGAAGAGAAAGGGAATGGGAGAAATTGCACTTGCTATCGTGCGAGCTGACCGCTTCCGCAGCTTCCAGTTTCGCGTGATCCATTGCACCCGGTTTCGAGCGTGTCGTTGGCTGATTGCGACGATGCCTTTGAGCTAGGAGGATTGTTGTTGCTGGCCTTCGATATGAGCTCCGGTTTCCATATCATGTGACCATCCGGACGAATGGTTTTTCCGAAAATATGCCAAGAGGACGGGATACTGTGCAGTTAAAGGAATTGTTCAAGCAACCGGACGACTGATGGCTTCGCAAGATTGCATCCCGGGGATGAATTCCATGTTGGATTGTGATGCTTCGTCATCCGCCATCACTGCCTTGCCAGGAAAACTGGATGAGCGCGGCCGGTCTTGAAAATGGTCTCACAGCGCTCACGCCCTGGCCTGCCATGCTAGGACTCGGAGGAGAGACACAGCTTTCACACGGCGCCATGCGTTCCAACGTCGTCTGCTCGAACACGCTCCAAGCTCATACGTTCCACCTCGCCATCATCAGGGACTCGTCCGGAGAAGATATTGGAGACCCTGATGATGGCGAGGTGGAACGTATGAGCTTGGAGCGTGTTCGTGGCCTTGATGCGGTCTTTGATCTTTGCTCAGCGGACGCGGTTTCAGGGACGATCATGTGGCTGAAGAGCACTCGGAAGCTTTGCATGAAGCTCTGGTCGAGGACGCGTCTGATGCTGGGACAAAGAATCTGATCCAGATCGTTCGCGTTTGAAGCGGAATGCCGAGATGGAGGTCTCGGTCTTTGCGTGGAATGGAGTCACATAATAAAAAATTTCGATGACCTTGAATTCTCAGGTCGTGACGTGCCCCGTGACCTGTTAGCCGATCTCCATGGTGCACACTGGCCGGCGGAAGCAGCTTTTGAGGCAAAGCATCTATTTTGAGATGGTATACCTCGACGCGTCACCACAGCTACCGCAGCTTCGTCCAGACAACAAGTTCATGCAGCCGCTTTGCAGTTCGTTCCAGCAGCAGAGTCCTCAACTTGTACAGTACGTACCACAAAGCCGCCAATAGAGAGGAGTTTCAAAGTGAGAAACAGTGCATGGGCGTGCTTGCCGTGTATGCGAAATGAAGGGCCTGTGCACGCAAGAACGCTCTCAATTAAACCAACCCTTCCCTACCGCCCTACGCTCCCCTCCCTATCACCTTCCGACACACTCGTTACCACGACTGCACAGTGCACAGCATTGCCATTCTCACAACAACAACATTGGACATCGACCATAATCGAATCTAATAGACCGCACAAACACACCAAACAACGCATCAACAACAATCAACATGCATTACTCAATCGCCGGACTTGCAATCTTGGGTGCTGTGTACGCTCAGGACACTTCTTCTGCCACCAGCGTCGAGCCAACTGTGGGTCAACCAGTACAATCTTCGGAAGATCTCTGAGATCTCCAGGTGTTCTACAACGATCGTCTCGCTAACGATGATCCCAGATTCTTCCAGTCATCAGCGGATCCGTCACCGTCTCGAGCACTTACACTTACTCCAACACCATGACCAACTTCTTGTCTCTTACCAACTCATACGGCGTTGTCACTGGCATGCCAACTCTCTCGAACCCTGCCGTCGCGACTGAGGCTGTCACCTCGCAACCCGCTATTGCCACGATCCCAGCCGGTCTGCCTTCCGGCCTCAACACGGTCTACATCGGAAACGGATCCTCATTGAGTTCTTTCCTCGTCAGTGTCGGCAGCTCGACCACTGGCGTTGTTGGAGGCGGTGTTGCGACCACTGCTGCAATCACCACTGGCACTGGCGTTAGCGCCGCCACTGGCTCTGAGGCAACTGGTACTGCTTCTGGCTCTGGCAGTAGCGGAACTCGCACATCTGGAAGCGGCGCATCTGGTACTGAAAGCGGTGCCAGCCAGACCTCATCTGGCGCGGCTGCCGCTGTCAAGATTGTATCTGGCTCCGTTCTCAGTCTTGGAGCTCTCTTCGCTGCCCTTTTGTAAAGAGTCGGACATTGCATTGTGGATAATTTGAAAAGTCGAGTAATGGTTCAACGGATTTCTAGCGTTCATTGTACGCACATTGTTGGGAAGTACTGGCTAAGGAGATGGATTGGATGCTACTTGCGGCGCAGATTGTAACGACCAGAATACCCCCAACGCGAGCTTCACGTAGTAGCATGTATCGGTCATGCGATAATAACTTCAATGTTCATACTTTCTCCCAGGCATTTCAGCCCACAGATCTCAACCCGAAATCTATTGTTTGGTGTTTATGTTCTCTGTTTTGTCTCAGAAGCGAACAGCTGCTGGCCCCGCAACAAGCTGCAAGGTACGGCTTTGTTCTGTGGAGACCTTGCTGCGACCCTGCCTCGTGGACAGCACGAGACCACAAACGCCCTGCCGACCACGCTCTTTCGAACCAGATACAGTACCAGCGCAAGGATGTTGGAGAACGCTATCGATGATGCCACGCTGAAGCAGTACTTCGCTGATGACCCGCCAACGGTTGTCCCACTGGCCATCAAGCCACACTTCGAGGCCTTGTAAGACCCTAGCTCTGGAGATCTGCTGCGACCATCACGGTGCCACTGACACTTGCTAGGTCCAAGCAGGAGAAGAAGTATGCTCACTACATAAGCCGAGCTGCCTTTGCTGGCACTCGTATCAACTTGAGGCAGGTCTCGCCTGAGTCAGAGCCCATCTACGACTTCATTCTCGCTCTGCACAAGAGCTGCAACGGTATGTACCTAGTATGCGGCAGCACAGAGCATTCACATTAATGGAGAACTGACGGGCAATAGGCGACTGGAAGAAGCTGCAGTCAAAGGCTGGCATCTCGGACGATGATCTGAAGCATTTCTTGAGTTACTCGACCCAGTTCATCGGCAACACGGGCAACTTCAAGTCGTTCGGTGACTCCAAGTTCATCCCTCGCATCCAGGCTGAGCAGGTTGCTGCGCTTGCGAAGACTTCTCCCGAGGCCGAGAAGCTATGGACCCAGATCAAAGATCACCTCTACCAATCTGCTTCCATCTCTGGAATGCACCTGGGGTACCCATCCGCAGGCCATGTCTCCACATACTATCCAGACTCACCTGACATCACCGATGAGGAGATCACCGTCGTCTCTGACTTCTTCAAGGAGAAAGGTCTGATGCCAGAGAACACACGTCTACGCAAGCTTCCTTCTGGCGACTTCGAGCTACTGGTAGCTTCTGCCGTGACGGAGCCCGCCCAGCGCGATCTCAAGGAGTCTTCATGGACGTTGGAGGGTCCGTTGAAAGGCAAGAAGGTCAGCTTGATCTATGGAGATTACGGCGTTGAGATGGGCAAGATTGCACGAAACCTGGCAGAGGCACAAAAGCTCGCTCTCAACAAAGATGAGGAGCTCATGCAAGGCGAGTACGTCAAGGCCTTCCATGACGGCTCCATGTTCGCACACCTCGACTCGCAGCGCCACTGGATCAAGGACAAAGGTCCAATGGTCGAGTGCAATATTGGCTTCATCGAGACCTACAGAGATCCTCACGGTATTCGCGGCGAGTGGGAAGGCTTTGCTGCCATGGTCAACAAAGAGAGAACGAAGGCCTTCAGCAAGCTGGTTCAATCGGCGCCTGAGCAGATTCCGAAGCTTCCTTGGCCGGCAGAGTTTGAGAAGGACAAGTTCCTGGCTCCTGACTTCACTTCTCTGGAGGTTTTGACATTCGCTGGCTCTGGCATTCCTGCCGGTATTAACGTGAGTGTCCTCGGGACTGATAGCTCTGGTAACGTACCCACTGACCGCATCTTAGATTCCGAATTACGACAGCGTCCGACAGAGAGAAGGATTCAAGAACGTCTCATTGGGCAATGTACTTTCAGCAAGCGCTCCTAAGGAGCCTACACCTTTCATTCGGACTGAAGACCAAGAAGCCTGGGACAAGTACAAAGATGAGGCCTTCGAAGTCCAGGTCGGCCTACATGAGCTGCTAGGCCACGGATGCGGCAAACTTCTGCAAGAGACCGAGCCAGGAAAGTACAACTTCGATGTCAAGCACCCTCCCACGAACCCAGTCACAGGCAAGCCAGTCTCTTCCTGGTACAAGCCCGGCGAGACCTGGGGCACTGTCTTCGGCGGCATGGGACCCAGCTACGAGGAGTGCCGCGCAGAGAGCGTTGCCATGAGCTTGTGTCCTGACTTCAGCATTCTCCAGATCTTCGGCTTCGGTGATGGCAAGGAAGATATCAACGGTGTTGCGGGCGATGTGCTCTTTGTCTGCTACCTCCAGATGGCCCGTGCTGGTGTCGCTGCTCTGTAAGTGTTCTCCTAAGCAAAGTTGCTCTGCTGGCCTCAGTTGCTAATCGTCACCGTTCAAAAACAGGCAATTCTGGGACCCCAACTCACGCAAGTGGGGACAAGCACACATGCAAGCTCGCTTCGCTATCTTGCAAGTCTTCCTGGAAGCCGGAAAGGACTTCTGCGAGCTCAAGTACACCAAAGACCACCTTTCTGACCTCACCATCTGGCTGGACCGCACCAAGATCGAGTCACACGGCCGACCAGCAATCAACAACTTCCTGCAGAAGCTCAATGTCTTCAAGGCGACTGCGGATCTTGAGGCCGGTAAGAAGCTGTATGAGCACTATACCAACGTCAATGAGTGGTACGCGACCAAGCTTCGACCGGAGGTCATCCGCCAGGCCAAGCCTAGGAAGGTGTTTGTGCAGGCGAATACGTTCTTGGAGGGAGGTGATGTGGTGTTGAAGGAGTATGAGGCTACTCCTGAGGGTATGATTCAGAGCTTTGTTGATCGAGACTACGTTTGAGAGTCTGTTGTCTAACGTCCAGAGAGCAAACCTGCAGCTCTGAGCAGGTTGCCCAGTCCAGATCGAAGACCTGGGGTGACGGATCCTAGGTACGGTATCCGCGCCCTCGTAGTAAAAGCCGACAGCAACAAAAGCAGCTACATGAAATCGTCATCATCATACCCATCCTCATTGCTCCTCATGTTATCCTCATCCATCACATCATCATACATGTGATCTTTCTGCCACTTCAACTTCTGTCTCTCCTCCGCAAGCTTCGCATCGTCTTTCTTCTGTTATTGAAAAGCCGTCAGCACATCATCCCTACCCGAATCCGACCACCGTACACGGTATCCTTTGCTTTGAGCCAACTCACCTTCTCCTGCACCCTCATCCTCTCCCTCTTCCTCTCCTCCCGATCCCTCCCCTCCCGTTCTCCTCGCAAATCCAACCCTTGGCTAGCAAGCTTCTCCACCCGCGTCTTATTCAATCGATTCACAATGCTATTCTCCCTCTGCTCCACATATACCCTCCTCACCTTCTTCCCATCGTGAAAACCGACTTGTCCAACCGCCATATCGCCCGTCTTTTTGAGGTTTGACCAGGGTGTGTAGATTACGGTTACGTTGTCGCGTTTGTTTCCCTCGATGGAGTTTGCTTTGCAGAGTTGGGCGCAGTCGGTTAGGAGGTCGGTGGGGATGTTTTCCCATGTGTAGGCGGGGGTGGAGTCCGAGGAGCAGATGGGGGGGATGCGGAGGTAGATGTGGGCGGAAGAGAGGTTGTCGACGTGGAACCAGATGTCTTCGGGCCAGCCGTGGGTTATTAGGTCCTCATCTCTACGAGAGTTAGTACCCTCTCTTGCGCCTGTCTGTGGTGACTAGGGAGGGGGGATGGTGGTGGGGTGCGCGCATACTCTCGACTTTGTCCTTTCCGACGTAGATGAAAGCCGGAGGGTCGACGACATTGCTGGTGAAGTAGTACACCATCTTTGCTGGCCTTTTGCTAGCAGAGTCGAAGATCTGGACCTTGGTACCTTGCAGAGTGAGGGTGAGGAAAGGTTGAAAGATTGACACATGGCAAGCCTACTAGCGTGAACGCACAGACTTTCTTGAGGTCGGATTCGGCTTATAGATGAGGCTGTCTTCAAAAACGCCAACGCGATCTTCTGCTTCGATCAAATGTACAGTGGGAAGGCCACGAAGGTGAACTCCATTTCGCCCACTGCGAGGCGAAGTCGGCAGTGCGGCGCGTCGTTCCAGGTATTATCTCGCTGGGAATACAGACGACTATGGGTAGCCGCAGAAGCTCTTCGTGACCAAAGGGAACGTCTATCTCGAGAACGCTCTTACATATTCCTAGTTACTCGACATGTTCTGAACCAAATACCTACCTCATGAACCGGACATACAAATATCCCTCCTGTGCACGAACGAATCGCTCCCTGTGTCGGAACCATTCGCGGCACTTCTCTTCCTGACATCGGGAGTTCTAGGATAGCACACACACCTCTTCGGTATGTCCCCTTCATGGCATGTTGTGCGACGCGACACACCCGAGTGGCAACCTGCCCTTTCAACCCAGCCTTCAGGGATGTACTGGAGAGGTTAGCCGAAAGGCATGGCAATTGGCGAGGCGTCAGCTCTGATTGGCACGACAGCTGGCCACTATATTACGTGCATTGAACATCACTATCGCGTCACACCGACCAGGCAGCAGACTCGTCATGGCAATAATCCAGACCATTCATATCGTTCAATGTCCTCACTTGTCACTGTGGGCTCGGGGCTTTCTTCATATGACCTTCCTTCGAGCTGCAGCAGGAGGAGACGCAGCGGCAGCTGAGTGTAGAACGCTCTCCCTTATCCGAGTCCACAGTATGTAAAGTATGCAATCTGGAGACTTGCTGGCCTGCAAAGACGGGAATGGAGGCTGGGGTAGCTCGACAGAGCGGAGAACCTAGAGGGTGCGGTGGGCGAGAGCAGAGATACATGCGGCACAAGTACGTGTTGCGCTGTGCAAGCGTCACGTAATTGTGCTGAGATTACAGCCTTCCCAGTTTTGTCACACCTCCCGACAAGAGCAAGTAGTAGCTAGACACTCGCCGTGCTGCTATAGGAGACTCGCCGTGCTGCTGTAGGAGAGTAAACCGGAAGTGCGGTCTTCAGGCGGGCCGTGATGTATTCATGGAAGAATTCGGCACGTTCAGGAAGTAGGGCCGGGATCCACCGTTACTCGGGTCAAGTGTCGCAATCTGGGACCGAACTTCAGAGGGAACTTCCTGCAAATGTGGACCTGTTGGCAATTTAGAGTGCTCAACCAGCGGCTGAACAAAGCTCACCCACTCTGTAAGTAGGGCCGACTTCAACCATCAGCGGTTGATTCGGCATTGACGCAACTGTGGTTGCCAATGGTGCCCAGGTGTAGTCGTTTCATCTCCCGATTGCTTCGTATCTGAACCATCCATGGATGAACGTGGGGTACTCAAAGTGTGGGAGAGCTTCACATGTCAACAGATGGATGTGTGGACCTCGCCGTGCAGTTGTGGCTGCTTGTTGACGGGTGCGGTCACGCCATGAATTGCAAGGAGCACATTGTCGAGCGCTTACCATTGGAAGTGCAAGCACGAATACGGTAGCTCTGGGCGGTGAGAAGTTGCTGCAGCGTCTTGGTTTGGAAGGTACCGGACTGGAAAAACAGTCAACCCATTGAAGATGCAATCATTGACGCTTTTGAGGCTGAAAAAAGAAGCCCGATAACCTCATTGGATCGCGATCTCAAGATACATGTAGGTACCTCAGCCACTCCTTAGCACGTTGATAGAGAAGAGCAGGGAGCTTGCTTTCTAGCTCGAAGCAATGTCGAACTTTGAAGGCGCAAATGGAGTGGCGTCCGCGTATCGCTCTGGTGTGCTGTCCTTGCATGGATGTTGCAGGAGGAACGTCGTTGCATGGCAGTGCGGCGTTGTTGAGGCAGCAAAGTGTTTGGTAGCAGTGAGAGCGAGAGTGAGATTGTGCGTTGGGCATGGCAGCTCGTGCCGTGGTCGATTGGTCGCTCCACAGTGCGGAGGAGGGTCAGAATGCAGAACATGCTTGGCAATGGGTTAGTTGCGCGTCTGCTTCAAGCCCTGTGGAGTTGTGTACTCCGAGCATGCTTATGGAGAAATATGTGGACCTTGATCTGGAGAGTGCAGGATCCTGGAAGTCAGAGACGCAGACGGTGTGGGGAGAGTTCACGTCCTTGGCATGGTGACGACCGACTTCTCATAGCATGGAGAGCCGAGTCTGGCAACGCGATGCTTCTTATCTTTGGGCTCGCAGGCTTGCGTCGTGACTGCCGCTGGTCTGGGTGAGCATGTTCGGGCTTGAGGCCGTCTGTGGAAGCGTTGAAGAGGTACCTATACAGGCTCACGATGCAGCTAGCGCTCGCTCGCAGGAGGCGATTGCTTGCCGGGCCGAATGTGTAGGCCTTGACGCAGCAACCATGGATGCCACAACTCTCCGTGCCGATCCATATACTATGTATCGCCGTTGTCGCTGGGCAGCTTATCGACGGCGAGATGCAATGGTGTTTCGTGAGTGCAGTAGTCAAGGATCGGAATGGGTCAGAAGCAGAGATCCGAGGCAGCCGTGTGTTGCGGGAAGTGCATCACACATGGCGGTGGCGTGGTGAAGTAACAGAAATGTCGTGGTGAGCACGCTAGAAGGGCATTGACATTGACAGCCGCGTAGAAGATGACGGACGCGTAGTGAAGAGAAAATACGAAGTGGAGCACTGTGTGCAGCGTCCTCGTTTGGCTCGATCTCGAGCGCCCTTCCGCACGTACAGAGGTATCGGAGTACGTATTATCGGAGTACGTATTGACTTATCTGCTGGTGACACGATGAGACTGCGACAAAACGCAAGCGAAGATCTCGCCGTTTTCAGGGCTCTTTCTCCTCCGATCCGGGGTAGGCAAATCTAGAGCCAAAGACCCATCCGCTGAGCCCGCTGGTCACTCGTGAGGGGCGTCGCTTCTCCTGCAAAGCTCCACATCCCAATTTTGCTGCCAGACCTGAGTTCTACCGTTCTTTGCTGCTGTGGCCTGTCCTCGCCGCGGGCGCCTCTCCTCACCTCACCTCAGCCGAATCGATGCGCCTCTGTATCAGTAACTGACTCTGCACCTCATATCGCGCGAGCCACCTTGGTGAAAGCGGCATCTCAACTGCGCGCGCGCCGGCCTGCGTCCCTTCTCCATACCTACGACATCCTGCACGCTGCTGTGCAACAACGTCTCCGCCCCGTAGGAAACGCCCTCCACCAGGACTTTACCTGCTCCCGCGGCACGGCGGCTGTCTTCAAAGTTCACCACTAGCTGCGCGGTCTTGCCCGAGTGATCCTGCTCCAATCTCGACTCAGGGACTGGGACGAGGACACTACAGCGAAACTCTACTGCCCACATTACCCTACTCTCGCTGTCCTGGCTCACTCTCACACCAGACATTCCACTCAGACCGACATACCCCCTCCAACCTAACAGGCTAACCGTCCCCTCGAGCCTTTATCGACTACACCACAACCCCAGGACTCTTTAAGTACCATCTGGACCCTCTGGCATCTTATCGTGATATCGCACGCTTTCCTGTCTTGCGTAGCACGATCTTGGCGGTGTGAGCAGGACAAAACTACACGCCCGGTCTTCACAGCAAAGACCGTACGGCAGACGTGCACGACGGCAACGGTGCCTCCTACATTCGCTTGTGAGCCTTGTCTGAAATAGCCATCGCTACTCATGTGTCGAGCGGTGTAAATTACGCCATGGCCGAGGTCTTGAACAACCCTATGCGGCCGGATGGTCAGCCATTCTACCAAAGCCCCGGATCATACGGTCGAGCTGCGTCCATACCCACGTCACCGTCTCTATTTCTCGACAAGACAGCATCTCCGCTCTCCTCGAGTCCGAAGACCGCCAGCACACCTCCCGCAGAGCACCAAGAACGGCCGTCTCTAGCACAATCGGGATCCGCGCCATCATTACATGCGTGGACTGCCGAGTCCTTTCCTGCGTATCTAAATGCAACCGCGGACGACTCAAATGCATCCAGCACAGGTTCAATATCAGAGAGTGATGCCTCTGTCGAAACCGACATCACCTTCCCTAACTATGACGGAGATCTTGGCGTCCCTCCATCATCACCTACCGTAGCCGAGGACTCCAACGACGAGCGCAGTGAATCCACGGCCACAGATACTACCATCTCAGACTCACCACTGCCAACCCCGACCGTCCACGATGACACCGCCATACGGCAAGAGCCCTCACAACAGGTAGACTTCTTGAACCATGAGTGGAGGGAGGAGGACATATGGTCATCATGGCGGAACATTGTCTCTCAGAGGAAGACAGTCTATGGCGAGAGGTCGAGGCTTGAGAATGCCTCCTGGAGAACATGGGCCAAGACAAAGTTCGACCTGTCCACCGTACCTCCAGAGCGATTGAATTGGCTCAAAGAATCAGACGTAACTTGGCTCTACGGTCCTCTCAAACTTGCTGCGTCATACCCGGTTTCAAAGAAGGCTGGATCGCAGCCTGGATCTCAGATATCCAAGAACAACTCGTTCGTCAACAAGAAGCCGATTCTGAAGAAAAGAAGCATGTCTGAAGTGATGCTGCAGAAGTCACTTTCCACTTCGTCACTGGTGAAGCAGGCTGCAGCATCCGTCCAGGCTCAAGGGCGAAGTACAAGGAGATCCGGTCCGGAGGTAATTGACTCCAAGCTTCAGTCCGAGACGCCCAGCCGGGATCAGGTTGACTACTTCACCAGTCGAAGCACCAGCAGTGCGGGGACGCCCTACGAGAGTGGCGAAAAGCGACATATTCGATTCGATGATCGAGTTGAGCAGTGCATAGCTGTTGACTGCAAGGAAACTGGAATGGATGACGAAGAAGATGAAAGCGAAGCCGAGGCCGAGCACAGCAGTCATCAAAGTTCTGACTCAAGTAGTGATAACGGTATTGTAATGATGAAACGAAAGAAACGGCCTGCAAATAAGCAGAAGAAGAGAGGTCACAGCAGAAGCAGTTCCGCGAACGGACGGAAGATCATCGAGACCCTACCATCCACGACACTCAAGTACCGAACAGACAGCCCGGATGTTACCCCAGAGAGTCGGCACCACACATTTGGACGCTCGTGGGTCTCAGGCAAGCTCAGCCCCAGTCCATCTCAGGAAACGCTCCGGCCATCAAATGCATCAAACAATTTTCTGCTCCCGGACGATGATGAAGCCGACGAAGACATTGACTCTGACTCTTCCTGGAGTTTTGGTGCCAGCAATCCCAAATCTTCTCTTGGAGCAACTACACGAGGCCGGGATGGTGCTTCCTCGAGTAGGGCGAGAGGCAGCACGCCAATGCCACGGGATATCGACTACGAGGTCGAGGGCATGCGACGGACCAGCAGCGGCATGTTCATGCCGTACGATGAAGACGAAGACGACATAGTGGCGGCTGGACTATTCGGCCGTGTCAGTGAGACCATCAACACGGCTAGAGATATCGCACATGTCATTTGGTGGGTTTTCTGGGTGACTCATATGAGAAGGTTTGTACTAACGATTGACAGGAACGTCGGCTGGCGAAAATGAGCTCGTTTGAAGGTGTTTCTAGGGGTTAGGGAAGCAAACATCTATCTACTACGAGCCTCGAGCCTCGAGCCTCGAGGCGAGCGCACGCCACGAACGACCTGCACAGATTGGTCTTCGAAATGGCACAATTGTACCTACGCAACTTGATATTGACACCCCTTGCCTGTACATGTCACGGATGAACGGCCTACGAAGAAGACAAGGCAAGGCATTATAAATCTGCTACGGGGGAGAAAGCGGCAACGCACATGACGACTTTAACGCCACGGTCGGCCTTTAAGCGATTGGAACCTCTATTTGATCAGCGCAAAAGGCGGGTGTTTTGAGGAGCAAGTAATAGAGGAAACTCGCGGACTTGAATCTATGGATTGGGCGGCTCCACAGTGGACCATTTTAGCAAAGCTCGGCGCTCGAGCGGCAGGGACGATGTTCACAGAAATGAGCGTCTTGTATTTATGAATGTAATCAAAGAGACTCCAGTGGTCCATTGAGAGATCGCATATTTACTATACCTATCGTCAGGCGCAGTGACGTTTGCAGCCCCAAGTCAGCAGTGAGGTCGTGCCCGACTCTCCGAACTCTGACTGCGTTTCTATATGCTCGTTTAGAGCTCTATCGCCATGGTTATCATTGCAGCTTCGTACGAAGCCATTATCAAATCTGCATAACCTACGTAATCCCGAGCGTCCCTTTGAGGCGATCCGTCTGGTTGCGCGACTTCCAGCACGTGGGATCGGTCCTCGATGGAACCTCACTCGGCTGCGCATTGCTTGGTTTTGAGCTGCATGTTACGATCTCATGAGACTTGAGTTGCCATGCCTCACATGTTCACTCCTCGAGTTACAATCCAGCAAATTCAGCGGTTTCTTTCATATGTGTCGTTTCGTGAGATTGACGTGCAGAGTTCGTCCGTGCTCTTCGCTTCCCCCCAAGCCTCCCCTCCCTCCAGCCGTTCGCCAATCCCACAACCCCGGGAGGAGGGTTGGTCGATCGTGGCCATTACTCGCAGCAACGCGAACTTCATCACGGCAGTCGATCACCCTCACGCTACCAAAGGCGCGTCCGTGCCATGTTCAGGCATATCCGCCTACTTCTCTCCATCCTGCTCTTCGTGGTTATTTGCAAAGTTTCTCAGAAATTGAGTGAGGAGGCGACGACGTTTTACGAGTAGACCGTCCGGCACACATCATAAAAGCTAGGAAAAGGGCAGAAGAGGTGGTTTTTGGTGGTCATGGCGATGGAACAACCCCCTGATGTCGCGACGCTCGTTGCAGGACTGAACGCGGAGAGTGACAGTGCGAGGAAATATGCGGTGTTTAAATTGAAGGGGTTGCTTGGAGACCCGTCGTTCGCCGACGCGTTCATCGCGGCGGAGGGACTGCCGGCGTTGAGAGAGGCGGTTTTGGGGACGAATGGGAATACGCAGGCGTATGCGTTGGGGAGTTTGGATGCGCTTTTGGAGTTGGATATGGGGTGGGAGGGGGTGGATGATGAGGTTTTGGAGAAGGTGGGTACGCGAAGAAGAAGATAAGAAGCGTTGAGTCAAAGAGAGGGAGAATATATATTTGGTAGAGAGGGAGAGCTAACATGGTATGCGCTGCAGGCACTCTCACTCGCCATCTCACATCCACTCGTCAATATCGTCCGGAATGCTCTCACACTGCTCGTCCTGGTTGTGTCGCGACCTCTCAATGCTAGCCGAGAGGGAGAAGACGAATTCACCGCCTCTGGTTTCCGCGCGATCAAGCCTGCTCTCGATAACCACCCACAGTTCCTCGAATCGCTCGTTCAGCGCCTGAGTGCCTCCGATCATACCCTATGTGCCAATGCGCTTCAACTTGTGAATGCTCTGATGAGAGACGCCATTGTCAATGGAGGGGAGAACGAATGGCCCAGGTTCGTTAAGAGACTGCAAGATCTGGGAGTGATAGGCGGTGTTGGAATGCTCATGCGTGGTGATGCGGCCAACTACGTGGACAGTCCTCTGGCTCTGGCCATCTTGGAGTTTCAAGGCTTGACCAAGGTTCTTCTGAGGAAATGGAGAGATGTGATGGTCAACGTGGAGCTGTCGGAACATAAGAGAGCATTGAAGACAATACACCTGCTGAGCAAGCCAGAGCCGTATACACCGCCTGTGGGCGTGAATGGGACAAAAGCTAGGAAACACCACCCCGAGAAATGGCGGCGTTTGGGCTTTGAGCATGAGTCTCCTGCTTGGGAGTTTGATGAGACGGGCTATTTGGGCATGATGGATCTGGTCGAATACTGCCGTCGTAATGAGGACACCTACCAGAAGACGCTCATGGATCAAGCGGTACAGCCCAAAGAGGAGCGATGTCCCATTGCACGCGCCAGTCTAAGTGTCACGCTGATCCTCTACGAGCTCTTTGAGATCGACGACGACAGTCTCAATGGCACTTCAACCTTGCGCAACAGTCTCGACCGAGACCAAATTGTGGACAGGTTATACAAACCTCTCTTGCTCCAATGGGGTCGTCTGCACACCGCCTGCTTGAACGCCTTCATCCGGCTCTGGAAAGACGCAGGTGCCGAAGTGCAAGACCTCTACAGAATCGAAGAAGTCGTGCGTATAGTCGCAGAGCGAGTCATCGGAACCGCCAGCCGCAAAACAGACGTCGGCAAAGTCGAAGAGGACCTCCGCATCATCACCCTCCCCACAGCCCGCCTCTGGCAAACGGAGAATCTCAACGAAGTCTACCAAGACGCCTGGGGTCCGCATCTCCTTCAAGTTCGAGAACAACTTCACCACGAAAGTCTCCAATTCATGAAAGAGCAACGAATTCGCTGTCTCCTGCAGGGATCTTGGTTTCCTACCTCTCACACATCATCAGCAGCGGCTTCGGATCTCTCCTGGAGGTTTGCCCGCCTGAGCCATAATAGGAGATGGCTACACTACCGGGACTTCGCCTCTAGACCATCAGTAGCGGTGGGGGCGGGTTACGACCCGCCACTGGCAGATCTCCCCGCAAAGATCGACTTGCACCATGTCACGTCGGTGGATAGCAATGTCTCGGCCCCGGAGGCGCCAGTCATGGGGAAACCGGGTGCGAATGGGAGTTCCGAGACGCTAAAGGACTCGATTGCAGGGTCTCGTAAAGCACTTCCTCCTCCGCCGCCGGCGCCGACTTCGACGACGAAGATCACTATACTCGGGACGTCTTCGAACAAAGCCAAGACGAGTTCGAATGCTGCTGGGCAAGATGAGGAGGTGTTGTTGGAGTTGTTTCCGCAGACGTCATATTTGGCTTCGGAGTGGTTGGATGGATTGTTGATGCTTTTGAATCAACAGCCCATCACGAAGGATACGACGAGGTTGATTGAGATGATGGAGGATTGGGGTGTGAGGTTACGGATGTTGAATTTGAGGTGGGAGGATGTGGATTGGGAGGTTTTGGAGATGGGTGTGAAGGGAGAGGAGGTTGAGCCTAGACCGGTGCCGAGTCGAGAGGGGGTGGATGATGAGTATTGGTATGCGTTGCCTGACGAGGTGTGAACTCACATGAGGGAGGGAAAGGGATGGGTGCGTGTGAGGACCGCATAGAGTCGGAGCCCTAACAATGAGTGAGGTGTATTGATATTGTACAATTAAACTATACACGCGGACATAAGCAAAGTTCCTGTCATCATCCATCAAGATGATGAGTATGCTCGTAGAGGCTTACGTACCGTGCCAACTTACAGCATTCACACAATGCTGCCCTATTCAACGTGGCAGTGTGTGGTGTTGCCCAGTAGGAAAAGAAGTAAACCGGAAGCAACGGAAATTGCCTTCCCAGACGGGGTACAGTACGGTATGGTTTCCGACTGACCGTTCGGAGTCCCAAGCAAGTCGAGACCCAAAGCTCACTCTCTTTCCTTTCGCTCTTCGAAAAGCGTGTGAGAAGTGCCGTGTGAGAAGTGCCGTGTGAGGAAAAGACTCGCCTGATGATGCGAGATGGTACTTTTGAAACAAGGTCTTTGCCTGGTCCTCGGATCGCGCATCTCAATCGTGTTTCATATTCGTGGGTTGGTCACAATGCCGAAACTGCGGTAGATTTGGGGTAGGCCCAGAGCGCCGGGCACAGTGGGGGTTGTTGATAAACCTGACGAGGATGCTGTGAAGTTTCAACTTCAAGGTAGGACGCCCCTGATTCTGATGACAATGCAATCCTTTTCAGTATACGCATCCACTCCTGCTCGGGCATACGCATCCACTGCAGCGTACGCATCCGTCCTGCACAAGGCGGAAAATCGGCATTGATTTCATGGCACAGGAGCAAACGGAAGGCGGAAGGTGATGCGGTACCATGCGTGGGTTCTGCTTCGTACGAGTTGACTTTCAGGGCTCCGCCGTCGGTTGTCAGAAATAGTTAACGTTGGCAGGCTGCGACTGGTCATCAGTTGGGCCTCGCGACATATGCCGAGCAACCGTATAAGATGACATGGCCTGTTCTTTCCAACCATGGGTACCGGGTGCCTGTAGCCTCCTACCTCACCACCGCTAGCTTGATGACTGTAGATTTGCGACATGACACATGCTGTTACAGATGGCTGAAGACAGATTTCCGATGAGTGTCTCAGATCTGGAACTGCGATTCGTTGGGGACAGAAACAACAAACAAATGTTGCTCTCGCATGCACGACGAGTCGACTCCGATGTGTGAGAGAAGACGTGCAGTCGTCTCAAGAGTCGCCGGCGCAGACGCTGACGGTCGATCATCTTTGCACGTTCCAGGAGCGAAGCGGATGACAGGTACAGAGTTCGAAGGCTCCAGGTTGCTGTGCGGCTTCATGGGGAGACCCTTGTCGTTTGCCACTCGTTACACGAGAGGTCTGATGTTCTGCTGATATTGCGATATGTTGTTGCCGACGGAGTAATCAGACCAAAGCGGCTCTTGCGCGCAGGATCCCACAACCCTATGGGATTGCAGTTGATCGCTATTGGCGCGTTCGCCGCGTTACAGTGCTGACAGAAGGATCCGTACCTGAACGTGGTGTCCACTGAGGCGTGGCCCGATGGCGAGCGCCTCGGAGGGGTTGGTGGCTTGGCCCAGCTGATGTGTAGCGACTCACGTTCATGCATATGCAAGGAACGAACAGCAGCAGCAGAATAATGGTGAACGTGGCATTGCACAGAATGTCGCAGACGGTTGCTGTGCGCGCAACAAGCTGACCGCCTTTCGGTGTGATGCATTCCCGGTGATCGCGAGGTGTTTGCTGTACTCCGGCGGCCATTCGAGGATCCGCATTCCGCCGCACTAAGTTAAGCGCGTATTTTTAGACCGGCATTCATTGAGATGAGCATGGATGATGGGAACGCGGTTCACCGGCGCATGCGTACCTTATGGTATGAACATGAGCTGCTGTTGCGAGGCGAGGCGATGTGGCAGGACTTCCCGGCCAGTGGTGAGAAAGGTACCGGCGTTGCTACAATGGTTGCTCGCACTCGTCGCCGGCGCCTCCAACGTACATGGCATGCTCCAGGCCGAAGCCCTGTTGCTGCTGCTCTTCGGCTCGGGTGCCGGCCGCGTGTGTTCCAGGGAGGGAGGGAGGGAGGGCGAGGAGGAGGTCTGTGTCCCATTTGATCCTTTCTCATCAACCCCGTCAGCACCCACCACGGCGTGCCTGCCGCTTCAAGATTGAGTCCAAGAAACACAAGCGATCTCATCACCGCATCAGACGGTGAGCCTTCACCCCGCCGTCCACGCGCCGCGCCTCGACGACCGACATAATAGCCACCGACGGCCACCATCAACATACTTCGATCCAACTCACGATCCAACTCACGACCCAACATGCTTATCTCGGCAGACGAGTACAATGCACTGCCAACATCAATCCAGTATGCTCCTCACCCACCCCAGTGGCCATGCCTCCTCGTAGCGGAGTAATATCAGATACCCGACATCGATGGTCGAGCACTGCCTGAAGCGGAAGGAAGTCTGGTGGAGTCCTCGTCTGATGGCCACGTGAGGTCACTACCACTCCCCCGTTCTGTCTAATTTGAAACCGCTATCTCTGCTTTCGAGCGACCACATGGCCCTCGCATGGGATGTCATTGTCTCGACTAGATTGCTGACGACTGAACTAGGAAGAAATACTTCTCATCGGTCGAGCGCTTGCGCATCGCACAGCAAGCTGCCTCACAGGAACGCAAGAAGCAGCACACAGTCAAGGAACAACCGCCTTGGCTCTCACCTAAGCCCTCTATCGAAGCTATTAGACCCAAGACATCTCACTCTTACCGGACAGCCTCGTCTCTCTCTCAGACGAGGAAGCCAAGTAGCGCCCGCTCGGATGCAGACGTTGACGAGGACCAGGCATTGCGTTTTTTCGCTTTGCCCGACAAACTGAAGCGATCGCACTTCACGCAGGAGGAACTAGTGCTGTTGACGGAGAGTTCAGAGAGAGCTTTGGGTATTTCTATGACTGCGGACGACAACACCTCACGGCAGGACACGGTCGATCGAAGGAACGGCAGCATTGGATCACTGCAGTATCAGTCATCACTATCAGACGGGTTCGTGGACGATCTGGAGAAGGACTGGTTCGAGATGGAGACGGAGTCGCCCATGAGCTCCGAGCATGGAACCAACGAGTCGGACATTCTCAAGTACTATGCGCGCAAACGACAAGGGTCGGTCTGCTCCCTGCACAGTACTGTGGCACCGTCCGTGGCGGAATCAGCAAGGTCACAATCAGGGCGGAAGTCGTTCTCTAGGAAGCGAGCCGTCTCTCAGCTGGCACCTTTGCCACTACCACCGCCCACGCTGCTCCCAGCAGTGCCACCATTGCCATCACTCACCACTTTGTTGTCGATGAGTCCTGTACGATCACCAGGAGCGCTGCCGAGCCCGGTCGAAACGACGCCGAGTACCAAATACTACAAGGACACGGGTGCACGATCGAAGCTGCGCGAATATCTCGCCTCGCCTGAAAAATTCGACGAGGCTCTGGAATTTGGCTTCCCAACTGAGCGTGGCGCCGACGGGCGAGTGCCTTCTCGAGCTGCCAGCGAAGATGACATCGTGGAGGAAATGGAAGAGCTGTCGGTGTCTGGCAGCAAAGACGACGAGGAGCGATCGACGATGACCTCTCCGCGAACACCATCTGGCTTTCAAGATGAATACAAGACTTCGACGACACCTCACTCTTCGGTGGACTCAGGCGTAGCCCTGCCACAGTTGACGCCCGCCAAGCTTGGAATTAGAAGCCTGTCCCCTGATCTTGATGGACGGGAAATGACTCTGCGTATGACACTGACCCGACCCGAGCTGCGAGCGCCAGAGCAGGAATTATACGCTTTCCAACGCAAGCAGGTGTCTGGCGTCGACGTGGAGACTGTTGATCCCCTAGCCTTGGATGCATTGGCCGTATGCGACGATCACTCCGGAGCTCATGGAGCATTCGCTGTGCATCGAGGATCGAAGGGTGGTTTTAAGAAGGTCTGGAAGAGCTTCCGTGGACAATGATTTGATTGGATTTCTTTCCTATTCTTCTTTCTTGTCGTAGGCACCGAAGATTGTTCTCGGGCCTGATTTGCTGTGATGGCGTTCAGCATGCATGAGGATTGGAGATTTCATCGGGCGCGGAATAGGAGGCGAAAAGCCAGGCTGCATTGCAAGCATTGCCGCAGCCAAAACTTGTACTGTAAAACTAGCAGAGGAACATGTTGTATCAAAAGAAGTCACATCAAGCATTTTAGTCCCAGAAGTAGTACTGCTCCGTACCTTGAATCACAAGCTTGATCGTCGCCTCGGTTGGAGCTTGAGCGTGTGACGAGCTGTCTCAAGCTTCCACTGCACAACAACTCCCGCGTTTGAAGTCGCAGATACCGCATTCCACTCTTCACTCACGACCAGCACCCCTCTACTTCCGCTGGAGAAATCCGACAGACTTCCACATCTTCATATCGCGCCTCAGTTGAAGCGACATCTACCCACCCAGCATGGCGTCCGCTCACGACCTCTCCGCGCTCGACAAGGACCCGCGATTGTTCCTATACACATCCTTGACCGCCGGGTCCTCGCACATCATAACAGCTACGTCTCGTATGGAAACGATTCTCAAAGCGAACAAGATCCCATTCCAAGCAATCGATACAGCTACGGATGAGAAGGCACGGAGATTATGGCAGCGAAGAGCAGGGCAGAGGAAGTTGCCGGGTCTGGTGAAAGAGGGTTTCGTGATCGGAGTATGTGGACAGATGAGAAAGACACGACGTTTTATGGTATGGGAGACTGACTAGTTGGCAGGACCTGAACGAGGTGGAAGATTGGAATGAGTTTGGCGAGTTGAAGGAGAACATAGGTACGTGATTGTCGCGTGTGCAGTGCCATACTGGCCTGGGGGCATTGGCTCATCCATTGCAGGACCAGTACCTCCAGCGAACGCTGCGATACCCCCGGGAGGCCAAGTCGGCGTCCAGACTGCACCACCAGTCAACCACAATGTGCCTTCACCCAAAGTCGCATCTACGAGCAAGTTTTCCTCACCAGCCTCAAATACTAAACCACCCGAAGAGTCAAAGTTCGACAAGTCAAAAGCAAGACCACTCCCTGGCGCAGAAGAGATAGCAGCTCGCAACAAAACTCCTTCCACCTTTGAGGCGCTAAACCCCGAGACGCATACACCTTCACCAGAAGACAAGAAGCATATCGAAGCAGCAAAGAACATCTCCAAGACACATCCCGCGGTCGATCATCTCTCAGCACCCGCATCACGAATACAATCTGGCAGCGCGACGCCTGCCGAGACTGAGGAGCCAGTCGCGAAGAGCGAGCCTCAAGTCAAGTTTCAAGAACCCGTAGCCAGGACAACGAGAGAGCAGCATAGAGGAAGCGATATCAAAGAAGCTCCGGCTGAGGAGATCAAGAAGGTCGAGTCAGAAACTTCGGTGCAGGAGGCGGATGAGGAAGATGCCGCGGTGAAGGGTGTGGAAGGTCTGAAGGTTCAGGATGAGAAGCAGACGGCGGAGACGCAGGCGCAGGAGGCCAAGGAGCCTGATGCTGCTGGGAAGAGTGTTGAGGATTAGACGGTCCTGAGGATAATTGTAGAGCGATGGTAACGGATTGGAAGATCGCTTGACAAGTCCAATGGACGCACAGTGCCAGAGCACGTTTTCTTCCTGTCATTGATAAGACTGCCAACGCATAATGGCTCCTCCAAGTGTTCTTCATACGTGTGCGGCGCAGTTACAACTCTCCCAATTCCCAAGTCTCCAACTAGTTGCGTGAGAGGTCCTCTGAACATGTTCATCTCAAAATAACCGGACGACTTGCACAAAACCGCTAGATAGAAGTTCGAGATCTTGAAAAACAACAATGATGATCTACTGAAGCTCTAATATGGTAGTCTAGCATAACCGAGATATCGAAACTTGACTTTCAGGACTTCTTCTCGTGCGAGAAAAGTGATGCATTTCGAATTCGTTGCACGGGCCAGGAGATGTGGGACAACCGCTGGGCAGCTCGAAACAAGGGTCTTGGAAGTGGCCGAGAGGCCGCTAGCGAATTCGAAATGACGTTGGCTGGCCTAGCAACGTAAATGCTTCCAGCCATCTTTTTTGGCGGAGAGCTCGACTTCATGGAAGATTGCGACAGTGAAGAAGAAGAAGAAGAGTTTTACAGCCCAGCGTGCGACGGCGCAATCGCCGAACTCCATCCATCTTCGGCTTCTTCCCTTACATCAAATGCAACGAGGACGATATCGCGGTCGAGGCGGCGGCGGCAGATATTCAAGAGGAGGAGGACAGGATGGGGGACAGTCGACGAGACTGAAGGGGATGTTCGCAGACGGAATATGGCATTGCAATTGCGCACCGAGATTACCTGCAGAGCACTTCAAGGTGAAGAAGGAGGGGAAGAATCAAGGGAGATGGTTCTATACGTGCCAGATGAAGGAGCCGGATAGATGCGATTTCTTCCTTTGGGATGAGGATGCGAAACCAAGAGAGGCGGCAGCGGTTATGAGTAATAGTAGGAATGAACCTCGACCGGCGGATGTGCAGGAAGGGTGGAATGCTGGACGAAGTGCTTCTGGACGAGTGCACTTTACAGACTCAACGAAACGAGATGAGACGCCAACGCCGACACCTTCTCCTGTCGCGACTTCAGCGAATGTTGGCATGAAGCGCAATGCTCAGAGTGCAGGCTTGACTGACGAGGACGATGATGAAGTGTTCTCATTGAGCAATAAGGAAGAGGAGGAGCTGGCAAGAGCAGCAGACGCATCCGTTTTCGAAACACCTCATAAAGCACAGAAGACAGGCGTTTACGCAACACCCATCACAACAGGAAGACGGAGTCCGCGGAAACTGCCATGGCTTTCAGAAGAAGGCAATGCTGCTCCCTCCACACCCGCGACGACGAGGAAGTCCGTCAGCGACTACTTTACCTCTCCTCAAAAGACACCTTCCAAATCCACCGCCGAGGCGAGCGTCACGTCCTCCGCGGATTCCGCATACGCACAATTCGCACAACCTCCAGAGACACCTCATTCCCCCCCACCAGGAGCCATCAACCCACCGGACTCCCCCTCCCCATCCTCCCGCTACAAAGACGCCCTCCACAACCCAGCCGACTCCTCCTCCACCCTCACCTCCGAAGTCCTATCATGTCTCTCCGACACAAACCTCCCGCCCCACAAGATCCACGCTCTCCGAAGTATTTTATCGAAACACGATCTGCGTAGTCAGGGCGTCGTGAAAGGACGAGATATTTCTCGGTTGGCGAATAAAGCGAAAGAGGCGAAGATTGTAGAGTTGCAGGCGAGGATTGCGAGTTTGGAGGCGGAGAGGGAGGTTGATAGGGGGATTATTGGGAAGTTGAGGTGGGAGAGGGAGAATGGGAGAGTATGGGAGGGGGAGGGGGAGGTGGAGGTGGATGGGGAGACGGATGATGAGTTGTAACCGGAAAGGAGAGGAGGATGGATGAGATTTGAAAGTTGGGGAGAATGTGGTGGAGTTCTTTGGTTTTGGATTTATTAAGCTTGGTTTGAAAAGCGACAAGCGTGAGATACCCCCCTTTGAGATGGCGAATGAGCAAATTATGTTTTCGAAGCCGAAGCATCATGCTTTCTGATCTTTTCAGCCTTCACATTTTCCGAGCTGTCCTTGTGAGCAGATATCAGGTAAGGCTCGGTGAGAAGGTGTGGTGAGTACGAGTAGCATCTGGATGGAAATCACTACGAGGCAGAAGTGGATGGCGACAGAATTTAAGAATGAACTGATAATTGTATACAAGCGGCATCTTTCAAAGGCCGTAGATACAATAATGTAGTATAAGTGTAGCATAATAAACCGAACCTCAACCCAACATGAATACACACATATGTAGATACAAACATGACGGCCGAGTTGCTTCATCGCAAACTCTCAAAGGCGCATCGAGGATATCTCTCCCACCGAAAAAAAGACCACACAAAAGCACACAAGTGCAACCCCGCCTGACTAATTCCACAGCATCCGTCAACAATATCCCAAAACGCCAAGTCCAATTGATACCTCTCTGTACAGCACTCGACCCTTTTTATGACACAGTACAAAAAAGCCCCCTCTCTTTCTTTCAACGTCGAAAAAAAAATCAGAACAAACACCCATTTGCCATCATGCCATCCGATATTCCTGTGTTGTACATTCCCTGCTGACCCACTGCATCTCCCATCGCCATGCCGAAGGACTGCTGCTGCTGTTGCGTCGAAATCGTCTGCTCCAAATCCGTGGGCGGCCAATGGATTGTGGCGGCGGAGTCTATGGGTGTTGGGTAGCCCATGTTGAAGTCCGCCGTCATGGTAGGGTCCACGGTCAAGGTGGAGTGGTCCGGGTAGGTAGTGAGACCCAGATTTTGAGCAATGAGGATGTCTTGCTGATGCTGATGCTGATGATTATGATGCTGTTGCTGATACGATGGCTGTTGCAGTTGTGGCTGCTGCTGGTGTTGTGTGAGCGCAGCATACTCGGCGTTCAATGTCAGGTCGAGCTCATCAGTACCAGCACCCTTCATGTTGTCGTTGCCAAATACCTCCGTTTCGCTCTCATCCCCGTCAAGACCAAAGGCTTGCTGCGAGGAGACCTCGATCTCCTTCAGCCAGCCGGTGGCTTTCAACCAGTCGATAGGAGGCCAGTCGCCACCAGCCTTGCCAGCTCTGCTTTCGCGCTCCTCGCCACGAGCTTTCCTGCCCCGCTTGCGAGGACAGAAATGAGCTCTCCTGAGGTGTGCGGCAGCGTTGTAGTACACGTTGTACTGTTTTTGTTGTTTACCTACACGAATGTGTCAGCCACATGGCGGAAAGGGGAGGAGATAAGGTGAGTAGCCAGCGCGAGTCTTGGCAATGTTCTTGTTGGGATAGATACCAGAAGCCAGAGATTGAGCGCCGACATGTCATTCCTGAGAATGTGACCTACACTGCTTGCAGATGCCGAGTGGCTTTGCCGGCCACCACTCGGTACGGGTTGTCGGCTCCGTACAGATCCAGACCTTGCGACACTCAGCGTGAGCGCGGTCCCAATGTCGTCGAAGTTCGTGTTCGCCGCGAAAGCCACCGGGAAACTCACTGCACATATTGCAGTAAAGTTTAGGATGTTGTGGTCGAACGTAAGGAGCCTTCGTAATAGCTTCCTTTCGCTTGATTGAGTCTGATGAGTCTAAGATCAGTCGCGACGACTTGGCCTCCGATGTCGATGAGGCAGTCGGGCCTTCGGGCAAGCTTTTGGGTGCGATGGACTGCCTGCCGTTCTCGATGTGTTTGCGTCGTCGTTCAGAAGATTTTACCTCAGATGATGAGTTGCTGGCGATACTTTGCTCTGATGCTGTGCGCTCCATATCCTGCCCATTGGCAGACGATAGCGCTGTTTCATGAGCAGGCTGTTGACCAACAGCAGCAGCAGAAGAAAGATCTTGACCAACAAAAGAAAAGTCCGTACCAATTAAGCCATAGCCCACATTGCTCAGCAAGTGCGAGGCACTACCATCATCAATGAAGCCGATAGTAGGCTGACTACTAACAGCTGGCTTCTCTGTTGCACACGATACGAAAGAAACACCATCAATATCATCAACGGGAAAGAGATCAGAGGCAGTGGAGAAGGAAGACTCAACGCGCATCATGTCGAAAGCATCAATCACCGACGCGCTGGTCACACTACTCTGTCTGCTCATCGACTCACTTGACGTGAGTGACGATGGCGGTGACAGGTGGGCCGAGTTACTCGTACTTGGCGACACGTAATGTGCCGAAGGCACGCACAGATTTGAGGCAAACGAGGGCTGACGAGAGGACTGCTGACTGCAAGCGTCTAAGCTGTCGACTCTCTGCCTCTTTGCGGCAAATTGCACTGCTTCAGGTTGGAAGTCGCTCGAGAGCTTTGAGCAATAGTCGGCGGGTTCATACACTTGAACGTCGTCGACGTGAGGGTGAGGATGTTGAGGTTGAGAGTGAGTCGATGTCGTCGGCCAGGGTGTCGTCGCGCGGTAGGTGTAGCTGGCGGAGTAGTCCATGTCGACTTGCTGAAAGTGCCGCTTGCCGTTGCTGTTGCTTGGGTACATGGGCTGGCTGGAGGTCGGTGCTGAGTGGTAGCCGCCATATACGCCTACCGCCAGTGAAGTCGTTCGTGCCATGGCCGGAGCGTCGTGTCGATGACTGCTGTTGAGGTTGCCGTCCGGTCGTCTCGTGTCCTGCGATGATCAGTCAAAGAGGCCAGTGCGCCAGTCACCAAGATAGAGTTTCCTACAAGAGGCCCGACATTCGCGTTGCCCGCGCGTAACAGATGATCCGCCGTCGCGGCCAGATCCTTTTGGACGCTGCGGGGGGTCGAAGCGGAGGTGCCGTTCGCCTTGTGCGGCCAGGCGTCCAGATGCCCCACGGGCCAAGCCGCGTGTGCCGTCGTGAAGAGTTGTTGAGAGTCGTTATTCATCGAGTTGCCGCCACCACCAGAGTAGTAAGACATGTCTGGGTCAGTGTCTCTGAGTGTGAAGCTACCACGGCTGAGTACCTGTGGCTATGAGTGACAGAGTGCAGTGTGCAGTGTACAGTGCTTTGCGTTGTTGCGCTATGGTCGAGAGTGTACTGCAAGATTGGCGATGCTGCCAATGGGTGCGTGCGTGCGTGCGTTTGTGCGTGCGTGTGGAGTGCTTGAGATCAGCAGAGTGAGAGTGAGGCGAGCAGTGGAAGTTGAAAGCGTGGGCGAAGATCGATGGGTCTTACTCCGTATTATACCGCCGATGAGCTGGCAGTGGACTAGGTGGACTAGTTCTACTGGACTTGGCGTGACGGGAACAGGACTGCAACGACGTGCAGGAAAGAAGGCAAACCCATGTCCGGAGGCTTCACCAGGCTCACCAGCGCGCTTCTTGCCATTGTGAGGCTACGAATCAGAGCTGCGGGGGAAGTGCGCCCGAGGCCGGCGTGCACCTTCTTTGCGAAGCCATCTCTGCGGAATCCTGCGCCTCGGAACAAGATCATCTTGCCATTCGCTCGATCTCGACCAGCACTCCTGGAGCTCCCGCGGCGCCTGTAACAAGTAACAATCTGCCTGCGTGAGTCCAGCCCAGCACCGTGACGGCACCGACGACCACTTGCACCGACGACGACTTGCTCCAACAAAGTCTCACAGCTGCGTCAGCTTGGAGGCATCCCGAATATTATGTGTGCTACCGGTACGAGCAGGAAGGTCGTGCAAGGTCGGTCCCAGGTCCAAGGTCCAAGGCAAGCAGCGCCATCTACATCATCACGAGCACGCTTCTGTTACACGACGACGACGGCGACGACGACGACACCATGCAGCATGATCGATACGGCTCTGATATGAAGCCGGTGTCGCTGAGTGCGGAAATTGCACTAAATTGGCCGGACCAAGTGTACGCTCAAAAATGCGAGTCAGGACGTCGGTGAAGCCGCGATGTACATCATGTCTCCCCTGCCTAGAACGTTCTTGGGAAGAACCGACATCTCAAAGCACGTCGGTGACGGTGGCCCTCGCTTGACTTCAGCGTCCCTCTGGCGCAAAAATAGCCGGCTCCTGGAATCTCATCTCGTTCGCATCTTGATCCGGTATCTAGATTTCACCTTCCGGACAGGGGACCTCTCCAACGCCTGCTCCCAGGTCGTGTCAATCGAGGACGGAATGGACTGGGAATCGCGGCCATCATTACGAAGAACCGTCTCCAGACATCACATAATGAAGAACTATGAACAGAATGATGAACAATGATATTATTATCATTGAGTCTACAACACTGTACTCGCAGTTGCAACTGCCCGCCGAAACTTGGATATTGGATTCCTAGTCTTGCGCGTAGAGAGACCACCCTTCTTCTTTGGTGCGGCAGCTGGGGCAACCCAAGATGAGCCAGCGTCCAACTCGGCCACATCATCAGCCCACTCAAAGCCTTGAGTACCGGTCCCGCCTGAGCCACTGTGTATGCTCCCGCTACTACTCCCGGCGTGATCAACCCAGCTGCTGCTTCGATCGCTCTTCGCCCTGGAACTGGCCGTGCGCGGTGATGGCGCAAGCGTAGCATCCAGCATGCTTTCTTCTGGAGCTGGCAGAAGCGGCAGACTAGGAGTACTTCCTTCGAGTTTGCCAACGGTGAGCGACTCCTTCCGCGTCGAGAAATCGATGGAAACCGAGCCGGCCGAACTACGAGACAGTCGAGCAATGCCTTTGTGCCTCAGCATCTCTTCTGTCTCCACTGGAGGGAGATTGACCACAGGAATCGGCCGAGGTTTGGCGCCCATATCAAGGACTTCCTTCGCCACCACCACCTCGACAGGAGTGGCCGATTCCATTGGTGGTGTGCTGAAACGCTCAGTCTCATTCTCCACCTCGTAAATGTCCTCCAAGGTATCGACAGCAATGATCGAGAGATGATCGCCGTCGATATTCCCAAGGTCGAAGTCATAGTCGTCGAAGAAGTCGCAAATTTCATCAACAACCGCATCGTCGCTTCGTCTTCTGGGAATGGCCAGCGCATGTTGATAGACATGGTCGACTGCTTCTTGGAAAGGATCCAGACTCGCCACCGAGTTCTTTCGAGGCATAATCGCTGGTTTTGGCAACTTGATGGGCCCGTGCAAGTATATTGAGGGCTTCCACGCTGTGAGCTCTGGTGGTGTCACGGTCACGACAGATCCTCCTCGAAGATGTATCTGCGTCGCCACCGGTGTACTCACACCTGAAGGAGGAAGCGAATTCTCGTTCGTCGTTGAATCCTCGGGAATGGCCGCGAGGCCTTTGCTGGACGATGCGTCTGACTCGCGTTTGAACGGACTCCTGTCTGCGTTGGCATCACTCCCCGAGATTGACGACAGAGGACTCCGCTGTATGCCGCCTGACTTCCGGTTTCTCGTTCTGGTCCTCGGAGATGTTGGCAAAAAGAGCTCTGTTGGCGAAGTCAGCGTCGTCTCTGGCGTCCGAGGTAAGTCCTTGTCTATGAAGCTCAGTCGTGGTGGCAGAGTGACACGGTACAATGCCGACTCTCGTGACTTGTTGAACAAAGGCTGCTTGCCGTATATGAGCTCCTCGACGGGAAAGAAGCCGCCGTCCACCAGCATACTCATTGTCTCGCCTTTTCTCTTTCGCCTACCTCTGGTCTGCCCGTCAGGCGGGGTAAAAGGTCTCGATGACTTTGCCACACCGTGTGGTCTCTTGCTCATTCGGTCCAAGTCATCGATATCCAGGAGCGCTGCGCGTATGCTCGCCGCAGTCGCCAGATGACCCTTCTTGCCGGCGCGTGTCGCACCGTCCAACGATCGAACCGATGGCGCCTTTTTGCTCGAACGGCCGAAATTGCGAAGGCCGGACTTGCCGCTGCGCGCAGTCCTGATTGATCCGGAACTTGACTTGCGATTGAAAGACGGTGGTGCGGTCGCAGATCGGATCATGGTCGGCGTAACAGCTTCAATTGCTGCCGACCTCCCTCGTGACGACGCCGTCGAGCCTGAGTCTTTGCGACTATGTACTGCTCTACCCCTCGACCATTCGACCGCACTCTCGACGGATGCCTCGGAGCGCGAGGACACCGACATTGGTGATGCTCGCGCAGATACAATCGGGTTTGGAGAGTTGGACCTTTGCACTGCTGCCCTCTTTGTTTCCAACTGCGTCGTACCGAACTGTGATTGTGAGAACAGTGGCTGTATTCTCAACGGCTGCTGTGGCTCTGGTTGCAAGATGGAAAGCACTTGTCTCAGAGGTGACTTCTCTGGCACTGGAGGTGCTGGGCTTGCAGAGCGCTCGCTGCGACTCGCGACAGGTCTTGATACCTTTGGAGCAGCCCCAACCGGTGATGGTAGGAAGAGCTCGCTCGCTGGACGCGGTGATCGCTTCGGTGGCACGGGCGCTCGTCTCGGCTGTTCTCCGAATGGTGGCAGAAATGATGGTGTGCCCGGAGTTCCTGGTATCGGCGGAGGCCTTCCCCAAGGTTGTTCAGGACGTGATGGCCCATCTCTTCGTTGGTGTGGTATCTGCGGTGGAGGCGTCGCGGGCGGAGGTGATGGAGGCGGCACGAAGTCCAACCGAGGGTATCGGGAGTTCTTCTTTGCTGACATGGTGTTCTGCGCAACGCTTGACCCGACTCTTCTTTCCAGTCTGGGTCTTTCAATGGGACTTTTCCACAACCGCGCTCGACTGTTGGCTCGATGCGCAGCGCTCCTCTTCTCTGCTTCAGACTTCGAGTAGGTCTCTGGAGGTGGAGGCACGAACATGTTGCTCGCGACAAGTTACTCTCCGGAGCTCAATGAGTTCTCGATGTTCTTTTTGCGGCAGCGCAGGCAAATTCATGGTTGGGGCGAGATTGGCGCTGATGTCTTTCTTTGTCCCTCTTCCTCCGGCAAGCTTTCGTGAGGTACAAAGGCAGCATACCTCTCTTGCCACGCAAAATGTTGGGCCAAGCATTCCAGAGGAAGTACAACCGGATCCGGGCTGGATATCCCGAACACCCACGATATCTTTCGTGCCGCCTTGGGGATGGGATGCCACGCGTTCCCAATGGAGAGGATCCGGATTTTTACGGTATATCTGTGACTGGGTTAGAGCTGACGGACTTGGAGCTACAGTCTTATGTCACGGAGGAGCGCCTGTTTTGAGCTGTGAGCGACGCCGACGTATCGGCACGATGTGCGACCACACTGACGAGGAACGCCGAAACGCTGCGGACGAGTGAGGTCTTTCGGCCTTTCAACGCAGTAATACACTCAGCAGAAGGCGTTCCAGAAAAGCAACACTCGGCAGCGCAACTTCTGGTACCGACGTCCACTGGAGAGGAGACACGTGTGGCTTCAATCAAGTCATCCCACGGCTTGGAAATCGATGACACTGTACCTGTCATCCGCGTAGAGATGCTTCAGATAGGTAAGTTGGTGGCTGCCTGGCCTCGTGATTCAGCTTGTTGTCTCTCCCATTTTCTTCCAGCACCAGACAGAAAGTTGGGGCTTGAGTACACAGATCTCGCCGTCCTTTCTGAATATGCAAAGAAAATCCTGTGCAAGAACGTAAGATTCATTTACAGAACCATCAGGCCCACAGGAAAGCCTCCCCAACACGAGGCCTAACCCACACCCACAATGGCCTGAGCTCAGGCGAAGAGGTTCACAGGGTCAAGAACACATGATGTTACATATTCTGACGCTTCGTGGAGAACATCATTGACACTACTCTCGACAACGCTGGTAGTAATAATACAGCACGACAATTCAGCTATCGATTACACGACCAGTTGTTTGAACGTGGAGATGGTGAGGTAACAGAAGTTGGAAGTAGCCAAAAGTATACCGCGCCATCCACTGTCAGTTTCGCACTCGCATTCAAATTCTTATCGAACGTACTCGCTTCATCCATCGTCTCGACATTCGGCACACTTGATCATGTATGATACCAACTGCGAATCGACAATCGTTGGGTCTGGATCCAGGCCACTACTTGCCAATGTGGATGCCACGGCGGCTGCCAACAGATCCTGTATTTTACCTGCTATACCCACCATCCGTCCTGACCATGGTATACGCTCTGCGTATCAGCCGCGCTAAGTCGGCATCGATCTTGTCGTGAAATACAACGTCGACCAAACTCCCAAAGGCTAGTCTCTATTCGCCTTTCCCTACGACCTCTAAGGGGGTATGTGGCGATTGAGGATAGCTTTCACATCCTCCCAATTTTAAAGACACGACGATGAAACCGCTCTCAGTACTAATAGTCACAATAATACAGCGTTGGGATTGCGAGGTCGAGAACGTGGTACTCTGTCTTAGAACTGAGGCAAGGCGGCTCCTTCAGGAAGTTCTTGTCTAGCTGCATTACAGTAACGAATGTGAACGATTCCTTTAGTCCAACTCTTATATCCATATTGCTCTTTACCTGCTCAGCTTGAGGCAGAAGTCGTGACTAGTAAGTGGAGCGCGGTGGAACTGCGAGGATGAATTCAATAAGCCACGCGCAATATGAACCCATACTAACTTAAAGCTACTTATTCTAGATTAGTGCCGCGACTCCAATATTAGGGGCGTACTACGTTGCTTAAAGTCCGAGAGGGTGAAGTTGAAAAGATTTATGTAAGGGAAAAGGCACCGGGAAGGTTGACGAGTAGCTTGTACTACTCTTAATACTACAATCCTAGAACTTTACAACGAGTAGGAAACTACTACGCAGTATGTTGCTTGAAGTCTGAGATGACCCAGTTACAGAGACTAACTATACGCCTTGGAATAGTACTACGGATTCGAATCGGAAGACCTAGCACGTTAAGTAATCAAGATTGGAGACGACTAGTTCGAGGCGGCTGACTCAGGCAATTAGTATGTGGAAACTGCCCTATCTCGGCTTCCTAGACATGTCTACGGGTTTTTTTTTTCGTGCCTTGGGCACGACAGCTATGCGAAGCGCAGCGTATAGACCGTCGGGGGTATGCTTGCTATATCCCCTTCGTAGTGGCAAAGTGGGTTGAGAGAACTTTTGATCTTGGCATATTTCAACATTATCATAGCGAGCAACTTAGCTAATACCATTGAAATGCATATCGCACATCCAAACGAGTCGTTCGATAGCCTAAAATCATTCATCCAGTTGTGCATCATCCTATCATCCAATTCAGCGTCTGCTCTCCAAGTAACGATGCTCTTTCTAAACGCAGTATCGGTACAGCCGTACCCATTCAACCAAGGGATCCATTCCAAGCCTTCGCAACCGATCAGAGTAATGTCAACATAGCCACCAGAGCAACGAGCGCAGCGAAACTGGGATTTGTCCCTTGATATTCATTCGCTTCGCCTCTGAACGAACCTGGAGTTGGTATGATGAAGCCGTTGCCTGTGGTTGAAGTGCCATTTGTCGGCGGCATCGGCTGTCCGGTCCCGAGAATGGTCGTCGTCGCCGTCACGGTAGAGTTGGAGAAGGGTGGAGTAGCCGAAGCCAGGCCAGTGCTATTGCCATAGCACATCTTCTCTACCAGCTGGAGGGCGACTAGGAAATAGGTGTGAGTGAGATGCAGATGACTGGGTACAAAGAGCGGTAACTTACCTGATCCATCAATAGCAGCCGAGCAATCCAGCCTCGCACTCCTTCCACTTTCGAAGATACACTCCTGAAACTGGTTCGACAGCGGTACAGTCTTCACTTCACCTTGACAGTCTGCTCTGGGGTAGATGTCCATTCTGCAAAGGCCAGCCATCTGACTCCCTGTCCCCGCTCCAGCGATGAATGACTGAAAGTCATACGGGCTAGATGCGCATCTCCCATCTCCAGTGATCGTGACGTTCACGGAGGTCTCGTCGTGACCAGGGACCAGTGATTGCTCGCAGGAGTACTCGATCTTGGGGTGGTATGTGACGGCGTAAGTCGTCAGCGCGTTCGATGAAGAGCATTGTCGGTTCAGGCAAGAAAGCAAAATCGGCAGCGAGTTGTCGTTGCAAGGGCTGGTGGAATTGGCTGTGCATGTTGTCTGGTAACATGGTCAGTAGCGATGTCTCTGAGAGCCAATGGCGTAATGTATACCAAGCAAGCTGGCACGCGAGGCACGATGGACTTTCCAGATACTAGAACTCCCAGCAGCAGTGATATCACAGCGAGCAAGATGGTAGCCATTGTCTTCTGTCGTTCGGCACCCGTTCAATGAGATATCTGGTCGATAGCTGGCCGCAGTTCTCGAAACGGATGATCTTGACTACACCCTCCAAAACAACTTCAAGACGGTAAGGAAACGGGCATGTTGGGCGCCACGCTGCGTCCACAGCGACTGCCGTCCATGTGCAACTTAGCTTCCGTTTGTTGTGTTCGACATTGCTTTGCAGTTCTGGACAGTCTGTCTCTCTGCCATTGGGTAGGTACATCCCAGGTAGTGCGAAGTTTTGTGCTTGTTACGCCAGGTTGTGGTGGATGGTTGCAGTCGGTCAAGGCAGCTGCGGCCGCCAACATATGTGTTTCGCATTCGATTGCAGAGTGCCTCTCGAAGACCTAAGCCTAGCCATCTCTCTCCGTCTGGATGTCTGGTGGCACGATCATGAGTGTTCAGGCAGAATGCGGCCAGGAGAAAGTGCGTGAGACTCGCATGCGCGACATCGGCCTTCGAGCATGGTCGGCAATGGTCATCCAGACCATCATTGAGTGAACATACGGCGAACGGGAGTGCGATCGCTGGGATGCTCCATTTTCACTATGCATCTCGGCTTCTGAAGTCAGCGCAGCAAGTTGATCGAGGGCTTTCTGCTTTCTGCTTTCACATGATCCGAAAAGCACCGAGGTTGCTATTCTGCTGTGTCATTCTTATCCAGAAGAGTGTCGATTGGCTGCTAGCCGAGATCGCGCAGACGTCGAGTTTTGGCTGAGATCGGACCTAGCAAACAGCTATACAGATACAGACAAGAGAGTGGAAGAGAAAGATCTCTTAGAGTAGCTGTGGTGGTCGTATGGATACCGCGAAAGGTCGAAGGTACTCATTCATGTCATTGCAACGGATTGCGGTCTGTCCGAACAACAAGAAGAGTGCCATATTGAAAGTCGAGACAAGGGATTCTGACCAGTCTTGTTCCCGCTCGTTCCCGGCGGCAACTGGGCTCGGTGTCTTAGTGTCTAGCTCTCTAGCCGCATCATTGACTTCTTCACGATCTAGAGCCTCACAAACACCTCAGACCCTTCGAAAGGGAGATTGCCTTCTCACACATCGCTGGTCATCACATCAGATCGGGGTTCCATACCGCCAGCATGTTTTCCGCCGGTCTGAAGCAGTTTGCTGGCCGCGGCCTGGCACGAAACACCGCACGCCAGTTCTCCTCCACGCCACGAACAAACCGCATAATAACGAGCGCGCCTCTCAGAGCGAAGGAGGCGTCCGGGGCTATTGGACAGAAATATCCAGTCATTGACCACGAGTATGATGCGTTGGTTGTCGGTGCAGGAGGCAGCGGTCTTCGAGCTGCATTCGGTCTCGCAGAGGCTGGCTTCAACACAGCCTGTATATCGAAGCTGTTTCCTACGAGATCACACACTGTCGCTGCTCAGGGAGGTATCAATGCTGCGCTCGGAAACATGCACGAGGACGACTGGAGATGGCACATGTACGACACAGTAAAGGGATCCGACTGGCTCGGCGACCAAGATGCGATCCACTACATGACAAGAGAGGCACCGGCCTCTGTATACGAGCTCGAGAACTACGGATGTCCATTCTCCCGAACAGACGATGGCAAGATCTACCAGCGCGCTTTCGGTGGTCAGTCAAGAGAATTTGGTCAGGGTGGACAGGCATACCGATGCTGCGCTGCTGCAGACCGTACTGGACACGCTCTTCTGCACACTCTATATGGCCAATCGCTGCGACACAACACGAACTACTTCATTGAGTTCTTTGCCATTGATCTGATCATGGAGGACGGCGAGTGCAAGGGTGTCATCGCATACAGCCAAGAAGACGGCACACTCCACCGATTCCGCTCACACCACACTGTTTTGGCTACTGGAGGTTACGGCCGTGCTTACTTCTCTTGCACATCTGCTCACACTTGCACCGGTGACGGTATGGCCATGGTTGCTCGCGCAGGTCTACCAAACCAGGATCTGGAGTTCGTCCAATTCCACCCAACTGGTATCTACGGTGCTGGCTGCTTGATTACTGAGGGCTCTCGTGGTGAGGGTGGATATCTGCTCAACAGCGAGGGTGAACGTTTTATGGAGAGATATGCACCAACCGCTAAGGATCTTGCCTCTCGAGACGTCGTCAGCCGAAGTATGACTATGGAGATCCGTGAAGGCCGTGGTGTTGGACCTGACAAGGACCACATCTACTTGCAGCTGTCCCACTTGCCACCAGAGATCCTTCACGAGCGTCTACCTGGTATTTCCGAGACCGCATCCATCTTCGCTGGTGTTGATGTTACCAAGCAACCTATTCCTGTGCTCCCAACTGTCCACTACAACATGGGTGGTATCCCAACCAAGT
Organism: Nothophaeocryptopus gaeumannii; assembly: GCA_031771865.1. Classification (NCBI taxonomy): domain Eukaryota; kingdom Fungi; phylum Ascomycota; class Dothideomycetes; order Mycosphaerellales; family Mycosphaerellaceae; genus Nothophaeocryptopus; species Nothophaeocryptopus gaeumannii. The sequence continues at coordinate 3,499,098 of JASISA010000025.1, forward strand.
ACACTGGTGAGGTGCTTACCGTCGACGAGAAGGGTCAAGATCAGGTTGTGCCTGGTCTCTTCGCTTGCGGTGAAGCTGCTTGCGTGTCTGTTCACGGTGCCAACCGTCTCGGAGCCAACTCCCTCCTGGATCTGATCGTCTTCGGTCGTGCGGTCAGCCACACCATCCGCGACAACTTCTCACCCAACAAGCCTCACACTGCTATGCAAGGAGACGCAGGCGCCGATGCCATCTCCATGGTCGACCATATCCGCACTGCTGACGGACCAAAGAGCACTGCCGATATCCGATCTGCCATGCAAAAGGTCATGCAGTCTGATGTCTCTGTCTTCAGAACCCAGGAGTCCCTCGACGAGGGTGTCACTAAGTAAGTCTAACGAGGCATACCTCCGCTCATATCTCGAAGACTAACAGATTCTAGGATCAACGAAGTCGACAAGCAATTCCACGAAGTCGGCACCAAGGATCGCAGCATGATCTGGAACAGTGATCTGGTCGAAACCCTTGAACTCCGCAACCTTCTTACATGCGCCGTTCAGACCGCCGAGGCTGCCGCCGTCCGCACAGAGTCCCGAGGAGCACACGCCCGTGAGGACTACCCAGACCGTGACGACAAGAACTGGATGAAGCACACGCTCACGTGGCAAAAGAAGCCGCATGAGAAGGTCGACATTGGCTACCGTGCTGTCGTGGCCAACACTCTTGACGAGGCTGAGTGCAAGGCTATTCCTCCATTCGCGAGAAAGTACTAGAGCAGTTGTGGATGGGTTTCAGATGTTCTGATGTTGAAGAAAGGTCGAGATTGGAGACAGCTTCTTGCTTGTTGAATGGCTATGAGGCCAGCGCGAGGACAGATACAGTCCAGTCCAAGGAAGAAACAGGTCAAGAAGAGATGTGGACAGAAGCTAGAGAGGGTGAAGGGCGCGTGATGCTTACAGGTAGCGACGGCGTCGATGTTGTTATCGTCTTGTACATATTAGCACATACACCGAAGAAGAATCTCGTTTGAAGTTCAATGCCCTCACTTTCTCCCTGCCCACAAAACCCCGGAATGGCGAGTCCTCCACTTTGACCGGCACTGTCTAGCATGTACATCCCTTGCGCAACACAGGTGCAGTCAAGCTGAAGCATGACCCCCAGAAACGCCTCCTACTCGGCCCCGGATCTCCCTACCCCGGACGATGGCTTCTGTGCAAATTGGTGGAAATATCAACCACTTACACAGATGGGGAGTCTACCTATTGGAGATGGCTACAGGTCTCCCGGATGACGGCAAGGTTTAGATCTAGCCACGGTTGATGCACAAGAGCTTCACAGACGAACCAAGCATTTTCAAGGGTCATTTAAATGACAAGCGAGTACAAGTGTGGGTGAAGGTCTGGGCTATAGTTATATAGCTTACGTCTCGAAGGGGTGTGATGGGCCGGATGCGATGCACTGGGGTTGTTATAGGAAGATGTATGTGTAGGGTGCATGAATTCGTCTGAAGGATTTTTCTTTTGTGCATACAGATGCCTCGTGGTGGGTGTCTCGTGCTAGGTTGTGTTCCTTGTCTGGATCTCGGACTTCAGAGATCTTTAGCATGAATGTTCGCGCGCAAGCAGTTGGAATGGCTTCCCAGACGCAGAATGTTGCTCAGGCAATCGTGGGGCGAATCTTCCCAATCTTCTTGAATGTTAGTAGCCAATGCAATTCTTGGCTTTTGAAACTCTGCTGACTCCAATCCAGAACTGTGGCTTCTACGCGTTCTACATGTTCGTTGGCATCAACTTCCTCTTGGCGGTCTTTGTATGGTGTATGTGTACTCCCTTGCCGAAGTGATACTTTGACTGACCACTCTCGCTCCAGTCTTGATTACCGAAACGCGAAAGGTCAGCCTTGGAGAGATGGACACCAAGTCCGGAGGGCAGAACCACGCTGAGAAGGGAGGAGACTTGCTCGGCGTGTAAGATGCACATCACGCCACGTACACGATGGGAGACATGAAAGATCCTCAGACAGAGCTACACGACATCAACCCAGTGAGCGAGCGGCAGGAAGGCAGCGCCTTGTAGGGCCTGCCAGTGGGCATATCCAGTAGGTATCAATCACATCGTGGTCGACTTCTGGTAGGTAGGTCTTCGTCCAATGCCTCCTTTTGTACTTTACTTGGCGATGCCAGGCCTTTAGATTCCGCTGTTGACTGCCTCGATTCTTGGGCCATATACGATCTCCAGAAAAGGAGAGGTTTACTCAGCATCACGGCTCTTAAGCAGTCCCTTTAAGGCCGACGATGCTGGTTCAAGGCCATGTGGTGTCGTCTCGTGTGCAATCAGAACCTGGGCTCCGAGCTCTGCGCCGTGCAGGAGGATTGTGTCGTTCGTGATATGACTCTGGGTCGGGAGATGTCAATATCCAGTAAGGACGCGAAAAAGTCGCGATCTTGCACGTCTGAGCCTCTGAGGCAGCGACATGCGACATGTCGAAGACCCCTGCTTGCAATTCGGCACCGGGAGCTGCAAATATCCGGGCCGGGCAGATTTTGAGCCTCAACCACCCAACGTCTTCCTCTGCGTTTTGCTTCAGCATTTTCATGATGTCACCTTCCGCATTCCGCATGGCTTCCACATCGCTCCAGATCTCTTCTCGCATGGCGGTAACCACTTCCGGCTGGCATTCTGAGATGCGATCGCGTTTCGAAGGCGATCAAGCGCATCTCCCGTCGCAGTGGCTTGCTTGGCGGCCAGGCTCCGCGCTTTATTCACCTGCGGACAAGCTCTTCCATGACGCTGATTGATCATCACCGTTGTTCAGTATGGATACACCAAACCCTTCTAAGTTTTACCTTGTGACAGCACGCTTCGGCACACGTCTTTGCTCGGGCTTTTGCTAAAACCGTTCCAGCGCGTTGAAGAAAGGCGCCCTCTGAGCGGGATGATGTAAGTATGGTTCATTGTCTCCTTATTGTGAGTGTCTCGCTATACCAGACGCGTTCTTCTTAGCTGCATTCTTGGTCTCAGCATACACAGGGCATTCCCTCATACAATCGCCTTGGAAAGAGCATGGTGACTTTAGCTCGACCGCGAAAGGCTTGATCGCCTTGTTCGCCAACCATGACCGTGACCGAACTCATTCGGGACACGGCCTTTGGCCATCTGGTCCGATTCGTATCACGAGGAAAGCTGCTCCAATACGCAGAAGAGAGGGATCCAAGTCTTTATACGAGATTCATTGATGAGAAGAAGAGCGGATATCTCGCCGATCATGGGACAACAGAGCCTAGAGAAGACGGAACGGAACCAGAGACACTCGGCGGTGTTCGAACGAGGGAAGACCAATACACCCTACAGTCACCACCTCGACCGTCAACAGCGAGGCGAGCAGACTCTTCTGATGTCGAGAAGGAGAGCACAAACTCGCGATCACCTAGCCAGTCCTCTCAGCGCATGAACCACGTCTCCGGCGTCAAGATCGATCCCGAGAAAGGTCGCGACATACATCTCGTCAGCTGGTGGGGAGAGAACGACAGCGAAAACCCCATGAACTGGTCTTTTGGCAAGAAGTGCTTCGTGACTTTCGAGATTTGCCTACTCACCACATCTGTCTACATTGGATCTTCCATCTACTCTGCTGGAACGGAATCTGTTATGGCGACATTCGGCGTCAGCCAAGTCGCAGCCACACTCGGCCTGTGTCTGTTCGTGGCAGGTTACGGATTGGGTCCAATGTTATGGAGTCCAATGTCTGAGATCCCACAGATTGGTAGAAACCCCATTTACTTGGGCACACTGGTCATCTTCGTCGGCCTACAACCCGCCGTGGCAAGAGCAAACAGCTTCGGCATGCTCCTCGCATTTCGATTCATCACTGGTTTCTTCGGGTCTCCCGTCCTAGCTACAGGAGGCGCCTCCATCGCCGACATCTGGACACCAAAGAAACGAGCCTACTCAATGGCCATCTGGGGAATATCAGCCGTCTGTGGACCAACCCTCGGACCTCTAATCGGAGGCTTCGCAGTCGAATACGGTCCTATCTTCGGCGCGGTCACAGCACCCTGGACCTGGCCGATTTGGGAACTTATGTGGCTGTCCGCATTCTGTCTCGTCTTCTTGTTCTTTTTCTTCCCGGAGACCTCAGCCAACAACATCCTGGTCCGCCGAACGAAGCGTCTACGAAAGATTACGGGTAACGATAAACTCATGTGTGAACCAATGCTCATGGCCGAACAAATGACCGGAAAGGACATCCTCATGATGTCCGCCGTCCGACCTTTCACACTAAACTTCCTCGAACCAATGGTCTTCCTCCTGAACCTCTACATCGCGCTGATCTATGGCCTCCTATACATCTGGTTCGAATCCTTCGTCATCGTCTTTGTGGAAATCTACGGCTTCACACTCGGACAAGAAGGTCTTGCCTTCTTGGGTATCCTCATAGGAGCATTCATCATCATCCCGCCTTTCTTCCTCTACTTGAAATACGGCCTCGAACCGAAGTTCGACGAGAATGGAAACTGTAAACCAGAACTTCGCCTGCAACCTTGTTTCGTTGGGGCGTTTTGTATACCAATGTAAGCACCACCCCCATCCTTCTGTTATACATATGCTGATTGTTATCTAGCTGTCTGTTCTGGTTCGGTTGGTCCGCCCGGCCCTCCATCCACTGGATTGTGCCCATAATCGGCAGCGGCTGGTTCAGCATCGGTGCCTTTCTCCTCTTCAACAGCATCCTAAACTACCTACCCGACGCATACCCGGAATATGCCGCCTCCGTGCTCGCAGGAAACGATTTCATGCGTTCCTCATTCGGTGCGGGGTTTCCATTGTTCGCGGCGGCCATGTATAACAATTTGGGTGTGGCGTGGGCGTCAAGTACTCTGGCATTCTTGAGTGTGGCATTTATTCCGATTCCCTTTGTGCTATACAGAGTGAGTACAGAATCTGTTGATGTTTAGGAGAGGTAGAGCACTGACGTTGATTACAGTATGGCGAGACACTACGAAAGAACTACAGCAAGCATGCAAGGAAGGATATCTAAGTCGGCCACCAAAATGGTGTAATTTTTTTCAGCCTGGGGGAGAAGACATGTACGATGTCGAGTGAGAAGTCACTTGTGGAAAATGTTACGATACGAACGACAGCATTTAATGGTCACAAGACGTTTGTGAAGGACCTGAAGTCCACATTTCTAGATTGTACACGAAGATAAGGTACAGACATACCTAAATTGAATAGATCGTAATTTTAGAAAATGCCTCATTCGAATCTCTCAGCACAACATGAAGTGAACAGAATCTGACTTGAATTGCGGAAAGAATATAAGGAGAGGAAGAGGAGGAGAGAAGTGGAGAGAGGAGTCAGCAATAACAGAGAAGTTGGAAAGAGGTCTCGCTATGCTCTCTCCCATCAAACTCAACCACCACCTACGGAAGACCCATGGCACGGCAGGAAACAGTGACTGACAAGAGAAAAGGGAGCAAGTGAGACAATGACACATAGCAGCGCGTAAGAAAACAATCATTACTCATTATTCATTAGGTTCTGCACTATACAAGTGCACTCTCTACACAATGCATCGCTAATCCAATCAAACGACTGACCATCTACAATACCAAGTCAATCATACTCATATGCATTCCGTTCCCTTCCTGTCATTCATTCTCCGTCCTCCAACCTTCAAATCAACTGCTGGGCCGCCTGTCCATCACCACGGATCCTCTTGCGACCGCGGAGACTGCCAGTATCGAACTGAGTCGTCTGGGCGTCAGCGCCATCGTGGGTTGCGTTGACAGTCTCGACAGGGTGCTCGACGGCCTTCTCGGTGGTAGTGGCAGGTGCGACGCCAACACGCTCAACGGCAGCAGGGGCCTTATGGGCTTCCTTGGCAGTTCCCTCAGCGGCGTGCTCAGCCCCAGTAGCTGCACCACCAGCGCCTCCATTTCCGGCTCCGGCAGCAGGGGCCTTATGGGCTTCTTTGGCAGTTCCCTCAGCGGCGTGCTTATCCCCAGTAGCTGCACCACCAGCGCCTCCATTTCCGGCTCCGGCAGCACCAGCATCCTCGAGTCCCTTGGCGTCGTTCTCTGGGAAGTGAACACGGCCGCGACCCTCTTCTGCCTGACGACCAAGAGTGCCCTTGCCATTGTCATTTCCAGCACCAGCACCAGCACCAGCACCAGCAGCAACAGCGCCAGCAAGAGCGGCAGGAGCTGCGACTTGGGTGACTTCGGGGGTAGTAACAGGGTTGCCAGTAGCGGGATCAACAGGACGGCCAGTGAGCGGATCAATGGAGACCAGGGTAGTTTGAGGGCGGTTGGTAGGAGTGGTATCGGATCGACGACGTCGGGAACGACCACGGAGGCAGCAACCAAGGCAGCAGAGACCGAGCAGACCGAGCAGACCAATTGAAGAGATACCGCCAATGAAGAGGATTTTCTTGAAGAGTTGGGCCGCCTGCCTGCGTGGATCGTTGACGTCTCTCCAGCACTCCGCGCAACAGCTCTTTCTGTCCCAACAAGGCGCAGTCTTCTTGGCATGGAGTATGGTACTCCAAACTTCTGAAGTTGCTGCAGGGACGTCTCGCTTGTGGTTGCTGGGGAGAGATTCAGTCCTCTTTGCCATCTTACCTGGACCCATCTCGGCGGCGTACGTGGACAGCGTCACCTTCTGGTCGTGTCCCGTGGTCGTGGAGGTTAAGACGGCGAGAGGGTAATGAGTGCCGCCTTCGCTCGTGCCCCAATGAGCAACGCCGCGCAGTTGTGTGCTGTAGGTAACCCATTGCACTTTCGGGACTCCATACAAGGGGTCGTCCATCGATATGGGGTTGACTGTGACGAGGTTGAGGTTGCGCTTGAAAGTCGCAGTACATCTCTCGTACCGGCATAACTTCGAATTCTCCGACTTTTGCGCCTTGTTCAATCCCGTCAAGTTCGCATGACAGTGCGGAAGCATGTTCACAAACTCGTTGATGACATGTGTGCCGTTCCAAGCAAGAGTTGGGTTGATTGCTTGAGGGGTGTTGTGAGCCACGTAGACGGTAGTGGTGAGACTTGCTGGGGCAGTGATGGTGGCTGGGTCCAGACTCATCAAAGTTCCATTATGGCGCAGGACAGTGGTAGTAGGCAGTGGAAGAAGGCTGCCAGTGTTGTTCAGCATCATGGAAGTGATGACGTGAATTGATGTCTTGATTGCGGGAATCGTCTGTGTGCCAGTGAGCTGGTCACGATGGATGCAGAGCAATGCGAGCTTCACTGCGACAGCCTTGTTCAACTCTTGATCGAGCTGACTCGCCTGAGCGGCCATGGTCTCGGCAGCGGCCCAGTCAAGGCTTGGATAGAATTGGCGGAGTTGTTCCGGCGAGAGGTGTGTCAAGACATTGCTCTCACCGAGCTGTGACATGAGTGTGCGAAGGTTATGTGGGTCGCAGGATATCGGTCGCGCTACGGCGGGAGGCGTTGGAAGAGCGACAAACAAGGTGTTGTTGGAGTGTAGGTGTGTCGATCCAGAGATGGGAACCAGTCCGCTACCGTCTTGCACCATTGTCTTGGTGACTGTAAGGATGCTCGGCAGGGCGGTCAGGACTTGGGTTCGCAGATCAACCGGGACAGCGTGGTTTATGCGCATAGTTTCAGTGACGGTCGAGAGCAAGGTCTCGCGTGCTGTCGGCAGATAGATGGATTTCGTCAAGCTGCGGGTTACTGTGACTGTGACGACGGAGGTATTCCCGCGCGCTTCGATCACAGTAGTTGGCAAAATCTGCATTGGTCAGCGTGATGTATCTTGAATGCATGGAGACGCTCACAAGATCGTTTTGACGACTTATTGACATGACCGTGCGGCGGAGAGAGTCGGTCGTCTGCACCAGAGTGCCGAATTCCGGAATGAACGTCGTGATCCAGCTCTCCATGGTAGAGGTACCTTCCTGTCTCGCTTCGATCACAGTAGTTGCTGGCAGAATCTGCACATTGGTCAGCTTGGTGTGTCTCGAAAGCATGGAGATCGCTCACAAAATCCCTGTCAGTCTGGAAAACCGGCTCCCAATTCTCCATCAGGGTCAGAGTCGAGGCGCCGTCCGATTCCGTGTAGGTGATGACAAGGCTTTGCGTGTTTGACCAGAATTTGACACTTGCGCGAGCCGACAATGTGTTTTCCTTGTCATACATGACTATGCCGAAACAAGGCGGGTCGATTAGATCGGCATTGATCTTGGCTGCAAGGATCTTGCCCTCGACCGTGGTGTCGGTAGAAAATTTCTGGCCGGGCATCAATTCGCGAGGAATAGGCCAATCTTCGAGGGACCGGGAAAGACCAGACGTCACACTTGGCTGCGCAAAGTAATGTGCAAAGGATTTCGAGGCCGGGTTCCGGAGAATGACGTCGGAGACAGCGGATTTGAAGTTTTTGTGGGAGTTATCGAGGAGAGGAAGCGTAGGAGACGGAAGATTGGTGACCTCGCTGGTCTGGATTGTCGTGAAGGGAACAGCGGTAGGCGACGCCAGAAGGACAGAGTTGGGCAAGTCCAGAAGGACAGAGGTGGTGATGTCGGTCTCACTGGACTTGCGGCTCACAATCTTGTCGTAGATGGATCTGCTTGCGGATTCATCATCGCTGGTGGGGATTAGAGGAAAAGCCTGGATGGTGTCGCTGCTGCTGGATGCTGCAAAAGCGGCTCCGAAGCCAGCCGCGAGCAGCAACTTGATGTGCCGCATTGTGATGCCGGATGGTCGATATCGGGTGTTGGTTGTTCAGTATTGGGTGCGGTGAAGAAGAACAAGATGCTGGTTCGTGTGTGAGCTGTATGCCACACAGCAAATCGATCCGAGGAGGATGTACAGAAGATGTTGTTGTTGGATGTTGGAAGAGAGGAAGAGGCAGAGGGAGAGGGAGATGGGGACGAGGTAAACAAACGAGCGTGCACTGCCCCATGGCGGGCAATGTTCTTGCTGCTTGAGTACTATGGGAACAGGAAAGTCCATGGCCGGTGCAGGTAGTGCTGCTTGCCTTGAGGAAGGTGCGTGAAGCAGGACCTGCCATTCGATGCTCATGCGCGATGTTTATATTGCCGGGACGGCAGACCCATGAGCAACGATGATGAGATGATGATGCGATCCAGATTAATTTCAAGGAGAGCTCTTGCTCTGAATATGCCATTTCGCGAGGCACCTGCTTCTCTGAGTACGTCCCGCAGCGTCAATTGGGCGCGAGGACATGGTTGGGATGGGCAACGACGACTGCGCGTACGCCATTGGCCAGTAGCTACTCATCAACGTGTTGTTGTCGAATGTTAGCTGGTGGGCGAATGCATGTAGGGCGAAGAGTCTTAGATACTAGAGCAGGTGCGATCGCGAGTGAAGAGCTGGAAGTGAAGTGAAGTCTGAGGCTCCTCGGATCTGGCCGAGACGAACCCTGGCCGCGTTGCCCGCTCGACCTGCATTATTGACGGCCCGTGCTTCAATTCGTCCCGCCATGCAGCTCTCATGCTCTTCCTGCGGTGAGGTGTGGGACTTCAACATGAGTAGAATTGAATCGACGAGTGGCACCATATCGAGCACTTTATACTGGGTCTTCTTGCGCTCGTGAGTGAGAAGGGATCCCCAAATCAGCGTGAAGGTGGACTCACTTGACTGACACATTTAAGATCAATCCAACCACTATCCCATGATCATTTCGCCCGAATCGCACTGAGCAGAGCACACGAAACGACCGCCCAAGAACCGGACGCAACAAGCGAATAACGAACACACTCCCGCACGATGCGTGCCCTCCACCTCCTCCCAACAACCCTCCTAATAACCCTCACAACCGCCCTCCAACTCCCCAACTTCTCTCCATTCCTCTCCGCCCTCCCGGGCCTCCTCTTCCACGAATCCGACCTCCCTTCAGACCTCGAAAACGGCACCTCAGAACATGACCTCCTGAAACGCCAGAGCAATTCCTGCCCTTCCTCCTTCAACTCCTGCTCCAACCTCGGCGCCGCAAACCTCTGCTGCATGTCCAACGCAATCTGCTCCGCCGATCAAGCAGGCCATGTAGCATGCTGTCCCTCAGGAGCAGCGTGTACAGGGACAATAGGAGGAATAATCACGGCGGGAACGGTCAATTCAAATGGGGTTTTGGCGGGAGGAGGGACAGCCGCGACTGCGACAAGTCCTGGTCTGGCGGGGGCAGTAACGACGACCGCGACTGCGACTACGAGTTTCCAGTTCGCGAGTAGTACAACGAGTGGGAACGGATTGGTCATTGCGATGACGAGCACGGCGGGTTTGGTTGGTCAGACAAATAGTGGGTTTGTGATTGTGGACAGCAGTACAGTCGCAACACCCGGGTCGGGGATCAGGAGAGCAGAGGTGGTGAGTAGACATCGGACAAGTCATTCCGGGATACAGAAATCTAACAACCTGACAGCCGTATATCGCGCAAGTGTTGATAGGAGCTTTGGCGTACCTGCCAATTTGAGCGCAATGGGGACACAGCATGGAATGGAAATGAGACCAGGACGGTAATGAAATGTACAGAGACGAATTGAGCTACAAAGCGAACGGGGAGGGAAGTCATGGGATATGAAGAGGCGCTTGAACCAGCGACGCCCATGTAGAATGAAAAATGAAATCTTCACGAAACCCAAGTTCTGCTTCTATTTGACATGATCCGTAAAACGGCCATCGAAGTGTCATCCAGTAGCATGCTAGGTCCCACGTCCAGGGGCGTCACGTTGCTGCCATGCTCCCTCACAAAGGCTTCGCACTCCCCAAAATCCCCTCCCAAGGTCTCAGCTGAATCTTGCCCGATGGGCTCTGTCCAGGCTCCCCCTTCTCATAATTCCCCGCAACCCACTTCTTCACACCCGCATTGCCAGGAATCTCCCACTCAACATCCTTCCCAGAGAAATTAAGCACAGTAACAAACGCCTCCTTCTTCGAAGACATCTTGTACGCGAAGATAGTATCATCGTCATCCGCGAGGGGGTGGAAATCCCCATACACGAACACGTCTTTATTCTTCTTTCGATTGTCCAGACCTCGTTTCCAGAATTGAAGGACGGAAAGGTTGCCGCCATCTTTCCCTCCCCGCTGCGCGGCAGCATTGACAGTCTTGTAATCATCGTTGACACGCATCCAAGGCTTGACACCAGCTCCGCAAAACCCTGCGTTCTCTTCAGAGCTCCATTGCACGGGCGTACGAGCGTGATCGCGGGCTTTCTTCTGCATCACTTCCTTGGCATATTGGAGTTTCTTCTCATCTCCTGGGTGGAGATTATTCATTTTCTTCCAGTAGTTTTGAGTTTCGACGTCTTTGTATTCTGAGGGTTCCCATGCGAGGGGCACGTTACGCATGCCGAGTTCTTCGCCTTGGTAGACGTACAAGGTGCCGCTGAGCGTGGTGGCCATCAGAGCTAGAAGCTTTGCACCCAATTCGCGGTACTCGTCCGAGTCGTCTGTAAGATGCGACACGGTACGTGGGTTGTCGTGGTTCTCGAGGAAGACGCTGTTCCAGCCACCGTTGGGTTTCATGACTTGTTGCCACTTGGATACGATCCGGCGGAGGTCTTGTGTCTTCCACGGGTAGAGCGTCAGACGAGGCGCTCCTGGAACGTTGCTGATGTCGACAAGCTCGAAGATAAAGATCATGTTGAGCTCTTTCCGCTCTTCGCTGACCACCTTCAGGATCTCCTTGTCGTCACGGACGTAGGGCATCTCGCCTACTGTGATGGTGTCATACTTCGACAGGACCTTCTGGTTGATCTCATGCAAGTACTCGTGCAATCGAGGCCCGTTGGCGAAGTACTTGTCCCCGGATTGATATTTGCTTTCTGGGTCGAAGATGGGAGCATCAGGAAAGCTCTGGTCTTTTGAGATCAAGTTGATCACGTCCATGCGGAATCCGCTTGCACCTCGATCAAGCCAGAAGCGGAGAACGCCATGTACAGCAGCCCGTACTTCTGGATTCTCCCAGTTGAGATCGGGCTGCTCTGGAGTGAACAGTGATAGGTAGTATTCGCCGGTCTTCTCGTCCCACGTCCACGCCGAGTTGGCCTCGCCAAGGATCATTGCCCAATTGTTCGGCGGCTGTCTCTTGCCATTCTCATCGTACTTCGCTGGTTTCCAGATATACCAATCTCGATGCTTGCTGTCCTTGGAAGAGCGCGAGTCGAGAAACCAGGCATGTTGATCGGAGGTGTGGTTGACGACCAGGTCCATCATCAAACGCATGCCTCGCTGCTTCAGTCCCGCGATCAGGTCATCGACGTCGGCAAGGGTCCCATACTTTGGATCTATGTCTTTGTAGTCCGCAATATCGTAGCCCATGTCCACTTGCGGTGATCTAGCAGTGTCAGTGAGAGTTAGAAACAGCCAGCAAGAGAAGATAAGTTACTTGTAAATTGGCGACGTCCATACAACGTCCACACCCAAGTGCTTCAAATAGTCCAGCTTCGACGTGATGCCTTTGACATCTCCCCATCCTGGCGTTGAGCCTGCTCCAGTGGACTTGAAAGAAGCTGGATAAATTTGGTAGACAACTGCCTCCTTCCACCACTTGTAGCTTGCTGGTGAAGTCATGTTGACTATTCGAATGTTTGGTGCTCGGAAGATGATCCGGTTCGGTCAAAGAGAAGTCTAGTCTATGCAAGTACGGCGTAGAGATGTCTAGGGAATGCAGAGAGTGGTCGCCACGTATTGATGTATTCAGCGAGACAATGGCGAAAGCTGTTCGTTCCTGCCTTCACCAGTGTTTGTTACCTTAGGCAGAGACAATGATGTCTGCAGCTCCACGCCCGAGAATGAGTCCGAGAGCTTCCTCTCTCTTCCGACTCGTTGCTTCTTCAACAAGCTCGCAGCTCTTGAAGTGCCATGTGAAGATCGGCGTTGCGACAGGGACGCGTCGTGCAGTCGATGTCGCGAATGTTGATGCCGTGAAGACCAGCGTCGATGCAGCCATCTCTGACACGACATTATCGCGTCTGCACGGCATCGGAAGGCTCACAGCATGGCCGTCGTTGGCAAAAGAGTTGGTGTGGAATTACGCGAAGTCAAACCGTGCCAAGCAAGCAGTGCTCTTTGGCCCGGAGTCGGTTCGTCTGGCTTGGCCGACTCTCCTGCGCAAGAACACAATTCCATTCTACATGGTTCTTCCCAACAGCAAGCTCATCGACGCGCTGATATGTGCTAAATCCGTGGGTACAGGTGACACGACTGGCTAAATCCGCACGCAATCGCCGAAGAAGACCCTCTCAGCTACGCAGCTTGTCCAATGCGGTGAGTTGTTGTGACGAAAGACAAGTAGTAGGTGAAGTATAAGTTCCCTCTTGACTGTCCTTCCAAGCTCACTTCCCCCCCACTAGCCAGACATGCTACTCTGATAACATCTGTTACTCTGAGCAGACAGTCCAGCCACACCTATCAAAATGACCACCCCCACCAAAACCGACGACCCTGTCCTCGCCTCAATCGAGCAGACCAAAGCCCACTATGTTCGTCTCGGAAAGTCCGGCCTGCGCGTCTCGAGCCCCATCTTTGGCTGCATGTCCTTTGGACACAAAGACTGGCAACCATGGGTCATCGAAGAAGCCGAAGCTCTACCCCTTCTCAAAGCCGCCTACGATCGTGGCCTGAACACGTGGGATACCGCCAACGTCTATTCGAACGGAGTCAGTGAGGAGATTGTGGGCAAGGCCATCAAGAAATATAACATTCCGCGAGAGAAAGTGGTGATACTCAGCAAATGCTGCGCCTACGTCGGCGAAGAACCAGGCGTGAAAGGGATGATGTACGGCCAAAAGATAGCCGAGTCTAAAGATTACGTGAATCAAGGAGGCCTTTCACGACGAGCGATCTTCTCCGCCGTGAATGCCTCTCTCAAGCGCATGGATCTTGAATACATGGACCTCCTCCAGATCCACCGTTTTGACCCGCAAACGCCTATCGAAGAGACAATGGAAGCTCTCCACGACCTTGTAAGGCTGGGCAAGGTGCGATATATTGGCGCTAGTTCGATGTGGGCGTACCAGTTCGCCATGATGCAGTTCGTGGCCGAAAAGAATGGATGGACCAAGTTCGTCTCGATGCAAAACCATTACAATCTCCTCTATCGCGAAGAAGAGCGCGAAATGAACAAGTTCTGCCACGAGACTGGAGTAGGGCTGATTCCTTGGGCGCCTCTCTGCCGAGGCCATCTCGCTCGTCCACCGAAAGACTACGGCAGCACCATTCGAAGTGCTGGCGAGCAGAAGTACAGCATGTTTACGACTGGGCAGAGCGAGAGTGATCAGGAGATCATCGAGAGGGTGCAGGAACTCGCCGAGAAGAAGGGCTGGAAGATGTCGAGTGTCGCTCTGGCCTGGATCAACAAGAGAATATCCTCACCAATCATCGGCTTCAGTAGCGTGGATAGGATCGATGAAGCTTTGGATGCGAGAGGAAAGACACTCACGGAGGAGGAAGAGAAATATCTCGAAGAACTATATGTTACGAGAGCGATTCAGGGACACTCGTAGAAAGCTCTATGTCTTCCAGTTACCATGCCCCTAGCTCACAGAAGCAGGCCCGAGGGCTTGGCAACAATCGGCGGGCTTGAACGACAACATTCTCAAACGTCATGGGCAACGCAAGTCCGATCACAAGTAGCAAGCCCATCTATCTATATCACCACTCGAGCCATGTTCGCTCGTAATCACATATTGAATGATGCGAGCGAAGCCGCGTTCTGAAAGAAGTGTGGAATTGACGGTGTTCATTCTGACATCACGACTTTTTGTTGTGACGATTACATGACCAAAGCCAGCATACAACGCAGCATCAGGTCGCCATCACACATGCAACAATATACATATGCAGCCAAGATGAGTATACATTTACTGTTCCGTTGCCTTAAATCATCTCGTTCGCACATCAGGGTACCAATTGCTATCACATCGAAACGAACCATGTCTTCAGTCATCAACGCAGCCAAAACGACACTTTCTGAGAACTTGGGAGGGTTCGCACAGAAGGCAGCGCCTGCTGGAACTAAATTCTCGTTGAACGATGTTCCAGATCAATCTGGCAAGGTGGCGGTCATCACTGGTGGAAGCGAAGGTCAGTATTCTTTGCCTGTTATACCTCAACAAAGAATGAACGAATTGTAGGCATCGGATACGGCACCTCACATACTCTTCTTGCCAACAACATCAGCAAGCTCTTCATCATCTCCGTATCCGAAGAAGTCGTCAACAAAGCCAAAGATGCCGTTGCCAAAGAACTCGGCCAGGATAAGGCAGACCGCACCATCTGGATTCAAGCCGACTTGAGCAAATGGGATAAAATACCCAGCATAGCCGAACAGATCAAGAATTCCACAGACCGTCTCGATATTCTCGCTAACAACTCAGGTCGAGGAATCATGTCCGCCGAGCTCACAGACTACGGCATCGATCGCCATATGGCCCTGAACCATTTCGGACATGTCATATTTACCTCTCACTTACTGCCTCTGCTGAAACAAACCGCAAGCCAAGGCCACACAGTCCGCATCTCCAACCAAGGATCTAATGCTCACGAGCAAGCACCAAAGGAAACTTCCTTCGAAAGCGTTGCCGAGTTGAATAAGGACTATGGCCCCTTGGCCCAATATGGCCGTTCAAAGCTCGCGAAAATCCTTTACAGCAGATGGCTCGCGCGACATTTGACCAAGGAGAATCCCAGTATCTTGGTCAATGCGACACATCCGGGAGTTGTGAGTACGAAGATGTCGAAAGATGATATTCATGAGCCGTATCCGTTGGCTGGGTATGGGATGTCTGTTTTAATGGAGCCGTTCAAGAAGGATCAGTTTGAAGGGGCGTTGTCGATGTTGTGAGTCCTAATCCCCTCTCTGCCAGGACGAGATTCGTGTCATTATTGGGACTCGTTTGCTGACTTGATGGCCAGGTATGCTATAACCACGACTGAGCAGAGTGGGCAATATATTTGTCCGCCTGCGGCACCGGAAGCTGGGAGTGAACTTGCGCAGAGTGAGCAATTGCAGGATCAGCTTATGAAGTTGACAAAGGAGGTTATTAAAGAGAAGACGGGGGAGGATTTGAAGTTCTATTAGCCTGAGCCCTTTATCAGACGGTCATATTCGACCTTTTAGTTCCTCTTGCGGAGTCAGGACGACGGCCTGCTCGGCGTGATTTCCACGCGATAAGTAGTCTATCAGAACTCCTGTGTCAATAAATCTAGATACTCAGGATTACCGAATAGTTTTAGCTAGATATTTAATGTGAACTTTGAGGGACAGATTGTTGAAGGCAAATATGTCGTCCTCCATCGAGGCTGAACCTGTACTGTTAGGGGAACACGAAAGCGATACTACAACTTTTGTCACTCAGACTCACCTCCTTTCAAAGTCCAGTCCGCATTCGCGTCCACTCCCATCAGGTAACAAACATTGACTTTGCCCATCAGAAGCGCTGAAGCCGTCAATGGCAATTGGACTGTTCTGGGCATCCGTGTGCCTCTGCGGTTTCATCTTCGTGCTAGCCCTGGACATCATGGGTGTCTTCTCGCGCAAAAACCACTTCGAGGTGGAGGGACGGGCAAGTCGGGAATACCAAACTCAATGCAATATCATTGCTGACATGATATAGACAGTCGTGGTGACAGGCGGCTCTCAGGGCATGGGGAGAGGACTCGGAAAGATGCTGGCGCAAAAGGGATCAAACGTTGTGATTGTTGCGAGGAACCAGAAGAAACTTGACGAGGCGATCGCATATATCAAAGTAAGTGATCATCTGCTAGAGAGGTCACAATGGTAGAGATACTGATCTTGCTGCGCAGGCCACGGCGAAGGACCCCCAAAATCAACGCTTCCTCGCAATCAGCGCGGACTTGACGAGCGCAGAAGAAAACGAGCGTGTCATCTCAGAAGTCACAGCCTGGAACGATGGAAACCCTCCAGACATTGTATGGGCCAACGCGGGCATGTCGCAACCCATGCTCTTCCTCGATACGCCCGCCGAAGTTCTGCGACAACAAATGGATGTCAACTACTTCGCAGCAGCTTACCTGGCTCAATCGACCTTGAAATCCTGGATAAAGCCATCAACTACTAAGTCCACACCACCGGTATCGAAGCCTCGTCACTTCATCGTGACATCAAGCGTCCTCTGTTTCGTGGGAATTGCAGGTTATGGCTCGTACTCACCCGCCAAGTCTGCCATGCGCTCATTGGCAGATACTCTTCGGCAGGAGGTGCAACTGTACAACGGAGCACGACGAACGGATACTGCGAATGGCCCTCCCGCTGAGATCAAGGTTCACTGCGTTGCCCCTGGTACCATCACTTCCCCTGGCCACGACAACGAGCAAAAGACGAAGCACGAGATCACGAAGATTTTGGAGAAAGATGACCCGGCTCAGAACGAGGACGAAGTTGCTCAAGCTGCGATCAATGGGCTGGAGAAGGGTGGCTATCTGATCACCACTCAGCTCATGGGGCATGCGATGAGAGCGAGCGCTCTAGGTGGAGCTCCTAGGAACAACTGGGTCGTGGACACAGTGTTCAGCTGGATTGTCAGCTTCGCGTGGCTGTTCATTGGGCCAGACTTGGATGGCAAGGTGTTCTCATTCGGAAAGGAGCATGGGATGGCATTGAAGTGAGGTCGTAGGAGAAGCTCTGAAAGCCGGCTCCAATCTGCTTCTGAGTGTCATCCGGAGCCATCGTTCGCACTACGCAGAGACTGCCGGATCCAAGACAATCACTCACGGCGACCTAGTTGGAGACTATGCGGACAGTATGTGTGTCTCAGATTCGAATTTTAAGAACCCGGCCAGCCGAGCGAGAAATGGGAAGGAATCTCAAGTTACACAACAATTGAGCTGGACTGCCGCACATCACAAAGCGGCCGAGTCCAACACTAGCTCCACGCCTAGCATTCAATATCCCTGGCCTGATACAGCGACTTCAAACAGGCAACGTCAGATGGTGGCTGGAGTGGGCCTGCCGTGCACAGACGCGCGTCATGATTGGCTCCTTCTGCCTTCCGGCGCTTCCTCCATCTTGACTTCTCAACACCCATACATTGAGAATATTGTACCACCTCAATCATTTGTCTCGAGATCTATCACTTCCATCTAAAGACCCTGCAATATCCTGGAGCGAGACGACGATCCCTGGTGCATCGTTTTGACTCGGTAGTCGCTAACTTCTGCCAGTATGGAAGAGCATGAGCAAGCAGTCAAGGGCATAGCATCAAGGGTGACCTCGTTCTATGAAAGAAAGATTCCCTTTCGCCTGTATCATGGTATGTCTTCCGCAGAATCACGAATTAAATGGTCGTCTCTCCTTCTGACGATCCTCAGGCTCCACCAATACGACCCAGACACGCAAGATCGACCCTAACAGGGTAGTCGACACCAGCAAACTGAACCATGTCTTCAACATTGATACCCAGAAGATGACTTGTTCAGCTGAGCCGAATGTTGCGATGGATGAGTTGGTCGATGCTGTTTTGCCTTACGGACTACTACCGCCCGTGGTAATGGAGTTCCCAGGAATCACAGTCGGTGGCGGCTTTGCTGGGACTGCAGGGGAGAGTTCGGGATTCAAATATGGCTTCTTCGACTGCATCGTTAACAGGATTGAGATGGTCCTGCCTAATGGTGAGGTTGTGAGAGCCTCCCGAACGGAACGAGAAGACCTTTTCTCGGGCGCAGCTGGAAGCTTTGGAACTCTAGGAGTCGCGACTCTCTTCGAGCTTCAATTGATCCCAGCCAAGCGATATGTCGAGATGACATACCATCCTGTATCAAGTGTTGCCGAAGCGCTTTCTACTCTGGACACAGTCACCAAAGATCAGTCGCTGGACTATGTTGATGGCATCCAGTACAGCATGAACAAGGGTATCATTGTCACCGGGCGACTCACCGATACGATCGCCCCTGGTCTCAAGCTGCAACACTTCTCTCGTCCGCAAGATGACTGGTTCTACGTTCACGTCGATAAAATTACTGGGAAATCGATCGAGGAAATCAAGGAAGTCACTCCAGTCAAAGACTACCTATTCCGCTATGACCGCGGAGCCTTCTGGACAGGCAAATACGCCTACGACTACTTCCTCACGCCTTTCAATCGCATCACACGCTTCCTGCTCGATTACTTCATGCACACCCGCGTGATGTACCATGCTCTCCACGCATCCGGCCACGCAAGCAAATACATCGTTCAAGACCTGCTTCTTCCCCGAAGTACCGCCCAGGAATTCATACAGTTCGTTAACGACAACTACGGCTTCTGGCCACTCTGGCTCTGTCCTCTC
This sequence comes from Nothophaeocryptopus gaeumannii, assembly GCA_031771865.1. Taxonomy (NCBI): domain Eukaryota; kingdom Fungi; phylum Ascomycota; class Dothideomycetes; order Mycosphaerellales; family Mycosphaerellaceae; genus Nothophaeocryptopus; species Nothophaeocryptopus gaeumannii. The sequence goes on from JASISA010000025.1 coordinate 3,518,346, forward strand.
AAGAAAGGCCAACAAGTCTCCCTCCGCCCCCGTCTCGGCGACGACAAGTCCGACTCCTTCGTCAACGTCGGGGTCTGGGGTCCAGGCTCAGCCAATTTCTCCGAATTCATTGCCCAAAATCGCAAGCTCGAGCAGAAGCTTCGCGAATTGGGCGGGATTAAATGGCTCTATGCCCAGGCTTTCTACACGGAAAATGAGTTCTGGTCGATCTATGACAAGCAATGGTACGATGCGCTGAGGGAAAAGTACAATGCCACGTATCTGCCGAATGTGTATGAGAAGGTGCGGGTGGATTTGAGTAAGGCTGCTGGGAGGTTTGATACGAGTACATGGGTTGGTTGGGGGAAGAGTTTGGTTTGGGGAGTTTGGCCTGTGAGTGGGGTCTATGGCGTGTTGAAGACGTTGTTTGAGAGGGAGTATCTTCTGGCTAAGAAATGAGGTGGACGCCACCGCGAGCCTTGATGGACGTGTTGTCGAATGATTGTCAACTAAAAGCTCCCTGTGCGCCTCAAGCTCCTATTAGCCATACCTAACCCTATGTACCTATTCTTGAGGATCTTCAAGCGTTGTTGATCCCCTAGCTAGCAACATCCAATGTCTCAAAAAAAACTCCTGGGGTCTTGGTAAATCGGACTTGCTCGCAACTCTGTAGCTCTCCTAAAACCCGATCTTCGGACTTTGGCTTGGCGGGAGATATGTGGCTTGGTCTGCATGATTGTTGATCGAGAAAGTTACTATTCACTATCAGTGAACCCTGGAGCAATGCCGACGATGCCGATGCTCGAGCAAAGCAAAATTAAGTAAAAGCTTCGGCGATACGACGCGACATAATCCTAATGCGTCCATGCCGCTTTTTCTAACGCGCACTACTACAAACGTACTGTACAGTATACGGAATCATACCATGACTTCTGTCTCTTCATGTCAGACTACTGCAGTACCAGCACATATATAGTTTAGCTGTAGCATACTTCGTCTGCGTTACGGGTTGCGTATGCTTCACATATACATCGATAGTCTGAAATATAGTCTGCGAGTTTGGGAGCTCGGTAGTTCTTTTTGCGGTTTTGCTCGGCAGCCGGGTCGTACGGCTTGCCGAAGGCGACTTTATTGAGTGTAGAATTATGTTCTAGAGTATATCGCCCGCGACGGTCTAGATATTGTCTCTACCTCATGCCAGATACTCCGAATCCACCCAGCTCGCAGTAGCATACCCGCTACCCAACACATCCGCAATCGCTACAGGCTCACTCAACGTCTCGGCAAAACTGGCTCTGGTACCCTCACTCCCAGCACCGGTATTGTCGTACTCAGCAAACGTGACACCACTTGTTCTCTCATCATCGCTATTCCAGATAGCCCACCCTGCCGAGTTGATCACATCACTCAGCATACAGTCCTGATATGCCACGCGAGCATACTCCCTCCACGGCCTGCCGAGATAGAAAGCCCCAGCTTCAACAGTAATTCCCGAAGCTGCAGCGACGGACGAGTTATTGATGACATAGTAGCTATCACTTGTCGAAGAGTCTCGTCCAGAAGCGACGATGTAGCCTGTAGAGGCGGCGAGAACGCCAAGATCGCATTGTTCGAACCAGACCTGTCCCTCTTCTCCGAAAATGAAATCTGTGGCTCCTTCGATATAATTCTTGGCATACAGCTGCGTGCCGGTCTCCGCGAGCACAGTGTCCTGAAACCCTTTGAATTGGCAGGCATAGTAGCCTTGTTCCGTGGCGTACGCGGACAGAGCGAGAGCCTGGCTTCCGTCTCCGTAGCTATTGACAACGTTGACGTTGTACAGTTTGAAGTTGCTGGTATGAACGCGGAGGGTGGCTGTGAGATCGTCGGTGTCTTGGGTTTTCTGGCTTCCGGCAGCGGTTAGGATGACTTCGTTGGAGGAGTAGGAGATTGTGTCTGAGGTGGAGCCGTAGATTGTGAGAGCGCCGCTAAGCGAATCGACGAAGACTTGTTCGGAGTAGGTGCCTGGTTCGATGAAGATGATCTGTTCGTCGGTGGAGGATGTTGAGAGGGCGTCAACGGCGTCCTGGATAGTCGAGTATGCATCTCCAGTAGCATTCTTGCTGACGACGAGTGCCCCATCGGGTGCTGTCGTCCGGCTGGCACATGCTGCCAACTGGGTGAGACCCAGGAAGAGAGCGAGTGACTTCATCTTATTTCGTTGAAGAATGAAAGGGTAACCTCAAGTCCGGTCTTACTTTTCCCAGAGCAAATCCGCTGGTAACGAATGTAGTAAAATGTGTGAACGGCCAGCGTCCGCCTGGGAAATATCGAAAAATGTAGATGAGATGCTTTCACAGCAGCCAGAAGACCAACGTATGTATTCTTCCGGTCGAAACACACCTACCCCTTTCGATGCTGCTCCCCGTCACAAGCGAGATGACGGCGCCAGTGCAATAGCTAGGAACGCGTGCTTCAATATATTTTCCATCACTACGTGTGGTTGCTCCGAGGACGTGCCATACAATCGCACGTTTCTTGGCTGCTGGTGTCGCGAATATAGTGATGGGTCCCACTCATCCCATGCTCTTTGGAAACAGTAGTTCCAGACCATGCTCATTGCGCCGATGGTGCTGATGCTGAAGAGGAAGCATAATACTGCGTGTGATGTTGTCAAAAGCGCGACATAATTGCGCTGTTCCGCGATCTAGGACGGCTGCGCTTAGGACGCAACGAAGTCAGCTTGATCACATTGAGATCAGTGACCGCGAGCCCAGGTCAGCAACGCTTCGAACACATCCGAGTGAGGAGGATATAACTGGTTGCAACTCGCTCCTCTCCAACCAAATTCGACTATATGCTGAACGCGGATGTCGCAAGTCGCAGCATAGAGTGTGGTCGGGCAGGAGACAGAGTCAGAGGAAATTCTCCCACCTTATAATGCATTACACGCTTCTGTGAGGCATTTCGTGCATTGAGAGACATAACTGTGCGGCGAATTGGCCGGCAATGGGTTCTGATGCCGTCCCTTGATCGTACTGTTCAGCAATCGTTCCACTGTACTTGTTAGTCTATCAGCATCGTCTGCGCCGCAGATGAGCAACTGTTCTCCTCGGTATGAATTCGGATCTACCCCATGCGGTATCCACGGAAGATCCGGTATGGAGCATACCTAAGTTGTCTTCGGGTTATCCTGTGCCATTCGCTTGTGATAGAATGTTTGTCAACAAGGCAAACTTTACGTACGTGCTGATCGCTCAATGCCTGTCGCCTCGATACTTGTTGGAAGCTTGGCCAAAAGCTCTACCATAGTAGTTGGATGATGGAATCAACTCAGCCATGGACGTCAACGAGAGATGTCCAGACGCTGACACACCGACTGAAGTGTTGTTGAATGTGGCATTGCCGACTTATGACGGCACTGGATTCGTCCGTCGGTCGGTGTGATCAGGCAAGACATGGACGGGTTAGGTCAAAGTGGTTTGCAGTGACATAGGTGCATTCTGAAACGCGTAAGCAGCATAATTTGATTACGAGCGTCCTGTTGGTCATCAATGATATGGCAGCCAAAACTCAAAGACGGACTCGACACGAGGGCGCTTTACCTGTGAATCCCGCAATACCCTGTTGATAGGGATTGACGAACGATGACTGATGTTATGTCGATTCTGTCAGACTAGCATGATGACCGTTGCAGCTCGTGTGGGCGTGGAATCTGGTCTCCCTGAAGGGCTTCAGGATGCAATCAGGGAAGGATGGAGACAGGGGAAGAGAAGGAAGCATCTCCGATATAGATCCGTCTGCAATCCTCGCACTCGTTGGATTGATCACCGTGGGTCCAAAACTCGAATCCTCGCGTCCCATTCACCGCGGGACAATGTCGATCTGTGGTCCGGAATCATGATGCTAGGCCTGCTCACAACGTTTCGTTCTATTACAAAAGCCCGCCTGTGGGAATTTGGCGCGAGCTGGCCGATAAGGCTTCTCGGAAAGCCTGACCAATTCGTCTGCTATTCGAGGCTCAAGTGGCTGAGGCCAAAGATGCCAAATTCGGTGGATGGTTTCCTGGCAGACCACTGGATCAGTAATCTTGCCTCGAACCTCCGAATGAGCCACATCGGGAGGCCTTGCGCACAAGATATTTATTGAGGTGTCGTCTGTGGCCACGAGGTCTACGAGGATAGCTCTTTGTGAGACTCCGAGCAAGTGGTAGTGCAACTTCCGGGGCGGGTGCGGGAGTGGTTGTGTGTTATGTCCCATATGGACGGCTTACCACGTGATTAGCAGGGCAAATAGTCCAGCCTAGCACGAAGTAATCACGATGCTTCCTGCAGCGATGGGCTACCTCGCCTCTGAGTGGTCGGCTCTGCAAAGAGGTTCCTGTCGTGCTACCGCCGCAGCGGCCAGGCGCTCGCCAGCCTCGCCTCCGCTGCGAGCACACACCGAGCCGAGACCTATAGACCAATTGGGCGCGGTATGAAACTCTCGCTTCAGCTCCACGCCAGTTGCTGGCGGTAGGGCGTACCGTAGCTTCTTTACGATGCGGACACAGCAGCTCGTGGTGGGTGCGAATATGTCACGTTTGGAGGCTAGATGTGCGACGGCGAGTGCGAATGAGCAAGGCCCAAAAGGCGGCCAAAGAGAAGCGTGAGGTCGGCTCGAGATGCCTCGGTCCAAAAGTCCTGGCTCGAATTCGCGCTTTTCCATCAGCCCCCCACAAAGCACACTCTCCTTCTGGCCATCGAGTTTCAACATGCTACCCTATTCGGACCATCAATCCTGCCCTCCGCCCTTTCTGCCGCCATGAAACTAATCCTCATGAGCGCCAGTTATTCTATGCAGCAATCATCGTCCCGACTGTATGGAGTTGGAGTACGGCTGGGTTGCGCAGAAACGTGGCTACCTTGCTGCGCGGTTGGGCGTCCGGTATGGCACCTCGCTGGGTACGCGGACTGTACGCGGACACGCCGATCCATCCCACAGCTCGCGTGTCTACCGTCCACAGACCGCAGAGAACAGTTACTAGGGGCCGGCTCAATTTGGTATCCGCGCGATACGACAGCCACGAGCCACGACAGCTTGAGCTCCTTGAGGGGATCCGCAGCACAACCCAACCATTGGCCCCAATCTATAGCCCTCAACGACTTCCTCCTGGAGCCACCAGACGAGGAGGTGGTAACTTGGTCCTGCGCTAGCCCTACGATCTGGAAACTAGGAGCAGGATTCTCTAGGATGACAAGAGTTTGCTACTCGGATTGATTCCTGGACACCCTCGCAATAGGCTTCTAACTCCTATCTTGCTCCTTCGCTAACCCGATGCTGCGGATACACAGCGAATGATCGTCTGCGGTAGTTTGCTTGCAATCATTCGTCTGTATGCACTATTCGAGCAACCTCGGGATATACCTGTAGTGCGGCTGAGCAATCGCTGCCAAACCAGCTTCGCAGCATTGCCCTCAATAGGGCTTCTGGGCACCGGAAAGTAGGAGGATTGGGGGCTTGAACCACGGCCCCCACCTGCTTTGAGCAGTGCATTCATGGCGATCGCAGCGAGGAGAAGACGTCTCTTCAGTCGCCAAGAGTCAGCTCATGTTGTATACCATTTCTCACTGACAATCCACGTGGCAGATCTCCCTCCCCCTTGCAGTGCCGACCATGAGTGAGCACTTTGTTGCTGGGAGCCGAGTGTATTATTAAGGTTCTCACACTTACTTACTGCGCAGCCCTACGAATCCACAAAAGGCGTTTGGTGGTGACTGATCGACGGCTAAATGATCTAGTGTGGAGCGGAATCAACCGAAAACTGTTCGAGAGCCAATTTGTCGCTACTGTTTGTCAGCGTGTCTTCCTACTACGGTAGCTGTAGGGCTGATGCGACAACGAAGCAATTGCTAAGGGTGCAATTCCTACGAAACGAGACGGCGGTGAGTGCTTTGCAGACTCGCAGAAAGTTGCAGCGGGGCTCGCTTCGGACGGCAACTCTGAGCGAATTCCAAAGCAAGATGCGTGATTGCGAGGCGCCAGCCGCCGGAGACTTCTCTCAGGCGGCCAGCAATACTGCCTCTGGGAATGTGCTTCAGAATAAAGACGGTGACCCAAAACAGCTCTTCTGAATGGCTGTGCTGCTTGCGACTAGCCAAGGCCTCCAAGGTATCATTGCATGCCAACGCTGGTCTGAAACTCGGCCGCTACGTGGACTATTATTTGCCAACGCCGAGTTTCGCATTTCTGCTGCCCACGGAAGGTCCGCCGGTCTTGCACTCTGTTGACTCTTGATCCGGCTTCAATTCTGAGCACCGGAGCGCAGTGGTATGCTCTTGCGTGGAAGACACCGGCCTTTCGCGATCGCGGAAACGGATTCGTAAAGTCCGTCCCAAGAACACAGAGAGCAACGGATGCGCTCGCAGTAGGGATGGTGCGGATACGCGCGCAGTGACGTCCAAGCCCTTCTTCACACCGACCCAGAGGATTGCGCTCGCTCTCGCACACGACTTATGGCTTCGCCGAGAATAGTCAACACCTTTGTAATCACTCGCGATGCATTCAGCCCTGCCGCATGCGAGGCTCGGTGGCCTTCAGCGCCGAAAGGGAGCCCTGCATCCGTAGCGCCAAGGAGAGCTACAGCCTACAGACCCCGCGTGCACCCGCCGTATAGCAACCGTCGTGGCAGGGTTCTAGCACACATGGCCTAGCAGCGGGCTCGCAGGGATCAGTCGTTCCGCCTAGATCCTACGTCTGGCTTGGATGACCTGATCGGAGTGAATATATGGATAGCCTAACGGCCGCCAGCCCATATTCCTTTCTCCGGTTTCACTGTTACACCTGCCTCTCTATATCACCATCTTCCTCCCCTTGGTGGCACGTCTGCCTCACCATCTCCAGACATCTGATCCAATGTATGATCAACTAAACATGCAGCGACACTCCAGTTACAGCTATCCGCAGTATCCGGCGACCGGGCCTCAAAAACATTATCCCTCTGCCCACAGCACGAGCAGCGCTTTCTCTCCCAGCGCGAACCCGAATGAGGACTGGACGAAGATTTCTGATCTGGCAGAGCGAAGGAGAATACAAAACAGAATCGCTCAACGGAATTACCGTACGCAACGTGCGGTACTAAATAGTGGACGTGTCATTCTAACACCGTGCAGGCAAGAAGCTAAAGAAGCGACTGGAAGATCTGGAGAGGCGAGCAGGGTCGAGCTCAGCGTCTCCTGAACAGCAACACGAAGCGCTGCCTCAAACAAACGGAGCTGATCCAGTGCCTCAAAGCTCTGCCGCTCCACGACAACGCTCCACGGGTGCTCAAGCCCGAAGAGATCGCACGCCTGACGTCCTCACTCAACAATACGTCCTCCCTTCAGACGACCGAAGCATGTTTTCTCAACAGTTCACTCGCCAGCTTTCGACCTCACCACCGCCCTTCTCAACCTACGCATCGATTCCAGCGACAGAAGCGATAAGCTACGCTGGATATCCATCGTACTGCGGCACTGGGATGGATATGCCGATGTACCCATCTTACCTGGCCGCCCCTCAGCAGACATATGGCATGCAAACGATGGTGTCTCCGCCAGTGAAGCAGGAGATGTATGCAGATGATGAGGTGAATCCCTTCAGTATGAGCTACGCCTCGATGGCCAACACATCCTTCCACGCAAGCATACCGCCCTATGTGAGTAGACCGCCACCATACCCTCCACGGAGTCACAGTTACCCGACGAATAGTGGCTGATCTCAAAGCCAGACACCACCTCTCTCGGACTCATCTGAACAATGGGCAGCTGGCTCTCCCCCAGAATATCCCAGGACGCCAGCCTCATTACCAGCCACACCACCACTTTTCGACCACGTATAGATAGATGACCACGCGTGCATCGATGGACTCTCGCTGCAAGGCGACTTTGGACAGGCGGCACTTTGTGTCATTAGCATGATGTTTTGATGGATTTGCACAGTTTCAGCGATGGAGTTTGGGCGATGAATTAGAGGGCGATCTCGCCAATGGGAGGACTTTGGGAACGCTTTGTCGTATTTGGGCGGCACGATGTCGCTGTGCCTTTGTTGCTGTAGCTTCTGGCACTCACATCACTCTCGCTGCGAGGTGACCTCAACGGTTGAGGATGAGCTATCTTGGAGGGTTCGGAGGGAGCTTCGCCATAGGACGCGACGCAAGCTTGCTAAGAACAGAGTTCAGTCCTAAAATGCAAATCGAAGTATTGTCTACGGTATATGTTACGCGCGCGGCAGATGTTTCACCCTAACGACACCAAACGAAGCATCCTGGTCTCCGTATTGTTGATGGAGCAAGTTACCCTGTTTGGCAAACCGCACGCCCTATTCACCTACTAGCCCCTTCCTCCATTCTGGCTAGTTTGGAGGGCTCGAGGTGGCAGTGAACAGCCCAGTCCCGCACTCATAATCTGCTCATCGCATTAATAATAAGATGTGGTAAGTCGTCTTTATGTGAAATGCATGCGAAGCTCGCCAGACGATCTCCGGCTGTAGCGGAGCCCGTGGACAATAATACCTTGCTCCTTCTACCGTGCTGGTCAGGGCCGCTCAGGATGGATTATTGAAGTGCGAGCCAGCACACAAAACGATCGTCGACCGGTTTGCGCTTCCGCCGCACTAGCCTCAGGACATACCTTCCGGTCGTCGATCATATATGGCTGTTGTGAGTATCCAAGATGCGAGCCATTCGGGTTTTGCTACGAACGCATGCCGAGGCTCGATTTCCGCATCGAATCTCGCGATTCTATGTTCGACCAGCAATTACCCTAAAAGGCGCAATTGCGGGTTTGACAGAAAGCCTGTCGTTGATGGTCTAGCCAGGACCCTTCCTCGTAGAACTTTGCCGTCCAAGACTTTCTTCCCAGAGGCTCGTTTCCCGCCCAGGACTTGGCGGACAATGGGCGGCGTGGCGGCGCCGGCGTGCCGGACACCGCGCCTTCCGCACGGAAAGCATGGAAGCTTGGAAGTCAGACACGACACAAACAACAACAACACAGCATCAACATGGCATCGATGACGAATTCCGACAAGAAGCAGCTCACTCTGTTCGGTGACAGCAAGCAAGTCATTGATCAAGCAAGCACATGACCAAGAACGTCGCTAACACATTTCCAGAGGCTGGCACTCGGCCGATTGGAAAGCGTCGGATGACCGAGTCCGTGGCGGCAAAAGTCAAGTGAGTGCTGGTTTTACGCTAGATTCTTACAAAGAATCGCCAAAGACCTATAGGGCGTGTACTGATTCGTTATGGGCATAGTCCTATTTGGAGTGTTCCGACGATATCGGCAGATTCCGTGGAAACTTGGACATCAAGACATTAGGAGGAGCGGGATTCGCAAGCCAGAGGACGACTGGCGAGGATCGCGAATGGGACCTTTCAGACTACGCAGGCATCGAAATCTGCATAGCGAAAGGAGACAGTAAGTGCCAAGTTTTGCTTGAGTAGACGTGTTGCCCAATGTAGCAGTCGCTGTTGGATCCTGGCCCATGCGGAGGACGCCGCTAATCTTAGCCCACAGAAAAGCGATATACATTCAACTTGAAGGATGAGCTCCTTCCCGTGGATCAAGACACTGGAAGGGAGCAGTCCTCTATCTCGTACGAGTGCGACTTCGAGCTGCCTTCGCAGGCAGAACCAGGGCATACGTACGATCGGAAGGTCTTCATCCCTTGGAGTAGCTTGAACGCCACGTATCGCGGACGGATCAAGAAAGACGCAAAGCCCATCGACTTGAAGAAAGTCAAGCGGCTCAGCATAATGATGCGAAGCTTCTTCGGCACGCAGGAGGGAGACTTCTCCTTATCAATGCGCTCGATCTGCGCTTTGCCCAAAGCGCCTTCGCACGATGAGGAAATTGCTGTCGTCGAGCCCGGCGCCTTGGAGAAGGGCCACGGCGGCGTTCGCAGCAGCAACCCTGGGTCGGCGGCTCCTGTGAGTGCGATGTGGATACCCAATGAACTTACACAGCTGACTGATGTTCTAACCCAGGGTCGCGTGCAGAGTCGCAACGCTTACCTATTTATTGGTGCTATGTGTCTGGTCGCAGTATATTTCCTGAGTGGGAAAGTATCGACGATGGTGTGTGGCCGTATGTCGTGATTGGGGGCCAAAAGCGAGTAGTGGCACCTCATCACAACGCCACGGGTTGTGTCAAAGCCATCTCCGTGGGTTGGCAGTTGGTGATGAGACATACCGCCATGTACACGAGCAGCACTGTCCCAGGATTCAAGTCTGATGGAACAGCTATAGCGATAGCCAAGACTTTGTATGCGCTTGTGGCAGCGACATGCACTGACACTATCAGCACTCTATTTCAACGTCGAGAACATTCGTTCTCACGAGGGTAAGCCTGGGAAAGGTGGTGTGAGCATAAGAACACTCCAGTCGCCCACTTCACTCAATACCTGGAGCACATACCCACAACGTAAACTGCTCTTCTCTCCGAACCACCAGCCTGAGGATCGGCATCTCTGCGCTACTCGGATCGCACAGCGCTTTCGGATCCGGATCCGGTAGGTCGCAACAAATGCCTGGAGAAGCAAGACCGTTTCAGAGCCCTTGGCCAACGAATCCACCTCCCGCTGTTAGCAACTCATGCAATCCGGACGGAGCAGCATAGCTGTTGTGCTCGCAAACATGCGCATTTCCGAACCCAAAAAGCCTATCAGTCAGGTTGGAATCTCCCAAGCTATTCGCTGCCACGACGCCCTACACAGCCACGCAAATCCCGGGTTCTCAGGATGAGTCGGGGCTACGGGCACAGCCTCCTTCGTTTTCTCTGTTGTGCTGTGCGTCAACACAACATCGCATTACGAATACGCTGCCCTACGCTCCCCCCATACCACCTGGCGCCTGATCATTTTAGCTGATAAGGTAGGCGGGCGGGCAGCGGAGCAACTACAAGCAATGCGATTCCGTAAAGTCCGAGGCTAGTCGCGGACTCGCAATCGTGAAAAAGCTTGGGTACGCGAGCCTGCGAGCCTGCGAGAGGAGTCTGCTGCTGTGTTCTCGTGCGTAGGACTACGTGTATCCATGGAGGGGTACGCAGATAGGACGGCGGTTGTATACGTACGTGCGGAAGTACGGCGGTGCAGACGCAGTGCGTCATGAGGTACTGCTACTGATCTGGGCATGCATCGCGGCGGGCGTGTCGGTGCTTTCGAATTAAGTTCACTGATGAAGCAAGCAGGCAGGTAGGCAGGCAGGTCGTTTTCGCACTGCTTGCTTCCTGTGCATGCGTACTACTTACTTGGAAGGGCATGTGGTCTGCCAACGAATCTGGCAAACGTTCGTCGTTCCGAGAATCCGCTCCGGCCCCCATTTTGCACGGTGCAGCAGTGCATGTGACGGGATCTCCCAGTCGCGCACGATCCGCGCCGGTTTCGCTACGACTTTTGACTGCTTGTACAAGTCAAAGGTCCCTTGCGGCTGGGTTTGGCGTGGCAGAGACCTGTTTCTGCTTCCGGGCAATGACTCTTGGATCGGAAAGGTTGGATCATCAGTCATTTTGAATGCTCGCTTGACGATGGATTGCATAAACTACTGATGAGCGAGATGAGTACGTAAGGAATTTGTGCTTGTTTGGCGTTTGTTTGGAATGGTGCATGACGTTGACTGTGCCGTAACAGGCTTTTTGTTTTATCGAAACGCATACTTCATGTAGTAGCAAAGACCGAATCTCGCATTTTGATCATCAACGCCTTCTCTATCAAGACGGATACAGTCAATCAATAGTCTATTCTGGGTATCATCTTATCAGTCCCTTCCATGTCAGTCCAGTCTTCCAATACTTCGCATGTCGCACCCAAGAAAGCAAAAACCCCTCCACCCAACCCCTCCAGCAACCAACGATCGCATCCCTGACTTGATTCACGCAACCCCAAGTCTTCCGGTCCGGACACGCACTTGGCCCTACTGATCCCGTAACAGCCATGTCCGTGTGGTCTCGACGGTAGTCGCGGAAAGGGCACACGTGTTCCCGTCGACTGTCCGGAAAGTCAGGTCTGTGACATCGTTCTGCAAAGTTGAGAGGCAGAGTGGGATTCTTGGAACGGTGTATTTCTTGCCATTGACAGCAGATGGCTTCTTGGCAGTAGCTGCAGCATCTTGTGAGTTCTGTTGTCCTTCGAGCTTGTCCAAGAAGCTAGCCAATGTTGCCCATTGACCTTTCCGCTCGGCTACCTTTTTCTGGAGCGTCTGTCGAAGTTGTTCCTCGGAAGGCAGGCGGTATACAAAGAGCTGAGTCAATGGTGCCGGTCGGATGCGTTTCTTGTCTCGTTCTGCGAGCGCCAAGAAGGAACCTGTAGGGGTGATGGCGAACCGCGGATGGTGTTCATGGGCGCTCGGCATGTTCTCCCAAAGACCCATGCCCCCTTCCGATAGCGCTCCTAGAGTGAAGTCCCAGCCGCTCAGGAAACTTTCGAGCCTCGCGAGGACCGTGACCTCGTCTGGCTGAACGGTGAGGTCGAGGCTGTGTGACTCCGTGGTCTTGACGTGACCCATGATGTAGTAGCTGCTCTCGCCGCCGCCGTGCTTCTGGCCTGCGAAGAGAAAGCCGCCTTCAAATGGGTGTAGCAATTGTAGACCTGAGATTCTCGCCATCTGGTCGGCGCCGTTCTCTGAAGTGGCTGGCAGCTGGAGCAGTGATGAATCGAAGAAGACGTGCTTCAATCCAGCCTTGCTCTTCCAATGATCGATCGTTGCCGTATGGTTATCGTTGTCCGCCTTGGGTGGCGTGCCCAGGTAGACGATCGTTCCCTTTCCGCTCAAACGCACGCGCAGGACGTGATCATCCTGCTCAAAGTCCACTCCACAGATGTAGTGCCCTGTCGCGCTCGCGATGTACTCGTTTACAGTGAAGCTGTCTGGCTCCGCGGTGAGATCGTATATCTGGATTGTCCGCTCTTGAGCGATCGCGAGCAAGTTCCCGTCCGAGGAGAGTGCCATCTCGTTGTACACGTTTGTCTGGACTTTCAGCCAAGGCCCATTGCCAACCGTCTCTTTCAATTTCGTTGATCGGACGCTGAGCCAACAACCTCGCTTCTTTCTCGGACGTGTCAAACAACGCGATGTCTCGGCCATTCAATGTCACGGTCTTGTTGCCATTGGTCGTCGCAGCCACCCTTGGCGTCACTGGAAATCCCATCTTCGACGCTCTCGTCAAGTTCCCAGGGGTATCGTGTGCGCACTCATATTTGACTCCTAGCATAAGGGTGTGCGCCGCATCGTCGAAAAGGTTCTCCAGCTCCGCTGGATTCGATTCGGCCGGATCAACTGAAGGTAGAATCGGTAATCGTCGCAGCTGCCTCGCCAGCGGCACGATGTCGGTAGACGCGAATCTCCACCACTTGCATACTCTTCGCGCCGAGTAGAAAGACTTCGTGTCCAGGTAGCTAAAGATCTGCTGTTGGAGCTCCAGAGGAAGTCCAGTGGCAGCCATGGTGGTCTGCCTGACGCTGACGACGCGCTCCAACGCAGCAGACATGATGGCGGTAAGCAGATAGAGTATGAGAGGAGAAGGCTTAAGCAGACAAGCGACACAGAGAATCAAGACTGAAATCAGAAGGGTCGCCAACTTACATCAGGGAAGTCGGATTCTGATGTGATTCATCAGCGAACGGAATGAGATGAGGCCAAAACACCGGGGTCCAACGCCAGGCTCAAAAAGCGTTGAGAGCACCATCAGGGTGCATCTCGGACCGTGAACAATCGTGAGTCGGGTGGGCATGTCGGGCGGTGAAACCACAGGATGGTCAGAGTTCTCGCTTCAGACCCCCGTGGCTGTCCCGATAACCAAGTTACAAGTCCAATTGCGGGCAAATGGCGGATTGCTGTGTTGACAGAGATCTCACGCTGCCATCCACTTCTTTTTGTGAGAGATAACGAATGACTTCATGCTTTGGCCACGGTGCATTTGCATGTGCAACGGCCCTGCAGACGGCCCCCCTGTGGATCTCCCTTATTCTAGCGTCCGACTAGAAGCTTGCTGCTTCTAATTCGGTCTCCGTTTCATTCACCGACAGCATCAGAACGATCTTTCTAAGTACGTACGATCAGTGAACATCTCGAACAATAGATTCGCGACACCGAGGCTGTCACTATGCACGGACGCATTGCATTGGACGAGTTCGACCTGGTCCATCGCGCGAGAGAGAGCATACAGACCGACGATTGCAGAGCCAAGAAACCCGTCGGCATTCATCGCGCATCGCGTATCGAAAAGTTCACATGCCGCCGAGACTCCGCCGTCCGAAACTCCACCTCACCCTCCCAATGATCTCATCCCCAGAGACCGCCTTCTGGTGAATATGGAGAATGCTTGCGAGAATGTCGTCGCCGTCGATTCACAGATCTCTTTAAAACCCATATCGCCATGTGTTGACTCCGAGAGAGCTTGTAGAAGACACCGCGTCGAGGTGAAAAGAAGATTATGGATGTTACCTGTAGGGCACAAGAGATGTGTATCCGGCGACACCGCTACGGCCGACGGAGCATCATGACTGCTAACAGCAGGTGCCGATATCATGAGCCGCGATACCAGTCGGACGGATACGTTGGGCTTGGCTCCACTAAAAAACAAGGGCATGCTTGATCAGACAACATGCAGTCGCCCATACATGCAAGCTGTAACATCTTCGAGTCTGACGGCGAAACGGCTGATCAGTCAACCCGAGAATTCCCAATGCAAGGACATGACACCGGAAAGAAACGTCTTCAAACCATGAGCAGTTGTTGATCAGTACAGTGTCCTACCTCCCACGACTCGTCGAAGGTGCTCGACTCCTACTCCTCGTCCTTGCAAAACTCTCCCTCGTATTAATCCGATCCAAATCGAACGGATTATATTCATACGTCCTCGTCCTCTGCAATCCCAACGACCCTCCCCTACTCGCACTCCTGCTGCTCCTCCTCGTCCTCATAGCCTCCGATCCAGGCATCACGTCCCTCGCTGCCCTTTCCTCCTCCTTTTCAGTCCCAGTCCACTCTTTCGCTTCTTGCTCTTCAATCTCCTCTGCCCCGCGGTTGCGTTCCCAGTCTTCGTACGCCTGGGCCCGCGACTCGCCAGCTTCGATTTCTTCTCCTTCGGAAGACGATTCCTCGGCTTGTTCTTTCATTCGTCGCAGGAAAGCTTCGGATTCGGCGGCGTATTTGCAGCGCTTGCGGATGGAGTAGCCGTATTTGTAGAAGAGGAAGGGGAACGGCACACAAATCAAAGCAAGAAATCCTGTCCTCACTTATTAGCGCCACGATATACCACTTTGTACGAGGCTGCTGCTTGCTTACCTGGTATCATAGTCGCCCAATGAATCCCCAACGCATCGTACATATACGGAATAAACAACGGAAACGCCGCACCCACCACCGATCTCAGAACAGTATTCGCCGCCAACACACTCGCCGAATAAATCGTATACGCATCAATCAAATAATTGAATATCCCCACAAACACAAGCACCATTCCAAATCCAAACGGCGCAGTCGCAATGATACAGACAATCCAGTGTATACTCGGATAATTCGTCCAAGCGAACCAGATCAGTCCGATGGGGATAGCGACAGTTCCGACTAACGTGGGCGGCATGCGGGATTCGGGAGGTGCGAAACCGTCGTATTTGTCGTTGAGGCGCACGTAGCGTTTGTTATCCCATATGTTGTAGAGGACTGCGCAGATCATTCCGACCATTACGCCTAGGAAAGCGAGACCGCCGATGCCTGGAGACCAGCCGCGGACTTCTTGAAAGACGATTGGGAAGGCACCGAAGAGGCCGTAGAGGGTTCCATCTAGGACATGTTAGTCTGATGTGCTGATCCTGGGATGTAGCAGGTCGCAAAGCTCATCGCTGCTTGCTTTCTCGCCGGTCTTCATGCATGCGAAGCTGCCCGCAATGCGCACAGCATACTAGTAGGCAGAGCGGGTGCTCCGCGAGAAAGCAGCGACGACCTTTGTTTTCGAACCCAGCTGCTGTCCGAACTTACAAATCACAGCCATGTACAGACTGAGCAACAGCACAATGGGCTCTCGGAATAAGAGGATCCAAGGTCTGCCTAGAGATGTCTTCAACACATGGCCAAACGTCGTCTTGCCTTGCTCAACATCTCCTCGACTTCTGTACACTTTTCCCGTCTTCTTGCTAAGGGCATTCGCTCGTGCTCGCAAAATAACAGGCGCATATGTCTCGGGCAGAAACAGGAAGAGGGCAATCGTAAGAGCTCCCCTGTCACCACGTCAGTCTCCTCCAATACCACCAGCTCCCCCTATTCAACACGTACGTGAAAATCGTTATAACCCCCAAAATCCACCTCCACCCCACCGTCTCCCCAACAAACCCACCCACAATCGGCCCCAAAACAGGCCCCATGAACGGCGCAGCCGAAAACAAACTCAGAGCAAGTCCCCGATCCCTCGAAGGAAACATATCAGCAATAACCCCTCCCGCATTCGTCAACGGACTCGCTCCAAAAGCTCCTGCGAAAAATCTCGATATCACCAATGTCTGGATATTCTGACTTGCTATTGCGCCGCCGTTGAATGCTGTCATGATGGTGTAGGTGACCAGGAAGATGATTTGTCGGCCGAAGATTTCAGACAATGGGGCCCAGAGGAGAGGGCCAAGAGCGAAGCCGAGAACGAAGAGGGAGATTCCGAGGGTGAAGACGATTTGGGGACATTGGAATTCGGCGATGATTTCGGAGGAGCCGCCGCTGTAGGCGGAGGAGTCGAAGGCTACGGCTAGGAGGGCGATTGCTACGAGGATTGTTATCTGCGCGACAGCATATCAGCCTGAGATGGTTTGAATGAAGGGGCTTGGGCACGTACAGCCCATCTTCTCAACGCGCCCCAGTTCATGGGGTTTCGAGGATCGTTGTCTATCCAGACGACCACGTAGGGATCATCGTCTGTTCCTGAGCCTTGGTATTTGTACTCTTCCACGTCTTTTGTGAGGCCTGCTTTGGATATGACATCGCGGAAATGGCCTGTTCGTTGTGGTGTTTGGGCTTCGGTATCCTTCTCTTCGGCCATGATGGTTGATATAGCTCAAACTCCAAGCTTTTGCTTTCGTCCTTGATGCGCCCACTCTTGCTCCTTCTCCGCGGTCTCTTGATGTGCAAAGTTCAGAGGACGAGTGTATCCTGAAGCGTTGATCGCGTAGAGATAAAAGACAAAGGCAGTCAAAATTTTGTCGAGAGACCTACTATGATACCCTCGGCTTTAGATAAACAAGAGGGACAACGCGTTCGATACCTTAGCCCGTAGACTAGATGAGGTCAGAGTTACTTTTCGGTTTGGACATGCCGTCCAGCGCTAAAGGCACTAGAACTAGAGCTTTCGGGAAACGGCATGATGGTGACGTTCGCTCTTGAATAACCATGGCTCTATTCGCGTGCTGGCTCATCAATGGCCACGTGAAAGGCTCTGTTCGGTAGGCGCTTGCGCTGCTTGCACAGCTTGCATCCATGAGTGTTGCATGCGGCCGCAGATGGGAGAAAGAGAAATGCAGAGAGGCTGATGTCGAATGACGTTAAAAGTCGGCTCGATGCTTCGGAAGCATTGCCGAGTCAACATATTTCTTGGCATTACCTCCTGCTACTCACTGTTCTGTATTACCTTCTCCTATTAGGAATCCTCAAGTTTTATCTTTCCTAAATGAGACATAGCAATCGCATCCCCACGACCCAACCCTTTCTCAACCTACAGTCCTCCTCTCCTCCTCTCCTCAAGCCTATCACACTTAGAAAGAACTACTCCTTTCAATATCCACATCCGATCCAATACTCTCCTTCATAGCAGCACAAATCTTCCACGCCTTGAACCTCTCACACTCATCCAACCTTTCCGCAGGCCCCAAACGACTTTCTTCAAACACAACAACATTCATCTTCTTCCCTAACGCCAGCTCCGCCATTGAATGAAGACACCGATCTAGCGAATCCCTTGGCGAACTCTTTTCCGTTTGTGGCGGCTTGCGTATCCCAACATGGATCTCGGCCAACTGCAGACGAGGAAACACGCTGTCTTTGAGAAAGCGGCAGAGACCTTCCGAGGCGATATCCAGCGCGTGCTCTGCATAATGCTTATTATTGGCGCCGTTGGTAAAATCCTCCGTGGATAGATACAACACGTGTCTTCCAAGGAAGGGGGAGTATTTCCAGAAGTGGCGGAGGTAGTCTTTGTGCATGCCGTGTGGGTGAGGAAGAGCGTCGTGGGTGACGAACAGCGTGACGGACTGGTTATTGAAGCATTCACGGTATTCCTTGCTGAGCTGTTGATTGCTGAGAAGGATGTTGGGCGGAGGAAGGTTCGTGATCCAGGCCGTCTTGACGACGTTAGAGGCATACGTTTTAGAGTCGAATCGTTCGAATTTGTGCGTTGGATCGAGGAAAGTGTAGACCTTGTCTCGAAGTTCACGGGCCATATCGAAGAAGCGGAAGGGTTGCTGCTTCACCACATCAACTGGATCGAAATTGGATTCGGGTCCTTCATCATCGATGGTGTCTTCGTTGGGCATATGAGAAGACCTTCTCTGACCAATGTCTTCTTCTCGATCGGCGGCTCCTGAATATGAATGGCTGGAATGATGGACATGGTGAGTTGACCTCCCGAGAAGCCATCAGCGAGCGTCTTTTGTATGCCACAGTGCCAGGAAACATAGTAACACAAGCCGCATTCATTTTACCAAAAGATTGTTACCACAGCATTGAAGCCTACAGACGAAGCAAGGAGGAGCCGTCAAAATCGTACTTGAATCAGGCAGTCGTGAGCAAGGTGACGATAATTCAACGGCAATGCAAATTCCAGTCGTTCCGGTCGCAAGCAAACGGTTGGTTTGGATGATTCTTGTTATCGGATGGGTTGTTGCTAAAAGTAAGACAGCTTCCAAGGCAACAATCTGAGTTTTGCAGAGTGTAGTTCGCTCAATGCTAGAATCGATTCATTGAGAAAATTGGGCGAATCATCTCTAAACGACTTCATCAGATGCACCAAACCCCAAAACATCCTGAACAGCATCATCAATGCTTCTTCCTGCGACCTGCGATGCTTCTTCTTTGATCCAATTCAGCACAAAGTCCTTCTCCAATCTCTCCATTCATAAGGTCGTTCTCAGCAGCGAGGAGCTTCCACAATCTAAACTTGATCATCGTATTCTCGCCCACAGTGGTATGTTTCGGTTCAGCAAAGACAGTAAGACATATCTTGCTCACCAGCGGCAACTCTTTCAATTATTCCAACATGTCTCCCCCAAGTGCGAGGCTGAGATCGTGTGCAGTGTCCTTGATTTGTAGAATAGTCCGATGTCATCCTCGTCGATTCGCAAATGAGGCAGATCGCGATGATACTGGGCCAAATAATTTTTTGGATTCCGCTCGAGACTTTCCAAGCCGACGATAGCAATACATGGCTCTTCTCCTCTTATTGTCCTCCTGTGACAGAAGCATTCTGCAGGAAAGTTGAACACGAGTCGCTGGATCACTTGCTAATATTGCCGAAATCGATGAATGTCGAATCCTTGAAGGACCATATCATAGTTCATGACTAGCGATACAGGCTCGTCCTTCCAGCAGTCGCGATACTCCATGCTGAGTTGCTTGTTACTTAAGACGAGAGGTAGAGGAGTGATACTGGCAACCCAGCCCCACGGAATGACATATTTGCCGTAAGTCTCGTTACCGACACGTTCGATGCTGTTGGGGGCAGGGAGGAGCGTATAGACTTCGTCTCGGAGTTCTCGTGCCATGTCGAAGAAGCGGAAAGGCTGTTGCTCGGGTATAGGCTCTTGAGGTAGTCCTTCGTTGTTGACCGACTGCTCGTCCATCTGATCCTCATCAAGTATAAGAAGACCTCGAACCAAGGTCTCCTTCGAAATGAGGCTGAAAATAGGATCCGGGGACGAGGAAGAACTATCTGAGTCGGGTGAATTCTCTTCTCTGTCTGTACTCTCCACACTCGCCACTAAGGCCCTCCCAACCAGGCTGCTCATGAGATTTGCATCCATGATGTTTGAGTATACCGTACTACGCCCTCCAGAATCCATCAGCGAGCAGAGGTCTATTGTACACGGCCCTTGGAGGCAACACGGTGACACAAGCCAGGCACCACATCCACACTACCTCCAAACTGCCATTGAAGCCTTCTGAGGAAGCAAGGGAGAGCCGCGGTATCCACCATCGAAGGCAGCATCCTTCCGCAGTCCAGTGAATGCGTCGTACATGGTAAGCATTCATCAAGCAGAAAATGCTTCCCGTTGTTCAATACTGAATCGTGGTCATCGCCGCTTGCAAGCTTATAGGTGATATCTCCACGTAGTCGTCCACAGTCAGAGGGCCAGAGCATCGAACCAGTGCAATCACGAAGGCGGATGGTACCCGGGAGGGGTCATTGTGTCAAAGATCATCGTTCTGTTCGGTCCACTACACACAGCCTCTAACTATCAAAAAGCGCAAAGGCAAATAGAAGGGTATCGTCCGAAAAAAGGTCCACACACATCATGCAACTGGCTCAAAACATCCAGTTCGCTTCCCCAAAGAACGCCAATCATATGCGACCACATCACCCGACGCGCTTCTTTCCTGCTCCAACCACATGGCATAATCCAATTGCTCAGAGTTGGTTCAATCAAGAAAACCCAGCAATCTTCTTGAACCAACTGCCCCTCTTACTATCACCTCTTTGGGGCATGCTCGGTCTTCCATAAGACCCACCACCCATCATGTCCGCATACCCGCCACCATAACTCTTGCTCCTCCCGTGGGAATTGGAACCGTCTGAGCTCTTGACGTTTTCTTGCTCCCTCGTCTCCCTCCTTCTCCTCCTCCGTTCAGAATCCTCATCCTCATAACCACCACCATACCCATCATCCCTCCTCTTTCGATTCCGATATTCCCTCGCCGTCCCGGGCTCATCATCATACATGTTCCTCTCGGGAGCAATATCCTCCCCAAAATGTATCGGAGCATCGACGATAGTCCTCTCGATCGGCGGCGGAGGAGGCGGGTCATCATTGACGGAATGGACCCAAGAGGCGGTTTTATCGCCGCCGGTCTTTATAGCGTGAGCAAGCGGCTCGGGAAGTTTGCCACTTCCTTCCATATCCGCACCACGCGCAACACGGGAGGACTCACCATTACGACGATCAAAATAGTCTTCTGGGACGCCGCCGGTATCGCGAGGATACTCGGAGTGACGACGCGATGTGCGGGGTCGTGAGCTCTTCTCGCCGCCACCGCTGGGTTCCGCTACGCTGCGGCGCATGCGACGTTCTTCTCTGCGGAGGCGGCGGGCTTCTTCGTCTTCGGGTGCATCCATGTATGAGCGTCGACGGTCGGTCTTGGGTCTTGATGAGGCTGCGGCGGCTGCAGCTGCGTCTTCTTCGGCACGTTGTTGTTCGCGCTCGCGACGTCGAGCACGTCGCTCCTCTCGATCTTGTTCTTCCTGCTTGGCTAGGCGCTCTTCTTCAGCACGTCGAGCGTGGCGCTCTTCTCGTCGGCGTTCACGTCGTTCTTGATCCTCTCGAGCAATGCGGTCCTCTTCCTCTCTGATCTTGGCACGTTTGGCTTCATCGCGGTCTTTGCGGCGAGCGGCTCGGGCTTCGTTCTCTTCCGCCTCACGGGCACGACGTTCACGGCGCTCTCTTCTACGTTGCTCACGTTCGGCATCCTCGGCTTCTGTCACTGGCGCGGTGTCCATGCCATCGCCTTCTGATGCCTTGCGCGAACGATGAACCTTGCGATCTTCTCGGCGAAGACGCTTTGAGTTGTCGTCATCGTAGACCGAGTCTCTCTTCCGGCGAGCACCCGCATCGCTGTCATACTTGGTGCTCTGACGGCGATCTGGGGTCGGTCGTGAAGACCCGCCTCCCCTGAAAGCTCCCATTAGACCGCCCATGAGACCTGCTTTCTTGGCATTGGAAGCACGTCGTGGGGGAGCCGGCCGCTCGACGAACTGCAGGTCATCTGGTCCAGAGAATATCTTGGCATCATCAGATCCACGAGGCGCGTCGACCATGAGCTCGTCGTCATCACCGAGCCCACCAGACATTTGCGCATTCTGCGTTCGCGACTTGCTGGATTTTTGGCGCTCTTTCCGTACATCCTTGGCGGAGTCTTCCGGCTCGTCAACTACGATCATGTCATCAGAGTCGATTGGATAAGGATCCGGAATCTTGCGTGTCTTGCGCTCGGACTTGGATCGACTGACGCCCAAGACCTTGGCTGCCTTCGCAGACATCTCATGTTCCTCGGGTGGGGGCGACACAAGGCCAGAGTCGCCGACAGCAGTTGAGTGACGGCGAGAGCTGGACTTTTGTGCCGAAGAAGGCTGTCGTGTCGATTTGGATCGCGCCGGCGTAGAGGCGCCACCGAATAGAGAAAAGCTCATTCCTCGTGAAGTGCTCGGTCGTGACTTGCTCTCCTTCTCGACCTTGTCGGATGCTGAAGACCTCGAGGCCTTCTCAAGTGGATCCTTGTCACCTGATTTGCGCGCCGATTTCGAGCGCGACAGGCCAGAAGGACGTTCTGTAGTCTTTGGGGACGTGGTCTCGTCGCGCGACTTTTCTTTCGTAGACTTCTTCGGAGGCGTCGCACCCCAGAAACCCCAAGACGAAGAGCCCTGATCGCGCACAACTTTCGGTCGTTCCTTCTTCGACGACTTCCTCTCTCTGGGCTCTTCCTCAGGCGGCGGCGTCGGAAGTTCAGGCTCGTCACCAAGCAAGTCCTCAAAATCAGCCGGCGGTGGCGGAGGAGGCTCGACAATCGGATCGGCCTTTTTCTTGGATTTCTTCTCGTCCTTGCTGGAAGACTTTTTATCCTTACTCGACTTCTTCGGTGGCGACGCTGGCATCTCAGGCTCCGGGTCGTCAAGAAAGTCGTCAACTGGAAATCCACCTGGTACCGGCGAAATGGACTGAGGTGGCGGCGGCGCGAATTCAGGCTCCCTGGTTTTCTTCGACGACTTCTTGTCTTTCTTCGACTTCTTATCAGGAACGATCTCAGGTTCTGGAATGACCTCAATGATGGGTTCAGGTTCTGGTTCCGGTAGAGGCTCCTCAGGCGGAGCGGGGATGTCCCAGAGGCTACTCTTTTTAGACTTCTTCTCAGGCTTGGCGTCGGCGAAGTTATCAGCTTGCAGCGCCTTGATGCGATCTTGAATACTGCCACCCTTCTTCAACTTGGATGACTCTTTTGCTGATGCCTTGGGAGGCGACATTGCTGATGTGAGCCCATCGTCTCCAAAAGAAACATCTGGCATCTTCGAAAAGCCGTTGAAGGATGCGTCCTGATTGGCCCACGGGTCCAAGCCAATTTTATTACTCGCGTCGGCACCGGTTGTGGCTTTCTTAGTCGACTTGAGAGATGAACCCCAGAATCCCCAGCCGTCAGCCTTCTTTGGTTCGTCGAATGAGAGCATCGGATCGAGCTCAGGCTCTGGAACGAATTCTGGCACCAGCTCCACCTTCGGCTCTGACTTCTTGCTGGACTTGCTGTCAACCTTTGACAACTTCGAGTCTTTCTTCTTGCTGTCCTTCGCATCCTTGGAGGACTTCTTCTTGTCGGCGGGCGGAGGTGGTGGAGCATCGAAGTCGTCGAGGATGTCGTTCGGGTCTTCACCAAGGGCGGCTGCGAACGCTTCTTCATCGGCCTTGCGCTGAGCCTCAGCAGCTTCTGCAGCGTCCTTCTCTTCTTGCTCTTTCTTCTCTTTGGCCTCGCGCTTCTCGCGCTCCTTCTTCTCCTTGAGTGTTTCCTTCTTGGTGCTGCCAAAAAGGCCCCAGCCGGAAGACTTCTCTTCCTTCTTGGCCTTCTTGTCTTCCTTGGGCGGCTCTGGCTCGGGCTCTTCGACGATGTCCAGGATATCTTCAACAGGCGCCTTCGCACTGGACTTGCTGTCTTTCGACTTGGTCTTGGAAAGCGGAACCTCTTCGATCTTGGACTCCTCCTTTGCACCTTTCTTCTTGCTCTTCTTGGTCGTGCTGGTGAAGCTCCAAGGATCACCGGCAGATGGCTCATTCATGTCAAGCAGGTCAGCGCCAGGGTTGGCATCTTCGATAGCGAGCATATCGGGTACAGCCGGTGGAGGAGGAGGGTCCACGCCCTTCTTCTTTTTCGTCTTTTTGCCTGAGAAGAGGTTAGCACACGTTCCACAGCACCGCTCAAAACATCGAAAGATTCACCAGTGGTCCACGATGCCCAAGGGTCCTCCTCCGCCGATTTCTCTTGAACAGATTCTGGCAGGAGGACCGATGCGCCGGGACTGGGATCTATGATTTCGACGATGCCTTGGCTTTTCTTGGCCTTTTTGGGCTTCTTCTTCGTACCTGTGGACCACGAGTTCATCCAGTCATCGTCGGCTTTGGGCTCGACGACGGCCTCGGGTTGGAGTTCTTCTGGAGCCGGTGCTTCGATTACGGGAAGTGCCTCGATAACTTCGCCCTTCTTCTTTTTCTTCTTGTCAGTCTTGCCCCAGCCAGCGCCACTGAACCAGTCATCTTCAGGCGCCTTCTCCTCAACGGTACGTTCCGGGGGCGGAGGTGGAGGAGGCGGAACTTCTTCGATTGCGCTCTTCTTCCCTTTCTTCTTCTTACCAGTGTCTGCCCATCCACCACTGAGCCAGTCGTTTGCCGGTGGTTCTGGTTCCGGTGGTGGAGGCGGAGGAACTTCGATGATAGGCGCGGCGGGCTCCTCAGACCAGTCAAAGGCACCCTTCTTCTTTTTCTTGTCTTTCTTTCCCGTACCGAGCCAGTCATTGACTGGCGGTTCGGGCTCAGGAGGAGGAGGTGGAGGCACTTCGACATTGTGTCCAGCAGGTTCTTCCGACCAGTCGAATGCGCCCTTCTTCTTTTTCTTGTCCTTCTTGGTAGACGTTCCCCAGCCAGCAAGAGCATCATCTTCTTTGACCGGCTCCGGAGGCGGAGGCGGAGGCGGAGGAACCGCAACGATCGGCTCAGCAGGCTCCTCGGACCAGTCGAATGCACCTTTCTTTTTCTTCTTGTCTTTCTTGATGGACGTTCCCCAGCCGGCGAACGCGTCGTCTTCCTTGACCGGCTCCGGCTCAGGAACCACGATCACTGGTTCTGGTTCAGGCGGAGGCAGCTCTTCGACCTTGTTTTTCCCTGCCTTCTTCGCTCTCTTCTTGTCCTTGGCCGACATGCCAAATCCCCAAATGTCCTCTTCTTCATTCTTCTCCTCTTTCGGCGGCTCAGGCTCGGGCTCTGGGACGACCACCACCGCAGGCTCAGGATCTACATCCCACATGCCCTTCTTCTTGGCCTTCTTGTTGTCTTTGGCGCTCGTGAAGCCACCCCACAGATCCTCGTTCGCCGGCGGCTCTTCGGGAGCGGGTGGTGGAGGAGGCGGGACCTCGACGATGAGTTCAGGGTCGAACGCGCTGATGCCCTTTTTCTTCTTCTCCTTCTCGGCCTTCTTCTTGTCTTTCGCAGACATGAAGCCGCCCCAAGGGTCTTCTTCCTTGGGTGGATCTTCCTTCGCAGCTGGTGCGCCGAGATCTAGATCTGCAGCGGCATTATCGTCGAAGCCGAAGTCGAAACCGTTGGAAGACTTCTTGTCGTCCTTCTTCTTCGACTTGGTGCTAGCTCCGAAGCCCCACGAGAGGTCCTCTTTAGGCGGCTCAGGTGCAGCGGGTTCTGCCGTCCCAAAGCCCCAGCCGTTTCCAGATCCCCATCCCGAGCCC
Source organism: Nothophaeocryptopus gaeumannii (assembly GCA_031771865.1). NCBI lineage: Eukaryota > Fungi > Ascomycota > Dothideomycetes > Mycosphaerellales > Mycosphaerellaceae > Nothophaeocryptopus > Nothophaeocryptopus gaeumannii. Next base: position 3,543,998 of record JASISA010000025.1, read on the forward strand.
CAACCTCCAAAGCTGAAACCACTGCCTTTGTTCTCGACAGGCGCGTCCTTCTTGCCGAGTCCGAAGTCGAGGTGGAGTTTGGGAGCAGCCTTGTCGTCATTGAGGTTGATATCGTCAAATTTCATGTCGTTCTTGTCGTCTTTGGGCGGTTCTGGTGCGGGATCGTTCTGCGCACGCGATCAGTACAATGCCATGGTTAACAAATGTCCAAGTGTCCGTGAAATGACACGAAAGATGGCCGTTCCGCGTTAGGGAGTAGCTGATATCGATACGTAGCCAGCGTCTCCGCGTGAGATTGCGGAGGTCTGAGCTTACGGCAGCTGCGCCCCGGACTGCACGACGGTCCAGAAAGGGGTCGATCGCGGATCAGCTCGCGCCATTCGCCACGCTTGATTCTCGAGCTGCAGGCACACCTGATGGAATGGAGATCGATCAAACATACCTTGCCTTTCTTCTTTTTCTTGTCTTTCTTGCCGAAACCAAGCCAGTCGTCCGCATCATTGGTCTCTTCTTTTACAGGTTCGGGTGGCGGTGGCGGTGGTTCTTCGACGATGGGCTCAGGCTCGGGCTCGGGGTCTTTCTTGCCTTTCTTCTTTTTCTTGCCTTCGAAAGTGTCAGTCAAAACTGCGAGAATTGAATCTGTATTGACAACATACCGACTGTCGCAAAAGAGCCCCAGTCATCCACTGGATCTGCTTCTTTGACGGGCTCAGGCTCCGGTTCAGGCTCTTTTGGAGGCTCGGGCTCAGGTTCAGGGTCAGCATTCTTGCCCTTTTTCTTCTTCGACTTCTTCGTCGTGAAGCCACCCCAGTCGTCCTCGGGTGCAGCCTCAGGAGCAGCTGGCGGTTCTGGAGCAGGTTCCGGCTCTGGATCGGGCTCGAAAGAAAACGCATTCTTCTTCTTTTTGCCCTTCTTACCGACAGCCGCGAAAGAGTCCCACTCTGCAGATACGTTAGGAGTGCGAATGGAGAATGAATGAAACTTTGAGCATACCATTAGCCGGGTTTACATCGCCAGCGCCCGCGCCAGCATCAGCATTCGCAGCTTCTTCCTCGGCCTTCTTCTTTGCTTCCTCCTTTTTCTCCTCTTCTTCGAACTCCTGCGCAAGTCAGCCTCTAATCTCGACCTTTGCTCGTACAATCCAATCTCACCTCCCAGGCATTCTTCTTCTTTTTCTTGTTGTTCTTCTTTCCACCAGCTCCTGCGTCGTTCCACCAATCATCGTCTCCACCGCCATCACCTCCATCCCCCGGTGGATCTCCTCCCCCATCATCACCTCCACCCGCATCACCGCCTCCTGCATTACCATCGCCTCCGCCCTCTTCAGCTCCATCTTCGTTCTTCTCTCCCTCATCGCCACTATCGGCCCATTTGCTACGTTGCGCAGCTGCCGCAGCTTTCTTCGCCTTCTTCTTGGAATGTTCGCGAAAGCCGGTTTCGCTCGAGAAGTCAACTTTTACATCAAACGCTCGATCGAGCAGCTGCGACGAAGAAGAGGCTTGTTTCTGGGAAGGAGCGTCCTTGGTCGTAACTTCCGCATCCTGCAGGCATTGAACGCCTGCAAGCGAATCTGTAGCCGTATAATCTGGCGGAACATCGTTCAAACACTCCTCATAGCTCGGCAAAGCTGCAATCTCAGGCGCAGAGCTCCGATACGGCCTAAACAGCTCTTTCACATCCACGTCTTGTTTATTCACCACATTACCATTCCGCTCATTCTTTTGCGCTCCATTTTGATTTGTGACATGTTCCCAAAAACCGACCAAAGCTCTGATACGCGTCTTCAGCCTATTCTGCTCATCCGGTCGGATTATCAGTGGCTGGGTGTCGTGTCTGGGCGATTCGCGGGCTTCGCGATATTCTGCGACCGAAGCTGCTGCCATTGAGCGAACGGGTCTGACTCTCGTGCGACAGGGCGAAGATCATGGAAGGCAATGTTTCGAAAAGGCCGGGTTATCGTCAAGCTCGCTTGTGTCGGTGTGGAGGTACATGTTCGGCACGCCCAACTTCCAAGAAACGCAACAACAGCTACTTCTATTCTCTGTACAAATACAAGAGAGAGTGTAGGCGAGTAGCTCGAGAGGTAGGTGTAAGAGTCTGCGTTGTGATAACAAGTTGTACAGGTACTACTGTACACTCCTGCACAGTATGCAAGGAATTCAGGGAGGTGGTTGTGATTGCTCGCGCAGGGCTTCGCTTCGTTTGTGCAGTTGGTGTGGATGGGATGGGATGGGATGAGATGGTCCGGGGAAGAAGAACCAAAGATCGCCCAGCCAGCCAAAGAAGACCCCAAGACTGGCAGAACCCCCTGCTTCCGCCGCCGCCTCTCTTGTTGAAATGCCTGTGTGCGCAGTCTGTGCAGTGTGTATCGAAGCCAATCGTTGCCGATCAGCCTAGCGAATCAAACGCCCCAACGGCTGTGAGGTCACCCCTGCTGACCGTGTGCCATGGCGAGGATCAAGGACAAGGGATAAAATTGCAGGTATAGCAGAAATGAGATAGGTATAGAGATATACAAGTATAGCCCGGGGAGCGAGACTTCGGCCAACAAACAGCAACAGGTGTCGTGGTTGTTGTATGTTTGTATGCATAGAAAAGTTTTACGCGCCTGCAAGCTGCAGCAACAAGACTTCACACCTGTCAGTTGCTTCGGCAGAACATCCACCTCTACAGACATGCACGACATCCATCTTCATGCGACCGTCTCCTCCCGACCAGCATCTGTACACCACGCCGCCGGTCATTGGTCGCGAGACTGTGTTCGGCGCACAAGTTGGTGCAAGCAGAAATGTTTCACCGCCTCAGAACGACGACCCTGATTTGCTCCCATGGTCTCCGTCATGCAGCACCGAGGCCGAGAGCTAGCCCTGCATCAATTCCACCATCCACGCCGCGAACCGTGACACTGAAGAACAGACACCCTCTTGTGAACTCTGAACTTGCGCGCGCATGCGGGCGGGACGGACAGCAAGAGCTCGTGAGGAGCCAAACAGCTCGAGGACTGCCAAATGCATGGCTTGAGTGGTGAGAGCAGCCTCGGTGGAGGTGGGAAGCTTGCAGTAGCTTCCGACACCTGCAGCACACTGGGCAAGCAGCCACTGCGAAAACACCAATCGGTGTCGAGTTTGGGTCCTGGAGTTCGCGTTGGCAGGGCATGACCGCTACTGTGACGACATGCTAAGAGTGGCTAAGAGTGGAAAGCAATGCGGTTGAGAATAAGCCGGCCGGTCACGAGATGGGTCTGAAGACACTCAGAACACCGGTGCTGGCAGATAACTTTGACCAGTGATCAGATAGACAGTCTGAGGAGAATGCTGACCGTGACCGACAAAGCAGAGAACATGTGTGACAGAAGTCAATCAAAGCAGGAAAGACGACATCCTGTGCAGCCACGGCCAGCAGCATCATCTCTGTAGAACATGACAGCTGCTATAGAGGATCTGCATCATTTCGGTCTCCGGCTCACGACCTACGAAATGTCTCACCTCGGAGAAAACATCGCGCATCTTCAAAGTTCTCCCTGCAGATGCCGACCAAGGTACGAGCGGAACCAGAGACGGGAGCGTTCGGCTCATGTTTGGTACAAAAGCCAATCCTCATCTCACCTGTGAGTGTGGAGCGGAGTAGAGAGCGGTAAGGCAGCATATGATCTCACTGATCTCATTCACATCAGCCAGTTGTCTTCTGCTCTTTTCAGCTTCTCATTACCTACCCATGAGCAGCACGGGCGACTTACCGAGGCTCCCATTTGAGCTGAGAGATGACTTCTACTCCTATCTTACTGAAGAAGCAGCTATGTATCAGCCCGTCCAATCCGAGTATGTGAAGATGGCATGAGTTACACATCTCCTGCACAGGAACCTGCGTCTCAAAAGTCATCAAGTCGATTTTGAATACGGGGACTGCTTCAAAGACCGCCCTCGAACATTGACGGTCGTTGAGCCCCAATTCGAATCGGACAAGACCTACCGGAGACCTGCCCTGCAGTGGCGCTATTCGGAAGGTGTCAAGAAGGTTGGACTACGTTCTTCCTACCGATTTCTGTCACTGCATTCCTGACGATATAGATCAATGTGACGCCTTCACCGAGATCTCGAGTATCGGCGAATGGGTCGACAAGCACATGAGCGCCCGGACTCCACTGCCCAACGTGCGATCTGTGGGCATGACGTTGAGTTCCGCATATCCCAGTCCCAGTGGACTTCTCAATCCTCTCATACTTGGCTGCGACCTCCCGGAATTGAACGTTCAGAGCTGCGGAGCGTCCTCGAAGATCTCGCGAAGCCTTGAGAGATCTTCGATAGCCTTCATGTGCTGTTCTACATTGATGAAGAGGGTACATGGCTGGCCTGGCAAGGAGAGGTAGAGGGCCCGTGGGTTCCTGAAGGGCATCTGGGAGGCGACGTGGACGCGGGCTGGAGGTTGGAAGGTGAGTGAGGAGCGGGAGGAGACACCAAGCTTAGTTCAACCATATCATGATGCGTGAGGAAGCGCGGCTGCAGCGGAACCAGAAAGTACAGAATATGAGAACAGATGCCCTTTCATGGAATTTGCCTACTTCGTATGATATTGAAGATGCTTGCTGCTCAGTCTGTGGGCATTACGTTCAGGACTCTTGTTCCGTCGGAGGGACAGCACTTGTATGCGTGGATGCATCAGCGAGGGATTGAGGATTCGGAGCTTGGAAGGGTACTTGAGCGGCTGCTGGAGTCGCACAGGGTAGTGGAAATACGTTGGTGTGATGTTCTGCAACGCAGAAGATACGGATACCAGCATGCAGATCGCCTAGCACGGAGGAATCTGAGGGTTCATGGCTTCCTGAGGGTTCTGTGGTCGGCGATGTGGACGAGAGTTGGTGAATGGAAGGTAGTCAGGAGATTGCAGGTTCGTTGTCGAATGCTCCATAGACATCGTAGCCGTGCTCATCCGCTCGCCTTCTCTGCGTCACTGTCTTGCTCTTCAGAATCAGCCGCTCTCACAGCAAATTTATACGCCTTGCGCAGTTGTTCATCATAATGCTTCTGATCTTCGAGCTTTCGCTCAATGAAACCTTCTGCTCCCTCAGTCCAAAATCTAGCCAGGAACCTCCCACCCTCCTCGCTCCGCTCTGTGTATCTCGGCAGCAGATGATCGTAAAACAGCGCATGAAGGCAAGTCGGAGCGTCCAGTATCTTGTTATACCAGAATGCCCCGCTCTTCCAGTTGTGGCGCATGATATCCGTGTGTGTCTGACGCTGATATACGACCTGCTCTTCGCGTTCGAAGATGTTGATGAAGGTGTCGTGTTGGATTGCATATTTCTCAAATTCTTCGTTGCGTAGTCGATCGAGACTCTCGCCCGTGAGCCAGACCGGGGGCGAGAGCATTTGAACGGGTCTGGAACAGAACCATTCTAGGTCGATTAGGGCTGTGATGTTCCAGTCGTCGTCGACGAAGATGTTGCTTTGGTGAAGATCTGTGAGCACTGGTACGAATGGCCCGTTCCGGAATCGTCGGTCTATGAAGTGCGGCAGTGTTGCTCGGATGGCGGCCAATGCAGCGAGTTGATCTTCGCCGTCGAGTTTGTCATGACATGCGTTGGGAATACGTTTAAGGCGGTTGTCTTGACTAGTGAGGATGTCGAGAACGTAAGGCTCGACTGTGGCGTATGTTGTGTTTCTTGGGATCGGCACTTCCACTTTTTCGTTTTCCATTTGCTGAATCTCGCATGTGAGAGGTCGGTTGGTTAGTGCTATGACTCCATCGTCGTTCATTGTCCACGATCCTATGCATGGCTGAGGGATGTTTGCGAGCTTAAGCATGATGTGTGAGAGATCGCGGTACAGGTTTGTCCTACGGTTCTCGTCTTGCTCGTGTCGATTCCAACTAGAGCTGAGCATTTGCCCTTCGTTGATGTACTCAATGAGCATATAGCTGATCTCAGGTAGCACATTGCGAGTGTGTGCGGAGTAAGGAGATAACCGATCTCCTCTCATCCAGGATTGGAAGCATCGCCAGTGCCACAGCAGTCGCTGCCACCACGAGACGCATTTGATTGAAGTTAACTTCGTAAAGAATTAGCTCGATGCTTGGATTTGCACGGGTTGACATCAGACTCACAGACAATGTGCCAGGGAGGCCAATTCCGTAAAGACGTGGAATTCGTATGTCAGGACAATGCCGTTGCATCCAAATGTAAGTCGCAGCTTCGCTTCGGAGCTTTTCTTCTGCATTTCCTGGCCGGTAGTCTTCCCCAATCTTGTACGGAGTCGGGCTGCGGAATATCACTTTCTCTGGCAGATCGGGCCGAGAGACATCGGGTTGGACATTGACTGGCAGCACAGCATTGAAGCTGCCATGTAGCCATTCCTTAACTTCCGAAATAGTGCACCACGACGAGGGCACATTGAGATGCTGCGCTGCTAGATCCTCTATGTCTTTACGGTTGTTGTAGAAGTAAAGCCAGAGGTTGAAGCGCTTGTCTGGGTGCGTGAGAAGTCGAAGGATGTCCTTGTCGTCCTCCAGTGCATCAGCTAGGGAGTACGTTTCTTTGATGGTCTTGAGTAGGGGTCGCGTCTCATCCATTGCCATCCAGATGAAGTAGTGAGTCCATATCGACGTTCAAGCGCAGTGGCAATGGCATTTTGCAATTCTGCTGCAAGGGGATGGAAGTACAAGTGCGGCACAGGAGGTCAAGGACAAGGACGAAACGCGAGGTTCATGCGCGCCAAGGAGTCCTCTACATCAATGGCTCGTCGCTCAGTAGAGTGGGTCCTTACACGTACAACGCCTCCTTGTCTGCGAACACGAACACATCCACCAGAAGTCTCGAAGCGCGGCTTCACAACTCTGACATGGCACAGCCTCCAGCGCAAGCCTCGAGGGAGAGCTCGTATCCAACGAGCCAGGAAGCTGAGCAGTGCGCCGCACGCGCGTTGCGTCTCCACATGCCAGCAGCATTCCCTTAGGTAGCTGTGCCGCAGACAATACATGGCAGCCTCGAGAGCAAGAAAAGCTCATTTGCATGAGTTGAGCACATAAATGACAGGTCTCACTTTCTTTCTACGCCTCTCAGTCATCGATCAGGTGTCCTCATCCGAGAGAAGTCCACATCCAATTCCTCTCCCAGTCGGCGACTCATATTTGACTTCGAACTCCACAACACTTTCACCTACGTGAGCATTTACCACACTACCTCAAACCAATCATCCTTCAAGACTGACTTCTCCATTCGTAAGATTATGGATGCCGACGAGGACAGGAAACAAGAGTTGTGAGAAGCCGCACAATCCGTGACCAAAAGTCTGATTGACCAGAAAACAATGGAATAGCTCTCGGCGGACGGGCAGGGGCTCAGAATCAGATACAGGGCCAAGCTTCAGCTCAGTCATAGATGCGATGATTCGGGTGAGGGAAGGTGGAAGTACCCACGATGAGATACAGGCGAGGGATCCCGCTGCACGAGAGTCAATGTCGTCACTGACTGTTGTCACCGTGCCGAACAACAGCACCAGCCCTTCTATGTTTTACTCCCCCTTCGCCAAAAGCTCCTTCCCCAATTCCCCACCTTTCTTAATATCCCTCATCTGCGCCTTAAACCTCACATTCTCCCTCCTCAAAATCTCATTCAACATCTGATCCCGTTTCGGCGCATCCTTATGGATCCCCATCGTCCGACACTCCACCGCCTTCTCATGGGATTCATTGTACGCCTTCTTGAGAGCTTCCATTTCAGACCCATAATTCGCCATCCTCGCATTGATCTTTCCGATTTCAGTCAGCATCGGTTCGTCGCCTTCGTTGAGGAACTCGGAGGGGCCGAATGTATCTGCTCGGTCTTTGATTTCGGTGAATGTCGTGGGTTGATAATCCGGTCTTGAGCCGAACCGTCTTGAGAGAATGTTTTCGAGAAGTATCTGGCGAGGTGCGGGGAGGAAGAAATAGAAGAACTTTCTGAGTAGTTGTCGAGTAATTTTGTAGAGGTTCGGTTCGATTTGGATGTAAGCGATACTGGCTTCTTGAAAAGGGTGAAGAGAGAAGCCATCTGCGAGATGTCGGATTACGACAATTCCGTCGGTTAGGGAGGCGAGCCATGCAGGCCAGACGGTCTGTTGCTCCATGTAGGCTAGTCTGGATTGCCGGGCGTATTCGCCGCGGTTGTCGTTCTCGAGGGGAGCTGCCTTGCGGAGGGTCTTGAGTTCCTCGACGTTGGCTACGTATCTGCGGTAGAGGAGGGTTTTCAATGTAACAAGGCTCAGTTTGAAAAGCTGATATTCTTTGGTGCTCTGCACTCTTAAACCTCCATTTTCTACTGCGTCCCGAGCTACGACGATATCCATAATAAGCGTCTCGTCGCCGAGGAGGTACTGTTCCAGGCGTTGGAGAGACTGCTCTGCGTGGCCGAGGCGGTGTTGAATGGTGAAGCAGATGAGTCGTGGGTTCCCAGGCAACGTCCAGGATTTGCCCGCTACTTCGACTTGGGTTGCTGGGGGCAGGAATCTTGTGATGAAGTCGGGGAAGCCCTGACCTCGCTTTTCTAGGACGACTCGCATGCAGTAGAAGAGGACATTGAAGCCTAGCTTCTGATGAGGAGGCTGTGGGACCTCGTTCCTCGAGAGTTTTTCTTTGTAATCCGTGCGTAGTTTGAGCAGATTTTCTGGCTCCTCTATGACTGCGTCGATGCGCTCCAAAAGTCCAATTCGGGCTTCGTACAGTTTAAGTGTGTTTCGCAGTCTCGAAGACCAAGGGCGGAGATGGTTTGCAAAGTCCGCCACGTTATAATATTCCTCGAAGAATGGTGTGCCTGGACCGGAGAAGTTGAAGATCTTGAGGTGCGCATACGGGAAGGGTCCAGGAAAGCCTTCATCGGTGCAATACTTGACATATGATTGCCACTGCTCGGGAAGCTCGTGTACAAACGCGCTCACAAGAAGTCCGTTTCTGTGTTGCAGTTCTGTGTAGAGCTTCTTCAGTATACCCAGATCGACCTTAACGAATGCCCAATTCTGTGGCTGCGGAGCATCAAAGACTGGGTCCTGCGCATCTGGTCGACCGAACTTAGTGCACCCCTTTTTCGCGTCCAGTGATCTGAGCGATGCTCTGCCTCCTGTCCACAAAGGTAGCAGAAACCTTTCTTACAGAGCGGATTCTCGCATCGCAGCCAATTGCAAGCCGCACGGAGCTCGTACCTCCATCGGCAACCAGGACATAATTGATACAATTTGCCTCGCTCAAGGCCATTGAGATCACCATTTTCGCCCTGTTCGGCTACCATTCGAGCTCTGTGCTCATTCTCCTTCTTTTCAAATTCTTTCACAAAATCTTTACCCAACTGAGTCTCGAAGTCGGAAGCTTTGAGGATCTCGTTGCCCCATGTGCAATTCAGATATCCGTACTCATTCTTGAGTGCAGCTTCAAACTTGGGTCGGATCTCATCGTCGAAACAGTCCGTACAGATGGGGTGTTTATCCGAGCCCACTGGGATAACTTTCGAGGCTGCGATCTTTTCCATGCCAATGCTACATTCGACCATGTCTTCTGCTTCTGGGTTGGACGCCATGGCGGAGAGAAGGCCCTCGTACGTGAATTCGAAGTATCGTCTGGCGAGAGAGGCTTTATTGAGTTTGAGGTATCGACCACCGACTTCGAGTGGCCTGTTTGATGGTTGAAGAATGAAGCTAGATGCAATGCAAAGCACATGTTCTGAATAAGGACCCGGCGATGATGAGTTTCCTTGGAGGCTAACAAAGAATTTCCGGATATGGGCCAGCGCTCGTCCAGTCGAGGCGGCCCTTTGTAGTCGGTGACTTGCTCTTTGTTCATAATGTTGCTACACAAATCACGTGCAGACCTGGACGGACAGGACCGCATGAACAGCGCAAGATCTGTGAGCCTGGTCGCATTGAACACCCGATCGAAAGTTGGCTCCTTTCGCGTACCTGTTCAATATTGAAGTCGCTCGATAATTCGCCACGCGCGAACTTGCTGCACTGGGTAGTTGCAAGTGAGCCATTCTTGTGGTTGCCAGTATTGCGAACATCAGCAGTCAATGAAAGCTGATACCTTGCCGGTTTACTAGATCGTATCTCGAAGCGACATTCGTGTGACAGACAATGTCAGTGAGCGTCGACACGTGAGCTTGTAAATATGGGTATGTGACGTTCCAAGATACGAACGACAGTAGGCCAAGCCATGCGGCGATCGATATGCAGGGGGCTGCGGCGAGGTTAAAGATCGAAATAAGACGTAGAAGGGTGAAGGGTATATGCTAGACATGGGACTCCTTGCCTGCGTGCCAAGATCAGTTGCGGTATTCAACATCTGCTGGTAATCTTGATAAGGCCAGCCACCTCCATCCGCGACGGGGTGGAGAAGGCGATGAGGTGCACTCTGTGATGTGGATGTAGGCTTGAGGCTTGCGCATGTCGATATTGGAAGTATGCGAAAGCGCAGCCTGCTAGCTCAAATCCCCTCATCATCATGCGAGTGTCTCCTCACCACACCAGGCAGGTTTGGCAGGCCCAGCTGGGCAGGCACACAGGAACTTCGGGAAGTCATCGGGAGGGCAAGACAGGCATCTTCGTCTTTGCGCGTCGCAGACTGCGTGCTGACCGCAGCCGGCTGCTCCTCCCTCACCATCACCTTCATCAGCGGCGGCAGAGGCAGCGACGTCCCGCGCGGCGAGAAGGAGGTCAATGTGGATGTGCTTTGACAGAAGTGAAGTGCAGAAGCGTTTGCGTGGAAGGCGCACACGGCCAACACCCGCTCCCTCTGTCGGTGCCTGAGCTGTGTCGGAGACTCGGAGTTCACCAGGAACCATGTCGCCGCATGGATAGCGATGGAGCATAGTCATAGTCATAGTCGCCGTCACCGTCACCTTACAGGGCGGATAGCGAGCGATCCGTGGTGAATGAAGTGGTGACATGAGTCGCCCGAATGGAGGTGGCCGCACCGGCCGTCAGTCAATCACCAGGCGGGAGTAGTCAGAGGAAGTGAGGGTTTATGGCAGAAGCCAAGGCCAAAGGTGCTCGGGTCGTCCTGTCCAGCACATGGCCATTTTAGTCATTAGTCCGCTCACTCTCTCCACTACCTACGCACTGCACACTGCACTCTTCACAACCACCCGCACCAACTCTCCCTCTTTGCGAAATTGGTCGACAACGACAAGTCTGTTTGTCCGGCCTGGCCTGTCGTGTATTGGTCCAGCTCGCGAGCGTGAGCAGGAACGTCACAGCACTACTTGCAACTTCCAGTGCAGTGCAAGCACAGGCGCTCCCGGCCCACGCCGCCAGACTTTCATCTCGGCTTCAGAAAGAAAAACCTCTCGGCCTGCTGAGCACAGACTTGCACTTTTCGCGCTCTATCCACCACCCACGCACCGCGCCACCGCCCTCCTCGCACCGACAATCCCCCATCCTCTCGCCAACACTCCCATCCACTTCCGAGCTCATCGCCGCCAACCGTGCGCCAAGACACTCACCGCACGTGTCGGCACGAATCTCGCTCGCAAGCACACCGTCTTTTTTCGCCGCGTGCCCTTACACCACCTTCGCCAGCAGCGAAGTTTAATCGCACGGTACGCCTTCTCATCTATACAATCTGTCTGGCTCCAGGATCTGTTTGCCCATCGCCGCCCGCGGTCACCGAAATAGCTGCTCCTGATTGCTAACCCACCTCCTGCGTTCTAGCGACTCGCGCTCACCCTTTCTGACCTCCGACCGCATCCAACCTACGCTCCACTGCGACGCGAGACTTGACGCGCGACAACATACTGCGACTGCCCATCTCAGCGTGGACCGCACCTTCCGTATCCATCCTCGACATCATCTACAGCCAACAGTCTTCGATCAGAAGAGATAAGCAACAGGTGATAGCTTCAGTGCGGCGGGGTGTGAAAGCTTGGCGGTAGCGGTAGCAGGCAGGCAACTTCTCCCGCGCCAGGAGAAGAAGGACAGAAGCAGCGGCGGCTGCTGGGGAATCTTTGGAACTCGCCCGACTGGGCAAACCCGGAACAGGGAAGTGTGTGACATCCAGACATCCACACGTCACTGTACAACGAGTAGCATTGCACCTTCGCAATGGCTGCACTGAACTCGAGCCCCAGCGGCTTCTCATATGCCCAGGCCGCCAAAGGCCGTTCATCGACGGCGACGTCGCAAGCACCTTCTAGCAAGGTCACATCCGGCACTGCTACTCCTCCTACAGGCACTTTTTCGCAACTCGGGCCGAATGGCAATTGGGCCGATGATGTCGAGGCCACTGTCGGCGATAAGACCGAAGCACGCAAGGCCGCGCAAGAGCCGGCCAAGACTACGCCTGTGAAGGACAGTGCTGTGGAGCGCACCAAGTCGGAGAGCAGACCGGTAAACAGCTCATCAGGGGTGTCATCACCCGACCTGGGTGCTTCAAGTACATCAAATACCGATGACTCGTCATCGGCACCTAATACCACCAGCTCATCAGATACAACATGGGAGACGAAATCGCAGAACTCGGAGCCGGCTTGGATCGCCGAGCGCAAGGAGCGACAGAATCATGACCAGTCTGAGAAGACTGAGAGGAGCGAAGAGCGTCCACGCAAAAGCGGGAAGAAGGGTGGTGACAAGGAGCCCAAAGAAGCGGCTGCCCCAAAGCCAGAGCCGAAGCCCGTGTTCACTGAGGCCGCCATTCCCACGGTCAACCCATGGGCAAAGCGCATGGAAACGATCAAGGCACCTGCTGTCCCCGCTGTTCCTGCAGTTCCACAGCCTGCCAGGGCAGCGCCTGTCGCCACCTCGATGCCCAACCAGAAGGAGAACACAACACCTCCGAAGACAGAGTCACGGAAGAAGGCAAACTCCGTCACCAACATTGCCCGCGAAGTGGAGACAGCAGACGCGAGGAAGACCAGCAGCTACCAAGGTAAGCGTGCCAATGTGCGTTCAAATACTCGTCCAGGCTCAAAGCCCACAGCAGAAACCGCGCCAGCCGAATCCACCACTGCCGCACCAGGACGAGCTGCCCAACGCGAGGTGCAGAGTCTGCCAAACCTGACCGCACCACCGCCATCCGTAAAGGATGAGACTTCATGGCCGACACCTGACAAGGCTGAGAAGCTTGATGACAAGGACCGCAAAGAGTCCACTGTCGAGAAGGAAGTCGAAGCAAACGCAGACGCAGACGCTGGCAATGCCAAGCCTCGCGAAAAGACTAAGTGGGCTCCCTTCGCTGTCACACCAACAATCGTTTGGGAGACCGAGGAGATGAACCGTCCTCGTGGCTCGGGCGAGAGAGGTGGCCGCGGAGGCGCATCTGGTCGTGGCCGAGGGTCTGTCCGTGGGGGTCCAAATGGTACCAAGGGTGGCGACCGATCTGCTGCCAAGAAGGAAGGCTCCCAGAGTGAGACTGATACAGCAAACGCTGCTTCTCAACGTGGTCGCTCCAATACGGTTGACCGTGAAACAATGCCACCACCAACCAAACCCGCTCGTGCAAAAACGGCTAGCGCGTCGCGAGATGGAAGCCCTGCGCGAGGTCACAGCCAAGCGAAACCATCTTCAAGCTCAGCACAAGTTGCAGAGTCTGCTTCGAAGAATGTGACCGAGACACAATGCACGAAGTCGCCGGCGGGCTTGGACTTAATAGCAATCGATGGCCAGGATGTGAAAATCCCCGAACCCATCCCTCGCGCAACTCCAAATGGCGCAAATGGGAGCAGCAGCCGCGAAGGCTCTGAGGGCGCCCATGAACCACCATCGCGAAAGCATGAAGGCAAGAAAGACAGCAGCTATGAGGGCTTCAGCGGGAAGGAGTGGAATGGGAGCACACGCGGCAGCAAACGCGGCGGCCGTGGCCGTGGAGGGTCACGAGAGTACGTCAACGGCCACCAGGCAAACCAAATGTTCGCCAATGGTCACGTCGATCCCAGCATGTACGGTGTCCCACCATCACCCTCTGCCTTCCCGTCACAACGTGGTGGATCCGGCTTTGCACCGCCAGGCCGTGGAGGCTGGCGAGGTAACCCACGCTCTGCATCCATACCGGTTGATGGAGTGTACAGCAGAGGCTTTGCGCCTTACGGTCCTCACGGGCGCCTTCCTCCTGTGAACACGTACTACCCGGGCATGTATGACATGGGTGGTGTTCCAATGACGGCGATGCCATATCATCCTATGGTCGAGCATCAGTATCTCATGGAGATGGTCACAACCCAGCTCGAGTACTACTTTTCCATCGACAATCTGTTGAAGGACATGTTTTTGAGAAAGCACATGGATTCGCAAGGCTTCGTCTTCCTTGACGTGGTCGCAAACTTCAACAGAATCAAGAACCTCACACCCGACAGGGAATTGCTGAAGGCAGTCTGCCTTCGATCCGATAACATCGAGATCAAGGTCGGCGACGACGGCAAAGAGCGATTACGAAAACAGGAGGGCTGGGATCAGTTTCTGCTGCCGCTCGAACAACGAGAAGAGTCTGCACAGACAGAAGGCCCAAAATCACTCTCTCGTCCTGAGTCCTCAGCGCAGCAGTTCTACCCTCCTCCGAACATGACATTCAGAGGACCTGTCTCGGCTGGCATTCCTGGTCAGCCACGAAGATCTTACGACCATGGATACCCGATGAATGGTGCATCACAGCAATTTGCGCCTTTCTCGCCACTTGCTGAGTCGCCGTATGGAGACGTCTCCAACGGTGATGAACTGCGCGGCCGTGCTGCAAAGTCACCCATTCGTGAGAGCAGCGTGTCGCCGACTCATCAGTCGCTTGCTGGGGTGGCAGACAGGAAGAACTTGGAGCCAGATGCTTTCCAGGATGAGCAAACGACCTTGCTCACCGTCGTCGTGAAGCCGAGCCCTCAGAAGCCACACCACGCGGCGTCCCGCACGTTCTCGAATGGCTCCATCGATACCCGCAGCATCTTTGGTGAGATCGAAAAGACTCACGAAGAGGTAGCCAAGCCCGCAGCGAACGGCGAACCTACTGTCAATGGAGACCATCATGGCAGTCCCAGTTTCTCGCGCCACGCCAGTCCCAGTCTCGGCCGCTCTGCCGAAAAGAGCGTGGGTAACGATCTTACTCTACTCTGGGTAAAGGACAAGGAGGTTCCCCAGGAGAACCTGCCACACAACGCGACTCTGGAGCCTTACGTCCAACTGCGATACAAAGCTTTGTCCCAACGCGATCAGGCTGCCACTGGCACCTGCCCATACGACCTCGACGTTCTTTACCAATTTTGGTCGCACTTCCTGATCCGGAATTTCAACAACAAAATGTACGATGAGTTCAAGATCTACGCAAACAATGATGCCCAGGAGCGCCACAACGGAACTGGCCTCCAGAATCTTGTGCAATTCTACGCCAAGGCGCTTTCTAGCAGCCAGCCCATCCGCGACCATATCGTTCGAGACTACGTGGAGTTGGTCAAGAACGAGCCGCCTATTCTCCAGGGCCTTGCCTTCAAGCAGCTCCGTCAGGCTTGGCGCAACGGGGCTCTCAATCTCAAGAACCGGAAGAAGCTGAACGACATCTTTGAGGCGACGTCTAAGGAGCTGCGGTCTCGCCTCGATGTATAGGAACACGATGAAGAAACCGACATGCTTCTCGGGCCCACATGTGAGGCCCTCAACCGCTGCGCGAACGATTCCGATACTGAAAATTGATTCGTGCGCCTTGGACCTACCAGGTCAAAGCTCTACACGCTGCTCACTGGACAGAGCGCCGCTGTGACAACTTTCTGCGTCCAGACCACCACCGCCTCACTCGACGCAACTCCTCCATCGCGACTTTTGGCTGCTGCTGCTGTTGATGTAGACTTAGAGCAGCCTTCTCTTAACGAAACTTCACAAGCCAAGGTGCTTCCGGCGTAAAACGGCTACTGGAATTGGAACAAGCATATTCATTTCGAACCCAAAACAAAAGCATGACTTACACCTGTTGATATGAGGATCAGGCACTACGTATAGATCTCTGGGATGAAAGGACTGCAGCGGCGTCTGCGGGGTCTTACTGTTTTGTCTTTGAAATCTGTGGATGTTTGCGGTTTCAGTACGTTCGAGCGATGCTGTTATGAGACGAGGAGGTGGATACGCTGTGTTTGTTCTCATGGCCTGGCTTCCACCGAGGAGGGCTCACTAGGGCTCAAGGTGAAGTCAATGCGCCTCGTATCATACCAGATCTCGACTGCTGCTTTTGCAGATGCGGAACTTGTGCAAACAGGAACGGCTTGCTTTCTTGCGTGCTTGCTGCGCATATGCATAGCGGAAGGACTAAAAGACACTACTCAACACCGACAACAGATTCTTCCAGACGCATGCCAATGTTATTGTTCTGCACCTCGCTCTGCACTGCAGCCGGCAGCGTCTGGCATGAGTTATCTCAAAACAGTACGAATACGTCTAGCATCGGCGTTGTTGATTGAACAAATGTGTTCTGCTTGGAGTGGAGAAATGTAGATAAGAGAATGACTACTGATTGCGCATGTATAACTAGTGGTTTGCGTTTCAATACCTCTCTGTACATTTCATGTGGTGACGACAGGAACTGGTGAGTTTCGTTCAACGAATAACAGGCAGAAGGTTGACGAAGAAGCGGACTCGCCCAAAACGGCAGCTCCGATGCCGCTCCGAGTTACCAAAAGAAATCGCGGCCGCACCGCTACCGCCATTCCAACGACTTCAAGAAAACTGCATCAGGGCGACTGACACCCTCAAATAGATTCTCTCTCCGACTTTGAGACTTCGTAACGAATGACAAACTGTACAAGCACTACAATAACCCTTGGACGCCCGATTCTTCAAGAGCCGTAGCTACAGACAGCAGCGAAAAAGAATACATTAGACGCAGCTGCACTCATTCGCTCGCTCACAAGCCTCAAAGAAAAAGAATCACAAAGGAAATTCAAGAAGAAGAAGAAGAAGAACATCAACGAGCAAAGATGGGATCTACCGAATCAGAATGCAACTCCTTCTCCGCGCCTCCAGAAATCCACTCGTTTTCGGCTTTGCTCTTCGACATGGACGGCACCATCATCGACTCCACAGCCGCTATCGTCAAACACTGGACGCAAATCGGACGGGAAATCGGCGTTTCTCACGAGGAGATACTCAAGACTTCTCATGGAAGAAGGTCCATTGACGTCCTTGCGATTTTGGCGCCGGAGAAAGCGAATTGGGAATATGTGTGTCAGGCGGAGGGGAGGATACCGAGGGTTTGGGGCGGAGATGCGGTTGAGATTCCTGGGGCGAGGAGACTGCTGGAGTCGTTGGAAGGGAGCGCTGCTGCGCCCTGGGCGATTGTGACGTCTGGGACTCGGCCGTTGGTTGAGGGATGGTTGGAGCGGATGAAGCTTGCTATGCCCAAGTATATGGTTACTGCGGAGGAGGTGGAGAAGGGGAAGCCGGATCCGGCTTGTTATCGTTTAGGGGCGGAGAGGCTTGGGAAGGAGCACGTTCACGGAGATGAGATATTGGTTCTGGAGGATGCGCCGGCGGGGGTGAGGGCTGGGAAGGCGGCGGGGTTTAGGGTGGTTGCTGTGGCTACGACGCATGAGGTTGGGGAGTTGAAGGGTGCTGGAGCGGATTGGATTGTGAGGGATTTGAGGAGTGTTGGAATGGTTGGCATTGAGGGGGAGAAGGGGAGGGTGATGATTGAGATTCGGGATGCTTTGTCAGGTTGATTGAAGGCAGATGGGGGCTGGAAAGGCGTTGCAGTGATGGTATAGATGACATTACACTAGATCTGGCCTGCAGTGGCTGTTTGAGATAGATGATAGATTCGTAGATGCACAAGAGTCGAAACATGGCTTGGAAGATCTCAAGAACTCGCTCCAGCCTTGGTCTGCTGGTGTCCACTCTCCCTCTCGGCCTTCCTCCTCAACCAGGCCTCATGCAATGCCTCCTTGATAGCTCCTGAACCCTCCTCAAAGTTCGCTTTACACACCTTCACCAGCGTCTCCACTTGCTCCGCCGTCCAGACGAGATTATAACTGCCAGAGAACTTGGCTGTGCTAGGATCGAAATCCGGCACCGCCTTCTCGTTGGGTAAAAGTGGCATGTAGATCATGGTACACTCGCGTTCATAGATTGGAGCAGGCGGGTTACGGACCTCTCTACCATAAGAATCTACGACCTTCTCCGGTCTCGGACAGGGAACGCCGTCGTAGAGTTGTGCGTAAAGATCCGCAAACCTGTTGGGATCTTTCTCATCCTCAGAAGGTTTCACGTCCGGATGTCGTTTGGTGAATTTCAATCCTCTCCTGCTCCCGATTTGATCGACTCGTTCCTGGAACGTATCCTTTTGCACATCCGAAGAAGCGTCCATGTTGATAATTACATCGACGTTTCGTTTTGGGTGCAGGAGGACGTAAGTAGGACAATTATTATCCATCCCGGAGTCGATGAGATGAATCCTGGGAGAGTTTTCGAGACCTGGTGGACGACCTTTCTCTGCTCCTCCTTCTGGGATAGGCGTATAATGAAACATGAAATTATGTTCATTACAAGCATGTAAAGGGTGATGATTTTGGAATTCTTCTGTCCCTTCTTTTCCTCAGAAATTGGTTATTGCGTGAGCCATCTTGTGGATTCCGTTTCCGAGGAAGTTGGTGGGGAGGTTGCGGGCTATGGTTGAAATGTAGGAGGTTAGAGGCCCTGCTGGGGCGGATGTGGCGAGACCGAGGAGGAGAGCGAGGGATTGTTCGGGGAGTTGCATTGTTGATTTTCCTTCGGAGAAGGGACGGCCGAAACCCCATGTTGGCACCCAGGCTTCGATTTCGTCGCAGCCGACCTGAGGGGATATAAGTCTCGCGCTTCTGTTTTCCCGTTGTTTGATTCATCTCACCTCGTACGGAGTTATTTCAAACCATTGAAACCATGCGTCTGCAGCATCTGCGTGATCACCAGAAGAATGATCTGGCTCTTTGAATGGATGCTCTTTATCTTCCCAATCGCGCCAGGGCCTTTCGTGTCTGATGGCAGTCATAATGGGCAAAGGCTCCTTTCCGGTATCAGTGTACCCTCTCGCACTTGAATACTTATACCATGACCTTTGAGCGCCAGCCACCTCCTTGTGGACATGATGACCGCCAGGATGGTTGACTGGATCATCCTGGAAGAGGATCCAACCTGTTGTGAACACAGCATAGAGATCCATCGCAACGGTTTGCAGTCCACTTTTCGACTTTTGTATTAGAGGCCCCAGAGTCACTCGCGCTCCTCCTGGTGCACTGAGTATCGTCCGAATGGCATCTCCGGAAAGCGGATGATACGGCGAGAAACGCTTCTTGCAGTGTTCAATCACATTCTGCATGCTGCCTTTGCCAATGGTGTAGTATGCAGCGAGAGACCAGCAGGATCCAGACACGCCAGAGACATAAGTCAGACAATCCCAGAGGCCGCTTCTCTTCATTTCCTCACAGTACCCCAAACAACCTATCATGGCTCGGAAGCCGCCACCAGATCCGCCAAAAGCGACTACGGGCACATCGTCCGGATGAACTTCCTGTGGGTCAATAGCGAGATATTTGGCGAAGTCGTCACGAGCAGTGAGCTTTCGCTTAGCAAGAAAGGCTTGCTCCTCCGGGCACAGGTCAAGTCCTCTCCGGACTTGGGCTACTTTCGCGACTTCCGGAAAGGTCTTCGGGTCCTGAATCTCATGCTTAACGCGGTTCTCCAGCGCCGTCATACCACCCATGATCTTGATATCGGTAATGGCTTCCGGAAAGGCCGGCTTGACGACCTTGTGATAGAATCTCTTCAGAGGCCCTTCCTTGTTCTCGAACTTGTCGGTCACGGCCATCTTGTCAAATTCCGAGTCCAGATCATCCACCGAAGAGTTCAGATCCTGCTGTTGATGGACATCGTTCTCATATTGCCGTTGCTCTTCAGTCTGCGAGCCTCGTACATCACTGAGGTGACTGGTCAGCTAGTCGAGTAGATGCATTTGGGCCATGACGGAGAAAACCAACTTTTGCACTGGCATTGTGGAGGCCAGACTCTGTCTGAATGTGCTGTGTCAGTGATGGAATGTCGGCGGTCAGTAGTGGAGCAGCTGAAGTCCGGAACGACATGAAGTCGATCTAGACGAGAGCCGGCCATGTGGCCAAGCATTGCAACCAGATTGGCATGCAAGCTTGCTGCTGTGAGGAAGTGAGGCTCGATACTGTAAGATCAGCTCTGCACATGCTGTCCAATGGGACAAGCTAGACCCTACCACGAGGTGAGGTACAGGCTTGCGGCAATAACCGCTGCAGATGAACAAGGCACCACATGCACACTCGCGAGAATGTAGAAGTGTCCTATGAAGACTGTTGCAGCGTTGCTATAGCAGACGATCAGTTCATCATGAACCCGAACGCGTCCAGAATCAAGCGCGTGTAGATGTTGTATGTCAGACGCGAACCAAGCGCCATGCAAGCGCGAAAACTTTTGCTGCAATGTTTCGATTGAGTTGTTTCCTTCCAACCTCGTTTTCGAAACCAGGTGAATGGATGAGGGTCTTCCGAAAAGAGCAGTCGCGAGTGGTAAGAGACGTTCCAGCGGCACATGGCGTCAACATCAACGTCCAAACCGGCACTGAGATACCGAGAGACGCCGCGCCACCTGTATCAAGAGCCGACTATTACTGGAGCCCGACGAGTCAAGTTTCACGAGTATTCCCCTGACTCGCCACTCAGACGCCTCTTCAATTGCACTCTTTCGAGCAACGTGCGCTTACTATTCCAGGAGCTGTCGGTCGGAATGACGGCGGAAGCATCCATAGAGCTGGGAATTATGGACACGCAGCGGCATGCGAAGGGCGTCATTTTCGCCATGTGTGTTTCATTGTTGCCGCGGCCAGAGCAGTGGAACGGGAGTGTCGCAGTTTGTCTCTTATTACCTAGGTTGCAAAGTGTCCCTGCCGCCTGGAGCTATATGCAAGGTACATGCTCCAACCAGAGGGCAGGTGTTACGTAGAGAGCTGTGTGGAAATCATGCGCGCTGTTGATGTCCCCTTTTTGACGCAGGCAGAGCAGCCACAGCCACACAGTGCCATGAGTGCTTATCTCGTGCCCGGCGACACGCCGAATGGCACATCACCGTATGCCGATATCACCCCGCCTGGTCATGAGCGGTCGCACAAACCCCCAGATGGCCTGTCTTGTGTACCAGACAAAGGCGATCGACTACCTCGCAAAAGAAGTCGAGCATCTAAACCCGTTCCTCACTTAGCTCTGCCCAGAGGTCAGGCTCATCATCACTGGCGCCAACCTAGAGGTGGAGAAGCGGCAGCACACGCCGGTCGGTGGACAGCGCAGCACTCCTTGCCCAACGATGAAGCGGCGCATCGAGCAACGGCGGAGGTGTGATTCGCGATGAACGATAACAATAATAATACCGCTACTGGTGACAGGCGCCATCTCGACTGACCATACAGGCCTCAGGGCACGCCGTGAGCATCAAGCGCTGGTATGGACGGACACGAGCAGGACTCACACAGGAGCGTCAGTTAACGTAGTATTTTTAGCATGCGAGAGGAGAGAGCTGCGGCAGACGTGCTTCCGTGAGACAAGGTGCAGCAATCCTTTGGCCAGCTCGCCGCGCTGCACCAATCGTCGTCACTGGCCCCATGTCGCCCACCCGCTGACTTTGCGCTCCCCGTCAGCTCTCCTCCTCCTTGGCACCTTGGGTTGGAGCGTGGTGGGAAGTGGGAAGAGGGTCGATCGGGGTAGCATTCATTCTGTCGCGCCGTAGCATGCAGCACACCGCCCGACCGGGCGGCAGTCACTGGTCACTGGTCGTTGACTGGTCTGGTCTGGTCAGGTCAGGTCAGGTCGCGTTGCATTTGGTCAGGGATCTCCGGGTGTGCCAACAAGCGGCCGACAGCCTGCTGGCGTTTCGTGTTTCCTGCTTGAGCGCCCCGTCATATCTCGTCTCTCCTCCTCTACTACTACCCTTGCCTTGGATACATACCGTCTTGTACATGCGCAACACCTCTAAGACCTCGACGTCGCCCGCCGCTCACGCTCGCTCCCACACTCGCTGTTCCGCCTCTGGAAATTCACGTTCGTTTATGCTGGCTTGCGCTGACTGCGCTGCCCCTGACTGTGCGACCCGGATCCGCGACCGGAAACGCCTGGGAACCGGGGATAGCCTGCGCTGCGCGTCGACGCTGCTGATCTCGCCTGGCAAGCCTGGCTGCGCGGCACCGTGACGGTAGCCCAACAGCGCTGCGCTCCAGCTGCGAGCGTCCGTCTGCGTGGGAGGAGAAGCGGAGACTTTCATGGTCTCTAATACCTGGATCCACAGCCATATCCATCCCGGTGGGCGGCCGACAGGCGAGCAGGACGAACTGGACATGGCCTTCGTCGCCCAAGGCCACCACAGTTTCCACCACCGGGCCGAGTCGTATGTGGATGCCAGTGGACAGCCTCAACATCACCACTACGCGCAGAACTCGACCTCGTCCATACAGGATCCGGCCAAGTCCGCGTATTACAACGCGAACTTGCCGCCGCAAATGTCTTGCGACATCAAACCGCGCCTGACTAAGGAGCAGCACGATATCCTGGAGAACCACTTCCGAAAGCAGCAAAAGCCGAGTACCAATACCAAGAAGGGGTTTGCTGACCAGTTGAATGTCTCGCTGGACAAGGTCAATGTAAGTGAAGCCTGCCAAAACCGGTTGGTGCCGACAGGCGGCTGAGACGTGAGCAGAATTGGTTTCAGAATCGCCGCGCAAAGTCCAAGCAGGACGCGAAGAAGCAGGCAGGCGCATACAATCTGTTCGCACAACAACAGGCGAGCAACCTCAACTTCAGCTCCGACTCCGATACCTCACCCTCGTTTTCTTCCCCCGAATACTATTCGATGATGCAGCAGTGCACCACAGACGGGCAGATGTCCAATGGCACTGCGTTCGACCATCATCAAATGCCGCCATTTCAAGAGCAGACACACATCCACGGCGTACCGTACTCTTCCACCACGGCGCCAAGCGACCAGTTCGACAATAGTCTCATGCCCCAGCAGGCCTCGCAAGATATGTTCGACAGTCCGCAAGAGATGAATCGCCGAACTCTCACCCAGGAGCAATTCGACGCGTTCGCGCAGAGTGGAGGGATGATGCAGTCAGGACAGTTTGATTCCTTGCAAAATGGCTTCTCGGGCGATGCAGACGTTATGCACCAAGTCTTCCCGGATATGAACCAAGGCGATTTCAAGCAGCAGGACACCTTTACCTTCCCGGCCCCGACTGGCGCGCCTCTCTCCAGCAGCGATTCGAGCATACCTTCGACAATCTCGGAGCAGTCGATGTTCCCTGCATCCACGGCCATACAGGATCACGCCGCCATGCCCAGTAATGCGTCCGACTGGACCGACAGCCGGAGCTCTTCTGTCTCTGCGAACCACGCTCCGGACACCTCTTTCCAAGCGCTGCAAGCTCCCCAACATCACCCGCAACAATCGCAATCCCCTGCTACATCATCTCAATGGCAGCCTGGCCAATCTGTTCCGGTGGATCCGAATGATCTTCAGCGGCAATTCCGCGAAGCGCAGCAACTGCAGCATCAGCATCAGGCTCAACATGGCCAGCACGAGCAACACGAGCAACCACTGGCATGGCCGGCTGATGAGGCATTTGTGAGGCGTGATTCTTCGAATGGAACCATGCTTGCAGCGCAGATGAGCCAGTTCGCGATCCAGACGCCTCAGCCTCCGCAACCCTCGACATTCACGACTCCTCCGTCCCCGCAGCCCAACAACGGCGGCAGCATCGCAGCGCGAAGGCAACGGCCCAGGCCAGCTGCCCTTGGGGTCGCTTCTCTACGAAGTCAATCTTACAGTGGTGCCGCACAACCAGGATCTCCAAGCCAACAGCCTCAGAACTTAGCACCAGGTCAACAGCTTCGACGGATACGTTCATCTAATGTAATTAATGGCGTGGCACAAGGCCGTGTCATGAAATCAATGCCCGGTTCCGCTCAAAGGTCGCCCCTGAGCTGGACCTTCGCCGACGCCTCAAACGCAGCTCGGCACGCCTCTACCTCATCCATGGGCAATCTCGCACCACCGACACCGCTGTCTCCAAGTCAAGTGGCTGGACAAGAGCATCACCGAGCACAATTCCCACCGTGGCAGTCGTCTGGACAATTCAGTCGACATGCAAGCATCAGCGAGACCGATGCCGAACACAACACCACGAACGCAGGACAGCCTCAGACGTTCACCTCGCCCCCACACACACCGATGTATCACCATCAACAGCATCAGGCCATGGCCCAGGCCCGGATCGGTAGCACGGTGATCACGGAGAACACGCCGCCACAATCTGCGCCAGCTGTGGAGACTACTTTCCCTGTCAATGCTTTCATGCCACCTCCACCTCCACCACATCCACAACCGCCACATACACAGGCTCCGCAGATCTTTGTTCCAGCACCCTCTCCACAGTTCATGAATGGTCCGGAGCAGCAATTTCAGATGTCGGCTCCGGGATATGCGCCTCCACATCAGTTCGCAGTATCCGCACCTGAACCACAGCCGCAGGTCCCTATTCAATACGCAAACGGCCTTCCCCTCGTGAATTCGCAAGGCCACTTGACTATGGCTTACCCGCCACAGATGCAGCCGTTCGCACAACAAGCTCCGCTGCAACACCCACAACAGCAGTACAGCTTTGTGACAACCGCTGGATCTTCGCCGGGATCCCAGGTGACGTCTCAAATGCCCAAGCCTTCGCAACAAGCAGAGTTCTTCGTACACGAGTACAGTCCGCCTTCGGATGTTAAGCGCTCGGCCACTCCTCGCAAGCCAGCTGCTGATAACAATGGCCCTAAGAACTACACGTTTGCGAACCAAGGACCTGAGCACTTCGAAAAGGAAAAGGCAAAGAAAGGAGACTTCAAACCTGGAACTGCATCAAGTAGTCCCGAAAGCGCGCCTTCCACCTGATGAGTTGCGTAGAACTTGAAATACGACCTCTCCTATGTTTGATACCCACATCTCGAGCGGCACCCCTGGCGTAATGATACGAACCAAACCCTGCTTTGGCAGGATCTGCGAGCCGCACCTCCATCACATACAACAAAATACTGTCTATTGTTCCGCGCATGTTGAAATTTTAGCGCCCATGGTAACAAATGAGAGTGAACCAAAAGATGATGATCCATGCGCCTGTGTTTCTTTTGGGGAAAGAATAGCGCATATATTCTGAATGAGCGGATCGGAGCTGGGTAACGGATACGAGAGGAAGGAAATGTCTCGATGAAATCTCTGTAATATATACTGACTGACTGACTCTATTGAGAGCTGTGCCTGTGAGCAGAAGCTCGGTCGATCGATTGACGGCATAATGTAAAGCGACACGCGACTGTTATGTACGCAGGCTTCGAATGAAGAATACATGATACCTCACATACCTATCATCAAGACCTTGTCAAAGTGAGATTATCCGTTGCTCCACCCCCTGCTGGGATCGCGATGGTCCAAGCGTTTAGACGCGTCAACCCTCACAAGTCGCGTCTTCGCACACTCGTACTAGCCGTAACCTTCAGACTCTCAGATTGTACTTTTTCCAATCTCCAGACTAGATCCACCCCCTAGAGAATGGCTAAACGCGAAGCCGAAGATGTCGTCGGCGAAGAGCCAGTCGCTCGACGTATCGCTCATTGCAATCCATTTGAGCGGATAGCTAAGGTCTTTGGTCCACCGAAGCTGAAGATCAGATCGGACATCGATGATCGTAACAAGATACCCAGGTACGCAATGTAGACCTCTGACATATACATGACAAGACTGATATCGTTGACAAGCCGCTCACTCTTCCTCGAACTGCACGCCGAAATCCGTAACAGAATCTACGAATACGCTCTCGGCGGTCATACTCTCCACGTTGTAATGAAGGAAAGCTGGACCTGGAAAGTACTTCGACTGACTCTCTCAGAACGTAGACCAAAAATCTTTAGGACTGGTCGAGAAAAATGCCTGCCATCCATGAACTTGATCGCACTCTCACTTTTTCTTCCAATATGCCCTCTGTACGGCTTCCACAAGCGACCGCGAAGTCTACCAGCAGAGCAAACTCAAGCAGGCAGCAGAAGAACATGACGAGGATGCATGTTGCCAGATGAGGGAGCACAAATATCAGCATCGCAAATGCATGGACGTTGAATACCTCAAGTATCGAAAGGTCGGCTTCTGGAAAAAGACCAATCACGCCGTTTTCGTGTTCGAAACCCTGTCGACAGGTATACGAAGAAGCCGCACTGATTGCGTGTATGGTGACTACTTTCTCGTTTACCGCACCGTGTGCTTTGGATCGGTCGATCAACCTCGCTCTCCAGCCGAAGCAAAGGGATGTGCTTGGACACCTTCGTGTTGCGCATAAGCGAGTGCCGAGCAAGTACAGCACGCGGACGACTACCGTCTACAATGGGTTGAAATGGCCTTTGGGTGGACTTCAGCAGCAGACTGTAGACTGTTTGATCGGTCTGCAGACCATCGGCGTTACAGTTGATACTCCGTACCAGCGTTACGGAGATATGAGGAAGGTGCCGCGCTTTCTCCTACCAGGGCTGAGCGTTGAAGTATTGCTGATGGATGAAGGGGCGTCCACTTTCGGGTGGTATGTTAAGAATCGTCGACCAGAGGCAGAAGAGCTTGAGTATATGTACAAGAAGCCGAGTGAGGAGGTCAAGGATATGGGAGCAGATTGAGGCGGCAAAAGCAGCAGAGCAGTCTTGAGGCACAGGTTGTTAAAGGTCGTCGACTCTTTTTTCAAAAGTAGAAGATCCGGGCCTTGCTTTCTTCCGACTTACGCACTGGTCGAATTCCAAGGCGGATCCTCCACCCTCCTAAAGACAGCCACAAACTTCTTCCCACCATTCCTCTCCACTTTCTTCCCCTCCTCCGTCTCCACTCTCATAGCACTCACACACTCGTTCCCCTCCACCTCCTCCTCCTCCTCTGAAACCCTCTCGAAACTGGGGTGTCCAGCCAAATGCTCCACCATCCACAAATGCAAATCCTCCACATCCGTAATCGTATACACTTTCCCTCCCGGTCTCACAACGTAGGCGTATTCCGAGTTGAGTGTTGTGCTCACGATCCTTGCTTTATGCTTCCTCGCTTTGAAGTGCGGGTCGGGGAAGCAGAGGAAGATTTTCTCCAGCTGACCCTTGACGAAGAAGTTTGGTAGGAATTTCATCGTGTTTGCGCGAAGGCAGGATACATTTTGATAATCGTATTCAGAGGAGGAGGATGATGATGATGTAGAATGTTGTTGTTGTTGTTGCGTCCGAAGGGCTTTGATTTTTTCTTGTACGTATTCGGTTACGGAGGTGCGGATTTCCATTCCGAGGATGAGGGATTGGGGGAGTTTGGGCGCGAGGGCGAAGAGGAGTCCGCCGAAGCCGCAGCCTATGTCTGCGACTGTGACTTGTTTTGTCATTTGAGGGGATTTGAACGTGCCAGTTTGGAGCTGGATCATCTCGCCACGCGAGGTTTTGGCGACGTGGGCTGGGTAGTGTTGGCTCCAGTCCATTGCGGCGGGGGACTCTGGGCTTGAATGGTGAGATCAGTGTCGTTTTCATGACAAAGAAACTGGATTGATGGGTGGACTCACTATGTCAAGTCATGGTCGGAGAAGGGATTGGCATGTGCTCGTTGACGGTAATATTTTTTCTGTGGCAGTTCGCCTTCTTGCTTCTCTTCGCGCTTTTGTCGTTTCTTCGCTGTTCCGGCCATGGTGCAAGAATGAAATGAAGATTGGTTATCTGCTGCAAAAGGTCATGCTTGGGAAATGTATGCATGAAGTGAAGTCAGTGAAGTCGAAGCCACCTGCATGGAAGGGTGCAAATTTGAGGCCCGTGCTTCTTGTTAGCCTGAGGCAGGGATACTCAGACGTCTTGGGCAGCGAAGCGACGTTCATTTTCGAAGCGATATGAGAGAGGAACTAAATCTGAATGGTGCATAAAACAGAATGACATGTTACTGGTCGGCCTCAGAAGTAGTATCTTGAATTCTTCTACAGTTCACCTATTCAGGCAGAGACGATACTCTCGAGACCTGGAACTCATGCTCCACCCTAATAATCATCCGCTGACTATCATTACTTCCCAAGCTATTGTGGCTGATATTCACCTCCTCCGAAGTCCTTGATAGCCGCACATCTTGCGCTTCTATCTCAGTATGTGTTCGAGGTTGCATCCCAGGTCGTGGAGCACCAAAATCGATTTGCTCGAAGCCATTCTGCACCAGAGAGGGATTCTGTATGCTCGGTCTGCTTCCACTGCCTCTCGCTGCGTTGGAGGATCCGTTCGATCGCTTTGATTTGAAGGGCCCCATCTGGTAAGAGTTCGAGCGCGAATCGCTGCCGGAGTACTCGCTTGGTCGGAGAGCTCCATAGAACGTTGTGAAGTCCTTTAAAAAGGGCCGTAGTATAGGTAAGGTCGTTGAGATGAGCGAATAGTTGATCTGCGTCACTGTCCAGACGACGTAGAGAGTTTCGGTCCGCGCGAAGTTCTCGATGCCATTCTTGTTGAAGGTAGATATGCGGGCGGCGATGAATGCAAGGATGCTAGGGCGATGTTAGATCGAATCAATGCTCGAGGTTGGCAATACGTACGGGAGTCGCAATCCAAAGGCAAGAACCACAACGAACTTCTTGAACAGTCGTGTCTGTACTCTCAGTACGAGCATGATAGCGCAGCCGAAGATCGCAAGTTCCAGCACAATGTCAAAGATGCCAATGAGGAGCACTCTGTTGTACTTCAAGACTGTCAGCGTGTCAATCGATGGAGCATTTTGTTGACATACCACGCCTGTGCAATCTCCTGATGCAAGTCCCCACGGCGACGAGAGGTTGCACTGAAGCGCAAGTGCCATGACCGAGGCGAACATCCATGCACCGACGCATGCGAGGAAGACGTTCAAAGCGCGTCGCACTGAAGCTTGTGGAGTCAATCGCATGATGAAATATGCGACGGAGCATTTGCAAAGTCCGAGTGCTAAGACAGCGAGTAGCTGGGACACGTAGAAAGACTGCCACATCTTAGTTGATGCTATCGCGCTCTCGGCGAGCTCAGGTAGGAGACTATTCTACCTTTTCGACTTGCCGCAGCTCAGACGAAGAAAGCAGATCCACTGCGCGGCCTAGCCCTTTGTGGCATGCACCTAAAATGACGCTCTCTTGAATGAAGGCGAGGACCTGTCTGTATTAGATCGAGAGCAAAGGCATTAGCATGCGCTCTGCATACTGTCCCTGCTGCCAAAAGCAAGTCGTCCATGCCGGCCGTTTGGCGAGAGTCCCATTTCACGTATATCCTGATACCCGTCGAGATCAATGCCATCGCGATGCCCAGGGCCTATGTAATCCAGGAATGCTGTTAGCAAGACGTCACCAAAGCATCCATTTTCCACGGCACGCTCATACCGTCGCGATGATGATCCAGCCGCCATGATCGTCGTCTGATACTATCGTGAATGGTGGATAATAGCCATCAGGCACCGGGAAATCCGACATGTCATGGTCGTACTCGCGATGATGATGAAGACATAGAATTCAAGCTCGAGAGAACGGCGGAGAGAGTGGGCAGAGATGGGCGCGCGACTTTGTCGTTGGAGAAGTAGCAAGGTGATCAGCCCTGGACCTGGATTGCCACGGCTACGAAGTCACGCGTCCATGTTTATCACATCCAGCGTCTGTTGGAGCGCAGGGAGCTGTCAAGAGCTGGCCGGATGGAGCCGAGCTCGCGGCACTTCTGATCTTCACAGGATGAGGTAGACGGACTGTCTTGTCGTCCGTGAGTTCTGAACTCTACCCTGCAGGATGGCTGGGCTCCCAAAGATGCGGCCGGCCCGCGCGTGTTGCAGTGCTCGGCGTGCACCATGCTGCTACCAAGATTGTCGTTGCCGGGCTGTTGAACCAAGGGAGTGAAACCGCGTACCGACGGATGCCGTACCCCAGGGTCTCATGTCTCACCATGCTGGACCGAGTATTGATATAGTACCTGTGATGACCAGACTGACCTGGAAACGGCCATCTTGGTGCCAAGTTTACGAACAGACATGTGGGACGGTATACTTTCTGAGGTGCGAATAGAGTTTCCTATCGAGGTCCTCCGTCGAACGAAAGTGGCTCGCTTGTGATGGCGCCAACCCAAAGTGGAGGCCAAGTGCCGAGCAAGCTCGTGCGCTCCAATGGCATTCGCAGTTGACGGCTTCTGGCGCGGCGAGCTACAAAACGTTACGCAGGGCGCCGGCGAGCCAATGTATGAGCTGCATCACGAGCACACAAGACGACGGATGACGGACGGAATGTGACAAGCGGCGTAGCAGATACAGCGGCCATGGCAGCTCAGCACTGCGAAGACCCGAAGAGCCCGCGGACACTGGCGGCCGTTGCGCAGGGGAAGGACGCCTCACTGCATGTATCGGTGCATGTCCTGGAGGGTCCATAGGCTCCATCCGGTGCATGTCGTTGACGTGAGGGAGAATGACTTACGACCGATCCTTCTGCAGAGCCGACTCCACCACTGCCGTATCTCGATCCGCAAGTAACTAGTACAGTACTCGTGGCCGGAGGAAGGAGCGTTTGTAGCGGTCCAACCCCGTGGTCGCGCACCTCATTGCCAGATCTCGCACGTGGCAAACCAGTGCTTATCTGTTGTGCGGAGCTTCCATCTTGACTTCCAGCGTCTCCAATCCATGAGCAACCGCCTACGCAACGGGAGGACCACCACTACCACTCACCATGGACAAGTCGCAGCGGTCCGAGGTTGCCATCGCGCCAGAGCCGGCCATGTCCTTTGATGAAGCCATCATGATGGATGCGAAGCATAGTGGTGAACATTCGTCGGTCGCGGCCAAGTATGCCGATCAATCCAGCGTGCCAACGGGAGCATTCGCTAAGCTTCTACTCGTGCACAGATATCGAGGGACAAGTGCCGATCAACGCGATATGATGATTCTGGGCAAGAAGCAAGTCTTACGGCGAAACTTCAGGTTCTTGACTATGCTTGTTCGTACAATCCACCACCAGTGGACTCCACAACGACATCATACTAACATGTTGGCCAAAAGGGCTTCGGCTCGACGGTCATCTGCAGCTGGGAGGTCATACTGGTCAGAGCTCACTTCACTCACCCAAAGTTTGATGTGGCTAAAGTCTAATTCTGCAGCCCGTCTTCGTCTTCGTGCTCACAGACGGCGGATATGGGACTTTGTGAGTCTATTGAAGGCCTGCTCTTGTCGTTAATATCTTGCTGACGCTCATTGCAGGTTCTGGGGTTTCATTGCCGTCACAGCAGGCGTCAGTAGCAATATGCATTGGAGCAGGATACTGAATGCTGATGATCTCTTCAGATGCTCCTGGTGTATGCAAGTCTCGCGGAAATGGTTTCAATGTGCCCGACAGCCGGAGGGCAATACCGTACGTATATTTTGGTGCGTGAATGTACGCTTTCATGCTGAACATTGACAGACTGGGTGTCGGAGTTTGCACCACCGAGGTATCAAAAGGTTCTCAGCTATCTAACCGGTTGGCTGTGTGCGACGGGGTGGCAGGTGTTCTTGGCCAGCGTAGCCTTCATGGTCGGTGGCATTATCCAAGGACTGATTGCTCTTAATAACCCAGACTATGGCTTTGACCGATGGCACGCTACACTGCTGACGATCGCGATCATGTCTTTCGCCATCCTCTTCAACACGGTACTGGCCGTTCGGCTACCTCTGGTCGAGGGCATCATCTTGATCCTGCACATTGCTGGGTTCTTCGCCGTCTTCATTCCTCTCTGGGTACTCGCGCCGCGAGCACATCCCGATATTCTGCTCACATTCACAAACAACGGCGGCTGGCCGACTACTGGCATCGCTGCTATGATCGGGCTGACGACACCTCTCACAGCGTTGATCGGGTACGACTGCTCTGTCCACATGAGCGAGGAGCTACAAGATGCATCGATAGGTATGCCAAGAGCTATAATGTGGACTGTTGGCCCAAACGCTGCACTCGGATTCCTCATGGCAGTGACTCTTTGCTTCACCGCCGGCGATCCTGCAACTCTCCTCGAAACTTCTACCGGACAGCCTTTCATCCAGGTCTTCTATAACGGGACGAGAAGCCTTCCGGCAGCCAATACCATGGTCGCCATTGTTGTGGTTTGCCTGACTTCATGCTGCATCAGCGAGGTCGCAACTGCTTCTCGTCAACTGTGGTCTTTCGCAAGAGATAATGGACTTCCGGGCAGCCCATGGATCTCGCACGTCACCCCAGGCTGGAACATACCACTACGATCAGTGCTCGTCAGCTTCGTCATCACGTCGCTACTGGCCTGCATCAACCTTGGCTCTACGACAGCACTGAATGCGATCAACTCACTGGGAGGTGTTTCAGTGCTAAGCTCTTACTTTATCACGATAGCATGCTTGATCTGGCGACGATTGTACGGCGCGCCACTCCCTCCAAGACGATGGTCGCTCGGTCGATTCGGTCTCTGGATCAACATCGCCGCGCTTTGCTTTCTTGTACCACTGTGGTTCTTCAGCTTCTGGCCTTTGGCGCAGCCGGTCGATGCGCAGAACATGAATTGGAACAGTAAGTCGAAACCCTATGCCAGTGTCAGGCCGAAGGCGAAGATGCTGACGCGGACATTTAGGCACCATGTTTGGAGGTATGTTGATAGTTTCGGCTGTCTACTATCTTGCGTATGGCCGCAAGGTATACACAGGACCTGTGGTTCTGGTCAAGCGGGATCTATAAGCATAATGCAAGCTTTCCACGCTCGGCTTATCTTGCTGCGTTCTGGTGTCACTTCTCATGACGCACGATGACTTGCAGCTGCGCGCAAATTATGAGCCACTTTCCGGAACACGGTTTGTATGTTCCAAATCTTGGTATAGATAACCTTCAGTGGACCAGAGGTTGACCTCAGGCCGTTTACGAGAGACCGTGGCTTGAGGAGCTGGAAAGAAAGGGCTGGCGCACATCCTGCCCGTTCCTGGGAAATGCTCGCTCAGCTGATGCTAAAGTGCCAGACATTAGACATTCGCGCCCTGCATTGATAAACATATATTCAAAGGTGATCGAATACGAAGAAACCAAGGGAATCGAGTCACCAACGTGAACATGGACCTCTCGGCGCTCTCGCAGCATTTGGTTCCATTGGAGCCTTTTCCTACAGTCGTCGATCGCAAAGCCGCAACTACTCCAGACAAAGTCTGGGCTTCTATACCAGCCAATGCCGATGATCTGTCGAAAGGATTTATAGATATCTCTTGGCGAACAGCTGGAAATGCGTGCAATCGTGCAGCACAGTAAGGACCTCATAACGATCGAAGTTATTCGAGCTGACGTGAACACAGCCTGCTACACAAGATGATGGACAAAGCTCCAGAAGGAGAATTTCCTACCATCGCATATGTGGGACCTTCGGATTTGAGATATTTCTTTCTGACTGTTGCTTTTGCGAAGTTGGGGTATAAGGTGAAGAGCGACCTCCCTCTTTACTCTGCTCACACCCTCACCACTGATCACGAACGTAGGTCCTCCTCCAACAATCCACAGTTTCCGCAGCCGGCCAACTAAACCTCCTCGAAAAGACCGACTGCCAGATCTTGGTTCATGGCAGCTGGTCACCGATTCTCGATGAAGCTCTGGCCAAACGGCCCATGAAGACCGTCGAAGCTCCTTCTCTCGACGAGCTTATGGCAGCTGAGAATGTCGAACCATATCCCTACCCCTGGAATGAAGACATCTTGAATGCAGGCGCTCTGATTATCCATACATCCGGCTCCACGGGATTGCCGAAACCCGTCATCCTCACTTACGGCATGCTCGCTGCCAACGCCCTTAGCCTCGACATCCCTGATCTCGACAACCGTATCAATAACTGGCAAATCATCGCAGAGATGAAGAGATTCTATCTCAGCTTTCCTATTGCTCATGCGGGAGGCGTGCAAGTCATGATTAATGTGTCGGCTTATAATGATGCGACGCTTGTTATGGTGGAGAGTGGGAATTTGAGTGGGGTTGTTTTTGAGGGAGTTATTGAGCATGGAGGCGCGCGAGGGACGTTGACGATGCCGAGACCGTTGATTGATCTAGCCAGGAAGGAGGGGGGGTTAGAGAAATTGGGGAAGTTGAGAGGGATTCTTTGGTCAGGTGGTGAGCCCTCCCATTCGAATTTGGCATCACTGGATACTCGCTGACGAGTTTTTTGATAGGTCCACTCCCACAAGATGTCGGAGAAGCCGTGACCAAATACACGACGTTGATATCCTCCTGGGGAACCACGGAATCTGGCGCCATAAACCTGCACACCACATCCCCCTCCGATTGGCAATACATCCACATCAACCCGACCTACAATAATTTCCGTTTCGACCATAAATCTTCCGCCCCTGATCTCTTCGAAATCGTGGCTGTCCCCCACCCTTCACTCGACTTGCGACATCATCAAAAGCTTTTCTGGAATTATCCTCATGCGAAACAATGGAAATTTGGGGATCTTTTTAGTCCGCATCCTAGCAAGAAGAATTTATGGAGATATGAAGGGAGGATAGACGATATGATGATTCTCGATTCGGGACATAATTTCCATCCTATGGTATATGAAGATGCGCTGTGTCAGGATCCTCGCGTGGGTGCGGCGGTGTTTGTTGGGAATGGAAGGCCGAGTTTGGCTGTGATAGTAGAGTTGAGCGAAGATGGGGATGCGGAGGTGGATGGGGAAGAGTTTCGAGAGGTGATTGAGGAGGTTGTGAATCGAAGGTCGACGGCTTTGGCGCAGGTTAGGGAAGGGAGGATTATTGTTGCGAATAAGGGAACGCCTTTGCCGAGAGTTGGGAAGGGGACAGTTGCGAGGAAAGAGGTTGAGAGGGTGTTTGGGGAGGAGATCAATGAGGCGTATTCACGTGGTGAGGCGTAGGATTTTTTTAGAGGCTGTTAGCTATCGAAGAGCAACTTTCTTGCTACCTGATCGCGGATGGGTGCGATATGCTGTGCGATATCCGCAGTGATGTCGGCCCAGGATCTAGGAGATGGCTCGGAAGCATTGCTGATGAAACAGTCTGTATGAAGCAATTATAAGCATGTCGCGTAATGTTCGTCAACAGCCGAAGTGCAAAATCCTCCTGTCCGACTGAGTCGTTGGTATCGAATCGATACCGTGAGTCTCCACTTCGGCTTGCAGAGGGCGGAAAGGGTTCAAATTCCGGCTCGGGAACCATGCGCACATGGCGCGGAACGAGACGTCCGGAAGACGATTGTATACCAGATCGGGCACTTTGAGATGGTCAGCTTTGGCAAGAGTGTGCCATGAGTACTACCAGATCTTTGGATATACCATCCGTTTGATGTTGGTGTGAAAACGCGCCGATTCAACCTTTTGAACGGTATAAGCGCGGCATTGCAGACCGGCACCTTGATGACTGGTCAGTGAATACATAATCTCACAGCGTCGCGCTTTTGCGAAAGTCAGGAGCTCCTTCCTGCTGCTCTGCTACTGGGAGTCCTTCTCCGAAACGAGCCCACAACTTGGTCACAGGATCAACTTCGTAGTGGAATCCCTCCAGCTACAGCCCCAGAGACGCGATGTGGGAACTCCACCGGGATCCACCCATGATATACCCCACCTCAAGGACCCCGCTATCATCATGGCAGCCGCAAGGAACGCATTGGGCACAGAGACCGAGGAGTGTCCGCCTGAAGAGGTTCAGCGGGTAAGAACCAGTGGCTGATTGTGAGCATTGCTCTGGTTGTATAAGAAGGTAAGACGCGCTGCCAGACGCGTGCTCCTTTCCTTGTAGCTCCTCTCTTGAAATCGACTCTCTCGTGGATACCAGCTTCAAGACTCCACCATGACAGACTTCCAGATTCCAGAGAAAGGTATCGCTGGTGTGTGCGTCAACGAGGGGCCTGATTTTAAGGTCGAAGTACAAGAAGTGGACATTCCAGTACCGAGTGAGTCCCGAAGCAATGTCGTGTGAAATGATATTGACCAGAGTGCAGAGGACGATGAATTGCTTCTTAGACTCAATTGCACGGGTCTGTGCATGTCCGACGTGCACTTCATGGTGAGGAAGAGCCGGATATTGAAAGCTTCGAATGAACAGTCACTAACAATGCCATCTCAAACTTCAGCTGAATGACTGGGCAGTACCTCCCATGTCTCAATTTGGTACAAAGTGTGCAGGCCACGAAGGCGCTGGCGTAGTGGTAAAGGTCGGCAACAACGTCCAAGGATGGAGTGTTGGAGACAGGGCCGGGATCAAGCCACTGTGGGATGTAGGTGGATGATGCTTCGAGATCTTCCAGACGATGCTGACTAGAACAGGTCTGCCATAATTGCGAACATTGCTGGGTGGGCCGGGAGAACTACTGTCAAAAGGGCGTGTATACCGGGTTGGTCGCTGAGGGAACGTACCGTCAATATGTCGTCTCGCCGGCGATTTACACCAGCAGAATCCCAGACGGCGTCCCAGACGAAATGGCAGGTCCGATCATGTGTTCCGCCAGCACAATGCATCGTGCTCTCATCGACTCTGGGCTAAAGCCAGGCAATTGGGTTGTCTTTCCTGGAGGCGGTGGAGGTGTTGGCATCCAAGGAGTCCAGCTGGCGAAGTCAGTACAGTGAAAATTTAGGAGTGAATGAAGACCGCTGACATCTTGCCAGAGCCATGGGTATGCGACCAATTGTGATCGATACTGGCGACGCCAAAAAGAAGCTGTCTCACGAACTTGGGGCTGAAGAGTTCGTCGACTTTAAAGAGCACGCAGACGTTGCCGCAAGAGTGAAGGAAGTTGCGGATGGCATTGGAGCACATGGTATCCTGATCACCGCGTATCAGGCGTACAAAGACGCCTTCAACTACGTTGGAGACCGCGTCGGTGCGACGATCATGTGCATCGCGCTTCCGCCAGCTGGCCAAGTCACGCTGGGAACAGACCCGAACTTTTTCTGCTTCAAGAATGTCCGAATCATTGGGTCGCTGGTTGGCACCATGCAAGACACCGCGGCGGCCCTTGAGTACGCTCGTCGAGGGCTTCTGAAGAACATTTCGGAAGTGAGACCGCTGTCCAGGTTTGACGAGAGTGTGCAGGCTCTGCGGAGAGGAGAGGTTGCCGGACGCATTGTCATCGACTTCAACCAGAAGTAGGCCGGAAAGGATGCGAGATGCAAGATGAGCGTCGGCGATATAGCGTTACGTAGTTGTAAGTTGTATATATAGTAGCCGAGTGTTTTGCTGTTGTCGATAGCCATTGTTTGGCCTTTTCTTATGGCTCTTATACTGGTACGTTCTGATGAACTGTACATGTATCTTGGCCGCGGCCCGCAAGAGTTCAACGGAATCAGATGCGTTGTGCCTTGACCAAGCAATATTGATGTTCTTGTTGAGGTCGTTGTCGATACCCTATGTGGAACACGAAGCGTGTGGTGGGCGGCTGGCAGGGCTTGCCATTGGAGCGGAGATGAGTCCTTGATTTGAGCCGCTCCACGCTTGCCAACCACTCGTCGCGCGCGCAACGGACCTTTATCTGCCACGAGCAACCTGAGATAGTGAGATCGTCCAGCACCTGCCAAAACCACAACATCTGGACCTGCAAGCACACCACAACCCACCTGCGCTGTCCCTGCAATTCGAGAGCACGCATGCCCACCGCCGCTGCCCGCTGAACCATTGCGCTCCGCCGCATCCTCCCTAGCACACCGCTCAGCACAACACCGCCAACTCCACGGTGGATTCAGACGCAGACTCGATTCGCACCACTCCCTCCCTCCGCGGCCACGTGCCCTTCGTCAAGGCCGACGTAGACTCCCAAATCCATCTCGACTCCGATACTGCGCGACAACCACCAGAGCGCAACGACGAGCCCGCCCCAGCTTCGGCTGAATCCCCTCCGCCCTTCGCCTCTCACAACTTCCCGCGCAGCTACTACCCGGAGCCTTCAGAAGAGGACCCTTACTTCAGCGCTCTCGCCACTGCTGCTTGCGCGACCGAGTCTCTCACAGCCACTGCGCCAGCTGGCTCGGCTCCGCCATTCGAGGAAACAGAGTGCTCATCTGCAGCTGCTTCAACAGTCGTCGCAGAGACCAAGGCTGCGCTCCCGCGGGACACCAAGGACGGTCAATCGAGCAAGGATCTTGACGACGGCGAGCCACCACCGCCTTACACCGAAGGCTCAAGTCCGCTCGAGGGCTTCACGTACGTCATGGCTGCAGCAGGAGGTGCGGCGAGCATCATCACCCAGGTGCAACAGGGAGGTCCAGCGCCTATAAACACCGCCTTGGGAGGTATGTATTCAGATATGACGGGAGGTCGGACATCACGTGCTAAGCGTTGGTGGAGGTACAGGCTCGGATGAGAACATCACATTGGAACTACGGTTTGTTTTGATGGAGATTCGGCGCAGCTCGACCGCACACTGACCCTGACGACAGCGGCACTCGCTTCACACTATCCCGAGATGAGCTTCTCACACTACCCGAATTTGTCTTGTTGTCGCTGTTTCCCAATGGCCTGCTTCCAGATGGGCACATGAACAGCTACCACGAAGGCGATGTTTATCCCGTCGACGTAAGACACACCCGCCAGAATCGCTTGGTCACACAGGCGAAGGCACAATCCCCTGCCTCTATCAACGACATCCAGAATGTCATCTCCAACACTGATGTATACTTATCTGACATGGTGTATCATTCACAGTATGACCCTGTTTCCCTGCAATATATGTTGGAATTCTTCCGCCATGTTGCACAGACTATCCCCCAAATCACTGAAGAGCAAAGTCAATCCACCGATCCCCTTGCAACGAACACAATGCCGATTGAGCCGATGGCGGGTAATGCTCGCGATATGCTGCAAGATCGTGCAGGAATCATTGTACTCAGAGAGGATCTAGACTTTTACGCCATCCCTCCACGAAAAGACATTGAGCATGGGGAGATGATCACCATCAAGCGCGCAGCAAGTCGAGCCTTGTTGAAGCAAGATGGAATTTTCTCCGGTTTGCGCAAGTCTGAGGAGCCTGGAACCACCGAGCAACATCTCATTGAGATGTTAACTGCTGGGTGAGTCCATTCAACTTCGACGACTTAGAGGTCTATCACTAATGATTCACAGCGGGTTCAATCACGATGATACTTGGGGCCACCGAGCGGCTGAACCGCAGAAAGCCGTCATTTGTTCAATCGCTCTTGCACGCCTTCGAACAGACATCAAAGGCGACACTGCTGGTGCAGCGAATGCCGTTGGTATGGCACAGAAGCTGTTGTTGTTTTGGCGAAAGCCTGCACGCAGATGTTGGTGGGAAGGTGTCGAGTTGGACAATGTTGAAGGCGTTGAAGGGAAGTTGAAAGTATGGATCAGGCGTGTATGGACTTTGGAAATGGTGAGTACCTCCTCTTGCTGCATGCTACTCACAAGACTTACTCTTTTTCAGAGCGTTATAGGATTGCGTTGATGCATTGCCTGGAGTCTGGATACACGCGAGCCAGCCATGTCCATTGCGAGGACAGATACCATTTCATCTTTTGCATTCGAAGCCATCATCGACAAAACACGAGACGCCTTCACAGCCACGCATCGCTTGCGAGCCCTATATACCCCGTGCACGACGTCTCGTGGCAGCTACAAACGCCTACTTTCTTTGGATCACTACACAACCATGGCCCCGCGCAATGTGGAATATCGCGTTTGTTGAAACCAGTCTCAAGGCCTAATTTGTGCTGCATAGCAATTTGAAGCGCGAAAAAGAATGTATAGTCACTAGTGTACTGTGTATGAAAGACACAATGGTGGAAACATGGAGTTATTTCGTCTTTCTTGACGCAGGTTTGTTGACAAGTGATAGACTCAATTGTTCTCGGTTGCATCGAAGACGTACGAAAGTGCTCTTCAGCCTGATCTCCAGGATCACAGTCTGCTTTTCTCTCCTAGCCTCACCAACCTCCGCGTCTCCAACAATCCTCATCTTGTTCCCCTGAGACTGCGCATCCATTTACACTGAGAAATCATCACATCCGTCACCAAACACCACTGGAAGTATCCTTCAAACCCTACATTCAAATCGCAATCATGTTAGTCGCAAATCGCCTTTGCAGACCCATACACGCGGTACTCCTACCAGCTCGGAAATTGTTTCCAATTTACCCAGTGATGACTGTGCGGCTGGGGGCGTTAGGGGAAGAGGGAAGGTTTGTGGACTGAGATGCTAGAATGGTATGAATGGGGTGGGTATGGAGGGTCGGTGGAGGGGCATGGAGGATATCAAAGCCGTGGGAGGTGATATTGTAGCTGTTCGTTGGGCTTGAGGTGTATTGTACGGTCTCTACTGACGAGCTATGATCGATACTACCGACATATTTGCTTGTTCGTGGAATGCTTCATCCCCCCTGAGGATTGCCCATGCTTTCTCATTCAGGTTGCTGATGTTGTGACACGATCGCTCTTGTGAGCGTTGAACGGCAAACGTAGTCCTTTTGGCTGCTATGCAACTTCCTCGTGTTGTCATGAATAGAGTGCTGTCATGGTCCAGGAGACAGTGTCTGCTTCCGAGTCCCTGTTCATGATGACTTCTTTTCACGTTCCACAAAGGTGTCCGCATCCCATCCGAACTAATACCTCAGTCTCTTGCCCATGTTCTGAAGCATCACTGGTCCGACGTCAGGCTCTGGATGAGGCTTGTGGAAGACGATTGAGCCAGAGAGGCCGCTGTCTGGCAGAGGCCCGAAGACAACTGCAGAGCCTCCGCAGTGAGTGGCGGAAAAGCCGGCGTCAGACATCGCTGAGATAAGCTGTTGCCACTTGACTCCTTTTGCGGATTCTTCCCGGAACATCTTCGAGAAGACGCCAAGCGACTGGAGATTGACGGCGATGTTCAGGCGCTCGCTAGTCTCTTCACTCGGATCTGGCTCGGATGCATGATGCCCATGCTGAGTCTCATCCGAATACGTGTCTGGTCGTGTCTTCGGCTTGATGCGTTGGACGGAGGAGGCAATCTTGTCGTCGTGATTGTCACCCCACTGAGACTGAATGACACTGGCTGGTAACGAAGGAGCCTTCTGTCGCGCGATGTTCTGCTCGAAGATGTAGTCCAAGGCTGCTCGCCGCTCAGCCTCTACTTCTTGTAGATACTCTGCAGAGCTGTCGACTCGGATCAAATTCCATGCGCTTCTCCAGTAATTCCGGAGGGTAATATTTTGGTCTCATCGTCCTCAAGGCAACACAACGCATAATTTCCCATGTGTGATTCATGCGACCACGAATTGCCTTGCGTTGTTTCATTCGCTCGATGGTGGGCTTTCCTCTTGGCCAAGTTTGGCTGCACAGAGCCTGTAGTGTAGCTGCAATGTCCTCTTGCTCGGGTTTGGTCATGGGTGCTGGTGCGTGTTTAATGCTCTGCAGGACGCCATCATCTAGACCCTCCGCCATGAGCTCAACATTGAAGCCGACCCGCCGGATCGTCTCCGCATCATCGATTGGATGCGGTCGACAGAGCGAAAGCGCGGACACGACTTTTTGGTACGCACTCATGATCGACATGTGATCATAGAGTCGCTGTGTGATGCGATGTCGGTCTCCGTTCTGATATTGAGCTAGACGCTCGTCAATGAAGCCGAACAGCATTGCTTCCTTCCCTGACAGCATTGTGTCGTCTGTACAGGACATTTTGGCCGGTGCCCAATGGAGGGGATCGACATGATAGAGATCTCCAAGTCTCCTGAAACCGCGATCGTCTTTCAATTTTCGTCGCCACTGGTCGTCCGAGCCTTTGACGTCTTCGTAGGCGTGTATGAAATAGGAGCTGCTTTGTACCGTGATAGACATCTGTTGTCTGTCATCATGGTAAAACACAACGGCGACTTTGTAAAGACCAGAAAGCGCACGGTTGACTTCCTTCGGCCAAGGCTCTCCAGCGACACATCGACCGTGGTGGCTTGCCATGATCATCTGAACATGCCTACACTGGCT
Organism: Nothophaeocryptopus gaeumannii; assembly: GCA_031771865.1. Classification (NCBI taxonomy): domain Eukaryota; kingdom Fungi; phylum Ascomycota; class Dothideomycetes; order Mycosphaerellales; family Mycosphaerellaceae; genus Nothophaeocryptopus; species Nothophaeocryptopus gaeumannii. The sequence goes on from JASISA010000025.1 coordinate 3,585,907, forward strand.
TATGAGATCTTGAAGCCGATGCGCATTCACTATAGGAATGACTAGGAGATCATTGGCAATGATAGACCATGCGTCCTTGTCGTCAAGAGCGCCTTGGCACAGTTCTCTCTTCCAATCGCGAAGATAGGACTAGAGGTAGGCTGGATCTGCCTGGAGAGCCCATAGATGATCATCCGCTGCACGTAGTTGCGCTTTCAAGCCGTTGAGTAGATGATTGATGTCGAGGGTAGAGCTTGGCAAACAGAAGGCCTGGTTGGCGAATACAGACCAGCATTCTATAGCGCCAGAGACTTTGAGCCCACTGGACATCAATTTGTGCCATTCAATGCAGGCGCTTTGAACTGGCTCAGGATCCAGAATGCTGTCCAAGATTGCCCGAAGGAAGTTGAAGATGTAGAGCTGCGCCTCCAGCACCAGCAATTCTCGTGGATCGCCGATCAGCGGCCAGCTGTGGCAGAGGTCTTGCGCAAAAGGTAGGAGATGGCCGTAATGATCGTCTTGCGTGAGCAAGCAGTGCAGGCTAGTCTTTGTCGCAAGTCCACCAGCGTTCCAGGCTTCAGACATCTCAGCGATGTCGAATGACACCCAGTCCTCAAGTTTCGAGAAAGTCCGAGCGTGGAGAAGCGCGAGAAGACGCATCGGATCCTCACGAAGTACTTCGATGCTGAGCCATGGTAGCAGGATCGCTTTGCGCATGAAATTTGACTTCTCATCGCGAGACTCCATTCCAGCGGAAATGCGTTCGACAATCCATTTGTGCTCATACATCTCTGGCTCAGCCTGTCGAATTAGCATTTCGCGCTGATCCTTGCTCTTCTTCTTCCACCTCTTGACAACTGCATCTCCATAGCGCACGAGTCTAGTTCGAACGTAGGCATGATCTTCCTTGATCTTCTTCGCTGTCTTTGCGGCCAGCTGCGCTGCATACGTGTCCGAGACGAGACTCTTGTGGTCGATTGGTTCTAAAAGCTCTGTATGTGCTATCCCGCAGAAATGCTGTACACACTGCGAGCAGGTCACTCGAATGAACGGAGCATTGCTCGATGGATTGACCACCTCAATGCAGTTGCTTTCGGCGGTCGTTGCATAGTCAAAGTTGGGCATCGCGACACACGGCCAGGTCGTAATGTGTGACGGTGAACTCGAAAACCAGAAAAGCGATTTTGTTTGTGTCGATCGGCAGCCGTTTGCACCCAAGGCAGCGCACAGACCAGCCGGTTTAAGCGCAAGCTAAGGCAAAGCTAATTCGGTGAGTGAGTGATGGAAGGCACTTTCAAATCAGCGCATGCGCTAGACATTCATCTTTTCCATCACCGTGAAAGATCCAATCCTGAAATCCGGTACATCATAATCGATAATGCAACAAGCCGTGCACAAATTTCAAACAGCCTTAGGCAGACATGCACGTGCCCGACAGTCACCCGAAAATTTCACGAGCGTTATATTTGATGGCCGACGTTGTTCGTGTTCGAAGACCTGGAAGTCAGCCAGTTGTCAATTCGGACACTCAGCGTCTGCGCTTCAGACCATCCAGCGAGACATTGATTTGGAGCACAGCTGAGAGGCATGCCTCCAACGTAATGTTGAGCATCTTCCGTGTCAACCATCCAATTGACTGACCCTCAGAACTTCAGGCCTCCATCGGCAATCAACATTTACCATGCTCCTCCCTCCCAGCTCTACTTTCTCAACACTCTTCAATGTCTCGTCTAGAGTTACCGTTACCTCTATGTCACTCTGCCTTCCCATCTCCACTGCTTGGGTGATGGAGAAATGTGTGATTTTACTGCTGGCGCGTTTGAGAGTGAGATAGCAGGATAGACCTCACGTCCCTTCAACACAGCCACACTCTCCCGCGCCACAACAACACCACTCTCACCCCTATGTGTCCCAGCCCTACATCCCCTTCACCGCCAGGTCGTCCAGCAAAACGTGGGACATCAAACTTTCTTCTAACGCAGCGGCACGCGCACATCTCCCGTCCACATCCACATCAGATCCATCTTCGCAGGAACATCGGAGGATAATCTGAACCGTGTCCAGATGATCATCATATCAGACCCGTCTGGCTTATCTTCCAAATCTTTGTCGTCCGCCTTCCTCAATTCTTCGTCAGCCAGGGGAGTGCTGGTCAGCGAAGCGAACACGCGGCCGTAGCTTCTTTTCGTCCGTTTCTTGGCTGGAGGTGGTCAGACAACCAACCAACAGAGGCGATGACGTTCACCACGAGTGTCGTTCGTTCCTCGGAAGCTGTCATAGCTGTCAAGCTGTCAGATTGGTCAAAGAAGGGTTCAAAGGAGCCGAAGGATTTGTGGCTGCTTTGAATACCTCCGCAGAACAATCTATGACCAGGTTGACCAGCCCTAGGTAAAGTAAGTTGTTCTAGACAGCACGTGAAAGCGTAGGCGAGACAAACAGTATGTAGCAAACCGCCTGCCGACGGATATAGGCAGGTAGGTGGTCCATAGTTGGCGAACTTAGCGAGTTTTCCAGTGTCAATCAATCTTGACTTTCGTTCGAAATCTGGAAAACACGGGTTGGTTCAATACTTTGTTGGAAGGCGCAGATGCATATTCCTCACGACACGTTTGCATCGCATCGCAGCGCATCGCACGATGTCGGTAATCCCTGACAGCATGCTGTATGCTGCGTGTCATCTTCCAGCACTGTGGAAGAGCTCCTTGATTCGCGACAGCGACGAGAAGGAGCCACGCACCTCGCGCACATATTCCCCTTACGTAGACGCACGCACGAGAATAAGACGCAAGATACCTACCGATTCGTCAGCCCTACAATCGATACCCTTCAATCCTTCAGCAGTGCCAGTCGGTCATCACACCGCCGCAACAGGTCATTGTTTAAACGTGCACCTCACCCGCACACCTCAACTGGTCCAAAGCCACCTTCCATCTCGGACGATATCATCCTCATTAAGCGGGCTGCGCATCAAGACATTGTTCGGCACACATCCGCACGAATCTCACCCACGTGTCGAGTGTCGTGCACATGTCAGGCCCAAAGGGCTGAACTCCGACCAACACCACTATCGCCCATGGACCCGTGACTTTGTGTTTCACGTTGCCAATTCTCTCTCAAACATATCTGCTGCAGTATCTGCGGTATTTTTGGAAGCGGTGTGACTGAACTCTGAGGCTCTGCTTCAACAACCAAAATTAAGATGCGAATAGGTATTTCGTCCGTGATCTTTGTTGTGTTTTTCGGACCCGGCCTCGATTCCGAGTTTCGATCGAGCTTGGAAGAGAAGTAGGGGTGTCTGGTGATCTGCTCAACGCCAAGGAAGCAATCCAGAACGCGAAACGCGCCGTGTGCAGCGCGTAGAGTAGCAGTAGTGTGTATGGTGTGGTCTGCAATCAACATTTGGGCCTTATCGCGAGTGTGCGTGCAGAACCTGTTTGTCCAACCCGTATTTCCTATCCAGTCCATCAAGAGCCTGGTAGCTCTGAGGTTCGCGTGGAGAATCAAGGTTGCTCTATGCATTGTAATCGCAGGATTAGTAAGCTCAGACGAAGAGCACCGGGCTGGAAATCATACTCCTGTCAATCATGCATTGTTTCATTCCGCATAAATGGTTGCAAGGCCCAGAGCTCGGCTTACATCCGAGCGTGGCTCTGGCCTTCCAAGAGAGGGAATTGCGGCTGCTGCAGGGCTCCTGCACTCGCATGAGGGATTTGACCGAACAGGAAAGGCAGACTGGTAATCGCGATAAGTCAATACGCACTGTACATCTGATACATACGCTACGACTTGCTGCCGCTGGTGATGGGTCTGGTAACTTCATCACTCGTTGAAGTACGATGCCACACGGTTGCCTCCAAACCTCGCTGCGAAGCGGAGGCCCTGTGATCCCATCGGAAAGTAGCTGACGAGGTACCACACCAACGCGACGATTTGGACTATCGAAGAGAATAGTGTGAGAATAGTACTGCGGAGCTGTTGCAAAGGTAGGTCAGCATGCTCGTCCTGACAATGGTAAGGCGGCAATATCGCTAGAGTGAATGACGATGAGATACCAGGTGACGTACGCGGCAAGTGCGGCGAAGCTGTATACTGATAGCATTGGTGAAGGGTCGTTGATGGTATTGGGAGGGGAGAGGGGATAGGGCAGGGAAGGAGGAGAGGCTGGTGGAGCGACAGAGTGCGGGTGGGGGCATGGTTTGGCGGGGGATGTGCTGGGCGCATCGAGTAGAGCGAGCAGACTAGCCTCATGATCGACGTCGCATACACACAAAGAGATTGTGAAGCAAGAATGTCGACGACGTGAAGTGGTGGTGTGGCAACGGCTCCGTTGCCTTCCGACCAAGACGGACTTTGTGATTGAGAACTTACCCCGACCGCGAAGTACAGCGTCAGCGCGATGCTTCCAAAGTATGTGGCTGTGAAAGGTAGTCGCTCTTGGGAAACCAGATGGCGCACTGTTGCGTAAGGTCAGCAACAAGGCCCACAATAGTAGCACGCATGAAGTTCGGCAGCAGTCAATATGCGGCTTCGCGAGGCAAGAATGTTCGGCTATGTCACGCTTTGCTTTTACGCACCATGATTGACTGCCTCTTCAACCAGGCGCACGCGAGAAAAGGTGTGGCAGAAGGAGCATCAAGCTTGGAGGGTTGCTTACCGTAGATGAGCGGTCCCATCATTACTGCCCATGAGCCCAAAAAGAGCGCCGATGCCATCGACCAGCTGACCATCCATTAGCATATTGTTCCCAAGTGATCTTCGTTCTTTGTAGGCGTTGAGATGAGGCCTTTTCGTGCGTAAATTGTGTGTTTGAGCTTCACCAGTGGGACAAATGCCCCAGTGTGACCCAAGGTGAACTCCACGATAGATGAAAGAGGTGCAGAAGATCGGCATGAGCTCTCTGAATCTTCGCAGCGGGCGGCTGCAGGTATCCTCGTTGCACCTCGCTGCAAGCACCAAGCACCCCGGACCACACTAACAACCTTGTGGTCAGGCGGGGCAGTCCTAGTGCATAAGCGTCCGCGGCCTAGAATGCACTGCATTGCTAGCCGCGTGGCTGCGATAGTGAGGCCTTACTCGACGCGTCCGTGATGATAATGATGATGATATGGATGCCTGGGAAGATGCGCGATACGAGAGAGTCGCACACCCTCTTCGACCACACGAAGGAAGGCGAGGATGGGTGGAGTCCAGCTGGACAAGGTATGCGGATTTGGAATAACGAAACAGAATGGGAAGTGATACGTACAGTATTGCGAACTTGCGCGGTCTCAGGCTCAGGATAGGCAGAAGCGTGAAGCAGACGATGAATAAGGCAATGGCGGCAAGGTTGAGGCCGCCGAAAATGAGCAAACGATCCCATCGACTTACTGTGAGCACACGTTAGCCAATGTCTCGGCTGGACGTTCCGAATAGCTATGCTAGGCAAGCCAGACAAGCCAGACAAGCCAGGTGAGTGAATGCGAAAATGAAGGGCGAAGGAGAACGCTGCGCGGCGCCTGCACGCCAGAGCAAACGCAGGAACTCTTCCAGTCACGGTGACAGCTCTTGCATCGACCAGCTGCAATGCGAGATGCAATGCTTCGCATGGCCGAGACAGACCTGGCAGCGGCTCTTTGTCAGGGAGCTATGCAATCGCAGGTGCTCATGCGCCCCCCACGGTCATATCGTATGCATGATGCGAATATGTGCCAGAAACAGGAATTTTGATAGGCCCAGACCCGGCCAGAGCATAGTAGCCACAGAATGTGCGGTGCAGTGCGGTGAAAGAGAGGTCGCAGACTTACGCGCAAACCACCCCTCCTCTTCCTCTCTTCGTGTCGGCGCGGGTAAGGGAGCACCAGGACCCTCTCCCTCTGTTGTCGGCAGCCTGACATAGCCTTCGCTCCCAAAAGGATTTAACTTTGAGAGAGTGCCCAATATTGGATTCTGCGGGTTGGTGTTGGCGGGCTGCTCGCGGCGTGACCAGCCCAAGCTGTTGATGCTGTCTCTGAAGGACGAAGAGGCCATGGTTGCGCGGTGTGCGCGCTTTGTGGGTAGCGGCGAGTAGCGCGTTTGATAATCGAGGAGAGCTCCGTGTCGTAGTTGCAGCAGCTGCAGTGTGTAGTCGGTGGTCTAAGTCGGGAGTCGGCCTTCGTGGTTGTGTACTGTACTGTGCCAGGGTGTGTGGTGGTTTTGACGGGCGAATTGTGCTGCCTATTGGCTGACCGCGTGTCCTTTGGGGGAGCTGCGGGCGGGCGCGTTGATTGGGAGGGTGTTCAGGGTGGTCGTCGAGCTCAGTGCCTCAGTCGCAGCCAGGCAGCTCGATGCAGATGTGGCGATGTGCGTCGCAGTGTATCAGGATGCCCCGAAGCTTGGGGATGGCGTTCATCAGCACCTCAGCTCAGCACCGCCAGCGTTCGCGCTTGCCGCCAGGGCCGCCAAGCCAAAGCCCCCAGAAAGTGAGCAGCAGTGAGCAGGGTCCCGATCGTGCACAGTGAGCCGCGCAGTGACATCGTCCGCGTCCGGCGATTTCGGCCGCAGACGCTGCCGCTTACATGCTCCAACAACAACATGGCCTGCGTGCACACTTGCGCGCACACTGCCTCTCTAGCCTTCCTTCCTCCTAGGCAGGGCAACCTGCATGCCGGACGGCGGGAGGAAGAAGATTGCGTGCAAGAGCGATCGCTGCGACGCTCGATCTAAAGTCCGGAGCTTCACCACGCGCGTGCGGAAAGGGACCACTGGACTGTGGTTTCAGCGTAGAGTGGCGTGTGATGCTCAGCGCGCTCTTGCCCGTCAAAGAGGCGGCGCGCTGACTGGGTGAAGCTGTCGGAGTGCGATGCGCGAGCGTGCACTCGTCGGCAGAGACCCGACGACACAGAGCAAACAGATTGAGCAGACAGCAAGCCATACCTCACGTAAGTGCAATGGCCGCATTCAGAGCGCTTGTCTGAGATCCACCGCCAGCGCGCAAGAATGCTGCCAGGGCGTCGTGTGGACTCCAGACTGCTCTTCAGTGGAGTTCAGTGGAGAGGCTGTCAATGTATGTCTTGCCCAGCAGAGCGAATTCTGGGTGCTGTGGCTGAAGCTCTGCCCTGGCCAGTGCTTCCCATATCTCTACAGCACCTCACACATATCAGACTGAGATGCAGGCGCGCCGGCTATCTCTATGCTGCTGGGCAGGGCAAGCGAGGCAGGACCCAGCGGCCCGGGAGGCACATCAAAGGGACAGAGTGTGTGCTAAGGAGTTGGAGTCCGGCAATGGAGGGTAGGCTCTATGACTCAGTTGGTCATGATGGTGTGCCTTGGGAAGTGGAACATTATGGCAGACGCAACCCTCCCGCGCACGCTCTCTGATGTAGTGATGTAGTAGGCGGTGAGGCATATTCTTGGCAGCAACGAGGCGATAGTACAAGTAACGCGGCTCTGCTCTGCTCGTTCGCGAGGGTCCTGCTCCTGCTGATCGAGTAAATGGAATGATTACCCACCTGCTTTGCTGACCGCCAACATCACCGCGCATACATACTGCAAGTCGCCTGCCGAGCCTCCCTCTGCCTTGATATACTACACTCGGCCTCTGCTCGCGTCCATTGGCCTATTCAGTTCCCAGATTCAGCCGACTGCTGCCGCACTGCGAACCCTTCCTCGAGCTGAACCCAATATTTGCCGCTGCTGGTAACCCTCGTCCGCCGTAGCCGCGACGACCTCTCATATTGACGAGCATCGGCCAGAAGCTCTCCCAACACGGCTCTCTCTCGTCATCCCGCCCGCAGCACAGCCATTCAAACGCACGGAGCCCTGCCCAATTACGTCCCACATTTCGGCCATCACCGCCATCGACCGAGAACATTGCGCCTCCGTGGTAACCTTACTCTCACCGTCTGGCACCGAGGACACTTCTTCCGAACACAACCTGCGACTCACCTCCTGTCCTCCTGCATTACAGTGTCCCTTTCTGTGACGCCGACCGCAGCACAGAGCCAGCGTCTTTGACACGACGACGCCAGGACAGTTGACAGCGCGGTTGCACGATCCACGCCACAATCCACAAAGCTCACAAAGAGAGCGACGCTCGGCAAACCTCCGAGACTCAGATCTCTCCCCGCCATTAGAACTAGCATCTGCGCGACGAACCTGCTACTCCACGTCGCACGAATATCCCAGCGACCCCACTGCTCGACGGCCAGCACCAACACACCTTTGTCAACAAGAGCCGGCCTTAAGCGCCTGCCTGCGACCATCTGTGTCGACTTGATACTTGGCCGTATCTCGCTTGCACAGGCTGCTCGTCCATCTCAGACCGCTGCCGCTTCGAAGTGCAACCCCGACTCACACCTCCGACGACCGACGTGCCTATCCGCTTTAACGTGCGAGCTACACCAACCGCCGACCTCTCCCATCCTCAACACTGCAAGCATCCCGGTGCCTCGACGAGTCTGGAAGGCGCGCGTTGGTAAGTTCTTGCTTCTTCCCTTCCTGCTATTGTCCAGTTGCGGCCTGTATGACTCTGCACCCGGTATCGGTGCAGTGCGGAGGTGCCAGGGGCGAGCGCATTGCAGCGAGCCAGACGACACAGTATTGCTTTGCGACGGCAAGGCAGGGCGTAGCGAGGCAGCGACAGCATCCCTCAATGCCTTCATGCCCTGCACATGCCTGGCTGGACGTCCTTGGCGTCGCATAAAGGCACCGTGAAGTCTTTGCCTGATTCGGGGCCGCACGGGCTGGCGAATCTCATGCGACTGCAGGCTGCCGACATGATTTGATATCGCTCTTGCCCGGGAACTTCTGTAGCTAACATTCTTCTTCCCACCTAGACGTACCTCCCTTCTCCGCCCGACTTCTTCACACTCCACGCGAGAGGTGAACGTCATACCCGAACACGAGATTCCTGCCAGCTGTGGTGTACCAAACCCGTCAGCTACCTTAGCTACCCATTGGATCGCCATACACCGCCGCACTCCCCGGCGCGTTCTTGCCCGATCCTGTTGCTGTGCCAGGCAAACAGACCAGATCCTGTCAGCACCGACACAGCCTATTGTTGGCCCAGAAGAATAAGGCCGACGATACACCCGAAGATCAGCTCTGTGGCTACGGTATACTTGCTGTGGCTATTGTGTCCATCAGCTTACACGCTGGTCTCGTCCATATCGTAGGACAGAGAGGAGAAGCAGACCACACTGGCAAACAGTGTCTGGATGCATGAGCTGTGATCAAGGAATGCCTATATCCTGTGAGTACCCGCTCTTCTGATATATTCAGCTTGTTCTGCCACGTTCACATCCAACGCCCGCGGCTGCAACACATGCTCGCACGCCATGGAGACCCTCTTGCCTCTTGACATTCTTCCCTTGTGCAGCCGGCATTGTCCGAAACCCACAATGCCGAGCCTCAGGCTAATATGTGTCCGCAAAGCGAGAGACAACCTCACTGTCTTTCCTCCCTTCGAAAGCCAAGGCAAAGAGCCTCCACTGAACAACAAGCGTGACTCACCGCTTGAATTCCTCATTGACGATCTAGACGACAGCCCGACAATGGCAAGCGCGACTTCGCCATTCATCAAACCAGAACCCAACGATTACAACAACTTCGATCCGAACCAGTTCCTGCAGTTTGGGAACCAGCAACAGCAAGGTCACATGAACGGCCACAACACATCACAAGGCGGCAACATGAACGGCGTCAACCCAGCTCAGCTGACCAACGGCAACTACATGTCGAACAGCTTTATCGGGGACGACGAGTTGGCTGACCTGACCATTGACAACAACCAGGGTATGAATGGTCCATTCGACTTCAACACTGGAGTTCAAAACTTCATGCACCAACAGCAGTCATTGGGTAACCAGAACACATTCTCACACACGCCAGACGGTGCGCCAATGCAGTCACCGTTTACGAACGAGTTCAACTACGGCCAGTTCCGGCCCATGCCAGGTCAGCAGCAGCAGCAGTTCGGAGGCCACAGCATGCCGACGCAAGGCGCCTACCGCCCGCAAATGCAGCAAATGGACAGAAAGGTGTCTGACTCGCGGTCACCTGCCACGCCGAACACGCCTGGCATGCAGCACCTGCAAGTCGACGACTACTCACACCCCGGTATGCAACCGATTCACCGACAGCAAGGCTCGATCGGTAACGGTTGGGAGAGCACACCAAGCGGACACAGCTGGGACGCATCTTCACCATTCCCCTCTCCAAATGGCGGTCACCCACAGCACCCTCAAATTGCAGAGGTCCTGAAGACCGGCACGCATCACCACAAGGTCGCATCTTCGCTACCAACTAAGATGGAGCCAGGCTCTGCGCCAACATTCTCCACTCAAGAGGCTAAGCGTCGTCGGCGGCGCGAGTCCCACAACATGGTCGAGCGGCGCCGCCGTGACAACATCAACGAGCGAATCCACGACCTCGGCACTTTGGTTCCGCAGCACAGACTTGAGGACGAGAAGGTCCGCAAGCACTTGCAGACCAACGCCCCACTCTCTCCATCCATTGCCAACGCCTCCGGCATGTCACCTCCGAACAGCGCCTCCTTGCTTAGTGGCCAGCGCCGAGCCGCCGGCAACATCACTCAGGGCCTGCCAATGGAGGAGAAGGACAAGGGACCAAACAAGGGTGACATTCTGAACGGCTCCGTTGCCTGGACGAGGGACATGATGTGGTTCTTGCACATGAAACTTCACCAGGAACAAGAACTCAAGGAGATTCTGGCGACCAACGGAATCGAGTGGCCGTACACCGAAACTGAGGACGAGCATCGCATGACATCCGAAGTAATGGAGATACTCAACAAGCATGCCCCAGTCGGAGGATTCACAGGCTATTCCCGAGCATCTGGTTCTGGTCTCCGCGTCCCCGGCTACACCAACCTCGCGGGCGACAGCACCAAGCTCGAGGGACCGCAGAATCTGACCATTCCGCCAGTCAGCCCAGGGTTTCAACCGGGCGGCAGCGGGATGTCAAGTGGCTCGGCAAACTACAACTGGACTAATGATCTGAAGGAGGAAGATGAGTATGGCATGGAATTACAGTAGGGCCGTAACATCCTTCAGCAGCCATACCTTCAATCCTCCGGCAGACCGCTCTTCGACTTGGGAGCATGATTGCACCGGTCTCTGCCGAGTGCTGTGCTCCTCAGCTGGTGACACAGTCTCCTGCTTGAGCACCGAAATAGACCCCTTGCATCACGATACCGACAACCGGGAACCATTGATTCACTCTGCAACGACATCTGCATCAGACTGACTGACTGACACGGCTGCACAATGCAATACACAAGCACAACACCAACCTCTCACCTTCTGTCAACATCTCCTGACTTGGGAATGATGCTACATGACGGAAGCTCTTTGACATCTACATACAACCACACCAACGGCGTTAGGAAGACCGGGCGGGAACGTGGGATTTGACTTTTTGCCTGCATCACCAATGATACCACCATATGTTCCTGCTTCTTGCTTTTTATTTACTGAACTGGATTTCGGCTTGCTATCTCGGCTACCCTGCTGCTACTGCAACTTGCCCCTCACGGCCGACAAATTCGATTTGAGGCGGCACTGCGACATCATTTATCATCCATCATCAACACTATGCATTTCCGAGAGGGGTCTGGAGTATGGCGTACCTGGGCAACAACTGCCACTGCGGCGCAGAAGAGGTGACCAACCCCTCGATCACTGTTCGCCAGCAACCTTTTCGGACACGACACACACAATCTGTCATGACGATGTTGATGAGAGAACTGCTTTCTAATTATTTGCGTCTTGGGGGTTTTTTTTTTCATTCTTGCTTTCGGCGAGCTGCGGCGACCAGCACTGGTTTATGGGGACTGGGATGGAATGTCTGATCTGGCTTTTGAATGCATATGGGCACTGTGGAGACGAGAACAACAACTTGCATGGCGGCTGGATTGAATGAATGATTGAGTGATTGAATGAATCGAGATTTGAGAAAGACGATGACTTCATGGGAAGAAGGCTTATCGTGCTGGTTGCGAGGTAGCTCTACTACTGTCTGCATCTTCTACTGACTGCTCGATGCTCTTCTGAGCGACTTGAGGGTAGCCGAGATATTGGGCATCTACAAACTTCAAACATACTCGTCTCTCATTCTCATTCTTCAATGCTCCGGTAAGACGCAATGACTGTGGCTTGACAGTACACACTTGTCTTTATATCTGTGGCACTGCTTGCGGTCATGTCACTTATTGTAATTGAAATTACCAGTCTTAATACAAATTTTGCGAAAGTGCAATACTTTTTCCTTCTTTACTAATGTCAACGTCATCATCATCACCACGACGTCAACGGGTGCATTGTCTCGAGCCTCTACAAAAGAATTGACCAAGCGTTGCTCCAAACCCGAGGTTGCCTGGGCTAGGCAGTGCTATGTTCATGTGCCTCGACCACCCTCTCACGACGAGGAGCCAAGGAGTTTTGAGAGCAATAAAAGAACAAATATGTATGAAGCTGCTACATTGTTTCTTCGAGGTATGTTTGTCATTTTGGATTGGATTGAGATCGGTGGGGGTGGGGTTATTTGAGACTACCCTGACTACATACATACATTCCTTCACACCCTCTAAAAGACTTGATGACGTTGCTGTCTGAACATGGAGATTGTCGCTTGAGAAGAAGAAGAAGAAGATGTGCGGTGAGATGAGATGTGGAGTGGAGTGGAGTGAGGAAGAGAGCCCTGCGGGCACGGAGAATCGAGGAGGTCAGAGCTTGGAGTTTTTGTTGGATAACTCGCCCGGCACATGGACATCGGTTCGGAGAATTTTGGATCTTGAAAGATGGTGCGCCACACCGTTTTGCGAGCATGTGTAACCTATCCTGTTGATGGAGAATACACGGATGATTCGTTCGCTCAAAAACTGTCAATCTGAGACAGCGCTTCATGCTCCCTCCGCCCTATATCTTCTCCGCGCCTTTGTTTCGTCGAGGGAAGGATGAGGGCTTCGGCTGTGAGACCGGAGTATCGCGGTCTCAGGTGTCGTCTTGTTGGAGATTGGGGCCGAGGAGACATCCCTTTGCTCGGCACAATGCTTTTTGTCTCCATGTCAAGAGAGGGCGCGCTTACCTTGGCCGAGCAATCGCGACTGAGACCCGCGAAGTGATGCCTTTTCCTTAGTCCAACGACATCATGGTCATCCTGGGTAGACGCGCTTGAAGCCTCTTCCATAGCTCCATATCCTGCACAGCCCCCGTCTCTCCCAGCATTTTTACTAGCATTTCACTCGGTATCCAACCGATTGCCTTTATGAGACTCCGTGACCGCTCTTCTGCTCGTGCCTGTTCCAACGTGATGTGTGATTTGGAATAGAGGTATTCCGTCTTCTCGGTGCAGACGTTGCAGATAGATTCGTGGAGTCAGAGTAGTCCGTGTCGTGGGGTAAGAGGTAGCAGTCCGCACACTCGGTTCAGGTAGCCCGGGTATTCGGGTTCCTAACAGCTCTGAAGTGGAAGCAAGGGATGCATTGTGACTCGGCTGGCTCCGAGCGAAGCTTGTCGGTGACGGAAGTGGCATATGCAGAAAATTGGGGATGGAGTGTTTCTGCTGCCGTGTCGTTATCGCTTTGGGACGTGTGGCGCAGATGGAAGGTGTTGTGTATATAACCAGGCTGGAGACGGAGGAGTGTGTTGTCTGTTCTAAGAGCTTCCTGATTCTCCCGAATGCCTTCGATGCAAGGCTCACTTCGATGTTCCCGTGTTCTTCTCTTCACTCTTCGGCGCTTCCTTCTCCTCCTGAAAGCCTAGATTTCGCATCGAGTCTGGAGCCATAAGATTCCTCTCCATGCGGCACTGTAGATAGCCCTTGCTGAGCTGTCTGCACTCGTCATCGTTGACACCTCGATGAGACTTGATACATCTTAGATAGGCCTTCATAATGGGCTGGCATTCTGCTTCATGGTCCAAGGGGAACGAGCCGCGCTCGGGAGGTGTTGGCTTGGAGAAGGCGGTGCGTCCGCCAGGGCCGCCAAAGGTCGACATGGTGCGTTTGATGTGCTAGGAAGGATCAACGGTAGCCGTAGATGCAAGTGCAATGCTTGACTGGCGTTGCAACAGGCGCGCGTGTATTCCAGGAGTCACGTCGGGTGTCGGGTGTCGGTGCGTGCAACTGTTGGCTGTTGGGGGCGATGTTACAGTGGGTGCTGAAGTCTCCTGCGTCTCGGCTCGGTGCATCCCTGCACGAGCACGAGCAATTCGGGGTGGGAGCGCGCCGATTCGATGGGGCAGTCCGGAGGCTAGTTAACGACTGCTTCGGGGAACTTGGTGCAGACGCATCGTTTACAGCGGACACTCTGCGGATGCGAGGCGATGGCATTAGCACTGACGAGCCTGACCTGATGAGACCTGACCTGAGCCTGACCTGAGCCTGACTGCCGGGAACACCACCGTTGATCGACTGCGACCACCACTGGACTCTTGCGACGGCCGATAAGGGCAGCATGCACCATCACGGCCTGTGCTCCGGACGCTCGTAGGGGAGACTGAAGACGTGGCATACTCATACGTCGCTACTCTACAGCTATCTCACTCACATGGAGCCTGAACTGTCTGACCTACCTGGTCTGGCTGAAATGGGCGCGCTCGCAAACGCCGTCTGACTCGCCACGAGCGCATTCCCCTAGGCGCCATCAAGACTTTAGACTACAGGAGAAGGACGATGGCTCATCGTAAGACGAGTTAGCTGGAGAGTAATAGAAAAACTCGTGGCATTCGACTCGAGCTACAATCAACTCATGCATCAGGAGACTCTATCCTTCGCCCGATCTCCCACCGGATCCCCTTCACTTTCACTTTCACTTTCAGCTTCCTTGGATGCAGTCATTTTCCCTCCATGGTGATCCAGACGATTCTTCATTTCCAGTACATTTCGCCGACACGGGCTCACCTCGTTCACAACAAGATTCTTCGCAAAATCCGCGATAATCTCTCCGAACTTTGCGATTGAACCCCATCAGTGACGGGCTCAAGATTAAGTCTTGCAATTCGACGGCGTCTTGCGGCAAGAAGGCATCCACTCTTACTTCCTCGAGGACCTTCTCGTTGATGTCGTCGCGGAGTTTCCACGGGACATGCAGCAAGCGGAAATGCTCGAGTTCAGGAGGAGATGATGCCCGTTCAAGACTCACATCCGCTTTGTTCTCCCTGCTATCGGGTGAAGTGTCTACTGCCCCGACCATGTCTTCGCGCTTCTGAACAGGTGCTATACTTGCGGACGTCGGCCCATCTGGGTGTAAGAAATATGGATGGTGAGAAAGGGAGACCTTTGCAGAGAACAAGAACAGTGAACAGATCATGACTGGATGTGTCGGGAACACACCGAGTCCTTCACTCATCACTTGGTCACTTCTCCCGACTTTCTCTGACCCATTCACTCATCTCTGCAGCCTATTGACATCCGCACGAACTATCTCAAGCGATCCACTCCATGAGTGACACCCGACAAACAAAGCCATTTCTAAACACCACACTAAACTACTTCACACGAGCATCCAAACAACGCAGGCCACATTGCAGACCTCAACATCGTCGAATCCTTGGCCCGTCAGAGCAAGTGGGAAGTCTGAACAGACTTTCCCAGGATCGCCGTCGGTGCGGAAGTTAGATTCAGCCTCCCCATGTTTGCGGATTTGTCGGTGCGGAAGCATCTGACCGGTGCCCTGCAAACTGAGAAGAAGAGCCCGAAGTTTTCTTGACAGGGTGAGGCGCGTTTGAGAAGTCGAAGTCGCATCTTCACGTGCTGGGTCGGTACACAGCGTTGTTATCAACTTCCCTCCCACAATCACTACATCTATTTCATTTGATGCGAGGCTTACAGTGGAGGAGCTTTTAGAAGGTATTGAGGAACCGGGAGAACACGTTCTAGTTGGAGACTTCAATCTTCACCACCGTTGGTGGGGAGGACCGTTAGTACCACAGGAGGATCTTAGAGCAAGAGAGCTACGAGAGGCGTGTCGAGACACGCTATACCTAGCGACACCCCTAGGCCTTGCTACCTGGAGAAAGACACCACAGTCCCAAACTGGGACGACGATAGACCTTACTCTTGCAACAGAGGAGAAATCAAAGAGGATAACAGCATGTCAGCCAGGCAAGGAAGACATTGACTCTGATCATATCAGCATAGAGACAACTATTAACATAGGGATACAGGAGGAGACGAGAACAAGATGGATGTGGAAGGACACTAACTGGGAGGAGTTCAGAGAGACGCTCCAAAAGCTCCTACCTACAGCCGAAGGGATGACAACAAAGGAGGATATAGATAGCACCGTGAGTGATCTCAGCAATGCTCTACAAAAGACAAGGGACCTTGTTGTCCGGCGTAAAACATATCGGCCGCCAGATCCAAGGAGTGTGCCGGTGGTACTACATGCGATTCAGGAGGCTCGGCAGGCAAGACGGCATGCACAATGGACAGGAGCGAGGAGCACTGGAAGGAGTGGAGGGCACGAAACCAGGAGAAAAAGAGAACTATCCAGACAGAGAAAAGGAAACAGTGGAGGACCGCGGTTCACAAAACCGCTAGCGAGCCACAGGAATGTGGAAGCTGGCTAAGTGGGCAAAGAACAGCGATAGCCCTATTCGACCTCCCCAGATGCCTACACTAACACACAATAACGATCAGTTCACGACGGACAGTGCGAAAACAGAGATCCTACGGACAGCCCTTTTCCCAATGCCAGAGCCCGCAGACACATCAGACATCGAGAGCACCACATACCCAGAACCTGTCAATATAGCATGCGAAATTACAGAAGAGGAGGTACGAAAAGTAGTCCAAAGACTGCCGAACGACAAGGCTCCCGGCCTCGACGAGATACCAAACAGATGCATTAAGAAGTGCCTAGCTCAGCTACTCCCTATCCTCCAACGCATCTTCCAACAGTGTGTTTCAATTGGCTACCACCCAGCCCAGTTTCGGAAAGCTAGGACGATTATGCTACAGAAGGCGGGTAAAGACTCATCTACTCCAAAGGGATGGAGGCCTATTGCCCTTCTATCGTGCATTGGCAAGATACTAGAAGCAATAGTTGCACGGAAAATAGGACAGGCTGTACGGGAACATAAGTTGCTTCCTCAAAACCAAATGGCGCAAGCGGGTAGATCGACCGGAGACGCACTACGGTACATCCTTCAAAGCGTTCAGACTGCGTGGAAGAAAGGCAAGGTGGCCTCAGTGTTATCACTTGACATGACAGGAGCGTTTGACAAAGTCAATCACGAACGGTTAATCCACAACCTACGGTGCAGGAGGATTCCATACTGGATTACAGCTTTTGTAGCGTCACTCCTGAAGGACAGAGAGACAACAATCGCTATCCCCGGATACGAGTCACCGGCAGCACGAGTGGCATGCGGAATCCCACAAGGAAGCACCATCTCACCTATCCTGTTCCTCTTCTTTACAGCCTCCCTCCTAGAAGGAATGGAATACACCGAAGCAGTTGGGTTTGCAGATGATACATACCTCATTGCAGTGTCAAATTCGACAAGAGGTACATGCGAGGCACTAGAAAAGGACCACAACAGCTGTCTACAATAGGCCTCAAGACATGGAGCTAAGTTCGCCCCTGAGAAATACAAAGTCATGCACTTTACAAGGGGCACAAGGAGCACATCCGAATCCCAGAGAACACCCAACATCCCGTCGCTCCAGAGTGGCCCAGAGGACACAATGAGGGTCCTAGGAGTAATCGTTGATAAGAGACTCAAGTGGCACGCACAGATAGAGAATACCCTTACAAAAGCAAAACGGCTAGAAGCTGCACTACGACGGATTACTGCTGCTACGTGGGGCGCCACGGTAGAGACAGCCCGTAAGCTATATATCTCAATGATCAGGCCAGCAGTAATGCACGGGCGCGAGGTATGGATGGCAGGAAAGGAGACTGGAATCTCAAAAATGCTCCAACAAAAGCTACGGGTAATGCAGAATAGATTCCTACGGATAATCCTTGGGGCCTACCGAGCTACACCAACGCGACTGTTACACAAAGAACTCCAGATCGAAGACATTACCGAGTATGGGAAGAGAACTGCTATAGCTGCAATGGCTGCGCAGAGGCAGAGGCCGGATATACACCAGGCCATGCAAGAGCTGAAGGGGCGGATCCTACTAAAGTGCGGACAACTTGGGGCATATAGCAGACGCCTGAGAAAACCATACAGCTCGCCACTAGAGCAGACAGACGAGCAGGCTACTATCCTACGGTCCCAGCTCTCTCACATAGACAGAGCAGATCCAAAGAAGACTCGGAAAGCAACATGGACTATCCTCCAGGGCCAGTATGAGCGGGACGAGTCACAGAAGTGGGACAATGCTAGGCGCGAAGGAATCCTCCCACTCGCGTTCAGGACTCCATGGAACACCAATACCCGGGAGCTTTATCGAGGGCTTAGCAAAGCCCAGGCCGCGATAGTGTTCCAGATACGGTCAGAGACAATTGGCCTTCCTCACTTCCTCCACAAGGTTGGGGTGCCCGACACTAGCCCCTACTGCGAATGTGGAGATAGAGGACAGCTCGACACTACCTTGCCTACTGTACAAACATGCGAGAGAGTAGAAGGAACTCATCTTAGCCACTAGATGCCAGGACGCGAGAAGATGGCTTACTGAGTTTCCTAGACAAACCGCAGCGTGGGCAATAAGGCATCTCCCCATAGGACAATTCGAGTGGACCCTCAAACATCTCCTAGAGCAGGCCGGAGATCTCGAACCCAAGTAAGGAGGATGATGTTGACTCTGGCGTGTCAGCCAGCTGCCTACGGGCAAACATATTGGTTCTATAGTACCTAAGATGCAGTAGGGTGTAAGGCATAACAGAGAAGGGAGGATGTTTTACGCTGTAGGCACTTTCTACAGGGTTTTCTTTTACAACATGTAGATATGCTAGAAGGGGCACGGCCTGTAGCTAGCTCGAATACATTTATTATTATTATTATTATTACATCTATTTCATTTACTAGGCTCACTCTCCTCTGCCTTTTCATGTATCGGTCTCACACAAAAGCCGCACTTGCCTGAATCTCGACCAACCAATACTCTCGTACCTCTCTCCCCCCTCAGCATCAACGCCCGTCACATTCACAGCTCCCTCGTATGTCGATGTAGTCGCCAAAACCTCACTTGCCCATTCCTGATCCGCTTTTTCTACTATCTGCGCAATCAACTGCGTCCCATCCGCCAACATGATTCTCCAATTCTGGTCGTAAGTGGTGTCCGCTCTCCATCCGCAAGCAAGGGCTGAGAGATTGAGCATCGAAGCACGGTAGTATTGCGAGTCCGAGGACGCGATAAGGACGTGCGAGATGGGGAGGTATGCGTGTGAGGGTTCTGCAATGTCTTTGATCCAAGCTGAGAGCCACCAGGAATTTGGCTGTGGAGTTTTGTTGGAAAGGATTGGAGGTAGGGAGGTTGTATTGGAACGGGAGGGATATGAGCTATGCAAGGGCGGTGTTAGTAAGAGCATAGCTGGTTGAGGTAGGCTTTCATGGACGTATCTGATCAGAGGCGAGGAACGAGGTGGACTTTGGAGTAAAATCGAAGATGTCTGTTGCAGCTGCGGCCCCTATGGGCAAAAGGCTGCTCGCTTGCCGTCACGATGAGAGAAGGCCGCATGGTGGACAAGACTAGGCCTCGAAGAAGGCGACGGCTCTGAATATCAATCTCTGAGCACCCATCTCCTATATCAATGCCCATCGGACTCCACAGCATTCACGTGGCAGCAAGCCGACGACCATCCTGCAACAACTAGTCCTCGAAGATAGCTCATCTCCACAGCCACCATCACAGCGACCTGCTGTACCGGTCCAACCAATCTTCTCCCTCTCTTACATAGACGCTAACGACCATAGCGCCGACCGATTGTCCTGTATGCTAGAACAAAGCGTCCGTCAGAGACAGACACCGGCATACCAGGCCCAACTGCTGGATCCTGCCAATCGAACGATCGCTTCTCCTGCCAACGCACCCACCTTCGCAAGACCAATTGAAAGAACACGAAAGGAAGATTGCTATGGGATGTAGCTTGATGAAATCAAGGTGATGACTTGCATCTCGAGGAGCCTCGTGCAAGCGTCTAGGTCTTTCCTTTCTTCCAAGACCACAAAGAAGCCAGCCAATCACATGCCGCAGTCTTACCGGCCACCGAATTTGAAGGTCGTAATATGCAGTAGCCAGTGGACAAGAGGGTATTGGGATCATAGTAGTCGGATCCCGTGGACATGTGAATTGACTGCAGACTGCTTCCGAAGCCGAGCTGGCCGGGAGGGATGAAGCCGGACCGGGCGAAGGGACATGGCAGTGTTCAGAAAAATAAAAAAAGCTTCGTGGATGTGAGCTGGAAGGAGAATTCTCCCGTCAAGCTCATTTCTTTCGTTGAAAAATAGGTAGGCGGTATGATATTGCTTCCGCTAAGGTGCACTCAGCTCCAACGCTCCAAGAAACGCGACACGCTCGATGATACTGTTGTCGTATATCCCTCGACATCAAGCATGATTTCCCAAAAAGCCAAGGCGCTCTAAATAAGACGCTCATCACGCCAACCAGGGAAATCCAATCTCCAGGTAGCTCGCAAAGCAATTCCAACTCACTCCCCTACTCAGCCAACGGCCAAGACCCAACCATATCACTACCCTTGACGATCCTCTCATCCTCCCCAATATCCCCCAACCTCCCCTTAAAAGTCTCCAACGCACTCTCACTAGCCCGATCACTCCAACCCACTCTTTTTCCATTCCCGGGCGGCTTCAAGGTTGACGTCGCCGTCGAAGCATCGCTATCGCTGACGACACTCCGATCCGAGCCCCTCCTGCGCGTCTCCTAGAACTGCCGCGAAGATGAGCTCGTTGCGCTAGTAGGCGTTACCAACCCGCCAAAGGAACTTTCGCTCGCGACGGAGGGTGTTTGTGGTGTTCCTGGTTCAAGGGACAATTGCACTTTGATAGTCAAGATCCATTCGTGTTGAAGTAATTCAGCAGCTGAAGCACGCTTGGCAGGATCGCGTTCGAAGCAGCGTTTCAGGAAATCCAATGCAGTCTCCGAAAGTTGTTCCTTAGACGGCAATAGCGGCGTATTCCCGTTGGCGATGTTGTACATGATGGCAAAGTCGTTGTCCATGTTCGCCCATGGTCGAGATCCAGTCGCCATCTCGGAAATCACACAGCCCAGAGACCATATATCGGCCGCACCGAGACGGGCATGTGGATGTTTGCCGCCTTTGATGACTTCGGGAGACATATACATGGGAGTTCCTTGGACACTGCGTTGTCGCCCTCCACCTCCTGCTCCGTCTGCGACGACAGTCTTGCCTTGTTTCGCGATGACTTTGGCGGCGCCGAAATCGACGAATTTGATTACCCCGTTGTGGTCGAGGAGGATGTTTTCGGGTTTAATGTCGCGATGGACGACATTGGCCTCGTGGAGATAGCCCAGACCTTCCAGCATTTGAAGAGCGTAGACTTGAATGACAGTCTCATCTTCGATACGGCCGTGCTCCAGCAGCCCAGCGAGGGAGCCGCCTGAGCAGTATTCCATGAAGATGTAAACCTTGTCGCGATGTGGCTCAATGCCGTAGTATTGAACGACATTGGGGTGGTCCAGGACTTGAAGGACGCCCATCTCGTCTCGGATCTGGCTGACGATCGTAGGTATCATCTTCGGGTCCTGAAGTCGAATTTCTTTCACCGCCATGAGGCCGCCGCTGTCTAGGTTGATCGCGGCGTAGACAGAGCCGAAAGTGCCTCCACCGACGAACTGTCCTTGTTGCCATCGCAAATGCACATTGCCGGCAGAAGCTGACAGGTGGGTAAGAGCGCGATCAGCATCATTATTGTCTTCAAGCACCCTGCCCAGCGCCTGTCTCTCGGCTTCCCGATCCTTGCGAATTTGGTCAAGTTTTTCAAGCTCTTCGACCCATTGTGAGCGCACGACGCGCGCAGATTCTTCGTCGTCCTTCAGCTTTCCGACGTCGAGACGAAGCTTGCCGACCATGGCATCCATCCGCTGCTTCTCGGCTTGAGCGGCGACAGTTCCTCTTGCGCCCATGATGTCGAAGTGAGAGATGAGAAGACTCATGCATCCAGCAACCTTCGACCTCAAGATTGCGTATTCTTCGTCAGACATTGAGATAATATTCTGCCCTCGCGTCATCATCATGGCGAATTCGAGTGCCACCACTGCCCACCTGAATGTCTTCCGATCACTGGCAATGCAGTCATCGCAGATGAATGCAACCCAGTCCAACGCAAGCTTGGTGAGTTTCTGTTGATTGGCTGCTCGTCTCTGAGCATCCATGTGAATGGCGGAACGTTGTCCGAACTCGGTCGCAAAAGCAAAACAGTTCTGGATGAGCTCCTGGCTTTCTCCCTTCCTGCCTGCAGCCTCAGTCTGAGAGCGAACAATGGCGACAGAGTCCATGATTGTATTAGAGAGCTTGTGCGCAGTCTTTCTAATCTTTGCCAGCTCCAGATTTACACGTGGTAGGTTCGCGCGTTGCTCAACTAGGAGCGTGAGATCGAAGTTTCCAGTGGCGGCATTGAAAGCCATGTTGGCATTTGCGAGACGCTGTTGGCTGCCATCTGCAACAAGACGAAGGCGACCAGTCTTCAAGTCGAGAGACTGTGGGACGCGGAGTGCTTCTTTGCCAGGTGTGGCGCTGTCCATCCGCTCTCCTTCCCAGAGCAGAGGGTTCTCAGGTCGTAATATCAGAACATAGGGATTACTTGGGTCTTCCGGGCTGTCTTCAGCGTGGTAGCATGTGCCCAGCATGCTCTCAATATCCTTGGGACGATTCCGCAGTACAGGGCTAGCGATTATGTACAACTTGCCGGCATTCCTTTCGTTCTCGCCGCTTGTGATGGCTGGCGGGCTATCGGCGCTTGTCTCGACGAGGAAGTGACCAGACAGTCTGAGCGCTAACAGTAGATCTTCATACTGGTCATTCTCGATATTGATGCTGTACTCCGTTGCGTTCTCGAAACGTTGGCTGAGAATCCTGCCGAACCGGAAGATCTTTCGTTGTCGCACACGGACAGAGTCGAGGATGGCTTTGTATCGCTTGTCCGTTTCCGCAGTGCCAGCAACTTCATCCGGTGGTCGTTGAAGTTCTTTCTCGAAATGTGCTGCCAGGCGCCCCATTGACTTCGATGTCAAGCTCGAGAACTGTTCGGCAACTTCCACGTCACCCCCGTCGAGATGTCTGCCAAGCTCATTTGAGAAGTCCCACTCTTGCTCGAGAATTTCAGCTTCCTTGAACGTGTTCTTGTTGGCCATCAACTTCCAGTTCAACATCTTGAAGTAGAACTTCAGGGCGTCGAGGATGACGGAGTCAAAGTTGTCGTCGATACAAGGCGGCAAATCCCAGCCTGGTTCTGGTTGTGCAATGATAATGTATGCTTCCTTGATTTTGACGGCAAGTTGCAGGAGAATCTGGAACTGCAGGATCATCTGCTCAGCAGTCATAACGCCTTGCTGAGCCGGGTCTTTCATCTTCTTGGCGTATGATAACCGCATACGAATGATCTCCTGAATGAGGCGGCTCGGGAAGTTGATTAGCGTCAAAAGCTCTTCAATGTAAGGCGGGAGATGTCGATCTGAGAAAGCCTCGGCGTTGGAAATGAGAGTCTGCTTGGCCTTGTGAATCACCGTGTTGACTCCATTCAGCAAGCTCTTGTCTCCTTGCAGTGACTTGAGACCATCCTCTTTTAGGATGCGGTCAATGAACGAGCTGTCATCGAAGAGGTGGTTCTGCTGTTCGCCTTCAGGTCGCTTTCGGGGGCTGGTAAAGTCGAGCTCCACATTGCCGACCCAGCTCTGCAGAATTCCAAGCTCGGTGTTGATGAGCTCCGTGGTGTTGTGCCATGCAATGACAGCATCGCAGGTCTCTTTATATGCAGAGGATGCGGCTCTTGGGTGAGCAGCCTCAAAAGCCTGTCTTGTCGAATAAAGCCCTTCAATCTTCTCAATCCGCTTTACAACATCCTGTACTTGCTCCATGGGCGACTTGCCCACTTCAGTCTCTCCCTTGATCTCGAAAGCCACGATTGACTCGATAGCCTGCTTGATCTTTGACCTGCCATCTTCAATCAGGCGTTTTTGTGCAGCTATTGATCGCCCTGTGGTCTTTGCTCTTACGCCAATCCACACCTCAGTCTTCAGCGTATTATCACCTTGCTGTTCCGGGCCGCCGATTAAACGCTTCTTCTCCTGCTTGACGACATCTCCAGTCAACACGTTTGCCAACATCGAGTGCCATTCCAGCCGCTCTCGATTTGCGGGTATGTTCAGCTCTTCCAC
Source organism: Nothophaeocryptopus gaeumannii (assembly GCA_031771865.1). Taxonomy (NCBI): domain Eukaryota; kingdom Fungi; phylum Ascomycota; class Dothideomycetes; order Mycosphaerellales; family Mycosphaerellaceae; genus Nothophaeocryptopus; species Nothophaeocryptopus gaeumannii. Next base: position 3,610,174 of record JASISA010000025.1, read on the forward strand.
AGAAGGTTCCAGATCCTCTGCGCCATAGTATAATAATGTGTCCACCTCAGCTGGATCGTGATCCACATAGCCAGCGGCGGTGGGGCTCTGCTCATCGCTTTCAGAGCCAGAGCTGTAGTCCAAGCTGGGCGTTCTAGGCTCCGTGTAGAACTCATTCTCTGGCGCGTCCTGCCGTATGCGTTGCACGTAGGCCTTCTCCTGCGCCCTGTATTCGTCGTTCGGATTCCGACGTCTTCGATGTGTCGAGCCGTTTCGTTGGCGCGTCGTGTTGAGAGCATAGCGCATCGAATTTTGGTTCGGGCCTCTTGGCGGCGCGTATACATTGCTGCTCTGTTGCCTGGCGTTCGGAGGCCTTGCAGAGCGTGGTGGTAATGCTCCGTTCACAGAGCCTGGTGGCAAACCCTCGTATCCAGGCGTCTGTTGCCCAATTGAAGAACCCCGCGTGCTCGTCCTCGATACGTTTGACGAGCCATTACTCCAGCCATATGTGGAGATATTCGTCAGCGGTGTGACCTCGTCCCCCTGTTGATATCCCACGCTGCTCCCCGGGGTAAAGTGTCGCGACGACACGCCCTCGCTATCACTGTAACTTTCCTGCGCCGGGTATCCCTCTTCCTGGCTGCTAGACCCGGTGCCAGAGGAATCAAAGGTCTGCAGGTCGGGTCGATTCTCCTGCTCGGGACCCTCCATGATGCTATGGTGGCGGACGGGAATGCTGCTGTCGCTGGCGTAGCGGATGTGTGTCCGCAAGGACGGTGGGTTCGTCGACGAGGTCGGCATGTCTGCCACGCTATCTCCAGACTAAAACAGGATCCTGCTGTGGCTGCGTCTCGGTGCAGAGAGCCGATCCGCGTGCTAAAGTCGAATTCCCGCAAAGCTGCCGCCGATCAGCGATGTCATTGATGAAGCCTAATTGACTCGTGCAGACTGTGGCGGTGGTGGCTGTACCTCTCGAGCGGTTGGATGCAGCATGAAGGTAAAGGAATGTGGGTGTCTCTGTATTAGGGAGCAGTGATTCGTATGGAGGTGTTGTGGGAGATGTTGGTCAAGAAGTAGGCAGTGGCTGTTCGCTTCCAGGTTCCTTCTTCCCGCGAGATTGGATCTGTCGCCGGAACACGTGGAGTGACGATGGCCCGAGCACACGCGACTGCAAGGATCCGCAGTCCTCGAGCTCTAACCTCGACGGTCAACAACAACAACCACTCACATCCACTTTCGCGTGCACTCTCACATGCATGTCGAGTGAATGTTGATTTGATCTCCAGGACCGCCAATTCTGCAAGAGCCATCACATCGGACTGCCTTCAGTTTCGACCCTGATGCGAGACACATTCACTGACATGTCATTGCCTTGAAAGGCTCTACTCATGAAAAACTCTACTCATCTCGACCAGTTGAGCACTCACCATGGCACCTCCTCCCCGCCCGCGAATTCTCCGCAAGGACGACGCCGCGAGTCACTTCAAGAAAGCCAAACTCATCTCGCTCGCTGAAGGTCCAACCCGATCCTCCCTCGCACCAAACATCAAATCCCTTTCGTGGTCACCGACAGGTGCACTACTTGCCCACAGCTTGAGCACCAATATCCGCGTCTGGAACCCAGAAAGACCTGATGTGAAAGCATCCACAACTTGCAGTGATGGACCAAGAGGAGGTGCTCACTCGAGCCCTGTGGAGAAGGTGGCTTTCAACCCACGCATGGAAGGCTTATTAGCGAGCTGCAGTTCGGATGGCATGGTGAAAATCTGGGATGTGAGAGTTCCCGGCGGAGCTACGGGTCTGGTCGGTGGTGGAGGCATGGGTGGTGGAAGAGGCAGCACAACTGGCAAGAGCGGGGAATACAAAGTCGGGAATGAGAACGCGCTGTTCTTGACGTGGCATCCTGAAGGGAAGGAGATATTGGTGGGCGCCAGGAATGATGTGATAACAGCGCTGGACGTGAGGAGGACGGACACAGCCATGTTTGATGCGGGAGCAACGACAGCCAACAGCTCCGTCAACCCAAAGCAGTACGATCTGACAGCCACGGATCGCACACCAGCAAAGGACAAAGGCGCTTTCTACCAAATGGCCTTCACAAACACCGGCTCGCATCTCCTCTCGACAGTGAACGACAACACAGATAGGAATTATGTTGTCAACCTGCTGCGATACCCGTCCTTAGAGCCCATCCAGACACTCGATTCCCACCCAGGCGCCGTCTATGCAGTCCAGCACTCTCCACTCGGCAACTACATCGCCGTTGGCGGGGCCGACTCCATGATCACTCTCTGGGACACAACCACCTGGCTTGTGCCACACGTCCTGAAAGAGCACACTGGCGCGATACGAGACATCTCATTCTCATACGACGGAGCGTATCTGGTCGTAGGCGGCGGAGAGGATCGAGGGAAAGAGCATGACAAGGGAATGCATGTCTGGCATGTGGATACGGGAGAGTGTGTGCATACTATTGAGACGGTTAATGCGCCTACGACGGTGGAGTGGCATCCGTTGAGGCATGCGATTGCTTATTCCGGCGATCCAGGTGGTGTGAAGATTGTGGGTGGGTTGACTGGGAATTGAACAAAAGAGGCGAGAACGAGGAGTCACGGCGATGCGAAAGACGAGGGGTAAAAGATCAGAGACTGAGAGAATATAATGGATCGTCTCTGCTTGAATATGGACCTGCAAGCTCCCGGCCGCCAACCTGGACGGTCAAACAGGAGAACGCCAGCCAATGCTAACAAACGCGGAACGAAACATGGGACAAGGCGTTGCGGACTTGCAAACCGACTTCACATCTTAATGATGTGCACTCTTCTGGACAAGATCTTCACATCTGCATCTGCTCCTCACGTCCTCAAAATGTGCGTCTTTCAGGCTACCGGTCAATCCTCCTTCTTCTCCCTCAACACGAACGACTCTCTACTCCACCCAAACCACTTTTGCATCCGCTTGCCCATGATGTGCAGCATTATGGGATCGACACTTGGGTCAGGATGCGGTCTGTGGAAGACAATGGAGCCAGCATTTGACCCCGGCTGTCCAGTAGCGATGCGACTGAACGTGACCGCTGAGCCGCCTCGATGAGTTCCTGCGAAGCCAGCATCTGCCAAGGCACTGACGAGCTGTTGCCAACTCACACTGCCCCTCGTGCTGTCTGAGTTGCCAGGCGATGGAAACATCTTGCTAAAGACGCGAAGAGATTCAGGCTGGACCGGGATGAGGATTGGATCGCCACTTTCTTCGTCATGTTTGTTCTTCTGGTCCTTCTGATTTTCGTAGTAGATGGACTGCTCTTTGCGAGTCTTTGTTTTCGTGCGGCCGATGGGAAGGGTGAGTTTGTTTTCAGTATTATTTCCCCATTGAGTCTGCACTTGGAAGGTGCTGGCACTGATGGCGGCCACCTGCTTCTCAAGGCTCTCAATGACATTTTTGCGCTCGGCTGCCACCTCGGACAAGTGCTCCTGTGTAAGGTCCGCACTGATGATGCTCAATTCCTCTTCAATATCCTCCGGATAAAACTTGGACCTGCTCAGGACTCCCTTGAGCACACTTCGAATTGCCTGCCATACTGCTGCCTGCCGCTGTCGAATCTCGCCTGTGGCGTCGAGCCACGCTTTATCTTTCTTGCCTTTTGGCCAAGGCTTCTCGCAGAAGGCTTCAACGAGTCCGCCCAGCCGCTCCCCTTCCTGCCTTGTGGTAGGATCAAGCTGTTTGTGCGCGGATCTCGCGAAGAGGCTATCAGGCCTTTTCGCATCGATGGCTGGGCACTGATAGTTCTGCAATTGTGGGCGACTGGTGGTTATCAAGGCCGCGATCTCCTGATAACATGACAGTATCGAGAGTTGATCGTACAGAGGCTGGTCAACACGCTGACGCTCTTTCTCGCTGCTCTTCGCCAGATGGTCCTCAAGGAAGCCCATGACGAAAGACCTCTCTTTGAAGTATGTCGCGTTGGAGCAAACACCAAGAGTATTGAATACCCAGTGCAATGGGTCATGCAGAAAGAGGTGTCGCTCCAACTTGTCACAAGAAGGGACCAACTCTGGACGCAACCTGAATGTTGGCTCTCCCTCCTCATTCTGCTGAAAGAGCAGATTTCTGGCAAATCCGGGCGCCCGCGAGCACAATCTGCCTATGACTGGTCTGTTGAGCTCAAATGAGGTTTCGCAAACGAAGTGCAGCTCGCGCAGCACTCGTTCATACTTCTCCGGCAAAATCTCAGTCTTTTGGATCTGGTCACGCTGCTCATTGTAGACGGTAACCAAGGCTTCGCAACGATCGACCAAGAGTCGCATGCTCCGAACATTTCCGACGGCAGTACTAAGCAGCTCTTTTGCAAACGCAGACCACATGAACTTCTTGGGTGCAACAGCATATCTCTCAGCCTGTTTGTGGCAGAAGTGACGTTGGAAGTACTCCGGCTCGGTCTGTAGGAAGACTAGATGATCCCGGAAACTCGCAAGCTGCGCTCTTGCCTTCTGAAGTAGCTTTGGAGGGTCGAGTGTAGGTGGCGCTGAGAATGCCCAGTTGCTGAACCGCGGCAATGTTTGTGTTTCCAAGTCTCCGACAGGCCTGAAGCCGACGGCGCCTGATCGCGTGAATTCGTCGTGTCCCTCGCGCGTCTGCTCTGGGGTGATTAGGATTTGGAGAATGTTTCGCAGGAAGGCGTAAAGATCGGCCTGGGCGGACAGAACGGCAATCGCCAAAGGGTAGGGCATGACAAGGCCAGCATGGCACTGCTCCCGATCCCAGGGTACCAGCTTCGCCCACTGCCGTCCATGCATAACGACACAGCTTTCGTTGAATTCGCTATCAAATTTGCCTTTCTTCCAAGACACCTCAAGCTGTGCGGCGTCAAACTGTACCCAGTCTTCTGGGAGACTGCCTGCTCGATGATATAGCAAACTCAGCAACTTGGTTGGGTCTTCTCGCAAAGTCTCGACGTTCAAATACGGGAGCATTCGCGCCTCGCGCGGTATGTGCGAATCCTCGAACCGACAGCCACAAGGGCAGTTGTTTCTCCTTACACCATCCAAAGCGTAATCACCACGCAGCTCTGGCCATTTGTGCGGGTAGAGGCCCGGAGACGCCTCCAAGATCGCCGCTTCCCTTTTCTTGCCTGTCATCTTCTTCCATTTCGCGCGCACCCCGTCACCGTACTTCGTGACTTGCTGCTTGACGTGGTTAAGACTTTTGGCGATCCGGGAATGACGCTCACGAAGATTGCTTTGTGCGGCAGCGTCGTCGATTGCAGAGTCGCGGATGACTTGCATTTCTTTGCTGGGGATGAGGGCGACGTACTGCACCAGGCATCGATCGCAATCTTTGTTGCAACTTGCTTCTTTCTGGCACTTCCGCTTCCCGTATGGCGTGTTATTTAGTGCCTCGACGGCGTCGAGAACGGACGGCACCGCCATGGTGTTGGTATGATGGCGGATGCGAAATTGAATGTGCGAATTTGAAGTTGTGGAGAGTCAAACGGCGAAACGTTGTCTAAGCGCGGCAACGCACAGACTGCCAAGCTCCGCGTTGGCTTTCACATGATAGACAAACGGCCACCTCGCGACGCAGATCCGACCTACAACAGAGCCGAAAGCTCGCGTGAGAGCAGCTGCCACCGCTGTAACACTTCAAGTCCATTTCATAGGAGCGAAGACTGAAGTTCATTGCAAGACTGCTTCGGTCTGCACTGTTCCGACTTCACCGCCTAACTGTATGATCCTCGTACCACTGCCGAATCTTCTCACTCGAATATGGTACAACCCAAGGCTCTTTGCCCTTCTGCTTCGCCGTTCGCTCTTCAGTAGAAGGCTCCATCATCTTCCATCCATCTTCATTCTTCCATCTCGTAGATCAGAACCAATCATGTTCAGCAAAACCCTTTCTTGGTTCTCCCAAAAACTTCCATTGCAAAAGACCATCCTCGCAATCAAAGGCTAACAAATTCAATCTGTCCAATCGCAGAACATTCGTCATATTCTCCAAAGCCCGCTCAAAGTACGAACCCTCAAAGACCTCCGGCCATGCATGCCCGTCTCTCGACTCTTTGAGCATTCCGATCACGACCTCTGCGCTTTGAAGATTTGGAGGTCGTCTTCTGTCTATGATGTTACTCAAGGTACAGATAGAATCTACAAAGACCAGATCCTACTGCTCTGAGTCTCTTCGCTCCTTTCATCCTAATCCTACTCGTCTTCGCCATCCCATTGAGAACCTCGGTGATTCGACACTGGTGTTCCTCGGGGCTGATGTTTGGAGGATAAGTATAATACACGCTGGAATACAGTACGATCTTCCCGATAGCATGTCGGTACGTCGATAGAGCCTTTCGTGCGAGAAACTACTGGCTATCGATACCCCGACGTATTGTTTGTGCGGAATGGCGTGGGTATCTAGTCGTGCGAGATATGTAGTGTCATTGTCATGTACTTGAAGTTTTTGCGATACTCCCGGGATAGCTGCCGACTGGTTAGGGGGAGGGCTGCATGCAAGGGACCACTTATCCAGCCTCTTCTGAAAGGCGGTCTGTACTCGGTGTCCTGTGAAAGAATGATCTTTCCGGTGGGTAGACAGGAACAGATCCAATCGCGGATCTCTGGTGGTAAGTCTCAGAAGCGAAAGAAGCTGGGTTGCTCATCTACGGTTCGTGGAGCCATGATTTCAAGGTGCAGTGTTGAAGCTAGATTGTGAGCCGGTAGCGAGTTATCTTTGGAAATAACTCTGTAGAAAAGTGTGTTGTAGTAGAAAGGCAAGCACTTATAGGCAGCACTACGATGTTTGTGGCATAGCAGAGTATGGAGATTGGCTCGGGAGAGCCATAAGGTCCCTGCATTCAGGGAATCCCACAGCAGGCGTTCTCATTTTTGAAGAGCTCAACTCGCAGAATCTTCGTCTTTCCCATGTCCTTCCAGCTTCATATTCCCGTCGCTATCCCTCGCAAGCCTGACCAAAATGCCTTTGGCAACGTGCTTCATATCATCGACGTGTTGCACTTCTTCTGCAGTCTGAGGCCCATGAAAGATAAGCGGCAATGGCGAGGATTTCCAAGTTCGAACATCTCGAGTGAGTCTACCAGAGCTGAGGACTACTCCGACGAAGAACGTCAAGGTGAGTATCGCGAGCGCTGCTGGCAGGCTTAGCCAAGCCCACTCGACCCGAAGGCATGTTTTGGTCGTAGAGGCTTCGCCTAGAGCAGGCGCGCTGGTGTTGTAGTAAGACTCGCCTGGATTGATGCGCATGTGATTCGTGAGAGACAGACTCATGTTGTTGAATACATCCTGTGTACGCTCGAAACTGAAGTTGCCGTAGTTATAGATAGTCTGTAGGAGCTGTGAGCCAGTCAATCGTGTTATGTTTAGACCATACTGGCCTTTCGATGCTGTAAGCGTGGAAGGGAATGTCGTGAGCATGTATTCACCTGTAGCGGGATCGAAGGGGCTACCGGGCAGACCGATGAGGATTTGGAAAGCGGAGGAGGTTTCATCTCGAGCAAGACCAGAAGTCGCATAGTCAGTATCAACAGAAGGGCCTGGCTGGTATACCCAGGTGACGTTTACGCCGTTGTCAATGAATGTTGTCACCTTCCGAATTGGATATGCACCGCCCGGTGGAGTCGAGTTGGTGACTTGTACTTGGACCTTCGATGATACGTCGTGGCAGCGAGCACAGTATCCAACGGAAGTGTATTGCGGTATAGTACAGTTTCAGATTTGCACATGAAGCCAACCTGTCCGGGAGAATAAATTCCAGCATTGATCGAAGCTTGCTCCGATATTGTCAGCGTATTTGTTGCTGCGCCGTCGTGAATGCCTTGGCCCATGAAAACCGAAGCCCTTGGAAGCCAGGCCGATCTATCCGCCGCGTCTGCCGGCCAAGGGCATGGGAAGTACTGTAGGACCTGTTGTGTGAATGGACCAGTCAAAAGCGAAACTATGACAAGGACACAGCCAAGCCACTGCCAGGTCGATGGTATGGGGAGTCTCCAGAGAAGACCGGTGGCACCAAACGGGCCTCGCGTAGCATTGTCGTGCAAGACAAAATCGTAAAGTGGCTTTTCGCCTTTGTCGAACCACCTCCACTTCAACTGAGCAAGACCTTCGGCAAGTAGAAATGTCGAGGCTAGCCGCAAGATGACAGAATAGGTAGACAAAAGGGCACCAATGGTGATAGAATATGGCCAGTCTGGCAATGGTTTCCCTTGGTAGGGGTACAAGGTCGCGAACGAGGCAATAGCTGCTGCTAGAACCAGAAACGCAGCAACAGCCTCCTGCCACCAGACTGAGAGTACCTTTATCTTGCGCTGGCCTCTCAAGCTCTTGGACGCCAGGCTCGATGGCTCGTTGAGAGATTCTTGCATCAGCCTCGCATCTGCTGTGTCCCCTCCTCTCATCTCAGCGGCTGGTTGATGTGCAACAGACCTCTGCGAGTTGTCTTGATCAGAGATTGAGTTTGAAAGGGCAGTGCTCAGTCCACTGCTGTCCGGATCGTTCAGGCGATGAGATTGCTGTGCCATGACGATTTCTTCCGCGTCATCAGGACCAGGGTTTGCTACACGATATCGGTACGACATTGCGATGGTACTTCGCGATGCATTGGGTAGAGAGTGGGTTCGTGTACAAGAGTGTTCTGCAAACAATGTCAGACGTAGAGGATGGTCTACTAGGTCTTCAGCCTTGCAGCTGATAGGAGGCTGGGAGGCCGGCTTTGCCAGGACAAAAGAAGCACTGATCGCTGTCATCTGTGACTAAGGACGTGAGCCTTGCTATCGCAATGTGCCATGTAGCCACTCGCTTGATGTACTGAGATGCTCATGTGGTTTACCGCCAATGGGGCTTGCGCGAGAATTGGATAGTTCTATGCATGGCGCTTCCGCGCCAGTGCGTCCCGCGCAGCAGCACATGAAGCCAGCTCTGCATAACTCGATGCGTGTTCTTGATGGCAATCTCAAGTTCGCGGCGCTGTCTGAGATGTAAGGCTAATGTGCACGGAATGAAGTCCATCATGAAGTCTGAAGTCTGAATGAATCTCGATCAATGCCAAGACCCGGCCTGCAACCTCACCTCTTCACATCTCGACCGTGAACAGGTCACACAACCCATCAACAACACGATCGAGATCTGCCGATGACAGGCCTGTATTGCTACCTTCACTCTCCAATGATAAGCCTTGTATCCTCTTGCGACGGTGCGCCGAGGCTAGACCCACAGCCTCATGCACGGCGTCCGCCATCCTTCCAGCCTTGCGGATCTCCATGAGTATTCTCGCACTGCTCAATCACGCTACAAGTCCTTAAGAACCGCAAGAGACGTACAAGAGCTGGATCACACAACGACACGGCGAATAAGAACTGTGTCGTCCAGTACTCTCGTCTGCAGACCGTGCAGTGTGTCCAAGCATGGCGCTCAAGGCATGGCTTGGGCGGGAGCAACATAGTTTCGCAGCCTTGCGCTCTTCATCGGGAATGTGAATGAATACAAGCCACCCGAGCTGCTGATAGGTCCTAAGCTCCAGCGATGGATCTAACATTTCTGCCGCTGCAAGTACTGGATCCTGGAACTAGATAGTTCTATCGGGCTACTGTCAAATTGTGTCCTGTGGACAGATCGACACCCTCATGTCTTCTTCGTCACCATACGAAGACGCTCACACTAACAATGTCGCTGTGTTCGTCGAGCTGCCTACTCGCTGTTACAACTCTCTTTCGCATCGTCTTTGCAAGCAACGTCAGTGCTATCCGTGGTCCAACGAAATATGCGCCTGCTCCCGACTACGAGTGGACTCCAGAGCCGACGGAAGCCCCTGTTCTTGGCAGTCATCACGGGCTTTTGAGACGAGATGCCCTATTTCCTTCACAAAGCCCGCTCTGTGGCTACATAGACGGTGCTCCTGGTATGTGCTGTGCTTTACGATTCTACCTTCTCTGACTCCCAGCCAGATAACCTCTATAACTGCGAATCTACAGCCTATTGTAGCGCGGGTAACATCTCCACCGCCAGCGTATTTGGCTGTTGCTATCCTCCCGCCTCGACCGCTGCCGGTGGGTGTGACTTCTTCACTGCATGTGTGGAATCCACTTGTAACGAGACGTGCCAGTCGGACCCTCTCATTTTGGCATGGTATGACTGAGCTCCGTTCAATTTCCAGTACCATTACTGATCAGTGACCACTTCATCATGTTCACAGCACGTCCACCGAATATCCATTTTGCAATACCGCCTACGCTCTCGACCAAAGCAGCAGCAATTTCACAAACTACGAATGCCTTTCATGGCGAGACACTGCCTTGCAAGTCTACCCAGCCACCTGGGTGAACGTCACTACGACCATGGATGTTACTCACGTTTCCGAAGCGGTCAATACACAGACAGATTTTGCGGTCAGCACGGTCAACACAACGTCAAGTTCAGGCATGACAGTAGTGCCACACCCGCGTATCCGCGAGTTGGTCGGGATGATGATTGTAATTACAATGCTAGTTCTGTGATGCGTGTCAAAGGAGATACGTCTGCATCACTCTAGGTTTCTACCTTTCAGATAATCATCCAGGTCGAACAATGAGCGCTTCCGTATTCATGGTACATACCCTTTAGCCGAAGTGGGATCAATTCACACGCAGTGTACTTGCGAAATACACACTTAGTCGGGAAAGTCGAGTTCAGACAGAAATCGCAGCAACAGAGACCGGCCAAATCGTGTCTCGACGTCTGAAGTGCGACAAGCACATTTCACCTTTAGCAGACCAGGCATTCAAACACGCTACAATGGATGCCGCTCCTCCATCACATGACGAAGATGATACACGCCAGATGCTCTCCCGGCCACAATGAACGAGCAGCTGATTCCTTATCTTCAAGAAGAAAAGATGTTTTCGATATAAGCGCCTCTCTCTCATCAACAGCCTGGCAACTCCATGCCTACCTGCCTGATAATACCTAGCAGCTAGTTCTATACGCAGCAATCTCCCCAAAAGGAAACAGCAAGCATTGAACCCGTTTTCACCAAAAAGCTCGACAATGTGATCATCTTGTGCCCTACAAGGATACATGACAAATCGTCCCTTTTCGCAGCCTCGCTCTGTGCACCATGCGCCAGAAAGCGTTGACTGACTGCTTACGATGTTGTATACGGTTGGGAGGCGTTATCTACCTGGCGATGATGCATTGATCCGCAAGTCGTTCGATCTTCCGGCGTCGTGTCTGATGAGCGGAATGCTTATGCGAAAGCTGAGTAGTAGTCATGATGCTAAAAGTGCGGTGCGGCGTTTTGATCATGTCCTCTAGAGACTTCTCTTTCGTAGCGCAATTCTGAAGATTAGGATTCGATCCCTCCCAGATGCCGGCAAATGACTCAATGACTCAATGCCTCAATGACTCAATGACTCAATGCCTCAATGCCTCAATGACTCAATGCCTCAATGCCTCAATGCCTCAATGCCTCAATGCCTCAATGCCTCAATGCTTCATAGTCCAGCGACACAGGCGTCGCCCACCTGTACCTCCCTCTTCTTCACGGCAACAATCTACCTCGAAAGCACACCTTTCACTGCGCCCTCCAACTCCACACTACCCTTCACGGCCATCTCATTGATTCCATTCGACGCGCCGCTACCCTCCTGGAGCCAGCGAGTAAGCAGGTCATTCGACTCCTTAGGCTTGATATCAGCGCTGGCAGTACCGATCGTGATATGAGCTGTGCTGTTCACGCTCTTCCACTGCTCATCTGATCCCTCGGCTGGGGCCAGACGCACGACGAGAGCCATGACCCGACTGTCCCATACAAGCCGCTCCAGTCGAACCTTGCAGACTCCAAGCTTTGGGTCGGGGATTGTGTATGCACGCTCCGGCGTGGGCGCAGCTGCTTTGGTGTAGAGGTCGTTGAGGTGTGTCCAGACCTCTTGGTGTTGGCCTGCTGACGCACGGTGGATGAGGGTTACGTGGAACTCAGCCTGGATCCGGCGGGAGTTCTTGAGCGTATTGTACATCCTCGCTACGTCAGACGAAGCCCCATCGAACATCGCCTGCAAAATGGATGTTATCCGACTCGCGGGGACCTGGACAGCGAAGTATTCGACGGGCTTCTGCTTGGGCTTCTGCGCTTGGCCGTTGGGCTGCTGCTTGAAACCATTCGACTTGTTGCCTTTCTTGTTGTCAAAGCCTCTGATCTCATGCTTGATGTCAACGGTGTAATCGTTCAAGGCAAGCTGGATGGCGTCATCCATGTCGTCTGGAGTGGGCATCTCCTGGCCGCCGAACAGCTTCGGGTACTCAGAGTACAGTCTCGTGATAACGGTCTCGAGATTCTGCCGCGACGACGAGCATGGATCCAAATCGATGACTTGGTCGAAGCCATCGTCTGGAGAAGCTTCCGGGTTGACTGGTTCGAAGCGATGTAGGAAGCCTTCCATGATTCCGATGATCTCTTCAGAGCCTTTGCTGGTGTGGATGGTCTGGTGATTGTCGCCTCGTGCAAGTACACGATCTTGCAGTGCGGCTCGGATGTTGTTGTAGTTGTTGTAGTTGTTGCGGTCGTGAACGAAATGTAGTGCGACGAAGCGTGCATTTGGGACGACTTTGGAAACGTCTTCGATCAGCTGCTGTCGCTCACGCCGTTGATGATTATTGCGGTCGGCAATCATGGCATTGTACTTCTCCAGCTCACTACAGCATGCAGTAGCAAATGCCTGTGGCTTGCCACGCCTGACTGTAATGTTGTCGTTCTGTATGTGACCCCAGTCGAACAGCTTGCATAGTGCCAGTGCGACTGTTGTCTTGCCGCATCCGATCGTAGCAATTGGTACGAGCACCACATCGCCAGTGACGGCATCATTCGAGACCTCACCCTGCTCTGCTTCCTGTCGGATGATGTCGGCGCCAGTGAGACCGCGCTGAGCGAGAAAGTCGTCACGCATCTTGATGATTCCGTGATTCTGGTTGTAGGCCTTGGCGAGTTGTGGGTTACCGTGCAGTTGCTTCCGCGCGAACAACAAGTACTCTTCTGTGATCTGCTTGTGCTTCTTGTACTTTGGCTGGCGTCCGGAAATGACTGCTTTCGTACATTCTCGCCACTGGCGGTACATCAAGTACGGCTCATCAAACTTGTACTTGAAGAACCAGTCGTGCCACTCGCGGGTGCCTGCTTTTGAACGGCATCGAATAACGAAGCCTTCTGTGTCCCGACCGGCGTAGTGGCCAGTCTCGCCGATGCCATCGAGGAATGTCTTGACTTCGTGGATATCGTTCTTGATAAGGTACTGTGTCTTCTTGAATCCCCACTCGTCGGCGAACTGGTCGACCAGGTGATGCGGATATGTGGCAAATTCTGGGAGATTCAAGTTGATGCCATGAAGGTACAGTCCAGCTGTCTCTGGAGCGTATGCGAGCACATGCTCCTCGAACTCATCGTCACAAAGCTCGGCAACTGCAGTGGCGTTCATTTGGCGGAGGCGCAAGGCAAGGTCATGCTTCGTCTTACCCATTGACGCCAAATGCCGCTCGACCCATCGCTCACCTGCTGCTGCATGGCTGACTTCAACATCCTGCCGTGCACCAATTGAGTGCTTGCTGCATACGATAAGCGTTCCATCGTCGAGTCCGGCAAGGAAGATGATGCAGCCGTTCTCTTTGACGCTGAGTTCGTAAGGACCGGTTGTGTCCTGCTCGACATTTGGCCACTCGGTCTCGCGCACCTCGCCATGGTTGAAGAACTTGTCGTACCCTCGGACTGCGATCTCCGGATTGCCCTTGGTGTTCTGGTATGTGAAGAGTCCTCGAGCATAAGTCGGCAAGTTCGGCTTCTTGTAGTCCCAGTCTTGCATTTTCCACGAATCGACAGTGATTTGCGAGCCATCGACAGAAAATGTGTTCTTCTTGCATGAGAAGCCACTCTTTCCCTTTCCTTTGCCCTTGTTTGCCTCGAGACCACGGAGCATCTCCCCTACCTCGACAGGGTCCTGAGGCCGGTATGGCGCGCCCTGGTAGAGCGCCATGGCGAATATGGTATGGGCGTACCGGCGGTCTTGTCGTATGCGTCGTCGAGATCCAGTCCAGTTGCATGCGCCAGGCAAGGTTCATATGCAGTGTTTCTTGCGAGGAAGTGCTTTACACGAAGGAAATGCGGACTTGTCTACAATCTTAAAGCAGGTGCCTCAGGCGGGCGCAGTCGCATCGAGTCACTGGCGGAAAGAGACACCGCTTCCTCTTCACTCCACCGCGCTTTCCAATGGGCGGCCTCAAAGTCTGAAGTGAAGTGATGTTTCGTCTGTGGTGCAGCGTCCAATTTCTGTGTCGCAGAGAGGGATGTGAGGCTGATGCTGTGTGGCGCAGCTGTGCCAAGCATTTTGAGATTTCGAGACTGGCCGCAGTGAACTTCCTAATGACAACTTCACCTCTTCATCACGCAGCTACCATCAGAAGGTCTGCTACAAGAACGCCTCTCCTTTGAGTGGATGAGGCCCCTCTGCGACAACGGCCATTGACACACACAACATGATGCTTGAAAGTCTTCCCACTGATTTGACGATTGGCATTCACCTTTGTCGTGGGAATTTGCAGAACGGCGGCTACTTTGAGAGAGGCGGTCAGGAACCCATTGCAGCAAACATCTTTCAAAGGTCGAATTACAAGTTCTTCTACCTTGAGTTCGACACGGACCGAGCGGGAGACTTCAAGCCTCTCCGACGTTTGCCAGCAGACCAGGGTGTCGTACTGGGCCTTGTGACGACGAAACATGCCGAGCTGGAAGATTCGGAGCAGCTGAAGACTCGGGTGCTTGAAGCAGCATATGTCATTGCTAGAGCTCAGTCAAAGTCACAGCAGCAGGCTTTGCATGACAATCTGGCCGTGAGTCCTCAGTGCGGGCTCGCGAGTTCCCGGGACGGATGCGGCATAGGAATGTCAATCGATGTACAGTGAAAGAAGCTTGACCTCCTGAACAAAGTGGCAGAAGACATTTGGCCAGAATGTCAGTGATCTGCTACCTAAGCTTCTGTATCCAACAGTATTGACTTGCATTTCACAGCTTCCATCCCCTCTTCCTCGCCCTCGCAGTCTCCTGCCTCACAGCCAGATCTGAAATAATCTCCTCACTGCCGCCACCAACAACCATCATTCTCAGATCTCGACTCATCTGCTCCACCACCGCACCCGGCCCCCCTTTCTGATACCCTGCTCCACCCAACACCTGCTGTGCTTCTCGATTCGCCATCTCCTGGATCCGTCCTCCTTGTACCTTCGCCAAGGCAATTCTTCCAGCGACATCTGGATCTTGCCACCCAAGCGCCGATTGGTCGACTGCGTATGCGATCGATTCGAGAAACGCCCAGTGCGATTCGATATACCTTGCCATGGTCGAGAATTTTGCTGCTATGATTTGGTTTTCGATCAGTTTCTTCCCGAACGTCTCTCTTTTATTCGCGTACTCAAACGCCACGGAAAGACATGTCCTCGCTTTGCGATTGCAGCCGACGGACATTATATATCTCTCTCGGTTGAAGTTTACCATGATGACTTTGAATCCTTCATTCTCCTTGCCGAGGAGGTTTCCTACGGGAACTTTGACGTCGTCAAGTTCCACTAGGCTGGCTCCTCCTGCTTTCTGACCTGAATTAGGGATTCGACGCATTGATACCCCTGGAGATGAGGTAGGAATCACAACCACAGATATTCCCCTCGCACCACTCCCTGCTGGACCGGTGCGGACAGCGGTCGTCATATGTGTTGCCCAAGGCGCACCTGTAATCCATTTCTTCCATCCATTGACCACATAAAACTTTCCATCCGCCGTTTTCTCCGCTGTCGTTTGGATGTTCGCTACATCGCTTCCTCCGCTTGGCTCTGTGATCCCGAGACAGAAGGAGGTTTCCCAGGTGAAGAGGCCGGGGAGCCATTTTGCTTTCTGTTCAGGCATTCCGTGGTGGATTACGGGTGGTATTCCTATTACACTCCCCCCACCCAACGAACTCGTCACTCCTCCCTCAACCCTTGACGTCTCATCCGTACTGACCAATAAATGAAACGCATCTAATTCCCTCACGTCGACTCCGCCGGGCATGGGGATATCTTCTGGTCGATATTCAATCGGTATATCGTTGAATGCGAAACCGGACTTGCCCCATTTGAGTCGTTCGCCCTCAGGTGCGCCGCCTGCTTCTTCCCAGTCTAGGGCGTAGGGGAGGATGTTCTGGTCGACATACTGGCGCAAAGCGTTGCGGAGACGGATGTGAGAGTCGTTGTAGTAGGGGGAGGGAATTCCATGGGACCAGGAGGGTTCGGACCAGGGGCCCAGGTTGCCGAAGGGGGCGGATTTGGAAGTGGATGGCATCTTGAGGGAGGCTAGATTTGATGATTATGAGGTTATGTAGGATAGCTCAGTTGGAGATATGTTCGGTTGCGATTCCTCAGATGGCTCGTGTAGTTCTTATTGATAAGAAAAGAGGAGAATGTGAATTGAGTCGTAATGGGCTTGATTTATACGATGTCGAGAAGTCTTGTGCCAGGTCGGATGTGAACAGAGCTTGGAGATCCTAATTGGAAATATCGTCCGAACAGCCCAATGCAATGCTCAAAATCATTGCATCGTATCGACGTCTCTTCGTTTGACATGAGCACAGAGTGGAGGTCGGCTCTCGGGCGATGATGGTTTCAAGACCGAGGCACGGAAGATCGATTTGCCGATGATCCCTGTCACGAACACGACAACCAACAACAGATGGCTACGCGCCGAGAACTTCGACACGACACACCTTGTTGAGTTATCCCTTGATGTTGACCGAATTTCCTTGGAGGAGCTGCAGACTTGTACGCAAGACGAGACCGCATGAAGCTCTTGGTCGGGCCAGGCGCCCTCAACCGCATTTTCGGAAACATCTTGCAACCCCTAATACCATCACGGGGCTTCTGGGTCTCTTGCGCATGGCAATGTGCGCGACGCGCTTGGACGCAGCCAGAGCTTGACAAGTTCAAAGAGTTGTATGAGAATGGATTGCCTAGGAAGGACATCGCAGATTCTCTCGGAAGGAGTATAGGCTCTATTGCGAGCATCATGTCCGAGCCCGCCTCCCAGCGCTGGATCGCAAAGCCTGAAAGAAAGGCTTGGACGGATGAAGAGAACGCCTATTTGAAAAACGCTTATCTCAAGGGTCTGAGCTACGGAACTATGGCGTCTAATTTGGGCCGTGCGAGGAGTTCAGTGCGCGATCGGGTATCCAAGATGATGGGTGGCGACTTCTGTTCACGTGGTCGCCGCACAGATTCCTTGAAGAGAGTATGGACCCAAGACGAAGCAAAGCTTGTGCGTAGATTGCGAAACAAGGGCCAGACTATGCGGCAAATTGCCCAACATACGGGTAGAAGCTTTAGCAGTATCAGAGGTGGACTCGCTAAGACAAGCATCTGGCGACCGCGACAGTTCACGGCTGCTGAAGACGCGATCATAGTAGCACTGAAGGAGCAAGGCAAGACTGGCATCGAGCTACAAGCCGCCGTCCCGCACCGTAGCGTTAGCAGCATACGCGGTCGTCTTCACAGACTCAAGACCAAGGAGCCCAAGAGCAAGCCTTGACTGCTCATGTGAACAATCGTGCGACTTCGTCATCTCCGGAGACTCACAAGCTCATTGGCTCTTTCACACCCACTGAGATGTTGTAAATGGACTCTGTCATGCCTGAGACTGCGGAGACCTCGTCCATGGCACCCGCATGGCTTCGATATGACCTTTTTCAATCTCTCATTCTGGCAAACAGCATGAGCTCTACTCACTGCTATTGAGATCAAAGGCTTGGAAGAGTGATCATGGGGCACCTTTTCGACTGCCCTACAGCCACACAATCATGTCAAGAGCTCCGCTGTGCAAAATTCAGACCTCTCTTTGAGTAGCAGCTAAGAGGATTTACGACGATGAGCCCGGGGTGGATGAACGTGAAGCTCTTGCAAAATTGCATTGCTGGGGCATTGATCAAGCATTACTGGAGAGCGTACAACTAGAGAGCGGACAACTAGAGAGCGGACAACTAGAGAGCGGACAACTAGAGAGCGGACAGGCGGCTATTTGCAGACAGCATCACAATGCCGTTGCAGTAGCTCCGCGAGATCAACGCATACCGGCTATGCCACCGACGGCTCCAGAAGCTCACGGCATGCCAGAAAAGCCAGACGAGAAGGCGCTGTACAGCCCGCCAGCAACGACTTCGTTCGCTGCACCAGTCAGCGTTGTCTTCCCACTAGGCATTTGTGGCAGAGGCAGTCTGCTAGCTGAATCGACCATTCGCTGCATTTTCGGGTTGTTTGCTACCCTGCTCGACTCACCCTGTGCACGGAAGAGTCAGAGTGATGGCGTCGTCACGGTGCCTCTGCCAGCTTGATCAGCCAATGGCTCGAGGACTCAATGGGAAGCGCAAGGTTCGACATATGCTTCCGATCTCAAATCTATCTTCACATACCAATCACAACAAAGGCAATCAGAACAATGCTGCGGGCTTGCAATTTCACCGAAATCTGCTCTTAGTCAGTCTCTCTATCGATCCGATTTCTACGGCATTATCACCGCATCCTTCTCTGTTCGGCAATCATGTGCTCAACGAAGAGCTTGGCCACAAGATCTCATCGCATCCTGTGTTTCCGGAGTATTTGTTTCCGCCCCCTGATCTGTAACCCATAGTGCAGCTCAACACGATTGACGGGCTGTTGTGCGAAGTTTGATGAGGACCCCAGCTGGCTTGGCAGGTTCTTGGCGTCTGGCTTTGCCGATCTCCGACGACGCGACCTCTTCTCTTCAGCGGTTCTTCTGCCCTGACTCCATCGTCTTTCATTCAGATGACCTGTCCGCAATTCTCACGCTAGATCTGCACTGACAGGGTGGGGTTTGACTTGCAGGCTTTTCAGCAGACGGCCATGGTCCGACGAAGAACTCAGCACGCTCGAGACACTTCGAACATCACCCCAGAGCTCAAGAAGCGTCTCGAAAGCAGAATCTGGACCAAAGATGAAGACCAAATGCTGCTACAGCTACGCAATGATAGCTGGAGCATAGCTTGCATAGGTGATGCCATGAAGAAATCATACAGCGCTATCTACTATCGGCTGGCAAGACTGGGTGAGCACAAGACGAAAGTGCGACCTTTTCAGCGGAAATCACGCCCATGGAGTGAGGAAGAGTACATCAAAGCGTGTACATTGAGGGACTCAGGGGTGTCTCTCGCCAACATTGGAAACATGTTCGGCAGGAGTCGTTCGAACGTGGGCTCTGTCCTACGGCGAGAGTCCCATAGGCCAACACACCGAAAACCGTTCACAGAGTCTGAATTAAAGTGTCTCTCAGACTTGTACTCTATGGGGAAAAGCTGGAAAGAAATTCAATTTTAACTCCCAAGGCATTCCACGAGTTCACTCTCACGTCGGATTACAATGATGGGAATTCGGCGACCACCCAATACCAGCGGTGGCACTGTATGGACTGCTGAGGAAACGAGAATCGTGAAAAGCATGAGAGAACAACGTCATTCCTTGGAAGCAATTTTCCACGCTCTCCCTGGACGAACAAAAGGCGCATGCACGTTCAAGTGGTTCTGCATGAGGAGCGAACGACCATCATAGATCGAGGACAAGAAGTGAATCGGCGCGACCGCCAATAGCGCGCCTGAAAGCTCTCAAACACGGTAGAGATTCTGCCTCATGCTCGTCGAAAATACTTGTTCCCTCGCGATATCCAGTCAAGGCAAGTGAACACCACCAAACATCCATACACAGCTGGGATGTAATTCATGCTGCCAGCATTGACAGGCATCCGCATGGAAGTGCATATCTGGACAAGGTCAGCAACATCCGCGACGCAATGTCTCATCTCACAGTCACGAACATTATGGCCGTGAACATTGTCCAGAGCAATGTTGCGGTGTTGCAGGCCAGGCCAACGCTGCCGAGCCTGAACGGGCCAGGTCGAATTGAGTTTCGACCTCTGGTAAACAAACATACAGGTGGGATTGCGTAGGAAATGTGCGGCAACACAGTGCGTGCTGCCACAATGCTGTCACTTATCAGCTCGGGACTTTACGGGCGTGCTTGTTAGACTTGCCTGGCGTATGCAGTAGAGGAGGCCAAGTACAGTTACCCCACCAAGGTGATCAAGCAGCTCTCAAAGAGGTGTGAATTCAATGGAACGTCGAGCACGGGATGCACTTTCGAAAGCAATCGGTTGAACGATAACCCGCGACCTCTGGCAAAAGACCAGCACGATCTGGATTGTCAGGTATGACAGGCTATCAAACAGCCAGCTGTAGGAAGTATGACAGCTACCTCGAGAGCGATTGCGCCAGCTCTGTTTCCTAGTGCCTGGAACTAAAGCTCCAGAATCGGTACCCATGTTGCAGTGTGGGACACCGCTTCGAAGTTGCGTAGGCTCAATAGCATGGCGATCAGGAAAACAATTGATGTGAGGAATCCGATTACCACGGTTCCACAGATCGCAAATGGAATCAACCTCTCAGGTTGATGGATCTTCTTCCGCCATATGGACTGCCGTGTCGAGACAGCTGAATCCCCAGTTGACGTTCACAAGTCCAACAAGGAAAGAAACGCCATTTGATTGTCAGCCAGTACTGTTGATGAACGTTGCGAACACGGAGCACGCATCCTGTTATGTCGTCGCGCCAGCCGGGACAGTAATGAAAACCATCACGAAGCCAATCAGTGATGCATAGGGGCAGGTTGTAGCAATGTATGGCAAAGCTTTGCCGTAACAATTGAAGAAGCAGAAAATGTTGCAGGCTTGATATGCAAGGAGTACGTTCCATGGCTGGATGGTGCTTTCGAGGACGTCAGCATCAAGTCAATGCTACGAGTTCATGATGCTCACAAGTCCGGGTGCGAAAGCTGATAGCATCCAACGACCATGTATGCCAGAGCGAGGACCGCGCTCGCACTACCGAAAATACTGCCACTCCACGCAAACCATCCTGTAATGAACAACAGGACTCTTGCGTATATCTTTGGTGCAAGCTGCCTTGTCCAGTAAGCCTGACCAGGGGCATTTGGCATCGCGCTGATAAATTCTGACAGAGACACTGCGACTGCCAATGATACGATGAACAACAGGATCGTTCCGTATATCAGGAGTGCTGGACCGCCAGATTTGATACCAGTTATGAGACCTCCTGATACGCCAGTCCAGGTTCCTGTGAGAGCGAAGGCCACTGCGAGGATCGACCAGACAATGAATTTGCGCCGCATGTCCTGCTTGTAGCCCATGTCGGCGAGACGCTGAGTGTTGACGTCGACATCTTGGGCAGTGGAAAGTCCGTAACGACTGGCGCTTTCAAATCGTCTCTGGATTTCTCCACACTTGGATCTGATCGACTTGTTATTCCCAGCTATTGCATCTGAACGTCTGGCGAATGTTTACAGTCTTGTTCCTTAAACATGTATTTCTGTAACACCTTTTGCCTGGAGTTGCGTTCGAGCTGGACCCAAGCTGGACACACCCCTGCTCCATAACTTGCCATCTTGCTGACGCACTGCTTTATCTCGTTTGTTGATGACTGCGTCTGAGCAGACTTGGCCTATCCTGGGTCCCAATCAATCGGGAGAGACCCGAAGTCCAGGCTGCGTTCGTTCTTGGTCCATGGTCTCGAATCCATCTATGAGTGCAAGCTGCGGTTTTCTATCGAATGAATGGAAGCACATGTAGTACGACCACTCCCTCCGACTATTCTACTCTCTTGACCACCATTTGTTGTTCCCGTCAGACGTTCGAAGGTCCCCGTGGACGTGGAGTTCCCTGCGCCAGCAATGTATGAGAGCGCGTAGAGGAAAGACAGTTGATCTGATCTTGCACTCCATACTGCCTCAACGATGACATCGAAAATGCCTCGACCAATCTCGCTTTTGATCATCCCATCCCTAAACTCACGGAATGTCATGGAGTCCCATTCCGGCGCGTTAGGATGCGCCCATGGTTGTTCCACATCAAGAGACGCGGCCTTATCGTCCAACGCAGTGAGTGCGGTTGCGATTTGATCACTGGTTGAGTTGTCGAAGAAAGGAAATCCATCTCCCGCGGTCCAAGTGAGTTTGTCATACCCCGAGATGGCCAAGTTGTACCCAGTGTCGTGTTCCAGAAAAGTCGGTATGCCGAGCTCATCTGCCAACGCTAGTACTCGATCCTGAGTCGGTCCAACAAAAGCAGCGCCCAGCTCAGTGACGCCGCCGTTCTTCAGTGGCTGATTGTGTACACGACCTCCCACGCGATCGCGTGCTTCGATAATATGAACTATCTTGCCCGCGCCCAGTAGTGTTCTTGCAGCCGAGAGTCCAGATAGGCCAGCGCCAATGACTGCTACGTCGACATGTCGCTGACTTGTTTGAGGGTAAGCATCTTGCGCGGTATTCAAGGCCAGCAGATACTGAGGAAAGTTGAGTCGCATTGTTGCCGAGGTCCGCCAAGAATGCGGAGGAGGTGATTGTTGGTTCTTCAATTGCAGTGGCAGGCCGCACCTCTATATGGATTCTAGGTCTCCACTCTTTGGTGGCGTTCGTGCATCAGTCAGCGCCTGCCATGGTGTCTGTTTTCGCGAGCCTGCCGATTCAGTCACTAGTATTCTCGTCCCCGTATAGAGCCATCAAGACAGCTCAACATTGATGAGCCGAGCCAAACGCAACACCCAATCGGTGGAAGATCGCATGATGGAGATGTGCATCATGCTACCCTGATAAATCAGAACAGTAGTCATGATGGCGGGTCTAATCGACGGCCAGCTAGACTGCGGCTGCGACTTCGACCACATTTTCGACCTTGCATTGCAAGGCTTTACCAACATTGCACGTATCTCTGGCCGCAATGACTTAGTAAAACCAGGTCATCAAACAGGGTCAAGAGACGCGAGAACGAGGGGAACTCGTCCGAGGTTCGAAGACAAGTTCCGATAGACGGACTCGCGCGTAGCTGCGCGAGATACGGATGCCACGAGAACCGCGCTGGCGGTCGCAAATCATTGTGTTCAACACCATCTCGCAAGAAGAGAGCAGAATTATCAACGGCCTCACCTTGCTCAGCCAGTCACCTGGATGGCCCAATGCCTCCTTTTCTTTTGCCAGGGCTCATGGCTCTGCTTCCGCTCTCCTGCAAACGGGCTACTTTCTGGGTAAGGCTATAGGCTCCCCCGCATGAGAAACAAGAGTATCACGCCGAGCCAGCATAGACGTAACCAGGTGTACCGCTGTGCTGAGTACCGACATCGTCAACACGTCCGAGCATATCAAAGTCCAGAGCCTTCCTAGCACTACATGTGGACTCGCAAGCTCGATGACTTCCCAGCTCTTTCAGAAGACCGACCGATGTCTCCCTTTTAATGTCTTTCTGCGGAATCGCGAGGGTGGCTCAAGGGTCGTATTCGATAGACGGCGACGATTGTGATTTGACGTGGTCGTGGCCCCACGAAAGTCTTGTTGTTTGAACGGCGGACGTTCGAGGAACTTGTGTGGGACTATCAATTGGTCTGCCGAAGTCTCCGTGAGCATAACCTCTGAACGAGGCCTCACAGACTTCGAGGATATTCACTATGATCACGATCTATATTCGGCTTAGCTCATTATCTACTGTCTCCTATCCAATGAATCCGTCTGAGCCCGCGAGAAACACTTCTAAAGACCGGGCTTCGTGCTCAGCTGCAGGTCTGCATGAAGGTCCACGCACACGGGAATCGTCCACTCCAAAACTGATGACTCCGTACGACTCCGCAAGAACGAGCGCACGCATGGATCTCGAGGAAGTTGAGACCGTAGCCGGTCGCAAGAAGACCGTGACACAAAACTTGCAACGTTTCCTGGCGAGGAAAGAATCCATGCTGCCATCGCCAATAGGCCACGGTACACCAAAGTAGGATGCCGTTGCCGGTGCCGAGCGGAATGGAAAAAGCGGAAGCGTGCAAGGGTTGTTTGATGATACGACAAGACGAAGTCTCTCAAATCCCCGAGATTCGATTGCTTCTCTGAAGCCTTGTACTTTGTGTGCAGCGCCATTGAATTAGGACTCCTGAAAAATTAAAGACCAAGGGAGGCCGCTACGCTTTTCAAAGACGCTCGCGAGTAGCTACTGTTTGAGGACTGAAAGCCACCTTCTGTCTGCATGAGTCGAGCAGTTGTGTCATCGACAACGGTTGTCATTGAAGATGTTGTGGGCGGTGATACAAGTCTTCAGTTTCTCCACGATCACATCAGAGGATCGCCAAGCCATGTAGATTAGCTCTTCAGCGCCGATTCTAGCGTCTGTACCCCTGCATCGGCCCCGATCAGACCTCGGCATCAACCTTCCTCTGCAAACTTCACCCTTTCCATCTCTTCATGATGCAAGACGTCCTCCAAGCGTACCGGCAATAATTCCATGACATCGACGTTCCTGACTAGCAGTACTATGGGCACATGTATGTGCGCGGAAAGGTAAGAAGATGGGAAGGTCTCGTGGTTCTGTTGTCCCTGTTCCTATCTCTCTCCCAAAAATCCGGATTTCTGTACCATACTGTTAGGTGGCATTGCGCGGCACAATGGCTAAACTACCCACTTACAACGTCCTCGACTTCTTCTACGACAATGAAGGCGGCTGCGCTTTGACGGTGTATGTCAATGGAGTGCGGTTCCATGTCATCGTGGACCCGAGCGAGCTACGCGATCGATCAAAGGCCGGGAAGAGCATACGACAACAGTACCAGAAGCGGTTGTCACAGGTACAAGCCGAGGCTGCAGGCGAAGACGTCGCACAACAAACAGCACCACTGTTCGTGCAAGAAGATGAAGATGAGGAAGACGCTGCATCGGACGACACTGGCAAAGACAGCGGCGTAGATGTCAGTCATAAGTCTGATAGTAAGAGCGAAGAGGGTGAAGATGAGTCTTCAGCGCAACCCACCCCGGCTCTTCAAAGATGGATTCTCAAGCCCTTGAAGAGCATACTGTCCGAAAAGGCTCCCAAATCCACCAAGTCCACATCAGTACAAGATTGGTACCACTGCCATACATCCTTCTACCATCTTGCCCTCTCTAACGGCAAGCTCTCCGCAGTCGAAGACGACGCCAACGACTCCCTCACCAAACGCATGGAAGGCTTGATACCTACCATCAAACTACCAAAGTACATTCAGAACCTCGACGTTCCCGCTTACAAAGCATCCGATCTCACAGTCCTGCATTCCTCCGAAGGCCCGGATCCCGTACCTTTACATCCCGATCTTGTCAAACTCTCCGCCGACGGCAAGGAGTATTTCCTCAAGGTTGTTGATCCGCAGCAACCCGGCCCCACGAAACGCGAGATCCAAGTCATGAAGAAGATTGAGGATGAAGGTCTGCACAATCAAATCCGTGTCCCTCTGCTCAAAGGTCTTGTGCATTTTGAATCTCAAAAGCCCGGCGAGGGAATGATGGGTTTCATCATGGACGCAATTTCCGATCCCACACCGTTAACAAAGATGCTGGATAGTGAGGTACCCGAGGAGAAGAGAACGAAATGGGCTGAGGAGTCGGCGCGGATGGTTGATCTGCTACATCAACATGATATCGTTTGGGGTGATGCGAAGGGTGATAACTTCATGGTCGATGCTGATGACGATCTGTGGATCATTGATTTTGGTGGGAGCTACACAGAGGGATGGGTTGATCCGGAGCTGAAAGATACGGAGGAGGGTGATGAGCAGGGGTTGACGAAGCTTGTCAATGGGCTGCAAGATCCCGAGAAGAACACAGTCGGTGGTGAAGAGGAAGAGGATAAAGATGAGGAGGCAAAGGTTGCTGAGATGCAGCACGCTGAAGAGAGGCACAGTGTTGGAAAGAGGAAGTTTCAGGAAATTCTTGAGGATGACGAGGAAACTGTTAGGGAGCCGCCGGAGAAAGCCAGGAAGCAAGAAGTCGAAGAGGTCGAGAAGGATGAGGCAGATGATGAGACTGAGACGGAGCTTGATGAGGAGCAGCCCAAGTATTGCTACTGCAAGCAGCCCGACTCCGGCAGAATGTTGGCTTGCGACAACGACGATTGTAAGAGACAATGGTTTCACTTTGACTGTCTCGGCATCGAAGAGGCTCCGCCGGCGAAGAAGTGGTATTGTGATGAGTGCAGGATACAAGACTGAAAGACTCTGGCGGAATGAGATGATGCTCGTGTTGCGAAGCACGGCATAATCGTCGTGACCCCACAGACGCTTTCGAGCTCTGCAATGGCCAGAATGAGGTTGCTGCACGCTCGACTCGCGCCATTAGTACCACTGGACAGGACTGCGGTGCCTGTGCTTGAAGGGACTGTGATGAGAGATATTTCTTGTGAGCCCTCGGTGGCGTTTGGAAAATCCTTCGCTATAACGTGTGCAGGGTAAAAGTCGTAGCCGCCCTCAGTCGCTAGCGTCTTCTTGGCAATTCCATGATCTAGCTACACACCTTTGCTTGACCGATACCTTGACGACAACGTAATCAATAAAGCTCCTTAGAGCGTTAAACGAAAGCTCTAAGCGTAGAGATGCCTGTGCTTCTCTACGCGTCGAAAATAGAGTGCAGAACGTTGAGTTATAGGCGAGTAAAGGCAGAATAGCCGGTCTCAGCCTTTCAGCTGTGGATAGCTCGTGGGAGGTGTTCAGAACGCGAAGAAGACGCCCTTTACGTGATGCTCGGTTTATTCGGAATCGGCTGCTCCGGCGCTAGAAATAGCGACTGATGCCGGCTACGGCTTCTACCCTGCACACGTTAGAACCAGGTAACCACGGTCCGGAGGATTTCGGAAAGAGTAACATCTAAGTAATCCTTGTCATTGTGTCGTTCAAGCAGGCACGATATGATTACTGCGAACAGCAAATGCTCAACTGGAAGGCTCTTCAGCTTTCAATACAGCGTATCGACCTTTCGCAACCTAAGAAGCCACCGTCAACAATTGAAGTTCACTTTCATTCCCAAGGGCTAAGCAACTCATCTCAACACACAATGTCGCCCAAGCAATCAATCATGATGGTATGCGCATGCGCATTCCTCTGTTCAATCTCCCTCGCATCCACGACATGCGGTTCAGAATCTCAGCCAAACCCGATCCCAAACGCCTCGCTCGACCCCAACTTTCCCATCTCTGGAACCCTCAATGGCACAGTCGCTATCCTCCCCATCCCCTACGATCTAGCTCGCTCCATCATCCCAGCGCATTGGCCGATCCTCACTAAACAATATCAGCAATGGCTGCCATGGTTTCCACATGATCAATACCCGGCTATGCTACAGACGGAGTTGGATCATGATATTCACTTCAACGGCACGTCATTCCCGGATTTCCAACGAGCTAGTATTTCGTTCCCTTTTGTTGATCGCTTGGGTGATGGATATACGGCGATGACGTTTAATGATCAGATCTTGATCAGTCAGGATGCTGGGGCTGTGTACTCGGGGTTTGAGGTGTTTGGGTATGAGGTTACTGTGAGTATTATTATTGTTCTTGAAGCGAAAAAATTTGGAGACATGGATCTGACATCTTGCGAAGCCTGCTGTGTTTGAGCCCGACTGTGAAGCATATGCCTACGTTGAGAAGAGTGAGGGCAATAAGCACGGGTATGGAGATGGATCATCCTCAATGTTCTCGAAGGCTTTCGCGAACACCTCTCTATCGACTCCTGGGTTTGCGTGGGAAATGGCCCCTGTGAAAGATTCACCATACTCCCTCGACTTGTATGTGTTCCCCCTAATCCTTTCCATCATTGTGCTAACATGTACCCCATCTAGCTGGTACAACGTCACGAACCAACCGCTCATGAGTTACAACGCCTCCTCTTGCGACCACTTTGCCCGCTTGCTCAACACCAGCGTTTCGGAGCCTCCTTACGCTCCGGTATCTATCCGCGGTTGTGTTTCTGTGCAGAAACCCTTCTTCGTTCAGAGCAGAAGCTGGGATGGTGTGTTTGGTGTCAAGATGGATCAGGCGTTCAGGGAGAGTGGGGCGGTTGCTT
This sequence comes from Nothophaeocryptopus gaeumannii, assembly GCA_031771865.1. Classification (NCBI taxonomy): domain Eukaryota; kingdom Fungi; phylum Ascomycota; class Dothideomycetes; order Mycosphaerellales; family Mycosphaerellaceae; genus Nothophaeocryptopus; species Nothophaeocryptopus gaeumannii. Next base: position 3,638,108 of record JASISA010000025.1, read on the forward strand.
GTGAGAGTTTGAAAGGCGTGAGTGTTGTTGAAGCGCCTGGACGACGGAGGGGATGGTGATTGAGTTTGATGAGGCAACCAAGTGGCTTCTACTGTTGCAATCAGGGGAGGTACCATCAATCGAATCTGTTCTGAGATGTGGGTGTATCGTCCACTCTGCAAGATTTTGGGAGGCGTTAAACGCCAGACCTGCACGATGCTTCATCCGCTACATTCTCGATACAGCATTTGCATAGCTCGTGGCTGCTTAAACATTCCTTGGCTCGCTTCGGATAGGTTCGCGGCGCTTCGAATACGCGCTGAATCCTGCAGATAGATTCAAAATTGCCTTTCTCAATCACCTTCAGCTGTTGAAAAGAGCAGCAGTGTCATGCCGAACCATTCACAGCACGGTTGCATCTCATGAAGCGGTCAATATCTGGCAATGTCGGACAGCACCATCTACAAGAAGGCTCCACTGCTTACTGGGATAACTACCTCAATGGCCGCCCAAAGTACACCGCCGACTTCTTTGACCGCATCTTTTCGTATCATAAGCAAAATTGAGGGCGTTGGGATCTAGCCCACGACATCGGCACAGGAGCTGGCCAAGCCGCCTCTGTCCTCTCCCCCAAATTCGTCAAAGTCATTGCGAGTGATCTGGAAGCTGCACAGATCGATGTAGCCAAGACTCGATTGTTTGATCTCGGAGTGGAGAATGTGGACTTTGTTATTCCGCCTACAGAGACTCTCGGCGAGAAGTATTCGAATGGGAAAGCGGACCTGGTGACTATTAGTGAGGCTCTCCCTCTGATGGATGCTTCCAAAGCGATAGCTTCAGCCCCTGCTCTGCTTAAGCCAGGAGAGACTCTTGCTGCTTGGTTCTATGGTAAACCGCTGTTCATCTCAGATGAGACGGGATAGTTTGATGCATAATGTAATAGAGCTTTTGGAGAGTTGGTCGGTGCGATCTATCGGGATGTCTTAGAACAGACCGCGAAGTTGATATCGCCCGAGAGTCTGTAGAGCTCGATGAATTACCAGGATAGTGGGCTTGCGGATGTTGAGATCCCCCGGGATGTGTTCGAGAATGTGTGGAGGCATACGTGGAACGGCGTTGTCGAATCTACGGCTTTCGTTTCCTCCTTGCCAGCTATTGGCATGGAGAAGAAGTGGGTCTCGTAGGTCTTCTTGATGAATATCCACTGGTAGCGTTCCTGCTGACCAAGGCTTGTTAGACGCATTGGAAAGCATGAGAAAATTACCTTGGAGGTCAACCGAGACTTCTGGGCCGAGCGAAGGAGTATCGAACGATCTTCGGAGCTTCTTGAAGACGTTTCCATCCGTGGTTTGAGGTCGACTCTGAGCCGTACGTTGAGCTGTTCACTGCTTTAGAGAAGGCAATAGGAGGCTCGGACGCTGGCAAGAAGGTGACTTGGACCATGGTGTTGATACTCGCGAGCAAGAAATAGCCCGCAGATTGATGTCTTCACACAGACAAGTTGCCTTCAAACGGACAGATAATGAGCTTCTCCTTCATTACCATTCCCTTTCCCATCCTGATGGCTCAACTGTGCGTACTCCCTGCAAGCGCACTTCAGACAGCGGTTGAGACTACTCCGACGTGAATCGCTGTCGTTTTAAAATGGTGGTAAGGCTCTCGTGGTATGCTCCTCAAGTGTTCTGCCAATTGAGAATGACTCGAGCAGACATGCCATCGTGATATGCAACTAGTCCGATGAATGCCGAGACCAGGTCGTCTTCCTCAATAGGTCTCTGGGTGAAAAGTCCGACATCCAGAGCCCAGACACAGTGCCACCTCTCAGTCGGTCTACAAGATCATTGCTGAAGCAGCTCCGGACGCCCGGGGTGGCTGTCCTGGATAGAAGTTGAATGTACCCATACTCCTGGGAAGATGGTGCATACAATATCGAATCCCTTCAGACATCGCTCTTCAGGCGACATTTCGCATGCAGCTCTCAGGGAAGCCTCCCGGGAGAAAGACTTCCACATATACGGAAAGATAGCCATAAGTGTTCTCGATCCAATCCTGCCTCATCGGACCGAGAAGGAGGGGAAGAGTCTCTACATCCAATCTGATCTTTTCGGCGACAACATTCAAGACGACATCACTGGCGAGGCGCCCGATGCAGCTTCCGTTATGCTCATGTTCAGGATCTGTGAATATGTCAGTCATCAGAGGCAGAACGTGTTCTAAGAATCGCAGAGAGTGACTGACTGATGTACTTCAGGTATCGCAACATAATAGTGTCAATACCCTCATGAGCTATTTGAAGTTCATCAGCAGGACCATAGAGGTTCGCTTGGATCAAGCGCTGAATTTGCAGACGTTCCATCACGCCATCTGACCCGATGAGGGTGTTTAGCTGAGCAGCGTTCCGTAGCCGCAAAGCATGTTGGAAAAAGTCCAGTCGATCCACTTCAGTTATGTCGGCGTGTCTTTCCGAGACTTGAACCCGATAGTCGATTTCCCAAACGTCTAGTGTGAAGCTACGAAGCCGATGTGCTCGTGAAGCAGGCCAGACGTGTGGTATTAGCTTGAGCAATCCCCCGTTCGCGAGCCTTTGTAGCTGTGCATGTAGTCTTTGATATCCGTCATCTGCGAGAACTTGTTCGTAAGGAAGTGGAGCGTCGTCTGGAAGCCATATACTAGCTTTTTAGGGAAGTTGTTGGGCCATATTGCCAACTTCTGTGGTCAAAGATTCGATGGAAGTACTCGAGTCGTAATATGCGATGTTGGCTGGTCGAGAAGGGCATTCTGCGACTCCACATTTTGCACCTACGAATAGGCCATGCTGAGCTATTTGACTGGCCGAACAAATGCCAAGACCAGGTCATGTGCGTCAGTAGGTGTCCAGGCCGTTTGAGAGCAAGATGTTTAGCGACTGAAACCAAAGCATCACTTCATCCATCCCAGAAGCTTATTCTGAAGGACGACTCTTCCGTGCGGTGCGGTTGCACTAGACTGGACATATGGCAGCTGTTGCGAGAGGCAAGCGAAGATGACGCAGTCGATTGCTGACACGACGTTGAGCTCGAGATTCAATCAGTCTTGCATGATTAACTCTTCAAAATGTCATCGGCTTCTCGCCATCCGCTCAGCAGCGCGCCATGAACAGTCGCGAAGTGGTTCCGACTTGTGTGTTCGCCCGCAAACCTCAATTTGCCCCCTTCTCCGTTGACGATCGGGGTTTGAAAGGCCTCTCGATGTCTGGTTTCGGAGAGACCGGCAATCATATGACTGTAGCTGCCCAGAGAGAACTCGTCTTGTGCCCAACGGGTGACATGCACTGCATCTGGCTTTGGAGGCTCTCTGCCTAGCCAGGATGTGAGAGCTCTGTGAATGATCCCGCTGGCTTGAGAATCCGTCATCGCCTCGATGAGTCTAGCCGATGAGCAGGAGACGAAAGCAGAGAGGACAGGGAAGCCCGTCAGACCGTTGAGATTCATGATTGATATCAAGCGTAGTCCGGAAGATGTAGTACCATCTTCGTGAATCTCGATCCCAGGTAGCTCACTCGTGAAGCCAATATATGAGTCTGGTGATATCGTTCTCTGCTTATCACCTGCTTCCGATGCCCAGGGCCGGTTTATCAGGCCCTTTTTGAACATCGAAGTGTATGGCTCCTCGTCCCACCACGGATTTTGGTAGACAAGCATGATCTTATCGAGCGTTCCAAATCCGAGGCTTTCGATGGCGTCCTGCTTGTCGCGCGGCAGTGTCGGCTGAAACAGAGGCGTAGAAGGAGTTTGTGCAGAATCGTTCCTGATCTCGTGCTTCTGAAGAACTCCCAGCGGTAGTGAACAAACAACCTCACGAGCTGTGTAGGTTCCGCGGTTGGTGGACAACGTGATAGGATTGGAGCCCCAGTCGATTCGCTCTACTTTTGTCTCGAGTTGTATCAAACCAGCACTGACAAGATCCTTAGCTACTTCATCAATGAGAGCCAAGTAGCCGTCTCTCAAGAAAACCTGATCGCCATCGAAGTCATCGATTGCAAACTCGAGCAAGCTCATGCCGGTTTTGCCTTGTCTGTGCTCTGCGGACTGTGCGACAAGTGGCGCTGCTTCCATGTGCTCGACAAATTGAGGCATAGCGCCGAATGCTCTCTGATATTCCTCCGGAATCTCTCTGAACGCGCTCCGGAACTCTTCAGTATCTGTGATGGCTCGGAGCATGGTGGTGTGCTTCGCCTGCTCAGGGCTCGCACGGGCTGCAGTCTCATGTATCGAGCCGATCATAGACCACAAAGCTTCCATTGCTGGTCCAGCGACACTGGCCGGGATAACATTGCTCGCTTTGCGTGTACGACTTGAGTGTGGCGAGTCTTGTAGAGACGGTACTGGCCGAATCTGTACCCAGTCACTGAGGCCATCGATTCCGTACTCCTGCCCGTGGTTTACATCATCACTTTCATCAGGCTTGAAAAGTACAGTGCCAGAGACCGGACGGTATTTCTTGTGAGGTAGGATCTGCGTTAGTGGGTTGGGATCTCCATCAGTGCCTATGCCGTGAATCCAATTTGCTCCAGTGTCCAGTCGGGCGCCATTGATATGGATGGAATTGATGCGTCCGCCGATGCGATTCCTCCCTTCAAGTACAAGTAGGCGGCTATTCTCGCGATAGCGCGGTTGTTCGAACAGTCTGCTCGCACAGCCAAGTCCGCTCATGCCAGCGCCAAGTACGACAGTGTCATAGTGGCGACTGGATTGATGAATACTGTCTGCCATCTTCACAACAGTGCGGCGCATCAGTCAAGTCTAGACTACGTATGGAACATGCATGGATCGAATGGAAAGAGATACAGAGGCAGAATGGTCACTCGAAGGTAGTCGATGTCATGGTCGGTAATATCGGCAAAGCAAAGTCCGACCGAGAGGTCATCAATATTTGACCGATCATTTCCTTGTGACCTTGGAATGAGCATCATGAGCTACATTCGTGTGCTTGCGGTTGATGCAGAGCACAGGAAGGTTCGTGCGAGAGCGTTGCTCTTCACTTTCACATGCAGCTTTCACTGTTGCTATGACCTCCGTAAACAGATCTTGACAACCATGAGACGCAGCGCCTTCACCACCAATGCGCTCTGTCCAGCAACTCGGGTGCAGACCTACTCTTTCTCGCAGTTCAACTGTGATCACCGACACCAACGTCCAATTCAGAGATGTCCATCCCTCAATCCATGCCGACCACCTCACCTTGCCCGAGACTAGAGCCCACGAATCGAGACGACAATGCACGCCTGCCGCAAGACGGACGGAAGAAGCAGTTACGGAGGGGGCGTGAGTGTCTAAGTCCGCAGGTGTGGAAGAGGGTGGTGCTGAAGGAGAGGAGCTGACTCCGTGCCGAGAGGCTTGGCAGCAGCAAACAAACGACGTCAAACCTCGACCCTCACCTTGCTCGACTTGTCACAGCAGCATCCTCCACAATGTTCGGGACAGCGCCGCTGCTGTCCTCGCTTCCTTATTCATCGGACTGCAGGCAGAATCCGGAAAAAGGCTCGTCAGCGTACCCGGCGACAGCGAAGTCCTGCACAGGATGAAGAGCTGAAGAATACTGCAATGCCTAATGGACAAGAGTGGAGATAAGAACACGACGCAACGAGAAGAAGCTCGGAAGGCGAGATGCTGCAGCGCGAGCACAAAACACGGGATGCACGTGTGTAAGGGAGAAACATCAAAGACAACGCTGACATGGAGCCAATGCAAATCAGCGACTCTGAAGGTGTCGAGATGGAGCTGCTGATGATTGGGTCCTGCTCTTGCACATATCGTCTTGGCCAGGTGGTTATCAAAGTTCCCCGCATTGACGAGGAAGCAGAAATAACACAAGGGAATGCAAAAGCCGCAACAATCGAGGCCAATGTGTACAAGATTCTCGGCACCCATGATCGGATTGCAAATTGCCTCTACATCAGTCCCACGAAGGGCATGATTGTTTTGGACTTCTACGGTCTCGGCAATCTCGAGGACTACGTTGCAATCCACGGCCCAACGCAACTACGCAAATGGGCAAGGCAAACGATTGAAGCTATCCAGTTCATCCACAGCAAAGGTGTTCGACACTCGGATATCCGACTCAATCAGTGGTTGCTGGATTCTGGAATGAATGCGCGGCTCAGCGATTTCAACTCATCAGGCTATGACGAATGCCCAGCTCTTGGTCTCAGCGGTGAGAAAGCCCTGGGAGACGAAGATGCGAGCCATTTCCTGCCCCGAGACTCCTGTGAAGACAAACCTGTCCGCTCCGATTTGTTTGCATTGGGATCGGCTTTGTACGAGATCGAACATGGCAGCACCCCATTTGCCGATGCAGATGACGAAACAATTGTCCAGCGCTTTGCACGGCGAGAATTTCCATCCGTGTCGGACCTGTCACTAGGATCTATCATTTCGGGATCATGGGAGGGCAAATTCGACTCAGCCGAAGAGATGCTACAGATGGGAGGACAGTTTTGGAATTCTGGTGATGCGTCTAGGCAATGATAGGCAGCAACCCGTGACATTGCGTCCAACATACCGATAATACGGCGCTGGCAGCTAGTCAGGATTACCGTATGCAAGTGCCTAGCACAATCAAGAGCTTCAGCAATGTACGCGGGGTACTCTCAGCACGTATGTCAACCAGTCGAGGATATTGCTTCAGAAGTTGCACGTGTGAGAAGATCTTGCCGGTCGTACTCACTTGTTCGATGAGGACAGAATCTTGTTTTCCCAAGGGAAACGAGCCTTGCAGACCCCGAAATAACGAGCGTAGAATGTCCTAGGATGAGTGCGGAGTAAGAGGGTGAAGTGGCGAAGAAACGGCGTATGCTGTGAAGGGGTCGATTACATGGCTTGGATTGCAGACCGATAATGTCTACTTCTTGCACATTCATGCTACTCAGCAGATTACCAACTGCTGATAATATTGAAAAGCTCCTCTCGCTAGCTCTCAAACCGCAGATGGCCCCACCATGTTCAGTTGATGCGGCTTTGAGCGATACCGCGAGATGGGACTTACTTTTCTCACCCACGGTGGAGCCAAGAAGTACAGCAAACCGTTCACCATTGCCGCCGCCAGAGGTGCAAGCCAATGGACGTAATGGAACTGCATCTCTCCCCTCGCCGTCATCAGGCCCAGACACCTGGCCGGATTGAACGAGACACCCGAGTACCCTGGCTTGATGAGAATCGACGTCAGGTTGCTCAGCCCAAGCACGGCGCCAATGAGGGTTGGAGCGAAGGAAGGCGGTATCGCTTTGCCCTGTCTGGGATCCAAGCCAATGCCGAAGGCTATGAAGACCAGTGCTTGGCAGAACATATACTCCAGAACGAAAAGCTGGCCTGGTGAGACGAGAGTCGGATCGACCGTGCAGCCAGGAATCACTCCCTGTGATATGAATCAGTATCCGGACGCTTGTCAGCTGAATCTTATACCAACCGTCGAGAAGTACGCTTCTCCCAGCCCAAGACGCATCCAATATGCGCCCACGATTGCGCCGGTTGATTGAGCGACGATGTATAGGCCGCTACGAGGCAATGTCGACAGGCCCGCGAAGAACGTTGCCATTGTGATTGCGGGGTCTGCATTCTCGTCAGCGCGTTCTCGCCCAAACAGCATCGCATGGACTGACTAAGATGCCCTCCCGAGACAGGCGCCAGAGCATATGTGAATAGACTCAATCCAATGAATCCAACAAGGGCTGCATACAGAGCTATGGCAAAGAGCGATTCTTTGGAGGATGCTAGACCCGAGGCTGTCGCTCCGAGCAAGAAGATGAGCAGACAAGTACCCATGCCCTTGATGAACGCCTGGCGCCAGATGTCTGGTTGGAGAAAGCCCTTCAAATCGAGCGAGTTGGAGAGAGAGCGCATTGGAGCAGCATCGGGCTGCTTTTCCAGCAGACTCTTCGCATCATGGTCATCCGGATCTGCAATGAACTCTTGGTTACCTCCGAGCCGGCCAGCGCAATGCGCGGTTGCGATTTTCGTGTTGTTTCGGAGCCGAGGAATAGATGTTGATGAGGGAGTCATAGTGGAAGTGGACAAGGGATAGCTGACCCCAGTGGCCTTCTCCATTGTATTTGGGCTGCAAATTGGCAGAGGAAGAAGTAGTAGCAGGGCGCAAATTACTAGCGGTCTTGAGAGGTTTTCTTGGGGGCTTTTGAGAGCACACATCTTCCAAAGTACCTATGCATCGACGATGAGGTCGATTACAGATACCTTGGTCAGCGCGTCAGGAAGACAGGGGACGCCATTGTGGCTTCAAGGTAATCTTTCAGCATCGGGCATAGACGTTATTGACATTGGTCTTGCGTGTGTGCGTCTCGGGCGAGACGGCTTTGTGCGATGTTCTCAGCCGGCTTTGCCAACACCACCGTTTAGCTCAGAACACAATGGCCCCACAACACCCGTAACAAGTACGGATGGCCTACTCTGAACAAAGTAATGCCTCTTTGACTCCAACGACGAAAATATAGCAAAGGCACAGGCTTCCGATCAAACAGTTGCGACAACAAAGTTCATTTTGCCTCTATATTCTCCCCACTGTCCCAGTGCAACAACTTAGACCAGAGAACCTCGACCTGAACCGGACGACATGGCTTCTCGCAAGATTCTGACAATCTTTGGAGCAACTGGAAATCAGGGCGGCAGTGTCATTGACATTATCCTCTCTCGCCCAGACCTCAAAGACAAGTACGCACTTCGTGGTGTCACTCGCAATGTATCAAGCAACTCCGCCCAGACTCTGGCTGCAAAGGGCGTCGAGATGGTCTCCACAACCTTGAACGATATCTCATCTCTCAGAGCTGCGGTCCGTGGGGCTTATGGAGTCTTTGGAGTCACCAACTTCTGGGACAAGGATGTCATGTCCAAGACGATCGAAGTACAGCAGGGAAAGAACATCTTTGAGGCTTGCAAGGCTGAGGATGTAAAACACTATGTCTTTTCGTCGCTGCCACGAGTTGAGAATCTCACCAATGGGACTTTGAAGCATGTTGATCATTTCGATGGGAAGGCGATGGTTGCTGAGTATGCGGAGGAGAATAAGGGTGATATGATCGTTTCGTACTTTCAGCCTGGTAAGACTTCTCTCGTTCAAAGACTTGTTCGCAAATGCCTCCATCATACTGACGAGGGGCTCAGCAATGTATCTCAAGTCCTACAAGGACCAAATTCGCAACATCTCCGGCCAAGCTTCGATGCTCATGCCATTTGCACAGAATGACAACGCCTGGCCGGTCATCGATCCTCGTGCCGACACTGGCAAGTACGTGATGGGTCTTCTCGAGGCTGGTCCGGAAGCAAATGGGGTCCAAGCGCATGCCGTCTCTGCCTGGACGAGCGCTGCCGAGCTCATCCCCGCTATCAGTCAGGCGTCTGGACAGCAGGTTGTGTTCAAAGAGGTCTTACCAGAAGCGCTCCAGGCTGCTCTGCCCAAAGAGATTGCTTTGGAGATTACGGAGACGATGCTGTTGGTCGGAAGGTATAGCTATTGGGGACTCGGTGCCGAGAGAGAGCAAACGAAGAGTGATATGTGGTTGCTGGAGGGCACCAAGACCACTGGATTGGAACAGGTTGTTAAGCATGGTGGACCGTGGGAGTTCGCATGAGCTTGCGAGGACAATCTGAATGGGACGAAGTGGACAGTATAGCCAAGTTTTCATGCCACGATATTCAAGAAAACACAGCACAGCACAACACCCATGAAGAGTGCCTATGTCTGGCCGATTGCCAAGTGTACGAGAAAGTTCCGAAGAATTGGAAGGTCAAGCTTTGATTCGCCATGCTTACACGGTGTCTACATCTACGTCTGCTTTGCCTGCATCTCCATCCACAAATGCGCTCGAGTCAATACTCCGCCCTCAGCCATCAACCTGGCAGCATCTAGGAACTCTTCCACTCTAACAACAGTCTCGCCACTCTCGTCCATCTCAAATAACATCATGTACTCAGCCGGCCAGCCCTTCACCGCTTCCATCGTGCCGACTTCCTTCAAATCCATCACTGCGCTAATGGTCGCCACGACGGTTCGCTTCTCAACATCAACGCTCAGCTCATTGATGTTGAACGTGCAAGTCTCAAGCACGGGACGAAAGAAATTGAGCGCTGGGATGAAACCTTCTCGGTTGATTGGTTCATTGAAGGGCGCTGTGAGGGCGTCTTTGGGATGGGGAGTGTGTAGACAGTTGGAAGAACGATTTTGCAGGACAGTCGTTGGGTTCCAAGGATCGGGAGAGTCGTAGGATTTGATTGAATTGATCGCTGTCTGTTTAAGAGTTTCGTAGAATTTGGACGGCATGGTGTCTGAACTGAGGCAGGGAGCGACAGAGGACGATTCAGACTTCGAAAGAAGGTGTGAGAGAAGAATTGGAGCCCAATTACCAGAAGAGATGGAGACCACAGGAAGACCACTAGAGCCTTTCTTGGCTGCATGCTATGAGGGTAGGGCATCTCACCCGGTTCTCGACCGAGAAAGCTGTCCACTAGCTGAACACCACTATTTCGACCACCGGACACCGCTGAAGACCGCTTGGAGGCTCAAACTTCTTTAGCAAGCGTTGAGTAAACAAGACTCTTCTGCTAAAACATGGATTGCCAAGCACACCGTCGCTCTTCCAAGATGATCGGATGACCGAGCATTTGCTTCAAAATGGAACACTGAATTGCGTGGGTGAGATTAAGCGCATGCTCCGAATCGCTCAATCATTTCGATCACTCGGAATTCGAAGCAATGACCACGACGACATCTCCAACTTGGGGCCTCACAAAGGTGAAGAGCCCTCACCTGACCGATGCTGTCGAAGTAATTGCATCGAAAAACGTGCCATACATCCCGAACGGCAATCGACTCCAGAATGTCAACATCTATCTACCGAAGACCGCGGAGAACACTCAACTGGTCGACACTTCGTTTGTGTCTCTACCATCCAAGGACGCATCAAGCTCTTTCCCAGCCTGGCAGGTGCATATACACGGCGGAGCATGGCGAGATCCAAACCTGCTCTCAAGTTCGATCGAAGCTGCTGCAGCACACGCTTTTCAAGATCCTGCAAGCAGCGCTTTGACTGGAAACATTTCGATCAACTATACGCTGTCAGCGTTCCCAACCCATCCATCCCAGCCATACGATGCTGTCAAGGACCACCATTCTGATCTGGCGAGAGAGGCGGTCCATCCAGCTCACATTCATGATATTCTCCTGGCTCTCTCCTTTCTTCGATCAATTGGACTGGGAAATGACGACTATGTCTTGACGGGACATAGTGCTGGAGCTTGTCTGGCTTTCCAAGCAGTCCTTCAATCACCGCAATTATGGGGGTTGCCCGTCGACTTTCCAGTGCCTTCGATACCGGCTGCGTTGGTGGGCATGAACGGGCTCTATCATTTGCCAAACCTGATACATGGGCTTGGAGAGAGTCATGCGCATCTGGCAGATGTATATCGAGATCTGCTGGAGATAGCTTTTGGCGGCGCAGATCGGCTCAAAGCTGCGTCACCTGCTTGCGTTGGGGCTGGAGAGATGACGAGGCGAATTGGTGACGGTCAGGTGCCGAAGCTTGTGTTGATCGATCAAAGTACGGAATATCAAGTGGTGCCGATGAACCAGATGGAGACAATGAAGACTGTTCTCGAGAAGGTTCAAGGACTGAAAGTGGTGCAAGGAAAGAGATGTAAGGGAGTGCATGCTGAGCCATGGGAGGGCGGGATTCAGATTTGGGAGACTGTTCAGGATGTGCTTGAGCTGCTAAGACGGCCGGACTGAACCTCGATTGCATCGAGTCCTGTATTCAGGATGGCGTTAGCCTAGAGGAGGTTGGCCTTCAACCCATGCCGCTGCTAGGTCCTGCGGCTGTGGATCTCCGCCCCGCATGGCGAAATGTGAAATGAACCTGACTCCATCTCTCACCTCATCCCCATTGGTGCAAAGATTTCTTTCGCATCTTCTTATCTTAGCAAGTCGTCCCATCGCAGCAAGCTCTCCTTGAATCCTCCCCCCCCCAAGGAGCTCCAGGGTCGTACGTCTGGTTGGCGTTCCGCTGCAAGGAGAGTGAGTCTGTAATGTTTCGATAGTGTGTTGAGTGGCATATCTATTGGCAAGCGTAATGCCGCATGCACGAATACGCTCTAGGCTTCAGCCCTCGCTGCTTCTGGAAGGTCTTGCAGGGCGCGCGGGAGCTCGAGGGTATGAAAGCCTACGCGAGGCTCCACTTTGACTCTTGAAATTTCAAAGACCATTCGGTAAGTGTCGGCGCGCGTCTGTTGGCAGATGTGTCTCGTAGCGCAATCGTACAACACCTCTTTGGTCCCAGCCACACGAGTTCGTTGCCTTCGTCTCGGACAGATGTTGTGTTCCGCGTCATCTGCACCAAGATGCGGTGCATGTTGCGATATGCTGCCGACTCAAGTTGAAGAATTCAAGAAAGCCCCCATTTTCTTCTCTTTGGCCTCCCAAGCCACGATGTCTGTTACCTCCACTGTCCAGGATAGAGCTTGTGCTGTATACTCGTTGTCTTCTTCACTTTCGATCGCCGCAGATGGTCTACGCAGCCGGACGAAGCACGTTTGCGCAACAGTAGTAATGATCGCGGACCGCGTGCGAAATGGGCTTGTGCCGCTGGTCTATCATTCCCGCTTGAGTCCAAGATGCCTTTATCTTGGGTGGCGTTGCAGGAGAGTCCGACCGCACTCTGAAGCCACCTTGGTTGGGACCGTATGGGTTGAACCCACCTTGACCGCATGGTGGGAAGAAACCCTGACCGAATCCCTGAGGCATCATCATTCCCATTGGACTCATCATCAGTGAGTTGATGGAGCAGGAGCAAGCTTCGAGGGCGGTCGAGTGGATGTTCATTCCTATTGCTTTTTCTTGGGTTCTTTGAGCAGTTCTGGACAAAGAGGGAGCCGAGCCGAGAACGCGGACCACGAAGAAACGGACGTTGACCGGCTTCTTGTCGGCTTATGTGCTGATAATGGAGCGAAGGCCTGAAATGCTGTGTATATATGTACGTGGTAAGGCGGGCGTTAATAGATGTTCGCTGGCGGAGCAGATGATGAGTTCTGCTTTCTTTCTTCGTGGGCTGAGAGTGTAGTCAATGTATATGAAGATCAAATTGGGCATGATGAGGATGTGATGGAAGAGGAAAGCGATCGATCTTCTGACCGCCTTGGTCTGTTTGCTTGTTGATGCGCTGTGCATCCCATCAAAGCCGGATAGCTGTATCGCCGCAGCAGCTGTTGCATGTCGGTCGAATCAATCTTTGAAGCCCAGCAAACATCACCTGTATTGCAGTCATCCCTAACCTAGAGCGACAGACTTCCCATCAAAGGCGTATCCAACACACTCTTCCCAACCATCACCCCGTAACTTCCACTCTGAAGTACCCACGTTTGCCTCACCACATCCCAACTTGACAAATCACGTCTTCTCAAAGGAAACTGTATAGTGGCACTCTCACCCGGCTGTAACAATGTTTTCTCAAAACCCTTCAACGCTCTCTCAACACCACTTCCCGGGATGTTGACATACAACTGTGCAACTTCTGCCGCTTCGACGCTGCCGGTATTGGTGATGGTTGCGGAGACGGTGGCGAGGGTGTCGTAGAGCGATGCCAGCCCGCCGGAGGGTATGGGAGTAGTTCCGAGGTCCGGAGGAAGCATACTCCTATTCGCACTGGAGTTTGTGGTGACTGCAAGATTGGAGAATGAGAAATTCGAATATGTTAGTCCGTACCCGAACGCATAGCGAGGTGTGATGTTATTCTTGATGAAGTGCCTGTAGTCGATGAACACGCCCTCGCTAAAGTTCGATTGAGAATATTGCGGATCATCTCTCGTCGGCAGAGTCGGGTTCAACAAGGCGCCGTAGTCAGACTCATTGTGGGCTACGGTATATGGAAGGCGGCCAGAAGGTGACTGTCGGCCGTAGAGGATCTCCACGATCGCGTCGCCGGAGGCCTGACCGGCGGGATGGGCAAAGATTATGGCTGTAACGTTCGGATTGTCTGCGAAGCCATCCACCAAACGTACACCGGCGTTGTGGATCGTGACGATCGTGTTGCGGCATTGTCTGGCGATGTTGTTCACGAGAGTATCGCTGTAGCTGTCAGACAACGTAGCTCGGTCTGCTGCTTCGGTTGACTGTGCGTTGATGAATACAAAGCAAGGGTTATTTGGATCTCGCACAGCTGGATTTTGATCCGCATTGGTCTCATTGTTCGAGGTGAAAGGCGTGTTGACTTGGGTACCATCCGCAGCAGCTTGCCGGAGGAGTGCATCGTAGGGAGAAGTCACCCCAACGGGAGTGATACCGCCAGAACCTCCTCCAGTGATGAGCGTGCCGTTGAAGGCGACTTCCGGTGCGCTGGTACCAGCAGCAGCGAGAGAGCCAAAGATCAGCAGATACTGGATGTCGCCAAAATCACCGCCATTGATGTACTTTTGAGAGTTCGACAGCGAGGCTCCATAGAGCGTGCTGCCGGTGACAGAGGTATTGTATGCACCGCTCACAGCATCCCAGCCGAAGATTGAGATGGCAGATGGCTTCTTGAGGGGCAGAGCGTTGTTCGTATTCTTGACCAGAACGTGACCTTCCACTGCAGCTTGAAGAGCGACTTGTGCGGAATTGGCATCCCGAGCATCGGATCCGTTGTGATTATTAGCCCCGGGATTCTGCAGCTGGGCATATCGGTACCACGCTGCCAGCACACGAGTCGCCATATCGTCAAGTCGCGTGGAGTTCATTGACCCGTTCTTGACAGCCGTAGCAAGCTGGCCCAGTCCCCAGTAGTTGTTGTTGGGCATGACCATGTCCAGACCGGCGTTTGCGCTCGCTACACCGGTGTGCTGACCGTACCAATCGCTTACAGTGAAGCCTTGGAAGCCGAGCTCGGTCTTCAGAAGTCCATTCATCGTCTTGCTGTTCTGACACCCGTAGGAGTTGTTGATGCGGTTGTAGCTTGCCATGACAGATCCAGTCCCAGCTTTGACAGCGTCGTAGAAGGGAGCAAGGTACAGCTCGTGCATCGTCTTTTCGTCTACATTCGAAGAGACGGAGTTATTCAGGTTGATGCCTAGCGGCTGAAGAAAGCCTTGGAGGAAAGGATTCCGGTTCGTCTCCTGCTCGTTGACAATGAAATGCTTCGTGCACGCCATCACGTTTTGTTGCAGGCCCTGCACTGCAGGAGTCACAAGTTGCCCAGCAAGGTAAGGGTCCTGTGGTGGTCAGTCTTTGGGCTTGACAAGTCACGTCCACACTCACGTTCCCAAAGCCCTCCCAGTTCCTGCCGCCCTTCGCAATCCTCCCAAGTGGCCCCACAACCGGCCCAAGAGCAACATTTACGCCCTTGTTCTTGAACTCCAGACCCATCTGAAGTGCTCTGTCATGAGCCAGGCTTCGGTTCCAGCTGGCTCCGATAGCAAGCTGAGCAGGGAAGCCACTAACTTTGCTCATCTCATTTCCCCGAAAGCCGCTGGGTCCATCATTGAGGCAGATACCCGGAAAGCCGAGTCGAGAAACGCTTCCCGTGAAACCAGCACAGCCTTGAGTGCTCGGACCTGGGCTGACAATGCTGTTCTTCTCTTCGTTTGTTAGTTGAATAACGAGTGCTTTCGCTTTGCTGTAGGCATCCGCCCAATCGCCATCGCCGGAGCCTTGTGCTGAGAATTGTCAGTCGGAATCTCGCTATATTAGACGAATGGGATGCATACGAGACGGATACACAGGCGGAGACCGGCCATACGAGTAGTAAAGCTCTGGGAATAGGAGCTTCGCGCTCAGGATTCCCAGCTCAGCAAGCGCATTGATGAGGACGATCTGAGTGGAGGTGGCGACAGAGGCAATGGCATTAGACGCCAGTTGTAGGAGGTCGGCCGGAATGATATCTGTCTGCCCAAGTACGCTGGCAACCTGAGAAGGCGTAATGGTTCCGTTCGAAGTCGCGTTGTTCGTCGTAGTCTGCGCGAGAGCAGCTGGCAGACAGCATGCTGCTGCGATGAGCCGCCGTTTCGATACCATGTCGGCGGAGCTCCAGAGGCTGGAACCTTTGCAAAGTCGGAAGCGTGAGGATTCGACGAATGGAAGAACTTCATGTACCACGCTCACTCTCTGTTCCTGTTCTCGTCGCCGATGATGTCCGGACGAGCGCGTCTGTGACATGTTCATGAGCTTGCTCAGCGTATGCTACTGTTGATGAAGTTGTGCTACGCCGCGCGCGAGATTCGCACCTCACGCTGAATGAGGGCAAGTGGCGGATCAGTAGCGACGCCATGGCACGAGAGGGGATCGGCATGAAGCCAAATGCCTCGGGCCGCATCTTCTGCAGGTACGGAGGTCATGCGAATGATCAGTGAGTCCCTCCATCTCACTGATCGTCCGCCAATCGTACATCTCGTACATCTGAGCGAGCTCATCATCTAAACAGAGACGACGATGTGGGCAGAACATTCTTTAGACTGCTCTGAACGAGTGCGAGGTCGAATATCTCGGATGCAACCGTCTCCGCGGACTGTATGCGTGCGTACTTTAGCGCGATCTGGGGCTGTGGAGGATGTGGAGCGTAGTGATACCGGCTAACTGAAGCTGCACGAGCACGCACAAATGGAGTATTGTACATCGCAGCGAATACGGCGTACATCTGAAGAAGCTGGATTTGGAGAGAAGAGCTCGATTCTGGGTATCTCTATCAGCGCTCTACTATACAGTCACATACACATCTACAACGGCTGTAACAGACCTTACGACTCCGCCTTCTCCTTGGGCTTCATTACAATCTCATCTTTGATCCTTCCCATTCCTTCAGCAGCGCTCGTCTGGTTCCCCCTGGCTTGCAACAGAAGTGCAGAGAGGACGCCAAACAACACACCACCCAAATGACCAGCGTGATCGATTGTTGTCTTCACGCCTCTGATCGCAGCGAACGCTTCGCCTCCAGTGTAAAGACCCAGCAGAGCCCAAGCTGCAATCGGAACCTCGTAGCCCATGACCTTAACAGATCCATTGGGCCGGAGCGCGCATGCAGCGCCAACGACACCCAGTACGCTGCCTGAGCATCCGAATATGTACGTTGCCCACTGCTTGCGGAGGACATTGTATGCAAGAGCAGAAAAACCACCAAAAGCTCCAGCACCCAAGTAGATGGCCAGGAAGGTCCCACGGCCGACATCATCATGCAGCATGAGACCAAAGAGCCACAGGCTGATCAGATTGCCCACCAAATGGCTCAGTCTGTCGTGACGGAATGTGCAGCCGATGATGCTGAGAGGCTCAGGATAAGCTGGCGTGCATGCCATGTACTTGTTGTAGAAATGCCATAACCGACTGACTCGTCCTAGGCAGAACGTTGCGACCAGCACACCGGTGATGGCCCATAGAGTAGCGGCTGCCGGGGGGGTGTCGGGCCAGATACGAGCTGAAGTTGGCGGGGGCGTGTAGTTTTGATGAAGGTAATAACAGCCGGCGAGGACAGCGAGCAGCACCAAGAAGGGAGGTCCAAGTCGTCGAGAAATAGAGAGATTTGGAACGACGTTCTCTTTGATCACCATGGCTTGTTCTTCGGCGTACTTTACCCACGCCGGCTTCTCCCTCGGTGTTGTGAGGTATGCGTTCGACGAAGGTGGTCGGATTTTGACGCCGAATGGAAGATCGATTGATTTCTGGACGTCTGTTATAATGCGAGGCTGGACACCTCCGCCCATCTCAAGTGGCCCACGGGCAGAGTTAATTGCGTTGGCCCGGTCCCTTGCTTCGGCAGCATCTTTCTCCTTCTTCCATTGCTCGTACCTCGCTTCATTTTTGGCGCGGACTTGCTGCAAAATGCTTTGAGAGGTCCTCTCTCGTCCTTCTTCGGTGCCCTGTTGGGACTCAGAGTCCCCAAATTCTTCTTCCCTGACCTCTTCCTCTTGTGCCTTGTAGATGCCAAGCTTGACAGCTCTATCTTGCATCTGTTGACGCATCCTCTGGGTCTCCTCCTCGGCCCACACCTCGCCATTGGCAGACTCATCCACGTCTGGCAAGATACTTCTCACATATTCCAAGCCCCTCAGTGCCTGCTCTTTGCTCACTTGGCTCTCCCGTGGAAAGTCCAGTCCAATATCTATGAGTGCCCCGGACATTCTCCGCCAGTGCATGACACTTATGATGTAGTTGCCAGTGTCTACATCGATCTCCTCGCTACTGAACACAGCATTGATCTCTGCCTGGGTGAGCTCGCCAGCCGGTAGTGGCATGCCCCCTTCCGGATCGTAGTCTCGCCATGTCAACTGCTCTTCTGCGCGTATTGCCGAGGTTCCTTCGGTATGCGATGCGACTGTTGGAGCGGGCTCCAGTTTCGATTCGGATACGGCTTGCTCGGCCTTGGGCCTTGCAGAAGGATGATCGTGCTTCGGCGGAGGTGGCCTCTTCGAACTTGTCGTTGAGAGACGTGTGGAAGTCGAGAAAGCTTCATGCTTTATACGTTGCGGACCTTGATGTGAAGACCATTGAGTGAAGCTTCTCGTCGACTGCGATCTGGCGTATCCATTGAATAATTGGAGGAGAGGTTGCGCTCTCGCTAAGTGGGTGGCGCATGGCCCTCGTATCGCTATCGATGTCCACGCATTGTTCATTGTGAAGCCAGAAGCCTCATCAACTTACATCAATTGGATGTATAGAGGAACATGTTCGATAGGTAGGCGATGATGCTGTCGAAAGTCGGAGCTCGGTGGTCTGCCTCAGGCTACAGTCACATGCACGCTTCTGTAAAGCTACCTCGTACGCCATCACTTTCGCCTACATTCTCTCACTCCCACCTACAGAACGATACACCAAGCATTTTGATCTCCAGCCGATGCCTTCGCAACTACCGCCCTGGCTTGAACTATACCCAGCAGCCAACAACGACAATCCTCCGTCCGCACCCGCAACCTCGTTGAACCCCTCCCAAACACCAAACCTCCTCCCATTCGACACCATGTCGTCCAATAGCACGCCCATCTCCCCGGAGATGTTCGCCTTGGCCATCAAAGACCTTCCAGTCGACACGCTGTATGCAAAAGCCGCAGAGCTATCCAACTCCATCCAACACCTCAAATTTTCAAACGATCAAATGCGAGAGTTCGCAGACGAGGGAGACGCAGTGTGCAAGGAGGCCATTGCAGAGAATGAAGTCGTGGTGGGAAGAATAGAGCAGAGAATGGACTTGCTTAAGGTGGAAGTGGAAGGGCGCGGGCTGGTCTGGACAGGACACGCGGACTCAGAAGCGACCAGGGTGAATGGGCATGTAGAGGGTGGACTCATCAATGGTGATACGGGACATCAAGAAGACGGGGAGGCAGGCGTGACCAGAGCGCCGAGTG
The DNA here is from genome assembly GCA_031771865.1 of Nothophaeocryptopus gaeumannii. NCBI lineage: Eukaryota > Fungi > Ascomycota > Dothideomycetes > Mycosphaerellales > Mycosphaerellaceae > Nothophaeocryptopus > Nothophaeocryptopus gaeumannii. Next base: position 3,657,424 of record JASISA010000025.1, read on the forward strand.
GAAGGCTCACTGATGAAGAATTGAGAAGGCAACTGGAGGCGCAGATGAGTGGCGATGAGGATGAAGCAGATGGTGTTCATCTGTGAGAATGCAATGAGACAATCTGTGATGATAAGATGAGGAAATGACTACACGCATGGGCTTGACACTTTGCCATAGGAGGAGGCAATAATATGACATGCAGGTTGTGAAGGCTGTACTGGCTATAGCAGTCGGGACTTGTTCTTGTCAATTGACAAACGGCTTGGAAGACCCGACTTCATCACACTTACCTCCGAGCAACGAAACATAATCATCACCAACCTCCCACAACATGGCTCTAGCCATAGGCAAGCGTCGACATCCTGCTTCTGAAGTCCCGTCTTCAGACTCATCCTACGAGTCGGGCAACTGTCCCATCTGCCTGGAAAAGCCCACTCGCCCAACCACCACCATATGCAACCACACTTTCTGCTCCAAGTGCTTGCGACACTGGATGTCACGCTCACGAACTTGTCCTACTTGCAGACACCCCATCTTCGCATCGCCGGGCAACAACCCTTTCCGAGAAGTCGAGAGAAGGCCAAGGCGAGTAATGGTGGGTAGGCCAGACGGGCACAGGGAACGGAGAGCTGATCTGTATAGGTCATCGACACGGCACACCCGAGCACTCTTATCGTCGTCGAATATCTCTGACGACCTGCTTGGTGTTGGAATGTTATCGTTTGGCTTCCCAGTCCGTCGATACATGACCTTGCATAAGCTATCTCCGCAGCTTCACGGGCTTGGTCCAGCTTCAATGTCACCAGGGGGTGACTACAGAGCAACGGCGCTCCTCTATTCACCAAGACCTTATCCCGCCACAGACTTGATGGCCTGAAATCAAGTTGCAGGTACCTCGATTTCACCCGAGATGTTATTTGGCGGACACGCACGACTCTGGTAGATGCTGAAGTGCGAGGGTGTCAATTGCGTCGCCATTGGCGCGTGAGTGAATGCAATGCTAGAGAGCCTTTTGCGGGATACGGAGATGCCGTTGAAATCGCTGTTAGGTGAACAAACGCAAGCTCGTTCCGAGTAACGGCGAGTGAAGGCATGTTTTGAGTGAAAGAGGCAGTGGCGTTATGTTGTTGCTACTCATCCTCAATTTCTCACCTCGAGTTTCTGCTGACATTAAGTTCGAACTACTCAAACAATCCTTTAGGCGGAAACAGAATACGTCCCTCCCACACTGTCGAACAGTCGTTCTTTCCGCAGACGAGTCGTGTACCGAAATTAAAAACCTTTGACTACTCCAGCACAACCTTCGACCTGTCCATTCAAGCTGCCTCCAATGCCCAGTCTGACAAAAGAAGACCTTTTCTCCCTCCTCGAGTCCTGCGAAGAAGGCGACTGTCCGATCTGCATGCAGGAGATCACGCAGCCCGCCACCCAGACTCTTCGATTTTCTATGATGATCACTACCTTACGATCCCATGGCTTACCCTCGACTTCCTCATCGACAGCGAACTAGTGCGCCACCGCCTCGAACTCGAATTCTCCAACAAACGCCGCTCTGACCTCAAGCCTCATCCACCCCGCAACAACGCTCGTGCAGTTGTCAACTACTTCGCCCTCCTCCCTTACGCCATAGCCGCAATCCTCTACATTCGCCCCACCTAGCGCGAGCACCTAGCTCCAAACGATGTATGCCAGGAGGAGTGGAAGGTCACAGCTTCTCTCATTGAGCGTGTACTGCGCAGACACGGCGGCATGGAGATGTGGAGCAGAGGCTTGCATTGAACGCTTGGAGAGGTCACCGGGAGGACTTTTCGGGAGATTGGATGGAGATATTCTGCACCTGAGTACCGAGCAGATGTGAGGAATGCGCATGGGAGGTTTCGGGACGATCTGTGGGATGTGATTGGGTTGGTTGTGCTAAGGGCGAGGAGGGTGCTTTGAGAGAGGAAACAGAGAAGTCGCTGCCAAGATTAAGCCGAGAAGAATTGGACCGGAGGAGGACGCTGAGCGGGGTTAAGGATATGTTGCTGGTAGAGTCATGCAGCTGCACGGCGAGGCGAAAGAGGGATGAAGTGGAGACAACTGAGATCACCGTTGGTGTTGATGTCAAGCCCAGTCTGGATCACGCAAGCTTAGCATAATTGAGCCTGGATTGCATAGCTGAGAACACACTGAATCGGTATTGTTTGATAATTCACTACACTGTCGCTGAGCAGAGGGCGAAATAGAATCCTTTCAACCTCGATTTGAACGTGGATTGACACAATGTGAGTTTGTATCGCACGTTCTACACAGATCATGCAATGATGTCATGGCAGTGGATGGTCATCGTCAATGGTCCGTGCTTATTCACATGCACAACGCGAACCCTAGCCCGCGCTTCCCGCCGTGACTTGCAGAAGCAACCTACGTAAGACATCAACATCTCATGCGTGTTAAACCTCAACGTCCATTATCCGTCATCACCACTCATCGTACATTACAATACAAGCGCTATGGCTCTTCCAACGAAGCCCGCCTTCCTCGCACACCTCGACACTGTGAGGGCCAGCGCCGCACTACCGCTGCGCCCGGCCAAGACCGCCCGCTCGAATGAGAAAGATTGCCCAATCTGCCACGAAGAGCTTATTACTGCCTTCACCACGGACTGCGACCCCACCTTCTGCCTCGAGTGCCTCGAGTCATGGGCCAAGGACTCGAGCTCTTGTCCATACTGCCGTTAACCTATGTACAACACCTCATACGGATATCCTGGGGGCATGTTCGTACCTGTAATCCCTGATGATGTAGCTTGGCCTACCACCGCCGCAATCATCCCTCGCATCGTCCCGCCAGCACAAGAGCAAGGCCGTCACGACACCAATCATCAGCTCCTGGTCGAAAGATACAACGGCGTTCTACGATTTGAAGAATTCGGCGTCGCTCGCACTGAGCAGATCACGCCGGACTCCACCGATGACTATGGCGTTCAGCTGCCAAGCAACAACGGGCGAGAGGCAAGCGGTGCAAGAGTGGAACACTACTACGGCGCTCCTTTTGTTGACGTCTATGTTGGCCCTGGCGAGCAAGTCACACCTCTCACTTCACTCGAAATCCTTCCACGGGCGCCAACTTTGCCGGACTACCAACCACTCTCTCACGGAATCTTGTCCAGCTACGTCAACGGCATCATCAATGAGCTCCAAGACTTCACCAATCTCGAGGATCTGAGACTTGGTGATAGTTTTCTGGCAGGCATTGAAGATGACATGCGCGAGTTCGGTCTGCTCGAGGAGGATTCTCGATAGCGACCACGTGCTGAGGTCAGTGTCGTCTGGCGAGAAGACGCTGGATTCACTGAAGTGGAGGGAGATGACGGCCAAGATGGAGCTGGGATTGGAACGGATGTTGATGGTGGGAATGAGAGAGAGAGGGCCAACGAGTTGGATTGAGGGGGCGGCATCTCGAACAGATCATGTAGCACTCGCTCAATCGAAGTCATGGCAGTTTTCCACACCCCATGCAAGCAGTCTGCCGGTCTTCCAGTGATTCAAGGATTTAACCCACAGCATACCAGCGACGGCGTGGTGGACTGCTTCTTCGTAATTCACGTAAACAGGTAGGTTCTCATAATCCTCTACATACCAGACAGTGCCTGCATCCATTTCACCTTCACTGGAGTTCCATCTGTTTATCAATTCATCAATTCCCTGGTAATCATATTGGAATGGAAAGTCAGTGTGTTCGATAGCATTGGCTTCTGCATCGTAGGCTTCGGACATTTCGTCGTCGTGCTCTCCGTCCTCGTCGTGCTCAGTCTGATAGAGCTTGCCACAACGGAACGGGCAAGTGTTGTTCTCCAAAAGCCAGTTCCTCAAACACTCCCGGCAGAAGGTATAGCCGCAAGCAGCCGTGAAAGGTGTCTCAATTGTTTCTTTGCATGTGGAACAATCGATCTCTTTGACAGAACTGAGCATGACGAGATACTCGTCCGTGCTCTTGTATGGATCCATCCTTGGTGAAAACGGCATATGATTGTTACGGGGTAATTTTTGTGTGTTGCACGAGCAAAGTATGAAAAGAAAGTCCGCAGATATAGGCATTAGCGAGGAACTGCGACCACTGTTTCGTGAATGTCATAGACTCTGGGATCCGGTTGACACGTCCAAATGCGATGTTCGTTGTAGCTATTTCGGCCAAGACAGTCTTGTAGACGTTGGTCAGACGCAACTGTGCGTTGCACCTCCGGATTCGAGACGTAAAGAAGTTGGTCGAAAGTAGTACGCAATTTTCTGGTGAGTCTCCTCCGTTTCAGGTGTAATCAATCAACCTCCATAACATCCGAGTCAGCACTATCCTCCCGCTCCAGCTGCTCCAACCGCACTGCTTGGAGCATGATGTATTTCAATATCAACGAGACATCCCTTCCAAGATCGCTACACCCAGACGGCGCTCCATAGAACTTCGGCAACTGCTCCTTGCTATCCTTCTTCAGATGTTTCGAACAAGCAGCTACCAGTCGTTGAAATAGAACGACCGGACCCATGCGGACGAATTGAACCTCAAACAGCAAATTGTGAATCGATGTTGCAAGGTCCCGCCACCAAGCTTGGTTCGAATCTGAAACTTGGGGGTGGGACAGAGGTCTCGTCATCTTGACTTCGATGAGAGCTACCAAGGCGAGCGGTAACAGGCGTGAGTATGAGGTGTCGGCGTCCGGCAAATAGCAGAAGATTCCAAGTACACAATCTTCTTCTTGGAGCATCTGTGTCCCCATGGCGTCGAGCCTGGTCTGTTCGGTGATCAACGCGCTCAAATCCAGGCCTGAGGTCGGTAGTTCAGTAGAATCGACCCCAAACGGTAGGTCAAGACGATCGATTTCTTCTTCGAGGTCGTATGGACCTTGCCTCAAACGGACAGCATTGGCTTCCTCGAAGTTGTCGCGCGCGTGACTGACAATTACATTGCATACGTCCCGCACCTCGTTCTTGAAGCGATCTCCGCCAGTAGACTGCTGCCCGCGCACATTGTACTGTGGCAGGACGCTGCGCTGACCATCCGTCGTACGGAACGCCTTGTCAAGATGATTGAATAGTTCAGCAAAGAGATCCTTGCTGCTCATGATCCTGAAATGAAGCGACTGAAGTGAAGTACAAAGGCTGCTCATGACCGTGTTCCATGCTTCGTGACAAAGGTCAGTCGGACCGTGCGCCTCGTCAGTGTGCGGCTTCATCCACAGCATTGCAACGACAGCGTAATGAAGACATGATTGGCAATGAACTTGCGCCAGATCGTCGTGCTTTGCTGCGTCGTAGTCGACACCTTCAAGACCCTCTCGCCGACAGGTGCGGAGCAGCGCCTCCACCGACTCGCGCTCTATCTCCATGTCCACGTCAAGCTCAATCCATTCGATCACACGTGAGTCGTCCTCATCCATATCTTCATTGTCTTCGTCGTCTTCATCGTCCTTCTGCGGCTTTTCGTATAGCTCATTTCGACAAGCCGGGCATGTGTAGGAATGCTCAAGCCAAGTCTTGAGGCAGTCCCGGCAGAATGTGTGGCCACAGGTGGTGACAAAGGGCGAGTCAATCGATCCGTAGCAAATCGGGCAGTTGCCAGTGGATGGGCGCCGTAGCATGGCCAGAAAGTCTTCCTTCTCCATAAGGGCCATGATGGCGAGCAAGGACGGAGTTAGATTGAAGCGCAGGATTTCAGCAGCAGTGGCGAAAGGTGGTAGTACGTGCAATTCTCGCATTCATCAGCGAAGCCAACTTAGGCGCGGCGAGGAGAGCTGCGGTGTTCAGGGCAGCGTTGACCTGGTGGTGTAGGCGAGTAAGTGAGAAAACTTCCAGAAACGGCGGTGCAAATGTAGTGAGACGTTTGGTCAGCAGCGTTGTGGTCCAGGTGGCGGAAAATGTGCATGGTAGCCTAGTCCATTTGCGTGAAGTAGGGTGATGAAGATTGTTGTGCGTCCAGTGTCGAGTGTTGTGTGAAGTGTGGCGTCTTCGGTTGAGCGCAACCGACGCTGAATCGCTGATTTCACGCAGACTCCAACCTCATACCACATGAAAGTCTACCTGCAAGTGAAGGTCGGGCGGCGGGCGTGCAAAGTGTTGTAAGGCTGGGTGCTCCATGCCGTGAGGTTCGAGAAGCTTGGCACGGGGCCCGGCCTGAGGAATCAACCCGTCTTTCGTTCGCTCCTCAGTAGCTTCAATACATACATACATGCTACTTCATGCTCTCCTCCGAAAGCAAACCTGATCAAATGATACCTAACGCCCGCTTGAACGCTCCGATATCAAACCGCCATACTCAACCGTCCCCGATCTTCTCAATCGAAAGCATTTAAGTCCAGCGGCACAGAGCTTCCTCTCCCAGCCCGATACCTCTTCGGCCCGCCAATGAACTCTCTCGGCTTCGGCAGCTGATCATCCCCTTGAAACTTGAATCTGGTGTCCTGTACCGCAAATCTTGATCCAACGTTCCTAGCTCCACTGTCTGCTCGGCTCCTGCTTCCATTCGTCAAAGTGTACGATGCTGCATCTACTACGCTGTTGATTCTGCCCGGCGGTGCCGCTGGTGCACCAGAATTGCCCAAGCTCACTCCACCAGCAATCAGTATTGCACTTCCTCCGGTTTGTTGCGCAGTGGTCGCTTTCGCCGGTGGTGGTGCGGGAGCGGAAGGTGAAGGGGCAGCGCTTTCTTTCCGAGGCATAGGAGGGGGCGGTGGGGCGGGCGCGGGACTCGTCGAAGGTCTCGTGGGAGCCAAACCAGGAGGAGGCGGCGGAGGAGGCGCAGGCGGAGCTGCTGCTGGTGATGCTGTCCTATTCATACCAAATGCATTCCTCGCCGCTTGCTCTGCTAGGCTCGTTTCTCTATGGGCGCCATTCGGTTGCGGTGGAGGTGGAGGAGGCGCGGGAGGAGTTGATCTGGAGTTGTAATTGTATGGATCGTAGTCTTCGTCTTGCTGTGTGCTCGCTGTTCGTGAAGGCGGCGCTGGCGGGGGAGGTGCGTGAGGTGCGCCGGGAGGTGAAGGTGTGGGTCGTGATGCAGGCGCTGGTGGAGGTCTCGGTGCGCTGCCAGGCATAGGCGGAGGTGGAGGAGCGCCCAAAGGTGAAGGGCTGGAGGATGGTCGTGCTATTTCGGTCGAAGGTAGATTCAGCATCGACTGCGAAGCGAATCCGGAAGGTTTTCGAGAAGCTGGAGGTGGTATCGGCGGTTTCTTGCCGATCGGTGGAGGAGGCCTTGGCTTTCCGGAGACGTCTGGTAATGAATGTGTGCTGGTCGGTCTCAAATTGTTCTTCAATGCTGCGACTGAAGGTAGCATTGGCGCTGCTGGTGCTGCTCCGGGCGGTGGTGGTGGAGGAGCGGCACCTGGTCTCGGTGGAGGACCTGGTGGTGTGCCATTGGGACGTGCTGGCGCCCTCACTGCTGGCGGGCTCTTCCTCGAGCTGGTCTCTGGGTCTGAATCGTACATGTTGACTCCTCCGCTCGTCTTCTTCAGCTTCGGCATACCACCCGCGAACAATCCTCCAAGCTGCGGTACGCTATCCATGCTTGCTGCTGGCGGTGCGGTCGGCGCTGTCTGTTCGCTGTTGCTTCTCGCTCGGTTCGCGCCAGCCGGAGCAGGCGGTCGTAGTCCAGGCACGGGTGGTGCGCCTCCTGCTGGCGGTGCGCCTGTGTCTTTGGGCTTGTCGATTATCGGCGCTGAGCGGTCGTTGACTTGGACTTTCTTAAGTCGCGCGCCCTTTTCAATGTCTCCAAGCAAAGCTCCCTGCACCAAGGCCAGATTAGTGTCCGCCTTTCTTCACACGCATGAGTTTGCTATCCCAAGACTTCCGTCACATACTCTTCCTTTGATCTCCTTCGCTGGTGGTCTCGCGGGCATACTCGCTGGCGGGAGGGGAGGTAGTGGCGGCGGGCCTTGTCGCTGTTAGCCAAGATTGCGCTTGCACATCGCAACTTCCACAGTCTTACCTCCCGCCATCCCCGGCATGGGCGGCGGCGGCGGAGGAGGCGGTGGTGCGGGCATGATGTCGTCGTTCCCGGTTCCCTAGGTCCGTTGCTCCCCCGGTCTGCGCGATCTGGTTGCGGTCTCCTCGTCTCTCATGCGACCAGGTATCTCGTGAGATCGTAGGGGAATCAGTCGATCCGGCGTATGTGCTTGAAAAAAGAGAAGAGGGTATATCATGGGGGACGAACATCTAGATGCCTGAACTACTCGCGGTCTCTTGGCGCATGATGTCGCTGAGCCGCAGCGCAGGGCTGAGATGAACCTTCCGAACTCCGTGTGCTCCACCTTCCACCACCACCGCACCCGTACAACACCACCAGGCGGCGACAATGAAGCGCAGGAGGATTGCTGTTTGCCGTGACTGCCTTGTGGCATTACGAAGACCAAGGACGAGACGAGCCGTGGCGCCAATCGCGCAGCAATGGGCGACAAGAACGATATCGACCGCGACTCCGTACCCACCGCGAAACGCTCAAGGAAACAGGTCCCAAAATGCGCGTCTCCTACAAAGCAGGCGACTGGCCACCGAAGCATCACGTTCCAATCAACCGCCGCCGGCGTATCAGGCACCTGACCTGAGCAAGGTACATAGCAGGGTGCAAGAGCTTGCAAACTCGATACTGAAGCCAAGCGATGGGAAGGTGCCATCGGAAGAGCGCGTTTTGTATGTCTTGGAGCAGCTGGAGTACTTGGCAAAAGTCATACTGGATGAGCGGACGGGAACTGAGGGCAGCAATCGAGTGAGACAGCCCAATGCCCCACAGAAAGAGACGGCAACGTCTGCGCTGTTAGGAAGCGTCAACGCCAGGACATATCCGGCTTTCATTAGCAAGGCGAGCATATACAACAGCATCAGCGAGAAGGCTGAAGAAATCGTGCGGCATCAGACCGTCTTCGTCACGCCTGGTATCCTGAAGGCCTATGTGCAGTTGCAAAGCCTACTCCACCAGCCTTCTTCGTTTCCAGACGTCTTTGACCTGTACGCGCGGAAGCCGATCCCGATGGCCAACTCAAGACCTGGCGACATCAAGTACAAGGAGCCCTCGCCTAATGAGATGAAGTCCGCTGTTCCTTCCGATGCTGCAAAGCTTGCCCTGAACGCTGCTATCGAAGCTCACGATCTACCATTGACCATCGACATCATCTCCACGACATTCTGTACGCCAGCGTTCAAGAAGGCAAAGACTTTGAAGCAAGCTGCATTCCCAATCGCCGGTCTAGCAGTCGCGCCACTAGCAGCGTACACTCTCTCGGCCTCTTTCTCCAGCTTTCAGCAGTCAATGGACCCTGGTATGGCGACTGGAATCGCCTTCGCAGGCATCATGACCTATGTAGGGGCCGTAAGCATGGTCGGATACGTTGCAGTCACCACAGCCAACGACCAAATGGATCGTGTCACCTGGGCAAGTGGAGTGCCGTTGTGGGAGAGGTGGGTGCGCGAAGAGGAGCGAGCTGCGATAGATCAAGTTGCGGCTGCGTGGGGATTTAAAGAGGTTGAGAAAAGAGGCGAAGAGGAGGGAGAAGACTGGGATGCGCTGCGAGAGTGGGTTGGTTCACGAGGGATGGTGCTCGACAAGGTCAGCTTGATGGAAGGTATGGAGTGAAGACATATGGTCCGCAGGAGCTGGGTTTCAAGATCTGCTGTACCGGCGACAGCGCAGGGCAACGCCTTTGCAAAGATTCTCTTAGGACGGCGTAAGCCTTGCCGCAAACGCTGGTAGATCCAGCTCACCGTTGAATGTCTCCATGCCCATGCCCAGGCCTTCGCTAAATCGACCACGCGTGACATCGCTGGCCACGCACAGATCCGCCTCATGAGCTTCTACTCGCAGACCGGAGGGCAGCAAATGTGTACTGCCCTTTTTCACTGCCGCCTTGATATGTGCCAAGGTATGTGGTGGAAACGATGCGATGCGTTGGGCCAGCGATTCGACGAATGGCCCCCATGATTCAAGATCCATTGCCCGATTGATCCAGCCGAATTGTGCTGCTGTTGCGGCAGAAAAGTCCTCACCTTCAAGAAGGATCTCCAACGCACGCGCTCGCCCAACGAGGGCTGGTAGCCTCTGTGTAGAGCCTTCGCCGGGCACCAGTCCAGCCATAACTTCTGGTTGACCGAACACTGCCTTGTCTTTCGCCGCAAAATACATGTCGGCCGCTAGTACAATCTCGTTTCCACCTCCTCGAGCACGGCCTTACTACTGTCACAATCGTCGCCTTGGGCATGTTTCGCATTCGCTCGGTTATAATCTGAGTCAAGCGGAAGTTTGGGGTTGTCGATACTTGCGAAACATCTTCCAGTCCAGCAGCCACGCGAGAGAGGCCGTAGTGGGCGATGAAGTATTCAGGAATCTGGCTCTGGAAGATAATGTCTCGTTGGCGGCTTAGTCTCTATTTAGCAGCTCTAAGGAACTTTCTAATAAGGGTAGAACTTTGTCGGAATATCACGCAAACCGCTTAGTTACGAGGAGCCCGCTAAAGCTACTAACTATAGGGTAGGCTCTCTAAAGTTCCCTATACTATAGTACCCTCTAATATTATTCTACTATTATATAAGACCGAGTCTTCCTTTCCTCTTCTTTTAACCCTACCTATCCCTTACTTTTACTAAGTAACTTTCTTCTATTATTAAAGGTAATATATAATATAGTATAATACGGTTAGTAAATAGGTAGTTAGAGGGTATATATAAAGATATAGTATTCGTAGACGTTATACTAGGTTTAGTTAGGTATATTAAGAATTAGTATCTTAGAGTACTAAGTAGATAGTTAGCCTAATTATACCTAAGGTAAGCGTACTTCTTAGCGTAGGGATTTGTACTTCTAGCTTTAGTTTTAAATAGTTTTCTCCTTATCGATTCTATTATAGATAGGTTAGTCCCTTAGCTTCCTCTATTATATACCTTATAAGATATTAATACTTAATAGGTTATAAGCCTAGGTTTACTATTATAGTCTAAGAGCCTAGAAGAAGGACTTGTAACTATACGAGCTAGTAATAATAATAACAATAAATGTATTCGAGCTAGCTACAGGCCGTGCCCCTTCTAGCATATCTACATGTTGTAAAAGAAAACCCTGTAGAAAGTGCCTACAGCGTAAAACTTCCTCCCTTCTCTGTTATGCCTTACACCCTACTGCATCTTAGGTACTATAGAACCAATATGTTTGCCCGTAGGCAGCTGGCTGACACGCCAGAGTCAACATCATCCTCCTTACTTGGGTTCGAGATCTCCGGCCTGCTCTAGGAGATGTTTGAGGGTCCACTGAATTGTCCTATGGGGAGATGCCTTATTGCCCACGCTGCGGTTTGTCTAGGAAACTCAGTAAGCCATCTTCTCGCGTCCTGGCATCTAGTGGCTAAGATGAGTTCCCTTCTACTCTCTCGCATGTTTGTACAGTAGGCAAGGTAGTGTCGAGCTGTCCCTCTATCTCCACATTCGCAGTAGGGGCTAGTGTCGGGCACCCCAACCTTGTGGAGGAAGTGAGGAAGGCCAATTGTCTCTGACCGTATCTGGAACACTATCGCGGCCTGGGCTTTGCTAAGCCCTCGATAAAGCTCCCGGGTATTGGTGTTCCATGGAGTCCTGAACGCGAGTGGGAGGATTCCTTCGCGCCTAGCATTGTCCACTTCTGTGACTCGTCCCGCTCATACTGGCCCTGGAGGATAGTCCATGTTGCTTTCCGAGTCTTCTTTGGATCTGCTCTGTCTATGTGAGAGAGCTGGGACCGTCAGGATAGTAGCCTGCTCGTCTGTCTGCTCTAGTGGCGAGCTGTATGGTTTTCTCAGGCGTCTGCTATATGCCCCAAGTTGTCCGCACTTTAGTAGGATCCGCCCCTTCAGCTCTTGCATGGCCTGGTGTATATCCGGCCTCTGCCTCTGCGCAGCCATTGCAGCTATAGCAGTTCTCTTCCCATACTCGGTAATGTCTTCGATCTGGAGTTCTTTGTGTAACAGTCGCGTTGGTGTAGCTCGGTAGGCCCCAAGGATTATCCGTAGGAATCTATTCTGCATTACCCGTAGCTTTTGTTGGAGCATTTTTGAGATTCCAGTCTCCTTTCCTGCCATCCATACCTCGCGCCGTGCATTACTGCTGGCCTGATCATTGAGATATATAGCTTACAGGCTGTCTCTACCGTGGCGCCCCACGTAGCAGCAGTAATCCGTCGTAGTGCAGCTTCTAGCCGTTTTGCTTTTGTGGGTATTCTCTATCTGTGCGTGCCACTTGAGTCTCTTATCAACGATTACTCCTAGGACCCTCATTGTGTCCTCTGGGCCACTCTGGAGCGACGGCAGGCATATGATTACGAATCCCCGGCTGACGACAGATCCACCCCACGGGTGGATCTGAAATCACACCGGAGCTACATAAGGTAGGGTGACAAGTCCTACCCGCGCTTTCCTACACGAAGGTCTCGACTCTTGCTGCGAACAGCTCACTACACACCCCAATGTTTCGAGGGGAGGCCCAGGCCCGAAGCCTCTCTTCCTACGCTCCATACCCTGTTTGCTCCTTAAGCCTTGGTCACGCTCCTTCGGTTTGCGCCGCACGCATACCGTTCGCTTCTCTTCCAAGACCGACGTGCGCATCCGTCCTCTCAGGCTGGGCAGACAGTGTCTCAGTCGCTGCCATTGCCCACCACGCCCCAGGAGAGCGACTCCTTCGCGTTACTATACCGCATCTCTTTGGATATAGCCGGCCACGTCTCGCAGGTTTGCTCGGATAGTAGTTCCTCGCCGGGCAACTACCTCCTTGCGTTTCCACCCACTAACCAATACGCAATGTCCCCTCGCACGCCTCCTTCTGTCCCCTTCCTCCGCTGCCACCGCCCGCCTCTCTGTGACCCCGCCTGCCCGCTCCTCTATGTGTTGCATCCAGTGTCCCCAAGCTCTTCTGTCCAACCGCTGGACTAGGTGTCCTGTGCTGACCCAGGTAAAACCCTCCCACCCGCACTTGAGTGATCAATAGGCCCTTACGGTCTTCGTGCCCATTCCATTGCCCGCCAACTAACGCTGTACTCCAAGCTCTTCAACTCCGTCTGCCCCAAGTGCATAACGCGTAAACAGCCGGCCTTAACAGACGCGCCTCGATGTAGTTTCGTCAAGTTCCTTCCGAAGACGTGTATCGATTCTCTTGTGTACCAGAGGTGTCCTGTCCGCAGCTTAGGCAATCGGGTTCCGCGGCTCCCCTATACGCTTCGTAGGAAGAGCGGACTCGTTTCCTACACGAGTAAGCTGCTGTCGGATGGATTTCATACCCGTTTTGATGGTAGTCCTCTGTTCGGTGTAGTCTTGGCGCCGCCGCACAGCATCAAAATGCGCCCGGAAGTCGCACTCCACCACTCCCGCTCCATCTGAGAAGATTTGGCTCTGCACAGCGAGTGCGCAGGTTCGTAGCCAGCACCACGTACAGGTACTTCTCGTCGCTGGCCTACGTGCAGCCTAGAACTACGGTGATGTCGGCGGCCTAGCAATGGCGATTCGACACCGTAGGCTTCACCGATGCGAGCGATAATGCCCTACGCTCTGCATCGTCGGCATTTGCGAGTGTTGTCCTTCCTTGTAAGCTTCTCAACGGTCAGAAGCTAGAGGTTGTGCTTTGTTCTCTATAATCATGTTCTGGCGTTTTCCATATCCTGCCATGGGCTTAATGGGAAGCGGGTAGCTTTGGTTGTGGGCGCCCGCTAGTCTTTCGCATTAGTGTATTCGTCCGCGGACAGATCATCATAGCAATCTACGTTGACGATATGCTTATTGTTGGGCCTAAGAAGGAGGACATCAACACAGTTAAAGAGGGTCTTAGAAGCCAGTTGAGCATAACGGACTTGGGCCCCTGTGCATACTACCTTGGGATGACAGTTCGGAGAGACAGGGCCAACCGCACAATCTACCTTGGACAGCGAGCTTATATCGCGAAGGTCCTCAAGGAATACAACTGTTGGGATCAAGTCAAAGTAACGGCTACACCAATCGATAAGCCCCTGGAGCCCGCCTCTGAAGGTTACCTGGCTAGTGATCAGCTAAGGCTAAGCTATCAGAAGGCAGTAGGCCCACTGATGTAGTGCATGCTTGGAACAAGGTCGGACATTGCATATTCAGTTAGGATTCTTTGTCGCTATTCATCAAATCCTACGGAAGAGCATGGGCAAGCGGTGATTCGAGTCTTCCAGATATCTAAGGGGCACTGTTGACTACGAGCTGGTGTTCACCAACAATCTGGAGCCACTCACTGGTTACACAGATGCAGACTGGGCTGGGGACGGAGAAACTAAGCGATCCACCTCTGGATATGTCTTCAAGATAGGCAGTGCACCGATTAGCTGGTCATCTAAAGGCAGCCAACGGTAGCGCTGTCCACATGCGAAGCTGAATACATGGGACAAACTCAGGCCACAAGGGAAGCTGTCTGGCTAAGGCAATTACTCACTGAATTAGCCAACTTCCATGTGAAGGCCGAGCTTCCAACTACAATAATCTTTGGAGACAATCAAGGGCTATTGCTCTTGCAAAGAACCCTCATTTCCACAGTAGGACAAAACATTGCCATACAACACCACTACGTTCGCGAGAAGGTCGCTAATGGCACTGTAGAGCTAGTCTATGTGGAAACAGGGCGGCAAATAGCAGATGGATTGAACAAGCCACTGCCAAAGAGCCATTCAAGGCATTCAGGCAGGCATTTGGACTGCAGTCACGATATTGACCATAATCAAGTTGAACGGGGCTAGAGGTGCTACAAGAGCCGGACCAACGGCATTCACTCACTGGCCAGGCATAAGCATGCAAATCACATGGATGCACTGAGCATAGGGGGGTGCTGGATGGATGTCCGTGCATACGAGCAATTAGCATGTGATCAACATGCTCTCAAGTCTATATGATAGCCTAGCCACCCTCAACAGAGAATACATGGCTTCTCACATTCTTTCCACCACACACTTATTCAGCAAAGAACGCCCAGGAAATTACCACATCCATGATTCTGTGAACGTATGCGAGGCCCAGTAGGGTCCGTTGCTCTCTATCCGATCGCAAGACGGAAGGCCAGTAAACCCCGTGCATCAGGCCGATACGGTCGTTCAGTTCCATATCGTCTGGACCCATGCCGATATAACCGTATGTTGTGATGAAGAATCGTCCATTGGCACTTCCCTGCCATATAGCATCGTAATAGTAGTAGCTAGGATCTGTCCTGGATTCAATGATTCTTTTGTGTGGCCTAGGGTGATCGCCTGTAGAAGCTTTGGTCGTGTAGGCCTGGGCACTTCTTTCTGAGAGTGCATAGTATTTATTTGTGACTTCGTTATCGTCAGCTGCACTTATGTAGCTCTCGTTTATGCCTCAGGTCAATGTTCATGCAAAGGACTCTTCATCAGTCCACTGCAAAACCATCTGCCGATAGTAACTTCACGAAATTCTGATGCGTGGGCAGTGTGGTCACAATGCCTTAATCGTCAGTCAAAGATAAAGCAGAGCGCGCTCATAAAGTCAAGAAATAGCCAGTGAGATTAAAACCAGTCCTTGCTTATATTTGCATTTTAGCATGGCGTTTCTTGAGCAGGATCTGCCGGCCCTCGGCATTGACATTGGCCTCTTTGCAAGTAGTATCTCCACTACTGCCTCATTGGCCCTTCACACAAGCAGCCTAGAGGGGGCATTGCCGTAGTACCCGCCCTCAGCATTGACATTGGCCTTCTCTACACAGCATCTCCACTACTGCCTCGTGGCCTCTTACACAAACAGCCTGGAGGGCATTGCCGTTCCCGCCCCTCCAACGTGACATTGGCCTCCTTTAGTAGCATCTCACTACTGCCTCGTGGCCTCTTGCACAAGCAGCCTGGAGGCTCATTGCCGTAGTGCCCGCCCTCGGCATTGACATTAGCCTCTTTTGCAAGCAGTATCTCACTACTGCCTCGTGGCCTTCCACACAAGCAGCGTAGGGCATTG